>OX421278.1:9009785-11409785 GCA_949125355.1 Agriopis leucophaearia
GACTGGTCGAAGAAGCGTGAGAGTAATTTCTCGAACTACCTTGTTTCGTATCGCCCTGTTGGCGTTTGTTTTGTTGTACATTCACAGTAGAATTACAATATGACGTAGAATGATCCAAAACTTTTATATGATTCTGAACAAACGTGATAAGTTCATCAAATGTAGGTATTTGACTTTTGATCTAATTTTTGTTCAAAACCTTTCCGTGTTTGTGGGGTCCAACGCCCGCAATGCAATATGACACATTATGTAACTATTCAAGTCACTAATTTTTAACGATTGAATCGCTTTATATGAGTGATCAAAAGTTCTCAATAAACTGGTTCAGATGAGTAGAAGACTCCTTTGTCAGCGGTGGAAAAGTTTTAACATTTTATCAATGTACCTACCAACCAATAATCTATCATCCTTGTATTTCTCGATCAAACTTTGCCAAACTAGATCGTAATTTTTGGCGGTAATCGGAACACTTTTAACAATATTTAAGGCGGATCCCTTTCACACATGGACAATAAATAATGGAATTTTTCTATCTTCGGAATATGAGGGTGATCGTGAACCCATTGAACAAAACGTCTCATAAAAGGTTGTGAAATTCTCAGAATTCGAATCAAACGTAAACAACTCAAGTTTTAGGTAAGCGAGGCTTCGATTCCACAGAGCGCGAAGTGTTCTCGCTCTTATTGTTATTGGGTTTTCGGTTACATTGGTTTTCACATAACTTTACACGGAAATAAAGATCATCAAAACTTTTCAATTCATGACATCTAAGAGTTGATTTTGGATCTGATTCAAGTTCCTTTTGGAATTCTTCAAATATTAATTTTTCAAATGAACTGCGTAAATCAGTTTATTTCAGACACGTGCATCAAAAATAATTGTGTAGTTTTCGGGATCGGAATAAATCACGGGACATATCGTAAAACTACTTGCATTTAGTTGAAACATCCGTTGTTTTCGATGAATTAACACGGTTAACTCATTCGACATTGTTGCAACGATTTCATCCTTCTGGTCTATAGATGGCGGCGCCATCTTGTGAATGACAACACGAAGCGGTTAACGAAACTAAATATCAAGATTTTTAACGAAAATAACTTATATTTTATGCAAATAAACTATACAATACATAAATAAATACTTTGTACGACAAGATTATATGTGTATAGTGTGAAATAACGTGTACGTTTGTGTAAAACCAGAAATAATAACTTTGGTTATTCACCTCGCCTTTGAGTTCGTAATTCATAGGTTTTTATAGTGCAGACGTTCTGTTACTATAAAAGTACTTCTGACCGTGTCAGATCACTCTCACGTAATTATCGCCGTGCGTAATTACTTTTTTGTTAAGACGTTCTTAACTTGCCTTACATATTGGCCGTGCCAATTCACTTCATATTTACATTTTAGTATTTCATGCGCGTGGTAGACGTTCTACACGCGGCGTGTCATATTAATATATATTTTCCCAATCAGCTCTGGTACTTATATATTTCACACCTATACACATATAATCTTGTCGTACAAGTATTTAATTTATGTATTGTATAGTTTATTTGCATAAAATATAAGTTATTTTCGTTAAAATCTTGATATTTAGTTTCGTTAACCGCTTCGTGTGTCATTCACAAGATGGCGCCGCCATCTATAGACCAGAAGGATGAAATCGTTGCAACAATGTCGAATGAGTTAACCGTGTTAATTCATCGAAAACAACGGATGTTTCAACAAATGCAAGTAGTTTACGATATGTCCCGTGATTTATCCGATCCCGAAACTACACAATTATTTTTGATGCACGTGTCTGAAATAACTGATTTACGCAGTTCATTTGAAAAATTAATATTTGAAGAATTCCAAAAGGAACTTGAATCAGATCCAAAATCAACTCTTAGATGTCATGAATTGAAAAGTTTTGATGATCTTTATTTCCGTGTAAAGTTATGTGAAAACCAATGTAAACCGAAACCCAATAACAATAAGAGCGAGAACACTTCGCGCTCTGTGGAATCGAAGCCTCGCTTACCTAAACTTGAGTTGTTTACGTTTGATTCGAATTCTGAGAATTTCACAACCTTTTATGAGACGTTTTGTTCAATGGTTCACGATCACCCTCATATTCCGAAGATAGAAAAATTCCATTATTTATTGTCATGTGTGAAGGGATCCGCCTTAAATATTGTTAAAAGTGTTCCGATTACCGCCAAAAATTACGATCTAGTTTGGCAAAGTTTGATCGAGAAATACAAGGATGATAGATTATTGGTTGGTAGGTACATTGATAAAATGTTAAACTTTTCACCGCTGACAAAGGAGTCTTCTACTCATCTGAACCAGTTTATTGAGAACTTTGATCACTCATATAAAGCGATTCAATCGTTAAAAATTAGTGACTTGAATAGTTACATAATGTGTCATATTGCATTGCGGGCGTTGGACCCACAAACACGGAAAGGTTTTGAACAAAAATTAGATCAAAAGTCAATACCTACATTTGATGAACTTATCACGTTTGTTCAGAATCATATAAAAGTTTTGGATCATTCTACGTCATATTGTAATTCTACTGTGAATGTACAACAAAACAAACGCCAACAGGGCGATACGAAACAAGGTAGTTCGAGAAATTACTCTCACGCTTCTTCGACCAGTCCCAAGCTTAGGTGTTTACATTGTGGAGGAGATCATATGATTTTCCGATGTGATCAATTTCGTAAATTGTCAATCGATCAACGCATTAGCCGTGCTAATGAAATAAAGTTGTGCCGCAACTGTTTGAAACAAAACCATTTTGCAAGTTCGTGTAAAAGTAACTTTAAATGTTTGATTTGCCAATTATCTCATCATTTACTATTGCACAAGGATGTCAGCGTCAATAAGCAACAGGCATCAAATCCGATTCCAGCCGCGCCGGCCACTTCGCCGTGCGAGGTAGATAAGCCCGCTGTTATCTACAATACCTGTCATGTGACGTCATCGACGACTAACTATGCCGTTATACTAGGGACTGCTGTTGTGAATTGTGTAGATGCGTTCGGTAATTATCAACCTTGTCGAGTTTTAATTGATTCGGGAGCACAATCGAGTTTTATTTCGATGGATTGTTATCAACGACTGGGACTGTCTGCAAATAAATGTCCGTATAATATTTTCGGACTCGGAGGCGAATTCGTGAAAAATCACGGAATGGTTTCGTGTGCCATTCAGCCGCGTCATAGCGCGACACCTACGTTAAATATCGATGCAGTGATTTTACCTAAAATTACCTCTGATTTGCCAACCGTACCTATACCTGATAAGGTAGTTAATGAATTTAAAAGTCTGCAGTTAGCCGACCCGTGTTTTTACCAGAAAGCGCCGATTGATATAATTTTATCCGATGACTTGTTTCCGTACATTTATGACGGGAAGAAGTACATAATAAATTGTGATATGCCAGTTGCGTTAGGGAGCGTATTCGGTTTTGTAGTAACCGGAAGACTAGGGATGCCTTCCCCTAGCACTAGTGATGTAGTACCGTGTGCGACATCACTACACACCTCGTTCACTTTAGAAAGTGACAATTTAAATGAAACTCTCAAACAGTTTTGGGAGACGGAAGCTTTGCCGTGCGAAGTTCCGATGAACCCGTTAGACGAATTAGCGGATAAAATATATTTAGAAAAACATTATCGCGATGAAACTGGTCGTTACGTTTCTCCGATTTTATTAAATCCGGACCACGCACCTCTCGGTGATTCCTATGACGTGGCGTTGAAGCGTCTTAACCAAGTCGAGCGTCGTCTCGCTCGGTCTACAGACCTTCATAAGGCCTATGTAGAATTTATGCGAGAATATGAATCCCTCGGTCACATGGAGTTGTACCAAGGTTCTGAACCTTCTGCGTATTTTATTCCGCACCATTGTGTTCTGCGTCCGTCTTCACTTAGTACGCCTCTGCGTGTTGTTTACGATGGCTCGGCCTGGGTCAGAAACGGCATTTCTCTCAACGATGCACTCTTGACTGGCGGGAAACTACTTCAAGATTTACTGAAAATTATTATGAATTTTCGATTGTTTGACGTATGTTTTACCGCGGATGTGTCCAAGATGTTTCGAGCCGTGTTAATCGACCCTGCCGACAGGAAGTATCAACATATTCTGTGGCGTGAATCTCCGACGGAGCCGGTGCGCACCTATGAACTTAAAACGAATACCTACGGGCTCCGTAGTGCGCCGTATATAGCTGTACGCACGTTGCATCAGCTAGCTGCGGACGAGTTATCTCGCGCTGAAAGTTCTCGCTCTGAAGCCGCTAGGGTTGTCACGCAAGGGTTCTATGTAGATGACCTTTTATGGTCTTGCCAGTCAAAGGAACAAGCTTGCAAGTTGCAAGATGATTTATTATCACTTCTTAAAAGTGGTGGGCTAGAATTAAGGAAGTGGGCTAGCAACTGTCCGGACTTGCTAGATAGAATGCAATCGGATCAGGTTTCAGCTATCAACTTTCAGGACGATACGTTATCGTCATCTCTCAAGGTTTTAGGTTTGACATGGCTACCTGCCTGCGATAGTTTTGCCTTTAATTACAACATGACTGACACAAAACAAACCAAACGATCTGTTTTAAAACTGCTCGCGAGTATTTTCGATTCCGTGGGGTTTATCTCACCTTGCACGTTTGTTGCAAAATGCATTATGCAAGATCTTTGGAAGTTAGGGGTTGACTGGGATGATCAATTACCGCCCGAGCCGTGCTCGCAGTGGAATCAATTCATCGCCGACTTGCCGCTCTTATCTGAATTACGTTTCGAGCGTCATGTTTTGATACCTAACTTCTGTGATGTGCAACTGATAGCGTTTTGTGATGCGTCGACTCGTGGTTATGCGTCGTGTTTGTACCTTCGCAGCGTAGATATAGCAGGTAATGTCAAGGTCAGGCTGTTGACTAGTAAGTCAAAAGTCGCGCCGTTAAACCCTGTATTGTCAATACCGAGACTTGAATTGGAGGCAGCCGTGCTGCTCAGTAAACTTGTTAGTTTTGTCGTACGAAACTTGACAACCGTAAATTACTCAATCATCGCTCTCAGCGATTCGAAGAACGTTCTAGCGTGGATCCAGACTCAACCTTACATGCTAAAAACGTTTGTGGCTAACCGTGTTAGTCGTATAACAGCTGTGGTTCCACCCAGTTCCTGGTTCCACGTAAGAACTCATAACAACGGATCAGCTGATATGTGCTCGCGTGGTGTACTGCCGGCTCGCTTCATAGAGGTCGCTGCGGAGTGGATGCAGGGTCCTGCGTGGCTGAGCGACGATCGAGATAAATGGCCTATCGAGTCATTTTACGTAAATAAAGAGTTTATGGTTTCCGAGCTCAAATCAAATAGTGCAACGTTTGCATTTAATTCATTTGATGACAGAAACGACCTCGAAGAAACTTTCGAAAAGTTCTCTTCATTTAATAGATTACAGCGCGTAATCTCGTGGTGTCACAGGTTTGTAACTAACCTGCGATGCAATCTTTCAGAGCGGTCTGTAGGACCTCTGAGAACCTCTGAGCTCAAAAAAGCTCACGACACTATAGTTAGTGTTCTTCAAGCGAATCATTTTGGTTCAGAGATCTCATCCCTGAAAAAAGGAAATTTTGTGGCCTCGCTACGAAAGTTGTCACCTTTCGTGGACTCTCACAATTTCCTCAGGGTGGGGGGTCGACTTGTGCAAGCCGACCTACCGTATAATACGAAGCACCCGGTGTTGCTACCTAAATGTTATACGAGCATGCTATTGATTAGTTATTTCCATGTAAAATATTTACATGTAGGTCCTCGTACGTTACAGGGCATTTTATGTAAAAACTATTGGCTTGTTAGTGCTCGTAGAATTATTCGATCCGTGTTATCGAAATGTAAAATTTGTTTCAAATGCCAACCTACCGCGTTACAACCGGAAATGGGTACATTACCCGCCCCTCGTCTCATGCCTAACAAGGTTTTTGAACATGTTGGATGCGATTTAGGCGGACCCTTCCTTGTAAAAGAATGCTTACGTCGTAACGCGAAGGTACATAAGGCGTACTTGTGTTTATTTATATGTTTTTCGAGCAAATCTGTTTTTTGCGAAGTACTTTCCCAATTATCGTAGAATCCCATTCCCAATGATTGTCTGATCGATTGACAATTTACGAAATTGATCACATCGGAAAATCATATGATCTCCTCCACAATGTAAACACCTAAGCTTGGGACTGGTCGAAGAAGCGTGAGAGTAATTTCTCGAACTACCTTGTTTCGTATCGCCCTGTTGGCGTTTGTTTTGTTGTACATTCACAGTAGAATTACAATATGACGTAGAATGATCCAAAACTTTTATATGATTCTGAACAAACGTGATAAGTTCATCAAATGTAGGTATTGACTTTTGATCTAATTTTTGTTCAAAACCTTTCCGTGTTTGTGGGTCCAACGCCCGCAATGCAATATGACACATTATGTAACTATTCAAGTCACTAATTTTTAACGATTGAATCGCTTTATATGAGTGATCAAAGTTCTCAATAAACTGGTTCAGATGAGTAGAAGACTCCTTTGTCAGCGGTGAAAAGTTTAACATTTTATCAATGTACCTACCAACCAATAATCTATCATCCTTGTATTTCTCGATCAAACTTTGCCAAACTAGATCGTAATTTTTGGCGGTAATCGGAACACTTTTAACAATATTTAAGGCGGATCCCTTCACACATGACAATAAATAATGGAATTTTTCTATCTTCGGAATATGAGGGTGATCGTGAACCATTGAACAAAACGTCTCATAAAAGGTTGTGAAATTCTCAGAATTCGAATCAAACGTAAACAACTCAAGTTTAGGTAAGCGAGGCTTCGATTCCACAGAGCGCGAAGTGTTCTCGCTCTTATTGTTATTGGGTTTCGGTTTACATTGGTTTTCACATAACTTTACACGGAAATAAAGATCATCAAAACTTTTCAATTCATGACATCTAAGAGTTGATTTTGGATCTGATTCAAGTTCCTTTTGGAATTCTTCAAATATTAATTTTTCAAATGAACTGCGTAAATCAGTTATTTCAGACACGTGCATCAAAAATAATTGTGTAGTTTCGGGATCGGATAAATCACGGGACATATCGTAAACTACTTGCATTTGTTGAAACATCCGTTGTTTTCGATGAATTAACACGGTTAACTCATTCGACATTGTTGCAACGATTTCATCCTTCTGGTCTATAGATGGCGGCGCCATCTTGTGAATGACACACGAAGCGGTTAACGAAACTAAATATCAAGATTTTAACGAAAATAACTTATATTTTATGCAAATAAACTATACAATACATAAATAAATACTTGTACGACAAGATTATATGTGTATAGTGTGAAATATATAAGTACCAGAGCTGATTGGGAAATATATATAATATGACACGCCGCGTGTAGAACGTCTACCACGCGCATGAAATACTAAAATGTAAATATGAAGTGAATTGGCACGGCCAATATGTAAGGCAAGTTAAGAACGTCTTAACAAAAAAGTAATTACGCACGGCGATAATTACGTGAGGTGATCTGACACGGTCAGAAGTACTTTTATAGTAACAGAACGTCTGCACTATAAAACCTATGAATTACGAACTCAAAGGCGAGGTGAATAACCAAAGTTATTATTTCTGGTTTTAGTCCCACTGAGGATTGTATTCCGGTTTAATCCAGGTATTATATTGAGTTAAGGATTTAATCCGGTTACGAAGTGACCAAAAAAGATTTAATCCAGGTATTAAATTAATTTAAGTTTAAATCCGGTTACGAAGTGACCAAAAAAGATTTAATCCAGGTATTAAATTAATTTAAGTTTAAATCCGGTTACGAAGGACCAAAAAAGGTCTAATTAAACGACCTGTTAATAAAATTTGCCCATTACCATATGCAAATTAACTATTTAATGATGTAAGAAGTTTATACGCCAGTAGTTATAATTATTTACATACATTATTTTCTATTTATGTTTAAACCACACCTTACACTTACACTTTACATATTATAGGTTCACCTAGTTATTATTTGCTGGGTTCAGCCTGCTAATATAAGCTTCCCAAATTTATTAAGTTTGGTTTTAACTCTCCTTTGAGGATTGCTACATCCTACATTATTTAGGAATTCAATCATGTTGAATTCGGTGGGCGGTATGTTCGATCCCAACAAGCAAAAGAGGGTGGATGGAAAATAACTTCATCAATTCTTTTATTTTCTATCGTTGATCGGTAGAAGCCATTCCGTCATAGCGATTCGCTTGGGACGCACGTTGCGTACCTACTTTCGCGGCGCGTGCGCAGAAATCACCACCATCCAGGACATTCCTTTAGAACCTCTGGGTTCGTAACTCAGTGCTGTGAGCTCACAAAGAACATTGGAGAACAATATTTCACCAGTGCAGTTCAGTGGCCGTGCCCTGGCTGTGCCACATAAGACCGAGATTGCTGCTGAAGCCGTATGGGCGATCGTGGATTTAAGGTTGGTGAAGTTTTCCTTTTTACCTTCGTCAGCTTGCAGGGATAGTTGTCCGTTTCATTACCTGATCGTTCTGGATGCACCTCATACAGTCCACTAACAAAATCTTCTCCCAGAGACTGTACGTGTATCGTACAATCTTTTTTGGTCCTTCGAGCCGGACGAATACGATTCGCTTGGGACGCACGTTGCGTACCTACTTTCGCGGCGCGTGCGCAGAAATCACCACCATCCAGGACATTCCTTGAGAACCTCTGGGTTCGTAACTCAGTGCTGTGAGCTCACAAAGAACATTGGAGAACAATATTTCACCAGTGCAGTTCAGTGGCCGTGCCCTGGCTGTGCCACATAAGACCGAGATTGCTGCTGAAGCCGTATGGGCGATCGTGGATTTAAGGTTGGTGAGGTTTTCCTTTTTACCTTCGTCAGCTTGCAGGGATAGTTGTCCGTTTCATTACCTGATCGTTCTGGATGCACCTCATACAGTCCACTAACAAAATCTTCTCCCAGAGACTGTACGTGTATCGTACAATCTTTTTTGGTCACTTCGTAACCGGATTTAAACTTAAATTAATTTAATACCTGGATTAAATCTTTTTTGGTCACTTCGTAACCGGATTAAATCCTTAACTCAATATAATACCTGGATTAAACCGGAATACAATCCTCAGTGGGACTAAAACCAGAAATAATAACTTTGGTTATTCACCTCGCCTTTGAGTTCGTAATTCATAGGTTTTATAGTGCAGACGTTCTGTTACTATAAAAGTACTTCTGACCGTGTCAGATCACCTCACGTAATTATCGCCGTGCGTAATTACTTTTTTGTTAAGACGTTCTTAACTTGCCTTACATATTGGCCGTGCCAATTCACTTCATATTTACATTTTAGTATTTCATGCGCGTGGTAGACGTTCTACACGCGGCGTGTCATATTATATATATTTCCCAATCAGCTCTGGTACTTATATATTTCACACTATACACATATAATCTTGTCGTACAAGTATTTATTTATGTATTGTATAGTTTATTTGCATAAAATATAAGTTATTTTCGTTAAAATCTTGATATTTAGTTTCGTTAACCGCTTCGTGTGTCATTCACAAGATGGCGCCGCCATCTATAGACCAGAAGGATGAAATCGTTGCAACAATGTCGAATGAGTTAACCGTGTTAATTCATCGAAAACAACGGATGTTTCAACAAATGCAAGTAGTTTACGATATGTCCCGTGATTTATCCGATCCCGAAACTACACAATTATTTTTGATGCACGTGTCTGAAATAACTGATTTACGCAGTTCATTTGAAACACGTGTAACTTTTTTCACCTTCCGTCGCAGTAA
This sequence comes from Agriopis leucophaearia, assembly GCA_949125355.1. Lineage (NCBI taxonomy): Eukaryota > Metazoa > Arthropoda > Insecta > Lepidoptera > Geometridae > Agriopis > Agriopis leucophaearia. Next base: position 9,019,642 of record OX421278.1, read on the forward strand.
CTTATAAGGTACGGTTGGCAAATCAGAGGTAATTTTAGGTAAAATCACTGCATCGATGAAACGGGAAACTACTTCAAGATTTACTGAAAATTATTATGAATTTTCGATTGTTTGACGTATGTTTTACCGCGGATGTGTCCAAGATGTTTCGAGCCGTGTTAATCGACCCTGCCGACAGGAAGTATCAACATATTCTGTGGCGTGAATCTCCGACGGAGCCGGTGCGCACCTATGAACTTAAAACGAATACCTACGGGCTCCGTAGTGCGCCGTATATAGCTGTACGCACGTTGCATCAGCTAGCTGCGGACGAGTTATCTCGCGCTGAAAGTTCTCGCTCTGAAGCCGCTAGGGTTGTCACGCAAGGGTTCTATGTAGATGACCTTTTATGGTCTTGCCAGTCAAAGGAACAAGCTTGCAAGTTGCAAGATGATTTATTATCACTTCTTAAAAGTGGTGGGCTAGAATTAAGGAAGTGGGCTAGCAACTGTCCGGACTTGCTAGATAGAATGCAATCGGATCAGGTTTCAGCTATCAACTTTCAGGACGATACGTTATCGTCATCTCTCAAGGTTTTAGGTTTGACATGGCTACCTGCCTGCGATAGTTTTGCCTTTAATTACAACATGACTGACACAAAACAAACCAAACGATCTGTTTTAAAACTGCTCGCGAGTATTTTCGATTCCGTGGGGTTTATCTCACCTTGCACGTTTGTTGCAAAATGCATTATGCAAGATCTTTGGAAGTTAGGGGTTGACTGGGATGATCAATTACCGCCCGAGCCGTGCTCGCAGTGGAATCAATTCATCGCCGACTTGCCGCTCTTATCTGAATTACGTTTCGAGCGTCATGTTTTGATACCTAACTTCTGTGATGTGCAACTGATAGCGTTTTGTGATGCGTCGACTCGTGGTTATGCGTCGTGTTTGTACCTTCGCAGCGTAGATATAGCAGGTAATGTCAAGGTCAGGCTGTTGACTAGTAAGTCAAAGGTCGCGCCGTTAAACCCTGTATTGTCAATACCGAGACTTGAATTGGAGGCAGCCGTGCTGCTCAGTAAACTTGTTAGTTTTGTCGTACGAAACTTGACAACCGTAAATTACTCAATCATCGCTCTCAGCGATTCGAAGAACGTTCTAGCGTGGATCCAGACTCAACCTTACATGCTAAAAACGTTTGTGGCTAACCGTGTTAGTCGTATAACAGCTGTGGTTCCACCCAGTTCCTGGTTCCACGTAAGAACTCATAACAACGGATCAGCTGATATGTGCTCGCGTGGTGTACTGCCGGCTCGCTTCATAGAGGTCGCTGCGGAGTGGATGCAGGGTCCTGCGTGGCTGAGCGACGATCGAGATAAATGGCCTATCGAGTCATTTTACGTAAATAAAGAGTTTATGGTTTCCGAGCTCAAATCAAATAGTGCAACGTTTGCATTTAATTCATTTGATGACAGAAACGACCTCGAAGAAACTTTCGAAAAGTTCTCTTCATTTAATAGATTACAGCGCGTAATCTCGTGGTGTCACAGGTTTGTAACTAACCTGCGATGCAATCTTTCAGAGCGGTCTGTAGGACCTCTGAGAACCTCTGAGCTCAAAAAAGCTCACGACACTATAGTTAGTGTTCTTCAAGCGAATCATTTTGGTTCAGAGATCTCATCCCTGAAAAAAGGAAATTTTGTGGCCTCGCTACGAAAGTTGTCACCTTTCGTGGACTCTCACAATTTCCTCAGGGTGGGGGGTCGACTTGTGCAAGCCGACCTACCGTATAATACGAAGCACCCGGTGTTGCTACCTAAATGTTATACGAGCATGCTATTGATTAGTTATTTCCATGTAAAATATTTACATGTAGGTCCTCGTACGTTACAGGGCATTTTATGTAAAAACTATTGGCTTGTTAGTGCTCGTAGAATTATTCGATCCGTGTTATCGAAATGTAAAATTTGTTTCAAATGCCAACCTACCGCGTTACAACCGGAAATGGGTACATTACCCGCCCCTCGTCTCATGCCTAACAAGGTTTTTGAACATGTTGGATGCGATTTAGGCGGACCCTTCCTTGTAAAAGAATGCTTACGTCGTAACGCGAAGGTACACAAGGCGTACTTGTGTTTATTTATATGTTTTTCGAGCAAATCTGTTTTTTGCGAAGTACTTTCCCAATTATCATGCGATTGTTTCTTAGCTGCGCTTGATCGTTTCGTGGCACGACGAGGAATCCCGTCGTGTATGTATTCAGACTGCGGAACGAACTTCGTAGCTGCTGCTAAGCACCTTAAGGAAGTAGCAAAATTCTGGATTGACAAGGATACTCGAGATGAAATTCTTGGTGGATTAACGGCTCGCCAAATAGAGTGGCGAAAAAATCCTCCGAATGCCGCCTCTATGGGAGGGGTATGGGAGAGCGGGATAAAGCAATGTAAGCATTTGCTTGTCCGCGCTGTAGGTGATACAGCTCTTACGTTTGAAGAGCTGTCAACGGTATTTTGCAGAGTTGAAGCCGTGCTCAACTCGCGCCCTTTGTGTTCCCTATCAGACAACCCTAACGAGTTTGAAGTGTTAACGGCAGGTCATTTTCTGATAGGTCGAAGTCTAGTTGCTGTTCCGGAATATGAGTTTGAGGACGTGCCTATGAATAGATTGTCACGTTGGCAATTAATTCAGAAGGTTTCACAATCATTCTGGAAACGATGGTCTGATGATTACCTTCACACTCTTCAGCAGAGAGCGAAGTGGTTTTCTTCACCTCCCAACTTAAAGGTTGGTGATTTAGTTTTACTAAAATCAAATTTAACTCGACCATTACAATGGCCGCTAGGTAGAATTGAAGCGACACATGAAGGCGTTGACAAAATTGTCCGCGTTGTCACCCTAAGGACAAAAAATGGTCTAATTAAACGACCTGTTAATAAAATTTGCCCATTACCATATGCAAATTAACTATTTAATGATGTAAGAAGTTTATACGCCAGTAGTTATAATTATTTACATACATTATTTTCTATTTATGTTTAAACCACACCTTACACTTACACTTTACATATATTATAGGTTCACCTAGTTATTAATTGCTGGGTTCAGCCTGCTAATATAAGCTTCCCAAATTTATTAAGTTTGGTTTTAACTCTCCTTTGAGGATTGCTACATCCTACATTATTTAGGAATTCAATCATGTTGAATTCGGTGGGCGGTATGTTCGATCCCAACAAGCAAAAGAGGGTAGATGGAAAATAACTTCATCAATTCTTTTATTTTCTATCGTTGATCGGTAGAAGCCATTCCGTCATAGCGATTCGCTTGGGACGCACGTTGCGTACCTACTTTCGCGGCGCGTGCGCAGAAATCACCACCATCCAGGACATTCCTTTAGAACCTCTGGGTTCGTAACTCAGTGCTGTGAGCTCACAAAGAACATTGGAGAACAATATTTCACCAGTGCAGTTCAGTGGCCGTGCCCTGGCTGTGCCACATAAGACCGAGATAGCTGCTGAAGCCGTATGGGCGATCGTGGATTTAAGGTTGGTGAAGTTTTCCTTTTTACCTTCGTCAGCTTGCAGGGATAGTTGTCCGTTTCATTACCTGATCGTTCTGGATGCACCTCATACAGTCCACTAACAAAATCTTCTCCCAGAGACTGTACGTGTATCGTACAATCTTTTTTGGTCCTTCGTAACCGGATTTAAACTTAAATTAATTTAATACCTGGATTAAATCTTTTTTGGTCACTTCGTAACCGGATTTAAACTTAAATTAATTTAATACCTGGATTAAATCTTTTTTGGTCACTTCGTAACCGGATTTAAACTTAAATTAATTTAATACCTGGATTAAATCTTTTTTGGTCACTTCGTAACCGGATTAAATCCTTAACTCAATATAATACCTGGATTAAACCGGAATACAATCCTCAGTGGGACTAAAACCAGAAATAATAACTTTGGTTATTCACCTCGCCTTTGAGTTCGTAATTCATAGGTTTTATAGTGCAGACGTTCTGTTACTATAAAAGTACTTCTGACCGTGTCAGATCACCTCACGTAATTATCGCCGTGCGTAATTACTTTTTGTTAAGACGTTCTTAACTTGCCTTACATATTGGCCGTGCCAATTCACTTCATATTTACATTTTAGTATTTCATGCGCGTGGTAGACGTTCTACACGCGGCGTGTCATATTATATATATTTCCCAATCAGCTCTGGTACTTATATATTTCACACTATACACATATAATCTTGTCGTACAAGTATTTATTTATGTATTGTATAGTTTATTTGCATAAAATATAAGTTATTTTCGTTAAAATCTTGATATTTAGTTTCGTTAACCGCTTCGTGTGTCATTCACAAGATGGCGCCGCCATCTATAGACCAGAAGGATGAAATCGTTGCAACAATGTCGAATGAGTTAACCGTGTTAATTCATCGAAAACAACGGATGTTTCAACAAATGCAAGTAGTTTACGATATGTCCCGTGATTTATCCGATCCCGAAACTACACAATTATTTTTGATGCACGTGTCTGAAATAACTGATTTACGCAGTTCATTTGAAAAATTAATATTTGAAGAATTCCAAAAGGAACTTGAATCAGATCCAAAATCAACTCTTAGATGTCATGAATTGAAAAGTTTTGATGATCTTTATTTCCGTGTAAAGTTATGTGAAAACCAATGTAAACCGAAACCCAATAACAATAAGAGCGAGAACACTTCGCGCTCTGTGGAATCGAAGCCTCGCTTACCTAAACTTGAGTTGTTTACGTTTGATTCGAATTCTGAGAATTTCACAACCTTTTATGAGACGTTTTGTTCAATGGTTCACGATCACCCTCATATTCCGAAGATAGAAAAATTCCATTATTTATTGTCATGTGTGAAGGGATCCGCCTTAAATATTGTTAAAAGTGTTCCGATTACCGCCAAAAATTACGATCTAGTTTGGCAAAGTTTGATCGAGAAATACAAGGATGATAGATTATTGGTTGGTAGGTACATTGATAAAATGTTAAACTTTTCACCGCTGACAAAGGAGTCTTCTACTCATCTGAACCAGTTTATTGAGAACTTTGATCACTCATATAAAGCGATTCAATCGTTAAAAATTAGTGACTTGAATAGTTACATAATGTGTCATATTGCATTGCGGGCGTTGGACCCACAAACACGGAAAGGTTTTGAACAAAAATTAGATCAAAAGTCAATACCTACATTTGATGAACTTATCACGTTTGTTCAGAATCATATAAAAGTTTTGGATCATTCTACGTCATATTGTAATTCTACTGTGAATGTACAACAAAACAAACGCCAACAGGGCGATACGAAACAAGGTAGTTCGAGAAATTACTCTCACGCTTCTTCGACCAGTCCCAGGCTTAGGTGTTTACATTGTGGAGGAGATCATATGATTTTCCGATGTGATCAATTTCGTAAATTGTCAATCGATCAACGCATTAGCCGTGCTAATGAAATAAAGTTGTGCCGCAACTGTTTGAAACAAAACCATTTTGCAAGTTCGTGTAAAAGTAACTTTAAATGTTTGATTTGCCAATTATCTCATCATTTACTATTGCACAAGGATGTCAGCGTCAATAAGCAACAGGCATCAAATCCGATTCCAGCCGCGCCGGCCACTTCGCCGTGCGAGGTAGATAAGCCCGCTGTTATCTACAATACCTGTCATGTGACGTCATCGACGACTAACTATGCCGTTATACTAGGGACTGCTGTTGTGAATTGTGTAGATGCGTTCGGTAATTATCAACCTTGTCGAGTTTTAATTGATTCGGGAGCACAATCGAGTTTTATTTCGATGGATTGTTATCAACGACTGGGACTGTCTGCAAATAAATGTCCGTATAATATTTTCGGACTCGGAGGCGAATTCGTGAAAAATCACGGAATGGTTTCGTGTGCCATTCAGCCGCGTCATAGCGCGACACCTACGTTAAATATCGATGCAGTGATTTTACCTAAAATTACCTCTGATTTGCCAACCGTACCTATACCTGATAAGGTAGTTAATGAATTTAAAAGTCTGCAGTTAGCCGACCCGTGTTTTTACCAGAAAGCGCCGATTGATATAATTTTATCCGGTGACTTGTTTCCGTACATTTATGACGGGAAGAAGTACATAATAAATTGTGATATGCCAGTTGCGTTAGGGAGCGTATTCGGTTTTGTAGTAACCGGAAGACTAGGGATGCCTTCCCCTAGCACTAGTGATGTAGTACCGTGTGCGACATCACTACACACTTCGTTCACTTTAGAAAGTGACAATTTAAATGAAACTCTCAAACAGTTTTGGGAGACGGAAGCTTTGCCGTGCGAAGTTCCGATGAACCCGTTAGACGAATTAGCGGATAAAATATATTTAGAAAAACATTATCGCGATGAAACTGGTCGTTACGTTTCTCCGATTTTATTAAATCCGGACCACGCACCTCTCGGTGATTCCTATGACGTGGCGTTGAAGCGTCTTAACCAAGTCGAGCGTCGTCTCGCTCGGTCTCCAGACCTTCATAAGGCCTATGTAGAATTTATGCGAGAATATGAATCCCTCGGTCACATGGAGTTGTACCAAGGTTCTGAACCTTCTGCGTATTTTATTCCGCACCATTGTGTTCTGCGTCCGTCTTCACTTAGTACGCCTCTGCGTGTTGTTTACGATGGCTCGGCCTGGGTCAGAAACGGCATTTCTCTCAACGATGCACTCTTGACTGGCGGGAAACTACTTCAAGATTTACTGAAAATTATTATGAATTTTCGATTGTTTGACGTATGTTTTACCGCGGATGTGTCCAAGATGTTTCGAGCCGTGTTAATCGACCCTGCCGACAGGAAGTATCAACATATTCTGTGGCGTGAATCTCCGACGGAGCCGGTGCGCACCTATGAACTTAAAACGAATACCTACGGGCTCCGTAGTGCGCCGTATATAGCTGTACGCACGTTGCATCAGCTAGCTGCGGACGAGTTATCTCGCGCTGAAAGTTCTCGCTCTGAAGCCGCTAGGGTTGTCACGCAAGGGTTCTATGTAGATGACCTTTTATGGTCTTGCCAGTCAAAGGAACAAGCTTGCAAGTTGCAAGATGATTTATTATCACTTCTTAAAAGTGGTGGGCTAGAATTAAGGAAGTGGGCTAGCAACTGTCCGGACTTGCTAGATAGAATGCAATCGGATCAGGTTTCAGCTATCAACTTTCAGGACGATACGTTATCGTCATCTCTCAAGGTTTTAGGTTTGACATGGCTACCTGCCTGCGATAGTTTTGCCTTTAATTACAACATGACTGACACAAAACAAACCAAACGATCTGTTTTAAAACTGCTCGCGAGTATTTTCGATTCCGTGGGGTTTATCTCACCTTGCACGTTTGTTGCAAAATGCATTATGCAAGATCTTTGGAAGTTAGGGGTTGACTGGGATGATCAATTACCGCCCGAGCCGTGCTCGCAGTGGAATCAATTCATCGCCGACTTGCCGCTCTTATCTGAATTACGTTTCGAGCGTCATGTTTTGATACCTAACTTCTGTGATGTGCAACTGATAGCGTTTTGTGATGCGTCGACTCGTGGTTATGCGTCGTGTTTGTACCTTCGCAGCGTAGATATAGCAGGTAATGTCAAGGTCAGGCTGTTGACTAGTAAGTCAAAAGTCGCGCCGTTAAACCCTGTATTGTCAATACCGAGACTTGAATTGGAGGCAGCCGTGCTGCTCAGTAAACTTGTTAGTTTTGTCGTACGAAACTTGACAACCGTAAATTACTCAATCATCGCTCTCAGCGATTCGAAGAACGTTCTAGCGTGGATCCAGACTCAACCTTACATGCTAAAAACGTTTGTGGCTAACCGTGTTAGTCGTATAACAGCTGTGGTTCCACCCAGTTCCTGGTTCCACGTAAGAACTCATAACAACGGATCAGCTGATATGTGCTCGCGTGGTGTACTGCCGGCTCGCTTCATAGAGGTCGCTGCGGAGTGGATGCAGGGTCCTGCGTGGCTGAGCGACGATCGAGATAAATGGCCTATCGAGTCATTTTACGTAAATAAAGAGTTTATGGTTTCCGAGCTCAAATCAAATAGTGCAACGTTTGCATTTAATTCATTTGATGACAGAAACGACCTCGAAGAAACTTTCGAAAAGTTCTCTTCATTTAATAGATTACAGCGCGTAATCTCGTGGTGTCACAGGTTTGTAACTAACCTGCGATGCAATCTTTCAGAGCGGTCTGTAGGACCTCTGAGAACCTCTGAGCTCAAAAAAGCTCACGACACTATAGTTAGTGTTCTTCAAGCGAATCATTTTGGTTCAGAGATCTCATCCCTGAAAAAAGGAAATTTTGTGGCCTCGCTACGAAAGTTGTCACCTTTCGTGGACTCTCACAATTTCCTCAGGGTGGGGGGTCGACTTGTGCAAGCCGACCTACCGTATAATACGAAGCACCCGGTGTTGCTACCTAAATGTTATACGAGCATGCTATTGATTAGTTATTTCCATGTAAAATATTTACATGTAGGTCCTCGTACGTTACAGGGCATTTTATGTAAAAACTATTGGCTTGTTAGTGCTCGTAGAATTATTCGATCCGTGTTATCGAAATGTAAAATTTGTTTCAAATGCCAACCTACCGCGTTACAACCGGAAATGGGTACATTACCCGCCCCTCGTCTCATGCCTAACAAGGTTTTTGAACATGTTGGATGCGATTTAGGCGGACCCTTCCTTGTAAAAGAATGCTTACGTCGTAACGCGAAGGTACATAAGGCGTACTTGTGTTTATTTATATGTTTTTCGAGCAAATCTGTTTTTTGCGAAGTACTTTCCCAATTATCATGCGATTGTTTCTTAGCTGCGCTTGATCGTTTCGTGGCACGACGAGGAATTCCGTCGTGTATGTATTCAGACTGCGGAACGAACTTCGTAGCTGCTGCTAAGCACCTTAAGGAAGTAGCAAAATTCTGGATTGACAAAGATACTCGAGATGAAATTCTTGGTGGATTAACGGCTCGCCAAATAGAGTGGCGAAAAAATCCTCCGAATGCCGCCTCTATGGGAGGGGTATGGGAGAGCGGGATAAAGCAATGTAAGCATTTGCTTGTCCGCGCTGTAGGTGATACAGCTCTTACGTTTGAAGAGCTGTCAACGGTATTTTGCAGAGTTGAAGCCGTGCTCAACTCGCGCCCTTTGTGTTCCCTATCAGACAACCCTAACGAGTTTGAAGTGTTAACGGCAGGTCATTTTCTGATAGGTCGAAGTCTAGTTGCTGTTCCGGAATATGAGTTTGAGGACGTGCCTATGAATAGATTGTCACGTTGGCAATTAATTCAGAAGGTTTCACAATCATTCTGGAAACGATGGTCTGATGATTACCTTCACACTCTTCAGCAGAGAGCGAAGTGGTTTTCTTCACCTCCCAACTTAAAGGTTGGTGATTTAGTTTTACTAAAATCAAATTTAACTCGACCATTACAATGGCCGCTAGGTAGAATTGAAGCGACACATGAAGGCGTTGACAAAATTGTCCGCGTTGTCACCCTAAGGACAAAAAATGGTCTAATTAAACGACCTGTTAATAAAATTTGCCCATTACCATATGCAAATTAACTATTTAATGATGTAAGAAGTTTATACGCCAGTAGTTATAATTATTTACATACATTATTTTCTATTTATGTTTAAACCACACCTTACACTTACACTTTACATATATTATAGGTTCACCTAGTTATTAATTGCTGGGTTCAGCCTGCTAATATAAGCTTCCCAAATTTATTAAGTTTGGTTTTAACTCTCCTTTGAGGATTGCTACATCCTACATTATTTAGGAATTCAATCATGTTGAATTCGGTGGGCGGTATGTTCGATCCCAACAAGCAAAAGAGGGTAGATGGAAAATAACTTCATCAATTCTTTTTTTTTCTATCGTTGATCGGTAGAAGCCATTCCGTCATAGCGATTCGCTTGGGACGCACGTTGCGTACCTACTTTCGCGGCGCGTGCGCAGAAATCACCACCATCCAGGACATTCCTTTAGAACCTCTGGGTTCGTAACTCAGTGCTGTGAGCTCACAAAGAACATTGGAGAACAATATTTCACCAGTGCAGTTCAGTGGCCGTGCCCTGGCTGTGCCACATAAGACCGAGATTGCTGCTGAAGCCGTATGGGCGATCGTGGATTTAAGGTTGGTGAAGTTTTCCTTTTTACCTTCGTCAGCTTGCAGGGATAGTTGTCCGTTTCATTACCTGATCGTTCTGGATGCACCTCATACAGTCCACTAACAAAATCTTCTCCCAGAGACTGTACGTGTATCGTACAATCTTTTTTGGTCCTTCGAGCCGGATTAAATCCTTAACTCAATATAATACCTGGATTAAACCGGAATACAATCCTCAGTGGGACTAAAACCAGAAATAATAACTTTGGTTATTCACCTCGCCTTTGAGTTCGTAATTCATAGGTTTTATAGTGCAGACGTTCTGTTACTATAAAAGTACTTCTGACCGTGTCAGATCACCTCACGTAATTATCGCCGTGCGTAATTACTTTTTTGTTAAGACGTTCTTAACTTGCCTTACATATTGGCCGTGCCAATTCACTTCATATTTACATTTTAGTATTTCATGCGCGTGGTAGACGTTCTACACGCGGCGTGTCATATTATATATATTTCCCAATCAGCTCTGGTACTTATATATTTCACACTATACACATATAATCTTGTCGTACAAGTATTTATTTATGTATTGTATAGTTTATTTGCATAAAATATAAGTTATTTTCGTTAAAATCTTGATATTTAGTTTCGTTAACCGCTTCGTGTGTCATTCACAAGATGGCGCCGCCATCTATAGACCAGAAGGATGAAATCGTTGCAACAATGTCGAATGAGTTAACCGTGTTAATTCATCGAAAACAACGGATGTTTCAACAAATGCAAGTAGTTTACGATATGTCCCGTGATTTATCCGATCCCGAAACTACACAATTATTTTTGATGCACGTGTCTGAAATAACTGATTTACGCAGTTCATTTGAAAAATTAATATTTGAAGAATTCCAAAAGGAACTTGAATCAGATCCAAAATCAACTCTTAGATGTCATGAATTGAAAAGTTTTGATGATCTTTATTTCCGTGTAAAGTTATGTGAAAACCAATGTAAACCGAAACCCAATAACAATAAGAGCGAGAACACTTCGCGCTCTGTGGAATCGAAGCCTCGCTTACCTAAACTTGAGTTGTTTACGTTTGATTCGAATTCTGAGAATTTCACAACCTTTTATGAGACGTTTTGTTCAATGGTTCACGATCACCCTCATATTCCGAAGATAGAAAAATTCCATTATTTATTGTCATGTGTGAAGGGATCCGCCTTAAATATTGTTAAAAGTGTTCCGATTACCGCCAAAAATTACGATCTAGTTTGGCAAAGTTTGATCGAGAAATACAAGGATGATAGATTATTGGTTGGTAGGTACATTGATAAAATGTTAAACTTTTCACCGCTGACAAAGGAGTCTTCTACTCATCTGAACCAGTTTATTGAGAACTTTGATCACTCATATAAAGCGATTCAATCGTTAAAAATTAGTGACTTGAATAGTTACATAATGTGTCATATTGCATTGCGGGCGTTGGACCCACAAACACGGAAAGGTTTTGAACAAAAATTAGATCAAAAGTCAATACCTACATTTGATGAACTTATCACGTTTGTTCAGAATCATATAAAAGTTTTGGATCATTCTACGTCATATTGTAATTCTACTGTGAATGTACAACAAAACAAACGCCAACAGGGCGATACGAAACAAGGTAGTTCGAGAAATTACTCTCACGCTTCTTCGACCAGTCCCAGGCTTAGGTGTTTACATTGTGGAGGAGATCATATGATTTTCCGATGTGATCAATTTCGTAAATTGTCAATCGATCAACGCATTAGCCGTGCTAATGAAATAAAGTTGTGCCGCAACTGTTTGAAACAAAACCATTTTGCAAGTTCGTGTAAAAGTAACTTTAAATGTTTGATTTGCCAATTATCTCATCATTTACTATTGCACAAGGATGTCAGCGTCAATAAGCAACAGGCATCAAATCCGATTCCAGCCGCGCCGGCCACTTCGCCGTGCGAGGTAGATAAGCCCGCTGTTATCTACAATACCTGTCATGTGACGTCATCGACGACTAACTATGCCGTTATACTAGGGACTGCTGTTGTGAATTGTGTAGATGCGTTCGGTAATTATCAACCTTGTCGAGTTTTAATTGATTCGGGAGCACAATCGAGTTTTATTTCGATGGATTGTTATCAACGACTGGGACTGTCTGCAAATAAATGTCCGTATAATATTTTCGGACTCGGAGGCGAATTCGTGAAAAATCACGGAATGGTTTCGTGTGCCATTCAGCCGCGTCATAGCGCGACACCTACGTTAAATATCGATGCAGTGATTTTACCTAAAATTACCTCTGATTTGCCAACCGTACCTATACCTGATAAGGTAGTTAATGAATTTAAAAGTCTGCAGTTAGCCGACCCGTGTTTTTACCAGAAAGCGCCGATTGATATAATTTTATCCGGTGACTTGTTTCCGTACATTTATGACGGGAAGAAGTACATAATAAATTGTGATATGCCAGTTGCGTTAGGGAGCGTATTCGGTTTTGTAGTAACCGGAAGACTAGGGATGCCTTCCCCTAGCACTAGTGATGTAGTACCGTGTGCGACATCACTACACACTTCGTTCACTTTAGAAAGTGACAATTTAAATGAAACTCTCAAACAGTTTTGGGAGACGGAAGCTTTGCCGTGCGAAGTTCCGATGAACCCGTTAGACGAATTAGCGGATAAAATATATTTAGAAAAACATTATCGCGATGAAACTGGTCGTTACGTTTCTCCGATTTTATTAAATCCGGACCACGCACCTCTCGGTGATTCCTATGACGTGGCGTTGAAGCGTCTTAACCAAGTCGAGCGTCGTCTCGCTCGGTCTCCAGACCTTCATAAGGCCTATGTAGAATTTATGCGAGAATATGAATCCCTCGGTCACATGGAGTTGTACCAAGGTTCTGAACCTTCTGCGTATTTTATTCCGCACCATTGTGTTCTGCGTCCGTCTTCACTTAGTACGCCTCTGCGTGTTGTTTACGATGGCTCGGCCTGGGTCAGAAACGGCATTTCTCTCAACGATGCACTCTTGACTGGCGGGAAACTACTTCAAGATTTACTGAAAATTATTATGAATTTTCGATTGTTTGACGTATGTTTTACCGCGGATGTGTCCAAGATGTTTCGAGCCGTGTTAATCGACCCTGCCGACAGGAAGTATCAACATATTCTGTGGCGTGAATCTCCGACGGAGCCGGTGCGCACCTATGAACTTAAAACGAATACCTACGGGCTCCGTAGTGCGCCGTATATAGCTGTACGCACGTTGCATCAGCTAGCTGCGGACGAGTTATCTCGCGCTGAAAGTTCTCGCTCTGAAGCCGCTAGGGTTGTCACGCAAGGGTTCTATGTAGATGACCTTTTATGGTCTTGCCAGTCAAAGGAACAAGCTTGCAAGTTGCAAGATGATTTATTATCACTTCTTAAAAGTGGTGGGCTAGAATTAAGGAAGTGGGCTAGCAACTGTCCGGACTTGCTAGATAGAATGCAATCGGATCAGGTTTCAGCTATCAACTTTCAGGACGATACGTTATCGTCATCTCTCAAGGTTTTAGGTTTGACATGGCTACCTGCCTGCGATAGTTTTGCCTTTAATTACAACATGACTGACACAAAACAAACCAAACGATCTGTTTTAAAACTGCTCGCGAGTATTTTCGATTCCGTGGGGTTTATCTCACCTTGCACGTTTGTTGCAAAATGCATTATGCAAGATCTTTGGAAGTTAGGGGTTGACTGGGATGATCAATTACCGCCCGAGCCGTGCTCGCAGTGGAATCAATTCATCGCCGACTTGCCGCTCTTATCTGAATTACGTTTCGAGCGTCATGTTTTGATACCTAACTTCTGTGATGTGCAACTGATAGCGTTTTGTGATGCGTCGACTCGTGGTTATGCGTCGTGTTTGTACCTTCGCAGCGTAGATATAGCAGGTAATGTCAAGGTCAGGCTGTTGACTAGTAAGTCAAAAGTCGCGCCGTTAAACCCTGTATTGTCAATACCGAGACTTGAATTGGAGGCAGCCGTGCTGCTCAGTAAACTTGTTAGTTTTGTCGTACGAAACTTGACAACCGTAAATTACTCAATCATCGCTCTCAGCGATTCGAAGAACGTTCTAGCGTGGATCCAGACTCAACCTTACATGCTAAAAACGTTTGTGGCTAACCGTGTTAGTCGTATAACAGCTGTGGTTCCACCCAGTTCCTGGTTCCACGTAAGAACTCATAACAACGGATCAGCTGATATGTGCTCGCGTGGTGTACTGCCGGCTCGCTTCATAGAGGTCGCTGCGGAGTGGATGCAGGGTCCTGCGTGGCTGAGCGACGATCGAGATAAATGGCCTATCGAGTCATTTTACGTAAATAAAGAGTTTATGGTTTCCGAGCTCAAATCAAATAGTGCAACGTTTGCATTTAATTCATTTGATGACAGAAACGACCTCGAAGAAACTTTCGAAAAGTTCTCTTCATTTAATAGATTACAGCGCGTAATCTCGTGGTGTCACAGGTTTGTAACTAACCTGCGATGCAATCTTTCAGAGCGGTCTGTAGGACCTCTGAGAACCTCTGAGCTCAAAAAAGCTCACGACACTATAGTTAGTGTTCTTCAAGCGAATCATTTTGGTTCAGAGATCTCATCCCTGAAAAAAGGAAATTTTGTGGCCTCGCTACGAAAGTTGTCACCTTTCGTGGACTCTCACAATTTCCTCAGGGTGGGGGGTCGACTTGTGCAAGCCGACCTACCGTATAATACGAAGCACCCGGTGTTGCTACCTAAATGTTATACGAGCATGCTATTGATTAGTTATTTCCATGTAAAATATTTACATGTAGGTCCTCGTACGTTACAGGGCATTTTATGTAAAAACTATTGGCTTGTTAGTGCTCGTAGAATTATTCGATCCGTGTTATCGAAATGTAAAATTTGTTTCAAATGCCAACCTACCGCGTTACAACCGGAAATGGGTACATTACCCGCCCCTCGTCTCATGCCTAACAAGGTTTTTGAACATGTTGGATGCGATTTAGGCGGACCCTTCCTTGTAAAAGAATGCTTACGTCGTAACGCGAAGGTACATAAGGCGTACTTGTGTTTATTTATATGTTTTTCGAGCAAATCTGTTTTTTGCGAAGTACTTTCCCAATTATCATGCGATTGTTTCTTAGCTGCGCTTGATCGTTTCGTGGCACGACGAGGAATTCCGTCGTGTATGTATTCAGACTGCGGAACGAACTTCGTAGCTGCTGCTAAGCACCTTAAGGAAGTAGCAAAATTCTGGATTGACAAAGATACTCGAGATGAAATTCTTGGTGGATTAACGGCTCGCCAAATAGAGTGGCGAAAAAATCCTCCGAATGCCGCCTCTATGGGAGGGGTATGGGAGAGCGGGATAAAGCAATGTAAGCATTTGCTTGTCCGCGCTGTAGGTGATACAGCTCTTACGTTTGAAGAGCTGTCAACGGTATTTTGCAGAGTTGAAGCCGTGCTCAACTCGCGCCCTTTGTGTTCCCTATCAGACAACCCTAACGAGTTTGAAGTGTTAACGGCAGGTCATTTTCTGATAGGTCGAAGTCTAGTTGCTGTTCCGGAATATGAGTTTGAGGACGTGCCTATGAATAGATTGTCACGTTGGCAATTAATTCAGAAGGTTTCACAATCATTCTGGAAACGATGGTCTGATGATTACCTTCACACTCTTCAGCAGAGAGCGAAGTGGTTTTCTTCACCTCCCAACTTAAAGGTTGGTGATTTAGTTTTACTAAAATCAAATTTAACTCGACCATTACAATGGCCGCTAGGTAGAATTGAAGCGACACATGAAGGCGTTGACAAAATTGTCCGCGTTGTCACCCTAAGGACAAAAAATGGTCTAATTAAACGACCTGTTAATAAAATTTGCCCATTACCATATGCAAATTAACTATTTAATGATGTAAGAAGTTTATACGCCAGTAGTTATAATTATTTACATACATTATTTTCTATTTATGTTTAAACCACACCTTACACTTACACTTTACATATATTATAGGTTCACCTAGTTATTAATTGCTGGGTTCAGCCTGCTAATATAAGCTTCCCAAATTTATTAAGTTTGGTTTTAACTCTCCTTTGAGGATTGCTACATCCTACATTATTTAGGAATTCAATCATGTTGAATTCGGTGGGCGGTATGTTCGATCCCAACAAGCAAAAGAGGGTAGATGGAAAATAACTTCATCAATTCTTTTATTTTCTATCGTTGATCGGTAGAAGCCATTCCGTCATAGCGATTCGCTTGGGACGCACGTTGCGTACCTACTTTCGCGGCGCGTGCGCAGAAATCACCACCATCCAGGACATTCCTTTAGAACCTCTGGGTTCGTAACTCAGTGCTGTGAGCTCACAAAGAACATTGGAGAACAATATTTCACCAGTGCAGTTCAGTGGCCGTGCCCTGGCTGTGCCACATAAGACCGAGATAGCTGCTGAAGCCGTATGGGCGATCGTGGATTTAAGGTTGGTGAAGTTTTCCTTTTTACCTTCGTCAGCTTGCAGGGATAGTTGTCCGTTTCATTACCTGATCGTTCTGGATGCACCTCATACAGTCCACTAACAAAATCTTCTCCCAGAGACTGTACGTGTATCGTACAATCTTTTTTGGTCACTTCGTAACCGGATTTAAACTTAAATTAATTTAATACCTGGATTAAATCTTTTTTGGTCACTTCGTAACCGGATTAAATCCTTAACTCAATATAATACCTGGATTAAACCGGAATACAATCCTCAGTGGGACTAAAACCAGAAATAATAACTTTGGTTATTCACCTCGCCTTTGAGTTCGTAATTCATAGGTTTTATAGTGCAGACGTTCTGTTACTATAAAAGTACTTCTGACCGTGTCAGATCACCTCACGTAATTATCGCCGTGCGTAATTACTTTTTTGTTAAGACGTTCTTAACTTGCCTTACATATTGGCCGTGCCAATTCACTTCATATTTACATTTTAGTATTTCATGCGCGTGGTAGACGTTCTACACGCGGCGTGTCATATTATATATATTTCCCAATCAGCTCTGGTACTTATATATTTCACACTATACACATATAATCTTGTCGTACAAGTATTTATTTATGTATTGTATAGTTTATTTGCATAAAATATAAGTTATTTTCGTTAAAATCTTGATATTTAGTTTCGTTAACCGCTTCGTGTGTCATTCACAAGATGGCGCCGCCATCTATAGACCAGAAGGATGAAATCGTTGCAACAATGTCGAATGAGTTAACCGTGTTAATTCATCGAAAACAACGGATGTTTCAACAAATGCAAGTAGTTTACGATATGTCCCGTGATTTATCCGATCCCGAAACTACACAATTATTTTTGATGCACGTGTCTGAAATAACTGATTTACGCAGTTCATTTGAAAAATTAATATTTGAAGAATTCCAAAAGGAACTTGAATCAGATCCAAAATCAACTCTTAGATGTCATGAATTGAAAAGTTTTGATGATCTTTATTTCCGTGTAAAGTTATGTGAAAACCAATGTAAACCGAAACCCAATAACAATAAGAGCGAGAACACTTCGCGCTCTGTGGAATCGAAGCCTCGCTTACCTAAACTTGAGTTGTTTACGTTTGATTCGAATTCTGAGAATTTCACAACCTTTTATGAGACGTTTTGTTCAATGGTTCACGATCACCCTCATATTCCGAAGATAGAAAAATTCCATTATTTATTGTCATGTGTGAAGGGATCCGCCTTAAATATTGTTAAAAGTGTTCCGATTACCGCCAAAAATTACGATCTAGTTTGGCAAAGTTTGATCGAGAAATACAAGGATGATAGATTATTGGTTGGTAGGTACATTGATAAAATGTTAAACTTTTCACCGCTGACAAAGGAGTCTTCTACTCATCTGAACCAGTTTATTGAGAACTTTGATCACTCATATAAAGCGATTCAATCGTTAAAAATTAGTGACTTGAATAGTTACATAATGTGTCATATTGCATTGCGGGCGTTGGACCCACAAACACGGAAAGGTTTTGAACAAAAATTAGATCAAAAGTCAATACCTACATTTGATGAACTTATCACGTTTGTTCAGAATCATATAAAAGTTTTGGATCATTCTACGTCATATTGTAATTCTACTGTGAATGTACAACAAAACAAACGCCAACAGGGCGATACGAAACAAGGTAGTTCGAGAAATTACTCTCACGCTTCTTCGACCAGTCCCAAGCTTAGGTGTTTACATTGTGGAGGAGATCATATGATTTTCCGATGTGATCAATTTCGTAAATTGTCAATCGATCAACGCATTAGCCGTGCTAATGAAATAAAGTTGTGCCGCAACTGTTTGAAACAAAACCATTTTGCAAGTTCGTGTAAAAGTAACTTTAAATGTTTGATTTGCCAATTATCTCATCATTTACTATTGCACAAGGATGTCAGCGTCAATAAGCAACAGGCATCAAATCCGATTCCAGCCGCGCCGGCCACTTCGCCGTGCGAGGTAGATAAGCCCGCTGTTATCTACAATACCTGTCATGTGACGTCATCGACGACTAACTATGCCGTTATACTAGGGACTGCTGTTGTGAATTGTGTAGATGCGTTCGGTAATTATCAACCTTGTCGAGTTTTAATTGATTCGGGAGCACAATCGAGTTTTATTTCGATGGATTGTTATCAACGACTGGGACTGTCTGCAAATAAATGTCCGTATAATATTTTCGGACTCGGAGGCGAATTCGTGAAAAATCACGGAATGGTTTCGTGTGCCATTCAGCCGCGTCATAGCGCGACACCTACGTTAAATATCGATGCAGTGATTTTACCTAAAATTACCTCTGATTTGCCAACCGTACCTATACCTGATAAGGTAGTTAATGAATTTAAAAGTCTGCAGTTAGCCGACCCGTGTTTTTACCAGAAAGCGCCGATTGATATAATTTTATCCGGTGACTTGTTTCCGTACATTTATGACGGGAAGAAGTACATAATAAATTGTGATATGCCAGTTGCGTTAGGGAGCGTATTCGGTTTTGTAGTAACCGGAAGACTAGGGATGCCTTCCCCTAGCACTAGTGATGTAGTACCGTGTGCGACATCACTACACACCTCGTTCACTTTAGAAAGTGACAATTTAAATGAAACTCTCAAACAGTTTTGGGAGACGGAAGCTTTGCCGTGCGAAGTTCCGATGAACCCGTTAGACGAATTAGCGGATAAAATATATTTAGAAAAACATTATCGCGATGAAACTGGTCGTTACGTTTCTCCGATTTTATTAAATCCGGACCACGCACCTCTCGGTGATTCCTATGACGTGGCGTTGAAGCGTCTTAACCAAGTCGAGCGTCGTCTCGCTCGGTCTACAGACCTTCATAAGGCCTATGTAGAATTTATGCGAGAATATGAATCCCTCGGTCACATGGAGTTGTACCAAGGTTCTGAACCTTCTGCGTATTTTATTCCGCACCATTGTGTTCTGCGTCCGTCTTCACTTAGTACGCCTCTGCGTGTTGTTTACGATGGCTCGGCCTGGGTCAGAAACGGCATTTCTCTCAACGATGCACTCTTGACTGGCGGGAAACTACTTCAAGATTTACTGAAAATTATTATGAATTTTCGATTGTTTGACGTATGTTTTACCGCGGATGTGTCCAAGATGTTTCGAGCCGTGTTAATCGACCCTGCCGACAGGAAGTATCAACATATTCTGTGGCGTGAATCTCCGACGGAGCCGGTGCGCACCTATGAACTTAAAACGAATACCTACGGGCTCCGTAGTGCGCCGTATATAGCTGTACGCACGTTGCATCAGCTAGCTGCGGACGAGTTATCTCGCGCTGAAAGTTCTCGCTCTGAAGCCGCTAGGGTTGTCACGCAAGGGTTCTATGTAGATGACCTTTTATGGTCTTGCCAGTCAAAGGAACAAGCTTGCAAGTTGCAAGATGATTTATTATCACTTCTTAAAAGTGGTGGGCTAGAATTAAGGAAGTGGGCTAGCAACTGTCCGGACTTGCTAGATAGAATGCAATCGGATCAGGTTTCAGCTATCAACTTTCAGGACGATACGTTATCGTCATCTCTCAAGGTTTTAGGTTTGACATGGCTACCTGCCTGCGATAGTTTTGCCTTTAATTACAACATGACTGACACAAAACAAACCAAACGATCTGTTTTAAAACTGCTCGCGAGTATTTTCGATTCCGTGGGGTTTATCTCACCTTGCACGTTTGTTGCAAAATGCATTATGCAAGATCTTTGGAAGTTAGGGGTTGACTGGGATGATCAATTACCGCCCGAGCCGTGCTCGCAGTGGAATCAATTCATCGCCGACTTGCCGCTCTTATCTGAATTACGTTTCGAGCGTCATGTTTTGATACCTAACTTCTGTGATGTGCAACTGATAGCGTTTTGTGATGCGTCGACTCGTGGTTATGCGTCGTGTTTGTACCTTCGCAGCGTAGATATAGCAGGTAATGTCAAGGTCAGGCTGTTGACTAGTAAGTCAAAAGTCGCGCCGTTAAACCCTGTATTGTCAATACCGAGACTTGAATTGGAGGCAGCCGTGCTGCTCAGTAAACTTGTTAGTTTTGTCGTACGAAACTTGACAACCGTAAATTACTCAATCATCGCTCTCAGCGATTCGAAGAACGTTCTAGCGTGGATCCAGACTCAACCTTACATGCTAAAAACGTTTGTGGCTAACCGTGTTAGTCGTATAACAGCTGTGGTTCCACCCAGTTCCTGGTTCCACGTAAGAACTCATAACAACGGATCAGCTGATATGTGCTCGCGTGGTGTACTGCCGGCTCGCTTCATAGAGGTCGCTGCGGAGTGGATGCAGGGTCCTGCGTGGCTGAGCGACGATCGAGATAAATGGCCTATCGAGTCATTTTACGTAAATAAAGAGTTTATGGTTTCCGAGCTCAAATCAAATAGTGCAACGTTTGCATTTAATTCATTTGATGACAGAAACGACCTCGAAGAAACTTTCGAAAAGTTCTCTTCATTTAATAGATTACAGCGCGTAATCTCGTGGTGTCACAGGTTTGTAACTAACCTGCGATGCAATCTTTCAGAGCGGTCTGTAGGACCTCTGAGAACCTCTGAGCTCAAAAAAGCTCACGACACTATAGTTAGTGTTCTTCAAGCGAATCATTTTGGTTCAGAGATCTCATCCCTGAAAAAAGGAAATTTTGTGGCCTCGCTACGAAAGTTGTCACCTTTCGTGGACTCTCACAATTTCCTCAGGGTGGGGGGTCGACTTGTGCAAGCCGACCTACCGTATAATACGAAGCACCCGGTGTTGCTACCTAAATGTTATACGAGCATGCTATTGATTAGTTATTTCCATGTAAAATATTTACATGTAGGTCCTCGTACGTTACAGGGCATTTTATGTAAAAACTATTGGCTTGTTAGTGCTCGTAGAATTATTCGATCCGTGTTATCGAAATGTAAAATTTGTTTCAAATGCCAACCTACCGCGTTACAACCGGAAATGGGTACATTACCCGCCCCTCGTCTCATGCCTAACAAGGTTTTTGAACATGTTGGATGCGATTTAGGCGGACCCTTCCTTGTAAAAGAATGCTTACGTCGTAACGCGAAGGTACATAAGGCGTACTTGTGTTTATTTATATGTTTTTCGAGCAAATCTGTTTTTTGCGAAGTACTTTCCCAATTATCATGCGATTGTTTCTTAGCTGCGCTTGATCGTTTCGTGGCACGACGAGGAATTCCGTCGTGTATGTATTCAGACTGCGGAACGAACTTCGTAGCTGCTGCTAAGCACCTTAAGGAAGTAGCAAAATTCTGGATTGACAAAGATACTCGAGATGAAATTCTTGGTGGATTAACGGCTCGCCAAATAGAGTGGCGAAAAAATCCTCCGAATGCCGCCTCTATGGGAGGGGTATGGGAGAGCGGGATAAAGCAATGTAAGCATTTGCTTGTCCGCGCTGTAGGTGATACAGCTCTTACGTTTGAAGAGCTGTCAACGGTATTTTGCAGAGTTGAAGCCGTGCTCAACTCGCGCCCTTTGTGTTCCCTATCAGACAACCCTAACGAGTTTGAAGTGTTAACGGCAGGTCATTTTCTGATAGGTCGAAGTCTAGTTGCTGTTCCGGAATATGAGTTTGAGGACGTGCCTATGAATAGATTGTCACGTTGGCAATTAATTCAGAAGGTTTCACAATCATTCTGGAAACGATGGTCTGATGATTACCTTCACACTCTTCAGCAGAGAGCGAAGTGGTTTTCTTCACCTCCCAACTTAAAGGTTGGTGATTTAGTTTTACTAAAATCAAATTTAACTCGACCATTACAATGGCCGCTAGGTAGAATTGAAGCGACACATGAAGGCGTTGACAAAATTGTCCGCGTTGTCACCCTAAGGACAAAAAATGGTCTAATTAAACGACCTGTTAATAAAATTTGCCCATTACCATATGCAAATTAACTATTTAATGATGTAAGAAGTTTATACGCCAGTAGTTATAATTATTTACATACATTATTTTCTATTTATGTTTAAACCACACCTTACACTTACACTTTACATATATTATAGGTTCACCTAGTTATTAATTGCTGGGTTCAGCCTGCTAATATAAGCTTCCCAAATTTATTAAGTTTGGTTTTAACTCTCCTTTGAGGATTGCTACATCCTACATTATTTAGGAATTCAATCATGTTGAATTCGGTGGGCGGTATGTTCGATCCCAACAAGCAAAAGAGGGTAGATGGAAAATAACTTCATCAATTCTTTTATTTTCTATCGTTGATCGGTAGAAGCCATTCCGTCATAGCGATTCGCTTGGGACGCACGTTGCGTACCTACTTTCGCGGCGCGTGCGCAGAAATCACCACCATCCAGGACATTCCTTTAGAACCTCTGGGTTCGTAACTCAGTGCTGTGAGCTCACAAAGAACATTGGAGAACAATATTTCACCAGTGCAGTTCAGTGGCCGTGCCCTGGCTGTGCCACATAAGACCGAGATTGCTGCTGAAGCCGTATGGGCGATCGTGGATTTAAGGTTGGTGAAGTTTTCCTTTTTACCTTCGTCAGCTTGCAGGGATAGTTGTCCGTTTCATTACCTGATCGTTCTGGATGCACCTCATACAGTCCACTAACAAAATCTTCTCCCAGAGACTGTACGTGTATCGTACAGTACTAGTATGCAAAAAGATACAAAAGCCACTTTACGTAGAAACAAGTAGGTACCTATAATACCACCTTTGCCCACCACAGTTTTTCATGTAAGTATATTGATTGAAGTTATTTGGGGAAAAGGGAGCTAATCCTGCAGGCCTAGCACAGGCCGTGAAAAAATTGTCTATCCACCGTTTTTATCCACGCGTAGACGCGACAGAGCTAGAATATGGATACGTTCGTCTCTTTATAGCGGGATAAAAACGGTGGAAAGACAATCTGTCCTCGGCCTGTGCTAGGCCTGCTGGGAATTAATAAGGGATATACCTACTGTTAGGTATTATAGCAGTTATTGCTGTTTGATTTGTATATTCACACAATTATATCAGTTCAGTTATTTTTCTAAATTACACGAATGTCATATTGATACTCTTTATTGAGTTTGCCGATCAAAAAGAATGTAATGTTTTATATTTTGAATTCCGTTCCAATTGCAAAGCCTACTAGATTTATAAATGCCAATCAGGAACATCGGCCAATCAGAGCTCGCCGTGTGGACTCGCGACGAACGGATGGTTGGTGGGGAGCGAGAGAGCTGGATGATGCATCACGGCATCAAGACGCAAAAAGAAACCTAAAAGAATAATTGATATCAGGTAGTAGGAACAACAGTAAAAGAGTGTGATAGATATATATAATTAATATTATTTAGATGTAACGTTGGAGTATAATATAATAAATGTGAAGTTGCTGAAAATTATTATGGAATTTGCTATCCCCTGACCTAACCCTTCACTACCTACATGTTGAATATTTCAAGTGAGCGTGGTTGACTAAATCCGAAACTATGAGATAGATATATTTACTTAGCTAAAAGTAGTCAAAGGAGTCTTGAGCCCGATTTTGACGAAAACTTAAGTTTGCCGTATGTATGTCATTACTTCCCAGAATTAGATCCCTATCGACACGATCAAATTGTGTAATAATACAGTGTGGTTTTTTTTAATCAACTGGATCGATTCCTGGCTAATGGCGGCTCCACATTAGTGCCGTGAATTCACGCGCAAGTCGTGCCCTCCACATTCACGGGATGCTCACAGTCGTTCATAGAGAACATAGTCGTTCGTGAAACCCGCCGCGAAATGGACGTAGAAGCTGCTGCTGTAATAACTTTGTTTGCTGTGGCAATATATTACTATTTAGACGTCCAAAACAAGAAAGTTATTAAAAAGCGTTGGAAAAAAAGAAGATGGTAGATGACGTCCGTACGCCTTTATAGACCGGAGTAAACAAGAAATAAACTGGTGCGGGGCCGTGAATGTGGATGTGTACGCGTGAACGTCGCGCGAAGGGGGCGCGAACCCTTTGTCGCGGGACAAAATACCGACTCTGATCGGGGAACAGGCGTAAACGCGTGTGAACCCCGCGAAAACCCTCCACATTCACGTTCACGCTTGTTCTCGGAGCTTCACGGCACTAATGTGGAGCCGCCATAAGAATTGCTAGGAATATAGATTTTTCAAAAATCCAATTATGCAGTTTTAGTTAGCGCCTGGTTAATGCGACGTGTGACCATAATGCTGGCGTGTATCTGGTTCAACGCATAAGTATTGCCATTCAGCGTGGTAAATGCCACCAGCATGCTGGGTACGCTGCCAACCAATACTGCCAACTGATACTGGGTTTGAGCATTTGGATTGTCTGTAGACCTTTAACGGTTTATGGGCAGTCTAACTGTTCTTGTAGGTAGTGTTAGAGTTAGCTTGTATTTTGTTTAGTTACCTAATAAAGACACTTGCCCATAAAATAAAAACTTGATAATATAACACTACTCAACAAATAACAAACTTTTTATTTTATCTGAGTTCCTAGGTATGTGATTATAATTCCTTGTTATTGACCTAATACAAATATGTAAATAGGATTTTTATATAACATCTTTGATTTTCTTTTTTTATTTTATTTTATTGCAAAATAGGCTTGAGCTTGGCCGCCAACTCGCCTGATGATAAGCGATAATGCAGCCTACGGCCTATTTATTATCCTGATCTGAGTTCTTACTACGTGATTATAATTCCTTGTTATTGACCTTAATACAAATATGTAAATAGGATTTTTATATAACATCTAATTTTTTTTCGATTTTCAAAATACCCGCAATATAAAATCAAACTTACGTCAAAACTTAAAATTCTTATTTCTCAGTTTCTAGACGTTATATATAAATAAAATGCCTACATATATTTATTATTAGTCAACCTCGATATGAAACAATATGAACCAAATCAGATTTGTTTTTAGTGTTGAGTAGTGTAATGTGAGTGTAATCATATTTGAGACTGGAAAATGCACAACGGTGCGACGCCAAAATCCTCACAGAGGAAAGATTACACTATCAACTGTCTATGTCACGAATATGTTCAATTCAGTTCAGTTCAACAGTGTTCTACACTATGTTACAATTTTGCTAGATTTAGCTATTTTAGATTGGTGATTTAGAAAAAAATATTAAACATACAGATCTACACAATCACGCATGATAATGACTAAACAATATGCCTACCTAAGCTACACGTGAGTTGTGCTACATAAAAATGAGAACTACATTAGGCCAACGCAACGTATGATCTGCCGCGCTAGCATGCGCGCCGTGATAAAATTTCTTTGACGAAATTTTGACTCTTTTTGTCGTGCTAAAGCGAGACAGGCGTACCTATATGAAACCGTAGGCACCTTATTACGTTTTCGCACGGTGATGACAAGATATTTTCACGGTGCGCATGCTAGCCCAGCTGGTCTCGCCGCAGCCCATGCATTTTATATGACGACTAGTCGTTACCGATCACGACACCGATCCAACGATCCCAGATTTTCATCGAAAACGTCGGTGGTGATGGGTCAAACCCACGGATTTGACAGTGCAGCGTGTGCATACTGACTGCATAGTATAGCTCTATGAATCTATCATCAGACGTGTCAGCCAGTGCCGTAACTAGCCTTTTATGTACCCGGTGCGAGCTTCTATAACTGTGCCCTTGAAAACAAAACTTGGTCCTGGTGTGGTCCTTTCTGCGCCCCTCTAGAGTCTGCGCCCTGTGCCTGGGCACCGCTGTCACAGACCTATTTACGGCACTGGTGTCAGCCATTAGGTACTACTCATTGCACGAACGTCTATGTCTGTACTTCACAAAATTGCAATAACTGATAATAGCTAGTATTCTCAAATAGCTAGCTGATGGCAACACATACATAACATAACCACAGTTGTTTTCTTTTCATTGCTTTGATTTGTTAACTTGACTTTGCTTAGGTTTCTTGAAATAAAAAATATTAAGTATTTTTCTAATAATTATTGTTCGTACGACACGAACGAGTTCGCGTCGTGTTCAATGTGTATCAAATATATTCCTGAAAATATTTTGTCTTCCAAGTGTTAAAAGTAAAGTTTGTGCGTAACCAATAGCCAAAAATTATACTCGACAGAAAGAATTCGGTCAGAGAAAGCTAGGCGCGAAGCAAGATGAACACTAATAAATTAATTCTACAATTAGTTAATAAAGCTAGGCACGTATGTGCCCATCATCAGCAAAGTAGAAGGTAAGCGTTTTAGATAATTTACCTCACTTTTAACATATAACTTTAGTTTAATATTTTTTCATGGTCATGGTCAAGATATCAAGGACAAAACTACAAAATTCGCCCTGTTCTGGCTAAAAACTTCCCTTTCCGCAGCACGATGGAAATATCTCTCAGGATATTTACACAAATCCAGCAAAGCACTGGCACCTATATCCTGTACCATTTTATTTGTAAATATTTTGATTTTTGTGGGAATGCAGTTATGAGTACAACATTATTTAAAAAAAAAGCAAACCAAACACCAAGCGCGATGCCATACAATCTGCCCATAGAGTAATACTATATAGTTTGCCATACATTTGACTAGGTATACTTTAACATATTTTTAATTCACTTTACATTTTAGTGTTCTACCTCCGCTATCCAAGTATTTTTCAACAAATGTATCCATATCACAGCTTGGGAAAGACAAGGAAACATTTCAAGATGTTCTACCAAATATCATAGACTCACTGGCCTCTAATCCCAAGTTTGCTCAAGTCCCTGAGGTTGGAAGTTGGATTAAACAGGTAATGTACAAATTATTAATAAAAAATTGAATAATAGAGAGATGATTAGGCCTTCATCTCGCTTCAAGTTAAGGCATGATGCAGTCTACGCTAGAAAAAACTGATTCACTCGCACATAGGCATACCCAGCGGAGGGGGAGATTTATAAACAATGTTTAGTTTAAAATAAAAATAAAATACAATAAAAATCTCTGGTTTTAAATACAATCTTATCGCAACTCGCAATTTGAGGACACCCCAACAATTATTATTGGGAAACGTCAATCCAGGCAGCATAACGATGTACAGTCTTTCAAGGCCGTAGGAAGGGGGGTTTGGGGATTGAAAAATGTCTCAGCCAACCCACTGTTTTATACATAGGTGCTTACTAAAATATTTAACATCTCGAAGTGGAGAGGTACTTTCCTACTGGTAATACCCCTGAAATAATTCCTGGCTACTCATGATTTGAGAGTTGCTCCCATAGTAAAAATGTATAATGATGGGTACTATGGACCCCTTTTGGCACACCTATTTTGCATATCCCAGTATACAGGGTCACATGGAACGTCGGGGCTAAAAACTAAATGGAAAAATGGTAGTTGTAAATTTTTTTTTTAATATAAATTTGTGTTACTTAGTTAATTGTAAACAGAAGGTTTCATCTGAAACCGGAGCTAGTACTCCTTGACTTTCAGCATTAATGCCAAGACGAACCCATTCGACGCTGATTTTATCCTTGAGATATAAGTTTTTTGTAGTAATTTCGAATAAATGTGTTTTCTTTCATTATTTTACTATGGGGCCAACCCTGGTTACAAATAAAAAATAGCTGTATGAAACGGCTGATATTTTTTCTATATTATATAAGACAGTAAAAAAAAAAAGTCATTCTGTTAATCCCAGTATAATAATGTTAACCAAATCTGTTCTAATCTGTTTTAGGTTCTAGACTATAACCTCATAGGAGGTAAGAAAACTAGAGGCCTGGCCACAGTGTTTGCCTATGAAATGCTGGAGAAACCAGAAAACATTACCGAGGAGTCATTGAGACTGGCGCGGACACTAGGATGGTGTGTTGAAATGGTAAGTAAAATGTACTCTAACATATTCACAAACTTTTAATATACTTAATACAGTGGATTGGATGGTGTTTAACTGAAATCTTTGTTTATTAAACTGGCAGCAACAAGTGCAAGGTCAATAGAGAAAAAATTACAAAGTAAAATAAAAGTTTACTTTGCTTGATGTTATGCCTTTGATGCTAGTCTCAGATGTTAATGTTTTGTCCCCAGTTGCAAGCATACTTCCTAGTTGTAGATGACATTATGGACGGATCTTCGACCCGCCGCGGCGTCCCGTGCTGGTACCGCTTACCTCAAGTCGGACTAGGTGCTATCAATGACTCCATACTCATATACTGCTCCATATATGAGACTTTAAAAGAAAACTTTGAACACTCGCCACTCTATGTGCATCTCCTTGAACTGTTCAATGAGGTATGGAACTTTGAAAGAATTTTTTTGTGTGTAGTTTGGTAAATCTCATCAAAAAATATGGATGAGTACCTCATCCAGCATGTGGGAATTGGGTGCTATAAACAACTCCAGATTTATGGGTATCACATCACTTCCAATTAGGCTTGCATTCGCCTCATCTAATTTAAAGCGATAATGGAACATTAGCGAAGAAAGAAACCTATTCATTTAAAGACCCTAATGAAACAAAAGAAACATCCATTTGGGCAGCGCATAGATTTTACCCTGGATTAACACTTGGGTTACCGTATATTTTTCGAGTCCGTACCGCTGGGTGCTGGTGGTACTACTCTGTCTTTAAAAACTCATCACTCTACATATGCTGCATGTATGTACATCTGCTTGAACTGACCATCTATTCTTGTCTGAGATATAGTTTCTGTCACAGAACTTATGTCAATCTGAATGAGTGACAGGTGACAAAACTAATATCGCAGGTTCTGGAATAATCACTGAAGTGAGAATTTTTTCATATCACCCTCAATGCGATGAGAATGACAATGCCATACTTTATCCATAGAATGACTGAATCATAGCACTAGAAAATTGTGAAGGGTGGTCAGTCTGACTTATACAGAAAAAAAACGATGGTCCCCCACGTAACTACATATTAGCAAGTCTCAACTCGCTCTGTTTAGGTAGTTAGATAATAATAATGTTGCCCCTCTGGCACCAATATACGGCAGTCTTTATGGGGCCTCAAAACTCCGTTCTGTGTAAAGGCGCAAAGCTGACTCATCATCATCATCACCAGCCAGAAGACGTCCACTGCTGAACATAGGCCTCCCCCTTTAACCTCCACACTGAACGACATCCTGCCATCTGCATCCACTGGATGCCCGCTACTCTCACAATGTCGTCGGTGCATCTAGTGGCAGGCCTACCTACGCTGCGTCTTCCGTTTCGCGGTCTCCGCTCAAGAACCTTTCTTCCCCATCGGTTATCAGTTCTTCGAGCGATGTGGCCTGCCCATTGCCACTTCAACTTGCAGATTTTAATAGCTATGTCGGTGACCCTGGTTCTTTAGCGAATATCTATGTTCCGAATTTTATCGCGTAAAGAAACTCTGAGCATAGCTCTCTCCATTGCCCGTTGTGAAAACGAAGCTGACTCATTTACCTTCAACCAAATGTTGCAAGCAAGCAACCTTTGTCATGATGACCTTCCAGGCTTATGTTTATTTATTTTAATACTTTATTGCACACTTACAAATTAAGTACAAATGTACAAAAGGAGGACTTAATGCTAAACATTTTCTACCAGTCATCCTACAGGTTCGAACAAATGTAGTGTAAATGTAGGCGTGCATCATACTAATAATTTAAAGACAAAAAGTTGGTGAACTAAATTTTTACAAGAAATAGATAACCAGATACATCAAATATAAATTCAACTTAAATTAAACCTATTATATATCAACACACAATTATACAGCCATATTCAATTCTGAATAAGCAAAACTAACTCTCGAAATCTAGAAATAAAAATCAAATAAGGAGTATAATTATGTGTTGGTTAATGTTACACTTGTAAGACAATTTTTTTTCTCTAGATTCATTCTGATAAGAGTACCTTTAGGCCGATTAAGCCTGGTGTCCATTTAAGCAACATCTCATCATTCAAAGTATTTGTTTGGAGATCAGAGCAAATGTTAGGAGCATAAAAGTCACAGAGTGCGCACAAACAATCAAGTCTTGCGATAAAAACTGGAACTAAATTTTGTTTTCACTTTTCGTTTTTTTTTAGATTAATCTAAAATATTCATTTGTGGTGCCGCATCCATCGGAATTGAGTTACGTATGGCGCAGATTCTAGTGTTAGGTACATAACTCGGCCCCTGTCAGGCCTGGCGCACTCCGCACTTTAGGTATGAAGCTACAAGTAGTCGTCTTGTCGGACTTGCCGTGCCCGCTGCTGCGCGATAGACACGAGATAACGCGACAATAGTTACGCGAAAGACAGAGAGGCAACTTCTAGGTTAATTTAGCAGTAGGTAGTTAGCGCTCGCACGTCCTAAATTGGACTTGATGGTGAGTCGATACGTATTTAAATGTTTTTGCAGAGTGAACTTTCTGTACTTGTACTTTATGTATTCTGTGCCCCGGTGCTTAAGTGCTCAGGCTCTAACTTACATCCCTTCCCCAGACTCTTCTCTACACCAGTATGGGCCAACACTTGGACTTCACAATGGCGCATCGCACCAAAAACGACTACATTCTGTTCACTATCGACCGCTACTACTCTATAGTGAAACATAAGACATCATACTATACATTCAATATGCCCGTCTCTCTGGGCTTGCTATTGGCTAACAATGTGAATAGAAGAACGCATGAGGAGGTCAGGGAGATATGCTTCGAGTTGGGAAGGCTGTTTCAGATACAGGTAACTATTCTACCAGGTCATTCGGAAAAGAAGGACCAACCCTCAAAACAGCAGTTCCACACGTACACACACTTGATGAAATGTATGCCTTAATAATTAATTTTCTACAGGATGACTACATCGACTGTTTCGGCGACGAACGGGTGACCGGTAAAGCGGGTACCGACATTCAAGAAGGCAAATGCTCGTGGCTCGCTGTCAGTGCTTTACAGCGCTGCAATGAAGCGCAGCGCGCTCTGTTCGTCGAATGCTACGCCAGCAAGGACCCTAAACACGTCGAACGAATCAAGCAGCTTTACGAAGAATTGGCCTTACCAGATGTGTATCAACAAAAAGAAAATTCAATTTATGAAGGTATTGTGAAGAGAGCTAACTCATTGCCGTCCAATACATCGCCTGCTTTGTTTATAAAGCTGATAGATATGATGTACAAGAGGAAGCAATAATCATTGTTGTATTACCTACTTATAATATTAAATTCATAATAATGTACAGTATAGATAAAAACTCAACAAAACATATACTTTCTTAATTATTGCATGGTCTGCATAATATGTATATCCATAAGATTGCAAGAAACAGGTGTACTAAGCGGAAAGGAGTTCAACATTGTGAACAATTTTTACAATGGGACCAACTCCCACATCGAGCACGCTTGGCACGTTTCTCAATGGGTTCCAACGACTCAAACTGGTACTTGGCTGATCCATCCCAAAGATGCCAGCATGCAGTACCTACTCAATGTACGACTGAACTTGTGCTTGATACAATGTCAGCAACTGGTCCGACGTGAAGTACTGTTGCACCTTCGAGGGGATTCCCAGCTTTTTGGCAGCCAATTGAGCTTTGTTCTTAACATAGCAGCCGAATTTCAGGGTTGACGCCAGAGTAACGCTAAGAGCTCAAGCTGGTCAAGTAACCGTATAATTACATCCCGGAAAGAAGGAGCCAGTTGGAGCCTTATTTTGGCGTAGAACAGATACGCTTAAATTTCATCTGAACCTCCATTTGGCGAACGCGAATTTCAGACAAAAATGTGCTGCCAGGTGAATTTGGAAGTATCGCGCTTCCAGCATCTAGACGGCTGCAAACTGAGAAGCAAATAAGTATGTCTTCTCTTCAGCGATGTGGACTAATGTCCCAGTGTCCCATCAGGTTTCAACAGTAGAGGTAGTGAGGGCGGCAGAAGTTCGCTTCGACTGATTTAGCTAGCGATCAAAACGCTTTACCACCAGAAAGCTACGAAGCCAGTTTGTTCCCTATTTGACTAATAAGTTCCAAGTAAAGCTCTTTGTAGGAACCATCTTGCTTTCTTCTGATGTAAATCCTTCGCTTTACGGTGTGGAGCATCGTCAAGCTAGGTATGCCTCATGATATCGCGCTTCAGCGCGGCTAAATAGAAGCCCAAACCATAATCGAACTTTGCCGGACAGCGGTAAGTACGTTGGATTTGTTTGCGTAAGGATTATAGTACTCCATGGCCACTAAGAACGCAACACATCCGCGCAAATCGAAGTATCGTCAGAAGAAAAGCATACTATATAAGACGTCATACGTACGACATGCCCGTATTCGTGTCACTTGACAATTTTTTTATTGATGAAATGCATAATCTATAAAATATTGTGTATTGTTGAGTTTTTGTAGAACATATAATTGGAAAAGTAATAATTTATTGTCTTCTTGCATGTTACCTTATTAATTATTTTTATAATATAACTTGTAAATAAAATTTATAATCACGGCTGGCTAGTCATTGCATTCTTTTTTATAACAATAGAATGTGGCGGACTCCTTCACACCACGCCACGCCATAACAATCTTTGAACGCAACCCTATAAGATCTGCTACAGGAAGTAATAAGAATGTGCGGGACTTACACTCAGTGGTTCCTTTAACTGGAACTGCCCCTGCAGTTCCTTCGGTGGAGCTAAAGGAACAAAAAAGGCTCAAAAGTTCTTTCAAAGGAACCACTGAGAACAAACCGATTATGTTATTTTGTGATGCAGTCTCGATTACTGAAGTAAAATTAAATAGAACCGAAAGCTGAACACCCGCGTGTAGGTATGTTTTGGAGCTAGTTTTGGTTAATTAAGACCCGTAACAGACACGTCAACATGGCTGACGTCAACCACTTCAACCAACGAGAGAAAAAGAGAGGGGAATTATATTCTCACTTTTTCTCTCCCGTTGGTCAGGCGGTTCGTCAGCCAAGTTCGATACGTCTGTTACGGCCATTACAACAACATGTAACAAGAGAGATGGCAGTGTTGTCAACATGTACATGACCTGTATACCTTGAAAAATGCGTTCTCAATAAATATATGTAAGTAGGGCTGCTTTCGAATTCGAAGATATGATGCGTGAAATGACGTGGCGGAGGTCGCCAAAGGTTCATTACAATACATAGGTTGTAACCTATTATATTTTTGTAGATACAGTTATGTGGTGAATGCAGCTGAGTTAAATCGGTGAAAATAATGTAACATAGTAGGAATAAATTACCATAGGTAACAGATAATAACAATGTAAACTGAAATAATCTTTAGGTCACAGCCTAACTATTGACTACTTAGATTAGGTCACAAAAACTTATAAACTACGAATGAAATTATGTAGTACTTATCTAAAAGATTTAAACTATATATGTACCTACCTACCTTAAGAATGGGATTGGCCGTTAACTTTACAGATGGCGCTAGCTACCTTTTTGTAGGGATTTTTTTATATTGAAACGTTTTAGACAATTCAAAATTTCGACGACCGGCTGAATTCGAACTTGCTACGCAACGATTCGGGTAAACGCCCCTATTGCTCTTAGCCACAGAGCCAAGAACGCTTTGCTGTCTGCGTCCAAATTCTTAAATTGTCTTTCTGCAACCATTCTAAGCGTTGTGTTGATTCGCCGTCTATAGGCTAATAATACTCAGCAACCATTTCAGAGACGTCGTTTTTTCTAACTCGAAAGTTTTTGGGAAATCACCAAAAGCTGCAAGCTAAGCTAGCGCCACTCGGACCAGGGGCCTTACGCCCAACTCTAAACGCGGGCCCGAATAGGAGCAGTTTGCAAAATCACGCGACCGCAAACCGTATCTCGGCGCGTTAAGGTTCGCGTTTAGAGTTGGGCGTAAGGCCTCAGCCCCAATCTCATTAGTTGCTATGTTTGACTGGCATTTTATTGGGAAAAATATTTTTTATTAAAGGATTTTTGGATATATAAATGTGTATCATTTGTCATCCGGAAATAGACGGCAGGTCCGAAACCACAAATTAATACAAACCATTTCTTCAAAAATGCCTTGACCCATCACAGATTCGTCAGCTTGTGTAGGTCACAGTCATCCGAAATGGATTCTTGTGAAAGACGAAAGGTCGAATGATTCACAGTTCATCTGTCTCTGTGTCTGGTACAAAAATACCTACACGTTACAATGAGCGTCAAATTGATTTTTGTTCAGTAGTCAAAAGAATAGAAAAGGAATAAATTCTATGCCGATAAAACCAATGGGGAAGAAAGGTTCTTGAGTGGAGACCACGAACCGGAAGACGCAGCGTAGGTTGGCATCCCACTAAAATCTAGATGGACCGACGACATTGTGAGAGTCGCGGGTATCCAGTAGATGCAGATGGCAGGATGTCGTTCAGTGTGGAGGTTAAAGGAGTAGGCCTATGTTCAGCAGTGGACGTCGTCTGGCTGATGATGATGAAATTCTATGCAACTGTAGTGGTCAAAAAAATTACTTCGTTTCTCGTAAGGTAGGTATATAATTTTTTATATACAGAAACGTTTATTTTGTTACAATGAAATTTAAAATGAAAAAAATATATTTAAAAATAAGAGTTTTAGGGTCATATCATATCGTCTGGATTGCAAAAAGACTGTGTAATCGAAATAGCAGAAATACTGTGTAGGCAAAAAGTTGATTATTATCACATCTACCTTTTATTTTGACCACTATTAGTCGCTTAAATAAGTATTACTGTGGAACATTTTATTCATGAAAACATGAATGAATTTATCCTTTTTCTATTCTTAACTATTCACCATTACGCATTACACGCGGGGCAGTACGGTACCTCTTAACGCGGGCTCGAAACAGCGCAGTGCCGAAAATCACGCAGACTTCAACCTTGAGTCCCCTGGGGCCTTACAGCTGTATTAAGCGTTTCTGTTAGTGATGCGACAAGCTGCACGACCGCAAACCGTATCTCGGCGCGTTCACGTGATTTTCCGCTCTGCGCTGTTTCAAACTTGCGTTAAGAAGTAGCCGTAAGGCCCGCATCAATTTGACGCTGAATACCTGAGCAGATGGTTAATTAGAAACCTTAATTAGTTTTAGCAAAAAACACCCATATTTGCGCTTCTGATCGGCTCTTATTAAATAACAGACGGCAAATATTGATATTCAAATTAAGTGCACTATTTTGTCTTCTGTCTACGTAAAGTAAAACACAACTGAATTCTATCATAGTATATTCCAAAAATATAATGTTATACATAACATTGTTGTTTTTCATTAAATTAGATGGATTATGATGATACTTACCACAACTATGATACTGTCTTTTTACAAGTGGTTTCTAGTTATGAAATACTTAAGTAATATAAATGTAGCTAAATTATAAAAGGTACTTTTATATAGGTAGTTACGCCAGTGTTAACAATCATAAGGGTAATACAGATAGACCTAACACCCACTGTAGAGTTTAGATGGCATCTATCAAGAAAATAAAACAACAAAAATAAAAAATGTGCATGAACTGCGTCTTCGCCTCTCCTTATTTCAATATAATATTGTCATTTGCAGCATGCAATCTGCAAATGATTCCTTCTTGGACCGTAAGCCTCGTAACTCTTCCCGGTTTACTGGGTGGATTCAAAATCGACCGGATTCTGCAGTCGGTGTTAAGCCTTAAATTCACTAAGGGTGGGTTGCACCATCTTACTTGAGCAATAACAAACGTTGACATTTCAGTTAAAGTACAAAAAATTGTTGCACCATCTGACAATTGTTTTATGACGTTATAACTTTAACTATTAACCGTAACTGCGCACGCTTCGCTGGTAAATCTGTCAGATGCATAAAATATGATTCCAGCTGTGCATCTGTGGTAAATAAGGTCTCATTTGACTTGCGACCCTTGTAACTAACTATGCTAGTGAATACGCTGGTGCAACGCATTTCACAGTGACGCTAAAGTCAGCGTTACTGTTATTGTCATAAACCTTTACTTTAACTACTACAATGGTGCAACCAAGCCTGAGAGCCAGACGTGTCGAACTTGGCTGACGAACCGCCGTCTACCCAACAGGAAAGAAAGAGAAAAATTTCTCTTTCTCTCGTTTATTTTAAGCAATATGAAGCGTATGGAACTATAATTGCACTCATATTGTGACAGAAATTAATGTTGGTTGTTTTTTTACTCTCGTAAATTTTGACATTGACAAACTTTGAAATATAAATCAATACATAACGGGACTTAACCAGAAATAGCACAACAGTAGAAAGGTTACATAGACCGTGTTTTGAAAACATACGCGTCACTTCACTACAGCTGAGGTGACTACGTAAAAAAAACATCAGTCATAGGACTGCACGTCAGAAGTGACAACTTAAGTAATTCACCTATTCTACAAGAGATGGCGGGGTTTTAAAATACACGGTACAGCGTGACGATGACGCGAGTTCCGTGATTTTTTGTTCACCCAACGCAGTCTGTCTCGTTCACCTTCTACGATTGTGCAGTTACAAAATACATAATGTATTTGCATTGAAAACAGTTCATTTATATATGTGCTAATATAATTTTGACTAGTAAGCACCAATTGACTATAGTGCGGCCGCTGAAATAATGCGTCTAACAGTTGCAATAAAATTGTAAAAAGCCGAACAAAAACAGTGAATTCTAATCATTTTTACTAGGTTTTAGAACGTAAGATTGCAGCTAGTATCCAATATACAACAGTAAATTATTATTAAAATAAAATGTTTTTATAGATTTTTACAGTTATTACAGCTGTCAGATGTATTTTCTCAGCAGCCGACTGTAATATACATCATAGACCTTACAAAAACTATATACATTGTCTACAATTCAAAGATGGCTAATAAAATTTAGCCGAGGCAAGCGCGCTTCCATTACTAAAACAAAGATGGCCTTGCTTAGAAACGTCAAAGTTAAACATGCTTAAAATAATAATTGCTGTCTAATTTATCGTAACAATTTCCATCAGCGTGTTATCAAAACCAATTTGAAGCATTGTTTGACTTAAGTTATATTTCTGATTAGAACCACATTACTCCAGGGGCCTTACGCCCAACTCTAAACGCGAGCCCGAACGGGTGCAGTGGGGCTAGTACGAGAACTTGCGAAAAAGTATTCGTTCCGTAAACGATAGCAAATGTATGAAAAATTCAGTTTCCCTTTACGTCCGATAGAGGCGCTGTTAAATTTTTCATACATTTTGCTATCGTTTACGGAACGAATACTTTTTCGCAAGTGCTCGTACTAGGGCCACAGTTTGCAAAATCACGCGAACGCGAAATTAACGCGTCGAGATACGGTTTGCGGCCCCCACTGGGGTAAGGCCCCTGTTCCCGTCTGCAGCTCTCTTGCTCGCGTATTTTCACATTATTGAAGATATAAAATCAGTGAGTGTGAATTTCCAAAAAGTGACAAAAACATGTCTTGGTGTCTACCGTAACATTAAAGCAAAGAAATTGTCAATTTGATATATTTAAATTTGACGGAGTAATATGGTTACAAGCAAAACAAAAGCACTTGTTACCATTATTACTCCGTCAAATTTAAATAAATAAAATAAACACTTGTTACCATATTACTCCATCAAATTTAAATGAATAAAAAAACCACTTGTTACAATTATTACTCCGTCAAATTTAAATAAATAAAAAAAACACTTGTTACCACATTACTCCGTCAAATTTATATACATATCAAATTGACAATTTCTTAGTTTTTAATGTTACAATAGACATCAAGAGACGATTTTGTCACTTTTTGGAAATTCACACTCACTGATTTTATATCTTCAATAATGTAAAATTACGAGACGGGAACATAATGCCATGCCATTGTGTCGATCATAGCGGTACGGATCAAATGGCATTTTATCGAATTTGACGATTTCAACACTCAAATTTATCGATCGATTCACTGCTGTTTAGATGATACGGAAAGTTGCGTGGGCGCAAACCGTATCTCGGCGCGTTAAGGTTCACGTTCGCGTGATTTTCTGCACTGCGCTGTTTCGAGCCCGCTTTAAGGGGTAACCGTAAGTACCCTGATAACAATAGAAACCCTTTTATCCACAAACGTTCGATAAGGGAACGTACCCATACTACATGACCCATTTTCATGACCCAGACAAAAAAAATATAACCCCCTTCTAGTTTTCACATAGTAATTCATAAATATTGTTTTAAATCATTTGTACTTATGTATACATAAGTAGAGTAAGTTTAAAAAAAATTTGCTCAATTTCTCTTTATTAATTCGTCACACTTGCCGCGTGACGCCAAGAGTGCGTACATTATTTAAATATTTAACTCGAAAAAGCGCGAGATTTCCCTAGAGGATATTGACTACGTGACGAAAACCTAAGCCCCCGTGAACAAGCTTGGTTTTTAAGGCCCTCCCCCCCTGAATGGGTCACGTTGTATGGGTAAGTTCCCAAAGCTGATTTATGCTATGTCAAGCTTTGTCAATTTATCGCTGACAAGACATGTCTCGCGTGGAAACGAGACAGCATATTTTAGCTACGTTTCTGAATAAAACCGTAAATTTTTTGCAAGAAGGAAAATGTCATATACATTTTGAGCGATATAAAGCATTAATCGAAATTACATTTTGGAGTTGACAGGACACAGAAAAGTATTATTTTTGTGCATAAAATCCATCAAGATACAATACTTATAGAGTCACAATATCCAAGTGAAAACAGTCAATAAACGTCCGAGTCTGGTTGTACATGTACATAGACATCAATTATATAGTTCACAATGCCACATTTACTCTAATTTAGACGTTATGTCGCTATCATAGTGGTCAACATCGCTTGTCCGCTAGGGCATCGTAGCACTGACATTGCGCGGCGTTGTAGTCGGATCGCAGTTGCCTTACAATTAACCAAAAAGTCGGCGCAATGCGTACCGTGCGCCGAGTTTTGGTTCGGATATTTTAGTGGCACTATTGTAACTCTATAGCTATTGTATTTCGAGGATATCAATCACAATAAAAAGTTATGGCATATCGGAAAATATAAAGAAACTTTCGTTATATTGAATTGAAGTGATTTTTAGGCACAGTTAATCACTATAATTTTAGAAGCATTTCTTGCGGTGTACCATTTTCTTTATTAAACTGTTTAAGATAAACTAGGTACATACTGGGTTATGCGGAAAGGCTGTATTAAGCCGAAAGGAGGTCGGTAGTACCCAGCATTATGAACAACTCATACGAGATCGGAACAACTATGAAATCGCGAAAAAAATATCAACTGTTTCATAGAAACCGGTCATTCACACTCGACAAAATGTATGGAACAAATTTTAATGATATTTTTTCCGCGTTTTCTGGGTTGGTCCCATAGTAAAAGTAGTTCATAATGATGAAAATAACGGACCTATTTCAGCTTAGTACAGCCTTTTCGCTTAACCTTGTATATCTATATTATTTACGAATGTAAGGTACTTAGATTACATTTAGGCAGGTCTAGAAAGTTTTGTTTTATTAGTCATATTGCAGTTTACCTTACACAGGGTAGAAAGTCAAGTATGTCACTCTAAAGTATGTATTAAGACAATAAGCTTAATTGTCACGCAAATAAGATACAAATTACTATGAATGGAAATATTGTTATTATAATTCCATTCAGAAACCACATTTCTCATGACACCATGTATAGCGCAGCAATTTCTTTTTATCCATCACCCCTTCAAATCTATCACCCCATCTATTATACTCGGTCCAAATTATATTTCACACTAACAGCTGCAAGAAAATTGTTAAAAGCTACATGAAAATATTTTCTTTAAGATATTATTTCCAATATCAGCTACAATACTTTAAATGAAAAGCAAACACGCCTTATTAAAATTGCTAATTCTGAAGATCTTGGTAAGGATAATGGGACAAACTATTTAAATTATTACATTGCCATCGGTCCTTGATAAGTGTACAAAATTTCAATTTAATTCGACGTTTTAAGGTAGTTGAAAATCAAGTTCAAAGATTCCATTACATACATGCATATCAAGCTAATAAAAGCGTGTTAAAATGTAGCAAAAGTGATTATAATTTACGGATTCCATTCGGCTTTTTAATATAAAGCAACTGCCAGGGGAAAAAAACTTGGACCAAGTATATGTGTTCCAATAAGGTAGATGACTGATGTTTATATAATTGAAACCAATAGCTTTGATGAAGAATATAAGTAAATATAACATGGTAATTGAAAAAAAAAACGGTTATTAATGTTCTGATATATAAGCGTTTAAAGTTTTTGGTA
This sequence comes from Agriopis leucophaearia, assembly GCA_949125355.1. NCBI lineage: Eukaryota > Metazoa > Arthropoda > Insecta > Lepidoptera > Geometridae > Agriopis > Agriopis leucophaearia. The sequence goes on from OX421278.1 coordinate 9,060,569, forward strand.
GAGAAAACTCTGTCCCTTTCTCACAAAACAAAAATACCGTCACGCCTCTGTGCGCCATACTTGTCAGAATAGAATTTATATGGCGTACAGAAAAGCGACGTCATAATTTGCTCTGTCTAGCATGATATATGCTTATAAGTTGCTTTTTGATCAGATATTAATTTTGTTTTCATTAATCAGTTATATTTATGGGCTACATTTTAATATGACAATTAAAAAAAAACAGTCATCTAGCCTATTGGTTTATCATTACCCACAACCATCGTTCCCACTGCTAGGTATACACCTTTCTCTTGCTATGCCATCTGGCGGATCGACCCGCAATATTGACTATATCATCGACCCATCTCGCAGCTTGATGACCTACGCTTCTTATCCTATAGCTTGCCTTGGCCACCACCCTGTCGTCACTTCGCCTAGCTACATATCCTGCTCAAATCGATTCGGTGGTACTAAATACCAGTGGCGTAGCTATCGGAGGGCTAAGCGGTGCCATGCACCGGGGCCCCCAAGCTCAGGGGGCCCTAGGGCCCTGATCAGCAAACCCCAAACTGAACTAGCCAATTTTTTGCCCTTCATACACATACATGTAGTAAGTAGCTTTGAGAACAATAAAGAGCTGATGATAAAGTAGCTTTGTACCTTTGAATTATTTATATAGTTACTTGATAAATCCTGACACAGTTTAGGTAGGGCCCCATTTTTTTGCACCAGGGCCTTTGGTTACCTAGCTACGCCACTGTTAAATACAAAGATATTGGAGTTCAAGGTCTGCAGTAACATTCTCAGATCAAACTAACAAGGGAGATATGGTAAGGTAGGGTGGCGGGTGCTAACGCTTGTCTTAAATCAGTCTTGACGTCTTTAGTCGAACTCACCCACCACACGACCTTGCCACCCTTTTTTGCATGTGGACTATTAGATAGTTTATTGGGTGTCGCTACAAGTTTCTTAGTGTGTGTGGAAAATTTGTAAATGAGCCGTACTTACAGATTTAGCGGTATGAAGTTTTTTTTAATCATTTTAACACGAACGATAATTGTACTAGGGCATTTCTCCCTTATGTCTGATCTGATATGAAATTCCATACAACGTAAACAGAAAATTTGTTACGATTTATAATTTTTTTAATTTTGGTTTGATTGGCGTCCTAATAAAAATGTTGACTCGTTCGTACTTTACAAGGAAAGTTATAGTTTTAAGTTTTTATACTAAATATACGAAACAAACCTTACACAATATTTACTTATTATAAAAAACCCTCACATGTCTTTTCTGATAACATCAGTTCAATATTTTGGAAAACAAATTACAAATTTAGTCTTGAACTATTTGTTTGTAACAATAATGATACAAAAAAAAAAACATTTTTGTGTGTTTTTAAGACATCCTGTTTAATAGTTGTACCGACGTCTCTTTGGTTTAAAAAACATGGCGATTTCGATAGCTGTCAAAGATCAATCGCATTTGATTGATTAAGAATTTCTTCTCTCGAATATTTCACCTTGTCTAGTGTAGATATTATTTAATCGGTCAGCAGTATTATTATGGACAAACCTGCCTGCCCAGTGTGGAAATTACGGGCACCTCCTCCCAATATGAGCAGCGACAGTGAAACTGGTCCATCGATTTAAAGTCGCTCAGGGAGCAATGGAGCGAGCTATGCTTGAGGTTTTTTTGAAAGATTGAGTCCGCGTTTGACTACCAACGCGCATGTGATTGAACTATGTCAGCGTACGAAATCATCATACACAACTTTTCAATATCAAAACAGGTCCACGCAAATTGTTTTCAAGGCTCAACTTCGAAGCTGAGGCCTACATTCATTACTTCGCTTGCGATACGCATACATGGGACTATAATTTAAGAAAATATCAGTTTTTTTGTCTTAACCGCGCAACTCATTCCGTTCTGCCATACTGCAACTTATAAACCACTTGCCTGTTTTGAATTCTGCAGCCTGATAACGATATCCGTCAATTACAATCGCGCCGATGGCAGCCAGGATGCCTGAAGCTGGTTTTAAGAAACGGATTACTGTGTCGAAAGACGAAATTTGGAATTACACCTTTTTTACTTGTTATTTCATTTCCTTTGCACTTTCAACAACTGGATCCTTTTGCTAGCCCTGGCTTAGCATACACAAAGCAACTTTTATTATTCTGTGACACTGCATTGAAATTTAATTAATGTTTTTCACTCTTTTGAAAACAGTTTTAGTCTTTTTTCCATCTTTTCCACATTTACTCGAGTTAAACAGCTGTTAAGGTCAATCGGGGTCATTTACGTGTGCAATATGGTTAGTTGGGCGGCTATCATCAGTTTACGATGGGATTCGATGACGTCATGAGTTTATATCCCGCTTGGTATACAGATATGCTGGGGTAACTATTGTTTATTCTGTATCGCTGCATTGGAAGGCTGCACATTATCAGATCTTTACCCAACTACCCCACATAGAGGATAATGTTTTGTTCTCTTCTTTTTAAACTACTTTTCTTTTCCATAAAGTTCAAAACAGCTGCAAAGGTCAAGCGGGGTCGTTTTGCGGGTGCAATATAGGCAGTTGGGTGGCAATCATGAGACGGCGGTGTGCTTCCGAGCCGGTCAGCGCCGCGATGGTAACCCCGGCTTGGTACGCCGCCGGGATTCGTATGTATCGAGTCTGGGTGAGCCGCTCTTGCCACCCGGACGCGCACCATTCACGTATCACATTCACTACTTGACCTGTAAGAGGGTAGTTGAATAAAAGTTTCATTAAAAATAGAATACGCTGAAATCTACGCCTGACGTCCTACGTCAGGCTGATGGCATTTTTTAGAGACCTAAACGATCGAAAGCACCGTTTCTCATTGAATTTCTACTGGAAATATTATCAGTAAAAAAATCGACTTCATACTCGTAATCAGTAATTACGCAATTTCATTTCCATGGATGACATATTTTTTTTTTATGGGACCAATCCGAAAGTATATCCTTTCTAATAAAAAAAAACAAATCAGTTTATAAATGACGGAGACACAACAGAAGACTACAGAGTAGTAGCTCACCTATTCTACAAGAGATGGCGCTGTTTTAAAATACACGGTACTGTGTGTTATGTATTCTGTGACAGCGTGACGACGACGCGAGTTCCAAGATTTTTGTTCACCCAAAAAGTGCTCAATGCGCATAAAGAAATTTTCACTTCAAAAACTAATTGAGAACCCCCTCCTTTTTTTAATCGTTTAATAAATACGCAACGCCTTTACTTGTTTAGATCTGTACACAGTAAGATGTTCTCTTTATCATGTTCTCATTATTGCATGTACAATGTTAAGTGACCTCACTATTATGTGGGTTATCAAGATGATTCATTGATCACTTTGTGATGTGAACACAGTAATATAATTGCAGTTTATTTGGTTCTTTTGTCTGAAAAGCAACAAAATGAGCGGGATATTTTAGAATAAAAAAACTCCGTGGAGTATTACATGTATTCATTAATCTGTCCATCACATAGCTGGCACAGTAGATAAAGCTAAGTCAGTCAGTACAGTCTATATGCGTAACCCTGTATTTATGAGGATAGTGTAGTACCTGGCAAGGACATGAGATACGTTTCTATTGTTAAGAGCCTGTATGCTACTTTATATGTATGTGTACGTACCATGTTCTGACAAATAAATAATTTGATTTGATTAGTGATGAACATAACTCACCTAATACATTGTACATAACTCACCTAATACTTGTACATAACTCACCTAATACTTGTACATAACTCACCTAATACATTGTACGTCTCGAACCTGGAGTCAGGCACATGTAGCAACGGCGTCAAGTCGGTAGTATTCGTGAACCTGTCGACCACGTCGCTGGCGCGTACTAACAGTGTAGAAGGCGAGGCGAGTCGAGGCCACAGCATAGTTTCCCGCACGCACTCCACAGGGTTGCAGAGGAACACCCCTCGTGGTGATACTCCGAAGACCATCTGGTGATGCCACGCGTCGGGGATGACGTCACCGTCGCACCCGTTCTGTAGGTTCTGGGTTAGGATGGGGACAGCTCCTGGAATAAAGTTTTGTTTTTTTTACTAAGAGTTTAGCCGCTGTAACGCATCATATAACTTATACTGGGTTACACGGAAAGGGTGTACTAAACCGAAAAGGGTCCATTCATTCTCATCATCACTGCTTGTCTGTGGAAAGCGCTGCTTGAATGGGTGTTCCCCGATAGTTACAATTTGGGTGTCTTCAAATAACGAGTGAATCGGTTCCTTCTAGTCAAGCGTGATCCATCGTAGACCGCATCGTGGCTTAATATCAGGCGAGTTGGCGGTGAAACGCAAGCCTATTACTAAAAAAAACATTATGAACAAGTTTTACTACCGGACCAACCCTGAAACCGCGAAAAAAGTACGGTTACATATAAAAGTTATTCATACTAGACAAAATGTATGAAACAGCTGATTTTTTCTACGCGATTTCAGGGTTGCTCAAATAGTAAAAGTTGTTTACCATGATGGTAAATATGGACCATCATTATGAACTGTCTGCCTGTCGGGTTAGTACACTCTTAACGCGTAACCGCGTATAAACACAGCACTATGCTCGTGTCCTAAGAAACTTTAGTGAGATTTTCTGTTATTCATCAAGCTGGTCAATGTTAGTTCTTACCTAAAGATATCCAATCCGCCAACCAGTGCGAGAGCGACATGGCTCGCTCTGGGTAGGTCGCGAAGAACCGCGCGGTGACCAGCCCGTCCGAAGCACGGTGGATGCCAGCGGCGAGGTCAGCCGCCGTGCAGCCGGCCACGGCTCGTGATAAAAGGTATCTAAGAAGGAATGATACGGTGAAACGATGCTGGTAGGTACATTACATACAGCAGGGTACACGGACCCTTTGATCATAATAATAGCTTAGATTCGAGCTAGTACCGAAAAAAGTTTTCCAAAAACTGAAGGGGGCGAGGTAAACACGTATTGCACACTCTGACTTATTCTTACTAGTTTTACAAACGCACACAACGGACGACCAAGGGGACCCTTATGGTTGGTGGCAGTGGTTGGTGGTAAGAGCTAAACGGGAAACTGTAGGTATAACACTTCCATTTATTTTTGTTACCTGGGTATAGGGGCTGTATTCGCTCGTAATCTCGTCCCAACAGATTGGTTTATCCTCTCAATATTTACTGGTACGCCCAATGCATTCTGTAAAACGAGAAAAAAAAACTTTTTAAGCAGTGGCAAAATGAGCAAATTTTTCGCATGATAGTAAGTGTCACAAAGTGCAGTTTCAGCCAGAATTTCGAACAGTAAACATTCTGCACGGCAGACGGCAATGCGCTGCACTTGCCAGCCTGAAATATAAGATGGTAAATCTCTGTATGCCCAGTAGTTTCACTAAACTCATTGCCCTTCAATCCCCACACAATAATGTTTGCACACAACTGCTTACCGGTTATGTAAGTGGAAAAGGTGTGGTACTATCCCCGGCAGACTCTTACAAAATAATTATCAATATAAAAAAAACCGACTTCATAAAACTGACAGCACTGAACCAAATGGGAATGAAAGACATGGGACCACAAGGGAAGCACCAGCTTTCAAATAAAAAAATAATCATCAAAATTGGTTCTCCCAGTCGAAAGTTCTGAGGTAACAAACATTAAAAAAAAAAGTCGTATTGAGAACCTCCTCCTTTTTGGAAGTCGGTTACAAGGGGACCAACTTATATCGGCCGACGATCGGTAAAGCTAAGTGTCTTAAGAGAAGGAAATCCCGGGTTTGGACTGTGGTTTGGAGGATGGGTTCAAATCTCTTTTTTAATTACAAAAAGAGCGGCAAACAAGCATGCGTTCAGCCTGATGATACACACGAGCAGGTACTATCATAAACAAATAATTAATAAATATTCGGGACATTTTTGCACAGATGGTCATCTGACCCCCAAAATAAGCAAAGCTTGTGATATGGCTACCAGACACTGTTTTTTTATTTAAAATACATACACAAATGTTCATCAAAGTTAGTTTGTGCACGTGCCGTGTGGTACATTCGTGCGTGAAGTCACCTGCCGGCCCAACGGAAGACCAGCGTCGGTTGTTTACGACCGGCATCATGATGAGTTGGAGCCGGATTGTGACAAAAAAAATATATGATAAGTTTAATTTTAAATTTTTATCGTTTTAATTTTCTATTGTACATTGTTTTTTTTGCCACAAATAAATTATGTCTATGTCTATGTCAAATGTTCATGTTTGAATGTTTGACTTACAAACACGTTGACGACAGAGGTAGCGCCGCAGGCCGAGGTGCCGATCTGCGTGATTTGTCGCTCGCACGCCTCGCGCTCCGACCAGATCATGCACCGAGGCGGCTCCACGCACGATATGCTCGATGTACTGGAGCTTGGGCCGGGCTCTGACCCGTCACCAACCTACAAATGGATTAGAAGAGCTTATGTACGAAAAATAGATGGTATTAGTCTCACATCTCCAACCTGTAGGCCTGTTGCTGCTGAGCTGGGAAATTTTCCAAAGATACCCTTTTTTTAAATTATAAATTAGACTTGCGTTTGGCCGCCAACTCGCTTGATGTTGCGGATTACAATGGATCACTAGAAGAAACCGATTCACTCTTGACTTGAAGACACCCAGATTGTAACTATCGGGAACACCCATTGAACCCATTTAGCCTTTTGAAGCCAAGATTAATGGGTATTTAATCAGGGGTTTATAAAAAATTATTTACATTTGTTCTTTATAAGTCTTGATCATCTGGAGTAAAATAGTAAGCAGAAATTGCAAATTTCTTAAAAGATATTAAAATGTCAATTTCTTTATTTGGTATGGTATGATAAACAGCAAAACATAGTTTTGTCATTTAATAAATACTGGCCAAGTGCAAGTCGGTGAAAAATTTCTGTTCACCACCTGTTCTGGTACGATCATCGAAGTTAAGCAACGTCGGGCGCGGTCGGTAATTGAATGGGTGACCGCCTGGGCGTTGATGGGATGTAGTCATCTTGCACTACTTTTTTTGTACTTTAGTAGTTAAAAAATAAGTGGTGTAGCCCTCAGTGCGCGATCCCAACTCGCACCTATTCATTTTGACCAGTGCTGCCAGATCATGTGAAATTATAATAGAAATTATTCTGCTTAAAACTAAAACTAGCTGAGAAAAATAACCGGCCAAGTTCAAGTCGGACTCGCGCACGAAGGGTTCCGGTACCATATTTTTTATAAAAACGGCAAAATAATCACATTTCTTGTATGGGAGCCCCCATTAAATATTAATTTTATTTTAATTTAATTATTTATTTTTTAAAGTAAATAAATAACTAAATATTATGTGAATATTTCAAGCGTCTTCCTGTTGCCGTTATCAATATCGAGCAAAACGTCAAAAAACTCACGTTTGTTGTATGGGAGCCCCCTTAAATATTTATTTTATTCTATTTTTTTTGTATTTGTGGTTATAGCGGCAACAGAAATACATTATCTGTGAAAATTTCAACTGTCTAACTATCACGGTTCATGAGATACAGCCTGGTGACAGACGGACAGCGGAGCCTTAATAATAGAGTCCCGTTTTACACTTTGGGTACGGAACCCTAAAAATCACAGGGTAAACACGACCAATGTGTGGATGAGGTACGTACCTACTGTATTAGATTTGGAAAGCTGTTTATTAAGAGGACTTGCTTATATTTTCTGTAACTATGAGCACAAAACTTATTTTTGGTAAAGATAATTTAATGGTCTCCTTTTTTTAATTGAAGATCGATAACAATTTAGGTAGGTACTATTCTCGTCTATTCGGCTAAATAGTCGGAACGACGCGCGACGGTCAAATTATTGGCAGCACAGTTTTTGACAGCTGGATTACTTTGAATTTTGATAGACATTTGAAAGTTTATCAACAAACTTTTCTTTTGGATATTTCATTTAGCAACAACGTTATTTTTCAATTAAAATTGCCAAGTTGGTCTCAAAAACATTTAGCAAGAAAGAAGTTATTAAATGTAGAAGCCTTCGCCATCAACCGTAGTTAGAATGAATTACCTAACGAATCCGTGCCTATGAAGCCGACTGGAAAAAATAATGTTAGTTCCTTGCTTTTGCAAAAGAACATGTAAAGAATACAATACTTAAAACAATCTTGTACTAAGTAGGGTAGTTAGTCCTTCATAAACTTACAACCTTCAACTGAGATCTTGCCTTAGGTAAGTGCTTACTGTTCTGATACCAACATTCCAAATCACACTGCGAAAGTAGTCTGTTATTAAGTAATTTCAAGGCTACATGAAAGAATGGTGGATGAGAAAGGTTCTTGAGTGGAGACCACGAATTGGAAGACGCAGCGTAGGTAGGCCTCCCACTAGATGGACCGACGACATTGTGAGAGTCGCGGACATCCAGTGGATGCAGATGGCAGGATGTCGTTCAGTGGGGAGGTTAAAGGGGGAGGCCTATGTTCAGCAGTGGACGTCTTCTGGCTGATGATGATGGCTAAATGGTCGAACCGATCTTGATGGAATTAAGCAAGGAAGTATTGTACATTACGAGGATGACTCATATTTTTGATCATGAAAAGAAGCGAGAACTGGATAATAGCGAGTGGTACCGTGAGTAGAAGTAGTTGGTACAACAAAAGTTTGAGTTTCCTCGTCGTTTCTTTATTTCCTGCCCAACCCGGACACACAACCCGATATTTCGTGGAACTGGGTTGGCTCAGGTAGATGCTGGCATTAGAACAATAAAACTAAGTACCAGCTTGGGGCGATGGAGTCTAATGAGAAACGTGCCAAAAGGCTCATCAGCAATGAATCCCTAAAGTTTCTTAGTTTTGTGCATCAGCGCAAAGTTGCTAGTCTATCAGTCTTTCATCAGAAAACATACATTACATTTCGGAGAGTGTGCATCGGCTCTGCGTGATCTTATTCCCTCTTGCCCATTCTTCTATCGGACTGCCAGAGTGGGCACGAAAAATTGACACCGCTTTATGGTTCATATTCCGATAACGTATACGATACCCTTTGACCGCAATCCCTTAACATCAGGCGCATCATTGCTTAACATCAGGCGAGATGGCGGTCAAACATTAGCCTATTACTTATTAAATAAATAAAAAAAGCGGGACCTCAGTTCAGGACTTATTGCCACGATATTAAATAATAACAAGTCATTACAACTAGGTGAGTGTTTGTTCGCTTACTCAACAATAAAATATGTATTATATTTGCTTTTAGGAATGCATTACAAGATACAGCAGATTACATAGGACCAAAAAACCCACCACTGGATTTACGGAAATATTTTCACACAGCAGAAGATGGAAAGACCGCAAAATGCAAAATATGCTCTAAAATCTTAAAAACCACGGGTGGTTGCACAATTGGCTTGTATTCACATCTTTATGGTGTCCACCGGAAAATTATCATGATGAATAACAACATTGAAAATCTTGCAGAACCTACTGTCAAAATAAATAGGTATGTTCAAAACCCATCAGAAACATCTACATCCAGTGTTACAACTCAAAGTATCCCCAGTGTATCAGAATCACCTAAGTCAGCAAAAAAACGCAAAATAACCGATTACTATAGACCTGCAGACACAATGGAAACTGTAGTGGCACGGATGGTAGCCCTGGACGGTGTGAGTTTTAGATTATTTACAGAATGCAAAGACCTGAGGCAATTATTCCAAAACAGCGGCTACAATCTGCCTGAATCAAAAAAATCTATTTTGAAGATGATTAGCAAAAAAGTTGATGATACTAAAGAAGATATAAAAAAAGCTATTGCAGATTTCAAAAAGGCCGGACACAAGTTTACTTTGTCATTAGATGAATGGACATCCAAACAGAATAAGCGATATATAAACGTCAGCCTACATTGCAAAACAATGAACTCATGCAAAATATTGGGCCCAATCAATATAACTGAGTCCACATCATCTGGAGCCACATTCACGAGTATAAATGACTACCTTAAAACATTCAATGTTTCAATTCACGAAGACATTGTGAGTCTTACGACTGATGGAAGCAGCGGCATGAGGAAGATAGGAATACACTTCACTGGACACCACCAGTGGTGTTTGGCTCAAGGAGTGCAAGGTTCAGTTATAAACACTATGTACCGGACCATGCCTGAGCGACGACCTATACAAGAAAGAAATATGTCCATGCAAGTACATGAAATGGAGTTTTCTGACACATCCTCGGAAAGCGATGACGATTTATTCGTTAACAGTGGCGAATTTGAAGTTGGAAAACCCCATGTGAACGCAGAACTACACTTACATAAACGAGTTATCGAGAAATTGCGACTAGTAACCAAAATGATAATGGGCACCCGCTTAAATGCATCTGCTCTACAAACTTACATCAATAACAATCTCAATGATGACACTCAGCTTCTAATAGACAACGAGAAAAGTTGGACAAGTATGGTCGACATGATTGGATCATTTTTGAAACTAAAAAACTGCATTTTAACACTCTTAATTGACATAGGTTCAGGTATTGTGTTCACGGAAGAAGAAATAGAAAGCTTGAGAGAGGTCCATCTCAATTTGGACTTGATAAGGCTGGTTGTTCTATCGATGTGCCGTGAAGACGCGACATTATTCACAGCTGACACAGCTCTGAGATGTATACTCAATCAGCTTGAAGAATTTAATTCAGATTTGAGTTTAAAACTCGCTGCGGACTTGCGAAAACGAATTAAGGACAGACGTCTTCTGATAGCAGGAGTGTTACATTACCTTCATGATCTCAAAAGCTTTAAGACATTACCAGATGATGACACGACGTTTCTCAAGCCAACAAGCGAACAAATAACTGAACTTATTGTAAATTTGCTAAAACAACTAAAATTTAAATGTGTTACAGAAGATTCAATGAAAAATGTGATATCGTCCAGTGCCACTACTGTGCTTATATTTGACCAAGAATTGGAGTTAACAATAAAGAACAAAGGGGACCAGTCAATTGAAAGTACGAGCTTTGATTTACAAGGGATGGTTTTAGCCGAAAGAACGATATATGAGAAGAAAGGAGAAAAGGGAGTTTGTTTAACCAAAGCATATGAATATTTATTGACGATCATGCCGACCAATGTCCATCCTGACAGAAATTTTGCTGTATGTGGGTGTGCTTCTACCAGGGTTATGAGCTCGCATCCAGATGAGATGTTGGAGGCACTTATATTTTTGAGAACATATTATGAAGAACAAAGACGTGTATCGAGAAAGCAGGAAAAGGGGCTCTAACAAATATTTATCATTGAGGACAACTAATGTTCCTAGTTTATGTTTTAAATTACCAGTTAATTGTTACATATAGTACATACGTATGTTACTAACAAGCTAGAAATTGGTCTCTTATTGAAACGAAAAACAATATAGTGTGGCCAGTTGTTCTGTCGAAGCCTGCGTCAACAATGAGGGACAAAGCTCAAGCTTTGCCCCGCTGCGCTGGAGCCGCTTACCGCGGCGTTGTGCGTTCCGATCAAGAGATCAAAACTTTATGATATATTTTAACAAACCTATCATATTTAATAGTTATTTTGTGAATTGTGAATATGTTAGTTTTGATAATTTTTGAATCATTTGATGACTAAATGCCCAATAAAATATACTGAACTTTTTGAATATAAGCAGCGCTAAGAAGCATTCAGATAGCTTTAATAAATTTTAAAAACTGAATGATAACATTTTCTTTTGCTATTTCTATTTCTATATTGGCTATCAGGTACATTCTTAGATCTAAAAATGCAGAGATGCCACAATGACGTGCTAATCGCGGCGTTACTCAACTTGTCCCGATTAATTAAAGGGATAATTTGGACCCACAGTCACGCGATTGTTGCGCAAGCCGTAACAATGATAAATAATCCGTGAAAAATTGCAAGAATAACAAAATAAATGAAGAAATAATATGGCGGAACATATCATCAGTAAGTAAATACTCCATACACACATTACTGTTCAACAAAAGACTAAATTATTTTATAATCATAATAATAATATTTTGATTATGCACTTATGCAGCATTCCCTTTCACACACAGACCAAGACTGGGTTGGAGTGGCATGACCGTTTTTGTTTGTATTAGCGAGTTATTGTCGTAATAGTTAAAATAAAATAAATTCTATATTACTATAGCAATGGTTTACACTCACGTTATGTTTATTTATGGGAATACACGCACTCCTGGTGCGCGTACAACCGCCTCCTGGCGCGCACGTATTCCCTGATGAAAGAGCTCTAATGGCTCCGAAACCGGTCGATCGTCAGGACCGATAAACATAGCGTGAGTGTAAGCTGAATCCTCACACGAGGATGATGATTTGATAAAGGATTAAAAGTACTCACCATAATATTAGAACCCTGATTTTCACTATCCTCCTTCTGCTTGTCTGCAAGTAGTTTCTTTGCCATGATCATGTGGTACAAGGCAGAGGGCACAGTTAGGTTTAGATCTACTACTGGCTTACCCCGATGTATTCTATGCCCTATGGAACCCTCGGGGTACTCGTCTTCAGAATCTGAAAGACAATTCATCCACATATTTACATTTCTTTTTCTACACAATTATGTAGTACTAGCTGCGCCCCGCGGTTTCACCCGCGTGGTGATGAAAATCGGTGATGATGATGATGAAAAGTAGCCTATGTGTTAAGCAATGTATATTCCAAATTTCATCCAAATCCATCCAGCCGTTTCTGGGTTATTGAGTAACAAACATCCATACATCTAAACTTTCACATATATGATATTAGTGTGATTAGTGCGATGTATATCAGAATTTCTAACATTCATTGGACTATTTTCAAAGTGACTATAAATGAAATAACAAAATTTAAAATAAGTAATGGTAGGGACCATTACTTATTTTAAATTTTGTTCTGCAGTTTACAACATAATGAGTAATTATACTAATATTATAAATGGAAAGGTTTATGTGTATGTTTGTCCACACTCAACTTCTTAATATTTATGGAATTGAATGAAATTTGGTATGATGGTTGCTTATACATCAGAATAACACATACCTACTCTTAAGGCTTTTTATCATGAAAAAATAAAACCGCTGTAATATAATCTGAGTCCCTAAAGGAACAAGTTATAATATAAAAACTTACTAGTTGCAACCCGTAATGGCATTACATCACCATTTGAATGTATATTGACAGGTCCAGCCCAATGCAGCATTGTCCTCCGCACCATCAGTTGTTCACCTCTTGCATTCACATGTGTTATATATGGACCATACCAAGTGTGTTGTGGGTGTTCTACAGCATCGCCTTGACTTGAGACTATGCCTCGGCTGGTTGAAGGCACCGCAAGACTGTAAACATCATCTCCTTGTGGCCCTGCCGGTATATTTGCCAGCACAGGGTTTGACCGCACTGGTGGAGCTGAATATTCAGGTGATGTTCCTCTAACAGCATTCACAACAGGATCATTCTCCTCCTGCATGTTCAAGTCAGCATCTAAATCAGATTCAGGGGCAGACTCATCACCCGAATCTACTTCACATGAAGGGCCCGGGTCGAAATCCATTTCTAGGAAGTCCATGTCGGGGCTCGATGCTCTTGAGCCGCCTTCCCTAGCGTTACCAGCTCCCTGTGCCACTGCATAGTTCGGAGGTATCGGGAGGTGTCTATCCAGAGGCAAGCCCATGTCAAGGCTAAAGAAAGAACTTGGTAAGTCGGCCAAATGCTCTCCTCCTCTGTATGTGTAAATGCAACCATCTTCAGATCCAAGTGAATAGTCATCATTTCCTGTGTCAGTGGAACTATCGTCGTCTGCATCAGGCCTGTTCAGCTTCAAACTCGATGGTCTTTTTCTGTTTTCTTTGATGACAACATTATCATTGTCTCCTCTACTAGTGCCACTTGTTGATGGTGCATTACTGCTCCCTGCCATACATACCCTATGCCGGAGACACGACTGACCGTCAGGATCAATGCCATTGTTAGTGTTTACGCTCGATCTGCTGCTGCAGGCAGTAACCAAACCATGCAAACTATCATTGGATGTAAGCTTGGCTGACAAAGAATTGCTTGTGCAAAGTACGTTTTTGTGGCTTTCTGCAGGGCTGTCGGTGGATCTACTAGATTGGGAGCTGGAATCGTGAGACACGACGTTCGCGAGTCGCGAGTGCAACCCGTTCAAGGGAACAAAGTTTGAATCAGAATTCGGAGTAGATGTAAACACTTTTCCATCATTTTCACTCTGCTCTCCCAAAGTACTTTTATAGTTTTTGTTTTTATCGTTGTCACAATCTGTTTTCGCTGAATTTGGCATAGATGTAGAGGCTTTGTTAGAATCCATGATTATTGTAGCGATGAAGTAGTCGGCATTGAACAGGATGTGTTTAAGGTTACGAATGAAGTTTTCCTTCTACAATTCGCGAAAGCAACGGAGCTGGGTAAAAAGTCTTAAATGAGTATGGTTATAATGTAATTATGAGTCTGATAGTAATTAAAAACAGAAATTACTAACAATCTAACAATAACACAAACCACTAGAATAAAGTCAAAAACATTTTGTTTGACAGCCAGCATTTTGACAACCAGTGCTGCCAGATTAAAACCAATCTAGCTACAGACTACAGGTGCAAAATAAGCTAGATTGTAAGAAATTCAACGAACAAAATAAACCAACCAAGTGTGAGTCGGGCTCGTGCAACGAGGGTTCCGTATCACCCCAAAATACAAAAAGTCGAAAAAAGACAACATCAAGCCCAGGCGGTCACACATTCAAGTACCTACCAACCACGCCAGTTGCTTAACTTGGTAATGAACAGATGTCTCGCATTGGGTTGATAAAAAGAGTCGACAAAATTTTGTCACGGTGCTCATGCTAGCCCGGCAAACCTTCAACGATAACTTGAATGTGCTAGCACAGGTGCTAGCTCGAGTTTAAAAGCATATCCAAAAAGACGTCTGACGCCAAAATCCTCTCTAGAGGAAAGAAGAAGAAAATATGGTTTGACATTCCCACACGACTTTTATTTTGGCAACACTGCAAATTTTTACTTCACATCTTCACAATGACAATTTGATTCACCCAGCTGTCGATGTAGATTTTATAAAAATTGCGTCTTACTTATTATATTTAGATCAATAAAAAGCTAGTGAATAAACATTTTCCATTGTTTTTAATCGTAATATTCAGTAGTACGCAACAACAGTGAAAATGGCTTACGCCTACTTGTTCAAATATATCATCATCGGCGACACAGGTATCGATTTTATTTCCTGATACAATATTTAGGTGTTTTTATCTTTGTTGCCCTATATTGTTGCAAGGTCTTTGTCTTTAATTGGTTTCTAACTAATGGGGTACGTCTTGTGGTAGAAGTCTTTTGAGATCGATGCTTTGTTTTTGTTGATGGGGCGTGTTATGTATGACTGTTATAAAAACGCCTACGCTAAAAAAACTACGTCAACTAAGGTTTCAAATGCGCATATATCGCTACTAACGTTTGCAGTTCGTTGTCCATCAAACATTGTAAACATATCTATATTAAAAAATTGTTGCTAGTTATAATGTCAAGTACTTTCTTTGTTGTTAATGTAATACTTTAATTACATAAGTTCCCATACTCACAAAATACTCCTTTACTACAACACCTATACTACACTTGTAACAGGTAAAAGACAAAGAGATCCTGAAGACTACCAAATATCCACGTAAATTGAGATCCCATCGCCCTTAAACTGGATAATTTTCACTATAAATGTCTTCCTGACCCTACACAAAACATAGGCAAAACTACAGCACTAATGGAGAGCATGAAGGGAAAAATAATAATTAAGGATGATTTATGCTAAACTGTGGCGGGCACGTGCTATGAGTCTCCTATATACTAATACAAGATACTAGGCAAGGGAACGATGGTGCATGTGCTCTTTACAATCTGACTGCACCCAGTTTGATCCTCGGCCCTGCACCAATGACTTATTCAGTACTTTAAAAAAAAATTAAACTCATCCCATTGCTCAGCAACAATGAAGAAAAACATTGTGAGGAAACCGGTTATGTCCAAGGGTTGAGGAACTGATTGATATACACTACAGTGGAATATTAAAAGCAAATGTTTTTAATTAACTGTTTATAATTTATGAGAGCTGTCTGCTCATCAAACTGAGTTTTGGGTGGCGTGCTTGCAACATCCAACTTGTAGGTTATAATCACAGAAACAGAAACTTCTAGAATTTTGATTAGAACCGGATAATTGTTTGTCTGGTTTATTCAGAACTTTTTAGACCGGACAGATATAAAACCGACATCTGTCTAATCTACCTACAGTCTAATTACAACAACCAGTTTTGATATATGAGGTGTCTATAGATTCGTGTAGATACGAAAGGGTCACTGGGTAGGTGACATTATCACAAATTTAAGATTGTGTCATATCATTGGATAGGTATTTTTTTATATTCTTATTTAAAGAGCTTTTTCACACATGCGAACATGCCGCTCTAATTATAATTATTTACATTGTTTTATACTAATTGCTATCCACTAGTTTCTACTTTTAAAGTCAAAGTGAAATTAATAAATATCTGGGACATTATTGCACACATGGTCATCTGACCCCAAACTAAGCAAAGCTTGTAATATGGCTGCCAGAGACTGATATACGTACATATATATTTTTAAATACATACTTAAGTATGTATTTAAAAATATTAACACCCAGATATAGAACAAACACAAATGTTCATCACACAAATGTTTGTCATACGTGGGAATTGAACCCACGCCCCCAAGCGTAGAAGGCAGGTACACTACCAACTGAGGTAACGGGGCTGTCAATGAAAATGAGGTTGTATACATAATTTTTTTGTTCATGTGTACCATTTGCGAAATATGTCATAAATTAAAGTTAAATGATTATTTACGGGATATTTACCGTGGTAAGGTTGTGGAAGGAGCTCCCGATATTTCGGCGCAGTTACATGCACCATGTATGCTACCTCTCACCATCATCCCCGGCATCTTAATTCGGTGGTCAGTTCACTAACAAATCGGGCCTATGATCTGTGTGATGCTGAACACCTTGACGAGGAACTATATAGCCGACTTTTTTGCCATATTTAAAAGGAGTCACAGATAAAATAGGTCGTATACTTGACAAATATGCTATAAAGACCATATTTACTCCTTATAAGAGAATTGCGCAATGTCTGCGTTCCCCCAAGGACAAGATTCCATTTCAGCATCCCGGGGTGTACAAAATCAACTGCAGCTGCGGATGCGTTCGTACATAGGACAAACGAAGCGAACTGTCTCATGCCGCATCAATGAACACATTAAGGCAGTCAAAAATAATGAGAGACATAAATCTGCCATAGCTGAGCATCTGCTGGACGCGGGTCCTAACCACTGGATTGAATTTCATAATCCCGAAATCCTGTCCACCGAGCGTCACTACATACCAAGGCTGGTAAAGGAAACTATTGCAATCTCGAAATGCCAGAATTTCAATCGAGGTGATGGTTTTCAACTCGCTAGTGCGTGGAATCCAGTATTAGGTTTCCTTAAAAATAAAAGTCCGCGTTCAAAATGTGTTCAAAATACTATACGCAGTGATACAGTGAGTGTGTTTTGTCGAGACTTAGGTTCGAGTTCGAGTTCCAGTGATAACCGTAGCAAAAGACTAAGAAAGAGGGTAGATCGTTTTGTCTGTACCTAACTTTGAACTTTTTCACCAACCACCCGCATTCTTCAGTCTTCCCGTGAACATGGTGCATGTAACTGCGCCGAAATATCGGGAGCTCCTTCCACAACCTTACCACGGTAAATATCCCGTAAATAATCATTTAACTTTAGTGAACAACCGTGATAGTTTAAAACAATGTCATAAATTATCTACCAAAAATATTGTTGGGGGTTATAAAATGTTTGAGTATAGCACTCATATGCATAGCATAGATAAAAATTTTGTATTTCACAGGTGTAGGCAAGTCATGTCTGCTCCTTCAGTTCACGGACAAAAGATTCCAGCCAGTGCACGACCTCACAATCGGCGTGGAGTTTGGAGCACGGATGATCACCATTGACGGCAAGCAGATCAAACTTCAGATATGGGACACAGCTGGCCAAGAAGCTTTCAGGTGAATATTATTCCAGACTTATGTCAACACAGTAACACGTGTAAACAGGGTTACACGGAACAGTCGTACTAAGCAGAAAGTTAAAAAAAAAACATAAACAAACAGACTTTCGCATTTATAATATTAGTAGGATATGCGTATGATTCATGATAGTCTTGCTTTTGTATTTATACATCGTGTCTGACGAAATAAAGACTCAAATTAGGATGGAGGATGCTTACCTAGTAGGAACCTGTTGACTCTCGATTTGAAAACACTGCGAACCACAGAAAAGATCAACTTCAACTCTTAATTTATGGCTATTGTGAAGTAAAGATGCCTCACAACTCCGCCAATGTCACGTAGATAGACCGCCAAACGCAATTTTTATTGTACGGTTTTGTACAGTTGGTCGGTGGCTAGAGAATTTATAAGTTTTTGTCTTTTTTTTCCTTTCTTTTTTTTTATATCTGTAACAAAAACACGAAAACAAACACATAAACAAACACAAATGAGTTGGAGGGGAATTGGACCAAAGGCACACATTTATACATATAATAATTATTTACAACTTAATTTTTTTTTTTTTTTAAATATATTTACACAAAATATTTACAAATGGAGTAAAAACAAAGGTAAGGAGACATTTAAGGGAGGTAGGACGAGGGATTTCGGGAGGAATAACATCATACAATGAATACTGCATTAAAGGGCAACTGAAAAAAATATGGTCCACATTTCCTTCATCTAAACCGCATTCGCATAGGGAGTGATCCCTAATCCTAAGTTTGGCCAAGAAGACGGGTGTACACGAATGGTTTAACCGTAAACGACAGATTATTGAAGTGGTTGTTTTATCTGCCTTTTGGAATTTACAAAACCAGGGTTTATAGGGGATTTCGGGTTGAAGTTCACCCACAGAAAAGATGTTTAAATTGGAATGGCTGTCAAGGCATTTTTGTAAGAAATTTGCTGTACCCACTTGCACCCACATAAACCCATAGCAACTGTGACGCGGAGTTCGACGCGTTGACATAAATAAGAATGTTCAATCAAGGTTCTGTCACAATACCTGGCGACAGATTTTCCTTCTCTTTTCTGTGCTGCGGACCATAGTTTGAAAACAGTTCTTGGTATATAACTCAACAACCTACTGACCTTGTTTTAGTTGTTAATACCTCAGACAAAGCATTGATTTCATGCCCTTTATCTCTCGTAATATTGTTCCCTTGTGTAAATATTTTGCAGCTGGTCATCTACCTGTGTTACTTATCTTATCACTGCCCAGAAATAGTATATTACTGAACCGGCAGCCTACAGTTACGGACAATCAATAATTAAAACGTAAAAAAAAAACATAACAACCAACATAATGGGAAGTTTAATAAACGAGAGACTTCATCACATGTTTATTTTGAAGTTTATTTCTATCAAAGAAGGAAATTCAAGTAATTGACTAAATCAGTAATCATTATCGAAAAATTATCAAGCAATAGGATGTTCACCGCTGAACATAGGCCACCCCATCAATCGCCAAAAGGGCCGGTTGGAAGCAGCCTGCATCCAGCGTTTCCCTGCTGTCTCTTTTAGGTCGTCTTTTCATCTTGTGAGTTGGTTATCGAAAAAACACACACACATCATCAGCCAATTGACGTCCACTGTTGGGCAAGGCCTCCCTCATAGAGAGGGGTGTTGCCATAATCCCCACGCTTGGCAGGCGGCTTGGGGATCGCAGTACGTTCACCGTGTACTATTAGGACGCTGCTGCCCGTCCTCTGGTGGTTTTGGTCGCAGTTTTAGGACATACCCGGGTCCATCGAAAAAACAATTGATTTAAATCCAACCCTTATGTTTATCCGCACTTAACTCTGTAACAGCTTAACAGATTAGAATGAAATTTGGTATGGAGGTAGCTTATATGCCAGATTACCACATTGGCTCCTTTTTGTATAAAAAAAAATTATAAACTTTTTTTTGCCGCAGACTTGCAGGGTTAAATGAAATCGATGATACTAATCTGAAAGGTCATTGCAGTCTCATTGATAAAACTACTTAAAGGGGACAAAACCTAAAATCGTATAAAAACAGCTGTGCCATAGAAAATGTTGTTTGTCGTTCACACTCAATTGTAAGGAACAGCTGATATTTTTTTGTGATTTCAGGGTTGGTCTGTTATTAAAAGTTGTCCATAATAATAGGTACAATGATCTATGCTTGGCTTACTACCACCGTTCCATGTAACTGTACTGCCACTTCAATACCAAAATTACCTAGTAAAAATCGACTTACTCTGATTCATACCATTGAGTAATACAGTGAGCGTTAAAAACATTTTGGGACAATGAATAAGAACAATGAACAAAAAAGCATTGTGCAATTTGTCACTTGATTTATAAAAATCTGTTTTCTAATTAGGTTGTTTTTTTAAAAATCAAGGTTAGTAAAGTTCACTATAAAAGTAGGTGGTAGGTACATACCTAGGCTATATAAAAAACTAACCTACCAACGTCGATGATCCCAAGCTCACTAAACACCTAGAGCCGCTCAGCATGTGCAAAGACGTTCCGTCTCTTTGTGTCTTTAATCGCATTTACAACTGCGATTGTTCTGAAGAACTGTTCAATCTGATGCCGGCATCGCAGTTTTTTTCATCACAACAGCCGCCACCGCCTGAAAGTTCATTCACATATCGTAGATCGGTCGAAATCGCACACTGCGTTTTACGCGTTATTTTTTGCCTCACACCTGCAATTTGTAGAATGACCTCCCTCCTGCGGCATTTCCGAGTATCTTTAATATAGGGTTCTTCAAAAGGGCTGTTGATAAAGTCTTTAAGGGTCGGCAACGTATCTGTGATGCCCCTGGGTTGCAGGTATCCATAGGCGACGGCGATCGTTTACCATCAGGCGGCCCGTCTGCTTGTTTGCCACCTATGGCATAAAAAAAACTAATGTAGATATTTTACACGTGGCACCAGACATAGCTTGTGCTCATTTTTATAAGTCTTTTTTCCATATTTTTTTCATCTATTTTAAGAAACTCCTTATGGCTATCTATACCTATTTATAAAAATCGATGTCGATGGGTATGTGTGTATGGTACCTATAGTCTCCTAAACGGCTGGACCGATTTTGGCGGGACTTTCACTGGCAGATAGCTGATGTTATGAGGAGTAATCCGCGCGGTTGAAACTGCGGGGCGCATCAATACCTTAATAAAATGAGTGCTTAGTGTCTCCAGCCTAAAATTTATTGAAATTTAACTGAAACTTCTAAGTAATTAATGACTAAGAGTGTGTCTAAAACCACCTAACTTATTATCTCCATTATAGCAGAAACACTGTTTTCATGATTGTATTCTTTTTAAAAAGCACTTGCACTATACATATTCCATTATAATTGATAGTCTACTAGTGACCCACCCCGGCTTGGCACGGGTGTAAGTCTTATTATATTATTCTAAAATGATATAACATAGCCTGTGAGTATACCTGTGAGTGGTCCTAGCTAAGCATATTCTTGAAAACCACATTTAATTATTTTACTATAAAAAAAATCGAACAATTTTTTTTGCTGACGGGGACGGGAGTCAAGTGGATTTCTATACTACGCGAGGGAAGCCGCGGGCAATAGCTAGTATGCAATAATAATATTTTGACTCGTATATTTAACAGATTTAACTAGAGGTAGAGCAAGTTTAGAGCACTCAAAACTTACTCATATAACCCAGAAGAACTTGGCGTCCTATATCACCCACACAGGTGAAATTAGATGTCGAAGTTCTTGTGGGCCATGTGCTCTTAGATAGTTTACTTGTTTGATTATAATTATGAATTTATTATCATTTGGTAATAATTTAAAATTTATGAAAATCTACATTTCCAACATTTTGGGAAATTATATTACACAATTATGGAAATTCAATATTATAAAAATATACATTACTTGAATTCAAAATTATTACACCAAATTCATCATAATTTCATGTCAGTGGCAGTTGTATCAATTTTAATTATTTATGTCTACAGATCAATAACGCGGTCTTACTATCGAGGTGCGGCGGGGGCGTTGCTAGTGTACGACATCACGCGGCGAGACACGTTCAACCACCTCACCACCTGGCTTGAGGACGCGCGCCAGCACTCCAACTCTAACATGGTCATCATGCTTATTGGAAATAAGAGGTAACATGACTGAATGTTATCATATCTTGCTGCGAGACAAGTTAGACCACCTCGACACCAGGCTCGAATAGACACGCAAGCACTCTCAACTCTAAAATGGTCATCATGCTTATTGGAAACAAGAAACATTGAATGTCAACATCTGAAACATCATCATCAGAGATTGCACTGTATTAGCTAGCCATATTTAGATTATAATGCACTAGTCCTTCATAAACGCATTAAGATACTCACACCATCTCAGAGGTTTGTCTCGAAGCCTATCATTAGGGTCCACTCTAGTTTCGGCGGTTGGGTTTCATCCTCAGGAATTCCAAGGATTTCCGTAATCCTTACGTCATCCGTTTGATATTTGAAGCCTTGGTTCGTAGCAAACTGGAAAGTTCTATTTGCGTATGGAATCCCCATGAGAAGAAATATATACTCCAACTAGAAAAAGTGCAAAAGGCATTTCTTAGATATCTGTATAAGCGTGTTCATGGATATTATCCTCTTATGTATCCCACAGATTTCTTACTCGGTTGTCTGGGCTACAATTCGTTGAAAGTTAGGCGGGAAAAACAACAGCTAACTGTGGTGTGCAAAATCCTGCGCGGAGATATTGACACGCCTGATCTTCTCGATAAGTTGTGTAGGTTCTATGTGCCCGACAACTATTTGCGCTGTAGATACCACAAACTGTTTGCTGAGCCTCGTTGCCGTACAGTAGCTCACTCTAAGTCACCTATTCCTCGCACGCTTACCGCGCTCAACGCTCTCTTGAAAGACAACCCCGAATGCGATGTGTTTGTAGACAGGTGGTCGTTCTTAATATTGGTATGCCTGACGTTTTGTGAGAAGAACACATGATAATCGTGTTTTATTTTGTTTTAATTTTAATTTTTTAGCGCATGATAAAATAGACATATTATTATTTTTAGATATTTAAGAATTTGTGACATATATATTATTTTATTTGGATACGATTAGATAACTATAATTAATTAATGTAATTGGCTTAATGCCGTTTTAATTAATAATAATAAATAAATAAATTTTTATTATGGCATTTATGCCCCACGGGCGTAGCCAGTTTTCGTATTGGAAATAAACAAAGAAAATCATGAAAATATAACAAAAATGTGCATGAAATGCGTTCTTGCCTCTCCTTAGTCCTTATTTCAATAATTATAATGTTAATGTAATATTTTTAATATTTGGGTGGAAACCCCCTCCCTCTGGCTACGTCCCTGTATTTCCCATAGGTCATTCAAAATGCGGCCGGCGTACTTAGGCTCATTTTGGGCCTACAGAGTTGTGGGCCTCATCCACATTGTTTGAATTCGGTCACTTTATTTCACTCTTAAAATACTATGCTCTGTTATGCAACTGCAACAAGCTTAAAATTAAGAGCCAGTGCAGCATAATTTCAGTATCACTCCTGTCATTTTGCGATATTTAACGTCAAGTGCTCCTTTAAACATGTTCTGATTATCTTTTCAGTGATTTGGAGTCGAGGCGTGAAGTGAAGAAAGAAGAAGGCGAAGCTTTCGCTCGTGAACACGGTCTAGTTTTTATGGAAACATCAGCCAAAACCGCCGCGAATGTTGAGGAGGCATTTATCGACACAGCCAAAGAGATCTACGAGAAAATACAGGAGGGAGTCTTTGACATCAACAATGAGGTATATTAAAAAAAACCGGCCTAACCTTGACTTAATAGAAGTTCATTTATCTATACATATAATAAAAACGTAGAGATAAAAAAAATGATTTGCGAGATATCAAAAAATATATACACAGGGCGTCTTAAAATAAGCAGCTGAACAAGATAAGACAGTTTTTAGAATTTTTGTCTGTTTGTTTATTTGTCCACGCACATCTAAACCACTGGACGGATTTAAATGCGGTTTTCACGAATATGCTTAACTATGACCAAATTGAAGTATAGGCTATGTTATTTTGCGCAAGGGCCGGACTAAGGGAGGAAAAAAGGGGTTGAAAGTTTATATGGAAATCTACGCGTACGAAGTCGCGGGCAACAGGACTAGTTATATAATAAATTTAATTTCTAACTCATACTTGCTTTCATAGAGTTTTTATATATAAGACAAATTTTCTTAAAACCCGATAGTAGCAATCCTAGTCCTGTGACCGACAGTAGGCATTGAACTCAAGGACACATCCGAGTCAAACTACTGATTTAGCTTAAATATCTCCTGAGCCGGCGGCGCGAATCAGCTATCTAACGAATAGCGTTGTCTTTGTCCCGGTCGATTAGGCTAGCTGTCAGTGGTCAGGTCAGCCTTACAATAACCGTAATAACCTATACCGTGTGCGGACAGGCCGTTACAGTAGCAGTAGTTTTATCATCATCATTTCTGCCATAGGACGTCCACTGCTGGACATAGGCCACCCCCTCGATGTCCAAAAAGGCCGGTTGGAACTGGCCTGCATCCAGCGTTTTCCTGCGGTCTCTTTTAGGTCGTCGGTCCATCCTACGCTGCGCTTACCGGTCCGTGGTCTCCATTCGAGAACCTTTCTGCCTTCCATCCTACGCTGCGCTTACCGGTCCGTCCGTGGTCTCCATTCGAGAACTTTTCGGCCCCATCGGCACACATTTATTTATCTGTAAAGTGTAATGAAAAAGACTGCCACACGAGTTCATTATGCTGCGAAATATGAATTTTGAAGGAAATGTCTGGAACTTTTTTTAAACTTCCTTTTTTCATTTGGTAACCCTACAAGTAGCAGTCTTTATTGACATTTTTTCAACATTTCCTTTACTATGGTTATGTGTCACCTTAAAGTTACTTCTTTTATGTGTGCAGGCGAACGGAATCAAGATAGGCCCGCAGCACTCGACGGGCGGAGGCGCGGCGGGCGCGGGCGGTGCAGGCGCGGCACCCGGCGGCGGCTGCTGTTAGGTGCTGCGCTGCACACACTGAGCGCCGTCGGCCCAACAACCACCGGCCGACTAGGTAACCACTGTACTGCTTTACACCTTACACCTAGGGTTACCATCCGTCCATACCGACGTTTTTTATGTGTTTTTTTAAATATAAAATAGTTTTACGTTTGGCCACCAACTCACCTGATGGAAAGGATGTTGTGGCCGAAGATGGAG
Source organism: Agriopis leucophaearia (assembly GCA_949125355.1). NCBI lineage: Eukaryota > Metazoa > Arthropoda > Insecta > Lepidoptera > Geometridae > Agriopis > Agriopis leucophaearia. The sequence goes on from OX421278.1 coordinate 9,085,962, forward strand.
CATGTAGACATAGAAGTTACTTATTTTATTCACTCTGGCCTTGAAGACACCCAGGTTATAGGTTTCAGGAAACAAGGATGGTGGTCTTTATTTGGCTTTTTTACCTTGGGTGATGCAATGCATTATAAAAAAAATTACGAACACTAAAATGTCAGAACTTTTATTGCAATGTCCGACTTTAGGTCAGGACTTTTTAAATTTTGATGTGGTCACCCTACTTCCACCCATGGCGCTTCTTATTGAAACAGATTTTTAACCCCTGAGGTAAAACGAGGGATGTTACATGTGTACTGTGTACTCCCAAATGGCTGAACCATATTGATTTAGTTGTTAATTTTGAAGTCGGTTTTCTACATTGACAACACACATATATGTATTGTTTTAATGATCTCTTAATTGGTATTTATTTACAGGGAAGAATGCAGTTGTGTGCAACGAACAATGGTTTGAATCTTACTGCATGCCGGATTATTAGGATTATTTTACACTCCAGACTTAAATTAGCTTGGCTCAGAACTCACTTTTAAAATAATTACCTATTACCTACCTGCCAATCGGGCTGTAGTATAGTAGACATTCAAAGAAAATTTACAATTCCATAGGATGGTAGCCTAAAAAACTTAGCCTTTTTCTATACAAAATTATACATAATTTCGATTTTATATAGTTCCTTTTTATAAACGTCGCTATAACAGAATGTGTTTTGATTTGTCTTATGGAGTTTTATAAATAAAAGTATGAAAGTTCTATACAAACTTTGGCGGCAACTGGGTATTAATGGACTCGCGTATGCTGGCCTCGGTTACGCCTCGGCCCGCATGTCCACGCCTGTTGCCTGCCACTGCAGTAATAACTACTACTAGGGAAATCTCGCGCTTTTTCGAGCTATATTCAAAGTCGTATAACGTCACGCGGCAAGCGCCGTATTACTAAAGACAAATATGAGACTTTTTTTACTTTGTTTGCTTTTGTAAATTACTACGTCAAAACAAGACATATACTACGGGTGGTCACCAAGGAGGGGGGGGGGGGGGGGGGGGGGCGCAAGTCGATGGGTATATTTTATTTATGAGTCACGTAGTATCGGTATGTTCCCTAATTTTGTAAATTGTGTAGACCTAAGGTGTTTTTATGTGTAGATGCATTATCCTCGCTCTATATTTTATTACCACTGTCAAAGCAATCATCATGCATTCGTTTTATCGTCTTTTGACGTCCTCGCATCTATAAATATAAAATGTCATAGGTGTATACCCATTATGACTCGTTTGTAAACTTTAGTTTATGGTTAGAACAACTGTCAACTTTTGGCTGAAGTAGATTGTGATACGCAAAAACGAGACAGCAAATTTTAGTTAACGCACATTCAATTGACGTTTCTGAGTAAGACTGTATATTAAGCCCAAATCACATCTTTGTATGGGGTTATTAGATTTGGAACACGAATAAAGAACACACATTATAATTGTATTTATTTAATTGAGTTTGTATGTAATTATTATATAACTTGTGTAGACCTACGTTTTTGTATCTAGATGTATTATTCACTACACTCTTTTGCCAATATAAATATAAAAACAAGGTAATCGTCAGGCATTCGCTTTATCGTCTTTGACATCACTTGCAATATTGTTTGCGTAGACGCATCTATAAATAAAAAACGTCTTAGGTCTAGACCCATTACGACTTCACTTAGATACGTTTGTAAACTTAATCTATGGTTAAAACTGCTGTCAACTTTTTGCTGATGTAGATTGTCATACGCGAAAACGAGACAGCAAATTTTAGTTAATTGACGTTTCTGAGTAAGACTGTATATTTAGCTCAAATCACATCTCTTCGTATGCGAGTGTTAGATTTGGACCACATATGAGCAAAACACAGTTTTATTTATAATAACCGGCATTAAGCTTTTATGTATTAATTATGTAACTTATGTAGACCCATTTAATTTAACCAAAATGTATCATATCTCGTTGTATGGGCATTTATTTCAAAGTACATAATATATAAATGTTTAGTGTGTATTCTAATATCATTGTTGTTTCATTTAAATGTAATATTTTAATCTTGATATGTGAGGAAGAGCATAAAATGTGAGGAGGGTTAAAATTTGTTTCGTGATATGCTGTGCTGTAACTTTAACCTGCACCAATGGACAGTTTCAAACTGAGGAAGACACGATGCTCGGTCTCAAAACTGGACTGACACAAGCTAGTCCAAAGACCTATTGTTCATCCCTTAATTTTTTTTAACTGTCTAAAAAAGAAGATGGTTCTATGTTCCACTGTTTTTTTTAAAATGTATGTTCACCGATTTCTCTGCCAACTGTTGACCGATTTCATTTTTTCTTGTTCTGTAGGGTATACTTCCAATTTGATCCCATTGTTACCAAGTCAGGATCTGATGTTGGGATCCCAGGGAAATCAAGGGAAACCCTCAAATTTTATAGGACTTATTACGTTTTTCATACATATGTGTTCCATGTGTTTTATGTTTGTTTTGCAGCTCTCAAGGACTCCGAGGTCCGTGCCCTTTGTCAACTATATACAATTTATTTTGTCAACTATTGCTAATATAAAAGTAATGACTTTACAAGAGCAATATACATGTATTAAACATACTTCACTTTTGCACTTTATCGCTCTCAGGAATATTCCAAATTAGGTATCACTATATCCTTGGGTCTTACGGCTACCTGTTTTAAGCGATTGTTTAGGCGTTAGCGAAAAGTTGCGCGAACGCTAACCGTATTTTTATTCATTAAGGTTCACGTTCGCGTAATTTTCCGCACTGCGCTTTTTCGAGCCCGCGTTAAGGGATATCTATAAGGCCCCTGGTCTTGTATTTGTGCTCCAAGTTTTCCCGAATCCAACAGGAGCTCATGTTTTGTGATTAGAATATTAGAAAGTCTCTCGTCTTCCTCGGTTAGAAACCTACATTGCCTTGTACGAGCTTTAGTTTGTGGGCTAAAATTGGCTTAAAATCTCCGTGAGAGAGAAGTCCACGAACAAGTATGCCGTCTACGCAAGCTCTTACCGTTCTCGTAGTATATACAATTGTTACATTTTAGTTTTACTAATTTTATCAAGAGTTTAGTCATTTTTATTTATGTACTGTTCAGGTGTATTATTGTACAGTGATTGTAAATCTGTGTTGTAAAAAAACAAGATGTATGTATTATTGTTTTGATTTACATTGATTTGTGATTGATTTTCATTAAAGTTTTACCTTGCATTGTTAACTGGTTCTGAGACTAGTGTGGATAAAAATAAAACTTAAATGGTAGGCATAGGAAATTTTCAAATAACAAGAGACGAATTACAAGGGATGCAATCGGTCGCTCAACTAATTGACCACTCTTCCAAGGCCTGATAGTAGTACGATTGGAATGCGAGGCGCGGAAACTCATTTGCAATGTACTCTTAACTAAAACAAGAACCTCAATGACATCTGCAATAACATAAAACTGTAAATTCTGATCACTTTTGCTAGTTTTTCTAACATTATTCCTGGTTACCGAATGAAAGGAAATGTCTTTCTTCAGCTTCTAACAATGTCATTGGAGATGTCATCGGCTTTCTTAGTTTAGTTAAGAGTATAGTTACTGTGACTATTGCAAAAGAATCTTGAGCGCTCTTAGGTCACATTGTTGGCTTCAGAAGACCTAGTGCGTATGCGGGGCTGTGATCAAAAACGCTTTCATTTTTATGGATCTTTTCTCGCCACCGCTCCATTTCCCTTGCATCTTGATTAAGCCAAAAATGTGGCCTCAACGATAGCCATCAAGAAAACATAATATGCTAAAACCTAGCAGATGTAATAATGTACTGATTAGGGAAGCTTGTGAGTTTCCCGTTCTCAAGCAAATTATTGTATAATCGAGTATATTGCTAAAAAAACCCGACTGCTAAATGGTCTTTTGACATTCTGGACAAAAAGACGAATTTAAAGACAACTTGCACACAAAATCTGATATAGGAGGCTATGATGAAAGATATAACTAGATTGAACATCTGAATTTCAATACCGTAATGAGCGAAATTAACATATAGAAATAATGTAGTATGACAGAGACAATATTTAATCTCTTTATAAGAATTTTTGGTTCAAATGTTTCCTGATTTGGTTTTCATTGGTTCACTACTTTTGTTTCTTTAATGGGCATATACATTATGCAAGTGTCTTAAATTTATTTACTATGTAATACTTCATACGATGTCCAGTTTTATGAACCTTTCAATAAAAAAAAATCGTATTTTACGTATTAGCCGAAGTCTTCGATCATATATTTCTGTAGGTGCACAGTTTCATGCAAAATCGATCAAAAAATTGTCGCCAATAACATTTTACGACTTTAAAAAAAAATACAGAAATATTTGATTGTCGAAAAAAAGTGCATTGAAAAATGAAGCCTAATTAAATATAATAAAGCACAAATTCGTTAGAGCGAATAGACCGCTGGTGCAATTTTTAGGCGACAACCGTACATATGACAGAAATATATGATCAAAGGCCGCAGTAAAGAAAGTTTTACAGTACATATATTTTGTACATCTTAAACTGTCTATATATCTATTGTAGTCCCTTACAGATACGCCTAGTCCAGTTATATCCTTTGTCTTAGACAGAAGGTAATATCAAAATAGACATATACCCAATAAGCATTATTCTCCCAGACAGTCGGGTAAAAATAATGTACCTATCAGAATAAATTTAGCTATGCTTTTAGGTGGTGGCCTAGAATAGTTTGCACAAGACAACTCTTTACAGAGTAAGAACAAGATTGTCGAGGACTGCTTGCAAGGTACGTCATGATAATAGGTTATGTACTTTTAAGTTAAGCACATTGTAATATTATAATAATAAAAAAATATTTTGTAAGGTTACAAGTATGCATACACATTTGTAAGGTGTAATTCGTGAGAGTAAATGTTGAAAATCCAAACTATTTTATTTATTTAATGTAATGCGGGCTGTACACTCTGGTCTTTTGCTCAAGTTTAAAAATGGAGCGAGTGAAACCCAACCAGGGACTCATCACTCGCGGTATCTCTGCGAGTGTACAGCCAGTATTACAACGGCACCCTAATCATAAAAAGTAATAATTCACAAAAATCGAATAACAGTGGTCATGACATGCTCATACTACTAATTTCATTTAATGTTGAAAACACACAGTTAACTATTTCTGGGGTCTTCATTTTCACAACTCCATTGCTTTTGATCTCTGCCTTTGATAAGCTGATCTCGCTGACTTCAAATACTGTTATGTCCAGCATCATCGCGTTAAATATCTGATTTTGGAGTATATTGTATGTATAATTTACTTGCTCTAGTTGTGTCATAGGTTGCTCCTTCATCCTGAAAATATAATAATTATCAATGTATGTAATAAATAAAAATAAATGTATGTAATAAAACCGACTTCAAAAAATGTCAAAACTGGACCAAATATGCGCCCTCTATCCCAAAGCGCGTGCATTAATTAGGAACTATTGGTTTTAGAGAGCACATGCAAGGTTCGACGGTAAGCATTCTGTTGATTGATATATAAATGCCTGATTTTGTATTGAGGTGTTCCGATAGATGGTCTCTTATAATATTTTTTGAGTGGAAATGACTTTTTAATTGTTACATTGTAAAAGTAAAACATAGAGGACGAAATTGAAATGGGACCAAACGGGAAGCACCAGCTTTCAAATAAAAAAAAAAACATCAAAATCGATTCACCCTGTCGAAAGTTCTGAGGTAACAAACAAAAACTCAGTCGAATTGATAACCTCCTCCTTTTTGGAAGTCGGTAAAAAAAAACACATTTTTTTACTATGGCAAATGGTTCATTATGATTGATAGTCACTATTCGTAACGGTCGAGACGAGCTCCCGACTTGTTACAATATTAAAGCTCCATCAGGTAATATGTGCGATTGTGCGCTACGAAAGACAGTATGTTGCTCGAGCACCATAGTGTAAGCGCAGTAGATATATAAGCTAAAGCAGTAGTATAACTTTAAACAAACGCCCGAATCAATTGACGAATTCAAACTAGCGCCCCTTCCCCCGCCCGCTACGATACTACACGGTACGGTCTGAGCCATGCAAAAAAAAATTAGGTCTGTGGTCTGAGCGATAGTCGCGCGCGCTGCGTCATTGAACTTTGCCGTGTAGAAGACTAAAAGATAATGAAAACATTTTTTAAGCCCGATAGTAGCAACCGGAGCCCTGTGACCGACAGTAGGCATTTAATTCAAGGACATGTCCGAGCTTTAGCTTATATATATATATTATCTACTGTAGTGTAAGGTAAGCCTCGTTGTGCCTTATTACAATTAAAAAAAAATTACAAGTTAGTATCAGGTATACCGAATTTTTTGTTTAAAAATTTATTCTTTATTGATTCAGATTGCCTGGGGAAGTACCACACCTTTGCCAGTTATTCAACCGCCAAGCAGTAGTGTGCAAACAAAAACAAAACTGTGTTCCAGATTGAAGGGCAATGTTTCCAGTGAAATTACAGGGCACACAGAGATTTGACATCTAGTATCTCGAGGTGACGAGAGCAGTAACAAAACTGTGTTCCAGATTGAAGGGCAATGTTTCCAGTGAAATTACAGGGCACACAGAGATTTGACATCTAGTATCTCGAGGTGACGAGAGCAGTGCATTGCCATCCAGGGTTTTGAACTGTTGAAGTTCAAAATTCTGAGTGGTGTTGAGCTGTTATGGGCAAGTGTGAAGAGCCATCCGGCAGCGACTTCGCTCGTCTCGTCACTCAGTATCATAAAACAAAAAAAATTATGATTAGAGAATTTTCATGAAGGTTAAACCGCAGTGGGCAGCTAGTAATGTTTGCTAATACTATAACAATAGACTTTCAGTATCATGGCTACTAGAATTCCCTATGTGGGGATGCCATGGAACACACAAAGACAAGGACAACTAACAGCCAGAGCAGATATTTAAAGTAATCATTCAAACATCTGCTTGTCGTGACTCGAACCCGGAGCCTCCTCATTAGGCAATCATTCTATCACTGAGCCAAATTAGTCATCTAAACCTACCCCTGCCATATGATATTGATGTCTCCACAATCAACAGACAAACTCAGCGTTTCTTTATGGTCCACTTCAGGAGACTTGTATGTGATGGTGAAAGGGTCTGTATTTCTTGGCGTGTCGCAGTCCACAAAGTTGAAGCCAAACTGGAGTAGTTGTTGCTGTAATCAAAAAAAAATGTATAGTTTAGTCTGCTGTCCAGCAATATACTATGATGGGCTGATTATGATAACAGTCTGCTTACCACATGTGAACTAAACCTTTTTACACAAGTATAAAACTGCCTTCATAAGCCCAAAAGCCGTATCTAAACCTAGGTGCATTTCGAGAAAATCGAGTTTTTGTGAAAGTTGTATTTTCGTTACCTTAATGACATACAATTTCTTTTCAGTTATGTGCTTATGTTAGGACCAATATATTTCTTAAATACATGTTTAAAAACCCAATATTATTGTTTTTTATGGGATACCGTCATTTCTTTTAGAATTAATAGTATTTAAACATGAGTTTTAAAAGAAAAAAAATCTTTTTTAGTGTTTTATTTCAATGTTCCAATGTAGATACGATTATTTTGCTTAGTCCATCTGGAGCGAATTTTTTTTTAGCTATCATATACGCGAAAAAACAGAAATCTCATATTTTTTTGAGTTACCGCTCTTGGGGTTACGAGGGCAGAAAAGCCGTAACAGACGTAGGTACCGACTACGTACTGCGCACCGCCGTCTGACCAACAGGAGGGAAAGCGAAAATTTTCTCTTATATAATCAGCTCAACAAATTTTCGAATATAATTTAAACAGCAAGCTTGCTAAGAACAGCAAGAATGTAGCTTATACCCAGCAGTGGCATAAGGAAGGCTGTGGATGATGATGAGAGATAAGTCAAAGATCTTTAAAATTATACATTTAAAATCGGCACGCCAAATACACAGCAACAATGCAGTACTATGACATGGGCGTAGCCAGGTTTTAATTTAGGGTGGAGCAAAAAATTAAAATCTGGATTAGGTGCCGAAAATTTCGCATAACATTGAAAAAATCATATAACATTGAAACTTTCTTTTAAAACTAGCCCGCGCTGGCTAAATGTTGTCAGAATTTCCGTTTTAAACTAATTTTTTGCTTTTAGAACCCTTTACTATGCACACTCATCATACACAAGCCAACAAAATGGCTTACTGTCGTTGACCGTAGTCTATGAATACAAAGAATATGAACAGTAGAAAGGAATACCATCCTATGAGTATGAAGTCCTGTTAATTTTAAAAAATTGGTTGCCCTAGATGTCATGCATGCCAGGGTCAGCCAGGCCAGCCCCACCCTGGCCCAACATGGCTACGCACATGAACGGGTACATTACCAATGTATTACTTTTAAGAAAAGCCACAGGATTATGGTTAGTTTTAGTAAATGGTCATTTATTTGAGTATGTGCACAATTTTAATAGTTTCACTAGTTTTTTTTTGTTGACAGGTTTGGCATTTCACCACATCTCAACTGATGTTAAGTGATGGTGTAGTCAATGATGGTAAACACACCTTGCCTGGAATGGAAATGGTCTCACAAGTGATGCCGGAATTCACCTTTATGTGGAATAGGTTTTGAGACTTTAGAGCAATATTTTAATATAGAAAAATCCTACAGTTACATGAATATTCACAGGATATTTACTATGGTTAGGTTGTAAATTGAGTTCCAGATATTTCGGCGCAGTTACATGCACCATGTTCACAGGATGTTGTCTGTAGTGAACAACTACAATAGTTTAAAACAGTGTTTCAGAAAAATCCTGTTCAAAAATGTACCTGTGTAAAATAAAACTGCTTAATACTGCAATCAAACAAGGTCTGCATTGTTGATCTCACAGCTGTCCCAACTTTTTGTTCACCTCTTTCTAACATGTATGGCAAATGTATTGTTTCGTCAATTGTCTCATGCTGTCCCCAAGATAGCAGAACTGCGACATAGACCACTTTTGACGCTGATTTTTCCAGCGTAGATGATACTGTGACCTAAAATTAATGGTAAATACATAAATTTTATATTTTTTCACTGTAACAGTTGTACTCTACCTATACAGGGTTAAGCATAAGCCGAAAGGAGGTCCAAGGACTTTTACTATGGGACCAACCCTGAAATCGCATATATGCATGCGTCACCGCGTATAGGTAGAGTACAACTGTGTTAACATGCATCAAGATGATGATTTTGTAATAGACCCCATAAATTTTTATTTTTGCATGATTATTATTTGAAACAAATTCAGAATAAGCATTACTTAGTTTTTTTTTGCGTAGGTTAAATGTCATTCCAATTAAAGGAGAATATAAGTAGGCAGGTAGGTTAGGTACTGCATAGGCTACATAACTGGTAAGCAAATACTAATAAGTATTCTGTGTAAATATCAAGATAACCCTAACTTTACACGTGCCGCATCAGGAGAGATAGAGCTACGTGATAGAAATCAGCTCTCTAGGTTAATATAGAAGGCGGTATCCAGCGTTGTAGTTTAATTGCTACTTTATAGCCTCGTAGATACCGTCCTTATTTATTTAAATTTCTTTTCAGAGTTAACTTTCTATGTGTATTATGTATTCTGTGCTAATCGCGCCATCTCTAGTTACATGATAATGTAAAGAATGATCATCGATTAGCGCAAACACTGTAATCATTTATAATAATTACCCAGTATAGCTACAAGGACAAAAAACTGAATAATTGACTTTATTCCTTAGGTGTAACATACCACAAAGGTAAACTCATATTATGCAAGGGTCACAAAGATATATAACACTGGTATAATAATAGTTGCAACCTTCTTACCATCAACCCACTTGCGTCTTCTTCACAATACCTCAAATTCGGCAATGTTTCAAATTTCACTGAATATTTAGCTGAAGAAGCCTGTACAGCACTCACAATGGCTTGTTTCACTTTGGATGCATACATTTTTAATTTCACAGGTTTGTGCATCATTTTGTACATAGGTGATACCTTGTTAAGCCTCCATAGACCTTCATTGTAGATGACTGAAAGAAGCACAAGTTTAACTTAGGAAAGTAATTTTAATTGGCCAAAAACGACCGCAAATCAGTGCCTAATGAAGTGAATGAGAATGAAAGTTATGAAGCTGTTTTCAAATACTTACTTGCAAGGGGATCGCCTGTTGCATAAATATTAGTATTTTTGCTACTTTCTCCTTGGACATTTATATCTCGGCGCAATAACGCCATGTCTATAGTAGATATTTTTTGATCAAATAACAATGAGTATGATTAGAGAGTTCCAATCTCATCACAAGTAGCGTGATTATTTTATGCAAAACGATCAAAATGTTCGATTTTGCTATTATCGTTAAATTTCCGACCACAACACAACGGACAACCAACCATTTCAAAATTGTTGAAATTCAAAATCAAAACAAACAATATGGTTTATTTTTTCCGCCGTTGGATAGGCTAAAGCCTTATGCCATACCGCCACTTCAGCCAAGGTTCGTCACCAAGTTGACATGTCTGTTAGCTACTTAATTAATATTATTGTCGTTCTCCAGTATAACTGTGATATAATGAGGTGAAACAATATTTTCGTGATTTCCAAAAGTTTACAGAAGCCTCTAGTATAGTCTCCACCATATTATTAGTGTATGACTATGACTGTACCGTGACATCATTTGTTATTCCCAAGTTATACCGACTTAAGAACTTTGTATCCATGGTCATGAAATAAAAATAATAATAAAACTGAAAAAAAGAAAAGAAAAAATAGGAAAGAGAATTAATAAAAATTCTAACTAGTTTTTAATTTGTGTAAATTACTCAACAGTTTTGTACGTTGGTCATAGAAGTATTTCGGTTTTGTTGTTTTGGGTGATAGGTAGGTAGATATTTAATTCTATATAGTGAACTCCAAATGTCATCGTACTCCATAAATTGTACTAATGTACTTGTACAAAGTTTTGTAATCTTATCTTGTTTACTTCGCTTGGACTTCGCCCAGACCGGGCGATAATTAATTCACGCGCAATCGTTTTATTTCAATATAAAACCATTTCAGTTTCAACTGCCGGGAAGAATGGCCGAGCTACGTTTTGATGGACGCGTGGCTGTAGTGACGGGCGCGGGAGGAGGCCTAGGCAAGGCCTACGCTCTTCTGTTGGGTTCTAGGGGAGCCAAAGTGGTGGTGAATGACCTGGGAGGCGGGAGAGACGGTGCAGGGAAGTCAAACTTCGCAGATGCTGTTGTGAAAGAAATTAAGGACAAAGGTCTGTATCCAAAACCTGTCTACCTTCTATGATTTACGCTTATGAGTTGGGACTTTCTATCTCCTGCTAGCACCAAGGTATGGACCTATTAAATAAAGCGGCTCCGTATAAATTTTCCTTCTGCCATAGGGAACTCCAAATGTCATTGTACTATGGGAAAAATAGCTTGGAAAAAAGTTTACAAAAAAATTCATTGTTGATGTTTCCCAAAGTAGGTATGTGCTAGGTAATAGTTTTACACGCCATCCTGTTTATTCCTGTAAAATCATATCTAACGCAGGTTTGAAAGGTATACTGATTTATTTAAGTCCACCTCAACACTGTACATAAATACAATTATCAAAACGTTAAACACAAACAAAAATATAACTATGTTAATGTCACAAAAATTACAGGTGAAGACAATTACAGGTCAGCATGCATTTATATAGAGCGAAAAAATAAAATAATTATAGGTAGTTAAACCTAAACATATATGAGACATATAATGAACAAATTAAAAATAAAAGTCAGTTTTGTCAAAATTAAATAGTTATAAATGGTGTTAAGTAATAAATGGCATAATGGGGGAAATTTATTTTACTGATGTATATCAGGTACCTCCTACAAGCTTATTTACGTTCAAAAACCTAGCGACAGTGAACAGAATTGGTGGTTTTCCTACAGTTTTTTATGTATTTACCTACTTATTATTATTTATTAATTTACATCACCACATGACGCATTAACAACGAGACCTGTTTGACCAGATGCCGGCATCACATTTTTTTCATTGCACTAGCCTTCACCCCCAAGAAGTTCATCCACATATCATAGATCGGTGGAAATTGCACACTGCGGTTTTACATGTTCCTTTTTTGCCTCACACCTACAATTTGTGGAATGACCTCCTGCGGCATTTCCGAGTAGCTTAAACATGGGGTTCTTCAAAAGGGCTGTTAAGAGTATTTAAAGGTTGTCAACATATCTGTAATGCCCCTGGTGTTACAGGCATAGGCGACAGCGATCGCTTAACATCAGGTGGCCCGTCTGATTTTTTACCACATATGGCATTAAAAAAAAACTTAAAAAGAACATTTTGAGAAAAATGCAATATATACACATGCATCATACCCTGTTTATAAGGAGACTAATATAATATAATAGAGATAATACAAGAGACAGAAAAACAGCAACAGTAAAATTTGTTGTGAAGTAATTCTACTTACAATTTTATTCAAGAATATTCATCAAATTCTGTTTTACATTGTTAATGCAGTCAAGTTGTTAGAGTAAATAAATGCCTGTACAGAGTTAAGGTATTGAAGTACACATAAGAAATTTTTGTTGCATTTTATACTTTATGCTCATAGTAAAAAGATTTAAATAGTTTGTGACTTTGGGCATGACTTGAACTTTGAAACTTGTAAATGTAAATGAACTTTTTGCTGCTATTCAAGTTATAAACCAAATTGGATTCACACAATTTTAATATTAAATTGATTACATTAGAATCAACGAACTGCACCCTTGATTTTCCATTTTTACCTAGATAAAAAGTGTCCTATGTGTATCATAGGATTCATAGGCCTAATTGGACTGTGTCCATAAATAAATAACATATAGTAGGTAGTAGTAGGTAGGGTAGGGTATATATAACATATATTAGGTAGGGTACAAAACCCTATAATTGAGGTCACATTCATAGTTTAGAAATTGGTGGTTATAGATTTGGAACCCTAAGAATTTCAAATGAAAAAGCTCAGTGGACTTAGCCTAATTTCAGAGTTGCATCATCCTGACATAACATGTACTTTTTAGGGTTCCGCTAATTTCAGAGATGCATCATCCTGACATAACATGTACTTTTTAGGGTTCCGCTAATTTCAGAGATGCATCATCCTGACATGACATGTACTTTTTAGGGTTCCGCTAATTTCAGAGATGCATCATCCTGACATAACATGTACTTTTTAGGGTTCCGCTAATTTCAGAGATGCATCATCCTGACATGACATGTACTTTTTAGGGTTCCGCTAATTTCAGAGATGCATCATCCTGACATAACATGTACTTTTTAGGGTTCCGTACCCAAAGGGTGTAAACGGGACCCTAGTACTATGCCTACGCGGCCTGTCTGTCCGTATGTCTGCCTGTCCTACCTTTTAACGGCTATATCTTTCGAACCATAATAGACATTTCTATTACTATCAACCAACAATATGCAGACAACCTACAAGTACCACCTGGAAGTTGTGGAAAAGCTTACCAACTTCAGTTTTTAGAGTTCCGTACCCAAAGGGTATAAATGGGACCCTATTACTGAGCCAATGTTGTCTGTCAGTCCTAATTTTTAACGACTGTATCTTTTGAACTGTAATAGTTAGCCAGTTAATATTTTCACAGAATATGTAATGTTACGGCGGATTTACTAAGAAATAATAATAAAGTCAAAACGTAAAAACTAAAGGATCTCGTACAACAAACGTTTTAAATACATATTTTTGTATTTGCTCCAGTGTAAAAACGGTAATACGTACAAGCGTCAAACTTGGCATGATTATAGTACACACTCTAAAGTAAAACAACAAATAAAAAATACTAGATAAGTGCGAGTCGGTGACAAATTTCTATTCACCATCGGTTCTCGTATGATCACTGAAATTAAGCAACATCAGGTGCGGTCAGTGTTTGGATGATGTCTTCAATTGAAACTTTTCAGTTCTGTTCAGAATACAGCAAGAGAAAGCATCTAACACATGTATGTCATTATGGTAACACGCATTGCTTACATAACACAATCCCTTTAACAAGTCTTTTATCATTTTAGGCGGAGTTGCGGTCGCTGATTATAATTCCGTCGTCGAGGGGGAGAAAATAATAAAAACAGCACTAGATAACTTCGGCCGCATCGATATCCTTATCAATAATGCCGGCATTCTGCGTGATAAGAGCTTCATGAAAATGTCTGATCAGGTAATTAAACATAGTACCCCTGCTGATAATATTAAGTAGTATGTATTATTGGAAGATGATGAAGATTGAAATGGAGTCACAACAGAGTGTAATAGCGGAGATAAAGACAAGGGAAGATGAACCTACTACCACGTAAGATGTAGAGCTAGGAAGAGAGAGAAGCATTATTGAGAAGATAGAGCCCGAAAACTAGAATATATGATGATGGATTTAGACTAAAAGGAATCTCGAAATTGTTACCAAATGTAGGTATACCTAATAATTCATAGGTGGGCTGCACTACATACCTAATTATAACCTAACGTACCTAGGTTAGTTTTGAAATCTAGATAGATTTCAAACTTCATGATGCATAGCTGTCAGCCCCGGATCTACGATTTTTCCGAGCAGGGGCAAAAACATGATATTGACTTTGATGACATTGATCCCTCACCTCTAGCATTAGAGATTAATGATTTTAAAAAAGTGCCGCCCGGGGCACGTACTCCTGTTTGCCGCCCCTCCCCTCCTAGATCCGAGCCTGATAGCTGTTTCTTACCCACAAAAGAATCTTTCATTTCATAGAAGCTTGTTTTTTCTTAAGTAGTATAGTTGTGTAACATGGCATGTCTTTTCATTCCAAGATGAGGGTGTAAGAGAAAAAGCTACATAACATTATATATAGCAAAAACTGAAAGACCGCATTTTTATAGGACTGGGACCTTATCCAAGCAGTGCACCTTAAGGGTGCATTCAAAACCACTCAAGCCGCATGGGATACCTTCAAGAAACAGAAGTTCGGCCGCGTCATCATGACATCTAGCAATGCTGGCATCTTCGGCAACTTCGGACAGGCCAACTACAGGTACATAGAAATCATTATTATTATTTTTAGGGTTCCGTACCCAAAGGGTAAAATGTTGATAGGGTCCCGCCCTATCAACAAGGCTCCGCTGTCCGTCTGTCTGTCACCAGGGTGTATCTCATGGACTGTTATAGTTAGTTGAAATTTTCACAGATGATGTATTTTTGTTACCGCTATAACAACAAATACTAAAAAAACAGTATAAAATAAAAATTTAAGGTGGCTCCCATACAACAAACGTGATTTTTTTGCGATTTTGTGTGAATTAAACAACAAGAGTTAAGACCAATGTTTTAAAGAGAACCTGCCAACTAAAATAACATTTATGTCAAAGTCTACATAGTATAAAACAAAGTTGCTTCCCTCTGTCTGTCCCTATATAAGCTTAGATCTTTAAAACTACGCAACGGATTTTGATGCGGTTTTCACTATCAGTCAGATAATTTTTCATGGAAGGTTTATATATTTATATAATAAAACATATACCTGTGCGAAACCGGTGCGGGTCGCTAGTTTATTGATAAACATTTTTACAGGTCAGGCAATTGTAATACAATTATTACAACTATATTAATTAAAATCTTTCAGAGCGTCTGATTAACGCGACGCGTGACCAAAATGCTGGCGTGTATCTGGCTCAACGTATAAGCATTGCCATTCAACGTGGTAATGCCGCCAGCATGCTGGGTACGCTGCCAACTGATAGTGGGTTTGAGCATTTGGATTGTCTTTAGATCTTCAACGGTCTATGGACAGTCTAACTGTTTATTTAGTGTTAGTTTTAGCTAGTATTTTGTTTGTTTAATAAAGGCACTAGCCAGTAAAAAAAATTTATATAGGAAATGTATATGGATAATATACAACATTAGAAATAAAAATTAAATTAAATATCAGCAAATAATCATCAAAAATATTGGTTAAAACACCGTACAAATACATTATTTGTATTTGTAGTTATCCTTTCCCGACTAAAACAATGAAACATGGGAAGAAAGTAAAGGCATGGACACAGATTTTTCTTGTAGAAAAATTGTAGGAACACTTTTTGAAAATAGCAGGTAAAACTGCAAAACCTATATAGCTAACAGAAAATTTGACCAAAATTTTTATCATCAAAATTATTTTGCTCCTTCACAAACTAGTTATAAAGACCTCAAATATGCACCTTATCACTGCTCCATAAAGCTTCAGGTTCTTTTTCCATCAGCGCTGCCAAACTGGGTCTTGTTGGTTTCGCAAACACCCTAGCACTTGAAGGAGAGAAGTACAACATTAAGATTAACACCATCGTGCCGACGGCTGCTTCCCGACTGACTGAAGACATCCTTCCCCCAGAGATGTTTCAGGCTATGAAGCCTGAGCTCATCGCTCCGGTTGTCGTGAGTGTCACTTATTAGAATATGTATATCTTACCATCATTTATCATTTAAAATTATGTTACAAGTATTACTTATACCACAGAATACATATAAGTACAGTAGATTCATTCCGCAAAATAATTTAAATAAGTAGCGACTCTTCCTACTACACATTAAAGTACAATTCAGGACATGCGATCGTTAACTACCTACAGCTATATTAACCTAGAAGTTGCCTCTCTGTCTATTGCGTAATTCTTGTCGCGTTATCTCTGTCTATCGCGCGGCAGCGGGCACGGCAAGTCCGACAAGACGACTACTTGTAGCTTCATACCTAAAGCGTGGAGTGCGCCAGGCCTGCTTATACGAAGTTTCTCGATAGTTAACTGTGAAACCTTAAACTATAGGCCTACCACGCGAGGTGCGATAAAACTGTAATCCACATTTACCTCCCGTGAAAAAGTGACAGACGTATCCATATTCTTGCTTTCTCTCATTTACACTTGCGTGCTAGGTCTGCTGAAGTCACATTATTTCTATCACAAGGGAAGCTGATGTAACAATGTATTATAGTTCTAAACCAATGTTCGTTGACAAAATGTCAGAATCAATGTTGATGAATTTTGACAAGAAGTAAATGTTAATCAATACAAATCCAAAACACGAGTCCAGCGCGGCTAGCAAGCGCACCGAGACAAAATATTGTCGACTCTTTTTATCGTGCTAAAAAGAGACAGGCGTATATGAAACCGTAGGCACCTTGTCGCGTTCTCACTCGTCAAAGTGACAAGATCTTGTCGCGGTGCGCATGCTAGCCATGCTGAGTCATCCTTTTGTCGAGTGAAATTCGTAGCATGAATTTTGGTTTCGGAACTAGGTTTATGCGGGTAATATTCAAACGGGGTGAATTATGTTTTGGAACAAGAGACTCCATTCTGGTGCGTTCGAGATTAATTTGGACATTGTCTCTCTCGTTTGGAATGTCATGAGTGTAAGAGTGACCGAAATAATCTCGAGCGCGCTAGAATAAACCCGGAGGAAATTTACCCTTGCCAATGATATCATTGACATTTTGTCATATCAATATGACCTAAACTGCCTCAAAAAATCATATTGAGTTTAAAAACTAAACTGTTACTTTTTACTCAATTATTTTTCTTTATAATGTTTCTTCAGTTTTTTTTTTCTGATAAGCTATGGGCTCGTGGTGGAAAAACGGATAAACAAGCTTTTTACTGTCAATCAATTCGATTCTGACAGCAGAGTGAAATTCAACCCTGATTTTTAGAGTGAATTGTTTCACCTACCGTTTACATTTTTATTCCCTCGATGGCGTTCCAAAAAGCCAGGCGAAAAACGCACAAGGTGTTTTAGAACCAGCATCGAATGAATTTTACTCTAATCGGGTGAAATTCGACGATTCGTTGTAAACGCAGCCTAGGAAGAATAATAGAAGACTTTTATCCCAGAAAATGCGAAAATCCTGAAACATGACCGGTACCTAAAACATTGCAGTTAGTAAATTTCTTTTTTCACAGGCTTACATGGCGCACGAATCCTTCACCGATTCTGGAACAGTTATCGATTCCACTCTTGGTTTCGCCACCAAAACGCACTTCGTTAGGAGCAATGGAACACCTTTGAAGTAAGTTTAATATTCGATTACAGCATAATTATCTTAATAGTGCTAGCAAAACCTTTTCGCAAACAAACCACCTATATTCCATTTGTTATCTGACGATTGCTGATAGTCAATTCAAACCAAAGAGAATGAAAATCCTGTTTTCATTTGCCTTAATAGTTTTTCAAACATAAAGTAATAAGTTGTAGCTAAAATACATCTATATTTTTTTACAATGCTTTTGTAAAGCAGCCTGTCTTTTGACATGACAAGCTCTATTTTAAGCTATTGTCCTGTGTGGAATGCGCCCATAACAAATCCAGTCGCACAATTATTCTTAATTTGTTCAATGTTGCGATAGCTTCCATTTAAGTCTGTTATTGTGGTTTCGATGCAGCGCCTTCGACAACTTAAGATTAAATGGGAAAGTTATTACTGACTGTGTGATGTCATCTCTGGAACTATTGAACGGATTCTGAGATTTACACTGATAAAAAGCTATGCAATCTCTAAGTGGCATAAGCTATATTTTGTTTTATATGCTGTGTGAGTGAAACTTTGGGCAATAGTAGTAATATGAATAGGCGAAAAGTAAAAAAAAGTCAAACCCAAGTATTAGAAAGAAAGAAAAATATTTATTAGTGATAGAAACAAAAGATACATAATACATATATAAAGTATTTAAAACAGGAAATAATGGTTTCTAAAATCGGTCCCAACTCAGCATAGTGCTGGCCGTATATGGCGCTGGTCTTCCGTTGGAACCGACAGGTGACGTCACGCACATCGTGAAACAGCAGGTGTGCAGTACAACAACACTTTAATACTAATATGGCAGTGATATAATATACCTAAACATAAAAACAAGAAAATTATCTTTATTAGTTGGTTACGTCTTGCTCCATGCTGACTTAACTGATCACATTACATTATCTACCTATAGAATAGTTTTAATCTGGATTGAAAAACTAGTAAACCTCTATAATACTGTAATAGTGGCTGTAGACCGCAGACTTTGTATTTATATATTTTTTTCCAATTTATTTAAGGATCAACAAATAGTATACAACAAAATATAAAACTAGAGAGTAAGAAAATAAAAAATAGTTGTGTTATATTTTTTCCATACTAGCATGTAATTTGCAGAAAGAAGCCATCTGACCCAGTGACTATTGAATCAGTAAAGGAGAGCTGGCCAAAGGTCACAGACATGAAGGATGCTAAGCATCTGGACAAGATTGCTGATGTCACCATCGATCTGGTTGAGAAGTTACAGGCAAGTCATATCATTATTAGACTACTCAACTTAGGACCTTCCATGTCTAGCCACAAAGCGCGATATTGTTTTTCCGCTTTTCAACACTTCATCGAGACACTCATAAGCGTACCCAGAGAGTTCCAGGGTTTCATACCCCCCTCCCCTCCTCCCGAAATGAAGACAAGAACATCGTGAACACTTGTCAGTGAGGTTTTTGACCGAAGTTTTGCACCTATGTCATTAGGAAGATTACAATAAAGTCCATCTGGTTACAAACTGAAAACTCGACTAAAGCAATTGTTGCCTAAAAGTCGGCAAATCGGTACTACTCTATAATTTCTTAAAACCCCGTCATAAACCAAATTCTAGGTATGCCTGTCGCCTATGAAGAAACTCGTACTGCATTACAACAAAGATACAGGACTGCGTTGTGGGGCTCTGACCCGTTAAACTCCACGGTGTCCTTCCACTGCATAATGGCGGGAGCGCCTCCACATACCTCCGCGAGCCAGCTGTATGTCTTCAAACTCCGCTCCTTCGTAATTACCGTGCGCCAGGATACATAGTGATCAAGCCAGCCGACGGGTGCCAAATGACCTTGTCTCTGAACGCCCGAGGTCCTCTTTCTTTGGGGTCTTGCGATAGACTAGAGCGACTATCCCTAAGTAAGGCTATGTTAGCAGATGCCCCTGCCGCTTCTTGCGCTAATGAGTACCAATGTCGGCAACATTAAGCCAATATGTACTGGGTTACGCGGAAAATGTTTACTAAACCGAAAGGGATTCATAGTACCAGTCATTATGAACAACTTTAACTATGGGAGCAACTCTGAATTGTTCGTAATGATGGGTACTATGGACCTCTTTTGGTTTAGTACACCCTTTCCGCGTAACCTTGTATATTTTAAAGTAATTTTAGGGTAAAATGCTGTACTTGTAGCGAATAGGGGTTGATCCGGCAGGACTCAAATAATAAACAATGCTGTGCCAAGGATTTATATTTTAGTGCAGTATCATCACTTATCGCATCATTCGCATTATTCACATCGTTTTTTCCCCTAAAATAGTATAAGTTTGGTTACTTTTAGGACTTCGAAGAGCGCAGCAAAATGGACGGTGACCGTGAATCATACTGGACGACATACTCCTACGATTCAAAGGATCTTGTGCTGTATGCCCTTGGAGGTAATTTAAATTTCGTTTGTACTATGTTGATACAAGTTAAATATCCCATCGCCACTCAAAATCCAAATGTGCATATTGTGTCGCCAGAGAGAGAGAGAGGAATGATATCTATTCCATATAATTTTGACACATTGAATTAATTCTTAACTGTATTGAACATACTGAACACTTCACCTATTTTAAACAAGACTGACTAAGGGGCCATTAAAGTATAGCGTAAGCTACGAAAGGGGGAGGGGGTGTCTGGGTAGTGATTAAGTCAGCAATATTTATTTACTTTTTCTGATTTTTATGAACAATTTTCTTGAATAAATATTAAATAGGAAATAAATTTCCTTTATAGTCTATAAATTCCTTATTTTTGGACTCATTAAAACGAAGAAAACTGAACAGTTTTTTTTACGTAAGCATATGAGAGGGGTAATAGCTTTACTTACTTTTGCTGACAAGAGGGAGAAGCGGGGGCTACTTGAATGGCCCCTAAAAACAAAGCATTGAAATATGAACCTCATTGTTTCTAATAAAACTGAGTTTCAGATGACAATCTTACTGTATGTTATAGTGGGAGCGTCAGTAGTGAACTCGTCAGACCTGAAATTCCTCTACGAGAGCCACGAAGACTTCACCGCTCTGCCGACATACTTCATCCTAGCGGGAATGTGTATGGAAGCGCCGCTTGTACAGCAAAATATGCCAGCAGGGAAGCACGCAGACTTCACTAACGTAAGTATACAGATCATATTGAGCTAATGTTAGGAACTTAGGCTGATGAGACCGGACCCTTGCAAGGTTTCGTGCGTGATACCTTTTGCTGTGTTTGGTGATACTGCTAGCGTTGTGATTATCATCAGACAGCCCAATTGTTCATCTACTTATATACAGGGTGTGAAGGAAACACTCCCGAAAAGGAAGGTGGTGTTCATTCTGGTGATTGCTGATATGATACCACAATAATCTATATATATAAAAGAAAGTCGTGTTAGTTACACTATTTATAACTCAAGAACGGCTGAACCGATTTGGCTGAAAATTGGTGGGGAGGTAGCTTAGAACCAGGAGACGGACATAGGATACTCTAAAAACGGCTGGACCGATTTTGATGAAATTTTGTGTTCCTGGAGCGGGTCATAGTAGCGAGGCCGAAGGCCGAGCTTACACCCGTGCAAAGCCGGGGCGGTCGACTAGTTATCAATATAAAAATGTCAGAACTGGACCAAATTGAAATGGGACCAAACGGGAAGCATCAGCTTTCAAATAAAAACAGAATCATCTAAATTGGTTCTCCCAGTCGAAACATAAAAAAAAACCAGCACTTTTTAACCGACGTCCAAAAAAGGAGGAGGTTCTCAACTCGATTTATGTTCTCAATGTACTGCAAATGCACATCTATGTAATATATAAGTATATATCTGGGACATTTTTGCACACACGGACATCTGACCCTAAACTAAGCATAACTTGTAATATGGCTGCCAGAGTCTGATATACGTACGTACATAAATATTTGGAAATACATATTTAAATAGATATTAACACCCAGACATAAAACAAACACAAATGTTCATCACATAAATGTTTGCCCTAAATGGGAATCGAACCCACGCCCCCAAGCGCAGAAGGTAGTGGGCGTCATGAGATACCCAGGATACTTTTAATATACTGAATAATACAAAAAAACTATAATATCATGGGGGCGATTGTGAGGCCTCAGTTTGTGAATTTGTGACAAATAATAATATAATTACCGTACAGTAGAAATTTCAGTAAAACCTAACTACCAAAGAAATGTTAAATAATTGTCACCTTATCAACACAGGTGCAGGGGGCCGATTCTACTAAACCAATTGTTTTTGAATTGTTAATGATTTTTTTCAAAAATTGCCCATTTGACAGTTTTGGCATACATTAAGTGTCAAAAGTGAAAAACAAAATTGTTTTTAAATGGTTAATGAATTGCCTCAAAATTTATTTATTTTACACTTTTTGTATAAGTAGATAAAGTGTCAAAAGTAAAAAAATTGAGGCAATTCATTAACAATTGAAAAACAATTGGTTTAGTAGAATCGGGGCCCAGCCAGAGGTCAAAGTTCTCCTTTGTCTAGCACATCAACGGAACCTATTACATATTCATGATAAACTGCTAGTATTGTAAAATGTGTTCTGATGCGTTAGATTACAGTTTTAATTTCAACATTCATTGAACGTAAATGTGCCGTCATGGTACACAGTGTACAAATAAAATTTGTGAATCGCGTTTTACGCGTTCATTTTTGCCTCACACCTGCAATATGTGGAATGAGCTCCATCCGAGTAGCTATAACATGGGGATCTTCAAAAGGGCTGTTTGTATATCTGTCAATAATAATGAAATAACTGGCCAAGGGAGTGTCTAGACACGTACGTAATTGTGGCCACACATGACATTGTTCTAGAATTAGTGGTAAGGAATAGAAAAATTCAATATAAATTAAGCTCGGTGGACTAGCCAAATTTCAGAGATGTATCATTCCGACATAACATATATTAAACATATTTTTTTATGGTTTAGTAAAAATCAAATGTGTACTTTTAAAATTGGCATCTACTAAAACTATAACTGTGCAAAGTTTCATGCACTTAATAGCTATAGAAGTTAGAAGGTTCTAAAAAATTTGGACGGACGGTTAGAACGAACTTATAAGGGTTCCTTGTAGTACTACAGATCCCTAAAAACACTGTAAAATCAAGACCTATTTGACCAATACTTAGGCCTCTTTTATGGAGATGCGGGGCGAAGGCATTGTGAGTATAGGCATATATGGGGGCGCCCGCGCAATGCCTCACTACTCCATAAACTAGGCCTTATAATAACTAAAACCCATCTAACACTACTCAGTTACTACATAGTAGCCGATTCCATGGCCGTCGCTATAACCGGACACTTCTCTTTCAGATTCTTCACGGCGAGCAATACATCGAGTTTGTGGGTGATTTCCCCGGTACCGAGGGCATTTTCACGACTCGTGCATATGTCGTGGATGTTCTTGACAAAGGATCCAGTGCAGTTGCTATTGTCAACAGTAAGTTTAAACTATCCGAGTAGTAAAAAAATAGGGACGAAAGGTTCTTGAGTGGAGACCATGAACCGGAAGAAGCATAGGTAGGCCTCCCTAAAAACAAACAAAAAGATGGACAAACGACATCGTGAGAGTTGCGGGCATCCAGTGGATGCAGATGGCAGGCTGTCGTTCAGTGTGGAGGTTAAAGGGGGAGGTGTATCTTTAGCAGTGGACGTCTTCTGGCTGATGATGGTGGTACAAGTGGTAACTAGCATGGGGTTCTTCAAAAGCGCCGTTTAAACTAGGTTACGCGGAGTCTACTAGGCTGAAAGGGGTTTACTATGGGACCAACCCTGAAATCGCGTAAAAAATATCAGTAGTTCCATAGAAAACGGTAATAATTACTACTATGGTGCAACAAAGCCTTTTGGCTTGGTTGGTGTGGGTAGTTACGGTTAACAGTTAAAAGTTATGACGTCATTTAACAAATTGTCAGATAGGGAACCATTTTTTTGCCTTCCAGTTCCTTAACTGACCGGTTCTTTAACTGAAATGACGATATTTCTTCATCATTTCAGCCAAAGAACGTCCACTGCTGGACATAGGCCTCCTCCCCCTATCGATTTCCAAAAGGGCCGGTTGGAAGCGGCCTGCATCCAGCGTTACCCTGCGGTCTATTTTAGGTCGTCTGTCCACCATGTGCGGTGGACGTCCTGCGCTGCGCTTACCGGTCCGTGGTCTCCACTCGAGAACCTTTAGGCCCCATTGGCCATCTGTTCTGCGTGCCCATATCGATATTTGTTATTGCTAAAGTAAGAAAATACAATGACACCAAAAATAATTTTAAGACCTCTTTATTGTAATGTATTCTAGCAAATAAATGATTTGATTTGAAGATGGTGCAACCCACCCTTAAAGTTGTGAAGTGCGTCAAATGAGAAATAAAATATTAATAATCATGTTCAATTACATATAGGTATAGTAAAAAAAAAAAGAAATATCTAGTATTTCAGTTTAATTTAAGTCGTAAATATGTAGTAAATGATACGTCTTAGAGAAAAATTCTAATTTTAAAATGAGCAAACAAAGCTATTTTGTTTTTGTCCATGGTGTAAATGTATTTAAAAAAACCCACTCCTAATAGACCACTGCAACAGATTGCCTAAACACAGTGCCTAGTGATGTGACACTCGTTAATCATAAACATCATTATCCTCGAAATGTTACTAAAATTATGTACCATCGAAAATTAGCATATTAGTAAAGAAATAGCTTACAAGATAATGTACAAATAAACCTTCTATCGAATAAATTATCTGAGATAGCGTTATTTAAAATCCGTGACATTTATCAAATTCTTATTTAGATTAGGTACATAATCTTCACGAATAAAACTAACGTTATCTTACACATATCCGTGAGCACACTAATTTACTAAGGGACAATTTACACAGAATAGTGCGCATCGGAGCGCATTCCACGATGCGGCAAAGGACATTATTTTTCCTGCTTCAATAGTCAATAAGTTTAATTGCGACGTTTGTATGCATGGCTTATATAATATGTTTTGAACATCTTAAATTACATATGAACCTGCTGGGTAGGGTATGGCAACAAAAATAACAATGGCCCAAGTACGAATATTCGCGTAAAATATGTAGTATCGAATTTCATACAAATTTTTAATTTCGAACTTGAACGAAAGAAACACTTTGAAGAACGGTCTATTTGTACATCGTAGAAATAATCTTTTAAAAAAAATCGTGATACAAAAAGTTCTATACAAGTTCTGGCGTTTAGATTTAGGCATCTAGTTATCCCGTCTGCTTGTTGGCTACCTATGGCATAAAAAGAATAATCCTATTTTGCCTGCCGCTGCAATAATACAGAGTTACGCGGAAAGGGTGTAATAAGCAGAAAAGGTTACATTATACTCGTCATTATGAACATTCATAATGATACTTTTTTTTTAATATTCAAGCATTTTTTTGGGTGAACAAAAATCATGGAACTAGCGACATCGTCACGCTGTCACAGAATACATACCATCTCTTGTAGAATAGGTGAATTACTATGTACTTAAGTTTTCACCTTCTGACGTGCAGTCCTATGACTGATGTTTTTTTTTACCTGTTTAGGATTTTCGCGTAACATTAGTATACGAGTTTATTGTAATTGATAATTATAACTAAATAGCAATATTTCTTTTGAAACCAGGTGAAATCTTCCAAAACAAGCAGCTAGTATGTCGCACACAACAACACATATTCGTGCTGGGTCAGGGTGGTTTTGGCGGACCTAGGAACAGCCAGGCAGCCATCGGCGTGGAGACGGCGCCTAAACGCGTCGCTGACGCTACTGTCGAGCAACGCACAGAAGAGGACCAGGCAGCGCTCTACAGGTATTATCTATCTTAACTACACTAATATTATAAAGAGGAAAGTTTTGTAGTTTTTAACCGACTTCCAAAAAAGAGGAGCTTATCAATTCGTTTTTTTTAAATGATTGTTAACACATAACTTTCGACTGGGTGAACCTATTTTAATGATTTTTGATATTTGAAAGCTGGTGTAGTTCCGACATTTTTATGAAGTATAGTAAGTATGGTTTTTTGTATTGATCATTATTGTATGTTTGTAACGAATTAACTGAAAAACTACTGGACCGATTTAAAAAATACTTTCACCATTAGAATGCTGCATTATCCCTGAGTAACATAGGCTATATTTATTACTAGAATGTCAAAAATCTTGACGCGTGCGAATCCGGGACGGGCGGCTAGTCTACAATATTATTACAAAGAGGTAGAGCTTGTAGAAGAAAGAGCGACTATGTTGGAGTTTTTTTTACCTAACCACCACGCAATTTTATACTATCTATTCTTAATTTTACGTACTGATTCTTATGATATTCTTAATTTCGAAATTCAAAGAATGTATGAAATCCCTTGTTTACTCCACCGAATAATCGTGTTTTTGTTAGTCAGGCCAAACTAGAAAAAGATGGCCTGTTCAATTTTTCATAGGACATAGGCCTATGACAAATTGGACATAGGCCTCCCCCATCGATCTCAAAAAGGGCCGGTTGGAAGATTTTTCTCTTATATCTATTAGTGGATTAGTAATCGACTTTTTTGTTTTTTATGTCCATCTCTGTTACTTTATCTAAAATGTAATAACATAAAATAAATTTTTCAGAATGTCCGGTGACCTGAACCCGCTTCACATAGATCCGAACGTAGCGAGTGTTAGCGGCCACCCGAAACCCATCCTGCATGGATTAGCATCCCTCGGGTTCTCTGTTAGACACGTTTTGGCCAAGTAAGTGTATTGTAATGTTTCGATCAAGATTGGCGTGGTTCTGATACTTAAATGGACATACATCAGTAATAACGCCTAGCAGTTTTCTTTAGATTACTTTTGAGTCGAGGCACCATCTCGGCATATCTCCTGTATTGTTTGCATGGCGCGCTAACGCTGCGATTGCTGTACGAGTAGGTTAAACTTTGTCTCTGTACTAATATGTATTCTGTAGCTAAGCTATTCACAACCGGTTTTACTCCGCAATACGCTTATGCCTACAACAGCAGTTTGGTGTGTTCGCGTGCTTCATTTTTATACAATGTAGATAATTGGATTTTAAAAAAAAAACTGTACCGAGAACCAGTTGTCTGGATAAATCTAACATAGGTTTTAAGACAACTTACTAACTCGAAATGTAACGTACTATGTGTTTTAAATAATAAAAAAAATACAAGCGACCGTGTAAAAGCTCTTTTCTGTGTAAGCTAGGTAAAAAACGTAATAAACACACTACAACCAATCTCTGTAAATCGGACAAATGGATCGCTTTGTTATACTCGTACGTCTGCTCGTTTTAGAATCAAACTACTGAATGGGGATGGCAAACAGTTGCACATTATATACAGGGTTACGCAGAAAGGGTTTACCAAGCCGAAACGAGGTCATTATGAACAACTTTTACCTGGGCCAAACCGTAGTAAAAGTTGTTCATAGTAATGGTACAATAACCTCATTTCGGCTTAGTACACCCTTACTGCGTAAACCTGTTCGATTTTTCCGCTCCTTTATTCCGCGGACCTGCAAGTTGTAGAATATCCTCCCCCCAAGTCTTCCCGCCGAGCTTCAACATGAAGCATTTCAAAAAGTTTTGCTTACCATCAGGCGGACCGCATGCTTGTTTGTTCGCTCTTTTATAAAAAAAAACTATAAAGATAACCAATAACGGTTGAGACAAGGTCCAAACCGCTTTCACTGAACAGTTTTCATGAAGGGAATGTGTTTTGAATTATTATTCAAATCTTCATTCTTGTTCCACAACAAAACAATATGCAAATATGTTGACAGATACGGCGGCAACGACGCGTCTAATGTAAAGGCAATAAAGGCGCGTTTCGCGAAGCCCGTCCTGCCGGGACAGACACTCGCTACAGAGATGTGGCTGGAGGGCAAGCGAGTGCACTTCCAGACCAAGATCAAGGAGACCAACACTATTGTTATTACAGGTATGTGGGTCTTACCTACACATTTTCGTATACTTTTTTTTTTGCGAATTCGCTTTTGACCACCAATTCGCCTGTTAGTAAGCGACGATGTGATCGATGATGAAGCGTGCAGACTTAGAAGATATCTATTCTCTGACCTTGAAAAGGCCCAGATTATATCTCTCAGGAAACAAGGAAGCCACAAGGTTGTTCCAATCCTCGGTCGTATGTATGGATTAGAACTGTAAAATCGAAACATTTGGTATAGTCTGTACAGAAAGAGAGTGGACTTGGATTGTGATTGAATGGACAAACATCTCAATAAATAACACGCAAATTAACTGAACTAAACAACACGATGATATGACAGCTCATGATAGCTGAGTTTGACATTTGTCAGTTGGCAGAGGTGGATTGCCATTTAAAATTCGTTCTACTTCTCCTTTTGGTCAAGTCCACTCTCTTTTTGAACAGACTATGTATCCGAGGAAATTCTACGATGTATGGGTAGAGAGCTAACTTGTAGAAAGGGGATGGTTGAATAAGGTCATATAGCTCTGATGGACATTCTCAGAAATTAACTTTAGAACTATGGAAGGACAGAACGGACTTCAATATCATAGGATTTCTGATCCAACTTTTGATTTTCAGCATTTTATGTACAATCAGGCATAACTAAGATGAAGAGCTTAAAAAATCGGAAGACTTAAAAAAAAATACAACCCAAAACTATGAAACCAGGATGACAAAAAATTAAGTAAGATCACTTCAATTTTTTTTAACGACTATGTAGGTAAATGGGCTATGTAAAAACTGATAATAATAGATGCGGAAGAAAGGTTCTTGAGTGGAGACCACAAACCGGAAGTCGAAGCGTAGATAGGTCTCCCACTAGTTAGACCGACAAAATTGTGAATTGTCGGCATCTAGTGGATGCAGATGGCAGAATGTCATTCAATGTGGAGGTTAAAGAGGGAGGCTTTTGTTCAGCAGTGGAAGTATTGTTGCTGATGTTGATGAAATTATTTCACTATATTTTTAAAGAATATAATATCATTATAATCATCATATTTTTTCTCAGGTGCGTACGTCGATCTGAAGAACATAGTATCAGGCAGTACCGTAGCGGCAGCTTCAGCACCCTCAGCCTCTTCCGCTGGCGCTCTCAAGAGTGACGCTCTCTTCGCAAAGATTCAGGAGGAAGTCGCCAAGAACCCCGCACAGGCCAAGAGTGTTGGTGGAGTGTTCTTATACAACATCACTGATAATGGCAAGACTGTGAAACAGTGGAGTAAGTAGCTTCCAACTATTACCGAGTTTGTGCTGTTAATTGTATTTTTATTTATTTTACATATCTTTGTACAGCTCTGGACCTGAAGACTCCTTCTGTGCACGACGGAAGCCCTAAGTCCGGCAAAGCCGACACGACAATGACCGTCTCGGACAATGATCTGGTCGATATAGCATCTGGAACACTTAGCCCTCAAGTCGCCTATCTGAAGGGCAAGCTAAAGATTGCCGGAAACATCATGTTGGCTCAAAAACTCGGACCCCTGCTCAAGTCTGAATCCAAGCTTTAATTTTACAAATCGGGGAATTCTTGAGATTGTTATATTTTAGAGGGGTGGTTAAATTAAGTATCGTTTATAAACTTTTATGTTAAATATGTATGGATTTTATGTCAAGGAAAACATGAGAATCAGCCAACAATCTGTGCAATGTGAGAACTAACTTTTTAATAAACTGTGATAGATAAAACAAACACAGACTGGACGTGCATGATTCATTCAAAGTGTCTTCTACTTGATATTTTATTGTTAATTCCACTAGATTAAGTGAAATCTGTTATTTTTACAATGGTGGAGGAATAAACACCACTTTTCATGAAATATTGTTTTATTTAACAGTAGGAATATGTTTTCCTTCCATAAGAAGGTGTGCTTCTCTAACTTCAGTTTTCCATGCAAGTTTCATTTGCGGCTGCGAAGAAAGATCAAGAAACTTGCTCGCTTGAATTTCTGGAAGTCCTTTGGTTCTTACAGCTGTACCTATGATGCAGCAGTATGTTCCTTTGGGGAAATTCATGCAAAGAACGACTTCATTAATCAATTTTAGATAAAAATAGAAAAAATATATGAAAATACTTTATTATTACTGCAAAACACATCAAAATAACATTAAATAAGAAAATATCCTATTAGAAACCATATAAACAAATTGAATTAAACTTGCTTTGCATAGATATTTGTATCCTTGATGAAAGTATCTGATGATCCTCACACTAGGCACAGCCTGTATCATGAGGACCTGTATATGATTACAAGTACCTAATAGTTAAATCTCAGCTGACTTTAATTTACAATGACTAAAATATATATTTAAAAAAAAGAAGTAATAATAATTTGAAACTACTACAAACTTGAAATATATAGAATATGGATTGATAATTATAATTACAGTAAGGTGTCATTCAATAGATTTTACAATAAAATAAAATTGGGTAAGTTAGTCACACAATTGAAACATACATACCTACCTACTTATAGAAATATTACATGTGCTAATGTAGATTTTACTGTTTTATTAAAATCAAATGTTGTGTCATCATAACCAAGTGTAGAAAGCCATTTAGTAACAATAGGTTTTGCTTGCTTGGGAAGCTTGTTAGTTTTGCTGAGAAAGCTGAATATGTTGTTTTGCTATTCAAGTTATATGTTTCAAAGATTGGTTACAACAATATTAAACTCCATTAGGTCGGTTTGGTAACTTCATAAGGGCTCATGTCTATAACGCGGTGAATAAACATTGCAATCTAAAAGAACTGTCTGTTCACAAAGCCAAGAAGACATTGTACAAGTTTGTACAAACACGCAGCTACAAGGAGACAGAAGATTTATTAAAGATTTTATAATGATACTTATAATACTTTACCCTCTCTAAACTGGTTTATTTATAATAAAATATACTAGGAAATTTATTTATATTATATTTGTATAATTATATATACATAATTATACATACATAATTAAATATACATAATAATATATACATAATATATATATCGGCCTCGGTGGCTCAGTTGGTAGTGATCCTACTTTCTGTGCTTGGGGGCGTGGGTTCGAAACATTTGTGTGATGAACATTTGTGTTTGTTCTATGTCTGGGTGTTAATATCTATTTAAGTATGTATTTAAAAATATATATGTATGTATATCAGTCTCTGGCAGCCATATTACAAGCTTTGCTTAGTTTGGGGTCAGATGACCATGTGTGCAATAATGTCAAAAAAAAAAAAAAAAAAAAACAAGTATTTATGCTTATTGATTATACCTATTAGTTTTGATTGAACATCCATAGTTTACCAACCTTTAAAATTTTAATTACCTTTTTAATAACATAAACAAAATATTATCTTGCAAACTAGACGCTAACAAAAACGTGTTTAACTGAACCGTATCAGTTTCCTGCGATACAGTACAGGCATAGCCTAGTGCAGGAATCGATGCAGGCATGCCTAGTGCAGGAATCGATACAGGCATAGCCTAGTGCAGGAATCGATGCAGGCATGCCTAGTGCAGGAATCGATACAGGCATAGCCTAGTGCAGGAATCGATACAGGCATAGCCTAGTGCAGAAATCGCACTATTTAACATTATGAATTCAAAGCTTTCATAGACAAGCCAGTGTGTGTTCTTAGCTGATAAAAAACGTATGTACCTAAGCCTATGTTTATGCTAATAAAATATTTTTCATTTTCATTATTTTTTTTCATGGAAAGCTATCTACCATAAGCGTCTATTAATCAGCTAATGGGTGTTACTAACGACCTTGTAAGGTAATGCATTAGATAGACTTACAAACTATGTATTGTCAAAGCAAAAAAAGAAGCTTATAATAAAATACAATTTCGATGCCAGCACACACTGATCTTTCTAGACTTCTGTGTTCACTATAATGTATGTGATAAATATAATCCAAGGCGATGGCTTGAATCTTAAGCCCTAACCCACAGAATAGCAGTCAGGCCACGGCGATCTCAGAAGAGACCGAGAATTCGAAACTCTAGACCACTCGCTTTTCTTTGTGGAGCCGGCGGTGCCTTTTTAAACCTCAAATCACAAAGGTATTTACTTACCTTTTCTAAGTGAGTTTTTGTCAATAATCCCATCCGCAGAGTCTAATTTCGTTATTTTGGCTCGTCCGGATTCATCGGAAACGATTAAGATATCAGTTCCAACAGCTTGCTCGATCGTGCCTTGAAGCCACACCTCCAGAGGTGGAGATATGTCTAGTAATTCGTTAACTAAATACTTTCTAGGACATAATGCCATCGTTTGTTTGAACGCGTAGCACTTATATTCTCTTTGGCGTAGCGCAGACTGAATTATACTACTATTATGGCGTACGTACCGTATGTATGTACCTACTGTTCAGTGTTCTCTACTAAACTAACTTACAGCTTACTCTTTGCTACTAAATAATCTCTTTTAGAGTTTGTTTTGGATTGGTTTGGCCAATAATTAACGGATTACGGCTCGGAAGCGAAGCGCACAAAACGCACTTGTATTAATTACATTCTCTTGGGGACACTTTTTCCTATATTAAAAAGTACTCTTTGGGACACTTGTTTAGTTGTTTACGTAGTATTACATTCTCTTTGTTAGTGCACACGACGTCACCCTGGGCTGCCAGACCAAATTTTTCATTTCGCCATAAAAGTTAACGAAAAAAAAAACTGCTAAATATACAAATAATTTGGAAAAACGAATATCGCCTAGTTACTGTAGTTTTCCTACTCCACTCCATGGACGCGTGTGTGTGTGTGTGAGTGTGGGGGGTAGGGGGTTAGTAAATCCATACCCGTTGGGGGCGATTACTAATCTACTAATTTTCTTCACGAGCATGCTGGGTACGTAACATTTGGGTTGTTTCTACCTTCAACGTTCTAAGGGCATTTCAACTGTATTTTGTTTAAGTAATAGGAAGTTTATAGCACTCGCTATTTCTACATCTTACATTATGTTACTAACCATGCTCATCTAGGTCTGTGCTTATGTGTTATCTTTTGATAGTTAAAAATTAGTACAGATTGAATTTAAGAAAAAACTTACACTAAAAAAAAACAACTCCTAAAATACCCAACCTAATTCTTTTTCCTCAAAGAAATCACATCGGTCCCATCCGGACAGCTAAATTTTTCCCCAAAATCGAATGAAAACCCCTCAATCTGGCAGCCTAAGCGTCACGGCTGACATTGACATTTGACATATTTCACCGTTTTTTTTTTGTTGTTTTTGGCTTCGCGTTGCCACAGTTGCCATATACAAGACGTTAAAAATTTCACCGTTCACGCCCGCTAGTAACCGACATGACACGAATGTGGTTGGTAAATTTCTCGCCAAGCAAGCGTTTAGCGCACTGTTCCCCCAAGGTTCCCCCTATGAAGCGCTCGTACACGCACATCTGAAGGACACAAAATAAGCCTTGAGAGGATGGAAACTCGTAATTTTTTTTGCCCATCGGGGTAGGCCAATGCCTTTAAGGCCATACCGCCTCTTCAGCTGTTTTTTTTTTCTACAAATTTATATAATTGACAAAAAAGGGCATTCCTGGGCAACTCTCCACCAAGGACGTTGTAAGGTCATTATTAGGTTTTATAACATCCTTGGCAACTCCTTAGTGCAGCGCGGGACCAACTCAATGTCATCGTAGTTAACAGACCTGTAAACTTGGCTGACGAACTACCATCTGACCAACGGCGGTTTGTCCGCCAAGTTGACATGTCTGTAACGGCACTTACGACCTTACAGCTAGCAGAGTTCAAGAAGCCAATTCATTAGCAGTAGTAGACTAGTACATAGATCAGAGTATAATTATATCTTTAGTAGAGGCTTTGGTTGAGTTCTGGAAAGAACACTTTTTACTTTAATATCGTTTGCTCACACATAAGCTTGTTCATGAAGACTGAGTAATAATCTACCACCGTACATAACCACTCAAAATAATACAAGTTTAGGAAAATAATACGATGAGGCGACATTATTCTATTACGTCGGCTTTAGGTAATCCTTGTCCCAAGTTGTTTTTTTTATTCGTCTAGCAAGCACGCTGAAGTATAAGATGGACCTAGACTTCCTATTTATGTATTGTAGCTTTATTATAAAAGGTTTGAACATAATAATTTAAAACTTTTGAACACAAACAAAAGTAGTATGTACTTACCTACCTACTATAGGTAGGATCCTAGAAACGCGTATAGTGACCGTTAAGTTCGTATGTAGGTATATTAACAACACTTGAAACCGGATTCTTTACAATTGAATCAACGCAATATTATTTTAATTAATTAATTATGGACCCGGGTATGTCCTAAAACTGCGACCAGAACCACCGGAGGATGGGCAACAGCGTCCTAATAGCATACGGTGAACGTACTGCGATCCCCAAGCTGCCTGCCAAGCGTGGGGATTATGGCAACACCCCTCTCTATGAGGGAGGCCTTGTCCAACAGTGGACGTAAATTGGCTGATGATGTGATGTGTGTGTGTGTGTGTGTGTGAATATTATTATGGAAAAATCTCCTTTTTTGTAGGTCCTACATACTCGTACTTACTCGTATGCAACACGAATCAGTCGTATGTATAAAAAAAAGCTTTAAATCTCTTTATAACTTTCCTCAGAACTCGTTTTTTTTAATGCTATATGTGGCAAACAAGCAGACTGGCCGCCTGATAGTAAGCAATCACCGTCGCCTATGGATACCCGCAACACCAGGGGCATCACAGATACGAGTACGTTGCCGACCCTTAAATACTTTATTTACAGCCCTTTAGAAGAACCCCATATTGAAGCTACTCGGAAATGCCGCAGGAGGGGAGCTCATTCCACAAATTGCAGGTGTAAAGCAAAAAGGAACTCTTAAAACGCACAGTGTGCGATTTCCAACGATCTATGACAAAAAAAGTTGTTTCCTTACGATATCTGTAGGAAAACCACTTTTTAGACATGTCAGCGTACCTACAGACAGCGCGGTTAATTACCTATATAAAAGGGATATAATTCAGCTCTTTTATTGATTTTCCAATGTTCAAGCATAACAGCAAGAAGGACTTAGATAGGTAGGATTTAAATCACTTTTTTATTTACAGTTTTTTTTTTGCTTTCATCTTTAATTAATATCAAGTAAACCGGCACTTAATTTTAGAAAGTGCTCCATCAATTCAAACGTCCAGTAGGTACTTGGGTACGTATGTAGGTACCTTATACCTATACCATGTAATTTCTGAGTAAGCAGTCATTAATCATCATCTAACAAATCCACCAGACTCGAAGACAGTTCAGTCGGACGAACCGGTATAAAGAACAATAAAATAAAATAAAAATGCAACAAGTCTATTTCGTTTACGTATCTTGGGACCCGGAGTACTGATGTATTCTGTGGTGAAGGGAGAGAAAGGGGCCCGGGGGAGATTATGAAGCTGTCATCTGTTGGCGGGGCGGGGGCACCGGGACGGTCGGTTCCGAACCAAACTAACAAAACATTTCAATCGAATCTTGTAATGCGCGCGACGTAGACGCACGTCTGCGCCGAACTTTTCCCGCTCACGAAAAATACCAGAATCTAATTAAAAACGGCATTATAAATGAAACTAGACAAGAATTATGCACTGCAGTGAAGTTTTATAGTGACGTTAGCGTACAGTGATATTTTATGTGGATAATCATAAAGAGTTAACGAAAACAGGAGTTCTAAAGTTTCATCGCACGCGAGCCATGTGACTGCGAGGCCGGCGAAGCAGGACTTGTAAGTGCGTGTTGTTTCAATTTTTTTTGTAGTAGTGGTCTTTAAAATTATTGTTCTATCAATATAATTATTAAAAGAAAATATTAAAAGTACCAAATTACATTAATTGTAAAATATGCTCTATGTAGAGCATGATACTTTGAACTTTTATTGTGCGAACCGCTAGACTGTGGAATGCTCTGCCTGTATGGGTGTTCCCCGATAGTTACAATCTAAGCATCTTCTAGGCAAGCGTTCTCTATCATAGACAGCATCATTGCTTAACATCAGGCGAGATGGCGGTCAAGCGCAAGCCTAACTTTTAATAAAATAAATACATAAAAAGACATCACAATTCTTTAATACTTGGTAGGCACATTAGGTACGTACCTACCTATATTTACCTAGGTTCCTAGCATTACAATGCACAGATCAAAGTAAGGTGGGTTATTACCAATGGAGTACTCTCCATTCTGTTGTTCTTAAAAGATAAGATTTCCTTAGATGCATTCTCATTAGTATAATTATTGAGATATAACAAATTTAATAAAAAATATTGCAATAAAAATTATGTTTCATCCTACTCCACGGGTAGGTACCCAACCCAATTACATATCTAAAATTATTCTCAAAGTACTCGTACCTAGGTACCTACTCCAGTGATTGTTATACATTATCAATACCCAAACTGCTCCATCGTAAACAATTTAGAGCTTCTTATAGGTAGATATAGACTTAATAAATTATAATATTACATACCTAATAATGTTAAGCTAGCCAAAGCAAGTCTATTCAATTTATCCAGCAAGTCTAGGATCAAATGTCCGAACGACGTTTCATAATTATATAATTATGCGGAAACATCGTCCGACATTTGGTATGGAAAAATAATAAACAAGGTATTCTGAAATATTTAACTAACAAATTTTGCAAAGACCTTATATATCAAATATACTTTAGCGCTGCACCTGGGAGACGGGAAAGCAAACTCCATATAAGGTATGCCATGATGAAGATGATTTATGGAGCTGGGTATGTCAAAGACTTGCCCGAAGGGATAAAGGATGTGCAAACAGCGTCACGAGATCTTCATAAAGAATAATGGAGTGCTCGTGATGTGCCAATAACAAGGAACGCAAATGTTAATTCACAGCATAGTAAACATTTACATACTCATGCCATGACATAGGAATAGCTGTATTGATGCAGCCCCTGCGTAAATCATATACCTACAATGTTGCCAGCTATTGACAGCTCCATTGTCCACAAACTACCGAAAAAGGCAAAAATGCTAGTAAAATAGATGCCAATTTGGTTTAACTAAAACAAATGATGTTATAGAAAACAGTAATTTTAAATGATAACATTGCGGCGTGATACCTAAATAGGGAATGGAAGAAACCATTGATTTCTGACCATTGTGCTGATTTTTAAAAGTGACATGACCGAAGTCAGTACTAACTAAAAGTGGCGATATCCTAGATTACAATAAAAAAGACAATGGTATTTTTAGCTACCTACGCTGTCAACGAAAACTTTGAAAAACGACATCAATATCAATTATGCTTTTCATGTAAGAAGTTGTCTAAGCATCAATCAGTTTCGGCCCGCTCATTTACAAGCGCAAAATTATTGGATCTACATACCTATTCCTATCCTTATTAGACTAAATTTATGTGTGGACGATCATTGTAAAGTGTCTATCCATCTACGTTTCCTCCATTCGTCTCTATCATCCGTTATATCTGAATTCACTCCCTTTTCATCAATGTCATCTTTCACGCAGTTCATCCATAATTTCATCGACCGTGCCCTACACTTACGTCTATCGTTCTTCTTCCTTTTGTAATAGGTCTACACAGGCTATCCTGGTTCATGATTTTCATGGTACTTTTTTTTTTAATAACCACAAGATTTAACGGCTAATTTTATAACTTGGCAACATCCTCACAAGACTCTTTACGTACTAGTGCTATATCAAGCATAGCCTTTCCCGTGTCCTTAGCTGTATTGCAGACGTGAACTGAACTAATGAGATGGCCTATTAACGGCCTGACGTAAATAAATGTATCAATAAACACTGCGACGGCCAGTCTGTCTGTTGCATTATGAACAGTGGCCCTAGTGCGAGCACTTGCGAAAAAGTATTCGTTCCGTAAACGATAGCAAAATGTATGAAAAGTTGAACAGCGCCTCTATCGGACGTAAAAGGAAACTGAATTTTTCATACATTTGCTATCGGAACGAATACTTTTTCGCAAGTTCTCGTACTAACCCCACAGATAAGTAAATATTATGTTCCAAGAGCGCAATGACTGACAAAATTCCAAAACTAAGCTGAAAATAACCAACAACGTAAAATTAAATCGAATTCTTTCACGAAGAGTACGAAACCTACGAACGTTTCGCTGCCAACTAAACCTCCTACTTTTCAATGGTCCAAAATATTCAATGAAGTTTTACAAAGCTAAAATAAATACTAAAGTACATTTACGCATATATAAATTTATGAACATAGGTAGTTTTATAAACTAAACTCTACAGATGTATGAAATGTGTACTAAAAAAAAACTAAAATGTGAACAAAAAAATTACTTTTTACATTAGGTATCTAATCTACATAATATTTTTCGTAATACTTAACACTAACATAAAGCAAATAAAAAAAGAGTTAAGTAAGGCAAATAAAAACCTTGAAAGCATAAAGCATAAAAACTATGGACAATAAACATAATGTTGTAGAATTATTTTCAGAGTTTTATGATTTTACAAATCTACGAATGAGATTCAAACATACCTACCCTCTGATACTCTTACTAACCTTTCCTTCACGCCCGACGTAAAATAACTTAAAATAAATAAATATTAATGACCTACAAAAAAATCCCATCTGTTGCAGAAAAGCCATGAGCTTTGACGTTTTCATCAGCAAATTTTCCAAGCAGACTTTAGAATGATGTCTATCCAGCGAGAAGGGCGCACGTTCCGGCCGTAAAGCTACGCACGCCGAGTTTGATTGATTTATCGCACCGCTCTGTCCATATTGATGTTGTTTGCCTTGTCTTACTCCTTTTTCGATGGGCTATGTTCGTTTGCAATTGAACTGTCGTTGTTCGAAAACTACTAAGCCGGAGTCAGGGTGACACAGTGTAAATTATAGAATCAGAAGATAAACAATTTGTTCCCAAAAAAGATGAAAATAACCAAAACTGCAAGAGTATTTTGAACGTCGTTTTTAACTCGGCGCATGTTGAGAGCCCATTATAACCACAATGCCAAACCATAACCAAGCATCAAAAGTTCTCGACCTCAAAAAGTTATTTCGTTTAATGGCCGTAACGTTTGCAACTTCGCAGAACAAGATCTTGAGCAGAAAATTGTGGTGATGATTGAAGTTAATGTAGAGCCGACAATGATGGCAGTTACTGGAAATTTTTCTCTACGTCAATTTTTCGTGGGTAATTAACATAACCGCATAATGAAAAAAATATAGTGAGAGTACGAGACGTGCGTCAGAAGTCCTAATCTATTTTTACTTAACAATTAGCTGTGAATGAGAAGTCCTCAAGGATATTAAGTTACAAGACGTGCGTTATCTAGTAAATTACACACCAACAGATGCACTGCTTTCCTCTCTGTGTTATGTTTACTCAAGCTTATAATGATTTGATAGTGTCATTAAAATGATATGGGTTGACTGTTGAGGCGTTCCACACGTTGTAAAGTCTTATATTTATAACTGTCGTATACAATACTTGTTTAATCATTGAGGAAAAATAAATTGTATTTATCTATGAGGTGTCACAGTACGAAAATGGCATCGGTTCCTGCGTTTTATGATTGTATGGTCGGTGCTACTGAGTCTTATTGCGTTCATTTCGTTCGATGTTTTGGTTTTAGTCACGCTTACCAAATCCATTCTCTTATTAGCCGTTTGATATTTGGGTTACAAAAAGTAATCAAAAAAATCATAAG
Source organism: Agriopis leucophaearia (assembly GCA_949125355.1). Lineage (NCBI taxonomy): Eukaryota > Metazoa > Arthropoda > Insecta > Lepidoptera > Geometridae > Agriopis > Agriopis leucophaearia. Next base: position 9,125,800 of record OX421278.1, read on the forward strand.
GCAATGTTGGACCCTTGCAGCTGCACGCCACATGTCTCAAATTTGTCTTTCAGACGAACCTTTTCGGTGATTTATGATGTCTAGTGACTATTCGCTGTTCCCAGAACGTTTGACATCTTACTTTTGGATTTATTTTTAGGAGGTGAAACATAAAAGATAATTTTGTGTCAGGATGAGTTCTTGATTTAGGTAGGTACTAGGTTATCTACTGAAATGTTTTATTGTATCTTTTATAATAGTCTTGGCTTTCCGCTGCACAATAATTATTCACATGCCAATTTTTGCGGTACATTTTCTTTATATTTTGAACTCGGACCGACTCGTTTAATTCCTCCAAAAAGCGTCTAATGTGTTTTCATTTGAACGCACAACTAAATAAATTACAATGAAGTGTTAGAAAATTAGAGTCCCTACCTGCGCTTTCGAGTGTTATCCCTTTTTTTGGGCTACCGTTTGTTAAACAGTTTTTTGGGATCACCTTTGGCTACTGTCGTACCCTGATTTTAACTTTATTTACCTGAATTAAGCTTTGAAGATTTTTCTACTACAAAGTAGTGGATAATTTGTGCAATTTTTTTTACTTATCCTAGTTCTTACACATGGTAGGTAAAAAATTGTTTCTGAGTTTGTTTATTTCAAGTGGCGGCATTATTTTTTGCATGGGTTGAAGAGCGTTCTGAGTATTTCGTTGCCGTCGTCTTCATTTGGGATTTAGAGTAAGAGAGCCGGATGTCGTTTATATTAGTTTCAATCAGTTTGTTTCCGTTCCATCAGCGACCCGTTCCATCAGCGACCCGTTCCATCAGCGACAACTTACACATTGATGAAATTTGGGTCTATTACGAAAAAGTAATATTTGGGTATACATATTACAAAAAGTCTGTCAAACAAAGTTTTACAACTTTGTTTGCGAAAGGCAAGCCAAGATTTTTACAAACGTTTTGAGATTACTAACTACCATTAATTATTGGGGACCATCTATTATTAAATGACTTAAAAAAGGAGGAATTAAGGTTCTTAATTGGATAAGTTGTTTTTTTTTAGTAATAAGATACTCGTGTAGTAAAATTGTTCTTTTGAAATGCTTTTATGATGCGGGGGCTCAGAACATTCGTCTGATCTCTTTATTAAACTGGGACATACCGGTTCCATAAGTACCAGCTGCATGCAACAGTCTGCAACAGTGCATGCAACACCAATATCAAAAACACAGAAGCGCTACAATAAAGTATCTACATTTCACTGCATGAGCTTTGGAAAAGGCTATGCTCGGGGTTTCTCTACGAGATCGAATCAGAAATGAGGAGATAAATGAAAGTTACCAACATAGCCCACCGGATTAGCAAGTTGAAGTGGCAGTGGGCAGGGCACATATCACGCAGTTCAGATGGCCGATGGGGCCGATAGGTTCTCGAATGGAGACCACGGATCGGTAAACCAGTAAACGCAGCAAAGGCACCAACAAGATGGATAGACGACCTAAAAGAGACCGCAGAAAAACGCTGGATGCAGGCCGCTTCCAACCGGACCTTTTGAAGATCAATGGGGGTGACCTATGTCTAGCAGTGGACGGCCTAAGGTTGAAATGATGATGATAATTCACAGCAAAATGTTAAAAAAGTTTCCAAGAAACTACAATATGGGGTACTTCAAAAGGCGAGTTAATAGTGTCTTAAAGGTCGGTAACGTATTTGTGATGCCTCTGGTATGTTATTATACGCAACGGTGACCGCTTACCATCAGGTAGCTCGTCTGCTTGTTTGCTACATCTGGCTACATCATACTTAAAATAAAAAAAATATTTTTATAGGTTAAATACACTAAAGATGTGTATGTATCTATACGTTTATTTTATACTAGCGGTGTTGCCCGCGCCTTCGTGCACGTAGATTTTCATAAATAAACTTTCAACTTTTTTTTCCTCCCTTGCGCAAAATCACATATACAAAAACCTAAAACAAAATATTTATTAGGTCCTATAGAATATGTTGGTTGACATTAGAATTATGAATAGTGACATAACATAAACCAGCTAATGGAACTTGCGTTATCTCGTCTCTAGGTAGAGTTACAGCTGCAAATGCCATCGAAGTCAAGTGTAGAGTTACCGTTCATTCCCTGAACCGAAGCCACAGCCTAGGTCACCAACAGTTGGCCAGTTACGCAGAAATGCTTAGAGGTATCTGTTTCATGCAGAAATTCTCAAAAATTCTAAGATGAGAAAGTGGGTAGGTACTTTGTTTTTTTAGTCGAGTGAAAATTTTAAACATGTTTAATTTATACAAATTATAGTAACTTCACTGTGTCCTGGGGATGTACACGCATTTTTCCAGTTTTCCTCCATTTTTTAAGGGAAAAAGTACCCCAAGTCCATCCTTGAGATGCATAATACTATCAAGCCTATACCTATCTCCTTGCCAAATTTAAAAAGATAGTTTAAATCCTGAAAATGTTACAGTCTCTGGGCAGTCCTGGGCATTCCAACTGTTGTTGTATGAGGCCAGGTAGCTTAGCTATTTCGTGCTTGCTTGTACTTTGTTTAGTTGTTAGGAAAAAAGTTTATATCTAACAACCAACATAAAGTTAAACCTTAGAAACATATTAGCTTCGAAAAATATTTATTTGACACGGCTAAACTAGTATGAAAATTCGAGCAAAGTAACCAATAAAAGACAATCATGATAACCTCATTTAAACCTACTACATCGTTGACAAGTCGCTAATTTACTAACACGTACGTAACAACCATTACAACTTGATACTCTGGAATGCTTAGGGCCCGTACCGTGGCTTACCACTTAAGGGGCAATTTGGGCAGCGTTTAGTCCATACAAACTTATTCTCCTGTTTTCTCCCTGGATAATACCGCTAGAGCTATATATTTTTTTCTTATAAAATTTGTCTCCTTTATGGTCAGGCTTGTATCATTTATTCTTTCTCGTAAGTTAAGTACTATAAGAAATACAAGCCTTTAAAAATCCCAAAAAAACTCAAATTTTTACCACCGTGTTCAGACGTCTCTCAAACAAAATTGATGAGTTTCTAAAACAAAAATAAATGACAGAAGCCGAGATCGATTCTTTTCAAATAATTAATTGAAAAAAATAATGAAATCGGCCTATTTTTGAATGAGGAAACAGAAGAATCCGAAACGATGATTTTGTCTACTTTTCGTAGGTATAAATCGGTCCGAGCTGCAGTTGTCCTTATTGCGCTCTACGGGCAGAGGCTTGAGGTCAGGGGAGGGTTGGTCTAATACGTATTCAGTTAGAGAAGAGACATGTAGTCGATAATTGTATCGACACATTAGTGTTGTCCATCGATATCGATATGTAACGGTTCTCGTCTTTAGTTAGTGTTTTGTGCGTGAAGTGAATTTAACACATTACTGCAACGGCCGGCAAGTTAGGATTTGGACAAAAATGTTGACGCACAATATGATTTATTTTTACTATGGAAACTGACGTGGTTTTCATACATTTAACATATTTAAGTACGAAAAGAACAAATTAAAAAAAATAATGAAACTTGTATATCAGGATCGTAGCAAGTGGATAAATTACTTCTCTTAATATTAATTAATTTGGATGAGATATTTTTTTCAAAATTTAATTCAAATCCATTAGGTTATTACGTTGCTAAGTGATTAGATTATAGCTTATCATCATCAGCCAGAAGACGTCCACTGCTGAACATAGGCCTCCCCCTTTAACCTTCACACTGAACGACATCCTGCCATCTGCATCCAATGGATGCCCGCGACTTTCACAATGTCGTCGGTCCAGTGGGAGGCCTACCTACGCTGCGCCTTCCGGTTCGTGGTCTCCACTCAAGGACCTTTCTTCCCCATCCGTTATCGGTTCTTCGAGCGATGTGGCCTGCCCATTGCCACTTCAACTTGCAAATATTAATAGCTATGTCGATGACTCTGGTTCTTTAGCGGATATTCATGTTTCGGATTTTATCGCGCAAAGAAACTCCGAGCATAGCTCTCTCCATTGCCCGTTGTGTGACTCTTGAGTTTTTCTAAAAGGCCAACAGTTAAGGGCCACGTCTCAGTTCCAAATGTTATCACTGGCAACACACACTGGTCATAGACCCTTGTCTTTAAGCACTGTAGTATCTTGGACGAGAAGATGTCAGGCAATTTCCCAAACGCTGCCCATCCGAGTTAGATTCTTCGGGCGACCTCTTTGCTTAAGTTTGACTTACCTAACTGAACAATCTGTCCAAGACAGGTGTAATGGTCAACAACTTCAAGAGTATCGTTCCCAACGATTACCGGCACGCGTACAACATGGACATTGGAGATGATTTTTGTCCTGTCTATGTTCATTTTAAGACCCACCTGTTGAGAATGGCTACTGAGATCGCTGAGCATCGCAATGAGGGCGACTGTGCCATGATGACTTTATCGTCGGCAAAACGAAGGTGAGTGATTTATTCGCCATTGATGTTGATGCTGAATCCGTTCCAGTTCAAAAGCTTGAAAACGTCCTTCACTGCGTTCGTGAACAGTTTCGGAGAAATAACATCTCCCTGTCTCACGCCTTTCAGCAATTGGATTGGTTCCGTGTTCTCGTCCTGTAATCGGATCGACATGTTGGCGTTTCTATACAAACACTTCAGCACTTCGATATACCTATAGTCGATATGACAACGCTGGAGGGACTGCTAATACTGCCCAGGTCTCGATTGAATCGAAGGCTTTTACATAGTCCACAAAAATAATATGCCATTATATGTCCACAACAACATATAATGGCCGATTATACTCCTCAGTCTTTTGTATAATCTGGCAGAGCGTGTCTATGTGGTCTGTGGTGCTCCAGCATTTACAGAAACTGGCTTGATCGGGAGGCTGGAAGTAATCAAACCTGCTTTCGAGACGGTTCGTAATGACTCTGGAGAACAACTTGTTGTGGCTCAAGAGTGAGATAGATTTATAATTATTCAATAAGGTGTTATCACCTTTTTTTTAAAAGAGCACCACCACCCTTCTACTCCATTTTTCATGCGTAGTACCTTAGAGTATGACAGAATTAAATAACTTTTGAAAGACTAAAAGTATTGGTTTTCCATCCGCACTCAGTAGTTCTGTCGTGATTCCGTCATTACCCGGCGTGTTTTTGTTCTTAAGCTGTTTCAGAGCTATTCTAATCTCGTAAAAGCAGATGTCTGGGATATCTTCAGTGTAGTATTGGGTTAGCTCTCTTGTCCAGAGCTGTACCGACAATAAGGCTGTCGTGTCGAGGTGTACAATTTTCCGTAAAACCTCTCGAGTTCTCTAAGAATTGCTTTAGGCTTTGATGAAATGATACTGCCATCCTCGCTCTTTGGCTTCATCATTTGGCTCTTCCCAATAGACGAATTCTTTGCGAACACTTTCCAGCCCTGGTTCCGCCCTAATACATCTTGTATTATAGGAACGCAGATCGTGTCGCACCGATTTCGAGATCCGTCTATTATTTTTGCCATATTCCGACATATCAGCTGAAGATTGCAGTATCATCTCAGTCCGGTCTTCCATTAACTTAATGGTTTCGTCTGAGACCTTCTGAGGTCTTTTCTGGCGTGGGGTCTTAAAGAACTTGGACCCCACTGCTTGGACAGTTTCCACCAGCCCATTGTTTAGTTCGTCCACAGTACCGCTTTCGGCCCTGGAAGCGAATATCCAGTTCGAGTTGGAATTCTTTGGGGTTTTGGATTTGAGCATAACCAGAACGGAGCGTGGACTGCACCAGACGCTACCTCTCGAGCTTGTTTATATTCAATGTGCCTCTGACAATACGGTGATCGCTACCGGTTTTCACCTTGCCAATCACGGAGACATCATTGAATATTCGCTTCTTGGTCATCATGATGAAGTCGATCTCATTTTTGGTCGAACCATCGGGGCTCATCCACGTCTACTTCCTGCATGGTCGCTTCTGAAAGAAGGAGTTCATCAAATAGAGTTCCTCCTTTTCCATGAAGTCAACCAGCCGCTGGCTGGTGTTTTTCAAACTGCGGGTCGCGATGCGTCTATAAGGGGGTAGCGGGGGTAGCGAAGCTTCGGTAAAAGAAAAAAAAAACAAAGTAAAAAGAGTGTTTTTACAAAAAAAAAAATAATAAGTAATTATTTAAAAGGTACTTATTTGATATTTACAATATAATAAAATACAGATTATAAACTGTGGAATGTAGGGGGTCCAGATTTTTTTTTTATACTAAAGGGGTCGCGTCGTGAAAATGTTTGAAAAACACTGGATTAGAGGAATACAGTCATGAGCTTACATACATACAACATAATCTGTCAAAATCATAACTAACCTTTTGGCGTAGTCGGTTAGTAAAATATGAGCAGATCGCAAAATAACAAAAATCGCCAAACGCCGATATCAACTAGCCGAGTAGACTGTGAGGCGAAATGAATTTGTAGGCAACTAGGCATTCAGTGCGGGAGCACGGGCGGCCACGCACACACGCACAGTCTGTTCGACACGCACACGTCGATAGCTCGCTCGTCAGGGCGTAGCGAGACAGCAATAGAGTTGCTAAATACCTATTCATCAAATTTCTTGGCCCTGGTATATCGGCTTAAACGCGATTCAATTTAGGTGACTGCTAGAAGTTACGCAACCGCAAACCGTATATCGGCGCGTTAAGGTTCACGTTCACGTAATTTCCCTCAGTCACCTAAATTACTTGTACTAATGTATTCTGTGCCTAAATTGAGTCGCGTGAGCTCACGGTACGGGCCTAGGGTTGCTTGCGTTGCCAAAGCATCTAGGAAATTTACCTTTAAATTTTCTTCTACTCAATAATAAATTACTATAGTTTAAAAAACAAACAAAAAACACACTTATGTGACTCGTTAAAACAAACCAGGTTATCCCAAACTTGAGGGGTTTACTAATAGCCATTGAAGAGTTCCACTATCCACCTCTTGACTTCATCATCAGACCCTAGTCACCAAGTGTAATATGGGACTCGTTAAAACAAACCAAATGAGCCCAAAATCTTGGAGTTTACTTAGCCAATGAAAAAGTTCCACTATTCACCGGCTCCATCATCATTCAGTTCGATGGTCAGTTTGGTGCTGACTATTTATTGTATTGGCATCCGGATTACATAATTATACTAGCAACATTTCAAATCGATACAACAATAAATTTTGAATTATGTTAAAATTGACTTTCAAGACTTGTTTATAGTTCGTAGTTAGTTACAAAAGAAGCTAATATAAGCGTGTTAAAATAATATAACTAAAACATATCGACAAAAGAATCGCGCCTAGGATTGGCCTGGGCCCTGATTCTGTAACTACCAACACCCACGTAACGCGGCACGTTAAATCAACCTGTAAAAGTTAGCCTTTATTCCCTGGGCAATAGAGCCCACCATTTTAGAGGTTAACTAAACACGGCGCGTTACGTGCGTGTTTTAGTTAGTGAATAAGGGCCCTGCTCGAAAAAGATCCTGCTGAAAATTCAGTACGTTTTCATCATGGCGGGGTAAAGAATGACCTGTCAAGTCAATGACCTGTCAATCTAGGTGTCTTCAAATCACGAGTGAATCGGCTTCTTCTAGGCAAGCGTGCTCCATCGTAGACCGCATCATCGCTTAACATCAGGCGAGTTGGCGGCCAAACGCAAGCCTACGAGTATTTATGTATTAAAAAAATGTGGTTATATCGTTGCTCTGCACCAACGACTGTTTTTTTTTTTAGTACTAGCCAAATCCCGTTGTGTTAGACAGTTGACAGTTGAGAGAATGGCTGGAAGTGAGCGGGTTACCGTGGCTAGTGAGAGGCCTATGTCCAGATTGTCCAGTGGACAGATGCGAGTTGGTGATGATTATTATGACGCTAAGAAAGCAAAGAGCTATTGATAACCCAAAAAAAAAAATTAGTAACGTACATCCATTGAATTACCTGCATACCTAACCTAGTGCAGTTATGCAGTAATCTGAAAGGTCAAGCTACATTGGACGTTACATCAAAACGGTACGAAGGTGTTATCTCGCAGATAACGGTATCTTAATCACTTGTTTCTTGTAATGAGTTCACGTTGATATTGGGTTAGTTATTTACTTGGTTAAATCGACTCGTTTTTGCAACATTCTGGTCTTGAAAACTTATTATAACCTAATCCACCTTGGTTCAGTGCAAGTTGCGATCAACTTAGGGAGAGCCATAATGAGTATATATGTATGTAGTACCTACTGAGTATATATTATAATACCATAATATATAAAATATTTTTATACATAAGATTAATATTGCGTGATGGGAAATAAGGAAGCATTAACAATGCAGCCTTACCCATATCTTAAATATACATAATCAAAGGTCTGAAATATCTATTTATCTATCTATATGTACATAAATATAAAAGGCGATGTGTGTATGTATGTTTCCTATGGAAGTATGGATTTCAAAACGGCTCGCCGATTTGATCCGGTGAAGTTTGGGCTAAGCGATTTAACAACAGTTTTTTTTTTTTTTTTTTTTGCCTTCAAAAAATCAAGAAAAACAAATTCTATACCTATTTATATATTGACATATATTACATCATTGAAAAAAATGTCATCTAAGTCTAAGGAAGTTTGCTGTCGCTACCAAAAAGGATGCTTCAAGGAGATACCTATATTATCATAACGCGGCTAAACCGCGGGTGCAGTTAGTTTATAAACAATATCATATCGTAAGTAATACCGTAATCATCATATAAATTAAATAACTCCTTACACCATTACAAGCTATAAACATGACCATAGATAATAGACGATAGATAGATGTAGTTAAAATATCTATCATACAAAGTGTTGTTACTTTGTGCTGCTGCTTATGTGGTTAGTTAGCTGCAAAAGGCACATATTGGCAATTCAAATGAAACACCCATGTTTGGTAAACAAACTCCGTAAAGCAAAAACTTGTATTCTACTTTACCTCTGAGACTCAATTAAGCATTGACTTGTTCGTGTTCTCACGAGGTTATGAGTAGCTGATTTTACTGTTTCCCTTTATTTATGCCATAGATGGCAAATAAGCTAACGCGCCACCTGATGGTAAGCGATACCGGTCGCCTATAGATTCCTCTAACATCAGGGCATCACAGTTACACAACGTTATAAACTTTACCTCTTTATAATGTTACTGTAAAATAATTGAAAGGTTAGTACCATCCATCCTTGAAGGTACCTAAGATGTTTTTACCTGTAGATAGGTTGTGCCCGCCACCATATTGACTAGACCACTGAAGTGAGATTTTTTTTACCCTTCTCTTTTCTGTGGACTAGACGAATGCAAGGCACATTATCATACTCGTTACAGCCGTCTCTCAGTCACGCACTCTCAGTGTCCGGCAACACATCGCAGCTAATTGTTTTAGCAAAAATAATTGTCATAAAATGCCTTTCTGTGTCTTTATAAACTGCAGAAACTACACAGCTACACGCTCTGTAAGAGACAAGAAAAAAACATTTCATGCGAAATAACTGTATTTTTAATCAAAACAGAAAAATAATATTGATTGTTTTATATTAGGCGGCTGTTGTCGCTACGAAGTGTATGAGCGAGATGTGGTAGATCGTCTTGTGTGAGAGAGTGATAGAGATCGCAGCATAGTCGACGACCAAATCCGAACAAAGCCGAATTCAGCCGATCATCACGGCGGCGGCGAGCCGGTTGCCACTTTTAGTTAGTTTTTAAAGCAGTGTTGTTCGTTTATAACGTCTCTATTATATTTCATCTCACTGAAAGGAATCTATTATATTATTATTACCCTTTCCAATGACTATTTAGAAATCAAAACTTTGTTCAAACCATTCTGACCCATCGTGCCAGAGTATTAGGTCTACAAGCCCTTGAATAATCAATTCTATTTTCCACTAGGTACTAATCCGGGCAAGTGTCCCTACAAGAGTTTTAGAAAGCGGTTTAATGTGGACATTTATATTCGAACAAAACGTGTCGCAAGCACGCTGTATATGTAGCCGATGCTATAAAACTTGGACCTGTAAATCAGAGTAGAATAAAATTATACCAGACTCTTTGGAGTGAGTCTTGTGTAATGCCGCGTTGGTCATGTTTTTTTTCATGTACCTCCTAGGTCTACGTGCTCCGTCTTCGGCCACAACATCGCTTTCCATCATGTGAGTTGGTGGCCAAACGAAGACCTAGGGCCGTACTACCTAAATTGAATCGCTTAAAACAGGTGACGGTACGGTCCCTATTCTTTAAATATCTGTATATATTTAATAATTATAAATTTAAAAAACCAACTTCAAAATAAGTTAATACGCAATTTCGTTTTTTTGGGTGACTTTTTTTCTTTAGTTATTTTGATGTTTGTTTCACATTGGCGCTTTAAGTCCTCAAGACTATTTCCTGTCATCTTCCATTATACGTATAACTATTGCTGTTGCCCGCGACTTCGTACGCGTAGATTTTCATATAAACTTTCAACCCTTTTTCCTCCATTAATCCGGCTCTTGCGCAAAATAACATATTTCAATCGGGTCGCTAAGCATATTTGTGAAAACCGCATTTAAACCCGTCCAGTGGTTAAGGAGATGTGTGTGGACAAACAAACAGATAAAAATTCTAAAAACTGTCTTAACGTAACGTCATTCTGCTTATTTTAAGACGCCCTGTGTGTTTTTTTTTATATCTTACGATTACATATTTTATTATCTCTACGTTTTTATTATATGTATGTATAGAAGACTAATTATGACCGCAGTCCACTCCAGCGAAGTTGGATCCAACTTCGCTAGTCCACTCCACGTCTCTCGTCCGATACTGTATCACTGCCCAAGAAATGTGAAATCTAAAGTGTTCTCATTCGTAACATTTCACTCAAAGTTTACCCAACCTGTTAGCACCTAATGACACGCAATAATGACTACGAGACTTTGTCTACACTAACTTTTCCATAATCTGTTTGCTATTCAGTAGAAACTGTTAGCTGAGCTGTAATATTGTTTACTTTTCAATAGTAACTGTTGCTTTAGCTGTGGGAGTGTTTGCTTATGCAGTTAGAATGTTGTGCACAGCCTCCGTGCTACGTGTCGTGCTGAAACACTCTGTAGGCGAAATAGGGTTCTGGGAATTTGGATGTCATGTTAACTTTGTTATGATCTTTGTCAGCTGCAGGTTTATATTGAAGTTAAAAAATAACTTTTTCATTACTCATACTCGGAAAGTACCTAGGTTTGAAGTTGCCTGAAGAGCGGGTTGAAAGTAATACATTTCAGCCCTAGGGAGAATCACTTTCAACTGACAGTGACAGTTGACAACTGACAGTCACTCAAATTATTAAAAAAAAATTAGTTCTATTTTCACATTTGTATGATTGAACCATGTTACAACAATATTTTATTTTTGCGCCTCCTCAGTGGATTATGGTCTCGCACTTCTCGTGCATTTGCCAGTGTCAGTTCATGTTTTTATATTTTTGTTTCCTTCTATTTGTAATGAAAAGCACAGTGTTTACCTCGGATTTAAAGACTTATTTAATCCCTCGAAGTATTAGCGACCTCGCTACGCTTGGGCACCAAACCCAACCCCTAGGATAACAATGTAATATTACATAATCTGTGTGCAGGGTAAACTTTATATTTTTCTTAAATTCCTAAGGCATTTATCAGAGGTCAGATTAGATACAATTCTTCGCTTGGACTCTATCTTAATTCAACTCTACATCTATCTATTATATTAGTGAGTACTCTCAATATATGCCAGTTAATTCATATTATGCAACTTTCTTTAAAAAGAGTCAGTGTTTCTTTTGCATTAACTAATAATCGTCATCGTCCTACAAAATAAATTCTACCACACGCCTACATTTCGTTAATTGTCTAGAAGCAACGGTAAAAATCGACATGCCCTTCATAATTTTTATCGTTTTGATTGAATTGCCCAATCTCATATATCTGAGAACTTAAAAGCCGTAAATAGAACCAAAATGATCTATAACGGTTCCTTATCCGTCGTGAAAAAAGTATTTTCTTGGCACATGTCCGCCGGCACCGTGTAGGCTCTAGGCACCTTCGAGTTTGTTGATTCTGGCCGAGCAATTACTGAAGGCTTTTCACACTTGCCTGCTAACTGTTTGGATTACGAGTGGGGAAATGTCACAGGAATTTCTCAGATCTCGATTTTGGACTATGTTTGAGGACGGTACCATTTTTGGGGACGAAATGGAGGACGTTATGGATCTCTCACAACCACGCGACGCCTATTTACGTGTTAGATTGTACCTCTATACTTATTTTACTATAGCGTTTACGTACTTTTCCATTATAGTTACAGATAGAGGCGCTGCGCTCCGCGTTTTTTTATATTAAATAGATAAAAGGTATGCGTTTTACAGCGTTTTCCGGGATTTAAAGTATTCTTTATCTACTTCCTTGTCGATTAAGCTTTTAATCGTCAAAAGGTAATGAATAGAAAGATAGAAGAACAGAGTTACTTTTGAATTTAAGAGTATATATATAATAGTCATTAGCGCGGAGCGTTGAGTTAGTGCCTACGTGACTTTTTCAGCATAATTTTATATCGTTATACAAAAGATGACTCGATATAATAATAATAATAATAAATTTATTTATTTTGCCACTAATAATATTACGTACAATATTTAGTTTAAAATTAATAAAATAATAGGGTTACAAACTTATTGCAATAAGGTTAAAATGAACATGCCAATAATACAATTTGCAGTCGCTAGTTATCGCTGTAGGATTCCCTGTGTCGCGATAACTAGTGCTCTTCTAGGGACAACTTATTAAGTGATAATAATTTAGAATAGTTACGTTTAGTTAGAATTATAATTTTATATTATTAGTTAGATTATTATTTATTTAAATTGATTTTATACAAATGCATGCAATATTAATATTATGTTATTGTTAGTAGGTATTAAGTTCTAGTATGTTTGTGTATGTAGGCTGGTAGGTACGTATCTCAGCTTTTTAGCTTACGATCCGTATCAGCTCCTCTGTCTCTATTTCCTGTAGAGTAATTAAATATTTTTTAATCTTGTTTTTGCTTACATGTTTAGAATCCTTGATTAAATGTAGTTTTTTGTTTAATTTATTATAAATGTAGCGTCCGCGAAAACCATAACTTCTTTGCCCTATCAGTATTTTTGTTTGTGGCACTGGCCAATGAGGTTTTCTTCTGGAACCGGAGTTTTCGGCGAAACCGACCTGCGTAGTAAGTGCTGTCCGGTGGAATCTTAGAGCTGTAGCCATGATGTATATTTGTCTTACTCTTAAGTGTTCTGTTTCTTTGTAAAGTAAGTTGGTTGAGTATCTATAAGGTTTATTGTAAGCTACTTTTAGAACAGCTCGTTGTGCTCGTTCCAGTTTCAGAAGGTGGCTTGAGCCTGCTGAACCCCAGGAAATGACACAATAGTTAAGCAGTGACAGACAAAGTGAGGTATAGACCATTGTTATCGTTTTAATGTCCGCCACAGCTCTGAGTCTTTTAAAAACAAAAAGTAACTTTCTGATTCGCCCGCTGAGGACATGAATCTGTTTAGTCCATGACAAGAGCTCGTCAATATGTATGCCTAGGTACTTGACGTCTTTTACTTGTTCTAATTTTGAGCACGGACATTGCGTTGAATTTATATCATCGCATGTGTGGAGTTTTATACACAGAGTTTTGTTAGGTCTGCTGCGAATTGATACTCTGAATGCGATAATTTTGGTTTTACTTGCATTGAGGGTAAGCAGATTGTGTTGCAACCAGTGCACGACCCGCTGAAGACCACCGTTAGCATTCGAACATACATCGTCCCAATCCTTGCCATCAAAGATTATTGCTGTGTCGTCGGCAAATGCGAATAATTTGGCTTGGTTTAATGTGATGTTACACAGATCATTTAGGTAGACTAAGAAAAGAGTAGGGCCAAGCACACTTCCCTGCGGGACGCCAGATGACACGTCCATTAGGTCACTGTAGTGGCCATCGACTCTGATTCTTTGCTTACGGTCACTGAGATATGAATGGAACCATCTTAAAGCCATCCCACGAACGCCAGTACCTTCAAGTTTTTTCAATAGTATAGGCCTAGACACAGTGTCAAACGCCTTGGCTAAATCTAGGAAGACGCCAATGCATCTGCGCCCCGAATCTAGGTTTTTTGACACGTGATCTACTAGCTCTATAACTGCGTCCTCCGTGGATCTGCCAGACCTGAATCCATACTGGTTTCTCGACAGGATGTTGTTTTTCTCGAGAAATGACACAAGACTTTTATTAACAACCTTCTCAATAATTTTAGAGATTGAACTTAACAACGAGATCGGTCTATAGTTAGAGGCTTGTTCAGCATCACCCGCTTTAAATATAGGACACACATTTGCTTGTTTAAGCTCCTTTGGAACTGTGCCGGTCTCTAGGCTGAGGTTGCAAATGTAGGCTATTGGAGCATCAAGTACGTGTTTGCAGAGTTTAAGTAAGTGGTTACTGATGCCATCTCTACCTGGTGCAGACTTTGATTTCAGATTGCTGATTATTTTGTTAATCTCTGCTGCATTTGTAGGGGCTAGGAACAGTGAGTTTATGGGGGGGTCTGGAAGTTTGACGTAGTTTGTAAGGTCTTCTTCTGACACATTTAGTTTTGAGAGAATATCATTTGATAGTGATTCTCCTATCGTGGCGAAGTACTTGTTAGCGTTGTTCAAAGCTTCTTCCGTGGTCGCAGCGGCATTTAACAGACAAGAACTAGTAGTCTCGGTAGATTTTAGATCACATATATCTTTTATTGCCTCCCATAATTTTTTATTGTCACCTTTGCTGTTTTCTATCTTTCTACGTTCGTATATGTTTTTTAAGTTTTGTAAAATGTTGTTACAGATGTTCCTATAAGTTTTATATTTATTCAATGATTTTATGTCTTCGTGATTTTTTTAGCTAATTTATGTAACAAGTCTCTTCTTCTCATACATTTTATGAGGCCTGGAGTTATCCACTCTTTTCTAATGTACTTTGAATTTGAGACTACAGATACAGTTTTATGATTCTCAATTGTTACATTTATGGTATTTTCTAATTCTTTGACAGCTGTGCTGACGTCATTACATGCATAAAATTCTGACCAGTTTTTTAACTCTAAGTCTCTAGCTACTAGGTTATAATTAATTTTTGTTATTGTTTTCTGGGTTTGGCACCTTTGTCGCGGTGTTCCTTGAACGCTTAACAAAATTGAGTCATGATCACTGATGCCAGACATACATATCACTGCTGAGGACGGAAATGATGATCTAATGAATGCATGGTCTAAGCAGCTATTTCCGCGTGTTGGGCACTGGTGCGTGGGTGTAAAGCCATGGCTTGTCACTAGTTCTAGGTACTCTTCAGCCCGCGAGTCGACTGTTGTTGGAGTTATGTCTATGTTCATGTCTCCTATGATAACTGTTGTATTTCCAGCTAGGGTGCAGATGACTGAATCTAGCGAGTATAAATTACGTAGGTATGTAAACAGGTTTGATAACAAGTTAATAACTTGCAAATCACAAGCATATAATTTAGAAAAAGTCTTAAAAATGTCTGCTATATGAATAGATTTAAATAGCTCGATTGACAATGATATTAATAAATGATCTATGTTAGCGCGAATTCATTTTAAAAACATACAAGTTTCACTAGAGGAAGTCAGTCGTAAAATTATATCTAGAGGCGTTACTTAAAAACGTTACTGTTGATTTCATCTATAAAAATGCTCTCTCAACTTCTCGCTGATGACAATGGTTACACGCAAAAACGAGACAAAGCAATTTCAAACATAGATTAACTTTGGTAACATTTTTAAGTGAGACCATAGAAGATTTACAGCTAAAAAGACTAGTGTAAGGAATCAAGACTGGCTTAGCGTATATAAGCAAACCCTGAAAATCCATAATCAATCTTCAAATAATCTGGTCATATACCTATGAATCTATATATATATTCACAGACACATTGGATGTCAATTTTGTTTGACAGTACCAGCTAAAATTTTGACGATTTTTCATCTTGTCTTAGAAGGAAGAGGAAGTCCTTGTCGGAATTCTTTCTTCTTATAGGTCTGTAAACCTTTGAAATCGGCGTTATTATTGTGTACTCTACATTTTGTGATCTAGCTAGAGATCGAGGGTGTGAGTGCGGCGTGGCAGTCAATATCAGATATTGTACGACGTCATTCTGCGCCGAAACCAACCGAATTGACAAAAAAAGAGAACCACCTTCTTTTTTTAAGTCGGTTAAATATCTGACGGTTTGTGGAACAAACTTTCAATATCAAAATACACATCAACCAACTTGTTAAGATTAGAAATCACAACATAATTGAATTAACGTATCCAAACAGCTTCCTCACGTTAAAGCCTACGCTGACTACCGTCAGTAGTCCTTATTGTTATGCAAATAAGGTTTATATTTGTACAGAGAATCAATTGTTATTGTAATGTAGCACTCTGAGTTGGCCATGGAGTGGACATCTTAAAATGTCACTGTTTTCTTTTCGCAGCGGACATCGACCCTGGCTTCTATAACTAGGGATGCCACAATATTTATTTTTCCTACTTATGATGTTTTACACCTGGTGTTGGTGATTTCAAAATGTTTTGCTAGTTTCCTATGTTCTTTTGACTTACCGCTATAAATAATAATATTGTTTTACAAAAGGGAAGTCTAATCAACCAATTAAGACACCATTGTGTATAAATACACCCAGTTTGTTGCTTATTGTCACAGCAATTTTTAGATTTTTGAATTTTTAATCACATCGTCATAGATCGGTGGAAATCGCACACTGTGCGTTTTACGCGTTTTGCCTTACACCTGCAATTTGTGAAATGAGCATGCGGCATTTCCGAGTAACTATAATATGGGGTTCTGCAAAAGGACAGACAGCGTAGGTTCAGTAATAGGGTCCCGTTATTACCCTTTGGGTACGGAACCCTAAAAACGAATTTGAAATCGTTATCAAACCGCGCCTTAAGCATGGAAATCTGTTCGAAGTGATATAGAAGCTTCACGAAACTCTTCAACCCTACATCGGTTACGGTAAACGTGTAAGTTAGTAGCGAGTGAGGCGAGGACGTGTCGTGATTCTGTTTGTTTACCGAGTTCCGAGAACGTCTGTCGCAGCTTCACAACAAGATCATCTTGTAGCTGTTATTGTTATGTCGTGACAGAGATGTCTATTGTTGGTTGGATACGTGACGATTGAGATGTCCTTACATTACTGAGAACTAGCTAACTTAGGCAAAAGAAAGATAGGTACTGTCCAGTTCCATGAACCAAAACAAACGTGTTTTAACAGACATTAGGATTGAGGTTAGCAAAACTTAGATCTCACTGTTTAATCCTTTCTGTAGGTTTGCATTTAGAGACACCCAGCACGAGGCAAAGAAGAGACCTAAGCGAAATTCGCTACCGCTGTAGATAACGAAAAATAACGCGCGCTGTTTCGCCAGCCATAAACTGCCAGCGGAATACCTCGCGGTATTTTTCGTTACGCAAAGCGTTAACGAATAACGCTTAGGTCTGAATAGGCCTTTAAACGAGTTACACAAAACGATGGTAGTAGTCGAAAGGAGGCATTGTACTCATCACGAAAAATTCGGCTGTTTCATACATTTCGTTGAATGTGAATGCCATTGATCTGAAACAAGTGTTTTTTTTTTTTTACGATTTTAGGGGTGATCCTTTTAGCTTTGTACTCCGTATCGTGTAACCCTGTATACCACATTTGCCTCAAGCAACTTTGCAAGGTTTGATTCACTTTTCAAATGTATTTTCTACTATAGTTATAATGAGACGTCATGATTATTAACGGGATATTTACCGTGGTAAGGCTGTGGTTGGAGATCCCGATATTTCGGCGCAGCTACGTGCACCATGTTCAAGTGTTCATCTTCCCGTGAACATGGTGTAACTGCGCCGAAATATCGGGAGTTTCATCCACAACCTTACCACGTTAAATATCCCGTTAATAATTATTATAACTATAGTGGACAACCGTGATAGTTTAAACAGTGTTTTCTCTAATGTTGCAGGTAATGTGGCTGGTGGTCGCATGGCTGGTCGTGTGCGCGGCCGCGGCGGCCGGCACGCCGTGTGCACAGGCTCGCACTCTCTGCGCCTACCGCACCGGCTGCGGCGCCGCCCTCAGCAACTACATGATGATGTGCGAAGGAGTTGTCATGGAGCCCACTTCAGCCTGCCCAAAAGAATGCAGCCACGCACTCATAGCGTTGACGTCCACTGAGGAGGGGAAAGAACTCATGAATGTATGTTTTCAGTTTTTTAGTGGCCTAGTAACTAAAGTACGAACAAACTAACACTAACCATTTAGTACCTAAACTACTTAGCCTATTTTATTATGGAAACTGACATGGTTTTCACACAATATTTTATTTATATGATACCTACGGGAATTACCTACTCACGAGACAAAACGCGAGGCAAAGTGAGACGCAGCTGCGCGCGCGCATTCACCTTGAAAAAACTGTCGAATGCGGTTGAACCTGTAGTCGGAGTAACCGGCTTAATCATAATAATTCATATAAATAAAATCTACTTAGCCTATTTTACAAATAACAGTTGGATTGCCCATAGATCGGTAAAGGTAGAGATAATCCAAATGATCAAACTCCCACCAGTTGGCAGCGTACCTAGCATGCTGGCAGCATTACTACCTGGATGACAATGCGTTGAGCCAGAAATAAGCCAGCAGTTTGGTTACGCCATATTTATAGTCTAATCATCCTAATATAATAAATGCGAAAGCGTGTTTACGTTATTTAATACCTTGTAAACAAATATCATAGTTGTTAACATTATTATTATTCCGACTGAGAAGGACTCTGTATCCATGCTCACGAAATACTTGAAGAAAAAAAGTATAAATCCCTTGTTCATTAATAAACTTATCATCGTATTCACACTTTGAAGTGTTACTCAAGTCACAGCTCAACTCAGGGTTATCTTAGGTCACAGAAACACACTAGCAATCAAGGAACAAGCGTCTCATTACTTTAAACTGCAGATTGAGTGCTCATTCTAAGTTAAGGCATGTCACAATTACTTCGCCGTTACAGCTGTTTACAAACGTTCCTCAATTGGACCGGACGGCCAGTAAATTAAGACCCCTCTATTGATGGTAACAAATCTCAAGTTAAAGTTCTGTGTTGGATAGTCAAGTAGACCAATAAATCTGAGCTCGCAATTGGAGTGAATTGTTTTCTAGAAGGGTTCTGCGTGAAGTGGTAGTATAATGTAGTTGCGTATAGGCAGACGCCCCGCAATAAAATCTAATTTAGACGTCGTCGGGCAGATTTGTCCGACGCGGGACGCTGCGGCATCGCGGCCGTATGAGGGTCGCGGTTGACGACCTCATGCTAGAAGCTGCATGTTGACTTAGCTCATGTCTAATACACAATTTCCTTTCTCGTAAAGAACTCCGGGTATGTAGAGGTATAGAAATCGACACCGTCATGTCGAACCACTCTATCATGAAGCTTCTATATAACCTATGGCTTTAATGTTGGTTCTTCCACTGGTTCCTGTCCTCTGCGAGCTTCTCTCATCCACTATGCTCGTTCTTGAATAAGGTGTGGTCACGGTCGTTGGAAGCGGCCTGCATCCAGCGTTTTCCTGCGGTAAAGATATTTAAAATCCCATACCTCAGGGTGACGGACGAGTGCAGCGCATTGCAAGGTTTTGAACTGTTGAAGTTCTAAATTCTAGGTGGCATTGAACTGTTTGGGCAAGTGTGATAAAGTGTGCAAGCAGGCGACTTGCTCGTCTCGTCACTTAGGTACCTGCATAAATAAATATGTACTTCTGTAAAGTAACGCCTGATTGAAACAAGGTTTATGAGGCCTATAACTTGAGTTGTACTGTAGAGCAATTTTTATCATCGACACCAACAAGAGGGGTTGTTAAAAATCTAACGTTTGTATCTGTGAGTTGGCATGGTAGCTCCCAAACGGCTGAACAGATTTTGATTGAACTTTCTTCATTAATTTCATTCATGAAAATTGGTTCAGCCGTTTGAAGATTATCGGCTCTTATATCGGGGATTTAAAAATCAATTTATACTTGTAATCAAAATCGTATATTTTTATTGAGCGACGGTGGACAGGCGGTAACATGTGCACTTTACAACCTGACGGCACTCGGTTCGATCCTCGGCCCTGCACCAATGACTTATTTAGTACTTAAATAAATTATGTGCAGATTGGATGCTGTCGCTCAATCAACAACGGTGAAGAAAAACATCGTGAGGATGTCCAAAAACCTCAAAAGTTCAAAAACATATGACATTCGCCAACATGCACTGGGCCAAGCATGGTGGATTAGGTCCCATCCTCTCTCTCTCTCTTTCTGTAAGAGAAGGCCTGTGTCCCAGCAGAGCATGATAGGCTGATAATGATGATCAAAATAGCTTTTAGACATTTGATATTTCGTAAATAAATTAATCGTACTTTGAGTCACAGTTCGGTCTCATCATTGCAACACAGTTTGAACCCGTAGAGGTTAACTTCAACTTCTTCAGATAAGAAAAAAGTACATACTGAGGTAGTTTTATTCTCTAGATAAGAATTGACGACTAAAGTATGATTACGGAATACGCAAGCCATATGCAAACGATTCGATAAAAACTTCATCAGAACTGCGTGTCAACAAAAACCTTGGAGAGACCGCCCTGATGGTGCAGGTGCCACTTCATTGAAAACGTTGCACATATTCCATTTTTCGATTACCAGAACATATTCTTATCAATTGTCATGATAATATGCAATGTTACTTACCTAATACTTTTATTTTTCGTTGGTAACTGCCATCTGCATGTAGTTGCAACATGTAATTCTTAATTGGTAGCAATATTTAATTTTTGCCCGACGGAGCAAAGCTATAAATTTCTTTCTTTAATTAAAAAGGAATGTATCGAACCTCATTTTAATTTAAAAAGATATGAATAATAATAGTTTACATTGTCACTGCTTTATCGGTCGCCATCTTGTAATACGACGACATCACCTACTCAGTGACCATCCCTGAACTTATATCCCTAAACTTATTTATTAAAAACAGGCGAGGCAGTAAACGGGAACATGGTACAATTTTCCACACAATATAAAGTCATAAAATCCTTTGTGACTTTGGTACACTTTGCCTTACCAATTTGGCATTCACGCCTGCCCCTACCTACTACACATACTAGCTCAGATATAGTAAAACCAGTTTTGCCCTTAATTATGTATATATCTTCAGTGTGATTACAATGTTGGGCAATGTGTATCGAGAGAGAAGGAACGACCGGCAAGCAGCCTTGAGATTTTGACGTCTTGATCGGGACCTACCGCAGCGCACGACTCTTGCGCAGGTGTTCCTCCTCACAAAAAAAAGCTAAGCGTAAGACGGCGGCTGTGTCTTCATTAATCTCGTCGTTATGGTAGATTGACCTTAGAAAGCATAGCGGATCGGTGTAGATTGCTAAAACAGTTTTAAGAATTTATGCTGCGTTGTATAGTTTAACATCCATGAACATTGAACATCCTTAACATCCATGAAGTAAACGCTTATTCTTGAGTTCATTTATATTGCATCCGTACTCTAAATAAGTTTTTATTTTTTGTCTTTATTGATAACGGGTGTGTTATTTTCCCCCGACGCAAACAGAGGGGTTTTTTTGTTATTGTAGAATAGGCTTGCGCTTGACCGCCAACTCGCCTGATGTTAAGCGATGATGCGGCCTACGGTGGATCACGCTTGCCTAGAAGAAACCGATTCACGCTTGACTTGAAGACACCCAGATAAAAGGTGGTGGTGGTGGGTGTTATAAGTTTAACGTTTGTATCTGTGTATTTCCGTGGCATCGTAACTCTGAACCGGCTAAACCAATTTTGATTTAGTTTCTTTTAGTTTGAATCTGATCGAGAGTGTTTTTACCTATGATTTAAAAAAATCTGTTCAGTACCCTTAGTACAAGATTTGATAGTTTTCGAAAACTTTTTTCGTTTTCGTTTTGATGCATACATTGCTGGGCTGAAAGCTATTCGAAACTATGTTTCGTATTTGAGTGAAGCAACCTATACTGCCGATTACTACCGATTTTAGTTCATCCGCGTTTCCGCTAGAGGCGCTTTACTAAAATGTATGGGACAATACGGAAACGAAAAAAGTTTTCGATAACTGTCAAATCTTGTACTAAGGGTACTGCCGTTTGAAGATTATATTATCAGCTTTTTTGTCTTTTTTACTTATTTATACTTAGGTAAGCCAACTTCTCGTTGTGACGTTTAGCTTGACCCACGTTATTTTAATTATCTTAGTCTTACTTTTGATTATCAATGAATATAATAGCGAGACAAAACTTGCTGCATCGTATGCGAATTCATTATCGAATCTAAACCTACTCCTTAATCCGATCGTATCCAAGATCTTTAAAACTATAACCACTTTCAACATTACCCAGTTTTTCATTATTCATACTCGGAAAGTAGGTCTGAAGTTGCCTGAGGAGCGGGTTGAAAGTAATACATTTCATCCCTAGGGAAATCACTTTCAACTGACAGTGACAGTTGACAACTGACAGACACTCAAATTATTTAAAAAAACTAGTTCTATTTTCACATTTGTATTGAACCATGCTCTAACTTTTTTTTTTCTCCTCAGAGGATTATGGTCCCGCACTTCTTGTGCATTTATTTATTTATTTTTAGTTTCCTTGTATTCGTAATGAAAAGCAGTGTTTACCTCAGGGTTAAAGACTTATTTAGTCCCTCGACCGTCTCGGGACTCCCGAAAACTAAAAGTGACTAAATAAGTCTTTAACTTAAAAGGGAAAGGAAAATAACTTATTTAGTCCCGAGTCGGGACTAAATAAGTTATTTTTACCCCTAGGATAACAATGTACTATTGGACTGTTTTCAAATATATGACCGCTTCCCGTGTATGTAAGCACTACATTCTGTTGCTGTTTCTGGCGCGATGATCAAGATGTTCATATCTATAATTTGAAACATCGTTGTATTGTAGGCATAATTTATACATGACGTATCGATTCGATAGGTTGCATAATGTAGATACAGTTAACCACGTCAAAGCCCAATAATAATAAAGTATGTAAAACAATGTCAACTCTACCTATACATATCAATATATATTTGCAGGCTTTGACGTGGTTATTTATATAGATATACCACCTTCGTTATTAATTGATATCTCTAAATCTCCAATAATATAGGCATAGAAACTGTCAATATGCGTTAATTTACATGTTTGCTTTGCTGTAACATTTTGCTCTTTATTTGTAACTAGCCGTACGCCCCGGCTTCGCACGTGTGTAAGCTCGGCCTTCGGCCTCGCTACAAAATATAATATAGCCTATGTCACCCGGGGATAGTGTAGCTTCCCAACAGTGAAAGAATTTTTCAAATCGGTTCAGTAGTTTCGGAGCCTATTCATTACAAACATACAAAAATAGGTACAAATCTTTCCTCTTTATAATATTAGTGTAGATAATGCAAAGACGATTTTGTCTTAAATTAGGATTGGACCTAAGTAAGCTATCAACCTGTTTGATTTCGGAAAGTATAAAACCAACACGTGTTTTGATAAAGGAGATCGGCCGGCCTGGTACCGGACTTGTCGTAAAATATTTTACGGACGTAACGTTATTATTATGCGTTATGGACGGGGGTAATTTACGGCTTTCGGCTACGTACATATATCGCTGTGGATTTTTATTAGTTTGGTTTTATGGGTGTTTTTTAGATTTTAGGAAAGAAAGGTGTTTGGTCAAATATTTTTGCTGGCTTGATAGTTGTTTCAGTTTGACTGTTTTTTTTCTCTTTGACTTACATCTTTCTCTTTTGTTACAGTGCGAGTGCGAAGACGACGAGTACTGCATGGAAGCAAAGTCTCGTATCGACATTTGTCGCCCTGAAGTTTTGAGAGGAGCTGCTAATGCGACATCTTCTTGCACTCTTTCTCAACTCATCTGCATAGCAGATGCACAGTGCGCCACTGCCCTTACATACTACCACCAGTTCTGCAGATCAATGTTCCGCGGAAGAAAGTGTTCAAACAAGTGCCTCAACTCCATAGAAATACTGAGAAAGCAAGAGAAGGCAGCGGCGTTGACGGTCTGTCAATGCGACGGCAACGAAGACTACAATTGCCCACAAATGCAGAGCAATCTCGAAAGACTCTGCTTCCACAAGAAAGGCCACAGAGGCAATCACGGACATGAGAAACATAAGAAAGCGCCAAAAGAACAGCATGTGGTTCACGATGCAGCGAGCATATCCGTTGTATCGGGGTTGGTAGTGACCTGTGCAGTTTTATTGAGTGTCAGTTCGTGATAAAAGCTTTTGAGATCCCTAATAGTTCAATTTAGACTTTGGTGTTCATAAATTATTGTAGAAGTACAATTAAAGCTATGTTTATAAGTACAAATTTGTAAATATGTAACAACAGTATTGTGAGGGCGTGCAAGGGTCCATGAATGAGTGATGTGAATGCGTGTGGTAATATTTCGCTTCCTTCAGCTACTAATCATTGTCTTTATAGTTTAAATCTATTCGGATGGGGCTTATGGCCGCCGCCCACGGGCTGCGCAGGCGTCGCTATAAATATGCCGGCGCCGGTGGTCCGGTGACAAATGCTGGCTAGTTCCCGATGTGGCGCCACGCCGATTGATCTAACGACTGTTCCGGTGACTCCCTCTGCCAACCAGGCCGGCTCTTTCTTCTCGATACCATTAGAGAGAGACTTAAAGGCATTCGGGAAGTAGAGCTAATGACACAGCAGTAATTCGGCGATTCCGGCAGCAGGGCGACACTAATCGTCACCTAAGATGTAGGGTTAACGTTTTACAAATACACAGCCGCGATGTCGCTCGGGCTCTTTCGGCCTTTTTCTTTTCGATACGACATCCGTTCGTAATGATCTCCGCGGCTTTAATAGCAGATGTGAAGAGATTTGTGGTGTCTTCGGACACTATATTATCGGGGTTTATTTTATTGTTTGACGTTTCATTAACTGCTTTAACTTATATGATCACTCGTAAATATGTGAGAAAAACTGTCTTTAGATTATGCGTTACGATTCTGCGAGAATTAGACATCAATTCTCAGGAAAAATCTGTTCGCTCTTCATTCACTTTGTTGTGAAATTAGACATTGGTGAGAAGATTGAATCGTACCAGTATAGTTCAAGGTTTCAATAATCTAATTTAAGCTCGGTGAATCTATAGCTTCGAGAATAGTTTCTGCGGTTTTTACCAAATGTGTATTATTTAGAAGCTCGGTTCTCTGGTCTCGATGTAATGAAAAGGTTTAGAACCGGTTCGCGGGCTTTACATCCCGGCTGGTGGCGCAAAACAAATCTGGAGCGTTTATCTGTTCTATCCTTACTTTGAGCTCACGATTTACCAGTTTACCCGCAGTTTTAAGTGAACAATAATTAAATTTATGTCTTTATTGTATTTGTGTATATTATGGAGTTGTATGCAAAGATGTTATAAAACCTAATGTTATATGTTACACTAAACGTAGACGTACTAATACAACGACAACCTTTTTTTGTTTTTGTTTGTATTATAAGTTAGGAAATATCTTCCCTTCAACTATTCCTATTTTGGGGGTAATACATAATACCGGTGTCTCCTTTAGTTGCCTATATCAACAACTTTATTGACTTTTGAAACAGATACATAAAATACAATGTACTGGAATCTTAGGATTCCATTGCGTTTGCAAGTATAGGTTAGTATCGAGATTATTATGAGAGGTATTTTAGTCTTAGTATGTTTTATTTGGGTCATAGCCAGCACTGCAACACTAGTATTGTTTGTTTTTAAAATAATTGTTTGATTTGGAACGCGTGTATTTTTTGCGATTTTGTTTATTGATTTGGGGTTTGGAAAAAGTTGCAAACGTGAGAACTTTTAACCCTTGCTAAACTTTGCTCAGCCATTTTGCAATTTAAAAAGTAGCAGCAGTGGTTTGCTGTTTGGCCGCATCATCCGCATGTATCCGAGTTAAAAAGTATCTTACCTCCAGTATATTTCTTTGCCGAATTGTATCAAGATTTGTACAGTCGTTTTGTCCTGATTACAGATGAACAGAGGAAAGTAATCATGGGTTCTTAGGCGACATGCTTATTAGGCGACAAAGTAACAATTTGCGCTCTTGCGTTAATTTCCAGACGTCCTAAAGCCCGCAATGTAACTTACTATATTACAGTACCGAGACATACACTACACCTTTGTATGCGGCTCGCAAGTGGCTGGCTACTAATACTCTGTCGCCAGAACACGTCTCCTGATGCATAATGCATAATGCGATGATATTATGCGAAGTAGGAGAATCGGGCACTAAATCTTTACGTGGGCACGGAAGAATGCCGACCGGAGTAGGTTTATGCCTTAGTTTATGGCTGTTTATGAGTGCATAAAAATGTAGGTGTAATAGCAACGTTGCTATAAAACGAAATCATGGTTAAGATTGTGTGGTCTCAGGGTCTGATTGAGATTCTCGTTTGTTAATATAACCGTTTTTATAAATCAGTTAAATAAAGTTACTCTTTGGTTTTTTATGCGTAGATTAGGTACTTATTTTATTACCTACTAGCTAATGCCCGCGACTTCGTACGCGTAGCGCAAAGTAATTAGTGGGTGGACGATTAGACTGACATATCCAAATATAAATGTTACACTAACGAACACGAACGGAACTTGAAATAGGCACAAATCCATTGGATTATTTATACTGAATATTTTATAGATAATACCTACACATATGACATGATTGTAGATTTATTGCTCTCCATTTTAATGCGGATTGTCATACTATCGTCATAGTATGATTTTAGTCTAGTTTTAATCTGACTCGATACAGGTATCCCGACATGTCCATAGTTTCAAATATATTTCAAGCAAATAATATATTACTTTCACTGGTTAAATACTTTGGAAGTGTGGAGTCATGGAGCCAATAAGGAAAAACAATTGGTATAAGTCAAGCGAAATGTCATGCATGACAAACGTTATTATTGAATTATTAGTAAATAGTAAGTAGGAAGCATGGAGCGGTATCTATAATTAATCGCTGTTATTTAACATTACTCCGCGTAAAGACTGCCAATCAATGATGTCTAAATAATTTTTGCCCGCCTTCTGCGCCTCGACCCTTCCAACAACTAAACCGCTTTCGTTCACCACCAAAATAGCTGCTAATCATAGATCAGTAACAGATTAGATGCCGCGAGTTCACCTACTTTGCGTGTCTGTTACTGGTCTTAAGTTTGATCCTGGCAAAAAAATGTATTCATTTTAATCTCCGTCGACTTGGTATATTAGCACGTCAGAAGTCAATACAAAAATAAACGTACTTTAAATTACGCCATACTAAATCCTAATTATCGCGTATCGTTTCCCTACCTTTAAATTCTAAAACCAAAACTCATAAGACTTGTATATGGCAACTGCGTCAATCATGCGGAGCCAAAAGCAAAGAAGAAAAAAAAAAAAATTACGCCATAATAAACTGTAAAACCTCTTCAAAAGCAGTTGGCTGTCCTGAAAATAACAAACACAAAAAAAAACTATTTGGTGCAGTCTATCGGAAGTTATGCGGGTACATACATTTCGGCGATTCGTTTTTATTTCATCATCATCATCAGCCAGAAGATGTCCACTGCTGAACATAGGCCTCCCCCTTTAACCTCCACACTGAACGACATCCTGCCATCTGCATCCACTGGATGCCCGCGACTCTCACAATGTCGTCGGTCCATCTAGTGGGAGGCCTACCTACGCTGCGTCTTCCGGTTCGCGGTCTCCACTCAAGAACCTTACCTACTTCCCCATCGGTTAACAGTTCTTCGAGCGATGTGGCCTGCCCATTGCCACTTCAACTTGCAGATTTTAATAGCTATGTCGGTGACTCTGGTTCTTTGGCGAATATCTATATTTTTATTTACATATAGATTATATGGCAACAGCCGCTTCAGTCTTCCTACCTACCATGTCTGCGAGTAGAAGTCTGTCATTACGACAACATTACTATAAAATAAGCTAGATGGCGTTATAAATAATTATTAAAAAAAATTTTTTTTACTATTTATTATCATAAATTAATATAGCCTATGTTTCAATCAGGTATTTTATAAGCATATTCATGTAAACTGCTTTGAAATCCTTCTAGTAGTTTAAAAGATGTTCGCGGACAAACAAACAAACTGACAGCCGTCAGATTTGTAGTTCCATAGTTTGAAAATAGATTGCGTACTAAAACGATGTTTTGCGAAAATATTGTAAATTTGCTTAAACTTTACGAATAATATTATTGAAAACGTAATAAGGTATTCAATAATTCCTAAAATAATGAGTGTAAATGGATCGTAGTTTCACAAATATGAAAAGTGCGTCTATTATAGGTAAATACGACACTTTACCTGAATCACGCAAACGGCATTTTTTTGCAAGTTAAACCAATATCAGGTATTGCTTCTACTTAGTTAGAAGTCATGTGTGAAGGTATTTGATCTACACATTTATAATATGGTAGGGATTAATGCATGTATTATTAGTGCTTTGCCAATAAATACGTTTGTGTGTGTATGGGTGGAAGTAACACCTTACTTAAAACGTTACTTAAGTTAAACAATGCTTAAAATTGATCAAAAATGTATGTAATCTAAAATGTCTGAACTAAATACATATATGTGAACTTTGTATTGAAAAACCAATAAGTTCACCATAAATATTTTTATTTATTGTTAGGATTTAAGTTGGATAGATAAGTTAAGTACGTATAATACTTAGTTAAGTTAAAATAAAGAACTCATTTAACCACAGTTTACCAAAGTGAGATTATTAGATGTATGAGGATTGTAAATATTTTAATTTAGATTAAGTATTATTTTAACCAAGAACCTATCATAGATGTCATTTTATTTTATTCTATGAATATTAGTACAAAGTATTTTGAGTAGGAAATTATTTATTTTGTAAAAGCTATGATTTAATTTTAAGAATTGTTGCATTTGTTTCGTTTTATAAATTATATTAAGGAATTAGTTGTATTTATTTAACAAAATTGCAATAAATTTTCTGTTTTCTAAAAATGTGTATTTTGTCGACTGCTCACCCAGCCCTGCCTTCTCTACTTAGCTATACCGTACCTATTACCTATCAAACAACAATATGCAGTGAACCTACAAGTACAACCTGTAATTTGTGGAAAGGCTTACCACCTTCAGTTTTTTCGCTAAAGTATAATCTAGGCTGCTTCAAACGAAGCGCGTGTAGAGTCTAATGCTATATGTTCGTTCGTATGTGTGGGACAAATTTTGCAACTGAATTTTAGACCAGGGGCCTTATCTAAACGCGGGCCCGAATAGGTGCAGTTTGCAAAATCACAGGAACTCTTCGAGATACGCTTTGCGGTCGCGTGATTTTGCAAACCGCACCTATTCGGGCCCGCGTTTAGAGTTGGGCGCAAGGCTCCAGTTATCCCCAACCGATTGAGCTGTAATTTGGCACACTTATGTAACTTCGCTGACAATGCAATGTCATGGTACGTACCATCGAGCTGGTCTGATGATGGAGACAGAAGGTGGTCATAGGAACTCCTAAATGAAACGACGTAACCCCGTCGAGCTTGAGTTCGATGGGTGTCTTCCCTTAGTCTTAGTCTTAGATAAGAAAATTAAGAAAGATTAATACATACATATATTATCAGCCATCAATGTCCACTGCTGAACAAAGGCCTCCCTCTCAGAGGGGTGTTGCCATAATCCCCACGCTTGGCAGGTGGCTTGGGGATCGATAAAAGGGAAATAAATATTAATGATGATGATTAATTAAGGGTTTCTATCTATCTATAAATTCAATACTTATGGCGGGCGCCCCAAGATGGCGGACAAAATATTCTTATCTACCATCATGATATGGGAATCAATTGACAGCGTTTGCTGAGAAGAATACAAAAAGCTTGTTTTTAAAAAGTATTTGTTAAATTAATAAAGTAATTAGTAGTGTTAGATAGTTTTTTTCTTTTGAGGTACGCATTTACGGAACCCTAAATTTAAACAAAATATGATAATAACCCTACATTCACAAAGTATTAATAGGTACTTTTGCATCAAAAGTAGCAAAAATATTTAACAAGTAGAGATCATCACATCTCATCATCAGCCAGTAACGTCCACTGCTGAACAAAGTTCTGCTGAGTGAGGCACGGTTTGGTCCCATAGTAAAAGTTGTTCATAATTATGAGTATAATGACCTCTTTTCGGGTTTGTACAGGGTGTATGAGTAACCCTGTATATAGGAACCTAACTTTAGTTGACAAATCTCGAGTAATCCGCGGGGTGCAGCTAATATGCTTAACTATAAAACACCCCTAAACACAGATAATTTATATCATCACCGCCCCTACAACTGCATGACGTAATGACACATCCGTTCTCACGCGTCTAAGCTCTGCTTTGCCAAAATCGTCACGTAGAGCCATAAAAAGTCACTCAATTCAGGTGAATACTTCTTGCCAAAGTAGCACTCCACTGGAAGCCCACTATTCTTAGTAGGTAAATTGCCACTTGAATCACGGATCACCTAAGTGCTGCATAAGGGGAGAACAAGCGACTTCCTGAGAGTCTATATCCGTTGGACCGTGAGAAAGCGGGGGGCTGAAGGGGAGAAATGCAAAAATGTGTCAGATAAATTCTGAACGTAGTCCAAATGCAACATTACACTTTGGTATGATAAGCAGCGAACAAAAATGTGATAGATAGACAGACAGTAATAGGGTCCCGTGGACACTCTTTGGGTGCATAATCCTAAAAAGGCCCGTGATTTCCACTGCAAACCATTTTCTGATGCAGTGAAAATGGAAGATTGAGGTTAATGTTTTAGAATTCAATCTTTCCTCAAGAATCGTGACAAACTTGGCAATAATTTTTGTGTTCCATTTTATCTAAACAGAGCACGGCCTAAATTCGCATAAAATGTATTGTTTTCGAGCTGCCAGCGTGGCCCGAGGCTTCGCTGGTGGTCCCCATTACAGGCCTTCCACGTACCTTAATTATTACCACTTCAAGTAAAGATCATCATATGTGCTAGGGTTGTAGTGGGTAGCGGTTTGGCCGGTTAGCAGGGAAGAATAAAGTACAGTACAACTTGACTTGTAGTCTATTGCTGGTGTCGTTCGCAGGCAGTATTATGCTGAGTTGAAGTCTTATCATCATCAGCCAGAAGACGTCCATTGCTGAACATAGGCATCCTCCTTTTAGCTCCACACTGAATGACAACCTGCCATCTGCATCTACGGGATGCCCGCGATTCTCACGATATCGGCGGCCCATCTAGTGGAAGGCCTACCTACGCTACGTCTTCCGGTTCGTGGTCTACACTCAAGAACCTTCCATTCCCATCGGTTGAAGTTGAAGTCTGTTTGTGGGGAAAACAATGTGTATGTGTATGATGTACCTACTATTTCATGTCTAGTTGTAATGTTTTCTTCCACAAATAAAAAATTGTCTATTGAATAAACCCAAATGAGTCTATTGAAATTTTCTAGAGGTTCTAAATTAAACATTGTATTTCTTGCTGCTTCTTCAATAGAGAGGAAAACGATCAGGGAAGGAATAATATAAAATACATCTATCCGCCATGATATGTGAACAGCCAATCAATTATGAAAACAAACAACTTTTTTTTTTTATTATCAATAGTTCAGTACTGTTGACATGGAGATGAAGTTCGTGACATCACAAGCGTGCGAGCCATCGCCTGTTGTTTGTTGTGTTCAAGTGTGTTTAAGGCGCGAATTCTCAATTATTTAAAAATGAAGATAAATTACTGCTTGCGTGGTACTATAAAAAAAATATCTGCGGAAAGTTTAATAGCAATATTAAACTTTCCGCAGATTTTTTTTTTATAGTAACAGCAACATGGACATCAACATAAAGTAAGAACATCGTTTCGAAGATTTTCCCAAATACCGATTTTCCCAGGAAGTTGTCTTCCCAGAGTCAGTGGGATCGGCCGATCTGCGAACTAGCACGGAAATCGCTCTTAGATACGTGTTCTAGTATTGCAGATCGTGCTCGTATTCTTGCAGTCTCTGTTTGGGAATCGGGACTTTGGTTGCAAGCCATGCCCTCTTTTAATACCGGTAGCATTTTAGACCCAACCGCATTTCGTCTAGCTGTCAGCTTACGCTTGGGTGCAAGGTGCTGTGAGGCTCACCGCTGTCAGTGTGGTACTGCAGTTGACCAGCTCGGTCACCATGGTCTCTCTTGCTCGAGAAGCGCTGGTCGTATTGGCCGACACGCCAGCCTGAACGACATCATACGCAGGGCTTTTTCCACCGCCAATGTCGCAGCTGTGCTCGAACCGAGCGGTCTTGCGCGTGACGATGGAAGGAGGCCTGATGGTATGACACTTGTTCCCTGGAAGTTGGGGCGGCCCCTTGTATGGGACGCGACTTGTGTCGATACTTTGGCACCGTCACATCTTCCTGAGACACAGGGTAGGGCTGGTGCAGCTGCCAATTCGGCAGAGCAGCACAAGCGGCGCAAATATGCTAACCTCGGCAGTGGTTACATATTTGAGGCGTTTGGTGTCGAGACATTGGGCCCTTGGGGACCGGGAGCTCACCTCATTTTCAAAAATCTTTCAGAGCGTCTGATTAACGCGACGCGTGACCAAAATGCTGGCGTGTATCTTGCTCAACGTATAAGCATTGCCATTCAACGTGGTAATGCCGCCAGCATGCTGGGTACGCTGCCAACTGATAGTGGGTTTGAGCATTTGGATTGTCTTTAGATCTTCAACGGTCTATGGACAGTCTAACTGTTTATTTAGTGTTAGTTTTAGCTAGTATTTCGTTTATTTAATAAAGGCACTTGCCATTTTAAAAAAAAGAACATCGTAGATTAGGTAAAAAATAATAGATATCACACCTATTATGTATTCTCATTATGATGTCGGAACCTCGATGTCCTTTGCCGGACCACCATTGCGTCACTAACTCGAACGTGCGACGTTAGACAAAAAGTGAAGAAAATTCGAGAGCTATGAAATATAATGATGAGATTCCAATGGGGAATTCCTAAAGTGACTTCCAGCCATGCCGTTTCTAATGATGTATCTCGATGCTATAAGTCATAGCTATAATTAGCTATGTACTAGGATAAGTTACGCTATACGAGTACTGAAGAGTTTGAATTTTTTTCCGATCATTTCCCAAGCACAATTTTTGGAAAAAACAGGAAAAATTCTAGCGAAAAGCTTAAACTTCTGGAATAAAAGCCATTACAAAATTTCATGAATATTGGACCTACGATACCTATGTTAATATCACTGAAGTGAGAATTTTTTCGTCTGTTAATATCGTCGAACAAATATAAGATACATACCGTCGACTTGTCCCATTAGAATCCTTTCATCGCTCGGTTGAAAATGATATTTTTAATTGAATAAAATGTATTAAATTTATCAAAATTGATATTATAAATTTTGCGTACTGTGATAATCCAGTAGCCATTTATTATCTCCGTTTATTGTGAGCTCCGTAAACAGTTTGTAGAGCCTTCGGTCCAACTCCCACCAAAAATCGAAGCGAGGCGCGGCGTACATACACTGACAGCCGTGTAAAAGTAAACTTTTTCGGATTCACCGTAGGTTCCAAATTGTATGTGTTGAAATAATTAAAAATTACGGTATACTGGGAAGAACTGCTGCTTGAACAAGGGCTCGGCAGTTGGGGCCAAATGCAACATTGCAATTATTTACTCTTCGGTTCGGGAGCACTCGCACCTTGCAACACATTGAAGCTACGCCCTTTCTTCCACAGCTGCTTGTACGTCGCTCCTCGCCTCGATTTTCTAGTGAGCGTTGGGCTTTCGAGAGCAGACCACCACGCGCGGCGCCATGATCTTCCACGCCTCCCAGCCCAAGCGCACGATGTTGCCTTTACAACTCTATTTACTAGCTCTCAGGTTCACAAACTTTAGTTTACATTTTAGGATCTGGGAACGTTCTCATGATGTAGCTTAGATTTATGCAGTTCAGTTATAGATACTGCTGAGAAAAAGGGCGCGCGTGGGACAGCATGATGCACTACAATTAAGGGTATTACGGAGATTGTTTTATTGGAAGAGGAGTCGGAAATTTCAAATTTGGGATATCGGAGTCGGAACTGTCGATGTCGAGGTTAGAGGTGGAAGCAGAAGAGAGATGTATGTATTATGTTTAGGGCAGGGCAGGTTTAATAAAATTAAACAAAACAAAGGTTACTCAGCCTCTTTAACTTCAGGATTACCTATGGTATTACATATATTCCGGCTTACAATATGTGCACCACCGTGTATCCATTTCTAATTGCATAGGTTACTTGCACCGTGTAAAAAAAAGCATTGTATATATGTAGGTAGTATGTTTTTACAGATTACTTAAGTAATATGGGGCGAAAAAGCTCGGGTGGGCGTAGGTAGCAGCTGAGGAAAGGTAAAGGCGCGGGTGGAGAGAGCGAAGAAAAAACTTGAATAGGTATACTCGTCGGGGATGAGGCTGTCTTCGTATTGCTCCCATGCATCACTCGCTGCATTTGAGATTAACTCTATAATCCTTCGTTACGCTCGGGATTCTATACGCGCCCGTGACGAATGAAACTGCTTTATACACTTGGTGAACCTACTACATGTTATATTGAAGTGTTCCACAGTCAACACTTCATATAACACGAACAATTGGACGACCGGAGGATTCGAACATTTAAAAGATCCGTGTATATATTTATGTACCTAGTATACCTACACTCCCAATGTGCTACGGTCACTTTCCTGTCGCATTCCGAATTCCTGAAGCATTTTTTTGTAACCATTCTAAGCATTGGTGGATGATATCAATGTAGTTACTTTTTATTTCGGAAAATGAGTATGGCAAAACGGTGTGGTTACTACACTATTAAATTCGTTTATTTACTGTGACAACTGCAACAACGTTGTAAAAAAGCAAAATAAAACATTTTTTCAGAATATTTCTCTGAAGTATGTCGGGAACCTAAAAATTGCGAAAATGATCAGAATTTTTGTTTCTAAACGACGAAAAAGAAGGAGCGTTCCATGTTCCACTGTATTTTTAGTGTATACTTCCAATTCCAAGGGTATACTTCCAATTTGGTTTCATTGTCACCAAGTCAGGATCTGATGATGGGTCCCAGGGAAATCGAGGGCAATCCTCAAATTTTATATGCATTTATTACGTTTTTCATATATTTTTGAAGTCGGGTTGTAATGTGATCCACTTGTTCATTAATATTTTGAAAATATTTATTCCTGTTTGTCACCTAATTCAAATTTGGGGATAGTCAGAAAATATTTATTCCTCTTGTATTCAAATTCGGGGACAGACTGATGAGGAAGAAGACATCAGGAATAAATCTATTTATTTTACAATGTTATTGCAACATTCAGAGCAAATAAACGATTCTTCATTTGTTAATATGCAATGTGGCGAGCGATGACCATAGTCTATGAAATGTATATAATCTATGTAATCAACTTACATTGATACTCATTTCTTTCGCCTCCAGCTAGCGGTGGTCTTGCGTAAATGCCCAAATGTAGTCCGTGGGTGGTCATCATCCACATTACCCGTCAGTAATGTTCTGATGATGCCCTCGGTAATTATGCCTCCAAATAGTTGTTCATTGTTGCATCATTTGATACACCGTGTGTGGTTTGAACACGCACGGCAATAGTTGACTGCCAAGAAAGATAATTTAACCAATAACCAAAGTGGTTATATTATATCGTCATTGCCTGTCAACCTGCCAACACGAAAATAGATATTCAAATCTCAGATTCAAACGAACTAGTACCTTTCAAGAGTTTCAACTTAGGTACCTACCCATTTAAGGCTGCGCTCAGAGGCCCTGTTTAGGCACGTTTAAAAAAAATAAGTCTCACTGAGTGATTTTTAGGGGTAAAAACGGGAGCCTCACTTTTTAACTGAAAAACTACAGTCATCAACAGTTTTATACTACTTTCGTTTTAAACAAAAAACACCAAGTATCGCAGATCAAAAACTCAATGGTAGGTACTTAGCCAAAAGCTCATTGTGAGTTGTGAGAACAACTTTTACCATGGGAACAACTGTAAAACAAGAAAAAAACATAAGTATGTCATTCAAGCTCAATTACATGGCAAGAATAGGTGATATTTTTAGTCATTTCTGGATTGGTTCAATCCTGAAATAAACAAACGCAAAAATTATTCATTATGAGTATAATGCTTTATCCTTCAGCTCAGTACCAAAGTTTCTTCGTATTTACTCGATATGCATAGTTAGTGGCGTATCGCTGTTCTTTAGCAAATTCATCGGTAAATCATGGTGTGTACTTTAAGTTTAATTTTTAGTTCGAATGTAAATTAACGTTTGACTAGATAATTTTATTGTATTTAATTTTTTATTGATAGTCTTAGATAATTAATGTGTTCTCATGATTTAATTGATGTAATTGGTGCAACCGTTTTAATTAAATAAAAATAAATAAATCGGATGGGCTCTCCCTCATCAATGTAAAGAAGCTCAACAAACGTTGTAATTTCTCTTCAATAAATCAAAATTTGTGTATGGTATTTTAGTAGGTAACAACTAATTGAATTCATAACAATTCAGTAAATTTTGTAATAATAAATGTTAGGATCCTCTTGTGTTCCCGGCCTTCTCGAGCCAGCGGGCCTTGGGGGCCGATCGAGGGCCCGTGGTATTCACAAAATCTTGCAACTGAATTTTAAAACAGTTATCCCCAACCGGTTGGCCTGAAATTTTGCATACACATTTAGGTTGGATGACAATGCATGGTTAGCTGCATTGCATTGCTGCATGCAAGCGACGTCATTTTAAATCCAATATGGCAGACTTCCAAAGACGGTAGACCTTTAGTAGAATTATCTTTTATGCACCCCTATGTCCCCCATGATATGGGTATCAAATGAAAAGGTTTGCTGAGAAGAATACGAAAAAGTATAATGAGAGTTTTTTAAATTATTGATTTAATAATCCTGTGGCAAAAATTCTCATCGGGATCTTCATGATGATGTTGGGATAAAAGTATGTAGGTACCTAGATAAATCAAAAGCAAAAAATAGACCGATTATCTCGTACTATGCCATGAAACCGTGTTTTTATCACCACAAATAGCAAGAACGAGCCAACAGCAACAGGAAATAAAAAGCGTGAGAATAATATAAATTAAGAGCGCCCAGTACAGTACAACAAATTTATCGGACAAATGGCCAAATAAAGGAACAAAACATTATCTATTAGTCGCTGTAAGTTTTGTTCAGAAAATACGATGATTGCGCCCCTATGCAACTGCAGATATAAGTTGGTTCTTCTGTAGCGTTGGGTCCTCGATAATTGAGACGTCAATTTTTTCAAGCCTTGCCTCGCCTCGCTTCGGACCTTTTGAATATTTATAACATGCAGAGGACCGTAATTTTAAGACCACTTCTCGTTATCTGTATGACTTTATCTAACTTGGATTTTAGGCGGACGATTGATGTCGTGGTTGTTGAATAAATTAAACGGGATGAGGCTTTGTGTAACTTATAATTACTTAGCTAGTAAGTATAGAATAATAACAACTTTCTACAAACTAAAAACAATACATAATTGAAATTTACCTCTAATATTTTTTTTCATCTTATATATCTGGGACATTATTGCACACATAGTCATCTGACCCCAAACTATGCAAAGCTTGTAATATGGCTGCCAGAGACTGATATACAAACATATATATTTTTAAATATATACTTAAATAGATATTAACATCCAGACATAGAACAAACACAAATGTTCATCTCACAAATGTGTGTCCTAGGTGGGAATCCAACCCACGCCCCCAAGCGCAGAAGGCAGGTTCACTACCAACTAAGCTAACTAAACGGGGTGACAAAAATTATGCAATTTGGTGTTCCCCGTTAGTTACAATTTGGGTTTTCAAGTCAACCGTGATCCATAGTAGACCGCATCATCGCGTCGAGGGACAGAAAAGAAAAAAGTCTTTACTGTGCGTTGAGGTCACGGTCATACGCAACGCAAGCCTTTCATACTAATATTATAGATGCGAAAGAATGTTTATTTGTTGGACTGCTCCTCTTTCACGCAGCAACATAGCAACGGAACTTCGTGATTTTTTTGCATGAAGATAGTTTGAGGGCCGGATAGTGACATAGGATACTTTTTATCCCGGAAAATACGTACGGGTCCTGAAGGTATTTCCACGGGGAAACGCAGAGAACAGCTAGTTATTCAATAAAAATAAATTTAAAATCCATAGTTGCATCTAAAACTCTATTCGAAAAATATATCTGTAAACGATACGACGACAGTCTTGGGGTATTATGATTCATAGAAACTGATATCACACTATACAGGGTAACGCATATACCCTGTACTATGCCGAAAGGAGGTCATTGTACTCATAATTATGAACAAATTTAACTATGGGACCAACACTGATATCGCGAAACAAAACTGCTGTTCCATATATTCCGTATATGAGTCAATGGCCGTTTTCTATGGAACAGTTTTTTTTCGCAACTTCAGTTTTGGTCCGAGAGTAAAAGTTGTTCATAATGATGAGTACAATGACTCCTTTCGGCTTAGTACAAAATGTGCGTAACCCTGTATATAATCTCATCACATTAATTTATAAAATACTAGCCGACCGCCCCGGCTTCGCACGGGTGTAAAATATAATGTAGCTTTTGTCACCCGGGGATAGTGTAGTTTCCCAACAGTGAAAGAATTTTTAAAATCAGTTCAGTAGTTTTTGAATTATCCAAAAATCTAAAAATACAAATCTTTCCTCTTTATAATATTAGTATAGATGTCAAAGCGTTTGTGTGTCTGTGTGTGTTTCTCTGCTTCGACCAAAAAAAAATGTCGAAGTTTCTCTGCACTCACACACATACACACATCATCAGCCAATTATCGTCCACTGTTGGACAAGGCCTCCCTCATAGAGAGGGATGTTGCCATAATCCCCACGCTCGGCAGGCGGCTTGGGGATCTCTGCACTCAACTCATTAACAACTGAACGGATTTAGATAAAAGTTTGTATGAAGGTAGTTCATATCATGGATTAACATATTATTTACAATATACCTACTACTTTTATCCCGGATAAATGTACATAAGTAGAAAATCTAGAATATCCTTTATTCTAGATTTTCTACTTATGTAGTCTAATTGTTGTAAGTCTTTTATGAATATCAAAATTTTATTGGAAGGAAATAAGAACAAAGTTAATTTACCGGGTGCGAGGAACGACCGTGTCTGACATGGACATTTTATATTTCTCCTTCTCAGAAATATCCGAACATAGATTATTATCTAACACCTTATGAATATTGTATTAAGTAGTTATACAATCAAAGCTTTTTATTTTCAAGGTTTTAATTTATCGCTTGGTTGATAGTAAATATCTATTTTGAAATATTATCTATAGGAAGTACCTACTTAATTTGTACATATGTATTGTAGCCTAGGTACGTACCTAATAATCAAGTATGACTGTTTATTGTATCCTAGCGACCCGCCCCGGCTTCACAAGGGTGTAAGTTTTATTATATTTATACTATATAGAGTTTTTGCCCGCGACTTCGTACGCGTAGATTTTCATATATACCTGCAACCCTTTTTTCTTCCCTTAGTCCGGCCCTTGCGCAAAATAACATAGCCGATACTTGAATCTGGTCATAGCCAAGCATATTCGTGAAAACCGCATTTAAATCCGTCCAGTGGTTTAGGAGATGTGCGTAGACAAACAAACAAACAGACAAAAATTCTAAAAACTGTCTTATCGTGTTCAGCTGCTTATTTTAAGACGTGTGGTTTTTTTTTTGATATCTTGCAATGTCAGATTTTTTTTATCTCTACGTTTTTATTATAATTTCTGCTACTTAACTCCAATAGTTTTGATTTGGAACTGTACTCGTACCTACCTACCGCAGGAAGAAGTCGGCTCCGGGAATCAGGATTCCTTGTCCGGAGTACGACGCACTAAGGTAACTGTTGTATTATTTTGTCTCAATAAAATTTTATTATTTATTGTTATAATATTCAATACAAAATTTGAATTACTTCGCTAAAAATTATGTAAGTATAGATTGTGACTACCTAAGTGCCTAGGTACTTACATTATATACTAATCTTTGTACTTAACAAGCCTGGGAAAAGATAAGTCTGCCAACATTTCTTGGCAAGACTTCTTTATGGACGCTAGCTTCATAGGCTTGAATATCGATGAAACGTGGGTATTTACATGTCTTAGTCACAGAATATGCACATAAATTAGATTCAGTTGCATAAAATAAAGATAGAACAAAAAGTTATGAAGACCGGTAAGTAGGAATGTACGTACTTAACTTTCAGAGCGCCTGGTTAATGTGACGGGTGACCAAAATACTGTCGTCAACGCATAAGCATTGCCATTTAGCATCGTAATTCCGCCAGCATGCTGGGTACGCTGTCAACTGATATTGGGCTTGAGCATTTTTTTTTTATAATTAAAATGTCACTCCACGGACACCGGGGTCCGTGACTTTTGCTATACTTTACTACTATTTTGTTAACTTTAACGAATTTACTTTACACAATACAGGGAGAGGAAGTTAGTTATTCTTAATCTAAGGTTAAAACAATTTAGTCATGCTATTACTAGTTTATGTGTATACCGCGAGCTGACCAGCGACCCGCAAGCAGCACCCGATCACGAGTATGACTCATGTACCAGCCATCGCCCTCCTCAACCATTTTTGAGCGACCTGACACACGACTCCGCCGCAAGAAGGTGCCTTTGATGGTGAGCATAAATGTTCGAGGCATACACACAATCCTTATTTCTAAACGCTTTTCTTTACATTTCAAAACCTATTTTTACATTACAATTGGCAATGGGCTTGAGCATTTGGATTATGTTTAGACCTTCAACGGTCTAATAGGAAGTCTAACTGTTTTTAACCGACATCAAAGAAGGCGGAGGTTCTACGTTCCACTGTATATATATTTTATGTAAGTTCACCGGTTTC
This sequence comes from Agriopis leucophaearia, assembly GCA_949125355.1. NCBI lineage: Eukaryota > Metazoa > Arthropoda > Insecta > Lepidoptera > Geometridae > Agriopis > Agriopis leucophaearia. Next base: position 9,166,913 of record OX421278.1, read on the forward strand.
TTCGCCAATTATGAATTGATTTTCATGTTTTTTTTTGTTTGGATAGGCCATACTTCAGAAGTGGTCCTATATAAATTCATCAAAATTCGTTTAGTAGTTTGGTTTTTAAATCAAAACAACTGAAAAAATATGTCGGTTTTTAATGTGATCCACTTATATAGTGTTAGCTTGTATTTTATTTAGTTAATATAGACACTTGCCCCAGTATGTACACATAGTTATTTAGAAACAAAGAATGTAGAGGAGCAGGTAGAGCTAGTAATCCTATATCCTATGGTAGAATTTTAATAAACAAAAAACATCACGTTGATTTTTTTTTCCGACAATCAAGTGTTGATAATTTTTGAACAGGTACAGAATGGATCATAACTAAGGGCACTTTAAATCAAGTCACCTTTCATACAAACAAAAATATTTAATCAAAATCGGTACTGCCGTTTGGGAGCTATGATACCCACATACCACGAACCGGAAGATCAAGCGTAGGTAGGTCTCCCACTAGATGGACCGACGACATTGTGAGAATCGCGGGCATCCAGTGGATGCAGATGGCAGGTCGTTCAGTGTGGAGGTTAAAAGGGGAGGCTTATGTTCAGCAGTGGCCGTCTTCTGGCTGATGATGATACCCACAGATACACACCTTAAACTTACGTATATCACCCCTCTGTTTGCGTCGGAGATTAAAAATACTTGTTTTCTTCGGCAAATGTATTATCGCACATTTCGACCTTGGTCCTTCCAAAGTTATGGGTACGTTTTACTACGTAAAGTACCTATGGTCCAGAAGTACTTATGAGGTAACCGTTTCCGTTCTTATTCTTAGAGAATAAGTAATTCTGCCACGTAAGATTCACATAACTGAGATTACGTGCCCGTTGTCTAAACTTCACAAATATTTACTCAGCATTGTGTGAACTAAACCTCTCTTGAACCAAGGATAATTTTCAGTTCGTACGTTTATCACAAACAAATTATAAGCTTTATTCTGTAGCAGTATAGTACAAAACTAAAATTAGGGTTTTTGAAAATGGTCTATTTATGGAAACCGATGATAGCTCCTGTTTTTCGAGTCTTCTTTTGTTTTTTTAGTGATTCGCTAATCTCTATTTACTTATAGTTTAGTAAACGCTACCTAACATCGTGGTATATAAAAACCATAGCTTTTAAAAAAGCTTCTGGGGAATAATAGGTCGGAAACGACTTTAACTAATACGAATAAAACAAAGATATACAAACTAAGTAGTATTTTTGGTAAAAGAACCTACTTAGGTACATAATTTTTTTTTTATATATAGGAGTTGCGTTTATTCATCTATTATCTAGATCTATCTGTATAGATATTTAAGTACCTACATAGTCATTACCTGATTGTAGGAAAATCATCAATATGAACGCTGGCTTTCTGAGTTGAAGTTCTCACTCACACAATCACATTTATTTATTTGTGAGTCGTAACTGGAGAAACTCGACACAAATAAATAAAGGCTTCAACGAAGAAAAAAAGTTACAAACCTTACTAAAGCTTTCCTACAAAGCCGGGAACGAAAGCGATAGAGACAGGTGTAAGATTTGTTGGGGGTTAGAGAGGGAAGGAAAATCGTGGGCCACGTGACACCTGCCGGCCGCCAAATGAAGATATCGCAGCTGGATGTGAGAGCCAGGTAAGGAGTCATAAACCTTTTACTTAAATTTTAGTTTTGTAATAATGTTCCCCTTTACAACATTTGAAGTTGTGTCCTGTTAGATACGATTCTCACACGAGGAACGTATTCTACTAGGCAACTAAGTCCCAAATCAAACTAAAGATAAATAATATTCCGTAGAAAAAATTAAACTAAAAGTTACTTCTTCCAATTTTAAGTTATGAACCTTTTAATTTTGAATCCCCACTACCACATTTTATAGTTATATTCTTGTTAAATACGATTTTCACATGAACGCGTTCTTCTAGGAATATAGCTTGTTATTTTATTTTAGCTTTATTTGACTATCCTGCCGATGGTAAACAAAGATCCGAAAACGCGCTTGCCTAAAATTATACCAAAAATGTTTGGAATCCCTGGCACAAGATTCAACACACACAAAGATGCACAGATGCTACAAGCTACAAGGCACTAAAGCCTTGCTGTACAATAGTTGTGCAGGTTATAAACCTTATTCATGAAATTTCGCATTTATAAAAAAAAAACTTGAGACAACGCACCAACCCCACGTCGCGTCGATTGTAATGTACCGTACACATATTTTAAACCCCGGCGCAAAAAGAGAAGTGTTATAAGTTTAACGTGTATGTCTGTGGGTTTGTCTGTGATATCGTAGCTCCCAAAGACAAATAAACATGTTGAACTTATAGGATTCCTCTGTTTGCGTCCTAGGTTTATAATAAAATCCCCGCTCCTGTTTTACCGACTTCCAAAAAGGAGGAGATACTATGTTCGTCAGTGTATTTTTAAAAAAATGTATCTTACCTACACAAACAAAGAATCTAACGACACTCCGTATTTCAAAATCTGTCGTTGAGACTAGCATAGACAGACCTACACAGGTAAGTATATAAAAATATTACCCTCCTTGGGCAGTTGGGCAAAATAAATACATCATGGGAGTCCCTGTCTGTCCAATATACTGTCTTCAAATCAAGAGTGAATCGGTTTCTTCTAAAAACAACGTGTTCCATGGTAGACCGCATCATCCCTTCACATCAGGCGAGCGGTCAATCGCAAGCCTATTACTAAAAAAAAAAACAACTCGCGACGATTACGGCTTCAGTCGTTGTCACGGACTTGAACAATAAAATAGTGGTTTTTTTTCGTGTTTCGAAATTGTTCTTTTTAGGGTTTCGTGCCCAAAGCACGTGTATCAGTCTCTGGCAGCCATATTACAAGCTCTGCTTAGTTTGGGGTCAGATGAACGTGTGTGCAATAATGTCCCAGATATTTATTTATTTAAAGGGTAAAACGGGACTCTATTACTAAGACTCAGCTGTCCGTCTGTCTGTCTGTCTGTCGCCAGGCTGTATCTCATGAACCGTGATAGTTAGACAGTTGAAATTATCACAGATGATGTATTTCTGTTGCCGCTATAACAACAAATACTAAAAAACATAATAAAATAATTATTTAAGGCGGCTCCCATACAACAAACGTGATTTGTTTGCTCTTTTTTGCTCGATATTGATAACGGCAACAAGTAGACGTTTGAAATATTCACAGAATATTTAGTTATATATTCACAATAAATATAAATACATAATGAAATTAAAATAAAACAAATATTTAAGGGGGGCTCCCATACAACAAACGTGTTTTTTTGGCTCGTTTGTGCTCGATATTGTTAACGACAACAGGTAGACGCTTGAAATATTCACAGAATATTGATTTATATGATTCACATTGAAAATAAATAATTAAATTTAAAAAAAAAGTTTAACGTGGGCTCCTATGCAACAAACGTGATTTTTTTGCCGTTTTTATAGATAATGGTACGGAACCCTTCGTGCGCGAGTCCGACTCACACTTGGCCGATTTTTTATCCTTTTAAACAATATTTTATGAAGTTATGTGTTTTCTCCATACAAGTAGGTAATACAGGCCATAATTCCATTGGAGATAAAGACATCAACGCGCGGCGGGTACTGCCTGAGGCAATAAAAAAGTTTTTTATTTATTGACGATCATGTTTTAAGCTTTTTTGAGTGTACGGTAAACTGCGTAGGTATACCGTATATTATGGTACATAAACTAAAATAATACAATAACGCTTTTGTGCGTACGGTTATTACGAAATTCGTAATTTCATTATTACTACCAATATGCGAGTAACTTAAACTTTCTTTGGAGATAAAGACATCAACGCGCGATGGGTACTGTCTGCGGCCATAAAAAGTTTTTTTATTATTATTTGACGATCCTGTTTTAAACTTTATTGAATGCTCGGTAAACTGCGTAGCTATATATATACATACATTTCTGTTATAGACGTTATGGAACAAAAACTGAAATAATACAAAAACGTTTTTGTTTGGTATTAACGACATTCGTAATTACGTTCTTAAGAAATTCGTCGTTTCGTTATTAAGAAATTCGTAATTCCGTTATTGCTACCAATATTCGAGTAAGATTTAACTAGTCAAAAAGTAGAAATTTATTTCGTTCAAATACATTGTCATTGTCGGTATTTTATTTCCTAGGCCAACAATAATTTAGACTTTTCTTATTACTATTATTCCTTTGGCGTCGATAATGACAGCATGCTCTCAAATTCAGGGACGCAGTAAGAAGATGAAATATATTAAAGATTAGGAGTTTTGAACACAAATACAAAGCATTTGTATTATCTATGACCACATATTAATAAGACACCAGAATCGAAAAAGTCAACTTTTGAAAACAATCTTTTGTGAAAGAGGCTTTTAAAACTCTACCCGGATGGACGAAGGAATTATCTGTTATGTGGCACCACGCCTCGAGTACTCTAAAATCTAGTAAACAAGGTATGTTGTAAAACTGAAAAGAGTTAAGGTTTTCTAGGCTGCTTTTAGGTGGGACCTGCCACTGTGGGCTTAAAAAGAGGTTGAGTGTCGTACAAGGTTACTTACTACCCTTGAAGTCAACTGACAGTGTGTTCAAAAAAGGGTAATATACCAATGGGACGGCAAAAAGTAGAACCCCAGCCCTAGCTACGTCCATTCCTTGCCCCAGGACGGGTTCGTGCTCGTTATCGCAGATGAAGTTGTTACACGCCGGCTCGCGCCTGTTTTTGTACCGCCTTTTGAAAGCAATGGCCGCGCGATGACTCGAGAATCGAGATGCATTTGCTTCAATATATTTATTAAGTGTAGACAACTAATGTACGTAGAACTAACTATAATCATTATTTTGAACATACCTTTTGAAAAAAGCTCCGCGAACTTATGTAACAAAAAACTTATTTATATTTTATTTATTTTCCCAAAATTAAGGATCCCGTTTTCACTGATAAGAACGCACTCAAGCACCATCTCTTTAGCACTTTTTTTTAAACATTTTTGAAGATTAAGAAAATATGATAGGAACAGGATAGGATCTTTGGAATAACATTGCAAATGGTGGTGGCTTTTTTTGGTATCTTTTAGCAATTTTCTTGTTAATATTTTATAGGATGGTGGAGGAGAAAGAAAAACTATTGAAAAGGTAGTTTTTTCGATCTCTTTTACCAAAATAAAACGTATAAAGTAGATAATAAGAGTACTTACTTATCTTACTTTAACATTTGCAATGTTATTCTCAAACTATGCCCAATGTATTTTACTTTTGTAGCATATACACTAATAATCCTAATTTGAATAGTTTTTTTAACTATTTTGTGAACTACGCGTTTTATTTACAATAACTTAAATAACATTCCAATAGTATAAAAAACGACATATTAATACCTAACTACTAAACTTATCTATTAAACCGCTACCAGTGGGAATCGTCCCCAAAATGCTGGCCCCATTACCACTTTGTATGGCAATGCTCACTCTTTGAGCAAAGTTGAGGCCAGCATTCTGGTCACTCATTTGAATAGATTAAGATGGCCTATTTGATGTAAATATCCTTATAATAGCAAGGAATCTCGCTAGATTTCACGTAATCTACGTCATTCTTATCAAGTTATCACAGCTCTTTAAGATTATCTAAGCCTGTAGAATTTAAGGGACTTGTGTCGAGATCTCGGAGACATTATCACGCATATAACGACATCCGGCCACGTGCGACATAGGTCGTAAGTTGTCCACCCACGCTGCCTTCGTGAACCCACAGGATAAGCCTTAACATCGACCTGGGTTGCCAGGGTGTATTCTAAAATCCCTTAAATTTTTTGGGAAAATTTTCCAACCTTTTCTTGCTGACTCTTGCATGTTGCTCGTATGCTAAAGAAATTGATGTTGACTTGTTCAACACCCACCTGTGCGTTTATTTGAAACACGAATTAAGTTATTTATAGTCACAATCTTGGTATCTTGGGGTGGATAAAACTAGTAAAATTCTTCTTGAATGGTAAGTAGTGGGACCCTGAGTTATAGAACCATCTTAAAATATAATTAGTGATAATGCATATATTTTAAGGTAATTAATTGTATACGCAAAATTTCCATTATAGAAATGGTAAAAAAACACCTTTAATTGTTTAGAAAACAAATTGTAAGTACCAATAAATTCAATGTGCCTACATATTATATATATCGATGGTAGGTACGATGAAATAACGACTTAAATGATTATACATTGGTTTACATTATATTTTATTTATGCCTATTGTTTTTGTTGTTTTTGCTTATAGTACATCTGATTTTTTTACACGCTTTTATTAGCTTTGTAACGGAATCTTTGAACGTGATTTTCACCGCTTTCAAAACGACGGATTGATTTGAAACTTTGCACACTTTTCAAGGACCGATGATAATGCAATAATTTAGCCCATTATTGTTACCATGATCTACACAATTACGGATTTTAATGAGTGTTTTTTAGTTATTTAAACTGAGAGAATTATTTTTACACACTAAGATATCGTTTACGTAACGATCACTTTTTCGCTAGTGCTCGTACTAAGGCCACAGATCTTCCGTTGAAGCCACTCAGTGAAATCACGAAAAGCTCAAGAAAACAGGGCAACGTAAAAACAGTACGACAAATACAGGATGACAAATTTAATATACGACACGAGTGACTTTGACATCCATATAGGGATCCATGGATCATCATAAACTATTTACCATCCACTGATGAATACATTCTCATTCTCCTAATCAAAACACCACTGACCATTCCATTTATTTATTTTCTTTTATAACGGGGAAAAAATACGGCAACACTAGCTAAAGCACTCCAATTGTATTTTAATTAAATCGTCTTCATCTCTTCTGCCCCATCATTATGGTCTTCGAGACCAAGACGTTATTGTATTCATGTTGAACTGTTTTAAAGCATCGGCTAAACTTTATGCATGACACTAATTAATTATGAAGCGGCATGAAATGCTAGCGAGAATGGAAAATGCAGTAATTTACGATAATTAACTTCATTATTTACACTTTCGAAACGGCTTACAAAACTGCAAATTGCTATGTTGATTGTGCGTATGACACCAAAAGACCGCAAAAATTTGTCTTTAGTTACGTTATTTGCACGATTTAGATAAAACTTTTTACAGACGACACTAACATACGTTGAAGAATATATACTCAAAGTTAACAAACCTTATTTTATTAATAATTTTTTTTTTGTTATTGGGTTGATCTCAAAGTGACGAAAATATGTGTTTTAGTTTTTAATTTCTTAATTTTTATTTAGCAGTTTCATCAAACAGGATTATTTTCCCTCTTTTAACGATTTCACTATCTCCCCCTCACTGTCGATGGCAAAATTGCACCAACACCTAATAGCCAAGTTAAGAAAAAGGAATATCTAGTTGTTGGTGCCAACAAGAAACAATCATGTTGCATTATTACATATCTCACTTTCCTATACTATATTTGTGTCTCTTTGACAATGGTGTAATTATTATTTATTAAGTGTTGGAGCGTGGACAAGTGATATAATGAGGTGAAACATGTCTTTACGTGCTGTTGCCAAAACTCCATAGAAGCCTCTACCGTCAATTACTTTGCTTGACATTGACTGTGTCAAGGAAAGAAAAACTTACGCTTCGTTTCTTTATAAATAAATTTTAGCTAATAAAGTAAATATTTCATTAAATAAATATTAATTATTATCATAGCCTTTATATCCACGCTAGCGCCATTCTGGAGGATTTTTGAACTGTTGTTTACAGCTTATAGTTGGAGACTTTTTCAATTAAGTAGTCCCTCGTATAAGAGGTTTCTCCTGACCTCTACCCTCCATACTTTGCTCACCTCCACTTTGGCCGGTTGTTAACTCCATTATGTAGCTCGACAGATATTTTACCTAAACCGTTTGTTTGTCTAGACTAGACCCATAGTTTCATGAACCTGATAAAAACATGTCGCCTAATTGTATTATTTACAGATTTGTATTACAAGTGTTAATGTGTAATTATGGTTGGTTATTATTTCTTAAGTGTCTGAGAACGTGCTCGAGTGTGGTTGGGAAAGAAAAAGAAGAGAAGAGACCTATTCTAGTCGTCATTTTACCATGCCTTAAAAGCCTACAAGACGATTATAATTTATAAAAACGCATTACACTTACACATTGTTGATTTTTTTCTTAATGTTTTTATTTCTTGTACTTATAATTGTTTAGTTTTTTTGCGTAAGGTTTAAAATGTCTATCGTCGAAAAAATTACGACGTTATTGTACATCCGCCTTAGAAGCCGTGTTTAAAGGAAATGTAACAGAAACGTAAGTAAAATTAAAAATAAAAAGTTGTGAGATGATAACATACATTATGGACGCTCTGCCCGCAGCCAGACCCGACGAGTTAATCAGCCTTAAGAGGGCAGTGGTGCTCAAACTTTACGTCACTATTTTAGGTAAGTAACTTAACTTATTCCATTGGAAACCTGGAGCTCACCTCATTTTCAAAAATCTTCCAGAGCGCCTGGTTAATACGACGCGTGACCAAAATGCTGGCGTGTTTTTGTCTCAACGCATATGCATTGCCATTCGCAGGTAATTCCGCCAGACTGCTGGGTACTCTGCCAGCTTGTAGTGGGCTTGAGCATCTTTTTTTAATTGCAAAATAGGCTTGCGCTTGGCCGCCAACTCGCCTAATGTTAAGCGATGATGCGGCCTACGGTGGATCACGCTTGCCTAGAAGAAACCGAAAAAAAAAAAAAAAACTGAATCTGAATCTGATCTGAATTATCTTTAGACCTTCAACGGTCTATTGTATAACGGTCGGTATTATAACCAAAGGGTGGTGGCATGTTGTAACATCTCTATGTTATGTAGAGTAAAAATACATTTTTGATTGAGAAACTTAGTTATGGAGCACATTTTAAAATTTCTATTATTATATCTTTTTTTTATCGTATAGCCATTAGTCGTATAAATTATAATTTATAACAGCTAACAGGACTTCAAGAAATATCATCAATTCTTGTTTTATTTCCTTGTTCATCATACTCTTATGCCTTCGAATAAGACTCTACATATAATCACGTAAATTCACTTGTAATATGCTAAATATTTTGTAATTTGGACCTCTCTATACGAAATTTCTCGCCATTTTTGTTAGCTCCGTTGTGCTTATGCTTTGCTTCCGTTGACGCCTTATCGCGTAAATCTGGTAATATGGTGTAGGTATGTCTGTCGTTTTCCTTGCGCAAACGGTGCAAGTAAGTTCGATTGAGAAGGATAGCACGCGATCACCTTTGCCATCAGACTTATACAATAACGTCTGGTAAGTGCAGGATTTATATTTTTTACGAGTGTAGGCCACTTTATTTCCGCCGCCCCATATACCTTTCTAAAATAATATTTTTTGAGCTTCCTCTAAAATCTGCCGCCCCTAGGACGCTGCCGCCCCTAGGCCGCGGCCTTTATGGCCTTTTGATAAATCTAGGACTGCGTCTGGTCTACAGTTGGGAACCACAGTCAAATAATGGAGCATAATGACTCTATCGGCGGCGGCCAGGCGGCCGCGAGCGCCGTGGATCAGCCTCCGCTTTTTCAACCACCGCCGGGTTCCTGTTCCCAGAATGATGTATTAACTCATGTATTCAAAGCCTCGCTGTCTTGCTTGGCTCCGAATGTTTGTTGGCTCGGCAGTAGGCACTAGGCAGTGCGGGTATAAAGAAAAGGCATTCCATAGGGAAGCATCATATCGTAATAATATTAGATTGTGTTTGCTCATGTCATGTCATGTTTTTTACAATATTATTGCAGTTGACATAGCCACAAAATAACTAGAACCGAGTATAAAATGTTTATTTTTATTTATAAGGAATGTATGTTTCCGGTCAGTTTTCATAAAAATTGAAAGGCTTTTGTGTGTATTACGGTGGGTACTTTGTGCTATAAACACAAAAGTATAAGTCTACTTACCTAACAAATTACAATAATGATTAGGTACTTAGGTTTTCGCAATAATTACAGGTTAAAAGATGAGCACTGTGAGCATGCCCTTTACAACCACAACCGCATTACATTTGATATTCCACCACCACATTTCATAATCCTCATATTCTCGCCAAGTAGATCTGGTATATATAGATATACCAAGGAGGCTACACGTAGGGTTGTAATTTTTTTTTAGGAAAATAAAGTACCTCTCTAACGAGTATAAAAAAGTATTTGCATTTTTATGTTTCGAAACAACTTTTCTTGTGTTTTTCAAACTATTTTTTTTCTTTTTTGAATGTGTTGTAGGAGAAATCACCTCACCACACTCAAAATTTAAATCTTACAACAAGACTATTCCGTTCCATTCTATGCATAAGTAAAAATAAAGTCTTTTGGAAACTTTTTTTACCTCAAAAATATAAAGTATAATGGAGCTAAATAAAGTAAGATTCTTTATTTTAAAGAATAGTTGGCAAGCCTAGCTACACGAGGCTTATGAAAAAAAAACGTTTTTTTAATTGAGAGGGTGGTTGGCAAGTAACTATACCATTTGCCTTGAGATCTAATCATCCAAGCCCGATGTAGGACTGCAAGACTTCTCGACACCGTGAGCGACTAGGTACCTACAGCATAGATGGTCCCCCATATGCTTTACCTAGTTTTAATTTAAAATTGGCGATACTTGTAAATAAGTTCATAACATTTCTATAGATATTCATCATCTGGTCTACCTGTGACTACGAACACTGTAGTGTTCGAAAGTTTCGAAACGTCAAAAATTAAATAATGTTAAATACATGCGATAAAATCCCTTAAAAATAAATAAATTGGTAAAGCAAAATCACGTAGTAGCCTTACTGCATACCTGCTACTTCAATGAACTTTAATCCAAAGCTCTATAAATTGATGTCGGTAACTTCTCAGAACATCACGAGCCTCGTAAATCAACGCGTCAACAATGTAGGATTTGCCGTACGCTATGTGCATCAATACCCACAGAACAAAAAAATAAAAAATACTTACATCCTAAATCTATGGCATCAATGTATACCAATGAGTTTAGGAAGACATATCGATACTACTCTATACATCGATGTCGATACTTTATGTTACTTCTGGCAGATTGGCAGCAGTCATTTATTTGTGGGCCGAGATTCGGCACGCGTATGACGTATGTAGATAGACCGGGTCCTCTGGTATTTCTTCGTCATAGATGTATACCTACGTCAAAAATATTTTTGACGTGTACATATACAGGTATATCATGTCTTTGAGAACTGAAAATAGAAGCACAATTAAGTACAAAAGAAGCCTTTACTAGAACTTTACTAAAGTTCATTGAAAGAAGAGTATTGAAGCAAATTTTGTTAACATGCATGCTTTATTATTCTAATCCAATCAATGCTTGAACAAAAAACCATCCTATTACAACATTACTCACCCTTTCAAGCAATTACCTAAACGTCAAAATAATCTCCGGCCAATCAAACTCTACAACTAAATCGTAGATCAAAGCTTTAAGTTTTAATGATGAAGCCTTCATCGGCGCGCGCGCAGGCGGCTCTACAAAGACATATCCGCCTTTGAAGTCGCCGCTGCCTCGCCGGTGACAAGCGGAGGCGATGATTCCTTTATAAAAACTCAATGATTTATTTGGATCCCATTCGGCTCATATTGATGTCTCAATCCATAGGTGATGCCAGACAAAAATATTATTGCCACAACTATAACTTCAGAGCAGACTAATGGCATCCCCACGAACCATGTCGATTTATGGCTTTTATGAGCAGTTTTCATAAAAAAAGCAATTATAGTTTCCTCGGAATTAGGTGATAAAACTCACGGTTTTTATTCGTAGACTTCAAATTAAATTTCTGGCGGAGATGACCGAAGAATGCAATAAACTAGATTTTTAGTACAGAAGGTTAATTGTGTAATAAATAGCTACCGTTCCTTGTTTAAATCCCAAAAAAGGGCAGATTAACTTAAATCTGAAGATAAAGGAACACCGACTCAGAAAAGAATAGTTGAACATTTTAATAGCACTGAAAAAAGTAGGGTCCTTGAAATGACAATGGAAACTTAAGCGACCAAGCAAACAATCAGTAATGACCGAAAACAAAACTGCGGTTTAGCTGTACGAATGCCTGGAAGCAGTATGAGGATTTAAAGGATTATACACAAAGAAACTGTTTGTGTGCGATATATAAGCATAAATAATCATAAATGCGGCAATAACAAAGCCACCTTTGCGTTCAAGGAAACTTAGGGATTAATAGTAGATTGTTGCATCAAGCGCAAAGTGCCCAAGTGTTAAGTTAATGCTAAATTAACACGAGTGAATTAATTACTCACTTTAGCAATGTGCATAATTTATTTTTCTTTCAACTACCAATCTACCTACCGTGATAAAATATACCTACTCAAAATCAAAACTCAAGTTAATGAAAACAAAGTTTAATTGATCTTCTCCTAAAACATTTAAAACTTACAATTATTATATGTGCCGTACAATGTAAGATTATTGTATGAATGTTTTTGATGTTGTGGTAGCCCCCCAGTGTAGGTACTTACAAGATCGTGATTAAATAGATCGCAAGGCAGTGCCGGGCCAGCGTTTGAAGCATTTTAAGGTAGATAAACGACAATAGCAGTATAACAAACAACTTCAAAAGTGAGTGCTTACAGACATGCCCGGTCCTCCGAGCTCCGAGCTTTCCGCTTTTCCGCAGACCAGCTAATGCCAAATCAGGGGGTCTACAAAAAACAGGTGGTCTAGAGCATGTAGGTAGTATGGAAAACTCAAACTAGGAAAAGGTTGCAATCAAACTGCGCGAAAAGGTCCCCTGCGGATCGGGCTGGAGGATCAATCTGGGGATCTTGCTGAAGTTTTTTTTCACAAGCTTAGCCTACTGATTGACATTTTGCTTGAACAGATCTAAATACTATCACCACACCAAAATCTAATAGATTTTCGGAATGAACAGTTTTTCCTAGTTCCAAGGAACCAAGCGCTTCAGTAAATATTTAGCTTGAGGTGATGACGATATAACCACCCAATATCTTTGGCTTGAGATATATATTTTAAGAATCAAAGATTTCACTTCACAAGTGAGGTTTTGATTTAGGAATGTTGACTCTGGTCAAAGATCCAACTTGAATTGCTCGATTCCCATTGTAACAGTTATCTGCGGTGATAGTTTCGAAAGCATTTTATGTTGTCAATCCGTGGCCCACGAGCACGATTCTGGTTTATTGTATCTTTGACAAAGATTTGGCTCGTTATTGGTCTTTGATCAGTGGGATTGATATCTGAGGCTTAGCGAATAGGCAAGTACTTATTCATCTTTCTTATTTCAGTTTTAAGATGGCAGATAAAAAAAAAGTATAAAATGTTTACGGGTGTGACGCAACCTAGGTATATAACCAAAACCAGCGAGATGCAAAATAAAAGGAACAAAATAATGCATGTTCAAAATTTGAAAATGGGAAGTTTGCCTCTTCCTATAACATAGTCTCACGATTATTCTTTGTGACACACGGGAAATAGCGTTGTTGTATCTAGGTTCTTAACAGGCAGCCTTATCCCTTGAAAATTTAAGAGAAGGGTATCATATGTGTCGATACTTATGGAACTTTTTGAACAGAAGAATCGATGAAGTGAAAATTAGGTAGACTAGTAGGGGTTTAGCGCAGGGGGATCCCTTCTCTCCTCTCTTGTTCAATATAATAACACATACCATAGGTTTGGGTTTAAATGATGTAAGTATACTTCAATATGCTGACGATTTTGTAGTATATAGTCAAAATAGGGATAAAAATGTAAACGAAATCAACATACAAAATGCTTTGAATACAATAACAGGTTTTCTGGAAAAATTAGGATTACAGTAATTATCATCTTCGAAAACTCAAGTTTGCCAGTTCAAGAGAGGAAGAGGTAGTGGTCAGGTGAAACTTTCAATTAATGGCCAAGATATAGATGCAGTTGATGGCGTCAAATATTTGGGCATGTGGATAGATAAGTCTCTGACGTGGAAGACGCATATCAATGAAACAGTACAAAAAGTAGCAAAGACATTGAACTTACTGAAAGTTTTAGCAGGGCCGACATGGGGACTTCACCCAAAACACCTGAGACATCTTTATATTGCTTTATTGCGTACTAAAATTGATTTCGGAAGTTTTTTGTATGATTCAGCGGCTAAAACTAATTTATATAAATTAAATAAAGTGCAAAATACAGCAATGCGTGTAATTGGTGGATTTATTAGATCAACACCTATACATGTTATGGAGTTTGAACTTTGTATCCATCCATTACATTTGCGCAGACAGTACCTTGCAACAAAATACTGCTTAAAAGCACATGGTTCCTCCTACGTTACAATAAATACACTTAATGAACTTTCAAACCATATTGAGACCCATTATTGGTCCAGGAAGTACAAACCTCTCCTTGCAGTAGTATTCTCTGAAACTAAATTAGAAAAACTAAAAGTCCAGAACCTTCTCAATATGTTTCGGTTTAAAACATGGTCGTCAAATATAAAAAATGACTTTATCCATACTGAAGTGGAAGGTATTAAAGATGCAAAAAGTAGATACGAGACTAGGGTACTTAAAGCTAATACACTATGTATGATGAATGAAAATTATCTAGGTTGGTACAAACTCTATACGGATGGGTCGAAAACAGGCGATGGTCTTGGTGCTGCATACTTTAACCCCAGACAAAATCTCAGTGCAGGTTATAAAATTGTGTCTAAATATATTTCAATTATGTCGACAGAACTACTCGCAGTCTCAGAAGCACTATCATACGTTTGTAACTTAAATCATAAGAAAGTGGTAATATTTTCCGATAGTAAAAGTGCATTACAACATATAGCTCGGTGTGCCTCTAGTTCTAAAGGTGCCTCGATAGCGTAGGTATGACATTTTACGGAAAATATTAATACTTAGAGAGAAGAATGTTGATTTGAGACTGCAGTGGATCCCGTCCCATGTTGGCATCCAAGGTAACGATGAAGCAGATAAACACACAAGAGAGGCTGTGTCTACAGGGTCAGAAATTTACATGATGCCGGAAATTTTGGAAATACTGTGCAATTATAGGTACAAGATTTTTGAAAAATGGAAACTGTATTTTGACACAATTTCACGTGAGAAAGGAATTTGGTATAATATTTTGCTCCAAAAACCTCCTTAAACACCGTGGTCTACTAACTCAAGGATGAAGAGACAGTGGGTAGTTATGGCTCACAGGCTCCGTTCCGGGCACATGCCTACTAATAAAGTTTAATTACCTGATGAGGCTGGTAGAATCTGACTCCTGTGACATATGCGGAAGCCTCGAGGACGTCTATCATGTCCTGGTGGAGTGTTCACGAACACAGTCTATGAGGTCTGCCATGATCACTCAATATGGTGCTAATTTCCTCGATGTCGGCGTAATTCAAAGTGTCCTGTCCGCTCCACTGAGTGATGCGGCACGAACACTATTTAAACTGTTGTGCGATGTATATAAGTAGACGATACAGAATGTACATAATGGTGCTGACATAGTCGCAAAGCGACTAAAGCACCGAAACAAATTTAGAATTAAAAAAAAACCCTTGAAGTGATCTCTTCCAGGCAACCGTGCACGGAAAAGAATAACAATAAGAAAAATAGTGGCCGTAGCTAAAATAATTCAGAAATAAATATGTATCTATGCAAATCAACTAATCAATTGGCTACAAATAAATACATATAACATACATAGTTAATACATAATAACTACTTAATATATATCTATCACACTATATACATACACATAGGCACTTAATTAATAAACTATATAAATACATTAAATAACATACCTACTGTTATCATAGATTTTACATGCATATATTCATAATACACATTGATGTATACACATTACACACATTATATTTATTACATAGAAATTACAGAATAGATAGCAGCTTATAGTCGTTATATTAGTCCAAGACAGTGCGCTTTTTGGTGCGTTTTGTATGTGCCGGTTTGTCCTGTAATAAACAAACATCAAGGTCCTCTATTGAATCCACTTCAGTGTTTAGGGAAGCAAGTGCTTAAGGAATATCAGATTTCGCACAAAAGTTTTTCCTTTGTCCTGTTTCTTACAAAAATCAGATACTTCAACCTCAATCACAGTACTTAGGTAGTTAGGTACCTACCTGACGTACCTACTACCTACTGTTTCTTTTATGCCTCAATGGATCCCACTTCAGTATGAGAACTAGAAACAAAAGATATAAAAAATATTCATATAAATAACAAGACAGGTAAAGATTAAATTGCCTGAAAAAAGTGCCTGTTCGTCCTTTTTTAAATAAAATCCAAGGGCCTTTATGGAACCCATTTCAGTAAGAGTATTATAAACGTCAGATAAATGTTCGTCTACGGATCTCCTCATTTCTAATCCAATCTCGTAGAGAAAACCAAACCATAGCTCGTTGTGCGACTTTGAGCTTGCTAATGAGGTCCATAGTGAGAGACCACGTTTCAGTGCCGTATGTCATCACTGGCAACACACATTGAATGAAGACTTTCGCCTTAAGGCACTGAAATATTTTGGACCAGAAGACCGAACGCTGCTCAGCAGAGTTGGATTCGTCAATTGAGCTCTTTCTTGAAGTTGGACCTGCCTAGTTAGGTACGTCTACCTAGGACTGTTTGTCCTTGGTAGACGTACCTATACCTACGCGTTAACAACTTCTAGAACTAAGTTCCCAACTGATACTGGAGTGGGCACAGCATGGATGTTTGTTATGACCTTCGTCTTGTCCATGTTCATCTTGAGATCCACCTGTGGCCTTAGTACGAACACCTGCGAAAAAGTTATCGTTACGTAAACGA
Source organism: Agriopis leucophaearia (assembly GCA_949125355.1). Taxonomy (NCBI): domain Eukaryota; kingdom Metazoa; phylum Arthropoda; class Insecta; order Lepidoptera; family Geometridae; genus Agriopis; species Agriopis leucophaearia. The sequence continues at coordinate 9,183,811 of OX421278.1, forward strand.
TAGCAAAATGTATGAAAAATTGAACAGCGCCTCTATCGGACGTGATAGGAAACTGAATTTTTCATCCATTTGCTATCGTTTACGTAACGATAACTTTTTCGCAAGTTCTCGTACTAACCCCACTGGTGGGAGACTCGATTGAGGCCCTCGAGCATCGTGCTGAGATCTTTAATCGATTCTGCCATAACCACAATAGCAATATTTTTTTCGACTTAAGTCGAACTACCTATCTTTTTTATAAGTTCGTAGGACCATATTGGTCAGGTACCTACTTATAGCTTTCAATATTGGAGCTCCATTATTTTTTCTTCGTATATCACAGGCTCCTATAAAAGTCCTGAACGGTGACGTTCATTACAAAAAATCCTTTCACAATAGTCCCATGCACAATTTAGCCGTCAATCATTCTTAAGCTATTCTATTTTGTTAAGATTTTATGGGTTTTGTTCACTTTTGTTCTTGTGTGCTCTTGCTGCGCCTTTCACGGTGTGCCATATGCTTTATGAGGCAAATGATCCGTAAAATTATGGCTGCTTCTTTATGTTAGTGCACACATTATTCTCACTTGTTCGTCCATATAATTTCTTTTGACTAGGATTCGGTGAGACTTCCATGTACTTTTACAGCATACATGTATATATGTACTTACCTAAAACCTACAATTAGCCATGTATTTACCGTACAGAGTACCTATATGTATACACAGAAAGAAAGCATTCATAGTTATAGTTTTTGCGACCTTAGCATTGCATGTCATCGGTCCCTCGAATATAAAACACTTTACAATCCAATAGGTGGGCTTTGGTCTTTACATTCTAGCAAAGTTAACTGTATTATCTTCCCATCTCATTGCGCAGTAAATTTGAAAAGGCGTTATAATAATAATTACAACAACTAGTACCAATATTTTTTCCTGACGATTTAAGCGTTGTATGTCTCTTTTTATTTTTTATTCAAAAATAGGCTTGCGCTTGGCTGCCAACTCGCCTTACGTTAAGCGATGATGCGGCCTACGATGGATCACGCTTGCCAAGAAGATACCGATTCATTGTCTTGTGCATTTGTCAGTGTTAAGTAGGTATTTATTCACACTCCCATTCAGAATGTACCTAGTACGAGGCATGCCTTTTAAGTTCTGTCGTTTCTATATTTCCCGGCAATTTTGAATTTGGAACTGTTCTATATTCGAATGTGTTTAAATTTTGAATCTCAAAACGGTTAAAAGTATTAGAATTAATGCTATTGTTTAGTTACAGCGTCGATTGGAAACTGTCTGGTTACGTACGAAAATGAATCTTTCTAAGGAAAATGTTCGTGCAATAATTTTCTACAACATTAGAAGAGGCCTTCGACCAAAATAAAATGAATGGACGGGCCCTAACCATTGAACTTGATCAGTAAAAACGAGTCAAAATCGTCGGACATATACTTCAACACATAATTATAAAAATGTACAGTATATTTGTTACAAATAATAGATATCGGTTTTATTTGTGTATTTACACTTCCGTAAAGGATACGAATTCATAATTTTGTCAGATGTTTCGTTATCGCATAACAATAGACTCGTGTTTCACTTCCTACGGCTAGAGGCCGACTGAAACGAAATGAGAGCTGGCGCTCATTTTGTAATCTTCAAAAATGCGCTTCTACTGGGCCCGTCCATTCATTTTATTTTGGTCAAAGGAAGAGGCCTGACACGGCTTCAGTGTTTTGAAGAGCTAACATCTGTGTTCAGTGATGAAGCCCCATGTCTGCGGACTGTCGAACGCTGGTATTTAGAATTCCAGCGTGGACATACTAGTGTTAGTGACAAATCTCGCAAAGGACGCCCAAAACTCGCCTTCACTGAAGATAACATCATTGCTGTGAGACAACTAATTCTCGAAGATCGTCATGTGACGTATCGAGAGATAGAGGCTCTATTAGGCATCTCGGGGACAACCATTAAGAAGATCTTGCACGAAGCGCTTGGTGTGAGAGAGGTAGTTTGCCGTTGGATACCGCATCTGCTTTCAGACGATCACAAGACGGTCCGCGTCAGATGGTGTAAGAAAACTCTGCAAAGGTTCAACCGAGGAGAGTCAAATCACGTCTACGACATCATCAGTGGTGACGAATCTTAGATCTATGCCTACGATCCTGATTCTAAACAACAATCTGCAATCTGGATCTAACAAGACGAGCCAAAGCCGACTAAAGTTGTTCGTTCTCGAAGCACTTCAAAGAAGTTGGTGGCCACGTTCGTTGGAAAAACCGGCCATGTTGCGACTATTGCACTTGAAGATCGTAGAACGGTTAACGCAGAGTGGTATACCACAGTTTGTTTACCACAAGCCATCGCCAAACTTCGAAAATCTAACTCAAAGCGACGCATCATCCTGCACCACGACAACGCAAGCTCACACAGCCGTCGTCAAACGATTGAGTATTTGAAGCAGGAAAAAGTAGAAATTCTTGACCATCCTCCATACAGTCCTGACCTAAGCCCTAACGATTTCTTTACATTGCCTAAAATTAAGAAAAGTCTTCGTGGTCAAAAGTTCCAGTCCGGTGAAGAAGCAGTCGACGCTTTCAAGTCAGCCATTTTGAACACCCCCACTTTAGAGTGGAATAAATGTTATAATAACTGGTTTGAGCGAATGGAAAAGTGTATTAAGCTACGTGGTGAATACTTTGAAAAACAATAAAAAGTACTATAAGGTTCTAGTTGTTTTTTTTTCTTCAAACGACAAAACTTAAAAGGCATGTATTTCTTCTTGGCACACGCACCCAGCTATCTTTCTCGGTCTACGCTCCCAGCAATAGTCAAGCAAAGTAAGTCACGGTAAAGTCCATTGTTACGTATCTAGGCAAGCTTTAGGACTTCTTCTGAGCAGTTATGCAAGCGAAGCGATGCAAGAATTTGCAAAACCACAGACGAATAATGGTCAGTAAAAAAACTTGCTTATTCTCTTATATAGTAAATATCTATTTGTGTCTGACTGTCTGTCTGTCATGCTTGTTTTTGTGTTATTTTATTTCGTACGTTGTAAGTATAGTATTTTGTGATTATTGTTTGCTATCAAAGCACTTGCTTTTTCACAACACAACCAAGCAACAACAAGCTTATCCGCTATGTCCCGTACTCCGAGGCTGCCACGGATGTGCTCGTTACGAATACGATCCATACGCGTAACGCTGCACATCCATCGCAGCATCTTCATTTCGGTGACGCGAAGCTGTTGGACATGACGCTGCAGGGTGGGCCATGTCTGATGTCTCGCTACAATAAAGAAGCAAGAAGCAGTCGGACAATACTTTTTTAGATAAGTCCCTTGAGCTTTGGTGGCATCCTTGTGTCACAAAGGACACAGGTGACCTCTCGCCATTTGGCCCAAGCGGCGCTGACTCGGGCGTTGACGTCACAGTCGATTTCTCCGGATGAGTGCAACACGCTACCAAGGTACTTAAACTTATCGGCTTTTGCAGCCAGTTCGCTTGCCTTTTCTACTTTAGTGGGCATACCTTAGATTTTCTTTGACAATCAATATTAAGATTTTAGGATTGCAGCTCATTACTAAAAACTTGACATTTTATACTTACTATTTAAATAAACATGATGTCTAAAGCCAAAAATAAAAAAAGCAAGGAATGAGTTTTCATTGATATGTCAGTGTTGAAGTCATATTTCTCGGCTGTCATTTATAAATTGTTTGGCTGTCAATGAAAGTGACAGCTGTTTTTATCTTTCTCGTCGCTACAAATATTAAAAATAAAATAATTTTAGAAAGCAAGCTGATAATATTGTAAATAAATAAAACATTCTTTGTTATTTTTAGTTGTGCTTAAAGTGTAATATACAGCAAGTATTAAACTGGTTGATAATCAACAAGTGATTTGTGTACCTGACGTTTGAGTAGGTACGTATCTTTTACTTTTACTCATTGGCCTGAAAATATTTTGATAACAAAATATCTTTCTCATATTCCAACCTAATAAGACCTTACTAATCTAATAGCCCTTACAAATATTGCTACATGTTATACATTTTAGATGATGCAAATACATCATGTAACTTTCTTTAAGTTTCTCCTTGACGAAATGTGTAGCCACGATTATAAATTAAATTCTACGTCGCTGCTATAATCTCTCACTCATCAGTAATTAATTGAAAACTATTAACTCCAAACAGTAATTGCTACACGTCTTTAGAAAACTTTTGACCTATGTCCTCTAACTTTGACATTATAAGGTTAAATGATTTTGGTATTATTTACATTAACTTTCACTTTCAGAACACTATGCTGTGGTTATAGTGGAGTTCCAAAGTTACCGGATTACATCTACAAGTAAAATATGAGTGCTGGTGGACCACAACCAGTCAACAACTTGCCACCTGGCATCAATCCTGATAATAATTTATTACCGGGAGGACCCCTGATAAATCCGACGATGAATCGAAATCGGAACAATCATCCCAGTCCACTTATTCATATACGGGAACGATTATTCCATGCATTATTTTTTAAGTTTGCTGTGGCTTATGCTCGTACATTTCCGAGGCCAGTCAGGCGGTTTTTCGAGTTCCTCGTCCTATTAAAAGCGCTGGTTGCGTTTTTTGTTCTTGCTTACATACATATAGCATTTTCGAGATCGCCAACAACATGTTTGAATCAAGTGCGTGACTCATGGCCCAGGGATGGGATACTGAGAGTGGAGATATTAAGGAATCCTGTTCAGGACTATACTATAGAGCAGAGTTATGCTAAAGAACGTAAATTAAAAAAGGAAAAAGAGGAACTCAACTCCATGCTCGGCATACTAGCCACAGAAGGGTAAGTTCTCATAATCATTATATTTGATTTAAAAAACTTCTCAACCTATAGTAAACTACTTTTGTAGTGTCATGATGATTGAGCAATATATACATATATAACAATATGTATAAACGTATATATAAAATGCATGTTAGATTTATTGTGTACTAATTGTACTGCGGTTTGATCCATGTGGCCATTTCCTCTGAAACCATATGTCATCATCATCAGCCGTAAGACGTCTACTGCTGAACATAGGCCTCCCCCTTTAACCTTCACACTGAATGACAACCTGCCATCTGCATCCACTGGATGCCCGCAACTCTCGCAATGTCGTCGGCCATATACCATATAAACCATATGTATTAAAACATAAAACGAAAGGGATAAAAACACACACTCTCCGGCCCTCTTGACTACCATTATGTAAAAATTACGTCGATCTGTTGCTCTGCTATTGTGTTAAAGAGAAACAAACAGATAAAAAGACTTGTTAAATGATAATCATTATCATCATCAGCCAGAAGACGTCCACTGCTGAACGTAGGCCCCTGCTTAGAACACCACCACAAACTGGCATTCACTGGAAGCCTGCGACTTTCAAAATATTTTCGGTCCATCTAGTGGCAGACCTACCTATGCTGCATCTTCCGGTTCATGTTCTCCTCTGAAGAACCTTTCTTCCCCATGGATTATCAGTTCTTGATTTTTTGTCTTCGAAATATGAACCCTATGCCTTTTATATACTGATGACCAGGCTCTTTCTACAAGTCATATCTCCTAGTAGTTTACATTATGTAAACAAAATTTTTCAATGGAGTGTCCAATAAAATGCAATTTAATCTAAATAAATGATAAGATTACATTTACATTTGACCACAAAAAGAACCCAATTCATTTTAATTATCATTTAAACAACTTAAATATAAATAGAGTAACTTGTGGTAAAAATTTGGGGGTAATGTTTGATTGCAGCTTGACGTTCCACGACCATGTATCAAATTTAGCTAAAAAGGCTTACCGTCGTCTGGGCTTCTTATTACGAATTGGTAAAGATTTTGAAAATTGACAAGTTTTAAGAACCCTGTGAGCAATAGTGCTCCGGTTAGAAGCAAGTTTGCATAGAGCACTTGTGTGTGGAACCCACATCACGTCACCTGCGCGGATACTTGAGCAAGTCCAAAAGGCCTTCCTAAGGTCACTATATGAGAAGCTATCTGGCTTTTATCCGTATATGTACCCGACAAACTTTCTGCTAGGGTAGCTCAGATATATATCTCATTGGAAGTGAGGAGGCTGCTTGACCAGCTGATTATTTGCTGCAAGGTGCTTACGGGGTCAGTTGATTCTCTTCACCTGCATAACCTACTATGCATGTTATTCATACCAGATAACCTCTGGGGTCCGGCGAATAGGCACGGTCGGCCGCACGACCTTTTTCATGCAGATCAAGTTCGTATGGTTGCTTTGCCGCCATTTCAATGCGCTTGCCGCCAACACTAGTTTTGACATATTATTTGATAATTGGAATATGTTTTAGCCATTTAGAATGTTTTTTGACACACTGTGAAGATCTGACCGATCAATTGGATAGGGCCATAGGGGCGAAGAGCGTGACAGCTCAACTAGCTCTGTCGATGTTTTTTTACAGTGGTTTTTTAGGGTTCCGTAGCCCGACAAGGAACCCTTATAAATTCGTTGTGTCCGTCCGTCTGTCTGTCCGTCCGTCCGAATTTTTTAAAACCTTCTAACTTCTATAATTATTTAGATAAGTGAATGAAACTTTCCATAATAACAGTTGTAATATAGATCTCAATTTTAAAAGTATAAAAAATATATAATATTGCATTTTAGGGGTGGCTCTGGTACATGTGAAATGGGGATAAAATATATTTTTTCACTCCACCTATTTGTGTGGGGTATTGTTGAAAAGGTCTTTTAAAATGAAGGTAAAGTTTTATACATCACTTATTTTTATAAAGTCTATACTTTGCGAAATATGGCCCGCCAAAGTACCAAAAAGTTGCCCCCCCCCCTGCATTTCTAAACTATAAGACATAGAAACTTGAATCTTACAATACAAATATTTAAAACCTTCATTCAAAATTATTTCGAACACTATCTGATGATTAATTTTTGAGTAACAGCGATAAAACTGTAATAAATTCAAAGCGTTCTAGCTCATAGGTCATTGACCTTTTTGTAAAATGGTCTTAACAAATAATGTTTTTCAATCAGTTTTCTCTATGTTTAAACCATAAAAAGTATATGCTATGTCGGAATGGTACATCTCTGAAATTTGGCTTTTGTCTTTCATTCGAATTTTTCTATAACCATAATTTTCTGAACTATGACTACAATTATATGGCTTTGGTTACGGAACCCTACCATATGCGTGTATCGACACGCTCTTGGCCAATTATTACTGTTTGATGTCATTATTATTGTTATTGTGACTTAAAAATATTGAAGATCTGACATTGCATACATAAATAATGCATTTTAATTTTTTATGTCATTTTAATTTGAATTTGAGCAATGTAGTCTGCCCATTGCCACTTCAACTTGCAAATAGGAGCTGCTATGTCGGTGACTGTGGTTGTTCAGCAAAGATTCTCATTTCGGATTTTATTGCATAAAGAAACTCCGAGCATTGCATGCATAGCATAGGCACGTATGCTCCATCGAAGACCGCCTCATTGCTTAACATCAGGTGTGATGGTCGTGAAGCACAAGCCTATCTATATAGATGAAAGAATGCTCATCGTTGGTAAGCGCATCACTTGAGAATGGCTGGACCTGGGTGGCTGCTCTAAATGTTCATTATAGAAAAAAATAGATTTTTATGGAGAAAGTTTTGAAAAAACATCCAGAAAAATTTCAAATTCGAGAGAAGTAAAAGTAAAGAAGTGAACCATAACTCTGTTGGACAAATTTGAACAGGAAAACGTATGTTAAACAGGTCAGCTAGTTTTTAATAATAATAAAAAAGTTGTGAAAATGTTTGTTCTTCCACTTGACACCATAACAACTGAATGTTTAAATTAAATATGGTGTGTAATGAAATAAAAATTACCAATTAACTGAAGAAAAAAAAAGCATGGTTGAGCCAATGTCTATTTTTATTATTTTTGGTTTCAGCCCTTAATTACTAAGGGATGCAGCTAGTACACTATAAACGTATATTAAATCCGATGCGCCATTACATATTCCTCCAAATTAAATAATCATGCATGCCCAACAATGTCTTGAATAACTAGTTATATACATAACTACAGACAATGGAAACAATATTTTATCTTGGATTTTGTGTAAAAAATTATAATGATGACTTGCAAATCATGGTTATTGCAGTGCTTCCTTATTCAGGGTTACAGGGAAACGTAGTCCTAAGCCGAAAGGAGGTTCGTTTATAACAAACAATACTGAAATAGCGAACAAAAAATCAGCTCCATAGAAAAATATCATTCACACTGAAATGTTCTGATTTTAGCGGTCGCGCAACTTCTAGGATCACCTGAACAAAATCGCTTAAAGTAGGTGAGATAGCGACTAGCGGTACAGCCCTGAATTCTTATTTATATATGGAAACATTGTTAGACACAACGCGAAATGTGTGAAAATCATGTCGGGTATTCACACACTTTGCATTTTGTCTAAAAACAAAATGTGGGCAATTCCTGAATAATAAAAATAAAAAAAACATCACACTAGAAATAACATACAAAGACATCTTAAAAGTAGTCCATGAACTGGTTCATAATATATATATATATCTATATATATAAAAGAAAGTCGTGTTAGTTACACTATTTATAACTCAAGAACGGCTGAACCGATTTGGCTGAAAATTGGTGGAGAGGTAGCTTAGAACCAGGAGACGGACATAGGATACTCTAAAAACGGCTGGACCGATTTTGATGAAATTTTGTGTTCCTGGAGCGGGTCATAGTAGCGAGGCCGAAGGCCGAGCTTACACCCGTGCGAAGCCGGGGCGGTCGACTAGTATATATATATAAGTGACAATAAGTAATGTGTATATTACTATGTATATGTATATATATATATTTTAATGATACTTAGACTTAGCGAAGACGCTCGCCTGATGGCTTTTCACGCTTGCCCATAAAAGTTCAACGCCACTCACAATTTTGAACTTCAACAGTTCAAAACTCTGGATGAAGATGTCAAATCTCTGTGTGCTCTGTAATTTCGCTGGAAACATTGCCCTTCAATCCGGAACACAGTAGTGTTTGCATACTACTGCTTGGCGGTTGAATAACTGGCATATACTAGTGGCTATACTGTTATATACTTGTATACTAAGAAATATCACTTATAATTCCAGATAAATATATAATAAAAAATACAAAAACAACTTCTATAATTATGTGTGAATTATGTTGAAATATACTAGTCTTATACAAATATGCATTTAAATATTTCAGCATGCAATGCTTACTCACAACAAATAATATTTTAAACCTTTGTTTTCCAGTCTGCGCTCAAAAATATCTGAATAAATAGAAGTAACTATTTAGTAATCTATGACAGACTAAAACCATACAGTCGTAGCTATAAGTGTTGCAAGATAAACTAGACATTGTTATAATGGCATATGATTTAAATTAGTTTATCTTTATTTATACAGTATAGACGTATCTAAATTTATACAGGTAAATAAACTTATTTCGTCAACTTTGTACATGTGTTTGTCATATAAATCAATGCTAATTCAGAATTATTTATAAGATATGTAAATCATATAGATTTAACTTTACTACTGTTTCAAGCATTGAATACGGGGTGAATCTCTAGAAAAACACGGGCATTTTTTTATCATTGTACTCATAATCATAAACGATTTAGGAGCCAACTTGGCGGTAATAAACTAGACCACGCGGTCTAGTTAACACTGTTTTATTTTACAAATGCTTACTCTTCTTGTGACCAACTCGACGGACAGTGAATGCAGAATGAGACTATAGGCTATGAATGTTTTTATATGACTGTGTTTTTATTTAAATTGTCCTATTAAAATGTAGCCCATAAATATAGCTGAATAATGAAAACAAAATGAAAATAAGACCAAAAATAGCATTTAAATATCATGCTGGAAAGAGAGCGCGAAACAGCAAATTTTGACGTCACTTTTCTGTACGCCATATAAATTCTATTCTGACAAGTATGGCGCACAGAGGTATGAAGTAATTTTTTGTTTTGTGGGAAAGGGACAGAGTTTTCTCTACCAAAAACTTTAAACGTTTATATATCAGAGCATTAATAACAGATTTAAATTATTTTTTCAATAAACATATTATATTTACTTAAATTCTTGATCAGAGCTATTGGTTTCAACGATATAAACATCAGTCGTCTACTGTATTAAATCTATCGGTGACTGCTTCCAGAATGGTGGTGCCATTCGCACGTGTTCTGCTTAAAAGTGAAGCGACGTTTTTTTGCGCATGATAGCTGTAAAGCCATCAGTATTGGATTGGTCATTGTATTGGACACGCAGATTATTGAGAAATTTTTGAATTTACGCTTTCCACAAGCTACTGCTGTGGAATGATTGGCAGTAGGCATTGAAAAGAGTATACCCAAAGGGTAAAACGGGACTCTATTACTAAGACTCGAATAGGCTGATCAGCCCTTTCGAGTAATAGGGTTCCGTTTTACCCTTTGGGTACGGAACCCTATAAAGGCCTTAAATGGGAGGACAATGTCATGTCAGTCGATCGTTTAACACTGTCGAAATCAGATCATTTGTTGAAACAAATAATAATCCAAACAACAACAAATATTACACTATAAAAACATTATTATCTACACTAGTAAATGTAATTAAAACAAAGTCAAAATGATACATACCGATAAAAACACGAAGACTAACACAAAGAATTTAAAAATAGTAACGCTTCGGCAGCATATTCTTACCTGACACAACACTCGGGTAAGCTGTGGCTACTGCCACGCACCAGCTCCAGCATTAGAGAAGCTTCACTTTTACGTATGATGGCTCCAAATCTATTTATGAGTGCCTCTGCAATCATAGCTAATGCACTGTAGAAGCGCGGCAGCCCAACTTGAATGCATTATTATATTAATTATGTCAAAACGATTTTCATTCCTTAACTGTTGGTCTTTTTGAAAAACTCACGAGTCACACAACGAGCAATGGAGAGAACTATGCTCGGAGTTTCTTTGCGCGATAAAATCTGGAACGTAGATATTCGCCAAAGAACCAGAGTCAACGACATAACTATTAAAATTTGCAAGTTGACGTGGTAATGGGCAGGCCACATCGCTCGAAGAACTGATTACCGATGGGGAAGAAAGGTTCTTCAGTGGAGACCACGAACCGGAAGACGCAGCGTAGGTAGGCCCCTCACTAGATGGATCGACGATATTGTGAGAGTCGCGGGCATTCAGTGGATGCATATATGGCAAGATTTCGTTCAGTGTGAAGTTAAAGGAAGAGGCCTATGTTCAGCAGTGGACGTCTTCTGGCTGATGATGATGATGATGGCTTACACTCACGTTATGTTTATCGGTTGAGAAGAGTGAGCGCTTTTCAGTCGGTTTCGGTCCTCGGATCCTCACGCGAGTTTCGATGAATTCATTATTATATTTCATGTAAACTCGCCTGATGTTGAGCTGGCAGTCTGATAGAAAAATGGGCAGGATAGTTAGATCATGCAGATTCAATAAACACTCGATTTAACTGCATGCTTAATAAGCTTGAATCTTGTCTAATTAAACTGCATTTCAATTTACAGCGTTGTCAACATAGAGTCATCATCAGGTGACGATATTGAAGAAGACGAATACATTAGAGATGGAACAGACTATGGCAACATCACTCGCATTCAAGAGGAGCTGCAAGACATGATACTGTCAAGCAAGCCTGATGACAACCCAGACAGAGGGAATGAGCCTGTGGATGTGAATGTGACAATAGTTTCTGACACCGGGGAGGAAACATCGACATGGACAGCTGGGGGGATTATGGCACTTGTCAAAGAAAGTGCAGTTGATTTAGCTATTATTGATGTAAGTAATCTATACATCTTCTATACATCACTACATAGTATAAAACAAAGTCGCTTCCCTCTGTCTGTCCCTATATATGCTTAGATCTTTAAAACTACGCAACGGATTTTGATGCGGTTTTCACTATCAGTTAGATAATTTTTCACGGAAGGTTTATATATATACTTGATAAAACATATACCTGTGCGAAGTCAGGGCGGGTCGCTTGTAATTATAATAAAAACGTAGAGATAAAAAAAAACTAATTGTGAGATATCAAAAAATAAATAAAAAATTAAGCAGCTGAACACGTTAAAACAGTTTTTAGAATTTTTCTCTGTGTTTGTTTGTCCACGCACATCTCCTAAACCACTGGAAATATTTAAATGCGGTTTTCACGAATATGCTTAGCTATGACCAGATTGAAGTATAGGCTATGTTATAATGCGCAAGGGCAGGATTAAGGGAGGAAAAAAGCGTTGAAAGTTTTTATAAAAATCTACGCGTATGAAGTCTACATACTCTACTACATACTAGTATTATAATAATTATTTGTGAACGAGATCTACACTACAAGAGGATCTGACTACAAATTTCACATTTTTGTCTTCAGTAGTTTCGGCTGTGCGTTTTATTTATATAAAGGGTCACGCGGAAATGGTGTATGTAACCGAAAAGGAATATAGTAACAGTCATTATGAATAACTTTTAATATGGGAGCTCTGATATCAACTGTGATATCGCAAAAAAATATCCCCGACACAGAAAATCCTTTCTATGTGTAGGGGATGCAAAAAAAAAAACAGTCAAGTGAAAAAAACAAGTGAAAACTTAAGTAGTAATTCACCTATACATGAGATGGCGCTGTTTAAAAATACACGGTACAGCGTTCAGTGACGATAACGCGAGTTCCATGATTTTTGTACACCCAAAAGGGCTTATCGCGCCTAAAGAAGTTTTCATTTATAAAAAAAAAACGCTAAAAAAGTAGGTCGGTATAACATAACAAAATAGTAGTTATCTCGCTTTTAATGAGCAATTTCTTAGCTTAGATACTTTCAATTATCACATCATGTTTACATTGCTTTTGAAATTGGTGAAAGTGGTGTGATATCAGCCATGTAGTTTTAATCAGAAAAATTGGTATATTTATAGTTAATTTACAAGAAAACTATTATAATATCTAATTTCCGGATTTGTTAACACCTTGACTGATAAGTTGCTAATTCATAAATCTACGATTTCAGTTCTAAACATCACTATTTTACTGCATTTGTAAACATGTGAAGTACTGAATTCAGGAATAACTAACAATAGAAGATAGGTAACAGTAGTAAGTAGTCATAAGTACTTACTGTAATCGAGGTGACCAAAACACAATGTAAATGACACTACTTAATATTATAATTGCGGAAGTTTGTGTCAATACTCACTCAATACTCAATCATTTATTGCATAATTATTATGAAGTTCACATACAGAAAATGCACAATGCATAATAAACGTGAGGGGAGAATGAGATGAAACTCTTGTAGTGGTAGGACTCTTATGCAGGTGTCCGCCTGGGGAAGTACCACACCTTTGCCAGTTATTCAACCGCCAAGCAGTAGTGTGTAGACACTACTGTGTTCCGGATTGAAGGGCAATGTTTCCAGCGAAATTACAGGGCACACAGAGATTTGACATCTCATATCTCGGGGTGTCGAGCGCAGTGCATTGCCATCCAGGGTTTTAAACTGTAGAGGTTCAAAATTCTCAGTGGCGTTGAGCTGTTATGGGCAAGCGTGAAGAGCCATCTGGCGAGCGACTTCGCTCGCCTCGTCAATCAGTATCATAAAAAAAAAGCTAAACCATGATACCAGTCAAAAATTCGTTTCAAACTTTGTCCGATGAATGGTAAGCCCTTGTTAAACAATAGCATGGTCAGTGACGCAAGTTTATTCAATTGTTTTAATTCATGAGCATATTTCGACGAGGAGGTACACTTTTGAATTATTTTGTTATTTGATTAGCACGATTTGGTATAATAATGTGACTATAACAAACACGTAATTATGTATTAATATTACCTTATGCATGCATATCTTTCGTTCCGTCTATACCTAATAGAGGTTTATCCACTAACGTTTCCTGCTGGAGTCTATACGAAACAAAATCTATACAAAAAGTCCGTACGAATTGAGATCTTCATTTCAGGGAGTATAAGTGCCTATTGGCACCTATACCTATTTGGCATAATGTGCAATAAATGATTTGACTTTGACTTTAAATATAAAAAATAATTATTAATATAAAAAACCAACTTCATAAAAATAACAGGACCAAATTGAAATGGGACCCCACACGGGAAGCACCAGCTAACAAATTAAAAAAGAATCATCAAAATCGGTTCACCCGGTTCAAGTTACAGGGCACACAGAGATTTGACATTATATATCTCGGGGTGACGAACTGTTGAAGTTCAAAACTCTGAGTGGCGTTGAGCTGTTATGGGCAAGCATGAACAGCCATCAGGCGAGCGACTTCGCTTGTCTCGTCAATCACTATCATAAAAAAAAAAACAGTCGAAAGTTCTGAGGTAACAAACATAAAAAACAGTCGAACCCCCCCCTCCCCCTCGCCCTCCTCCTTTTTGGAAGTCTTCGCTTAAAAAGTATCAATCGTCAATGAACAAATTCCAATGTAGTCTATTTATTAATTTCAGGAATCCATTGATGATACCGCATCAAATGAGTCTACGAAAGGTAATTTTCATATCCTTATTTAGTATCAAACCTTCAAAGGTTATTACGTGCACTCGTAAGACTTCCGTAACGCTCGATGTTGTATCGCGACCACTCAATCCGTGGTACACATTACAGGAAGTCTTATAATCGTACTTTTAAGTAATTTTAGAATAGGAGTAGAGCAGACTTTTTCTCGGATTTTTATTCAGAAAGTGCTAGCACTGGCCCTCAAGTAATTATTTCATCAGAGCTGGCATTCTTGATAATGGAAGCCAAGGCTACAGATTAGACAATAATTCCATAGCAGTAAATGTCAGCGGTTTTTTTTTTAAGTTTGTTATTGAAAGAAAAAGAAACTGTATCTTAAATTCTAATTTAAAGTGGGGGTGATAAGTCCTGCACTGACATCCCGCTTGGGGTGTATTGTGCACTTGCCCCTGCCAGCCTATACAAACCAGCAGAGCTCCCTAAGATAACGGAGCACGGCTTTGTCTGCATGTACTGCACTGATAGTAGTGTGTGGCCTAGATCCCTGCGAAGTATGTGATCATCTACAATGTGCTAATGCGATATTTATTTTCCTTATGCTGCGGATCCAAACATTGTAAGTCAATCAAATAAACGAATTATTAATCTAACAAATATAATTAGATTATTAACACGCTTTTATTAGCTTGGTATGTATGTAACGGAATCTTTAATTTAGATTTTCAACAAAAAAAAAATTAAAAATATTCGGGACTTTTTTTGCACACACGGTCATCTGACCCCAAACTAAGCAAAGCTTGTAATATGGCTGCCAGAGACTGATATACGTACATATATATTAACTATTTCAAAACTTCGAATTAAATTGAAATTTTGCACACTTATCAAGGACCGACGACAATGCAATAATTTAAATAGTGTGTCTCATTATCCTAACCTGGATCTTCAGGATTAGCGAGTTTAAAGCGTGTTTTTAGTATTTTAAACTGCGTGTTTTTTAACTCCCGTTAAAAAAGCTGATAATCTTCCAACGGCTAAACTGATTTTCTTGAATTATAGCTAAGAACAATTTCGATGAAGTCACCTTGCAAATAAAAAATAACTAAATCAAAATCGGTGCAGCCGTTTGGGAACTACAATGCCACAGACAGACACAAATACTCACGTTACAGTAGATTATTCATCAAGGGCATAAAGCAGTGTCTTAAGTCACGGGCGGCATAATGAACGATTCGAGGATTGAGCAATGGGTTATAATGAAATATATAGGACTATAATTAACTTACTTTAGGTTGGCTTTGCATGACAGTACATATAATTGACCTATGTATGCACCTAGGCATAGGTTTAGGTTTAGGTTTAAAGAATTTTATTATCACTAAGACATATTTGTCACTTATGTGATAACATATTTTAATAAAACTATAAAGTTCGTCGTCGCATGTTACGTAAAGTACCTACTCATAAAAACAGTATCTATGTATAAAGTAAAAAAATAAAACATAAAACAACAGACCCACTTCACGCATTTTGGTGTTACAATGATTTATCTAAGATAATATGATCAGCTAATTGTTTTTTATGCATACATAGTTTTAGAATGTGATACAGATCATTAATTAATCAACTTCAATATTATAATTTTTTAATTATTGCATTCTGTTTTGTGTGTTTATTGAATAAATGAAATGAAATTGGAATTGTCGGTGGTGTGAAAAACGTATAGCACCTTTTATGCCGGCGGTTAATAATATCTGATATTCGCCTATTTCTCCTTCAGATGAAGACTACATACTGGAATACTCCCTGGAGTACGGCTTCCTCCGGCTGTCGCCGAGCGCCCGCCTTCGCCTCAAGATCCCCGTCAAAATCATCACACTGGACCCCCAGACAGATACCTGCTTCGGAGATCCCTTCTCCAGATTCGTTCTAGACGAGTTTCTAGGATATGACGACCTGCTCATGGCCTCGATCAAAACCTTGGCTGAGAACGAAGATAATAAGGGTTATTTGAGGTTAGTAGTATAACATTATCACACTATATAATATTATAAAATGTGTACAGTACCCGGTGTTGAGTAAAGCATGTGGAGCTAAAGAGGGAGATAATCGGCTAGTTTCGGTTTTGTACAGTCGTCTCTGTCGCACGACCGACGAGAGCGCCAAATCGTCACTTGAAAATCGAACTAACATAAATTTTGTCTCGCTCTCTCAGCTTATGAGAGAGCAAGACAAAAGTCAATGTAAGGTTATCATATGAATGTTTTTAAGATTACGGTAACCCTACTATAATCTTAATAACATTGGTGGGTACCAGGACTTGATTGGTGGTGGGAACTCTATAAATAAAGTAGTTTTAATGTAATATAAACTGACAATAAATCAGTGTATAGAATATTTTTTTTATGTTACAGAAATGTGATCACTGGTGAGCACTATCGCTTCGTGTCGATGCAAACTGCGCGCAGCTCTTACATTGCAGCATTCTTCATTATGCTCGTTTTTGTAAGTACCCACATAATATGAATTATTAAGTAACGGAAACAAAAATCAGCATGAAAAGATTTTGATTAGTTTTAATTCTAAGTGCAGGTGATAAGACCTCTGTCTCTACCATCACTTGTTTTGAAGCGATTCTAAACTACATCTATATACTACTTGATACTTTTCGCAACCACCTAAACTGAAACGCATAAAACAGGTGTCGGTACCCAGCACAAGCTCCATAAAGTAATGGAGCATGGTCGCAGGCGAAACTGTTCAGCTTTTTTTTTTTGGCAAGATTTTCAGTGAGCAAGTCACAAAAATAAGTTTAAAATTATGCCATCTAGCGTCGAGTAGCAGAACCAAGATTTACAATTCTAACTAATTAAACCTGGATTTTCGGGACACGTTCCTACACTTCCTACCTATGAAGTCCTTCATCTGAGTTGACAGTACGTAGGTACATTGCTAGATGGCGCTTTGATATAAAAACCTGGAGTTTGTTATTCAACCCCCCACGCAAAATGATGGGTGTTATAGAGATCCGTGTGTATGTCTCTGGCATCGTAGCTCCCAAACGGCTAAACCGATTTTGATTTAGTTTTTTAACCGACTTCCAAAAAGAAGGAACTTGTGTTTATCGACTGGAAGAGTTTTGCTCTAGTAATATTTAAAAAAAACGTGCAAGTAACTACAACCTTATAACCGGTGACTGCCCCGGTGGCTCAGTTGGTAGTGAACCTACTTTCTGCGCTTGGCGGCGTGGGTTCGATTCCCATCTAGGACAAACATTTGTGAGATGAACATTTGTAAATAATAAAAATAAATAAATATCTGGGACATTATTGCACACATGGTCATCTGACCCCAAACTAAGCAAAGCTTGTAATATGGCAGCCAGAGACTGAGCCACCTTGTGTTTGTTCTTTGTCTGGGTGTTAATATCTATTTAAGTATTAAAATATATATGTATGTATATCAATCAGTCTCTGGCTTCCATATTACAAGCTTTGCTTAGTTTGGGGTCAGATGACCATGTATGTGTGCAATAAAGTCCCAGATATTTATTTATTTATGACATGTTTGAGTTTTTATGGATTAAAAGCAAACCCTAGATGGGTTTGCTTTATTGTATTGTAGTACTAGTATAAATAAAACAGAACAAGCAAGTACAACATTTTGTAATATATATATAAATCTATTGTTTAATCTATAGTGTACATCTCAAATCAGGGTCATCATCATCATCATCAGTGTCAGAGTCACTTGAGCAATCCTGTCTTGATCACATAAATATTCGAAGTGAACATCGCGCTCCCAATCTTCTAGAATAATTTTTCGGGTCTTATCCACCACCTTCTTACAATCTTCTGTTCATCAACATGTGCACAGGCAACGTAGGCTCAGTAATAGGGTCCCGTTTTTACTCTTTTGATAGGAACCCTAAAAGTCACCATCTTTATCATAATCAGCCTTTGTCTAGGTACTGGGACATAAGCTCTCAAAGCACGCCACTCATTCCAATCGTCGGCTTTTGTTTCCAGTAAGTATATACAAGGTTACGCGGAAAGGGGTGCACTAAGCCGAAAAGGGGCCCATAATACCCATAATTAGGACAAGTAGGAAAACAGCCCATTACCACCCATACGTTATGGACTTTCCTTGGATACGTACCAAACGTTTCGATTCTAAGTTTCTTATCCGTACGGCCAAGGATCGGAACAACCTGCCGGCTTCCTTGTTTCCTGAGAGATATAATCTGGGCATTTTCAAGGCAAGACTGAATAGGTATCTTCTAAGTCTGCGTGCTTCATCTTCGACCACATCGTCGCTTACCAACAGGCGAGTTGGTGCTTAATCGCGGACTTATTGACGATTAAAAAAATATATATTACGAACAACTTTTACTATCGAACTCACAATGGAATAGCGAAACATAATTATCGCAGTTTAAAATACTATAAAACACGCTTTATAATCGCTAATTCTGAAGATCCTGGTAAGGATAATGGGACAAACTATTAAATTTATTATTATTAATTTATTAAATTATTGCATTGTCATCGGTCCTTGATAAGTGTGCAAAGTTCCAAATCAATCCGTCGTTTTGTAAGGGGTGAAATCACGTTCAAAGATTCCGTTATATAGATACATACCAAGCTAATAAAAGCGTCTAAAAATCAGCTGTTCCATACATTGAGTGAGAATGACCGTTCACTATGTAACAGATGATATTTTTTTCACGATTTCAAGTTTGGGCCCGTACTAAAAGTTGTTTGTTGAGTAAAAAGGGTAAGGGTACCCTTTCCGCGTAACCCTGTATACACTCCAGCGGTTATAGATTCTGTGACAGATATGACCCGCCCACTGCCATTTCAGCTTGGTGATACACTAAGCAAAAAAGTACGAACTCTAAATTGTCTTACGCCAATAAAAAAACGTAGGAAACTGCCACAATATTGATCTAAAACGCACTCACATACCAACACAGAGACTTTCTATAACATATAAATGTCTACATTTAATGCAGGGCGAACATGTTCAGACACTTCATCAGTTGACCACTACTGATATAAAAAACACGCCCACTGATTCCACTGGTTCAGTGGACACTGTCACGTCATTTCCGACCAATACCGTAGGTACGCCATCACTATGCTTTGTTTACATTTTGAACTGACTTTGAATGGGCCAATCAGCATTTAGTAACCCCTCACCCCGCCCCTCAGGTATTTGACTGAATTGTTTCCATTGAAAATAATCGTAACTACAAGTCTGGGCTACGTAGTAGCTATAACTAGTCTGCGGCGACAAATATGACCCGCCCACTGCCATTTCAGCTTGGAGATACACTAAGTAAAAAAGTACGAACTCTAAATTGTCTTACTTGTCCCAATAAAAAAACATAGGATACTGCCACAATATTGATCTAGAACGCACTCACATACCAACATATCAATTAATATACGCTTGCCTTCCCTCCATTCGCGCCACTAAAATCTGTACTCTCCCCCAAGTTACAGTTATTGCTCTTTTACAGCCCTTTCAAAGTTTATTACGGTGCCGAAACAGCACCTACCCCGGCCACCTTATGTTTGTTTTACAAAACTCCTTAGGTAAACTGCCACTTTCATTTGCTACAGAACAGATCGGTCGGATTTCTGGAGCTAACACATCAGCCAATTAACGTCCACTGTTGGACAAGGCCTCCCTCATAGAAAGAAAAAAAGAAAAATATTTATTAATGACAGAAACAATATATGAAGTATTAAAACAGGAAAATAATATTATGGTTTCTGTCACAAATCGGTCCCAACTCAGCATAGTGCTGGTCGAATAAAACCAGCGCTGGTCTTCCGTTGGAACCGACAGGTGACGTCACGCACGTCGTGAAACAGCAGGTGTGCAGTACAACAACACTTTAATACTAATAGAGAGGGGTGTTGCCATAATCCCCACGCTTGGCAGGCGGCTTGGGGATCACAGTACGTTCACCGTGTACTATTAGGACGCTGCTGCCCATCCTCCGGTGGTTCTGGTCGCAGTTTTAGGACATACCCGGGTCTGGAGCTAACGTTCTCTACCAATTGTCTGAAGGCTAAATGACTGGTGTTTCAACAGCCCGAACGAAAACCCGTACGAAGCGCTTTGATTCTACTTTTATTGTGCTAACTGTTGCTCTGTGGAATGCGCTGCCTGGGGTGTTCCCCGATAGTTACAATATGCATGGGCGTTTTCAAATCACGAGTGAATCGGTTACTTCTAGGCAAGCGTGCTCCATCGTAGACAGCATCAACGATAACATCAGGCGAGTTGGCGGCCAAACGCAAGCCTATTATACAAACAAATGCTGAATCCCACGGTGTTACCCGCTATTTTCCAGTTTTTCCGCATTTCTGGGAGGAAAAGTACCCTATACTCGTCCTCAGAATGCACACTATCCTTCTGCCAAGGTTCGTTAAGATCGGCCTAGCCGTTTAACCGTGAAAAGGGAACAAACAGAAAGAGAGATAGACATATTAGGATAACAGGCTTAGCGAAGGATATAATTAAATACATTACACATAAAAAAAAAAATGGCTAATACGTTTTTGAGATTTTAAAGTTTTTGGTGGGGATCGAAAGGGGAAGCTCTGTCCCTTTCCGCAAAGCGTGTGTTAGTATAGCATTTGTATGGCGCGCGTGCAGTTTGACGTCATAACTGCTGTAGTGCTCTTTCTCTCTCTCTCTCTCTGTCTAGCATGAAATTAAATTACTATCCACAGCCTGTTGTGCGTTGGGCCATAGTGAGGAATAAGGGAATGTTTACTGTGCGATGTAATTCCAACTATTCTGAACTAGGTACATATCTGCTGAGCTCATGAACTGTGTTGTAAAGTAGTTTACGACCTTCGCCGTCACTATTTTTGGCACTTTTGGTTTATTTTGTCGGCATCACAAAATGTTGAATTCACAAAATGTTGACTTTGCGAAGGTCTGACTTACGACAAAAATTAGGGGCATTTTTTTTCGTTCTCTCGTAGCAAATTGACGTTTAACGACTTAACTAGCTATGCTGGCGCAGCTACCCAAAAAGATTTACTGACTAAAATTGATGAATAAATAAAGTAAAAAACCTCAAAGCAATAAGAGGGGTGTTATAATTTTAACATTTGTATCTGTGTGTCTGTCTGTGGCATCATAGCTCCCAAACGGCTGAACCGATTTTGATTAATTTTATTTGTAAGTTGACTTTATTGAGAGTTTTCTTAGCTATGATTTATGAAAATCTGTACAGCCGTTTGAAAATTATTAGCTCTTTTATCGGGGAGGCTCTTAAAAAATATCCATTTAAATTGTTTTCATTACTTTCTATAGCTATATAACCGACAAAATTCACCTGATGTACACGCTTGGAATAAGAAAAGCCCCGCAATCTAGCTAAAAAAAACTTTATTACTATATATCCATTTAGTTTCCTAATAAGAAGCTCTTACGTTCAAAGTTGCGTCTAAACTAAGCTCACGAATGAAACGTAACACAGTTTATCAGTGATCAAAGACTAAAGTATTCAGGACACGTAATTAGAAACTATATCTGAAACGTTGCTCATTGTCTAAAGCCGGTATCAGGTGCATGGTGCTGACACATTCAATATGTTTCTATCGTAGCCAGGTTTAGTTTGTTACCGGTGTTGGGGCCTGGAGTAATTGCATTAATCAATTGTCAAACAGCTACAGTATTACTTAACATATGCTGGCAGTATCGTGAGTTACGATTCGTCGAATTAAGGGACATCTCCCGTTAGACATCATTTTCTACGGCGCCCGTCCACGATTGAATTTCATTAACGGAACACTTAGTGCTTTAGTTCTTTAATACATAGAGTTAAAGATGATATTTGCGTCACGCGACTTCATTCCAGGCGTGTACTTCAGGTATAAATTAAATAAAAATAAATAGTGATGTATGATTATTAATATTCATAAAATATATTTCTTTTGTAAAAAGAATATATAAATCACACTTGCTTGTGGTACAAAACATCTATTGATAAATTTTTCGATCATGCAATCGATAGCGGAGCTAGAGCTCAACTGGATGAATGGTGCGAAGCTACGCATAAGTATGGCAGTATATATATTTACCTATTCAGAGATGTCAGATCATCCTGCCAAATTTCGTTAGGATCTTACTAGCCGTTTAATCGTGAAAAGCGAACATACAGAGAAACAGAGCTGCTTTCGCTTTTATAATATGAGTTAGGATTAGTATAGTCTAATGTTTACTGGTTACTGGAATATCTTTATGTCCCTCTTACATACATACATACATACATACCCCCCGATACCCTATCTACCTATCGACTGCCCCGGTGGTATCGACAGTTGGTAGTGAACCTACTTTCTGTGCTTGGGGGCGTGGGTTCGATTCCCACCTAGGACAAACATTTTTGATGAACATTTGTGTTTGTTCTATGTCTGGGTGTTAATATCTATTTAAGTATGTATTTAAAAATATATATGTATGTATATCAGTCTCTGGCTGCCATATTACAAGCTTTGCTTAGTTTGGGGTCAGATGACCATGTGTGCAATAATGTCCCAGATATTTATTTATTTATACATACATACATACATACATACATACATACATACATACATACATACATACATACATACATACATACCTACATACATACATACATACATAGTAAAATAAAAGCGTGTTAAAATATAAAGTTCTTAGCAGCTTACAAATTAGTCCACGTCTAGGTAGAGACGTATTGATCTCTAATCCTCGCTTAATCTGGCTGCGGGAGTACGTAAACATACGAGTTAACTCCAGCCTTATAATACTAAAGTTGTTACTGGTAGTGCTTCATCAAGGTAAAACAGAATCGCGTAACAATTCGACGGCAGAACTTGGCCGAACAAAGGCGCCACTACGGCGTCTGATCGATTACAGTTGAGCTGAGAATAATTAGTGTAAGCTCTACCCGAATTGCGCCTCTAATACAGTTAACGTCACTTACAAAATTAAACTCGCCGAATGCGAAAATCTCTACATAGTATAAAATAAAGTCACTGTCCTCATAGTTCATAGTTCTGTCCTCGTCTGTCTGTCTAACTCCTAAACCACTCAACGGATTTTGATGCGGTTTTAACCATCAGCAGGCCTAGCACGGGCCGTGGACAAATTATCTTTCCACGCGAAGACGCGACAAAGCTAGAATATGGATACGTTTGTCTCTTTCTGGCGGGATAAAAACGGTGGAAAGACAATATATCCACGGCCCGTGCTAGGCCTGCTGTTGGATAATATTTCACGGAAGATTTATATATATCTATACATATAATAAAATCGTACATATAAAAAAAACTGTAATTGCGACATATAAAAAAAACACATGGCGTCTTAAAATAAACAGCTGAACACGTTAGGACAGTTTTTGAAATTTTTGACTGTTTGTTTGTTTGTTTGTCCACGCACATCTTCTAAACCACTGGACGGATTTAAATGCGGTTTTCACGAATATGCTAAGCTATGACCAGATTAAAGCATAGGCTATGTTATTTTGCGCAACGGCTGTATTAAGGGAGGAAAAAAGGGTTCAAAGTTTATATGAAAATCTACGCGTACGAAGTCGCGGGCAACAGCACTGTGTACTAATACGCACATTCCGCGTAACCCAGTAGATCTCCGTGCGTTAAAAAGTTATTTTCGCACCTCAAAAGCAGCATAAAAGCGCCGCAGAAAAAAGCCTTTTAATATTAACGTGCGGGTACTCGATCGATTTGCTGCCGCTCTTTAGTTTACTGCGACCGTAAAAACTAACAGCTAACGGGCAGATTACGTCCGGCCCATTGCGCGGTGCTAGACCTCCTGGTCGCCCGGTAACTAATTCACAGACGGCGACAGCGACACGACTACGGCACGACAAGACAGTACCACAAGCTACCACAATACGTCTTCTTTTTGTTTTGTTTTTTCATGCCTGATTTAAGGTTGTTTTGGCTGTACAAACCTAATATAAGATCAATGTGACCCATAAACAAGCAAATAAAGATATATTTTTTATTTTATTTTTTTAATATATTTGTAGTAATAATAACGGCTACGGCTTGCGTTTGACTGTTAACTCGCCTGATGTTAAGCGATGATGCGGTCTACGAACAGCGAACGCTTGCCTAGAAGAATCCGATTCACTTGTGATTTGAAGTGCCCGCTCTGGCAGTCCGATAGAAAAATAGGCAGAAAGAAATTAGATCATACTCATGTAAATTTAAAAAACCGCCTTCAAAATTAGTAAGTGCTCGAACAAAATTATTCATATTATCGAAGTTGGTTAATAAACGACTGAGCCAAAGTTAATGACATTTCTGTGGGACCGCCACAAAAGCTTCCTCTACATAATAATGAAAGAATCGCGTAAATCGGTGCAGAAATGTTGGAGCATTCGGTGTATTCGTCGCGTATATAAATTTTTTGTGTGTATACACACAAAAAATTAATATACGCGACGACTTGTAAACTTCGCGACACATCCCTGAATATGTAATACTAATGAATATTTAGCACATAGATCTGCATGGTTTTAAGGTCCACACAAACTGGCAATGTAACGCAAATGTTCAGCAGACACCAAATCACAGCCCGCATAGAGTCACCGACTTGGCAACCGATATTGGATATCCGGTGATCGCCATCTTATGATCGTAACCTGATCGCGTCAACTGTATCGGCCACATTGTTTTTTAAAATTTTGAACGGCTGTCAAAGCATCTATGTAAGAAATATGTTGTAGCCAGTTGCACCCATATAAACGAAACGTCAGTCATTCGAAATCAGTTGGCAACTGTGACGCGAAGTTCGCCGCGTTGATTTAAGTAAGAATGTTCAATCAAGGTTCTGTCATAATGCCTGGTTCATTTCTGTTCTATTTACTTCTCTTTTCTGTGGTATCGGTCATTAAAAACGGGATGTATGTAAACTTACCAGTTAATCCAGTTATGACATGTTTTTTGTCATCGCGATATAAAAAATATTGCTAAATCTTTACTATATTAACTATGTTTATAGTTAAGGAGTGATGGCGTTGAAATTTCATGTCGTATAGTCTCGTGGTCGTGTCGTCGATCTTAGGCGCGTTTTTTTACGAACCAACGCACGACACGATTTGCAGTCACGTACGTTACGTTTTTCCACGAGGGACGATTCCGCAACTACACGGCAGTTGCGGCTGGTAATGTTCCCGTGCGGTAACGAGTGCCAAATTAATGAAATATCGTGTCGTGATCGTGCGTTGCATCGAAGGCAAGCACATACTGATTTCTACAGTCGCTATATCGTTACACCAAAAATCGTCACGATTCAGCGGCACCGACGATATAGCCGAAATGTCGTTTACAAAACGTACATCGTGCGGACCGGTGTCGTTGAGTGAGAAAGCAATCCATAGAAGTGTATGGCGCTTGGTGTCGTCACCGCATTTTGTAGTGTCGTGCAGTGCTGTCGTGTCGTCTCGTGAAAAAATGTTTAATGAGCCTGCCGGTCGCCTAGCTGCAAAGCACGCTCCGCCAACCCGGACACTGCCTGGACGGCGTACATAGTGCAAGACTGATGTTAACTAGATTCGTTTGTTTTTGTCTGTATAGGCTGATGTTGGGTTCGAATGTTCAAAGCGACCTCTGCTTCAAAATGACTTGAAATGCAGGATTAATTTTCACGATTAGATTTTCCATACATGTTTATGATTTCAATTGTATTTTTTTTATGATGAAATGGGCTAGCGTTTGACCACAACTCACCTGATGGTAAGCGACGATGCGGACTAAGAAGGGGCACGCTTGCCCATGAGGTGCCTATTCACTCTTGTCTTGAAGAGACCCAGGTTGTAATTTATAGGGAACACTGAGGCAGGGAGCGCATTCCATTCCTGTGCAGTTCGTATTGGGAAGGAATTTTGGAAACGCTGCGTACGGACTTTACCAAATTTCACGACGTAAGGATGGAATGACCGCCTCAATGATCTATGGCGGAAATTGGATGACGGGATCAGCCTGAACAGCTCTTGTGCACATTCTCCATAATGAAGGCGAAAGAAAATTGACAGACAAGCTACTCTCCGCCTATGCCGGAGGCTGTGCAACATCTTTTTAACCAGCGCCTCGTTATTAATGAGTCGAATGGCGCGTCTCTCTACAGAGTCTATTGGTTAACTTTCCTGAAAGAATCCTCCTGAAAGAACTGTTAAGATTAAGAGTTGCTAAAATCGATACCGCTTTCATATAAGTACACAATATCCAATTGTTGAACCAGTCACGTGAATTCGATCGACGGAATACAAAACGTTCAACCCGGGGGACAGGTCCCTATTCTTAGTCGGCTCCACATATCTACCGATAACTTTCTACACTTCCCGGTGCCGGTGATTCTACCATCAATCTTTTCGCCACATCATTTGCTCCCGCGCCCGTCCACGATTGAATTTCATTAACGGAACGCTTAGTGCAGATTGAATCCATTTAACTAAACGCAGTGTCGGCCCAGGTTGCCTTATGTTATACAATGTTTTGACGCACGAGTTTTTAGCTGACCGTTTTTATGAACTTTGGAACTGTTCTGTTCTGAACTGATCGATAATAGAATAGAAATTACTGTGCACTTACAAACAGATAGAAAAATTTACGAGCTAGTGCCACAAGTGGTGCCATATCGGTCTTATAATTGGTAGTAAGGAAGATGATGAAAATTAAATTGTGGCTTTTGTTTCAGACCGTTTCAATATCAATGCTGTTGCGCTACGCTCATCACCAGATATTCGTTTTTATTGGTAAGTCAATATTCAAGTGAAAAATTCAATATACTCTGGAGTATATTGAATTTTTCACTTGAAAAGTCTTTTTAATCCTTTAGATTCCTTCTATCAAATCAATATCATGGACAAGTTTGCTCGTTATCATTATCTTCAACTCTGACTACCCAATTGCTAGACATTTGTCGTCCTTTGCATCTGACATTCTCAGCCCCGACTATATTATTTAGTATTATTATAGTTAGTTATTAATGTAGCCTATTTATAAAATAAGTATTTCAGTTGGAGTGCGGTTATAACCGGCGTCAAACGACTCGGCGCGGTCAATCTCTGTTCTTATTTAGGAAAATAAAACCTCTGTAGGCGAGGTTTTATCTTGCGCGTTACCACGAATGCAATTAGGAGATGTTGGAATGAATTCAGTGAAAAAACTCTGAGCCGGCTCAACGGCAAGCTCTTTGTAATAACAATAATTGTGAATAGCGCCCGCGGCCGCGACCCGCCCTTGTACGGGAAAACAGAAAAATAAACAGTGGTGTGGATTTACCTAGCGCCAGCTTCCCCCCACTTTGATCTACCGACAATTAGCCTGCTAAAGATAATTTGTTCTTTCCGCGTCCCTCGCTCCGCCACTTGGCTTATTGTTTCAATACGGCGATTGTTTTGAAATTTTATTTTCCAAACTCTTCTTTGCGAAAATGAAAAATCACAATTTCTGTGTAACGTCGGATATTATTAAGTTCCACGTCGGGGATTTCTGCTCGGATTATCCTTTTGTATTGTTTTATAAAAGCTTACTGATAACAAAATAGCAACGACGGATTTAGTTGCGATAACGAGCTCTCACGCTAATTAATTTGATTAACTAAAATAACGATATCCGTTTGTTTTGTCGTTATTATGATATCAGGATATCACGTGTCGATGATTCTTTGTATTATATAGCGTGTATTGGCGCTCATGCGGTCTCATTGGGAATTGTGCTTATTGGTTTCATTAGCGATGAAATAATGATGCTTTTGTAGCAATTATTTGTATTATTTAGAGAGTTCTGATTGGCTACAGAGGTGGCTATATTAACAAGTGGTATTTTTTTACAGACACATAGAATAAAGGGTGTGACAGATACACGCCATAATAATAATAATTATAAAAAACAGCTTTCAAAATCATCTCATGAAATAAACACCAGAAATTCAGTCTACCCTCCACTCGATATAATTATGACTATGAAAATGTAAAAAACTGCAGAGTATGAAGAAAAAATCTATGACATAGTGCCATAGGTTTTTAGGGTTCCGTATTACTTTATGTATCCGTCACAACCAAATTTTTAGTTTCGGTAAATAAGTCTCCCAGTGGAAGTTTTAAAATAAATACCTTTCTTGAATATCCTAATTTCTTGACATTTCTTTTGTTTTTATTTTTATTTAATTTTTTATAAAAAATTGGTTTGCGTTCGACCGCCAGCTCGCCTGATGTTAAGCAACGATGCGGTCTACGATGGAGCACGCTTGCCTAGAAGAAACCGATTCACTCGTGATTTGAAGACTCCTAGATTGTTACCCAGATTCCCCGGTAGTGAACACCCATTCAGGTAGCGCATTCTACAGACTAGCAGTTCGCATATTAAAAGTGGAATCAAAGCGCTTCGTATGGGTTTTCGGAATATCAACCATAAAGCGATGTATATTTTGGAGTTATTGTTTTAAAAGGATTTATTGTACCCATTTGTTGTGATATAAGAGTCTTATACACAAGTAAGTAGGATGTAAGTGACTATGCCCTGCTGCCAGGTGGAGCGAAGATCTGTAAAAGACAGCTGGTGGCAAGTGGCTGCGTAAAGCAGAAGATTGTACCATGTGGCGTTCTTGAGTGGCCTACGTCCAGCAGTGGACAAACATTAATAAAGGCGGCCAAGTGCTAGTCGGGCTCGCGCACTGAGGGTTACGACATAAATACGTTATAACATAAATAGTTAACTACTAAAATACAAAAAAAGTAGTGCAAAAAGACATCATGCCCAGTCGGTCACCCATCCAAGTACCGACCTCGCTCGACGTTGCTTAACTTCGGTGATCGTACGAGAACGGTGGTCAATAAAATTAAGTCACCGACTCATTTTTAGCATTAGCTTTTTAGCTAGCATTTATTATTTGTTGTTTTACTTTAGAGTGTGTACTATAATCATACCAAGTTTGACGCTTGTACGTATTACCGTTTTTACACTAGAGCCACACAAAAAAAAAGTTTATTTCATGAGAACTTCCTTATAGTTTTTGTTTTTTGTATTTATTATTAATCCGCCGTAACATTACATATTCTTTGAAAAATTCAACGGGTTATCTATTAAAGTTCGAAATATACAGCCGTTAAAAGGTAGGACAGACGGACGGACAGACAGCGTAGGCTCAGGCGTAACAGGTTCCCTATTACACCCTTTGGGTACGGAACCCTAAAAAGGCTGGTAATGATGATGATGATACACAAGTAAATGTACCTTATAGTTATTCTCAACTTATACAGCTTTAAACGGATACCAGGTGACGCTATAGATACCTTTGTTAAAAATCAGATTAATATGAAAAGGAGCTCGAGGCCGGTGTTTGAAGATACACTATTCAACCCGCGGTATCAGATAAAAGTAAATCTGTTCAATGGGACCCAGCCGTCTCTATGACGACTCATCCCTGCAGGTAGAGTTACCATGATAACGAAGAAAAACTGGTATTTTTTTACCAGGAAGTTTCTGGCTTTATATTACTGACAAGCTTGACCATCTGATGTTAAGGTCGCTTTTACTTTTTACACGCGGTCTCGCAGGCACCAATTAACATGTATTGTGTCATACCGGGTGTTTTTTTAGCAAAACCAAATAATTTGAATGTCACAGGTAAATAAAGTAGAAGCTCATAGCACAGTTGCCTATTTTGGATATATCTGCCCGCAGTTTCAACCGCGTTATACCTCCTTGAAGCAACCTCCTTGGTAGTGGGAGCAACCTCCTTTAACTTAGATTACAATTTTTTGTTTATCTGTGATGTAATATGTCAATGTATAGACTTCAATTCTTGTCGTTCCATACAAAATGTATCATCATCATACAAAATGTATGGGAAAATGAATTTTCTTCATATATTTTTTTCGTGTAGATCTCCGATATTTTTAACCGACTTCGAAAAAGGAGGAGGTTCTTAATTAGACTTAACAGTTACTTAGTTTGTTACCTCAGAATTTACGACTTGTGAGCAGATTTAGATGATTCTTTTTTTATTTGAAAGCTGGTGCTTCGCGTGTGGTCCCCTTTCAATTTGGTCCAGTTGTGACATTTTTATGAAGTCTGTTTTTTGTATTGATAATTATAATACTTATTCTGCTATTCGGGGTGAAGAGGAATCCAAATCAAAGATCATGAAAATCGGTCCAGGCGTTCTTTAGTTAAAAATGGTGTAACTAACACTACTTTGTTTTATGTACATAGGAGATTGAGCTTTAAGCGAAATACCTTTCTGACTAGCTCATCACGAAATCTGGAAAACTACTTGAGCTACGAAGCTAAAATTTGGCAGGCAGATTCCTTATGGGGTGTAGAGGTCAGCTGAGCATAGATTTAGCAAAAGGGCCAAATTAAGGGGATTGGAAAGGGGTTGAAAGTTTATATGAAAGTCTACAAAGTTGCGGGCAAATTGATTGAAAATGTTGACGCTAATAGTAATTAATGATGATGACTCAAATTTTTTTAATGTAGCGAATCACGGTAACTTCTTAGAATAGGCATGATGACCAATATTTTTTTATATCCTCATAAAAAAGCTGATTTACCAAAAGGATGGAGAAGGTTTGCCAAGGATAGAGAGACGTGGAAACAATTGGGGGAAGCCTATGTCGACAGACAACCTGACCAAATTGGTTGCTAATAAATTATTATTTTTCTTTGTAAATTAGATTTAAGAATACTACTGTTTTATAAGAATAGCATGTAAGTTAAAAAGGTCAGCGAATAAAGGCTTTTATTATTATTATTATAAACTATCTCGCTGATCTATACAATCCCTGCTTCTGAATACAGTGAATCTGTTATACCCTTGCTCTTTGTTACCTACATACGTCTTTTGCGTTCCCACAGCCATTCCCGCAAAGGTGTTAGAGAGCACAAACGTAACCATACATACGAAGTCCTTTTGAAATTCAAAACTTAACGGAACAAAACTGTATTCTTCTGTGGGAAAAGTATCTTGCCGCATTCAGCGCTTGTTATGTGTCTTATCTAAAGATAAATTTGCAATTTTGACTGTAGGTTTTTAAATGAATTTATATATATACTAGTTTTTTTGCCCGCGACTTCGTACGCGTAGATTTTCATATAAACCTTCAATCCTTTTTTCTTACCTTAATCCGGCCCTTGCGCAAAATAACATAGCCTATACTTCAATCTGGTCATAGCTAAGCATATTCGTGAAAACCGCATTTAAATCCGTCCGCATTTTCTTCCAGGTGTTTAGGAAATGTGCGTGAACAAACAAACAAAATTCTAAAAACTGCCTTAACATGTTCAGCTGCTTATTTTAAGTGTGTGAAATATTGATAGAAGCGTAAAAGTAAAAACACCGTCAACAGTTTTCAAATCAAAAAGATAATGTGACTACAGTGCAGAGCATGTTTTGAAGTTTTCTTTTTGTCTAAACCATAAAAAAGAATATCATGTCATGTCGGGATGATACATCTCTGAAATTTGACTGTCCAGCTTCGCTCGTTCGAATTTTTCTATGACCAGGCAATTTCTGAACTATGAATACGACCACAAGTATATATGGCTTTGGCCACGGAACCCTGACATATGCTTGTCTTGATACGCTCTTGGCTAGTTATTTCTTATTTCGCGTTCATTTGTATGTATACCTTGATTAAAAAGCCATGAAATGGAACTACTCTATTTATCTGTTATAATATCATCAGAAAAATACAATTAAAAATTGGATGCGGTATATTTTGTGTTTTCAACTTCAACTCTTATTTAATGGCCAAAATGCATTGGATGGAAACACCAAAGAGGTTGTAAGGCCTATGTTTTTATAACATCCTTGATCTACACGTTCATTCATCTAAGAAGGTTCCTTAATTTAAATAAAAAGTTTTAATCTGGCTGATTATCTGAATGACAGTTGACAGTTTCAAATTTTTAATGGCTATGTCAATAACATTCTCTTTACTTTGGACCTCCTTGCTTGAGGCTATGTGGCGATCCTCATATTACGTTTCGGGTAACGAAGATAATAATAATTGATTTTTTAGTTTCTTTTATGTAATAATAATAAAGAATTAAAATAAATGATATAACATAATAGCCTATGTTTTAATTTGGTAATTTCTAAGCATATCACCACGCGGTTTCACTCGCGTGGTGATGAAAAATAGCCTACGACCTATATTATTCTCAGACCTACCAAATGTATACGAAAAATTTCATAAAAATCGGCGAAGCCGTTTCGACGCAATTTTTTTCAGCTCAGCATACTATGAAGATTACGTTTTATAGTTCCGTACCTTTATATGATCACTTTGTTGTGCGTCTGTCTGACCCTTTCTCTCAGGAACGCGGATAAGTATCAATTTGAAATTAATATCAAATACTAAGGTTACTAAGCTACTAGAGCTTGGAGGTGTAAAAAATTCAAGGTTCTTCAACGCAATCAGAAGATACGGCCATTAAATCAAATATTTTGATCGCAAACTTACAAAGGTACTTCAGGAAATGGAATCTTGTCCTTGGGGGAACGCAGACATTGCGCAATTCTCTTATAAGGAGTAAATATGGTTTTGATAGCTTATTTGTCAAGAATACGACCTATTTTATCTGTGACTCCTTTTAAATATGGCAAAAAAGTCGCCTGTCGTTCCAGTATTTGAATTCTGTTTTGTAATGTTGATGTTGTAGTGTCTTGTGCACAGACCTACTACCTATAGATTTTCAATGAGCGTGGCTAGCTCAGTGCCTCTCGCTTCAACAAGGTGTGTTGCCACATTAAAATTATTTGCTTTAAGTAAGGGTAATTTACCTACTAGACGGGTAGTGAATCTCTTCAATGAGTAATTTTGGAAACTTTGGAAAATCTTGTGAGATGGAAGGATATCTGAAAAATATAAGGTCGGGGAAAAAGTTTCTTCGTATTTTTTAAACAAATTCAAGACATATTTTTTTCAAGTTTAATTACATTTAATTATAATATATATGTGCCATTTTGTTCGATAACTTGTTGCCATCTTGTAGGTAGTGACATGATCCCGTTGCTGTAGAATTTTTGGGACTTCTGATCAAAAAAATGCAACAAGTAGCTTTGACAGTCCTCTCTTGATGTTAATCTAACACTACCCAAAGAATTCTGAAGAGATCGAAACAGGTGGAAATCTGAGGGTGCAAGGTCAGGGCTATATGGTGGATGCATTAACACTTCCCAACCAAGCTCTCTAAATTTTTGCTGAGTGGCCAAAGATTTGTGCGGTCTGGCGTTATCATGATGAAAGACCACACTCTTTCTGTTGATCAATTCCGGCCGTTTTTTCTCAATTTCTTGTTTGAGTCTCATCTGCTGTTGGCAGTAGAGATCCGAATCGATGGTTTTGCCCGGCGGTAAAAGCTCATAATGAACGATGCCCTGCCAATCCCACCATACACACAGCATCACCTTATTACGTGTTAATCCGGGTTTCGCTACAGTCTGTGGTGCTTCACTGCCCTTTGACCATGATCGTTTGCGCACATTCTTGTCGTAGGTGATCCATTTTTCATCACCAGTGATCAATCTTTTCAAAAACGGTTCGGTTTCGTTACGTTTCAATAGAGAGTCGCAAATGAGTACACGATTCATTTGGTTTCTTTCAGTGAGCTTGTGTGGCACCCAAAT
The DNA here is from genome assembly GCA_949125355.1 of Agriopis leucophaearia. Taxonomy (NCBI): domain Eukaryota; kingdom Metazoa; phylum Arthropoda; class Insecta; order Lepidoptera; family Geometridae; genus Agriopis; species Agriopis leucophaearia. The sequence continues at coordinate 9,218,042 of OX421278.1, forward strand.
ATCGAGTTTTTTTGTATACCCAGTTTTTTTCAAATGGGTCAAAACTGTTTTGTGGTCAATCCCCAGTTCTTCAGCTACGTCGTAACTACTAATATGCCGATCTTGGTCCACTTTTTCAGAAATTGCATCTACTTTATCCGTAACAAGGCGACAAGAGCGAGCTGCATCTTTGACATCAAAATTCCCGGACTGAAAACGCTTGAACCAACATTGTGCTACTCTTGATGACACTGCATTAGGTCCATAAACGTCACAAATTTTTTTCGCGGCTTGAGTCGCAGTTTTCCCTTTTTTGTAATAAAATTTCACAATATATCGAATTTCTTCGTTAGATTCACTCATTTTATCAAACAAAAAAACAATTGAAAAATGGCGGGAAATTGCTTTTTACTTTTTGTATTCCTTTTTTAAAATGTCATATTTTTAATGGTATCAAAACCAGCCAGATACAAACAGTACAACCGATGAGATTTTACTACAACCTTATACATACAAAATACGAAAAGACTTTTTCCCCGACCTATTACTTATGAACAAAAGAAATTAATATTTAGATCCAAATCCATCCGTTTAAAGGTAAGACAGCTTTAAACGGCTGTATCTTTCGCGCCGTAATATCGTCAGTTGAAACTTACACAGAATATGTAATGTTACGACGGATTAACTAAGAAATATAAAAAAGTTTCTTCGTATTTTATAAACAAATTCAAGACATATTTTTTTCAAGTTTAATTACATTTAATTATAATATATATGTGCCATTTTGTTCGATAACTTGTTGCCATCTTGTAGATAGTGACATGATCCCGTTGCTGTAGAAATTTTGGGACTTCTGATCAAAAAAATGCAACAAGTAGTTTTGACAGTCCTCTCTTGATGTTAATCTAACACTACCCAAATAATTCTGAAGAGATCGATACAGGTGGAAATCTGAGGGTGCAAGGACAGGGCTATATGGTGGATGCATTAACACTTCCCAACCAAGCTCTCTAAATTTTTGCTGAGTGGCCAAAGATGTGTGCGGTCTGGCGTTATCATGATGAAAGACCACACTCTTTCTGTTGATCAATTCCGGTCGTTTTTCTCAATTTCTTGTTTGAGTCTCATCAGTTGTTGGCAGTAAAGATCCGAATCGATGGTTTTGCCCGGCGGTAAAAGCTCATAATGAACGATGCCCTTCCAATCCCACCATACACACAGCATCACTTTATTACGTGTTAATCTGGGTTTCGCTACAGTCTGTGGTGCTTCACTGCCCTTTGACCATGATCGTTTGCGCACATTCTTGTCGTAGGTGATCCGTTTCTCATCACCAGTGATCAATCTTTTCAAAAACGGTTCGGTTTCGTTACGTTTCAATAGAGAATCGCAAATGAGATTCATTTGGTTTCTTTCAGTGAGCTCGTGTGGCACCCAAATATCGAGGCTTTTTGTATACCCAGTTTTTTTCAAATGGGTCAATACTGTGTTGTGGTCGATCCCCAGTTCTTCAGCTACGTCGTAACTACTAATATGCCGATCTTGCTCCACTTTTTCAGAAATGGCATCGACTTTATCCGTAACAGGGCGACCAGAGCGAGCTGCAACTTTGACATCAAAATTCCCGGACTGAAAACGCTTGAACCAACATTGTGCTACTCTTGATGACACTGCATGAGGTCCATAAACATCACAAATTTTATTCGCGGCTTGTGTCGCATTTTTCCCTTTTTTGTAATAAAATTTCACAATATATCGAATTTCTTCGTTAGATTCACTCATTTTATCGAACTAAAAAACAATTGAAAAATGGCGGGAAATTGCTTTTTACTTTTTGTATTCCTTTTTTAAAATGTCATATTTTTAATGATATCAAAACCAGCCAGATACAAACAGTACAACCGATGAGATTTTTACTATAACTCTATACATACAAAATACGAAAAGACTTTTTCCCCGACCTAATATAATTAAGTCAAAACTAAAGAGGGTACACATCCACACATACAACAAACGTTTTTGTTAAGGTATTTTTGTATTTGCTCTGGTGTAAAAACCAAATGGTACGTAACGGTAATCGGTACAAGCGTCAAACTTGGCGGATTATAGTGCACACCCTAAAGTAAAACAACAAATAATAAATACTGGCCGCATGCGAGTCGGTCACACATTTCTGTTTCCCACAAGTTAAGCAACGTCGGGCGCGGTTGATACTTGGGTGGATGACAGCCTGGGTGTGATGTTGTGTATTTGCACTACTTTTTGAATTTTGTGACGGTACAGAACCCTCAGTGCACGAGCCCGACTCGCACTTGGCCAGTTTATATATTTTCATGGATGGAATTATGGATAACATCCCAATTAATGAGATACTTAGATAAAACTCTTTATTATTTACAGTACAATTGCCGATTGTTACACTAGTTTGTTTTGTTTAAAGCTGTTTTATCGTGTTATATGTTTACTGTGGTGTGAACAATAAAGAGTTTATCTATCTATCTATCTATCTACACATATTACACACGATAAATCAGACTTCAAAAAAAGATTATTTTGTTTTATTTGAACAAAATCACGCTGATGATGATTTATGATGATATATTTTCTTTGATTTAAGTACATTTAAGTGTGTTTATTAGACCCTGAGCAGCTGCAGTTGCTCAAAAATATAATTTTTCCCTTTCTGATATTGGATTCGGCATTGAAATTACTGGAACAAATTCTACTATGTTTTCCTGGCACCCAATTTTCACAACCAGTAGCACTGATCCATTTTATTCGTAAGCCAGGATCAGTTGGAAACCGGCAGAACGAATAATTTATGTTAATTGTGGTGGGTAATTTCATTTATAAACTGGCAACATTGATTGTTATTCTTCTCAGTTAATATTTTGATAAAACTCATAGGAAATACCACAAATCGACCAAAAAAAAGGACTAATTATGAATAAAATATTTACGCATTGATATCCTGAATTTATTTAGGTGATCATTACAAGCTCTACATGTTTACTTACGTGTGAAATTATATTTCATCGTTTTTTCTCTCACTGCGGTACTTGCAGCCCAAAATGATACAACCAACCATTGTAAATGTTTGTTTTACAATTATTTCTCAGACGAAACACGCATTTATCACATAAAATCACCAAAAAAATGCAATAAACAATATTCAGACCCGTTTTGTTTGGCACAGAACCGTCAGATTTTGACATTTCTGGTCCAAAAAACAGGCCACGCCGATAAGGACAAAAAAGTCTAGTTATGTCCTTTTTGTACTTGTGCTGAGCCATATTAATTTGTCTCTTTCACTGAAATATATTGCCGATCTGGTTGTGTATATCTGTGGTCTTGTGCGTAAAATAAATGTTTTTTCTTTCTTTCTTTTCTTTCTTTAAGACTAGTGTATAATCCAATTTTTTTTTTGAAAAATTTCATATCATTTCAATAGTGATGTAGTGTTGACCGATGTATAACAGTTTTTTTTCCCAAGTTTGATTTTTAGTTGGCTGCTGGAGGTGTTGGTTTTCGGGTGTATGTATGGCATATTTATTAAATTTGTAGTAAACCCTCAGTTCACGAATCCGACTCGATTTTGGCCAGTTTGTACAAAATATTGACAGGTGTTAGGTATACCTGTCAATATTTTGTAGTTTTGTTGTAGAACTAGATGTTACTTCTATAGTTTAGCTGTTTCGTTACTATATATCAGCGACTTAAAAACCGAGTTTAAATATCTTAAGTATCTGCTTAATAATATTAGCAGAAGAAAATTTAAAAATATATCAGTATTGAAATAACATACCTACCAACATAATCTCAACCCTAACTCCTAAAAACCTTTGTTTACCTTACCTAAAAATCCTTCTTCACTTTACCTAATATATACCTTTACAATACCATTCCGTCTCGAGGAAAAAAAGGCTTAAGCATTTGCATAATTAAATATCGTAATTAACTCGGCTATCCCGAGGATATAATTAAGTGTTGAACAAAGGAGTTCTAATGTTTATTTTTTATCAATCCTCTTTTTGAGCTTCACCACCAATGGATTAAAATGTACTTTTAATGTTATCTTGCTATTATAATCCGTAATATTTTTCAATCGTAACTTTTCTATTTTTCCGTTATAAATAATGCTGAATCCTGATACAATGGGGTTAATTCTGTTGTACCATTCTCTAAACTAAACTAATTTGAGAGGACTAAAATTATCGGCGCTTCTTTTCATTTCAGTACGCCAGAAAAGGATGGCAACAAATTCAGAGCTGTCAAATTTAGTTTTGAGGATGGTACATCAGAATCGACGTCATTGCCGAGCATATGCTTAATTTAATATCTGTTCAATTACGATATTCAATGCTCTAATTTCCAACAAGTAATAGATGCGATGACTACTTCTCTCATATAACTGTCTGATAAAATTAACAACAAAATGAAAAAGGTCGCTAAATCTACCGGTATTATAGATGTAGATGCTTGTAATTCGTCGAAGCAGAAATATTTTATTTTTGCTTCTCCCTCGCTAATGGATGGCAGAAAAACAACCTTATTTGGAGATTAGAGGTAGCAAAATGTTTTAGTCTCATTTTAATGATCACAATGTTTTTATAGGCATGCGTATGGAAAAGACATTGTAATTAAGAGGGGTTCCGCCTTGTATGTTATTGTTTTTGTGGTCAGATTGTTGTCTGATTATGTAAAATACGTATTTTGTGGAGCAAACGGTTAAGCGGTTATAAATCATCTTAAATTTTGTCTAAAAGGGAAAATATTATTTTTAAAATAACATAATATATTCTTGTTTCCTACGTGAGCAAAGCTAGCATTCTAGTATTTTATTTATTTAATTGGTTGGAATGAATGTTTTTTTGGGTTCCGTAGTACTACAAGGAAACCTTATAGTTCGTTCTATCTGTTTGTCTGTCTCTCTGTCTAGTCTAGACAGACAGATTGGACATACTAGACTGGACTGGTGGACAGACTGTTCGTCTTTTCGTCTGTCCATCTGTGTGTCTGTCCACCTGCCCGTCTGTCCGTCTGGCCCTCTGTCCGTCAGTTCTTCTATCAGTCTGTCAGTATACCGTCCTAATTTTTGAGTTTGTGTTGTGTAAAATTGTGCTTAAGCGATTGTTTTGCGAAACAAAATATTTTTGTCTTTTTGTGCGTAGCATGTTTCGTTATTGATATGAAAACCATGACGAGTCTAGTTTTCTGGTAGCGATCATGTCACTATTGATTTCAGTTTGCATCTTGATCAAGCTCGAATAAGGTTTGGGCACGAAATTTTACGCCGCGAACTCAAAATCCGGGCCTTTATAGCTCATGAAACCGGGCATCCAACACCTCACTCTATATTTACAAAATGAACCCACTCCAAAGGGATATTGTACGAAATAACAATTAATTCAAAAGTGGGGGTTTTGCTTTTAAATCCCTCTCATGGTTCTCAGGCACAAGCGATGATACTTGATGCTCTGAACAATGAAGCAGGTAATTGGCACTAAACCGCCTGTTAGTGCCGCGAGGGAAGCGGCCCTAATTAGACGGAAATAGGAGAAATAACGAGAATCAGGTCGACGAGGGCTTGCGTCCGAGAGCCTTGCTGTATAATTCGACGAAGCGACGCTTTCAAAGGATTATTTTGAAAACTAAACGTCGCCGCAGACAATACCTGCACATATCTGTTCACTTCAGCAGCTAGACCTAATACTTTAGTAAGTAGGCTAATATTACTTCTTACCGTTTGATAGTTATGGTCATGTATATAAAGTGAGACTTTGAGGAAATGAGCTGCGCTCAATTTTGTGCAACTCGTAAATGATACAGAATAGTATAAAGTTTATTTATTTACAAAACACGAGTAAGCATACACACACACACACACACATTTAGGTGTTGTATAAGTAGGTGTTAAAATAATATTAGTCACTTTGTATCATATTTTGAAAATTACGTTTCATTTCATCCTAGATATCTTGGACAGATTTTTCAGTTAGGTAAGTCCAACTTAGGCAAAGAGGTCGCCTGAAGAATCCAACTCGGATGGGCAGCGTTCGGGAAATTGCGTGAAATCTTCTCGTCCCAGATACCACAGTGTCTAAAGACAAGGGTCTTTGACCAGTGTGTGTTGCCAGTGATGACATAATATGGTAATGAGACGTGGTCCTTAACTGTTGGCCTTTTGCAATAACTTAGAGTCACACAACGGGCACTGGAGAGAGCTATGCTTGGAGTTTCTTTGCGCGTAAGAATTCGGAACGTGTATATTCGCCAAAGAACCAGAGTCACCGACAGCTATTAAAATTTGCATGTTGAAGTGTCAATGGGCAGGCCACATCGCTCGAAGAACCGACAACCGACGGGGAAGAAAGGTTCTTGAGTGGAGACCACGAACCGGACAACGCAGCGTAGGTAGGCATCCCACTAGATGGACCGACGACATTGTGAGAGTCGCGGGCATCCAGTGAATGCAGTTGGCAGGATGTCGTTCAGTACTCGTAAAAAGAGCTGATATAAAAGTTGCAGTTACCGTAGTAAAAAAAAATTCAAGATGATGAATGCATAGAATCTCTTTTCGGCTTAGTACCACCGTTTCGTGGAACTCTATAATGACCACTAAGTGTATTATCTCCCTCAAGCGTCAACTCATAGACATGTGTATCCTCACCACACTCACCAAACATCAGAAGTACCATCTCAAGGTTTCCAAAAAAGAAGTGGAACGTATCCTTGCAATTAAAAATCAAGACCGCGTTCGCAACACCATACTGCGTTCCATGACAGGCGTGACAGACGTAGGGATTAAATTTGCCAGGCTCATATGGCAGTGGGCGGGCCACGCATGCCGAATGCATCCAGACAGGTGGGCGAAGTCTCCACGGAGTGGGAGCTACTGAACAGTTGACCCTCAGGTCGCCCCCGGATTCGATGGCGCGATGAACTCGGGAGGTTTAAAAAAGATTGGTCGGTCCTGGCCCAGGGCCCCGATTCTACTAAACCAATTGTTTTTCAATTGTTAATGAATTGCCTAATTTTTTTTTTTACTTTTCACACCTTATCTATAAACCAAAAGTGACAAAAGGATAATTTTTGAGGCAATTCATTATCAATTTAAAAACAATTGGTTTAGTATAATCGGGGCCCAGGACAGAGACCAGTGGAAGAAATTGGGGGAACCTTTATTCAGCAGTGAGACAATACAGGTGTTATCCATGTCCGCATTGTATTGATAATGTTGAGAGATTCTGTTGGAAAATTATTCTACGAATAAGTTTTTTCCGCCACACCGATTTTTATGAATCTTGTATTATGTACTTGTATACCTACTAATGATAGACTAGACAAAATATGATTACAACCAAATTTTCTTACCTAGCGAGATAACATAAAACATATTCTGTAGAGATTGTATTTATTTTTATATATTGGCAAACATGTTGGCGGTCTGCCTGATGGTGAGCGGTAAAACCATTACCACTATGGTGTTGTCCATGCTTTGCCTGCCTTGAGAAATGTTTCAGAGATTTGTAGATACCCTTTTTAAAACGCTCCATGTTGTTCAACAAAAATGAGAAAAATAATAAAACGTAGGCGTTGTTCTTTTTTTTTGTAAAAACATTTTTTCACTCTTCCGAGAAAATGTTGAATACTTCGCATTTTATCGACGAAAACACTTAATTATTTTAGGATTATTTTTTATTTCCGCCTTGATACCTCGTAATGGTTTATTTCTATGGAAAATTACGCTCAGTCTGATACTCGATAATTGAGAAAATCACCTTGCCAATCGCCTTACGCGAGGAAAAATCGCAAATTAGATACTTAAAGGATTTTCAAGCCTACGCATCGCATCGTTTGTTAAGTTCCTTTAGGGTTCTGTGTTCTATTAAATACTTTTTACGGATTTTGCATTTAGTATGTTAATGCTGAGGTCGGCAACAGATTCTTTATATGGCTGAATATTTATGGACGTACCTACGTGTAAATGTGGGCAGAGGCATCGTGGAGTACGCATACGTACCTAAGTCTATAAATACCCTGCTGCCGCCTAGGCTTTTATAGTAGTTTTCTGAAATGTCACGAGGAAACGTATAAATTTAAATAAAGAATTTTAGAGTAGTTTTAAAATTATAACTTAGTAACGAAATTTTGGAAAAAATGGAGCCAATGTCCTGTGATGGCCTGAAAATGTATTTTTTGTCTGTAATCCTAACATAATCTCTATAAATTTGCTTCTTTTTAGTAGAAATAACGTTATCGAACCTCTTTTTGAAAGACGTACTACATTATATTAGAAAAAATGCCGCTTATTAATTTCAGAGTCGAGAAGACCAGACCTAAAAAAATAATTTTACTCACAGTATGCTCTTCAAGTAATTGACACATTTTCGACCATTATCGAAAAAGTTTTTTCTTTCTTTCATGAAACTGATAAGCTTAACAAGCGGTTTATACCTACATGAAACGGTATGTACCTAAGCGTGCTACTTCAAAAAACAAAAACACAGCTTTAACAAGGTTTTCTGAAAAATTATCACGACAAATCTGCGTTATTTACCTCATTTAACTAGATAATTTTTTAATGTCTGTCACAAAATACGTGCGGAACCATTCCAATATATTTTTCAATCGAATAAAGCGCCAGACAATATTTGTATGAAAATACATCAAGTATTTTATAAAAAGAAAATCTTTGCAATAAAATTTGGCCGCTATTTTTATTTCAACGAGTTTGTTTTGCTGAAAGGAATATACTTGTAAGCTTTAAACCAGGTCTCCTGCGCCCAAAATCTAACATTACAAACTAACTAAACATATATAAGTATTTATATTAATATATATATGTATAATTATTAATATCTATTTAAGTATGTATTTAAAAATATATATATGTATGTATATCAGTCTCTGGCAGCCATATTACAAGCTTTGCTTAGTTTTGGGGTGAGATGACCATGTGTGCAATGTCCCAGGTATTTATTTATTTATATTTATCTAACATCGAGCTTATTATGTAATTTGGATTGTGATCACAATCGCATGCCATCCCGTTCCATTTACTCACTCGCACCACGCGTTTAAGAGCGAGATAGCACACGATCGCGATCACAATCCGAATCACATAATAAGCTTGATGTTAGCATGTTTTATAAGTTTGTTATGTTATATTTTGGACGCAGAAGACTTGGCTTTATGCTTAATTTGCCTATAGATTTTGTGTCTGTGTACAGATAGTTATTTGTAGTGAATCTTGCAGAGTCCCCATGCGGAAGGACTTTTCAACCGGCAAAGTATTGTGCAAATTATGTTCCGAAATGAAGAGCAATGTTTTCAGTGGAATTACAGCTATAACATAAAGAGATTAAACATCTAATAATGGCATGCATTGATGCATTTCCTTATGCAGATCTGTTGACACGTATCTCGATCGCAACGCAAGTCTTCCGGCAAAGCGTAAGGGCAATTTGTTCCATGAAGCGTTGCCAAAGACGTGTGAAGCCGTGCAAAAACCCGGTTCTCGAGTAGTGCATGAATTGGAATGTGTTCGAGTTAGTCTCGAGTGTGAGTGTATATTGCACGTAGAGTAATTACGAGTATATCGAGTACTAGCCGTACGCCCCGGCTTCGCACGGGTGTAAGCTCGGCCTTCGGACTCGCTACAAAATATAATATAGCCCATGTCACCCGGGGATGGTGTAGCTTCAGAACAGTGAAATAATTTTTCAAATTGGTTCATTCGTTTCGGAGCCTATTCAATGCAAACAAACAATCAAATCTTTCCTCTTTATAATATTAGTATAGATGACACATAAGTCGTTTTGATTCAGTGATTTGGTCTGAGAGGGCTTACCAGGACTGGAAAAAAGATGTGACAGTGTATTATTAGGTTTAACGCCGAATGGAGAGGAGCGCAGGGTGGCCGTGGAAAAGTCAGCTGTTTTTAACACGCTTTTACTAGCTTGGTATGTATGTATGTAACGGAATCTTTAAACTTCATTTTCAACTACTTTAAAACTTAGAAACAAAAGTAATCTAAAACCCTACTAACTATGAAGGTAATCTATGCAGTTAGTCTAAATTTGTTGAAAACGAAATTAGACTCTGTTATAACTAAATCATACTAATGTTATAAATTCTAAAATGTGTTTGTTCCTCTTTCACGCAGCAACAGACAAACGGATCGACAAGATTGTTTGTATAGAAATGGTAGACCTGACAGTGTCATAGGACTACGTAATGCCTGAACGGATTTACACAAAATTTTATAAAGATGACTTACAGCTTAAATTAACAAATAGGCTTTTATCACAAAAAAATTACGGTTCCTGTAGGGTAGCTCATGAAATCGCGAAGCGCTGCTATATGCTAAAATACAAAAATGATTCAGTAAAATTTGCTGCCCTTAAAGAAGATATAGCATTACAAAATATCGTCATACACTAAACTACAAAATTTAATCTCGGCCATATTCTAAAAGATATCGCAAATAAACGAAGGGAACGGCATATTGCACACGCGATATTTTAATATCGTTGGCTCTCCCAATGCTCCCGTAACGGGAATCGTGCCAGAAAGCCAGTAAATCGCAGAAAGCGCGCGAAAAGGAAAAACGACGCCGGCGGTGAAAATTAATTTTCACGTGATGAATGATGAACGATGAGTGTGCAATTTGCAATTTTTTCCATCGCAATGTATAAATCTGCAAACCTATTTTGACAGTTTAAATATACAATGTGGAATATTTTTCAGTAGGTATGTATAGTTTTCCTGGAAATGTTCTTGGTTGGAAGATATATAAGGTCGGGGAAAAAGTTTCTTCGTATTTTATAAACAAATTCAAGACATATTTTTTTCAAGTTTAATTACATTTAATTATAATATATATGTACCATTTTGTTCGATAACTTGTTGCCATCTTTTAGGTAGTGACATGACCCCGTTGCTGTAGACATTTTGGGAATTCTGATCAATAAAATGCAACAAGTAGTTTTGACAGTCCTCTCTTGATGTTAATCTAACACTACCCAAAGAATTCTGAAGAGATCGAAACAGGTGGAAATCTGAGGGTGCAAGGTCAGGGCTATGTGGTGGATGCATTAACACTTCCTAACCAAGCTCTCTAAATTTTTGCTGAGTGGCCAACGACAGATGAACATGATGAAAGACCACACTCTTTATGTTGATCAATTCCGGCCGTTTTTTCTCAATTTCTTGTTTGAGTCTCATCTGCTGTTGGCAGTAGAGATCCGAATCGATGGTTTTGCTCGGCGGTAAATGCTCATAATGAACGATGCCCTTCCAATCCCATCATACACACAGCATCACCTTATTACGTGTTAATCTGGGTTTCGCTACAGTCTGTGGTGCTTCACTGCCCTTTGACCATGATCGTTTGCGCACATTCTTGTCGTAGGTGATCCATTTTGCATCACCAGTGATCAATCTTTTCAAAAACGGTTCGGTTTCTTTACGTTTCAATAGAGAATCGCAAATGAGTACACGATTCATTTGGTTTCTTTCAGTGAGCTGGTGTGGCACCCAAATATCAAATTTTTTGTATACCCAGTTATTTTCAAATGGGTCAAAACTGTTTTGTGGTCAATCCCCAGGTCTTCAGCTACGTCGTAACTACTAATATGCCGATCTTGGTCCACTTTTTCAGAAATGGCATCGACTTTATCCGTAACAGGGCGACCAGAGCGAGCTGCATCTTTGACATCAAAATTCCTGGACTGAAAATGCTTGAACCAACATTGTGCTACTCTTGATGACACTGCATTAGGTCCATAAATGTCACGAATTTTATTCGCGGCTTATGTCGCATTTTTCAGTTTTTTGTAATAAAATTTCACAATATATCGAATTTCTTCGTTAGATTCACTCATTTTATCGAACAAAAAAACAATTGAAAAATGGCGGGAAATTGCTTTTTACTTTTTATATTCCTTTTTTAAAATGTCATATTTTTAATGGTATCAAAACCAGCCAGATACAAACAGTACAACCGATGAGATTTTTACTACAACTTTATACATACAAAATACGAAAAGACTTTTTCCCCGACCTATTATGTTGTATCTTGGTGTGTAGTTTTTTTCACAACGGACTACTAGGCATGCGTTCGATCACAATCTCATCTGGTAGGAAGCGATGACGAGGTCGATGATGTAGCACGCTTGCCTGCGAAATACCTATTCACTTTTTTCTTGAAACAGCCCCGGATTGTACCCGTTCAGAAAAGCAGACGCAAAGAGTTTCATACATTTGCTGTTCTGTTCGAAAAAGTGGATTGGAAACGCTTCTGAATGGAATTTCCATCATCAGAGAGTCTTCTTGTCGTGCGTCTCGCACCGTTATGGAACAATAGTGAAGGCAGTATTAGGTCGTGAAGTGCTTGTGCATACTCGCCGTAGTGTGTAAATACCGTCAGGCTAGCGGTGCCTACACTTCACGCCGGTGCGACAGGCTCTGTGATCTGGATTCCACGTAGTCATCATTAATAAGCCTTTTTGCACGCCTTTCTATGGAGGCCAAAGCCTCAAGCTGGCACTTGGCAGACCCATGCAACAAGTGGTAGCAGGGTAGCAGGTACCTACTCCATACACAACGGAACGTGTCCTTGATATAGGGTTAGGAGCTGGCCTTCGGACTGGCTACAAAATATAATATAGCCCATGTCACCCGGGGATAGTGTAGCTTCCCAACAGTGAAAGAATTTTTCAAATCGGTTCAGTAGTTTCGGAGCCTATTCAATGCAAACAAACAAACAATCAAATCTTTCCTCTTTATAATATTAGTTTTCATACAAAGATCTTTGCCTATATCGAATAGGATTCGTATTTTCTTAATAGTGTTGTAATTATTACACTTGTCACGTTAAATAATTAAAACAATTTAATTATTCCAATAATATCTTCTATAATAATTTATTTTACAGTAACCTGATACTTATACTTGTCTTGTGATAATAGAAATAGAAACACTTCACCTATGAAACAGTATCGAGATTTTTCCGAGACAATAGAAGTAGGTACTAAGCGGATTGTTGACCCACATCCATTTAGGACACGTCACATCAACCCCTTTATTCAGTTATGTGACATCAAAAGGCGCCTTCTGAGAACACCACCGCCTATTTTCGATATGGAAACTGTACGAGGATTATCCTACCGTAGGCAAACAACGGTCCCCAAAGCCTCGCCGACACGGCGTAGCATGGAGGCAGCGACTCAAGTTACTTAAAGAATCCATCTTATTGAAAACTTTCACGGATTTTATCGTGTATATTGTACATGATTTTAATTCCTTACCTTTCAATGTCTGTGGTCACAGGTTCAATCCATGCATCGGACTGATTTTAGTAACTGTCATAAATGGACAAGACAAGAGCTGCATAAGCAAATCCCGTCAACCAATTTTTGCCATAGGTCATCGAGACAGTCATTACATCTTAAGTCGTAATCTTTGGTAAAGTCCGCACGCAGCGTTTCCAAAATTCCTTTCTATACCAACAGCAAAGGAATGGATTGAGCTCCCTGCCTCGGTGTTCCCTATAAAGTACAACCTGGGTCTCTTCAAGACAAGTGTGAATAGGCATTAGGCATCTCATAGACAAGCGTGCTCCATCTTAGACCACATCATCACTTACCATCAGGAGAGCTGTGGTAAAACGATAGCCGTTTCATTAAAAAATTAAAACCATTAAACAGCCATGAGCCATGTTAGTATGCATTCTGGAATACCTACAGTACGCTCTTTAAACATGTTTAGTAGTAACGGCCTGCGTTAATACATGCCAATCGATAGAGTAACCATCTCTTACTACTGAACTGTAGGTATGCGTCTAATGCGCACGAGTATGACAAACCGTTCACGCTGCTGCTTTTTTTATAGATAAATACGCTTGCGCATGTCCGCCATCTAGCTTGATGTTAAGCGATGATGCGTTGGAGTAAGCTTGCCTAGAAGAAACCGATCATTCTCGCAAGCGCAACATCAAGTACTGTCCAGTCCGTAAATGCCACGGAACATAGAGCATACGTGAACTATGCTAACGATAAGACGATAAAACCTTTATCTTATTACGTATCTGGAACCCCACGGCGCGTCGTTTTCAACTAAATCCTATTTAGTGGTGCTTTTTCAGACTTTTTTCGACGAATGGCGACGGGTACTTTTTAACAGTCTGTGTTTAACTTGATTATTTATCAGATTAGACTGAGAGTTAGTCTGGGGATGAACACCTGGATTTGTGAAGGAGACCATAAAGCTTAACGATGCCTTTAAAGTTTGCTGACTTTCAGTAAATGTAGGTACAATGAAAAAGATAAACACTCGATTCAGCATACAGGGTCATACAAATTTAAATGCTGTAACTGATATCCTTGCCTGGTGGGGCGTGCATTTAAAGAAAATAATTTTTATTTTAATTTTAAAATAGTTTTAAATGATTTTGATGAAACCTTTCAATCTCTGTGTTAACTGTCATTTTTCTACTTTTTAGTTTAATTAGACATGAAGTCAGTTTTTTTTTTGCTAAAAAACATACTTTATTATTATATTGTTATAAAGTGTAAAGTTTTTTTTTTAACATTCCTTTTTGAAATCATAGCGTTAAAATACATCGTGTAAGTACTTAATCATAGTAACGTAACTAGCTTTTTGTATAACACGCCACTAGACGATGAAAAAACCAAAACTGCAGTCTGAACATCGTAAGTGCCAACGAATACAACACAACCCATATATTTTTAAAGGTCTCCCGTTGTCGCGTCGTAAAGAATGATCCACCGTCTCTGGCTACACCATTACTTCTCGAGTCGCATGAAAAATTCATACAGCTGTCGTTGATCGCGTTAAAGAGAGTTGACGACGCCCGCGCATTCTCACGAGACCTCTAACAGCAGCCTTAAGAAGGCATCGCCGTTACCCTTACTTTAAACTATTGCACCGTTATACTAAGTTTAATTCATGCTGGCATACGTGCTCTGGAAGATCTAATCTGCTCTGTTATGGCCTTTCTTTACATGGATTGCTTGGCCTGGTTTGCGTGGGATGATTAAATTTTCTACTATGCTGAAACCTGCGGTTCCCTGTGTGCAAATAAAAAGGGATGGAAGAATATTAGGTTTTGTAGGCAAGCTATTATTATGAGAATTTTCGTATCGCAATAATTCGCTTTCAAAATAATAGATATCGTCGTGTGTTATGCCTTTTAGTTGTGTCTTGATGTGAAACACGTTTGTAGCAATATTAATCCAAGTTCTATTGTTTCAGTGGACCTTCTGCAAATGCTAGAGTTCAACGTCACAGTATCGTTCCCGGCCGCGCCTCTTCTCACAGTCATATTGGCTCTAGTCGGTAAGTCAACTTATAAATACACTAATTAACACTCACATATGGAGATACGAGTACAATACCTATAGAGTCACAACCTCTAAGTGAAAACAGTAAAAAAACGTCCGAGCGTCGTTGTACATATCTAGAAATCAATTATGTAGTTCACAATGCCACATTTGTTCCAATTTAGACGTTATGTCGGTTGCATAGTGTTCAACGTTGCTTGTCCGCTAGGGCAACGTAACACTGGCATCGCGCGGCGTTGTAGTCGGATCGCGGTGGCCTTACAACTAACCAAAAAGTAGGCGCAAAGCGTACGTGCGCCGAGTTTTGGTTCAACTTTTTTTGAACGACTGTGATTCTATTATACTAATGTATTGTATCTCGATGCACTCACACCTTCATTTCTAATGAAGCTATAAACTCAGATTGTATTATTTTGATATGCATTCTGAGTTTAATAAGATTGTTTGTATATATTGACCGGGGTTAAAACTTCAAAATAAAACCACCAGAAATAAAACACTGTTTTAAACTATCACGGCTGTTCACTACAGTTATATGATTATTTACGGGATATTTACCACAACCTTACCACGGTAAATATCCCGTAAATAATCATAACACCAGAAATAAGGTACTATTTTCAAAGATAAAAACTATGGGTATAGTCAGCGTCCAAAAATTACTGAACCAAAACTAGAAAACCATTCTGAAGTAATCAGTGTATTTATTCTAAATTTTTTGCTAGCTAAATTAGATATTGTTTTAATGATGAAGAATTGAAATTGTTTGATGTTTTTTTTAAAATATATCTACGAGGACATTTATTTTCTTTGATTTTGTACTAGACCCAACATCTGTCGTTGTAAATCAATGACTATTTTCAATGTTATTTAAACGTATCTGTGATGCCCCTGGGTGTACGTACAGGTATTCATAGGCGACGATGATTACGCTTACCATCAGGCAGCCCGTAGAGTTCACTTTCGCATTAAAAAACATTTAAATTGTGTCAACGGATCCTTAAATGTACCTACACCAAGAATTCCTACACTTATCTGATTCTAGTAGATAGTTAGAAGCATTCAATCATAGTGAACGTTCAGCACTTACATATGCAACCGATCCGTGCTCACAAGATCTCGACAAGTTGCCAGAGAGTCTTCAGAGCGTGAAGAGCACTTGCGGCAGAAACGCTGAGAGCCGACACGATCGTCGCTTCCCAACATCTCAACTATTCTGGTGTACGACGTTTAAGAATCGCTTATTTAAACATCAGCAAACCCTAGACTTAGAAAATATGCAGAATTGTAGAGGAACATTATTTTCATGCGTTTTGTTTAAATTGCATCAGGTCGTAGCGTAGTTCTGTTTATTTAATAAGATTTAATACGATCCGCTAGTGATGTGCGTGTGCCTTAAAATACGTGTTTTCTATTTGAGTCAACTTGCACTCGTGTGTGCTAACATACGCTCTGCAATCATATTACCTGCCGGGGACTGCAACGTAACGACTTCACCCAACCTTTTATAAAGACCCGCTTATGATGTCTCGTTAGAGAGAATTAGGTACAGCTTCTGAAACTGTATGAATTGCATAATGTTTGTGAGGATTCTTTGAATCTTGTTATATTTCCAATTGAATATAATGTACTCGCTTGTTAAACATGTACCTAATGCTATTTCTGTGAAGTGTATTTGAACTGTAAATACGACGCACTCTTCATTATTCCATATTTTAAAATATAAGGTCGGGGAAAAAGTTTCTTCGTATTTTATAAACAAATTCAAGACATATATAAATAAGACAAATATAAAATTTCACAATATATCGAATTTCTTCGTTAGATTCACTCATTTTATCGAACAAAAAAACAATTGAAAAATGGCGGGAAATTGCTTTTTACTTTTTATATTCCTTTTTTAAAATGTCATATTTTTAATGGTATCAAAACCAGCCAGATACAAACAGTACAACCCATGAGATTTTTACTACAACTTTATACATACAAAATACGAAAAGACTTTTTCCCCGACCTATTATGTCAGACGTTCAAGGTGTCTGTGGTAACGAAATTTCTATGAAATAATCGGACAAAAAGAATTAAAAGTATTACCCGAACATTTTCGTGTGTCGCCGTACACGAAAAACATTCCAGAAATTACCAAAATTCTTCTGATATTGTTCAACGTTGGGCGCCATTATTTTCAGTTTCCGCGTTTGGCTCTGGTCCTAATGCATGCCCCTCCATTTTAGTGTGTCGCCTATACTAAGAATTTGGTGTCTTTGGAGCCGTTAGTAGGTCGGTCGATTCAACAAGTCGAGCGCGGCGCCTGTTGCGCGGCAGAGGGGAGGCGGGGCGCCTGTTGCGCCTCGCAGACGCCGCCGCCGCCCACTCCAGCTACGCCCGTGCTGCCGTCCACATAATGGAAGATACTTTTGACCCACTTTCGCATTTTTGCAGGTTTTCTCTGTTACACTTGCAGCAGTTAGGGCATGCATTCCTCGAGTGCGAGCAGCGTCATACTTAAGTTCGCTTCGAACGACATGTCTAGATTCTATATAAGTAAACTCGATATCTTTGAATCTATGGTACACCTGTTACAAAATACCTGGAAATATTACATACTTATTGGCGACGAGAAGTATGGGCGTTATAAGAAATGTTATATTGAGAAATACTCTTATATCAAATAATATATCTAACGAGCGATTTTTGTTCAGTTGTTATGAAAGAACTTTTTCAATGAGGTCTTTTTAGCATTTTGATACGATAATGTAATGTACAGCTTTTCATAAGCTTGATGCTCGCATGCCTTTATCGTTTACGATTTGCGCGTTCAATTTGTATTCTGTTTAATGATCTAGTCTGAAATATTTTTAAGCTCTTGTCTTTTTAAGTTCATCTTTAGACCTCCAATTACATAATAATTTATCATAACTTTTATTTATAAAGTGGTGATAAAATCCTTAAGAATAACAGCAAGTTTAATTGTTTTACCTTTACACCAAAACTAAAAGGAAACCAAAATTTTACCTTGTAAAATTAACAATAAACTTTATAATTCGGCGCCCTCTGTTCTTGGTAGCAGTTCCAGGGCTAAGTTTCATTCAATATAAACATAAGCAAAAGGCTTCATTTCGTACTTGGTAAACAACAACAAAAGCAAGCGGCCATAGCCCGAGTACCTGCCGAACAAAAGATTGATTTGCACAATTATGGAAGCAATATTGTTTATTTGAGGGCCCCTGAGAGGTTACATCTGGTGTTTCAGCGATCTGGCCAGAAAATAGCTTCTGTTCAACTTATAGTAGTTGTGGTGATGAATATACCATCACAACATTAATATACAGGGTTACGTGGAAAGGAAGAACTAAGCCTCAAGAGGGCCATGATACCCATCATTATTAACAACTTCTATGGGACCAACCCTCAAATCATGAAATATCAGCTGCTTCATACATTTTGTAGGGTGACAATGACCATTTTCTATGGAACAGCCGATATTTTTTCGCGGTTTCTGAGTTGTTCCCATAGTAAAAGTTGTTCATAATAATTGGTAATTTGGGCCCCTTTCTGCTTAGTACACCTTTTTCGCGTAACCTAGTATCAATTATTAATCTAGTTTTCGATAATATCGCCATATAATTTCCACCCATACATTATGGAAATTTTCTAAGGTTCGTACAAAGCATTTAGAATCCACAATTCTCATTAATTTCATTTTCCATTTCATTCAATTCAATTTGTAGGGCTAAAGCATTGTTTACGTCCATCTCACACACTTATTTCCGTTCTTTACATAGTTTTTATTGTTCATATATTACGTACAATCACAGAAAAAAATATATTGTAAGGTACAAAACAACTATGTTAATGGCGTCCTCAAATATCCTGTTCCCAAACTATCACTGCTAAAACTGGGAGGACTAAGAAATGCGAGGACGCACCAAATTATCTAGTTTATTTAAAGCAGTCGCCGTGACCGAAATCAGTCAGAAATACATCATCGACATTATTTTCTTTCGATAAGTAGAGTTCGTTGAAAACTTAATTAAAAGTACGCCGAAGCTCACGAAAATAGTCTTCATCATCATGTGAATGTCAAGGCCATCAAGCTCCTCGACCACACAAACAATGTTAGAAGTTAGTGTAGGAACAAACAAAATGTTAGTAGTTAAGTAGTGTAATGCTACCTATAAAGAACACGGGAACAAAGTGTCTTTCCCTTAATAGAGACAATAAGACGTGTCATGATGCATTCTTAGATTTTATAATAACAAATGTTTGAATTAAATTACTTATTAGCCTAATATAGGCTACATTGTAATAAAGTTAAGGGTCGCCTTTTACAACCGCAACTTAAGAAGAAAAAAATACGTTTCTTTGTTTCTATTGAAAACTGCCTTTCTTGTTCTCTAAGATATATAACCTGGCTTATATATCTTAGAGGAAACTTGCAGTTTTTTTTTTAGTTTGCGTGCTCTATGTTTGACCACATCGTTGCTTACCGAAACTCGATCGATCTATAATCGATAAAACAACACGAAAACATAAAAACAAGAGTGCAACTCTATTGTTACGATTAAATTTCTCACCAAAACATATCCCTATTTCACACAAAGTTGTAAAATCCAGGTTCCGTTCCAGGCAGTTCGTCTGACTCAATTATTGTTACGGCGAGCGAGGAAATTCAAATCTTGCCGCTGAGCGTGTGTGTGCGCCCGCATATCGTCTGATTAATATCACAGACGAATCTGTGTCTCGAACCGAGCAACGGGATACGGCTTCAGACAACTTTCAAATTAACCACTACATTCGCAAGGTACTTGGCTTAGATGCAGCTCTGCTTTGATTAGCAGGTTGACTTAGTATTGTATATATTTCTGAACTATTTACATCTGCAAACACTCCTGATAATTAAAAAATAACAAACAAAAAATCGATTAATGAGCTGATGATCTTTAATCGGCTGAACAGATTTTCTTTAATCATACCTATAAGAACAAAGGATCAAGGCCCTGTCAAAAAAAAAAACAATCGGTTCAACCGTTTCGGATCTACGATGCCACACACACAAGACACACTCCGATACAAACGTTAAACTTCTAATACGTTTGTGTTCGTTTTTTGTGTCGGGGGTTAAAAAAAACATTTTATAAAACGACAACGGCAGATATTTGGCGGATCATATTTCGCAAAACACCTGAAATTTTTTTTTTCTGAAAACTCCTGTAATATAATTATTTATGAATAATATATTTTTTTACCATAGCCACTCGAAAAAAGGCATTTGAGTCATCGATAGTGGATACTCTTTTAGCATTTTTTTTTTTTTTGCGTCGTAGGGTAATATTTTTTTTACTGTAAAATAGTGTAGAGAGTAAGCATTATATTAGCTTTTAAATCTGTATACCAATTTTATTATCTACGTCAAAATTTTATAAAAGTAACGCATCATCTTAATTTTCAGCCTGTTATCCTCTAAGCAAATAGTCCACCTTCTTCCTGGACCTGAGCTAATATTATCCAGGTACGAAAAGTAAAAACCCTACGTTTGAAACCTTATACATCCACGTCACTCTGATTTCTAGAGCATTATTAACCAAAACTGCGATGTAAATACACAGCTATTCTGTTTACTTGGAAGATGCAATGGGACATTTTATCTGCTTAGCTGATTTGCCTGAACAAGTTATGAATAAAACTTGACAACTTGGACAAGAAACTTACCGCGCGGAATACTTAACGTATTTTTCTACCTCCGGAAAAACGAGTCAATATAATTTTTCTCGACGAAAGTTTTATATGACGTTAGTAAATTGATAAGCTGACAAGATTCAATGAACTGCGAATAGCGGGCATTCCTCGTGAAAGTATTTATGTCGCGAAAAATATGTCATCTTTTTAATTTGTTATCTCGTCGGAGTTCCTTTCACTCGTCATTTCAGAGGAGCTTACGCTTTTTAAATTTCAATCTAGAGACGCCGATGGTATCGTGACTCCGTCGTCTGCGCCGCCACTCGTGAACTCTGAAAAATTACTGCCGAAGGGATTATTTTCAATCCGTTCCCGGCCGCCGCCAAGGGGTTCGGCATATTTAATAAGGTCTATTATCTTCATCGCCGTCCCTGGATTCAGACTTTTCAATTATCAGATTGAGGAATTTTTTGAGATATCGCTTGTGACCTTTGACCTTATGACCTTTGCTGGCGTCTGGAGATTTATCGCGTCTCATCTTGTGTCATATCTGGCGTAAGCTCATCTTGTAATACAAACTCTTTTAGAATAGTACTAGCTGCCCTTCACGGTTTTACCCGCTGTCCTACAGGAACCGCTATTATATTGATTTTCAGAATTTTGTATGCATATAACTTTTATTTTCTTAGTATGTTCACAAAGTTTCACACAATATTTATAACATTTTACTCCAATTAAACCCAATCTAAATGGGCCAATGAGGGTGGCATGGTCATGTCTGACCAAACCCTCTTTAAAAATTAAGATAGAAAAAAAAAAAAAATTACGGTTAATTTGCAACAAAATCTAAGACGTCTTTTTTATTTTTTATAATCAACTAGCAAACCCGGAAGGCAGACTTTGTCCTGCTAACAAATCATAAAAAAAAAAATCGACAACAGCGCCACCGTCCAGGTCAATAAGTAAAAATAAAATCCGTTCTAACTGTTCACCTAGTCTATTTGAAAAATATTGGGTCCAGTTTTCACATTTTTATAATAAGCGGTTTGGTCTGTATGTTGGTTCCTAGAAAAAATCTTGTTTTATAATATTAAATATATTTGAGTTAAATACTATTTTCTATAATACTTTATTTGAGCAAGCTCTAACTAATCATTATGGTGCCCCTTATTCAACACGCTGTGCCATGTGCCTAGTGCATGTTGGTGAATGTCATATATGTCTTTGAATTTTTGAGGTTCTTGGAGATACCGGTTTCCTCACCATGTTTTCCTTCATCGTTTTTGAGCTGATGGCATCGAAACTGCAGATAATTTATTTAAGTACTTAACAAGTCATTGGTACAGGGTCGAGAATCAAACCGGCCGTCATATTGTAAATCACACATGCCCGGTCACTATCGCTCTATCTATATGAATATTATCTTTATTGTTTGCGTATTGAAAGTTGTTTTCGACAGGAGCAGCGTGAGCGGGTCGGCCTATTTCAGTTCAATTCCAGGGTTTGTTTGCTTGCGCGTGGCATCACGTTTGAGCACGCTCCGCTCGCACGCTGCATACTAATGTTTGACAGAGATAGGCGCCGATCAAAGCCAGTAAATACTATCTTACTACAACTACGGACTATTTTATAGAGATTAATGAAAATATGTCAGTGGAAAAAGGGAAGGTTAGCTGAAAGTATAACTACATTTATTCGTTATACGCAATACGCGTGTATTACGTATTTTATTGAAACAGAATAGATATGTTTAGTTAGTTTTTGAAGCAGTGTTGTTCGTGTTCAGTGTTGTTATAATATTTCTATTATTACATCTTACTATCTACTGTATAAAACTTTGCTATAAGTAATGTCTAGTCTATTTGGAAGAAAGTAGGAACTCTTAGTCGTTTTGGAGCTAGGCCAGCAATTCTTTACCTCTTTGTGATCAATCTTTCAACCATTCTTACCTATGCTCTAGGTGAAGATGCGTATTATACGGTATCTACTTCCGGTGTAGTAGGGTATGAGTGTGTTTGTTTCTCAGCCGCGTGGCGTGGCGTCACGTCGAGAAGTACGTGGCACACGCACGAAGAATATTAACGAGGCACGGCGGACATCGGATAAGCTGGTCAGGGATTCTAATTCCATACTAAACTGCAAAAGTTCCCTGTAAAGTTTCACCTGATTTTTTATTTAATTACTATAGGTTGCGAGTTTTGTCTTCTAAAATTTTTAATATGTGCGAAAGAAATGCTCTGGCCGGTTTTGTAATTGTAAACTTTTTTTTTTGTAAGTTATAGCGGCCAGTCTAAATGTTAGGTTTTTAGCAAACGAAGGTCTTTGTCATGGCTAATTGCTGATTCACTTTTAAATACTGTTAGAGAGTGTTGGTATGTGTGTTTTTATTGGAGCTAGCTTTGCACCGCGGTTTCATCCGCGTGGTGATGTTAAATGGTGATGATGATGTTGATGATGATTATGATAAGTAGCCTAAGTTACTGATGTTATATGGAGATATAACATCAGCTATTCGCCAGTGAAAGTCCCGTCAAAATCCGTCCTGCCCTTTAGAGACCATAGGTAACATATATACACACATCGCCTGTTATATATAAGAAAAAGATAGATGTCCATTTAGCCACCAATTCACCTGATGGTAAGGTAGGGTGTGGTCGATGCTGAAGCACGTCGATTTATCATGTGTTCCTTTTAGCTAACCCCGGGGTATAAAACGATGATGTCGACACGCTAAGCGTAGAACAGACGGACAGAATCAGTTTCCCCTGTGAGTTTCCCAAATAAATGGTATTAACAGAATGTGTTTAATTATTGGCCAAAAATAAATCTTCATATTCGTGTCGAAAACGTATTCGTATTGCGCTCTGCCAGTATTATACTGCGAGGCGACGTGCCGCGAAAACAATGCCCAATCAAACGTAGTGCATCAGATCGACCTGTATTTGGCTATCGTAAAGTTTATTTATATCATGCTGGTCACAATTTTCACTCGTTTCTGTCGGGAACAGACGCTGATATGACTGCTGTATGTTTCTCACGAAATATACATTTTGTTATAATTTTTTAAATATAAATGATCTGCGTTTGGCCACCAACTGTTAGAATTTTCAGTTTCAACGGTAATCATCATTGTCTATAGAAATATAAATCACAATATTATTTTTTCTAACATTAGCAAGTGTAATTGTCTGATGAGTTATTTTTACGCGTTTTAGGGTTCGTTTAGGGGTTAACGTTTGTATCTGTTTACGCTGTATCTTCCAAACGGCTGAACCTATTTTGATTTAGTCATAGCTAAGAACCTATGATTCATGAAAATCGGTTCAGCCGGTTGTCCATTATCAGCTCTTTAAAAAAAACCATAAATTTATACATGTAGTTTCGTTTCGTTTTATTGAGTAAAAGTTCTTGACAGGAATCTGTCCTGTAGAACTTTGGCGTCTTTGACGCCTTATTTAATTATTTTTATGTCTGAAACTGAAACCCGTGTCGTATATCGATTTGACAGGTGTTGCATAATAAGCATGAATCGCGCGTGCTGAATTATAATCGGATCGGATCGCCCGCACCGATAATCCCGACTATGGATGTGAATCTATGGCACAGTACAGTGTACAGTTAAAGTAATTTTAGTGACATCAAATTTAGAAATAACGTTCAAAAACTATTCTAGCTGAATTATTTTTAATTAATATTCATTTAAGTAGCAAGCAACGCTTGTTACTACAAATGACCATAAGGCTTTATGTTTTTGTAATAAAGTAGCATTTAGTGGATCAAAACCATGGCGCTTACGCACAGTCGTGCGTTTCGGTACTTCTATTTTTGAGGTTTTTCTCATGATTATCAATAAGTATAGCTGTAATGTAAAATGTACCTCTACGGTTCCCTCCATAATTATGAAATCTGTATATTAAGTTATCGTAGACATCATTTAATAAATAGCTATATGAATGAACCCAAAAAAAAAACGGGAGAAAAGCTTAAATTAGTGTTACTATCATTTTTTTACTGTCGAACTAATGTCCCTTATCATGTTTCGGTCTTTACGGTTTTCTAGATAAAACATTAAATTTTGATATGATACCCCTTTTTTAATTTTAAGCTAACCATGGAAGTAGACAAACCAAAACTAGTATGACCAAAATTGCTAGTAGTGGGAAAAGAGGGCCTTAAAGTTTATCCTTGAAAATCATCATCGTCATCAGCCAAAAGACGTCCACTGCTGAACATAGGCTTCCCCCTTTAACCTCCACACTGAACGACATCCTGCCATCTGCATCCACTGGATACCCGCGACTCTCACAATGTCGTCGGTCCATATAGTGGGACGCCTACCTACGCTGCGTCTTCCGGTTCCGGTCTCCACTCAAGAACCTTTCTTCCCCATCGGTTATCAGTTCTTCGAGCGATGTGGCCTCCCATTGCCACTTCAACTTGCAGATTTTAATAGCTATGTCGGTGACCCTGGTTCTTTGGCGAATATCTATGTTCCGAATTTTATCGCGTAAAGAAACTCCGAGCATAGCTCTCTCCATCCTTGAAAATATCGGTTATTAATTTGCGAAACTCGTAGATTTTGCGCTCGGTGTGGAAGCACTTAAGCCCAGTTCATACCGTTCGTACTCCGGACAACAATGATTCGGACACGACCGTGGATTACCGGCTCTTTGGACGCAGTATCATAGCTTCCAGTACTTGGTGCTTGTGTAGATGTCAGTCTATTGAAGTGGAGGATTGCTTTATTAATTTAACTAGTTGTTATCCGCGAATTCGTACGCGTAGAATTTGCTATACCCGTTTGCACCTTCTTGTTCAGCCCAATTGCATTTTTTTTTTCTTAGTGGACCTCTACACCCCATGTAGAAGAACTCATAAAGAGTTTATCGTGATTTCGTCAATCGGCCAGTCAGTCAGTGAAGTGTATTATTGTAGTTATTATGTTTGTATATAGATTACTTTGCGGAAGTTAATCTAAAACTGCTTTTAGACAAATCTTTAGTATATTTCCGTTTCAATACACAAACGAAAATATACTCGTCTTAAATATATGTATATAAAATACTAGCCGCCCGCCCCGGCTTTGCACGGGTGTAAGCTCGGCCTCGGCCTCGCTACAAAATATATTATAGCCTATGTCACCCGGGGATAGTGTAGCTTCCCAACAGTGAAAGAATTTTTATAATCGGTTCAGTAGTTTTTGAGTTATTTCGTTACAAACATACAAACATACAAAAATAGGTACAAATCTTTCCTCTTTATAATATTAGTGTAGATTAAAAAGAAGAAAATTTGCATCAAGTATTTTGGGGAAACGGTCTATATTTTTCGACCGATCGGTTATATTTCTAAGTTGCTTTTACCCAACTTTTACCACGTTCCATTACGTTGAACAACATTGGTTTTCAGCATATAATTAGAAAAAAAAAGATGGATCGAAGTCACGTTAAGTAGACACTCCTTAATCCCATCCTTGTTTGAAACCAGACCATTTAAACTTAGCTCAGCTCGCCTTTCGGTCTTGCCATTACACATAAGGTTATATACTGCTCTCTACTGCGCTTAGTTCATCTATACACGAGTATTTAATTTGCCGCACCCGTAGGTACAATAGGTTCCCGATATTCGTTCGGAACACGCCGTCCGTTGCAGCGATACCAAGCTGCTGTAAGTTTTCATTGCTTACGTAACCACTCGAAACGTTCGGAAACGGTTCATTAGAGCTGTTAGAATTGTAATTAGGACTCAATCTGATTCAATTCGTTGATATTTGTTTGCAGTGCCAGCCTGTAAGTAATTGATTAATTAGTAATTGCTTTTTTATGGCATCTTTTTTGTAGTGGTAGGACTCTTTTGCAGGGGTCCGCCTGGGGAAGTACCACACCTTTGCCAGTTTATTATACTGGGTGACGAGACGAGCGAAGACGCTCACCTGATGGCTCTTCACGCTTGCCCATAACAGTTCAAAACCCTGGATGGCAATGCACTGCGCTCGTCACCCCAAGATATAAGATGTCAAATCTATGTGCGCCCTGTAATTTCGCTGGAAACATTGCCCTTCAATCCGGAATACATAGGGTAATCCGGTCTTGGGTATTCTGTTTTTTATTTGTAGCTTACGTTATTTAGTTTTAAAGCGGATGCCGACTTGTGCGTATCTCTTCCTGCAGGCGTAGATAGCATAGAGTTGCCACTGTTTTGCGCAGGGCCATAACTTAAATTAGAGCTGATGACGTGGCATCGAATATCGACTCTAAATAGACACTATCATACGACTCGTAGATTCAATATAATCATAGAATGTACCGTGTGAGCGAAGACACTCTGGCATAGCAACTAAAAATAAACAATGCTACGCGGCATAGCGTTAACGTGGTAGGTCTTCTACGTCTAGGAAACCAGCCAATTCATCCTTTATTCAAAAAACTCCAGACACCATAGACATAAAGACACAGGCAGACTCAATAACACTGCACGACGCGTGTGATGACGGCAAATTGAATGAGCCGGGCGCGGCGCGTGTTTGCGCGCGACATCAATCATCCGCGTGTGGATTTCATTTTAATGCTCCGTCATCGGTGGCGGTGTCTCGGGTGACCGCGCCATCGCACAGTCATGCTCTACCCGTTGTTTTAAGCTCATTTCTGTGGTATGTCATTTACGTGTGCATGTGTGAGTTGCGTTAGTTTAATGCTATATGTGGTGGTTAAAAATCACAGCCGCTTTTATATATATATAGATATCCATATACCGCTAAACTGTTTAGCGCAAAAATGATAATTACGGCTCACGCACTCATTTTTACACACACTAAGAAACTTGCAGCAATACTAATAAACTGACTAATAGTCCACATGCAAAAAAGGACGGCAAGGTCGTCTGCAGGGTCGTGTGTCCGACTAAAAGCGTCCAGACTCATGTAGACTGGATGCATTCGCACCCGCCAAGCCATACCATTACTCCCATACCATTACCATATCTCCCTGGTTTAAATGATCTGAGATTTCAACAGTATTTGGTGCTGTTTTCGCTGAGAAAATCACACACATAACACATCACACTCATTGTGTCTGTCCTATCTGTTTATAACTCTTTCATGACTAAGCGGCTGAAACGATCGTAGTGAAATTATACGAAGAAATAGGGTTCATCTCTCGAACGATCAAAAGATACTTTTTATTTCAGAAAAGTGAGAGAACATTCAAGTTTTTTTCGGGGAAAGCGCCTAGTCCGTATAAAAAGATGGGTAAACTTTCCAGAGCTAAGATACCTAAATTGAGTTATCTTTAAATTGCCAGGCAGTTGATATCGGTAAATTTAAGGTTGTTGACTTCAATCGAATAACTTGCTTCTCATCATCATCAGCCAGAAGACGTCCACTGCTGAACATAGGCCTCCTGCCATCTGCATCCACTGGATGCCCACGACTCTCACAATGTCGTCGGTCAATCTAGTGGGAGGCCTACCTACGCTGCGTCTTCCGGTTGCTTGCTAACTTGCTTCTGCTAAACATTAATTTAAAATCTTTATACGAGTATGCATATCTATATATAAAAGCGAAATACTACTGTACTACTAGTGAGTGCACTCTCTCATTCACTGACTGACCAATCACGAAATCTTGAAAACTACTTGACCTACGAAGCTGAAATTTGGTGTCAAAGCAGATTCTTTATGGGGTGTAGAGATCCACTAACAAAGAATTTTGCGAAAGGACCGAATTAAGAGCGGCAAATGGAGTTGGAAATTTATAGGTATTGAAGTCTACGCGTACAAAGACGCGGGCAACAGCTAGTTGCGTATAAAAGAAATCGAGGAAGCCTTGCGTTATCGTTTTTTTCTTGTGAGTTTAGAATAGGATGTCTAGGAACTTTTGATCAGTTTGTTTAGGATTCAAGCTTTTTAAAACACTGGCACGTGACATGACTATCTATATCAAGTAAAAATAGAAATTTTAGATTTCAAAGCATTATAATTTACATTCTTATAGATAGCCAAGTCAACGGCGGCGACTCGGAAATGTGTTAGATTTAGAAAATATTTGACTCCTGCATTATTCAGACATTAGAATAAATATGAATCGAACCATAAAGCTCTGCGCAAGCTGTTAGAGGCACATAATAAATCAGATTTGTGTGAGTAAATATACTAAAAGGCACTTCTAATATTTTATCAAATTTTCATCGCAGATTAATTTCTAGTTAATAATACAATTTCATTGAAAACCTACGTCTATGTAACTTTTTTTTTTTTTTTGATGACTTTCAATAAAATTACTAAAAAGTATACTTGCTTAAAATGGTTCTGCTCATTTTCTTGTCTATTTCGATCAGCTAAAAGTTGACAACGTTTATAATAAAGTAAAGGTCGTTTATATTTAAGGCTGTCAGTTTAATATTATCCAACATACCCACAATAGTTACACAGGCCTATCCTGACCATTTTTCCATCGAACTGCCAGAGTGGGCACGAAAAGGCAACACAGCTTCATGGTTGATATTCCGAAAACCCGTTTGAAGCCTATGATTCCACTTTTATTGTGCGAACTGCTAGTCTATGGAATGCGCTGCCTGAATGCGTGTTCCCCGATAGTTACAATCTGGGTGTATTCAAATCGCGAGTGAATCGATTTCTTCTAGGCAATCGTGCTCCATCGTAGACCGCATCATCGCTTAACATTAGGCACAGTGGCGTTTAAGCGCAAACCTATTATTCGATAATATTAAAAAACAGTATTCACCACCATTAGCTTTTTTTAAATCTTTACTATACACTATAGTTTAAGTATTTGAAATATATCTTTATAGTATTAGAAACTGGTGGTAAAAAACACGGATTGAATTAGACGATTAGTTATAAAATGGAGCCTTATATGCCATTGCTCCAGCCTTGAACGTATCGTGTAGTTATGAGTGATGGAGGTACACAAGGCTCGACACTTCTGTCGATACCCGAAGCCACTCCATTTGTCCTGCTAGACAGAGATGCATACTCGGACCGCGCGTCCTCTCGTCACCGTGCTAGGTTTCAATGTATGATATTTACCACATAGCCTTTACAATATAGCCTTTATTATCTTACTGCGTACCGCGGTTTCATCCGCTACTCTATAGGAACCATGATTTTCTCATGGATAAAAAGTAGCCTATGTGTTAATCCAGAGACTAAGCTATTCACTACACACTGGTTAATACTGCATACTCGTCAAGCCTTAAAAAATGCAATTTATTACTGTTTACTCATGTTCGTAAACCGCACTCTCGTCAATATTGTGTATTCGGCAAGATTTACTCAAAACTGCGTAAGTATTCGTCAAGGTACTAACAACACTGCATATTAGTCAAGTTTGTTTACTGCACACTCGCCAATTCTGCGTATTCGGCAAGCTATCCAAATATCATAGAAGAAATATTTTCAAAATTACTACTTACATACAAAATTTCATTGAAATCCGTTCATCCTTTACAGAAATTAGTGCGGAAAATATACACTTGCACTAAAACTTTTGTATTTATAATATTAGTGTTATTTCTCATTTTAAGTGCCTTTTTTTAACCCCCGACATAAACAGAGGGGTGTTATAAGTTTAACGTGTGTATCTTTGTGTCTGTCTGTGGCATCGTAGCTCCCAAACGGCTGAACCGGTTTTGATCTAGTTTTTTTAAGTGTCTTGATCGATAGTGTGACAGTCTATGTGATTCAAGAAAATCTCTACATCCGTGTAAATTTTATCAGCTATTTCTTAGAGGGGTTTTTAAATTGAATGTATATGAACAGGAACTAAAATATTTAGAAGGATATGATAATTTATATTTTTTGCCGGCTAAACTCTTCATTCGATAACGATAAGCATCCAAAAGTATTATAATTTTGCAATGTTGGTTTTACTTCATAAAAACAATTTGCGTTCGCTTGTAACATCTCAAATTGGATCCAAGTTTCCAATTTGTTCCTTTGACAGTTAATAAACAATAGTGCAGGCTTGTTCCCTTTGTACAGAATTTAATTTTTTACCGCAACCCGGAGCGATGTGATTATCTCAATAATTTGTCTCGGCCTCGGTACAAAGTTTGCCAGTAAAACAAAATAAACAGTAAGGAAACGGAATCTTTTCTACCAATTTGTCTAAACGATAATGTCGTAGTGAAAATGTTGAACTCCACTGATTGTTTTTTTTACTTTAAATTAAGTTTTTCAAAGATGCGATTAAAAAAGTTTATTTCCGTATCATGAATCCCGTTGTCCAGTTTTGATATCATAGAGCAAACGTAGCCCTATTGCCGTTGATTCGCAGTCCGACCGTCTGTTTTGATATAATATATTATGTAAAATTTTGGCCCAACCTTGATAATTGAATTAAGAAACAAACAAAATCAAAACATGGAGGCATAAAATACATAGAAACCGCAACAAAACTTTTTTCTGACCCTAGCATATGTTTTAAAGACAGGAACTTATTATGTGCAGTGTCCTTACTGCTTTAAAGTATATTATAACCGCAGTCTTCGCTGTGCCGTAAGCGTTGTCTTTATAGAGAAATGCAGGTATAAACTAGGATTGTCCAACACAGCTGGAAAATTAGTCCGAGTGCTTTCTTATTGCGTTTGAGAACACTGCGATGAAATGTAATTTGGTTTGATGTTCTCTTTCATTGCGGCATTTAGAAAATTGACTCTCCACACCTTTCTCCAAAAGACATTGTTTTAACGTACCGGTTCAATCATCATCATCATCAGCCAGAAGACGTCCACTGCTGAACATAGGCCTCCCCCTTTAACCTGCACATTGAACGACATCCTGCCATCTCAATGCGTCATCCACTGAATGCCCGCGACTCTCACAATGTCGTTGGTCCATCTAGTGAGAGGCCTACCTACGCTGCGTCTTCCGGTTCATGGTCTCCACTCAAGAACCTTTCTTCCTCATCGGTCATCAGTTCTTCGAGAGATATGGCCTGCTCATTGCCACTTAAACTTGCAAATTTTAATAGCTATGTCGGTTACTCTGGTTCTTTGGCGAATATCTACGTTCCGGATTTTATCGCGCAAAGAGAGCATAGCTCTCTCCATTGCCCGTTTTGTTCTCTGTGACTCTGAGTTTTTCCAAAAGGCCAACAGTTAAGGACCACGTCTCAGTACCATATGTCATCACTGGCACCACACACTGGTCAAAGACCTTTATCTTTAGGCACTGGTATCTTGGTCGATAATAAAGGGAACACTAGAATAAGGGGACTTGGACGAGGGACCGGTTCAATAAAGTTGTTTATTTAATACGTTATTGCACACTTATAAATGATGTAGAAATGCACAAATGGAGGACTTAATGCTAACCATTTTCTACCAGTCATTCACCAGGTTGGGAATAATGGTATGGTAGTACGGTGGTCTGGTAAAGTTAATATTTTCCAATCAACATCATCATAATTAGCTAATATATTCGGTGATATTCGGCTTTTCGCTTCCAGTGGTCTTAAAAATGTTTTTTTTTTTTTATATAAAAGTTTGTTTTTATTTGTAAAACAATCGATATCGCAAGTTATAAGGTTTATCGGGGCGCGCTGAGTAAGTTTGTAATAAGAGTTAGTAGCGAGACGGCGGTAACAACTCAGAGCGGAGAGTTTTAAGAACTCTCTCAACGTTTGTTTGATTCTTCTATCCTCGGTCTCTTCAGTTGATACAACGACCGACTAATACTTTTATTATTTTCTTACACACTTTCGTTCTGGCTAGTATCTCTATGGTTAAATGAAATGTATCAGCTTATTGGATAACCTGTACATAAACTATCGATTTTCGATGATGCTTCGCGTTCCGTGCAAATATTTATCTGGGATATTGCATTTCCGATGTTGAACGTCATTCGTTGCTCGGATTCGAGAAACCAATAAAGCAATTCATGCGAAGATGTAATCTACGCTGAAATATGAAGCTATCGAGTACTCTCGTTGTGTGTTTTAAATTAAATGCGGACGTGCATCGGGATATTGGAGCTTTTTGGACCAGCTTTATTATCAGGACTTGATAAAAATACCGTACTATAAATATTTCTACGAATATACAGTGTTACTCGGTAAAGTGTAACCAAGCCGAAAGAATGTGTTGTACTCATCATTATGTTTTTTTTTTTCTGTAAGATCAACCCCGAAATCGCGAAAAAATGGCCGCAGTTCCATTCCCTTTACTGTGAATGTAATTTTTCTATGAATCGACTTTTTTCGTCATTCAGGGTTAGTTCAATCTAAAAAAAAACAGGTATAAGTACAATGACTTCTATTCGGCTTCAGCGCCACCGTTCCGTGTAACCCTGTATAGCATGATAAATGAAAATGCTCTATCTTTGTACATATTTCAGATGTTTTCTTTGCACGAATGTGATAGTTTATGTGTTTCATAGAAAATCTGAACTTTTTATACGTAGTAGATTTATCTTCAAAACTACTCCCGTACCGGACCACTTTGACTTCCGGTTTGCGAACTTGAATTGGTATCTAATGCTACCCTCCTTTATTATTAATCCGCGCCAGACGATGCTCAGTTTTATCTCGGGCGAAAGCTGAAACTTCGCCCGTACGTTCTTTCGCTGCATCTAATTGAGAAAACTTTGGTTTTGCTTGTGCATAACTGCGCCCTGCCAGTTTTAGAGATTAGTGGTAAGATAGTAGTGTACCTCTTTATTGTTCGCCGTGGAATGAGTTTGTAATATAATTTTTCTCGTTTTTGATGCTACGAATTATGCTACGAGTTTTCGTAGCAAGTGCTACGTTGCTGAGTTGTGGCGTAGTGCTACGAAACAATAGCGTAGCATCCATAACGTAGCAGGTCTTAGTTCTGTGATGTCTTAAAGTTTTTCTAGTTTCGGTTTTGACTTGTTCAGAGTTCTTATAACGTTCTTAATTCTATTACTTTTAGAGCGTCTAGTAAGTCGGCACAAAATGCGGCCAACGTGTGGATGCGGCTTTATGTAGAGTACTGGAAGATATAAAATCCTCAATCGGTTCGTGGATTTTACACCTCCGGTGCAAATCCCGGGTGGAATCCGAACTTAATCTTACTAAGTGAATTACTCGCATCCAGCGCTGTGCCCCCCCACCCCCTGGGTGCCGGGTGGTCAACTCGTCACACTCACGCTGACCGTAATTGACATCTGATAAGATGTACACACAGTAAGAAGTGATGAAGTACGGTTTACACGTATCACAATTTTGTTACTATTAGTAGGTAATTTTTATAATGGTTGTGAAGTGGTGATTTCTTTTGGTTTTTAACCGACTTCCAAAAAGGAGGAGGTTATCAATTCTGTTTTTTTTGTATGTTTGTTACCTCAGAGCTTTCGACTGGGTGAACCGATTTTGATGATTGTTTTTCTTATTTGAAAGCTGGTGCCGTCCCGTGTGGTCCCATTTGGTCCAGTTCTGATATTTTTATGAAGTCGGTTTTTTTATTGATAAATATTATTACTAGCCGTGTTAGTAAGCGTGGGTATATTAAAGCAGCGCTTGACATGCCATAAACAAAAATGAATACAAAAATCATTGCTAAAATAAAGTCCCAAAGATTCTGCTGCTTCGGACATCTGGAGGAGATAGGAGAGAATTGCGCCGTAAAAAGGACTTATTTGGGGCTGCCAGGTTTCGGAGGACAGAAGGAAAGAAAAAAAGTGAAAAGATCTGCAGATCCTTTTATAACGAAAATGAGCACTAAGGATATATTTTTGAAAATTCATACCCTTAATGGGTTCAATAGGGATGGAAGTTTGTATGGACGTTAATTTTTTATTTATTGAAGACTATTTTTTTTTATTGAAAGATCACAAAACTGAAAATACATTATAAAATATCTTAAAAATCAACTAAAAACCTTAAAATCTAACTAAATGTAATTCCTTCTAGATGTGGACCTAGCATATATATACAATTGAGTTTAAATAGTTCTGTTTATAAGTAAAAATTAGTTTTATCATCGTGTTTTGAAAACTAATTTCTTTCCTTTCCTTCTTTCTATTCATAAAGGGTTAAATGGCGGAAAGCCATTTTCCCTTCTAGGTGGGATGGCTGGGTGGATAAGTAGAATTATACCTTTCACACCGCAATATTAAGAAACGTTGAAGTTGCAAGGTATTTTGGCTTCCGATTACAAATAACAGTCAGCTGTATAAATTTACAATACAATACAATATCGCTTTATTATACACCATATTTAAAAAACAAAGTAACTTAAAATTAATACAAAAACGGCGGTATAATAGGCGGCCTTATCGGCTTAAGCGATTTCTTCCAGGCAACCTTTGAATGGACATGAACTGAAAGAAGAGTAGGGTTGGTGGTGTAGATAATACATCGAATATACATACATACAAATAATTATATGTACTTACGAATACATACTATAAATAATACATACATACCAATTATAAAGAAAGTGTTTGTAGACAAGGTTCTTAAAAATAAGAAGAGATTTGGCCTGCCTGATAGAAGCAGGCATCTCATTGCACAGCAGGACAGCTTGAACAGTTAAAGTTAAATTTTAAGTGAATCAAAAGTCTATCTTAACAGTGATATTGTATTGTAAAGAAGTTAAATAAACATTGTCTTGAAGAGATGGCTTATAGCGATAACGTCACCTGTTAAGAACCTAGATAATAATTTAATTGTAATTTATCTGTAATCCTTGTTTTTGTGATCTCTTAATTAATGTTCATCTTATTTTAAATAGGGTATGAAAGCTTGTATGGTAATCTTATTGGGCACTCAGCTCGTATATAATAAACCGATGGCGACTATCAACTCGTGAACAGCGCAACCTCCGATGCCGGGACCGGTCTGCAGAGTGAATTACTTTGGTTGAGTACCGTTCCATGAACATTTCGCGGGAGTGTCCCTCACCTTAAATCCCTAGCAAATTGTTACCCAATCACTTGGTCACATTGGGGTACGTAAATGTGGGATAGAATTTTGTTTAGGGTAGAGAACAAAGCGCGCGCGAATCTAAAATATGTAAATGAAAGACCATTTGTTTCATATAGGAACAAAGTTTTATTAATGTCATTACAAGCTTCTATTCAACTAGTCCTGTTAGTATGTTCGTTCGTATTATTTATTATTATCATTTCAGCCGTGGTCGTCCCATTACAGGGCAAAGGCCTCCCTTCCTTTCTTACACTCCTCTCTGTTCTGTCCTATGGTGGAACAGTCTTTTGCGTGGGAGTCAAGCTCGCCCCGTCATCTTTTTCTGGGATTTCCAAGGGGTGTTATGGCATGCGGCAGCCATTCTGTAGTGATTCTCGCCCACAGATCATCCGAAATTTTACTTACTTGGTCGGCCCAGTCCCACTTCAGTTTGCTGGCGTATTCTCCAACGACGGCGGTGTGGGACACATTTTGCAACTGAATTTTAGACCAGTTATCCTCAACCGATTGAGCTGAAATTTGGATACTTATGTAAGTTCGGTGACAATGTAATTTTAAGGTACCATCGAGCTTGTCTGACGAAGGTGGTCATTCTGCCATGAACTCCTAAACTATAGGAACGTGTACCCCGTCGAGTTTGGGTTCGTTGGATTTGTCTTCCCAAGCACTTTGGTACTAGATGATAAATTCAATATGATATTCCTACACACACTTGTCCGGTTTTTTAAACTAAACTAAATATGACAGTTCTAAAATTGTTGCCATCATTTTCTAACATATTAAAATGAAAAGAGATGATAAATTTAGTCCTGTCAGGTAACTTTAGAGAATAGTACAATAGAATTAAAGTTAATGTCATTTACTTTAGTACCACGTTTTTAAACGATATATCACATAATGCGTTGTGTAATAATACAGTGACTCAACTAGTGAGAAAAAAAAGACTCCAACATTAAAAAACCGAAGCGTGTTTTCGATTGCAACGGCCGGGGCCTGTTGGCCGACAAGGCAATATCGCCGCTTTATGATAAAGTTAATTAGATAGAACATTCGTTCCCTCGAGCGTGTACACAGATGAGGCCTGTGCTTGAAAGAAACGAGCAAAATAGACGAGTATTAAGAAATCCACGCTGCTGAAGATAGTGAAGATATTGCATCTGGAACACTTTAAAGGAAATTTAAAGACGCCAAAGAAAAATGCCATAAGTAGTTGTCTGTAGTGTATATTGAGATAATATGTTTTATTTCGACAGGAAAGTATACATATTTGGAATTATAATAAACTTAATTAAATTGAAATAAAAACACAAACTTAATTAAATTAAAATAAATATATTAAATTACACTAATCTAATAAACCACTACCCGTAGGCATCGTTCCCGAAAAGCTAGCTGCATTGCCGCATTGTCTAGTTTCTATTTGTATTTATTCAATTTGCACGGTTGAAACACCAATTATACTAATGATAGACAATAATATTACATAATTATAGAGTTTAAATACCTACCAGATTAACTAATAACATGTCTAAGAGTACTTACATTTTTGTCACAAATATTATAACAATACAATTGCTGAATATAACAAAATGTCAAAATAAATAGTCGTTATACAATGATTAAATTAATTAAAAGTCAAAATAAATTATAACAATACAATAAATAGTTACCATGCAAAAGTGACACAATAAATGGTCGTAATAATTATACTGTCCGATTTAATTAAACTTGGGTTTTTTAGGTTTTAACATAAAGGTCCTCTCTGACAGAAAACCTGTGTCCCAGCAGTGGGAACAATATGCTGAATTGCTGATAGTAATAAAGGTCTGTTACATATTTAAGAGTGTTGTTCTACCCATCAAAGAGAAAAACTTATAGAAAACTAGTTATCAAAATATGAGAATAAAATTTGTGTACCATACAAAATTACCGATCACTTGATCAATTTTGTATGAGAAATCCATTTATTTTTCTTTCGTGATATTATAGTTTATCAATAAAAAATATTACAATCATTAAAATCGTTCGGTTCACAATCAGCAACGATATCGTTTAGAATAAACAAAAAAATAAGTCGAATTAAGATTTTGAAATTGGTTTACAAACCAATTAACTAAAAAAATTATATGAAAATGATGACGCCGTAACCGTTAACGTTACAGTGTTTCCAGTAGATAACGTACGCCGCTGTATCAAAGCAGAAATCGCTAGTTTTAGGATACTCAAACTTCAATCTGACTTCACGTTTAGTGTTATACAATCTATACTTAAGTTAAAGACCACACGCAGTGGTGCGATGTCCGCTTAAAGCGTTCTGTTTTTTATTTATTTATTGGCATCTGGATACAAGTCCTCAATGCCTAACTTATGTGAGTAAAATAATACTTATTTTAGACCCATATAATTATATCATTAATTCGGTAGGAAAAGCGCTCTTTTAACGTTTCAGTGTTTCCAGTTGATAGACAACGTTTGACACCATAACTTTTTTTTTTTGAAACTTGAGCTTCATATTTGCATGCTGGATGATGTTGGCATTTATCCAATAATCTGTATAGTAAAAAAGTTTAGTATCTATAGTGGGGAGTCCAATAAAACCACGTGCAATTAATTACTCCCGTTTGGAGTGGTGAGCAAACCACGTCCTCACAGTTTGCAACTCCAGCAGAGGTTTTTAGAGTTGTTAAAAAGTTGATGTTGGTCCATTGTACTCACCACTATAGATACGTAACTTTTTTTCACCACTATATTAATAGTTAACCCACACCTAACGGTGCGATGTCGATCCTTAAAGCGTTCCGTCCGGGAGTTTGCGAAGATCGGTCGTGTCCGCCCGGAGGTATAATTAGCCATGGGACCGCCGGACGGAAAGTCAAGCAACAACGAGGATATCGGTTCGTGTGGCGGTGCGTGCCGCTAGCGGAGTGCCAGTGGCTTTGCGGGATTGGGGTGGATGTGGAACTTGATGACAAGTCGGATTGAGATAGAGTTCACTAATGCGATATTTCAGCTCCCGATTTTTGGGCTATTTTGAGAAAACTGCTTCTTATTTCTTAATGTAGTTTGCTCTAAATTGTAAGAAGCAGTAGTTGAGTGTACTGTCCAGATTGGATGGGAATTATTCCAGTGAAATTACAAACATCATGGGAGACGGTTAAGGTTTTGATCAGTTGAAGTTCTTATTTCGGCGTGGCACTGCAACTGTTATATGCAGTTACCATCAGGAGAGTGACTTGCTTGTAACTTAACTCAGTAGTGCCTTTAACATTATGACATTTCCAAAAACGATCACCGTTGGAGATTTTAATACATGGAAGCATGAAAAGTAGCTGTGTGGTGTGTGCTTATAAAGCAAGAATAACAGGGTTCTACGGAACGGTACCACCTAGGCCGGAAGGAGGAGTTGTTTAGTTGAGTGTGAATGAGTTACTTTTATGACACAGCAGATTTTTACGTGATTTCAGGGTTAGTTCCATACTAAAAGTTGTTCATAAAAATGGTTAAAATGACCTCCTTTTGGTTTCGTACCGCCGTTCCGTGTAACCCTATATACATCAGACTTCTGTTATCTTAACTCAACTAGAAAACGAGGAGTAAGAAACCCTTTAACCAGTTTGAACCTACCTATATAGTATGTATCGGCTCGAAGCTTGCACTCCAACCTGTAAGTGAAAAGGGCTCCTATGAAGAATTACGCGAGTTTGTGTAAATTAGGGGCATCCGGTATAACCGGAAGCATGTTAAATGTTGGCTGCTGCCTCACACTTCAGTAACTACATTTCTTTTATTTTGTGAGGTAAAGGACTAAATAATTACTGAGTGTAAATAAAAAAAAATGACAAAACCATGTTTTGTTGTCTATCATAACAAATTTTCATCCTCTTTTTGTTCACCTTAATTGGTTTCGCAAAATCCTATCTTAGCGGATTTTTACATCTCATAAGGAATCTGCTTGCCAAATTTCAACTTCGTAAGTCAAATCACGCGATAAGTCAGCGAGTGAAGGAGTGAATTTCACTTTTATGTATGTAGATAGATGTGATAATGTGCGAGTGAGAGGATTGCAGCCGGGAAGAGTCCCATTAAGCATATTATCTGTCAATCAATCATCAACGTGTTTAATGTTTGTCCATTGCTGCACGTAGGCTTCTCCTGAAGAACGCCACATGGCATCGTCTTCAATCACACGAATTTACTCGTCTCTTCTTTCTTTCTTGCTAATGCTTCGTCAGACTAGTACCGTTTTATTGCATACCCAAAGATTTTGGCTTCGCATATTGGAATAGACATAATAAATACCCAGCTACGCCTCGCGGTTTTACCCCTGCGGACATACGAGTACCACCAGGAATCGTGTTTTTTTCCGGGATAAAAATTATCTTATAGCACTCACCGGCCCCCAATTATCGCTAAGCAAATACACACCGATCCGTTGCTCTGTTGCTGCGTGAAAATAGAACAAAAATCACAATTTCGCGTTTATAATTTTAGTTTGACAACATGCTTTATGTTTATCGCTTGAAAGTTTCTTTCTATCTAATGATTTGCACTTTGAAAGTTTAGATTACATTGATGTGATGCGCGCTACGCTATGTAGGATATTAATAAACGGAAAAGACAGTTGATTTCACAATTGCTCTACAAAAATATTAACCAAGTAAATGAACACGGCCGTAACAAAAAGAAGTTTTTTAAGTGCTAGGCTCCACTATCCAATATTCACCAACCCCTGTCCATTATTCTCAATTTGCAGCGATGCCATGCTGTTCGCGGTGGGTGTCCCCCTTCAGTCAATGTTGTATAAAATGAATAGAAAGCGAAACTCATGTGCATTTTCTCGTTTCAACAAAAGTTCCTAATCCTCCACAGCAACGCGCTGCGCTCCTCACCTTGTACCTTGTCACATTGCTCTTAAATCGAAAAACAGCCCCTAAATTCTACGTAGAATAATAAATAAGCTGATATCAATATGTACATTTTCCCATTTGAAACTTGACAACTAGTAAACCTACTGAATGTACTATAATGCCAGGAGCGTGTTGAACCCTACCATATGTTAGGGTTCCGTAGCCAACGCCATATGCTTGTGGTCACAAACATAGTTTATTTCTTCTTAACTCGAACCATACATACAGACGGACATGCAATGTCCAAGTTTCGATGAGCTGGAAAGTTGTGCGATACCATCACTTCAAACAAAGTAGTTTACACAACATACTCGGTACTGATTGTGACAATAATAAAGTTCATATTGGTTTCGTAGAGGAATCAACGCAGTGTATGTATGCGTTGCGGAATGAAAAACAACCGGCATCCACCTGGGAGAGCGGGCAATATTGCGGTATTCGATTTAAACTACGATTGCAATTTGACGGCGTGATTGGGAGTGGATTTATTAAATTGTGACTAGAAATTGAAGTTATGAAAATGTGTGGGAGAATCATACACGTAAACTTTACTTAGTAACCTATAGTGAATGTCACTGATTTCAGTTTCGGTCCATCGTCATTATCCGAAGCCTTCTTTATCCCTTTCTCTTGCTATGCCATCAGCCTCGGTCCTATGCTAATCGAGTCCAGGTTCGACCCGCGATAGTGACAATATCGTCGACCCATTCACACGGTGAAGCAGCTGATTGAGGAGTCAAGAGTTTGACCAGCCTTTGTGTATGGCCTTTGTCGATTACGAGTTTCTGTCTGTTGCCATAATATATAGACAGTAAGTGGCTGCTACAGGAGTTACATTAAAATACTACTAAAATTTTGTATTCATCGAAAATAGTGTAACTCTCTAAGTTATTACTGAACTTAACCTAAATGTTACGAAAACGAGGTGATTACTGCTGAGGCGGCGCTACGTGACGAAATATTTCAGTTTCATATCCGAGCGTTGATTACCCGTATCGAGAGCGGAGATTAGGCGCTGGACGCGGACGACGACGGGCCTCACCCGCGGCGCTTATGTTTCGGCTAAGCCGTGCATTGGAGATCCGGGTTTACGAGCTCGTTAGTGCCGTAATCGCGACGCTGCACGGGGATTACGCCTGTGCATTATTAGTGTTTTTATTGATTCACTCGGCTGCCGTCGTAAACTGAGATTATTATTCGCGACGCGGCTCCCCCGCGCTTCTCGCAACACCCTTCAAGGATACGTACGGCCTTGCGAGCAGGAGCTGAGCTCAAACGGTTTCTGATATCGCTATTCAGCTGGGCAGTAGAAAGTACCAGATCACCATGCTATGGTTACTTCACGATGTTTTCCTTCACTGGCAGCTCAAGCTCATTGTTGGGTTTTGAACCCGTGCCAGCGGCGTGGACATAACAACTAGTTCAGATAAAAGACAGAAAAATAGATTTTTGCCTTAATCCTAAAAGATACACTGCTCGCAGAATGTTACTTTGGCCTAAATGAGTATCTTAAAGACAAATCAATCTATACATACAATAAAAACGTAGAGATAAAAAAATCTGTAATTGCGAGACAACAAAAAAAAAAAACACACAAGGCGTCTTAAAATAAGCAGCTGAACACGATAGGACAGTTTTTAGAATTTTTGTCTGTTTGTTTGTCCGCGCACATCTCCTAAACCACTGGACGGATTTAAATGCGGTTTTCACGAATATGCTAAGAAATTACCAGATTAAAACATAGGCTATGTTATATCATTTATTTTAATTCTTTATTCTTACATAAAAGAAATTAAAAAATCAATGATTATTTTCTTCGTTACCCGAAACGTAATATGAGGATCGTCACATAGCCTCAAGCAAGGAGGTCCAAAGTAAAGAGAATGTTAGTGACATAGCCATTATAAAAATTTGAAACTGTCAACTGGCATTTAGATAATCAGTTTAAATTTAAAGAAGGTTCCTTAACCTTCTTAGATGAATGAACGTGTAGATCAAGGATGTTACAAAAACATAGGCCTTACAACCTCTTTGGTGATTCAATCCAATGCATTTTGCAAGACAAGCATATGTCAGGGTTCCGTGGCCAAAGCCATACTTCTGGTCGTATTCATATAGTTCAGAAATTGCATGGTCATAGAAAAATTCGAACGAGCGAAGCTGGACAGTCAAATTTCAGAGATGTATCATCCCGACATGACATGATATACTTTTTATGGTTTAGACAAAAAGAAAACTTCAAAACATGCTCTGCACTGTGGTCACATTATATTTTTGATTTGAAAACTATTCACTGTGTTTTTACTGTTATGCTTCTATTAATACTTCACACAGGGTGACTTAAAATAAGCAGCTGAACATGTTAAGGCAGTTTTTAGAATTTTGTTTGTTTGTTCACGCACATTTCCTAAACACCTGGAAGAAAATGCGGACGGATTTAAATGTGGTTTTCACGAATATGCTTAGCTATGACCAGATTGAAGTATAGGCTATGTTATTTTGCGCAAGGGCCGGATTAAGGGAAGAAAAAAGGATTGAAGGTTTATATGAAAATCTACGCGTACGAAGTCGCGGGCAAAAAAAAACTAGTTATGAAATAAATCTATCTGCTCCGCGTTTTGTTGCCATACCCAAAAGGGTCATTATGTAATACCTAATTTAAACATACTACTTAAGACCTAGGCTGTATGTGAATTTCATAATGTGCAATAAGTTATTCAATACGAACGCACGCTAGTATTATTATATTTGTGGCCAAAGTGCTAGCATGTTTCTGGCACAACGCATAAGCAATGCCGTTCAGCGTGGTAATGCTACCAGCATGTTGGGATACGCTGCCAACTGATGACAGTGGGCTTGAGCAATTGGATTGTGACCTTCAACGGTCTATGGGCAGTCGTAACTGTATTTGTAGTGTTAGCTTGTATTTTTCTATACTAATATTATTAAGAGGAAAGATTTGATTGTTTGTTTGTTTGCATTGCATAGGCTCCGAAACTACTGAACCGATTTGAAAAATTCTTTCACTGTTGGGAAGCTACATTATCCCCGAGTGATATAGGCTACATTATATTTAGTAGCGAGGCCGAAGGCCGAGCTTACACCCGTGCGAAGCCGGGGCGAGTGGCTAGTTAATAAAGGCACTTGCCAATAAATAAAAAACGGGTCATTTTTGTACACATGCACGGTCATCTGACCCCAAACTAAGCGAAGCTTGTACTATGGCTGCCAGAGACTGATATATATATATATATATACTTTAAAATTCACACTTAAATAGATGTTAACACCCAGATATAGAACAAACATAATATAAAAATCGACTGCCCTGGTGGCTCAGTTGGAAGCGAACCTAACTTCTGAGCTTGGGGGCGTGGGTTCGATTCCCACCTAGGGCAAACATTCATGTGATGAATATTTGTGTTTGGAGTTAATATCTATTTAAGTATGTATTAAAAAATATATATGTACGTATATCAGTATCTGCCAGTCATATTACAAGCTTTGCTTAGTTTGGGGTCAGATGGCCGTGTGTGCAAAAATGTCCCAGATATTTATTTATTTATAAAAGGCTGCAAGGCTAGTGCATAGCTAACACAGCTCATTGTCACGTTGTCTTTCGCAACAGCGCGTGAACAGGCCATGAAACTGTTCATTCAAAACCCCGTCACTGGCCCCAGCCATCTTACCTTCGAGCCAAGTTGTTTTGTTGCTTAATCGTGACGATAACAACGTTTAACGACGGCTAGGTGACTGGCGAAATTCCGCTCCGATGTTTAGTGCTCATTCTATTTTCATTAACCATTTACCCACTTAATGATCCAGATCCTAAGGGAGTGATTCAATGACTTGGACCCATAAAATTAA
This sequence comes from Agriopis leucophaearia, assembly GCA_949125355.1. Lineage (NCBI taxonomy): Eukaryota > Metazoa > Arthropoda > Insecta > Lepidoptera > Geometridae > Agriopis > Agriopis leucophaearia. The sequence continues at coordinate 9,262,750 of OX421278.1, forward strand.
ACCTTGGCGTGACCTGTACACTGTAATTAATGTCTGTTGCTAGAATTTTCCTTTCACTTGTTTGAATGATTAAGTTTACGGACTCTTTTTCGCGGAAAACATATTAGTTGCTAATTTTATCATAATGAAATGAAATTAGGTTTGGCTATAGGATTGACATCCGAAATCTTTAAACACTAAAACATTTGGATTTATTTCAATTCTATACATAAAGTTGTACGATTGCAAACAATTGCAACTCGGGATTTACATATTTAGTTACAAATATGACTTACTAGCACCGGGTTTACCCACTATCCTCCAGGAACTATAAACTTCTCCGGGATAAAATGAACAATATACATCCATTTCGTCAAGCTGTTGAGTGTGGACAAACGTACTTACAAATTTTCGCATTAATAATTTTAGTGTGATTTTTTAACTCACCATTCTCTTATTTCCCGTTTTACAACGTATAGTAAAATTTTCACGCATAATTACGTATCAGCACCTTCACCATTATTTTAAGTATGTAACACCCAGCGAAGTTGGATAACTAGTAACACCCCGTAATTCGGAGCTATGTACCGGTCGAGGCGTAGCTTAACTAGGTGTTCCTAAGAGATCATCGAAGTTAAGCAACGGACGATCCGGCAAGTCTTTGGGTTGGTGACCGTGTGTGGCATTTACAACTGAACGCTACAGTGATCGGTTGGATGAGAAGTTGAATTGTAGGTCCCGAATGTTTGTCTTATAAAAAAAACTGCCTTCAAATGCATTCGGCCGAAATAACCTGACATAAGAGCTGCCACTCGGTGCCAGGCGGTGTGTGTATTTTTTATGGAATCAAAAACGGCTGGACCGATTTTGACGAGACTTTCACTGACAGACAGCTGATGATATAAGGTGTGATTTACGCGGTTGTAACCGCTGGGCGTAGCTACGAGTAGTTTAAAATAAACATTAAGGTTTAATGTGCTCCTTTCCCATTATATGGCCGGTGCATCGTCTGCCGCAAATATGGGCGACTCCTTGTCAATTTGTATCGAGATGGGTGCATGTTAATAAAGCCTATTGTAGTAGTCTGCTGCACGAGATTAGGGTACGGCAGCAGGGTATGCAAAACCAATCTGTGGGAGGCTAGATTCTGCGATCGGATATATGATAGAGAGGGACGTTATACCAAATTACTCTTGCGGATAAAGAGCTCTCGCAAGGCGAAAACTATTTGTATTAAGTTACATACGAGATAAGTTTGCATAGTTTAGACTAGACTAGAAGAAAATCCACATTAAAGCAAAATAGGCCTGTGTCCTATAGTTTGATTTATTACCAATAATAGGCTTAGCGAAGAATATGATTAAATACATTACACATAATGTAAAAATAATTGAAATTAGCTGATTCATTTCTGAGATGTAAAGGGTTAAAAGGTTTTGGTGGGATTGAGAGGGAATGCTCTGTCCCTTTTCGGGCAAAGCATGTGTTAGTATAGCATTTGTATGGCAATTTGCATAACGCATTTGTATAACGCGCAAGGCTTGTCGTCATAATTTGCAATAGTGCGCTCTCTTGTCTAGCATGAAATTTACACACAACAATTAATATTGTGCTCGTTGATGGGCTGCATTTTAATGAGCTTATAAAAGTAATTGGGACACTAATCACATTAATATTATAAATGTGAAAGTTTGTGTGTGTTTGTTCCCTTCTCAACTCTGTAACGGTTATATGAATTGAGGTGAAATTTGTTATGATTGTAGTTTATACCCTTAATTAACACGCCTGTGGGCTGCTTTATGTCCCGGGAAATTTCACGGTCCATGTAGAATCCCGAGTGAAACCACTGGGCGTAGTTATTGAAGACATAATTATGAAGAAGTACGAATCGACTCGTACCTATTCGTATTTTCAACCTACTTCAAAAAAGAGGGTTCTCAATTCGACTAAATTTTTGATGTGAAACATCTATTGACAAGTCTTGGGAGTAAAACCGACTCATATGCCGTGACGGACGTGACGTCATGTTTCACAACTGCGGAGCGTCCCGTGACGGAAAGGTTTTTTTTATGTCAAGCGATATCTTCGCCGATTATGACTCAATATAATCATATTTTTTATTGAATAAGCTTTATCTAAGTTATATATTCTTCAAATTTGAATGGCCCACCCACAATTAAAATTTGAATATAATATTCCATCACCAAGGTGAAGAATTAGGAGATGAATCCCGTTTATTGAATTTTCCTTGAAGTCGGTAGTTATTGTTTGGAAAAAATATTCATTATACTTGAACGCTTGGTGGAGGTGACTGGTGACAGTGGTGACCGGAATGCTGGTGCCTTTTTTTAAAGTTTATTTTAGAGTGTATTCATTTCTAAGTAGTTTTAGTTCAGTAATCGTTGATTTAATTATAATTGCAAATAAAGGTGTAATTGAAGCTATTGTCAAACCAACAGTGAAACAACTTTGCAATTTCGTTATTAAACTCTAGTTTATTAATTCCTGCAATGGTTCCCAGTTTCTCAGTGAATAATTGAACGAGCGTTTAATAAGTAGGTATTACAAGCGGAGCACCCCTGGCTCCGGCGCGGAAGAGTCGATCATTAGCCGATGAAGAGGTTAATTTCGCTAATCCTCTTTGCAGCGAGCCTAAAATCTGACGAGATGCGAAACGTTGAGCTGATTATCGACTGTTACACAAGCTTTACAATAATGAACTTCACTGAATTTGTGATTAATTGAACTGTTGGCTTTAATTATGGTGCATTCGTTGATTTATAAACGGATGGATTTCGGACTTAGTACAAAATGTATGTCCCATCATCTTCAGCCTATGTTCCCACTGCTGGAACACGGGCCCCTCAGACAGAGAGAGTGAGAGAGAGAGAGAGAGAGAGAGAGAGAGAGAGAGAGAGGACGGGCCCTAATCCACAATGCTAGCCTAGTACACGTTGGTGACATTCTTTGAAATTTTGAGCTCCTCGGACATACCAACTTCTTTTTGAAATATCGTTTTTCAACATTGATATAATATGTATATATGTACTGAATTCATTGTATATGCGTATTACTCATGTACTGAAATAGTTTTAATTTTTTAACTAAAATTGATTTAAAAATAGATGATAATTGATAATTGGAGGTAATATCGCTAATAAAAGCATAAATAGGTAACTGGGACACGAGTGGACGGTGAGCGTGCGTCGTGCCCCGCGGTCGAATCAACATTTGCCGACAGATCGAATTACGGCCCCGCGTCAACGTAACGTAATTGGTTCACCGTCCGACGCCACGCCATGCCACTCCTGTTTCGTCGCTGGTCCGGCGAAAAAACGCAAAATCCGATGCTAATTCAATATCCTTCCATTCCACTTTTAAGCTCGAACGCGCAATACTACGATGCACATTTTTTTGCCCGAGCGAATAGGTCTACGCTTAGCCTACGCGAACAAGTTGGCGTTTGTATGTATGTTTGTGTATAGTTGGTTGACGATTAGGTACTTACTAACTCATTCGATTCAATCTTCATGCAATTTTGTAGGCAAGTAGTTAATGGAAATATCGGTCGTGGGGTCAATATAGAAGTCGCGAGGTCACAGATCAGGCGAACAACTAGTAAATATCTAATCTATGCAAAAAATGTACCCCACAAAGTTATTATTTATTTATTAAAAAACACTTATAACACCATTATAGATATACTAAAGCGATGCTATAACAACTAAGTATAATAAACTTTTAACTATTCTAATTAAATACAAAAAACATATTTAATAGCAATGGGCAAATCTATACATATAATAAAAACGTAGAGATAAAAAAATCTGTAATTGCGAGATAACAAAAAAAAAATCACACAGGTCGTCTTAAAATAAGCAGCTGAACACGATAGGACAGTTTTTAGAATTTTTGTCTGTTTGTTTGTTTGTTTGTTTGTTTGTTTGTTTGTTTGTTTGTCCGCGAACATCTCCTAAACCACTGGACGGATTTAAATGCGGTTTTCACGAATATGCTTAGAAATTACCAGATTAAAACATAGGCTACCTTATATCATTTATTTTAATTCTTTATTTTTACATAAACGAAAAAAAATCAATGATTTATTTCTTCGTTACACGAAACGTAATATGAGGATCGTCACATAGCCTCAAGCAAGGAGATCCAAAGTAAAGAGAATGTTATTGACATAGCCATGAAAATTTTGAAACTGTCAACTGTCATTCGGTTAATCAGTTTAAATTTAAAAAAGGTTCCTTAACCTTCTTAGATGAATGAACGTGTAGATCAAGCATGTTATAGGCCTTACAACCTCTTTGGTGGTTCATTCCAGCGCATGGAGTAGGAGTATTACATTCTCTTGGTTTTATTCTATGTTAGCATTTAAAACACAAAATATACCGCATCCTATTTTAATTCAGTTTCGCGAATAGAAATATTCAAAAAAGGCCCTTTGTACATGAAAATAAACCTATACAACAAAATTCCGGACGCAATAAAGAAAGACAGAAATAATAACATTTTTCCGGAACCAACTTCGTAAGTTTCTAACCCAAAAATGTTATTACGAGATAAAATATTTATTCGACGATAAATTGTAGAAAATAATAATTAGAAAATAAATATCGATATATAAATAGTTAAGAAAGTAGCGTCATAAGTTTTGTATCATCTCATATATAATTAAGTAACCTATCACACTAAGTATGTTTTTTTTTGTTTTGTAAAATTACTTCACCCTAGGTTAAGTTTGAATAGTATATATATATTTATGTAATAGATTTAACTATACTTAAATTTATATGTTTATGTCTGTGGTCTGGTTTTGTGAACAGCCACTACATAAGTCATTGCTGCACCCTTTATGCAGGGTATATAAACTTAGCTTTTAGAAATACAGTGTATACTTGCAATAAGAATATAGAAATAATTTTATTTTACTGTGATATTTTAACAGATAAATAGAGTAGTTCCATTTCATGGCTTTTTAATCAAGGTATACATACAAATGCACGCGAAATAAGAAATAACTAGCCAAGAGCGTGTTAAGACAAGCATTATGTCAGGGTTCCGTGGCCAGCGAAACTGGACAGTCAAATTTCAGAGATGTATATCATCCCGACATGACATGATATACTTTTAATGGTTTAGACAAAAAGAAAATTTCAAAACATGCTCTGCACTGTGGTCACATTATCTTTTTGATTTGAAAACTGTTGACGGTGTTATTTATTACTTTTATGCTTCTATCAATACTTCACACAGGGCGACTTAAAATAAGAAGCTGAACATGTTAAGGCAGTTTTTAGAATTTTTGTTTGTTTGTTCACGCACATCTCCTACACCCCTGGAAGAAAATGCGGGTGGATTTAAATGCGGTTTTCACGAATATGCTTAGCTATGACCAGATTGAAGTATAGGCTATGTTATTTTGCGCAAGGCCGGATTAAGGGAAGAAAAAAGGATTGAAGGTTTATATGAAAATCTACGCGTACGAAGTCGCGGGCAAAAAAGCTAGTGAAATATAAACGCGTAGTAGTCTACGCATGTCTACGAATTCGTAGCAATTCGTCTCGTAGAAGTTACAAAACTGTTTGTGACTAACTATTAAAAAACAGTTTTCCGTTGTTTATGTTTAAATTTTATTTACTCATCTGAGTAAATGCATTTGTATTTCTATTTTTTTTATAGCCAGCTTTTAAAGTCGGCTAATTTTATAGGCAATTTTTTTCTTATTAATCTTACTGTTCAAACATATCCTATAAAGACGATTTGCGTGTCTCGCGACTCGATTATTCTATCGATCATCGAGAAGTAGACATTTTCGATCAAAACTGACAAATACGTCGTAAGTGTGATATATGACGCTACATCACCTTGCGTGTAGCACTTGGTAAATCGAGTGCGTAACTGTTTGAAGAAATAAAATTAAGCCATGTATACGTTCAGTTTTCTAAATCATTTACTAAGTTTTCTATGTTTCTTTAAAAATATTATACATCCATCTATCGTAGAACGCGTCATCACTTAACATGACGATCATACGCGAGGTGGCGATCATACGCAAGCCTATGTATGTTTGCTTGTTTTAATAAACCTGTTCCTCATCGCTAACATCACACCCCAGATCAGACAAACAAGAGAGATATGCCTTAGTACAATTACTGTTCGTATTCAACTGTTTCCGTTTTTCATACACTTTTGTTTTTCTATACTGCTAAACTGCTTAACGCAAAAACTGTAAGTACCGCATACTTACCTCATGGTTCACGCACTCTATGAAAGTTGTAGCGACTCCAATGAACTGACTAATAGTACACATGCAATTAATAATAATCAATTTAAAAAACCGACTTCATAAAAATGACAGAACTGGATGAAATTGGAGTGGGACCACACGGGAAGCACCAGCTTTCAAATAAAAAAACGATCATCAAAATCCCCAGGTTCACCCAGTCGAAAGCAACAAACATTAAAAAAAAACCAGCCGAATTGAGAATCTCCTCCTTTTTGGAAGTCGGTTAAAAAAGGCGGCAAGGTCGTCTGTAGGGTGAGTTCGGCTAAAGGTATCAAGCTTGATTTAGTCCTGATGCGTTTGCATCCGTCACGTCACCTTATCATATCTACCTTGTATGTCTGATCTGAGGCACATCCCTAACCTAACCCGCGCCTCAAGTAGCATGCTCGTAAATCAAATGGCAGTTGATGTTTGAGCACGCTAGTAATAATAACATTAATAACATTGACAGCCCCGTTAGCTCAGTTGGTAGTGTACCTGCCTTCTGCGCTTGTGGGCGTGGGTTCGATTCCCACCTAGGACAAACATTTGTGTGATGAACATTTGTGTTTGTTCTATGACTCGGTGTTAATATCTATTTAAGTATGTATTTAAATATATATATGTATGTATATCAGTCTCTGGCAGTCATATTACAAGCTTTGCTTAGTTTGGGGTCAGATAACCATGTGTGCAAAAATGTCCCAGATATTTATACTAAGTAGCATGCGTCAGGGGCTAAAATAAGCATGTATGCCAGTATCTTAAATTAAGAACGGTTCTTTTCTGGCTGCATTCTATTTCTCGACGGTGAGCTTCACCGGCATTGCTATTCAAAGTGCATTGGGCATGTGCAATTGAACACCACCCCATTCGGAAACAGATACGAGAAAAGTACTACCAGGTATTTGAGAGATAGAATGCTTTCAAAAATACATGTATTTCGATACTTCAGTTATCGGAAAACCCATATAGTGTGCAAATACACGAGAACTTTTCCAATAAGTTATATTTCAGGATATGTAACAATGCTATTTATGATATTATTATAATGTAAACTATAATAGTGACGTTGATATGGAGCGGATATTAAGGGTTTTACTCAATTTCTCAGAACTTTAACCCATCAAAATTTGAACGTAAACCACCACACAACCAGGTACCAAGTACTAGTATACCATTTTTATTTTGAACTAGCTGTTGCCCGCGACTTCGAACGCGTAGACTCATATAAACTTTAAACTCCCTTTTGCTACAACCCACCCCATAAGGAAAAGAATCAGCCAAATTTCAGCTTCGTAGGTCAAGTAGTTTTCATGATGCGTCTGTAAGTGTTATTTCGCTTATAAAAATAGGGGTACATTTTCTGCAGATTTTTATTTATCGATCTGTATATTATGCCGTATTTTTTCGTGCAGCCACTTGTGGCACTAGATGTTTATTTTTTCTGGTATGCACAATAAAGTTTCGATTTATCTATATCATACAGGGTTACGCAGAAAAGGTGTACTAAGCCGAAAGAAGGTCAACTCATTATTATAAACAACTTTTACTTTGGGGCCGACGCTGATGTTGCGAAACCAAAATTGTTGTTTCATAGAAAAAAAATTGGTCACACACCATAAGATGTATGGAACAGCAGATTTTTTTCGCGATTTCAGGGTCGGTTAAATTTTAAAAGTTTTTCATATTGATGGGTATAATCTCCTTTTGGCTTAATACACCATTTATGCGTATCCCTGTATACATTGATAAATAAAAAATCCGCAGAAAATTTACCCCTTTTTTTTCAGTTAACGGCATGTCGTTAATAATGTGAAACTAATAGGGTATCGAAATAAAACAATAAAAGTTATAATTTTCGAGTTTTTCCTGGTCAATAATGTGTGAATCAATCGATGAGTTGCCTCCTTAATATGAAACACAATATGGTCCGGCCGTCGGTCGCAGGTACTTTAGAACTGGATCGCGGACCTCCTGCAGTCCGCGCCTGCTGCTGACACTCCCACATTATTATACTGAAACCTGTCAATGCTTCTGCCTGCCCGTCGGTGCCTTTATTCAAATGAACAATATGATCTGTTTCATTTTCGTATTGTAAAAATCACAGATATAGATGCCGAGAGTACGTTAAGGTGATACGTTTCACGTTTGGCGAAAAATTCAAATTTCAAACAGTTTTTAAAATGACACAGTGTTTGCGCAAATCGCTGGCTGTTCTTTACATTATCATGTAACTCTATTAATCAGTAACTCACCATATTACTTACATTTTTCAATAAACCGTTTGAAACAGCAATAATTTGTTTAGTGACAAATGTATGTAATAATGTGCATTAGAGATAAATAGCTTAACATGAGTTTGTAAAGAATAATAATCAATTTGCGTAAACATCATGATCGTGTACAATAATTAGCCGGCCTAGCAACAAGATAAAAAAAAACTGTTTGAAATGTTATTTTTTTAAACTTAGCGTGCTGCACTTTTTGTACCTATTACGAAATCACGAGAGTAACCTAGTGGTAGATTAACTTAATTCGCAAGCTCAACTGATTTTAATGTTTTTTTACAGCTTAATATATACAATTTAACATTTTTGTGTTGACGTCTGATGTGCCAAGACGAAGGAGATCGAATCGAGTTAAGTTGGAGCATTGATCCAACTTAAAACTGGTTACAGGCACGCAAAGTAGGTGCCACACAACTCGCGGATAATATAGAATATAGAAACTATTTAAACTCTAAGTAAAGTTCGGGTTAGGAAGGGATGATCTGTCCCGTTCTTGCAAGGTGAGTGTCAGAATTGAGTTTGTATGGCGTACATACATGTGACGTCATACGTAAGTATAGTGCGCTCTATGTCTAGCAAGTTATTGAAATGCTTATATCTTCCTTAATTTAGATCACAATTCAATTTTGTTTCCACTTTTTATAAGATAATAATAAAAATCTGTCCCGTAGCGGTAAGCACGTATAATCATCGTTGGTGAATACGGTTGCTATTATTTCGTAATATCCAGCAACGTGTCGTCAAAGTGTCTGCTTAACTGTGTACCTAAGTTGCTTCTCGTGAATTAATTTGTCTCCATGAAATTCCAAGTCGGGTCAGGTCCAAAAATAAATTTCATTAACTCTCAGACTGAGCTGCAATCTCTCGTAGTTAAATATCGCGGGTCATGTGTGAACTAGACACCGAGGACGTGTCTCCGGTGTCGCGCTGTCGCCGGGCGCCGGGAGTCAGGGTGTCGAGCTAATTAGGTGCCTACAATTACCCACTAACGACCGAAATCCGACTCCCTGCCACGGAGCTTATTAAACGACATGCAGCCAACCAGACGGGCAGGTTCATATCTCTTCGTATCTTTCGCGAGACGTTGCATTTCGATTCCGTGGAAGCCACTTTGATGTAAGCTCGCAGTCATTTTTGCTCCTAATTATGCGGCATTCATTAAGGATATTACAGTACATTCATGTGCATTTCAAACACGTATGAATTGAATTTGTTATGAAGCTTCACACTTAGCAAAACGAAAGCTGCAATATCTGATATTCAAAGCTATTTGTCTATTGGTGTCTGCGAGTCGCGAGCGAATCGGTTTCTTGAAGGCAAGCGTGTTCCACCGTAGAACGCATCAAATTATAAAATTGAAAAAAAAAAAATGCGAAAAAAACTGTCGTTACCGAGTTGAGAGCGGGCATACATCTATAAACAAACTTACTCATTATAAATGTTGGATTTATTATAGAAACTGACGTGGTTTTCACACATTTTATTTATATTACACGGGAATTACTCACGTAAGATTAGGCCGGATACTCCGACTATAGTTTCAACCGCATATGGCGGTCTTTATCAAGGTGAATGCGCGCGCGCGGCTGCGTCTCGCTTTGCAAAAAAAAAAGTTGGTGTTTGGGTTTCTTTCAATCGTATGTTTTACCGTACATTATGGAAAATTAGACTAGCATTTATGGAACTAAACTAAGTAGGACGATATAATTGGATACGGGGTTACACGAAACGGTGGCACTAAGCCAAAAGGAGATTATTTTATTTATCATTTAAACAACTATCGAAACAAATCCTGAAATAGCATTAACAATATCATCCTCCAATTTCATTCAGTGTAAATGGAATTTTTCTATGGATCGGCTATTTTCATAGAGTTGGTTCCGTGAAACTTGTTCAGAAACAATGACTCGTGGGGTAACTGTACTCTAAATGAAGAGTACCTACAATGACCTCCTTTCGACTTAGTACCACTTTTTTAAACATGGACATTTTAAACATAACAAAACAAACTACCATTTTAAACATGGCATTTTTTTAAAAAAACCTTACCGCGCAGAGTATGGCGCGCCGCCATCTCAATCACACTTTTTTATAAAAATGGGCTTCGGTAATTTTGCGAAGATAATAATTCAAAATATTTAGAACATATTTTTGGTGTAATATTTTTTATTATGAACACAAAATATGGGATAAACAGTTTTTCCTATTTATTCTGGTTTAATTTTTCAAAAGTAGACAGTCATTTTAGATCTTATAAAAAATGCGCAAGCGAGCTCGCTGCGCCCGATATTCTGGCTCTTAATGTTCAAAACAAAAACTATATCTAAACGAAATCTAATCTAATTGAATATTTAATTTAATTTATTATCAAATGTAATTCTAAACGAGCAGCGAAATATCCCAAACAGACGTTTCCGAGGCATCGGAATTTGAAACGGGATTGTAACTCAATACACCGGCGACAACTGTCCGGCGCCGCGGCCGGGCGTGCCGTATTTGCATTTTGATGAGCGAGACACTGATACAATAAACACGCTGGGGTGCCTACCGGTAAGGTCTCCGTCCTTATGCTGATGTTGTCGAATTAAGGGAGATCTGATTTTCATTGTGGCTGTATACACGACGAGCGATCCTAGTCGGCTAGACGAACGACACGGCTCAACGTGAATGCAACGTTAGATTAACCCAAAGCACTTATTTAAATCTCAGAGTCACACAGCGGGCAATGGAGAGCTATGCTCGGAGTTTTTTTTTTTGCGATAGAATCCGGAACGTAGATATTCGCCGAAGAGTCACCGACATAGCTATTAAAATTTGCAAGTTGAAGTGGCAATGGGGAGGCCACATCGCTCGAAAAACCGATAATCGGTGGGGAAGAAAGGTGGAGACCACGAACGGAAGAAGCAGCGTAGGTAGGCCCCCATCCCACTAGATAGACCGACGACATCGTGAGAGTCGCGGGCATCCAGTGGATGCAGATGGCAGGCTGTCGTTCAATGTGGAGCACTAAGGGGAGGCCTATATTTAGCAGTGGACATCTTCAGGCTGATGATGATGACCCCTCTGAATCTAAAGGTCTATACAGTGTTAATTCTAATTCATAATGGGGGTGATAGGATCTGATAGGTCCTGCTTGATGTGTATTGACCTACACTGACGTCCCGCTTGGGGTGTATTGAGCTGCATGACTGACGTCACGCTTGGGCTGTATTACTTCGATCCAATTTTAGAAAGAACGTACCTAACTTAGACGACGCTTTCACAGGCGGGAAACAGTGCTGTGAAAACTATTCATACAATATACAGAATACCGAAGTATGAAAAGGCTAAGAGGGAAGAGGTAGTTTTCGCTTCCGATTGAAATGAAGAACGAATCAATGTAAATAAATGCGAAATACTGACTGATTCATCTCGAAAACCACTGGACCTATGAAGCTGAAATATAGCAGTTTCGTAATTTTGCGTGCGGTCCGAATTAAGGGGGGCTAATGGAGGTTAAAAAGTTATACGACGATGTTGCGGGCAACAGTATTAAAACGTGTATAAAAATTATCAATTTAAAAAACCGACTTCACAAACTAGTGAAATATGCAATTTCGGTTCTTCGGATGACAATATTGTCATGAAAATAACACAATTTCCCAACTATTTTGATTTAAAAGCCAAACTACTGAACCGATTTTGATGAAATTTCTATGTGCCTAATCTGAAAGTTTATCATTTCAGTTAAACAAGAATTTTCAAAATCGGTTCATAAATAAAACAGTTAACAAAAAAAAAGTATGACCCCTGCTTTTTTGAAGTTGGTAATAAACCGGATGCCTTCACATTTATTTTATTAGTAAAAAAACTGCTATTGCCTTACACCTCGCACCAAATTTCGAGAACCTCTGGCCGTCTCTGCTGTCGCTTAGCCGTATCATTCATAGCCCGGTCCGCTCAATTAACTCTTGCTTCGAATTATGCGCTGCGCTCTACGATATGAATATGGAGATTTAATGAACAAAGTCCTTGCGACAGTTGACCAGCGCAAGTCGACAAATTAATGAAGCTCTCTCATAATGTTAAGATGAAGAGAGAGAGCAGGAGTGGCTCCCTCATAAAAAAATTATAACAGGTATACTTAAACATAAGTAAATACCAATTTGACTCCGAAAGTCGGTCGAGAACGTAATGTCGGTCTGCCTTTATTAACTAAACAAAATACTAAAACTAATACTACAAAAACAGTTAGGCTGCCCATAGACCGTTGAAGGTCTAAAGACAATCCAAATGTTCAAGCCCACTATCAGTAAGCAGCGTACCCAGCATGCTGGTGGCATTACCACGCTGAATGGCAATGCATAAGCGTTGAGCCAGATATACGCCAGAATTTTGGTCACGCATCGCATTAACCAGGTGCTCTGAAAGATTTTTGAAAATGAGGTGAGCTAGGTCCCCAAGACCCCAATGTCTCGACCCCAAACGCCTCAAATATAGTAACCACTTTATTTACTTAAATAATTCGAAATAGAAATAAACATGTTCTTTATTATGAGGCTTTTAAAACAATCATCGGGCACGAAAGCCGGCGAAAGTCACTGTTAGTTACCCATTCAGCGGAGCATGCGACGTAATCCGGGACGAGACGAGTAAACAAATTACCAGTCGGGGTCGGACGGTCCGCTATTAATTTTAATTCCGAACGCTGCCGGAGATCGCCGAAGATCGCCGGAAGTCACGCGCGGAGTCGTCGCCGCTGCTCCGGGATGGATGGAAGGCTATTGGAACAGGGGAAATGCAGGCTTATTTTCGTCATTGAAGTGAACTATTATTTATTTAAAGAAAAGACAGGCTCCATATACTATCAGCTCAGTACATAAGTTGCAAAGAAAACATTATTTAAGTTTCGAGAAGTTCTGGAATTATTTAAAAGGAAATCGTCTAGAACGGCGGTGATGGTAGCACAGACACGTGCCATGCTATGTGGGTTTATACACTGAAAAGATTAGAAGTCTGCCTAAGGCCCAATTACAGCCACCATTACATGATTGTGAAGGCTTGTCTACTACTGTTGGGCATAGATCGTATTTGTATTCCGGCCAGTCCCATCCACACCTCGTGTCGCTCACAGCTATAGACCTCATACAATTGAACTGTCTACGGGGTGACTACTAGACGACAGAGACATTCGAGGATATCATTTGTACTCACACAAAAGTTTATTTTTTATTTAGAACGGCTGTTAAGGCATTTTTGTAAGAAATTTGTTGTAGCCACTTGCACCCATATAAACCCTTAGCTACTATGTTAGCAACTGTGACGCGGAATATGACGTGTTGATATAAATAAGAATGTTCAATCACATATCTGTCATAATACCTGGCGACAGAGTTTCCTTTTCATTTCCGTTCTATTTAGTTCTCTTTTCTGTGATTGTACTAATTGTTATTAACAACATTTATTACGGGACCAATTCTGAAATCGTTGTTCAAAAATATTATAATGTAATTGACACTCAACGAAATGTATGAAATCAGAAATCAGAATTAATGTATTGTAAAAGTGTATAGGTATTAGTTTTTTTAAATTCATACATTTTGCTCTGTTGTCCTCAGGAATGGAAGCGATAATGTCCGAGTTCTTCAACGACACCACGACAGCGTTCTACATCATCTTGATCGTGTGGATTGCTGACCAGTACGACGCCATCTGTTGCCACACGGCCATCGCCAAGCGACACTGGCTCAGGTAAGTCAGAAATAATATTATACCATAAAATATATTTTTTGTTGTCACCAGTTGTCTGGATAAATCTAACATAGGTTTTAAGACAACTTACTAATTCAAAATGTAACGTACTATGTGTTTTAAATAAAAAAATATATAGCTCAGGACACTTCGGATATAAAGAGGAATCCAACGGTACCTCACTCGTGAAAATTGGTCAAGCCCTGTAGTACAGAACACACCAACTACAAAACAACGCACCAATCTAAAGCAACCCTTATGAGGGGCTCATTTAGTGGGTGGCAAGACATCACCTGCCTTAATGTATTTTGAGATGATACAGGACAAGACAGGTGCCATTCCTTATATTATAGATCTATTCTCCTATACAGATGTGGTTCACCTCAATAGCCCAGTTTATTTAAAACCTCAAGTCCGTATACCAGCGTCATCTCAATCCACATAATTTAATTAATTTTATACACAAAAATTCTTCTCAGTGTTAGTTTTGGCCCCATTGTTGCCGAAAGTCCGGGTTTGTCCCGAGAATAGTTTAAATTATTAATAAATTATTATGCAATTGACCAATTAGCAGGCGTAGCATTGCAAATACGTGAGCTCATCGGAGTGCCCTTGGCACCGTACATGTTAGTTTGTTTATTTAAACCCACTGCCAGTTTGACATTTTCATAGTCTAGTGTAGGGAAAATACCAGCGTGGAAAATTAATTGATATTTTGCTCATTAGCCTATTATTTCGTGCGTGCTGGTGATTTTACGTCCGTTACAATTGCAACAAAGTCTAGAATCATACTCGGCCTATTTTCATCACATGCTAGTGTTTCTGGTTGTTTTAAGCAAACAACTGCTTAAGAAAGTCGTACGTAAGAGTTTGCTTTACTGTTACGTACAAGTATAAAATAAATCGGCCAAACGCGAGTCGGGCTCGCGCACTGAGGGTTTCGTACTACCACAAAATACAAAAAGTAATGAAGTAATAGTGCGAAAACACAATATCACGCCCGGGCGATTTTTTGCAAAAAAACAATGCAATGTTTGTAACATTGCAAATTAAATAAAAGCATGTAAAAAAGCCTTTGTCGAAACTGTTTGAAATTTCCGGTTTCGTTGACGGTCAAAGTGGATAATATTATTGTACACAAATTCTAATTGGTTTTCGTTTTCAACGAAATATGCCCACTTCAACTTTTTAGTATGACATTATATAAGGTCGGGGAAAAAGTTTCTTCGTATTTTTTAAACAAATTCAAGACATATTTTTTTCAAGTTTAATTACATTTAATTATAATATATATGTGCCATTTTGTTCGATAACTTGTTGCTATCTTGTAGGTAGTGACATGATCCCGTTGCTGTAGAATTTTTGGGACTTCTGATCAAAAAAATGCAACAAGTAGTTTTGACAGTCCTCTCTTGATGTTAATCTAACACTACCCAAAGAATTCTGAAGAGATCGAAACAGGTGGAAATCTGAGGGTGCAAGGTCTGGGCTATATGGTGGATGCATTAACACTTCCCAACCAAGCTCTCTAAATTTTTGCTGAGTGGCCAAAGATGTGTGCGGTCTGGCGTTATCATGATGAAAGACCACGCCCTTTATGTTGATCAATTCCGGCAGTTTTTTCTCAATTTCTTGTTTGAGTCTCATCTGCTGTTGGCAGTAGAGATCCGAATCGATGGTTTTTCCCGGCGGTAAAAGCTCATAATGAACGATGCCCTGCCAATCCCACCATACACACAGCATCACCTTATTACGTGTTAATCCGGGTTTCGCTACAGTCTGTGGTGCTTCACTGCCCTTTGACCATGATCGTTTGCGCACATTCTTGTCGTAGGTGATCCATTTTTCATCACCAGTGATCAATCTTTTCAAAAACGGTTCGGTTTCTTTACGTTTCAATAGAGAGTCGCAAATGAGTACACGATTCATTTGGTTTCTTTCAGTGAGCTTGTGTGGCACCCAAATATCGAGTTTTTTTGTATACCCAGTTTTTTTCAAATGGGTCAAAACTGTTTTGTGGTCAATCCCCAGTTCTTCAGCTACGTCGTAACTATTAATATGCCGATCTTGGTCCACTTTTTCAGAAATGGCATCTACTTTATCCGTAACAGGGCGACCAGAGCGAGCTGCATCTTTGACATCAAAATTCCCGGACTGAAAACGCTTGAACCAACATTGTGCTACTCTTGATGACACTGCATTAGGTCCATAAACGTCACAAATTTTTTTCGCGGCTTGTGTCGCAGTTTTCCCTTTTTTGTAATAAAATTTCACAATATATCGAATTTCTTCGTTAGATTCACTCATTTTATCAAACAAAAAAACAATTGAAAAATGGCGGGAAATTGCTTTTTACTTTTTGTATTCCTTTTTTAAAATGTCATATTTTTAATGGTATCAAAACCAGCCAGATACAAACAGTACAACGGATGAGATTTTTACTACAACCTTATACATACAAAATACGAAAAGACTTTTTCCCCGACCTATTATGTTAAGAAGCCAAATGAGAACATTTTCTTTTAATAGATAAATGCCCACGGCTTTCCATGCGTAAAGCTCGGGCTTCAGCCTCGCCAATATATATATTTTTTTAGTTTCTTTCTTATTCCTCACCTACGTTATACAGGGTTACGCGGAAAGGGTGTACTAAGCCAAAAAGGGGTTCGTTATACTCATCATTATGAACAAAATTTTTGGCTTAGTACAACTTTTCCGCGTAACCCAATATCGTTTTCTCTAAAAACAATTAATTCTAATGAAAGTCATAGATCTCTAAGGCGAATCTTTGTATTCCAATAATTCTGTAACACTGTCCTCTTACTTGTAAATAGGATTGACGAAAGCCGGCTCGAGCGAAGTGATAATTGTATTATTCCATTTTCACGGGCTTGCTGTTACACATATGCATAATATATGTGTTTTCACCTCCCTTTGATGCGGTGATACTAAATGAACGGGAAATCCGAATAACCGAATGTCCGGGTCAATGTTCGGACGTGGAAATGAACACTGTTTGATCACTTGCAGTTGAGATTTTGCATGCTTTCATCGTAAATATTCAGCAAATTTATAGAAATTTCTGTAGATAATTTCAGTAAAGTTAAAAGCTATGATTTTTTTTTTTCTCCGAGCTGTCAATTCTTTCTGTCAATTGCTCACACACTCGCGAAGTCTGTATAGTCTGTGTATGTGGTGCAAACTTGTACAAATATTTGCCGGAGAGCATCAGAAATGCTTACGATTTTCCTTGGATACGTACTAAGCGTTTTGATTCTACGTTTCTAATCCGCACGTCCAAGGATTAAAACAACCTGCCGGCTTCCTTGTTTCCTGAGAGTTATAATCTGGGCTTGTTCAAGGACATAGTGCTTCACGTTCGACCACATCGTCGCTTGCCAATAAGCGAGTTGATGGCCAAAAGCTGACTTATTCGCGATAAAAAAAAAGCTTCTATTAAGATTTTTAAAACAAAATTGAGATTATTGCTACAAAGCAAAGCAAGCTGTGTAGTCACCCTGTAAAGATATTTACTGAACGCACGCTATAAGTACTTAATTGGCCTGTAAATAGGTTTTACTAATAAAGTACCTATATACAAAGTTCTCTCTAACTCTTAAATCACAGGAAAAAAAACGCATCATTCCACTTTCCCAACGCTATCAACAAGACTATCCAAAATAGCGTTGGGAAAGCCCAACGCTATTTTGGATAGTCTTGTCTTGTTTGTAGTCGTGTACTTCTTGGCGTTTCAACACGTGTAAATTACTTAGTTGAGTTCACCCGAGTGGACTTTTCCTCAAAAACCGTGCTTCTTTCCGGGATAAAAAAAATCCTATTTCACACTCCTCCGATACAAACATATAAAAATAAAAACAGCAGCAGTTGGATATGCAAAAATTCACATCGATCCATTGCTCTGTTTGTACATGAAAGAAACAAAAAGAAAGAGAAACAAACACAGTTTTGCATATCATCATCATCAGCCAAAAGACGTCCACTGCTGAACATAGGCCTCCCCCTTTAACCTCCACACTGAACGACATCCTGCCATCTGCATCCACTGGATGCCCGCGACTGTCACAATGTCGTCGGTCCATCTAGTGGGAGGCCTACCTACGCTGCGTCTTCCGGTTCGCGGTCTCCACTCAAGAAGCTTTCTTCCCCATCGGTTATCAGTTCTTCGAGCGATGTGGCCTGCCCATTGCCACTTCAACTTGCAGATTTTAATAGCTATGTCGGTGACCCTGGTTCATTGGCGAATATCTATGTTCCGAATTTTATCGCGCAAAGAAACTCCGAGCATAGCTCTCTCCATTGCCCGTTGTGTGACTCTGAGTTTTTCCAAAAGACCAACAGTTAAGGACCACGTCTCAGTACCATATGTCATCACTGGCAACACACACTGGTCAAAGACCTTTGTCTTTAGGCACTGTGGTATCTTGGACGGGAAGATTTCACACAATTTCCCGAACGCTGCCCATCCGAGTTGGATTCTTCGGGCGACCTCGTTGCCTAAGTTGGACTTACCTAACTGAACAATCTGTCCAAGATAGGTGTAATGATCAACAACTTCGAGAGTATCGTTCCCAACATTGACCGGCACAGGTACAACATGGACATTGTACATGATTTTTGTCTTATCCATGTTCATTTTAAGACCCACCTGTTGGGAAAGGCTACTGAGGACGCTGAGCATTATATTGAGGTCCTCCAGCGACTCTGCCATGATAACTATATCATCGGCTAAACGAAGGTGAGTGATGTATTCGCCATTAATGTTGATGCCCAATCCGTTCCAGTCCAAAAGCTTGAAAACGTCCTCCAATGCGTTCGTGAACAGTTTTGGAGAGATAACATCTCCCTGTATCACGCCTTTCTGCAATTGGATTGGCTCCGTGCTCTCGTCCTGTAATCGGATCGACATGGTGGCGTTTCTATACAAACACTTCAGCACTTCGATATACCTATAGTCGATATGACAACGCTGGAGGGACTGCAATACTGCCCAGGTCTCGATTGAATCGAAGGCTTTTTCATAGTCCACAAACGCTAGACATAATGGCCGATTATACTCCTCAGTCTTCTGTATAATCTGGCGGAGCGTCTGTATGTGGTCTATGGTGCTCCAGCCTTTACGGAAACCGGCTTGTTCGCGAGGCTGGAAGTCATCAAACCTGCTTTCGAGATGGTTCGTAATGACCCTGGAGAACAACTTGTACACATGGCTCAGCAGTGAGATGGGTCTATAATTCTTCAATAAGGTGTTGTCACCTTTTTTGAAGAAGAGCACCACCACACTCCTGTGCCATGCTTCAGGCGTAGTACCTTCAAGTATGACGGAATTAAACAATTTCTGGAGGACTAAAAGTACCGGTTTTCCACCCGCTCTCAGTAGTTCTGTCGTGATTCCGTCATTAGCCGGCGCCTTGTTGTTCTTAAGCTGTTTCAGAGCCATTCTAATCTCGTACAAGCTGATGTCTGGGATGTCCTCAGTGTATGTCGGGTCAGTTTAGCTCTCTTGTCTTGAGCTGTATTGATAATGGGCTGTCGTGTCGAGGTGTACAACTGTCCGTAAAACCTCTCGAGCTCTCTCAGAAACTCCGGCTTTGACGAAATGGTACTGCCATCCTCGATCTTCAGCTTCGTCATTTGGCTTTTCCCAATAAACGAATGCTTTGCGAACACTTTCAAGCCTTGGTTCCGCTCAATTGCGTCGCTAATACATCTTGTATTATAGGAACGCAGATCGTGTCGCACCGATTTCGAGATCCGTCTATTAAGTTTGCCATATTCCGACATATCAGCTGAAGATTGCAGTCTCATCTCAGTCCGGTTTTCCATTAACTTAATGGTTTCGTCTGAGAGCTTCAGAGGTCTTTTCCGGCGTGGGGTCTTAAAGAACTTGGACCCCACTGCTTGAACAGTTTCCACCAGCGCATTGTTTAGTTCGTCCACAGTTCCGCTTTCAGTTAGGCCCTGTAAGCGATTGTGCAGTTCGAGTTGGAAGTCTTCGTGGTTTTGGATTTGGGCATGACCAGGACGAAGCGTGGACTTCACCAGACGCGACTTCTCTAGCTTGATGTTGATATTTAATGTGCCTCTGACAATACGGTGATCGCTACCGGTTTTTACCTTGCTGATCACGGAGACATCATTAAATATTCGCTTCTTCGTCCTCATGATGAAGTCTATCTCATTTTTGGTCGAACCATCAGGGCTCATCCATGTCCACTTCCTGGATGGTCGCTTCTGAAAGAAGGAGTTCATCAAATAGAGTTCCTCCTTTTCCATGAAGTCGACCAGCCGCTGGCCCCTCGGATATCGCTGTCCATACCCATATGACCCCACTCTTAACTCATCGACATTCCGTGTGCCCACCTTAGCGTTAAAGTCACCCATAACAACGGAGAAGTATGTTTCGGAGGTATGTATGGCTTCAGATATCTCCTCATACAATGCCTCTACTTCATCGTCAGGGTATGTCGAGGTCGGCGCATATACCTGTATGACCTTCAGCGAATAACGATCGGTTATTCTGAGTATAAGGTATGCTACCCTGCTCGACACACTATCGACCTTAACCACGTTGTTGATGAGTGACCTGTGGACGAGAAAACCTACACCACCCTGGGACTTTCGTTCTCCTTCCCGGAAGAAGAGCATGTTACCGGAATCAAGAACTATCGTATCCTGTCCCTCTCGTCGGATTTCAGATAGTCCTATGATGTCCCATCGTATTTTGCTCAATTCTTCCTCCAGCTCAACAATCTTCTCGTCAGTCCTCAATGTTCTAATATTATGTGTTGCCAGGGCCAAATTACGTTGGGGGTGGTAGTGTTCATATATAACACTCATAATTATATTGTATTTTTTTAATGGATTTTAACGTGTTTTTTTTTACTTTATTTTGCTATTCCTGACTGTTCGAACACTTGCGACCACTTTGGGTAAAAATCATTGGCGGTACATGTAAATAATTGTATAAAATTTTTGTAAACATCATTCAGTCATCTAGTCTACCTTTGACAACGGAACTGCAGTGTTCGAAACGTCAGGAATTTAAAATATGTAAAAAGCACGCGACAAAATCCGTTAGAAAAGTTAAATTTCAATGTGTAATAATCGCGAAAATCTAAGTAATAATTATCTATAATAAAGTATAATTCCGCGGCAAAAAGGCTTGTTATTAATACCAAGGTCAGCGTTGAATCTATTTGTGTGGGGATTGTTGTCAATGTATGTTAGATATCTTATATGGGTGAACAATCGAAGATCGCCACCTGATCGTTTCGCAGAGGCAACAATAAACACAAACACAATTCCGTGCAGTGTACCGTCAATAGGCGTTGATAAACGTGCTTTTTGCCCGAATGCACGGATCAAACTGGAGAGAACTCGTAACACTGGGATTGCAGACCGCAGCAAAGGTTTAAAGCATTAGCCGGTTTAAAACAAGCTCTGCACTCTCCTGCAACGTTGTATCAATTTTGTTCCTTTGTTTTTATGGTCTTATATTTTCAAGATATAGTAGTGATAAAATGGTGGTAGCCTGATGACTGATGGTGGCCGAGCGGTAGCTAACGGCACCCGGTTCGATCCCCGATCGAGCCTTGCACTAATGATGAAGTTGTTCCCTTCATTCATTCATTCATCAGCTCATCCATACGAGATAATGATTATCAGACGCAAATACTTGAACAGCTTTCGAAAATATATGAAAAACTTAATAAGTGCCTGTAAAATTTGAGGGTTGCCCTCGATTTCCTGAGATCTCATCATCAGATCCTGACTTGCGTGACAATGGGACCAAATTGGATGTATACGCTACCGTTTTTTTAAACCGGTGTTTTTAATCGGAAGCATAGAACCTCCGCCTTTTTTGAAGTCGGTTAAAAATAACTATTTGTGCAACTTAAATCTTGTAATATCTTCATGTTAATACATAAATTGTTACTGTTTGTCCTTCTGTTCAGCGTGTTTGCTCATAGCTCATTATTTCACATAACATTCCGACTGTTTGTGTGGAAACATCGACGTAGCCTCCATTTCTTCGCGATCCAATATTTACCTATTTATTTGATTGATGCAATAACAAGCGATCAGGTTTCTTTTCTGTTATTTGTTTATTTTTCTAATGTTATTTTTATGAAGTTCAATGTGTAATAGGCGGTATTGAATACTTGCACTGAACAATACGTTTACGTAATGCATGTTGATTATATGTACCTATGGTGTGATATAGGCGTCATTTTTACAAACCTTTATTTAAACTTGCCTAATTAGTATGACCACAAAATGGGATAAACATTTTCTCCTACTTTTTTCTACTGATTTATTCTATACTAGCCGTCTGCTCCGGCTTTGCACGGGTGTAAGCTCGGCCTTCGGCCTCGCTACAAAATATAATATAGCCTATGTCACCCAGGGATAGTGTAACTTCTCAACACTGAAATAATTTTTCTAATCGGTTCAGTAGTTTCGGAGCCTATACAATGCAAACAAACAAACAATCAAATCTTTCCTCTTCTTAATATTAGTATAGATCATATTGCTGTTAACAAATCAAAGTTACTCATTTGGAAATAACTATTCCGCCTTATTTGCACATTTTATTTATCAAGGCGGCTTTCCGCTAGAATCTGGCGCGTGCCGTGTCCACTACCCAGCACTCCTTAATCAAAAGGCGACCGAGCACGAAGCAATTTGGCCGCTCAGGCAATAAGGACAGCCCGCTATTAAAACAAGCGCAAATAAAGCAAATTGAAAACGGTACCTTACCCCTCCGCCGTCACGCTTCGGGGTGACCTCTAGAAGGCTAGTTCCCTCTTGAAAAAACATCGTTGTATCGTCCAAAAGGACGGTCATTCTTTAACATGTAGCAGCCATTAGCTGGCCCTAAGGCATTGAACTTGCGGAGTACATGTTCTGTAAAAGAATTGTTCTGATAAGCATAGCTTGTGATGAAAAATGCTTTTTTGTAAAAATTGTAAATACGAAGTCAAACATGCAAAATGCAAAAGACAAAGGAAACTCAAGTAAACTTCTAATATAATAAAATCCAACATTCCTCAAGCCTGCATTAAATCTCAAAGCGGAAAATTTTCCGTTCCACCCGGAAAAGTCTTCCTTGAATTAACAAACGCTCTCCATTTTATTATCTAGTAGTCTCAGAACATGTTTGGAAATAGAAGGTTTGAAAAACATGTCAAAAAACTAAGCACTTACTGCTGCAGGTCTTTGTCAATTTAATTTCAAATACGCTTGCTGGAAAGGACGTCTTTGTGTGCACATTAAATTAACGTTCCAGAAAAGTAAAGAGCAAATTCATGCAATAGTACACTAGCTCACTTGCTTTACTATAAGGTTATCTAATTTCAAAAGACATTGTTTATGGAATCATTTAGTACGGTATGGCTCAGTGGTGGTGCGTCTGCTTTATTAGCAGAGGGTACCGGGTTCTATTCCCGGCTAGCAAGATTGGTGAATTTAATATCATCTCATACACATCATTCAATTTTTTTTATTTTGAAATGTGCTGCCTGATTTGGTGTTCCCCGATGTATAAAACTAGGTGTTTTCAAGTCTCAAGTGAATCGGTTTTTTCTAGATAAGCGTGCTCCAACGTAGACCGTATCATAACTTAGCAGCAGGCGAGGTGGCGTTGAAACGCAAACTTATTATTTAACAAACAAATGTGTTATCTCAGAAACATTTAAATTCATCATTCTAGATGTTTTCCGGCGTCCGTGTCTATATCTATATGTGTGTGGAACCAGAATCCTACTGAGGAGCTATGAGCCTTTTCTTGGTGAAAAGCTTATATAAACGTATTTGTGATGCTTCTGGTGTTATAAGTATCCATAGGTGATGGTGACTGCTTACCAGCCGGCAGTCCGTCTGCTTGTTTGCCACTTTGGCATTAAAAAAAACTAGTTATTGCAAAACTCTTTGACATTCGAGAACTTACTTTCAAAACGCCCTACCAAATACTCATCACTATTAAATTACTTCCAAAATTAGAAGCTAAAAGCTCACCGGATGTGTTAATAAGTGTTACGGGTGAGTTTCCGAAGGGTCGGCCATTGAGGCTTCGCACGTCGGCCACGCCGAATTATGCGGTTTGCGGTGCTCTGATTACACCCAGGCCTGTCCTCACATTAAATGCCTTGATTTGAGACCCTTTGAGGATTGGAGTTGTGTG
Source organism: Agriopis leucophaearia (assembly GCA_949125355.1). Lineage (NCBI taxonomy): Eukaryota > Metazoa > Arthropoda > Insecta > Lepidoptera > Geometridae > Agriopis > Agriopis leucophaearia. The sequence goes on from OX421278.1 coordinate 9,287,231, forward strand.
GAGCTCACTGCAGAGTCGGGACGACACTTTGTGTATTAAAATCTTGTAGTCTATTGTTTGGCATAATTTCGCATGGTTCGAGAACCACTCGACAGTCCACGTGATAAGAGTATCACGTAGATGAATTGTCCCAAAAAACTAAAGCGCGTACATAATAGTGTTGCAAGGTTTTTGTGATAAGAAGACAACTGTGAAGGATGTGAAGCTGTCACCGGTAGACCCTTAGTTACAAATCTTAAACTAAAGGATAGAAGGTGAGTTCAAGAGAACGTCATATTACCATGCTATGGTTACCTAGTGATGTTTTCCTTCGCCGAAGACGCGAAGCTCATTTTTGAGGAAACTGTATTGTAAGCAGAGTTTCAACAGGTTGGTGACATGAAGTAATTGAATAGTGCAATACAAGTAGGTAACTGCTATTAACATGCGGTAGCGGTGAAGTTCTGAACAGTGTTCTAAACGCGTTTCGAGCAACAGTTTGCGCGATCCCGCGGTCGGCCGGGTCGGGCTGCGGTTGCGCGGAATCGCCGCCCGAATGACGATCGGCTCCCCGCATAAATCTCGCCGACCGCCAATTAAGGCCGGCCCCGACAGTTTGTCTACGACGCCGCCCTGATTGCTTTCCACGGCGACATGCTATCGACCTTTCGTACACGCTTGGGGATGTGACCGGGATGAGTGTTGTTTTTGTCACTCACGATTGCAGAAACGCCTATTTTCGGAGATGAAGATATATGGTCGAGTTTTTTTAGTTGCTTTTACCTATTCGATCGCGTAACGTTAACTATGTGTCGTATATTGTACGAAATAAGAGCAGTACCATCTAGCACTGGCATTGCTCTTACTTCATACAAATATAAGTTAACGTTAACGCGATTGGAAAAACTCGCACTAGGCACTCAGAACTGTTAACCATAAACAAAAGTACAACACAATCCGTAGCGTAATTACACTTTATTAAACCAGATTTCATAAAGATAAATATTCAGAAAGGGTAATCCGAACATTGTATGTTTAGTATTTGAAAAGTGTCCGCTGTCTGTCGAAATCTCAACTATTTCTTGCTATTGCTCGCGACTTCATACGCGTAGACTTTCATATTAGCTTTAAAATAAAAATAAATTCCCCTTCGGCCGTTTCATAAAATGTTTCTTAGCGGACCTTGTAACCGCATAAGCAATCTACCTGCCAATTTTCAGCTTTGTAGGTAACGTAGTTTTCGAGATTCGTTGTAAGTCAGTTTTTAAATATGTATAGATATGTGCCTATGTTATTCTTAAAGAATGACGCGACGCGTAACAACCCCGCGCACCCAGGAATTCAGCAATCGACTGACTTCACACTGGTGCGCACTGGTACTCGTTAGCACCACTGTGTTGGTACCATTGGAAAAGTGCACTCGCCCCCTCTCAACTACCGGATCAGATTTACCATCAGCTGTTACACATAACAGGTCACAACCTGTTTTCGAAATTGACTGTGCTTCGTATCTGCTTTTGCAAATCAATGGCGATTGGGTTATCTTGCAAGACGCATTATTTATCCATGCACCGCATTCCTTTTACTGATATAAATGAGTTTGGATCTCCTGTTGAAACACTTGTGCTCTACGTTGAGATTGCTTATGTTCATAATTAAAAAAAAAAAAAACTTTCTGACACGTGAAACGGGAACACTTACAGGATATACTGAGTGGCTTATTTGGGTGACGTAAAGGAAAAATTATGATGTAAAAGGTACTTGGAGTAGAAGCCAATGGCATAGTTTCGTTTTAGTTCTAAAAAATACGAAGCGCTTTGATTCCACTTTTATTACATGAATTGCTAAGCGGTGGAATGCGCTGTATCAATGGGTGTTCCCCTATAGTTGTCTTCAAATCAGGGTGTCTTCAAATCAAGAGTGAATCCGTTTCTTCCAGGCAAGTGTACTCTATCGTAGACCGCATCAAAGCTTAAACATTAACATAACATTAAGCGAGTTGGCGATCAAACGCAGGCCTTTTACTCAACATAATCATCATTTCAGCAACAGGACGTCTACTGCTGGACATAGGCCCCCATCGATCTCGAAAAGGGCCGGTTGGAAGCGGCATGCATCCAGCGTTTCCCTGCCGTCTCTTTTAGATCGTCTGTCCATCTTGTGGGTGGACGTCCTACGCTGCGCTTAGCAGTCCGTGGTCTCCATTCGAGAACCTTTCGGCCCCATTGGCTATCTGTACTGCGTGCTATGTGCCCTGCCCCTGCCACTTCAACTGACATGGGACTGTACATGGAATAGAAACGGAAAAATTCGACTATGTAAAAATGTCACCCGATATAGTTATCTGCAATAGTTACAGGACCTTGAGGCCTTTCCTGTGCGGTCGCAGTGTGACCAAGCCTAATGTGCAAAAAATGTTATATTGGTTTCTCAGAACCATTGGAAAGGCGTATGAATAAATAAGTGGCAATCTCGGTCATAATTTGTCAATGCTAATTCCTATACATTCCGTATCGTTTACAAATTTGCCACTCAATACACGTTCACATTTCCTCATTACAAAATATATATAAAAAGGGCAATAATATGGCGTATTTATTTATAAGCTCGGTGCGAGAGTTGACGCCGGTGTCGTTAGGGCGGCGCGTCTCGTGTGTCATTTTAAGGATGTGCCAAATTGAAGGCTCAACGGGGCCCGAGCGAGGGGAGGCTGATTTATGCTTCGGCCCTCGCGCCCCCGCGTCTTCGATTAGACCTCAACGACAACAGTATGGACAGAACATTTATGATCTGTGACTATAATTTTACAGCAGACACGACAAATCCATGAACAATTGTAATAGGCGAACAGGGTTTTATTTGTTAATAAATAGCGCTTGACCGCCATTTCGCCCGATGTCAAACGACGATGCGGTCTATGATGGAGCATGCGTGCCTAGAAGAACATAAAGAAGATTCAATCGTGACTTAAAAATTGATTGTGGCTATCGGGAACATCCATTCAGGCAGCGCATTCTTGTATTGTATTTGATTGGCAAGTAGAATCAAAGCGCTATGTTCGGGTTTTCGGAATATCAACCACGGTGTCGCACTTATGTGCCTGCCCTGGCCTTCCCATAGAAAAATGGGTAGGAGGTAATGAGGCCTTTAGTTCCGATGCACACTGCCCAAAATATAGCCATGAAAAAAGTACACATTGCTGACTAAATCGTATCTAGCCATAAATAATCCAAAGCATGGACCACGTATGGACTCTATTTTATCCGACTCTCGTTTCTTCCGCTTCTGAGTGTGAGCTATTTAGACCTCTAACGAGAAGTTTAATTGTACATGACGCGAGGATGTTCCAGTTCGACGAATTGCATACAATATATCAGTAAACATTTGCCTTAATTTAGCATTCGAGAGAACTTGTATGTTGCGGTCTATCTACACCTGTACAGTTCACGAGCACAAGTCTTAGTGTGCGTGATAGAATCGGAATTGTTTGCTTCAACTTGAATACTGTTTGTATTCAGTGATTAGAGGTTTATTCACTCGACTGAGGTCAGTTTTCTTTTGTGACGCCTAACGCGTTAATGCAGTAACTTATTATTAGGGTCGCGAAACTAGTTTTATGAAAAATCTGTAGCGAGGTTGATTAATTTGAAGGTCGGGCTGTAATTGAGATTCTTTTATTTTTTTGGGTGTATGTGGTATATTGGGTGTATTATTTTGGGTTCATGTAAGTGTTCAAAACGTTAAGAATTAAAATACACGCGATATAATCCGATGAAAGTGATGATTTTTTATGTATAATAATCGCGAAAACCAAAGAAATAATTTTGTATGTATTAAATTTTGTGAAAAGTCGTGAAAAAAATTGCTTAGAATAAGTATAGAGTTGACTGCGATAGATTTTTAGAACATTAAAAATAACCCTGTATTCTTTATTCCGCTACGAAAATATTTTTTCTAGTACCATTATAAACTATTAAATTATTTTAATTTTGCAATCGGAATATATTATACGTCATCAATGGTGTCGAAATTCCAAAGATTCGTACTCAACGTTTTGGGTCGTCATTTATGATACATACTGGCCAAAAATTGAACTCCTTTCCGTTCTCCTTGTTTCCTGAGACCTACAATCTAGGCATCTTCAAGGCTAGAGTGAATAGATTTCTTCTAGTTCAACGTGTTCCATCCTTGACCACACCGGCTTACACGAGTTAGCTTAGGCTTACACGAGTTAGCTTATGCTTACACGATTTGGTGACCAAACGTAGATCTATTCTGTATAATTTTTGAAATAATATAAAAATACTAAATGATGTAGCGTTGAAATACAGATGCGATCATATTTTTGCAGATATGTTATTGCGTTATACACAATGCTAAACACTATAGCTCAATACAACCCTTTCCATGTAATCCGTCAAACAAAATTAAAAGCCAGCCGGCTCCGCTGCTTCGAATTAAGCCGCGTTTGATCGCAATTCGTCCAAACAGGCTTCAGTGGATCTGACGGCGACAAGATGCAAATGAGCAACGTCGGGGCAGGCGCCGCGGAGAGGCGCCAACTCGGCGCTGTTACAGCCACTGCGAACCAACGGACCCGAGCACCCATCACAAGCGCTCAACTATCTCCGATTACTCGCATATTATGCTATCTATTCAGATAGAAGATGTAACTGCTATTAAATAGTGGTTAGTAGCGAATGCTTTTGATACTATTTGCAGCTTAAATAGTTGTGATTGGTTTTGCAAAATTGCAAAAAGTTTAAATAAGACTAATTGCATTTCTATAGTCTTCACGAAACATCTAACACGTTTCCTACTTTTATATTATGTGCACTATTATAATCTGTTGAGAAAAAGAACTTGTGCATAATTGTGTCAAAATATCGAAAGCTCCATCCATAACCCGATCACGATGAATATCACGTTAATAATCATATAACTTGTAAACAAACGTGATAGTTTAACATGAGGTTTAACAGTTATTAACACTGAGTTTTTTTCCCCTCTTTTCATACCGCCTTCTATTTATGACGATGGCATAGGTGACGTCAGCGACCAGTGACCATACCTACGCGAATCAGTTGACACCTCATTTATCAAATTTAAGGCGTTTAGGCTGTAGGTGAGAACATAGCGTACATTATCGTACGTAGAATTAATACATAATATTTGGATACATAGATATAGCTGATTAATGAAAACAAAATGAAAATCTGATTAAAAATTAGCAACTTTTATAAGCATTTTAATATCATGCTAGAGAGAGAGAGCGCGAAACAGCAAATTATGACGTCAAATCTCTGTACGCCATATAAATTATATTCTGACAAGCATTGCGCACAGAGGTGTGACGTCATTTTTTGTTTTGTGGAAAAAGGACAGCGTTTGCTCTACCAAAAACTTTAAACGCTTATATATCAGAACATTACTTAAATTTACTAAACTTCTTCATCAAAGCTATTGCATTCAACGATATAAACATCAGTCATCTACCCTATTCTTTATCTTTTACAAAATACCTTCCATTTTGCTTTGCGTTGTCCAGTTAAAATGTATCCATTTAGTTGGTTGTGTAACAGCAGGTATCAAAAGTCATCAAGCGCACAATAAGTGGCAACAAAGCGCGCCTGCTGCGGCCGTAAACTGCTATATATCTCACTTTGTAGCGTTTACACGCGCTTCCTGTACATCTATCTTGTTAGTTGTTAGTTTTATATGCGTACAACCAGCTGGCTTGGCTGATTGTATTTAAACCCTAACAAAATTGCCATAGAGACTCTCAAGCCCATTGGATCGATTTAATTATGGTTTTAGCCATTCCTAATACATTTGGTCTGGCTCTGTCTTGTACACAGAGTTCTAATAAGCTGTATTAGTTAGTCTTATTTATTTATTTAACACACAATGTAACTGCCCACCTAGGGCAGTTACAGGGGACCCCAATTCACCCACCCATGGATATAAGCATACCATACAGTTATAAGCATAAAGTTTAAAAATAATATTTATAAACCTTATAAAAGGTTTACCTAAATAAACCTTAGAAAAATAACATAATTATAAATAAAATAAAATAATAACTACAATTGGTGTCTTATACAACGTGCCATCGAAATAACACAAAACCCTAAAACACTGACTGATTTTTAATGTAAATAATATGATAAAGTATATAATATTAGTTTTCGTTAGGAATTTTAAAGATATCCATATGGTTTTTTTTTAATATACTTTGTTGTCTTTTTTACGCGTCGCTCCAGTTTCTTGTATTGAAATTGCATTTTAAGTAGGTATTTGTTCGAATTTAACGTTAGCTTGCACTTTGATATTGGGTGAAGGCAAAATGAGTCACCACATAGTCGCTGGTCAAAGCGAGATGGTGGTGAAAACGCGGACTTAAATCGCGATAAAAAAAAGTTGCCCTAAGACCCCAGTTCGATGGTACCAAATTATTTTTAATTCATTCGAATAACATAATAATTGCAAAGTTTCAAATCGATACGACTATTAGAAGTAGGCTAAAATCGACTTCCAAGATTTGTTTACACAGTAACAAGTGAAGCCAATAAAAGCGTGTCAAAAACAAATAAGAGCATGAGATCACAAAAATGATAGAAACAGTTTGGGGTACTAAGCCGACCCCTGTCCGCTGAGTGCCACCGACGCGTCCGATGTGACAGCACTCACAACTCAGATCAGACAAACAACAGAGATATGGCAAGGAACCATGGCGGTGTGAACGCATCAGGCCTAAATCAGGTTTTAATGCCTTTAGTCTAACTCACCCTGCAGACGACCTTGCGGCCCCTTTTTTGCATTTAGACTATAAGTAATTTTATCTGGTTTATTTGGTTATTTCGTTGCAAGTTTTCTAGTGTTTTTTTTTATGATGCAGAGTGACGAGACGAGCGAAGCCGCTCGACTGATAGCTCTTCACGCTTGCCCAGAACAGCTCAACGTCACTCAGAATTTTGAAATTCAACAGTTCAAAACCCTAGATGGCAATGCACTGCGCTCGTTACCCCGAGATATAAGATTAAACCTCTGTGTGCCCTGTAATTTCGCTGGAAACATTGCCCTTCAATCCGGAACACAGCAGTGTTTGTGATTGACTAAGAATAAATTGTTTTTTTTTTTAAACTTCCGATAAAAAAGCTGATAGTTTTCTAACGGCTAAATAGATTACTGTTTTAAACTATCACGGTTGTTCACTAAACTTACATGATTATTTACGGGATATTTAACGTGGTTCCTTCCACAACCTTACCCACGGTACATATCCCGTAAATAAGCTGTGGCTAAATAGATTTTCTTGAATCATAACTAAAAAAAAACCCTGTCGATCCTCATATCAATAAATACACGGACTTACGCACACACACGCATTAAAAACTACGTGAATTTCGTACTGAAAACGCCTAACGACTACGCACACATATTTCAAAAAGTGGCTTAACTTTTCGTGTTCCCGTATACCGTATCTATCTGCCTATTTTTATTTGATCTGAGTGTTACACAGATACATTTGAACACGAACGATAACTGTATAGAATATATCTACGTTTGGCCACCAACTGGCCTGATGGTAAACGACAATGTGGCCGATGATGAAATGCTAAGGCATGTCTCCCGTGTTTATCTGATCTAAGAGTCACAGAGAGCCGTGTTTTTACGGTTGCGGTCGGCCGACCGTGAGGATGCGCGGTGACGGCTGCTAGCGCCTGTTAATTACGCTCGACCTAACGCTGATGACGCACCCTATATGGGACAAGATCCTTCAGGATTTGGAGGCGAAAATAGAAAAACGATGAAGCAAACTGAACATGCGTAAACACACCTTAAATGTAGGTTGAAAAAAATCATAGTATATTTCGAATGTTGAAGTACAAAGTATTAGTTTATCATTTATTCGACGACGCAAAATAAAAAGGAGGGGGTTTTTGTCACGTAAACGCTTCAACAGATTTTTACAAATTAGGTTTCGATAGATTCTTCGTAGTTTATCGATGGTCACTGAGTAGTGAGTAGATACGTCATTGTAAATACAATACTGTAAAATGTAAATAATAATAATAAATTTATTTTAAGAAACATTCATTCATAAACAACGAAGTTTCTATATGGTAGATGAATTCCTTAAGGACAAATTGAAAAATATGTAAACAAATATCAATTTACATTTTCTTGAATTTTTATATAATTATTATTTTGATTAAGTGAAAGTTAAAGTGGGAATAAAAAGAAGTAATACATTACAAATAATGTATTTTATAAGGAAAGTGACCTTTGGTACATGATTTATTGTTCAGGTGTATCGTTCGCGAAATATAATCCGCAAAGCATATAGTCTGATTTTTTATATATTTTGAAAAAGAAACATGCTTTTTGGCTTGAAGTAAGGTAAGCTCTATAGCAGTGTTTTTCAAACTTATTAACGACGCGACTCCCTTAGTATGAAAAAAAAAATCAGGACCCCCTTCCACAGTTTATAATCTTTATTTTATTATATTACAAATATCAAATACGTACAACCTTTTTTATTTTTATAACTACTCATTAATTAATTTTTCTTAGTTAAAATATTTTTTAACTTTGTTTACTTTTTCTTTTACCGAGGCTTCGCGACCCCCGCGACTTCCTTATAGAAGCATGGTGGTCAGGAGGAGGGAGGGAGGGAGTCGCGACCCACAGTTTGAAAAACACTGCTCTATAGGATTGGATCAAGGTATTGGATAAATTAATGAACGCATATACCTCTTGATATACTGAGTATATTCTCAGTTCACGAAGCCCCGAAACTTATTATTTAGTTATATCCGTTAAGTTAATGAAACATAACACTCATCTGATAATTACTCAACTTTGTTTTCAAGAATTAATTACATTTAAATTACTTTGCAATATGTTTCTTAATACCGAAGTTGGTAAAGGAAGGTGTCGATACACTCGCGTAGGTCGTCATGTGGGTGGGTGTACTACTGTAGGTTTAAGGATGGTCACTACCCAACCATCCCTGAACCTAAGAGGCTCTATCTAAGGTGACGATGATAAAAACAAAAGATGTGTGTTATATCTTTGAATCGTTTTTTTTAAAGAAAATCGTCTGTAATAATATGTAATCGTTTTTTTTATAATGTCATAAAACTGACATGGTTTTGACACATTTTGTTTATATTACACGGGAATTGCTCACGTATGATTAAGGCGGTTATTTCGACTAAGCACGATTCCGTCTAGTTATGCAAAACGAAATGGAGTCGCGCGCGAAACCGATCGCAGAATGCGGTTGAAACTATAGTCGGAATAACTAGCTTAATCATATGTTAGTAATTCCCGTGTAATATAAACCAAAATAATGTCTTAGTTATAACATTGTTAAAAATTATGACTGTATACATAATAGGTCGGGGAAAAAGTCTTTTCGTATTTTGTATGTATAAAGTTGTAGTAAAATCTCATCGGTTGTACTGTTTGTATCTGGCTGGTTTTGATATTATTAAAAATATGACATTTTAAAAAAGGAATACAAAGAGTAAAAAGCAATTTCCCGCCATTTTTCAATTGTTTTTTTGTTCGATAAAATGAGTGAATCTGACGAAGAAATTCGATATATTTTGAAGTTTTATTACAAAAAAGGGAAAAATGCGACACAAGCCGCGAATAAAATATGTGACGTTTATGGACCTAATGCAGTGTCATCAAGAGTAGCACAATGTTGGTTCAAGCGTTTTCAGTCCGGGAATTTTGATGTCAAAGATGCAGCTCGCTCTGGTCGCCCTGTTACGGATAAAGTCGATGCCATTTCTGAAAAAGTGGAGCAAGATCGGCATATTAGTAGTTACGACGTAGCTGAAGAACTGGGGATCGACCACAAAACAGTTTTGACCCATTTGAAAAAGTCTGGGTATAAAAAAAAACTCGATATTTGGGTGCCACACGAGCTCACTGAAAGAAACCAAATGAATCGTGTGTTCATTTGCGATTCTCTGTTAAAACGTAACGAAACCGAACCGTTTTTGAAAAGATTGATCACTGGTGATGAAAAATGGATCACCTACGACAAGAATGTGCGCAAACGATCATGGTCAAAGGGCAGTGAAGCACCACAGACTGTAGCGAAACCCGGATTAACACGTAATAAGGTGATGCTGTGTGTATGGTGGGATTGGCAGGGCATCGTTCATTATGAGCTTTTACCGCCGGGCAAAACCATCGATTCGGATCTCTACTAACAACAGCAGATGAGACTCAAACAAGAAATTGAGAAAAAACGGCCGGAATTGATCAACAGAAAGGGCGTGGTCTTTCATCATGATAACGCCAGACCGCACACATCTTTGGCCACTCAGCAACAATTGAGAGAGCTTGATTGGGAAGTGTTAATGCATCCACCATATAGCCCTGACCTTGCACCCTCAGATTTCCACCTGTTTCGGTCTCTTCAGAATTCTTTGGGTAGTGTTAGATTAACATCCAGAGAGGACTGTCAAAACTACTTGTTGCATTTTTTTGATCAGAAGTCCCAAAATTTCTACAGCAACGGGATCATGTCACTACCTACAAGATGGCAACAAGTTATCGAACAAAATGGCACATATATATTATAATTAAATGTAATTAAACTTGAAAAAAATATGTCTTGAATTTGTTTATAAAATACAAAGAAACTTTTTCCCCGACCTTTATTGCAGGCGATTGTATATTCCGTATTTTCCAGGTCACCTGGACAATAATGATGTAACAAATTTACAAACAATATACCTGGACCATGTATACCGTTTGCGAAATTTGATCGGCCAACAATATTGCTGTCCGTTTTTTTAAGAGAGAAATACTTAAATGAATTAATAAATATAATCTGGGACATTTTTGCACACATTGTCATCTGACGCCAAACTAAGCAAAGATTGTAATATGGCTGCCAAAAACTGATATACGTACATATATATTATATATACATACTTAAATAGATATTAACACCCAGACATAGAACAAACACAAATGTTCATCACATGAATGCCCTAGGTGGGAATCGAACCCTCGCTCTCAAGCGCAGAAGGTAACTTCACTAGCAACTGAGCCACCGCGGCAGGCAAGAAACTTGTTTTTGCCTATTTTGCACCACTATTCGTATCCCTATAGTTTTAATACCTCAGTATATATCTATAGTGATCGTCTTTTCTCATTTAACTTTCACATCCCATTTGAACAACCACGTCGTGATCCTTCCCATTCCCCTTTCAAAGCCGTCAAGAGACCTATCGAAATTGTCAATTTGACGTATCATTAAAATACTTTTGACGTGGTGCACAAATACATTCTACTTATGTAATAATATGTACAATGTGGTGGTGTTAAGGTTGATTTTTGAATGGTATTGTGTTGTTGGTCGGTAGTCGATTATGAAAATGTCGAGGTGCCCGTGCCTTTCGTTGCGTCGGGACGTGTGCCGCACGCCATGCTAATGATATACAAATGAACTAGACTGTCTGCCACCGCTGTCAATATAAAATTGTTGAACTAACAATATGTACAACAAAATAGATAAACACTTGTGAATTCATGTGACGCATAGTCGAGTCAGCCAGTGGTACATACGACATTTTAATAACATAACGTTATATTGTAAAAGTCAATAGAAACCAACAAATTTCCGTTATTTGTGTATAACTTTTTACCTGCGATGAAACGGAGAAAGTATACATAAGCTTTTGGATAAGAGCCTGTGTTAGTGTAAATGCGTGTTTGTATGACCGTTGTTATTTTTATCCTAAACGGTGGGACGTATTTTAATGTGTTTTTTTAAAGTAGGTTTCATTTTAGTAGTTATCTATATGTAAATTGGTTGAAAAAAAAACGAATAGTTCTTGGGTTTTTCTTAAATTTTATTTAGAAGCTGTCCACCATCAGAAATATTAACCGACAGTAGTTTTTTGTAAGTGAAAACATCTTTAGCCGTGTTGAGTGATTTTTGTAAGAGCAAAACTTATGGGTACGCTTCACCGACTTGCTAATGTGACAGTTATTCCAAAGTTTCAAGTTTTCACTTCTGTCGGCAGTCCCCATGACTGCCTATTAATTTTCTTAGAATTTAGTAGTGGCTTAGTCAAACCATTTATTAAGGTGGCAACTACCGAGCAATTTTCACTCCTTTTTTTCAACTTTATAGTATAGAACATCCTCCTTAAATAAGTTTCCAAGTGTGAAAGACCTATTTTTTTTAATTGTATGTTGTGTCACAAACTCCAAGAAAACAAAGTCTTCCAAGTCGGTGGCAGGTTCTATCCTTCATCTCTATTGAAGGTTGGACGTCGACCGATTTTAACCCCTGGCACAACTTAACCGGTTTATTTATACTTGAGTAATTACCGTGTATTATAAACAAAATCAAGGTTATTCACTATTCAAACTTATGTATCACATAACGACGACTGACTGACTGAGACGTGGTCCTTAACTGTTGATCTTTTGGAAAAACTCAGAGTCACACAACGGGCAATGGAGAGAGCTATGCTCGGAGTTTCTTTACGCGATAAAATTCGGAACATACATATTCGCCAAAGAACCAGGGTCACCGACATAGCTATTAAAATCTGCAAATTGAAGTGGCAATGGGCAGGCCACATCGCTCGAAGAACTGATAACCGATGGGGAAGAAAGGTTCTTGAGTGGAGACCGCGAACCGGAAAACGCAGCGTAGGTAGGCCTCCCACTAGATGGACCGACAACATTGTGAGAGTCGCAAGCGTCCAGTGGATGCAGATGGCAGGATGTTGTTCAGTGTGGAGGATAAAGGGGGAGGCCTATGTTCAGCAGTGGACGTCTTCTGGCTGATGATGATGATGATGATCACATAACAATACTCTACTCCAATTAGAATGAGGTGTTACTCAAAACTTCAGTATTTTTATTATTATTATTATATTACTTTCCTATATTCTCTTAGCATGTGCAAGACCTCAAACCTTAGAGCGAAAAATTCAAATCGAATTAACTTCCAGTCGACATTGGTGAGTCTTAACTACATGCCCGTTAATAGTGATGTCCACTGAGTCCGTAATGAGATTTTAATTGAAGGCGGCGTAATCCCTCAGATACTGGTAACACGATTAGGGTACGTGGTTAACTTACGTAATGTAATTGTAAATGTTCGTCTTCATCACGCAAGCGTATATTTAAGTAATTAGTACCCAACCAGTGATATAAACTTCCTATGATACTAGCACTAGTAACTGTTAGGATATTTCAGATGAAATTACTGAGCATGAAAAGATTTCACATCTTATATCTCAGGCTCGAGCGCACTGCTTTGCCGCGCATAAGTTCTAAATTCTGGGTGGCATTGGACTGTTATATAAATGCGTGACGTTTACCATCAGGCGAAGGACTTGCTTGTCACGTCAATCTATTGCATAAAATAAACAACCTAGAGTTTTTTAAGTCTGCTGTTGTTATTGTTATTATTCTTAAACCAAGGAGTCCCAATGCTAGACAAAGGGTACACTCGACTTGTTTCAATTTCTGTGATCTTAAGGTGACTCCTGCCAGTCTCTGTCAAAGGCGCCAAGTTCATCACGCTGTCTCTTGTCGGGCCTGCTAGGAGGCCGCAACGATTGACGTAGCTGGTCCAGCTCAATTGCAGCTTGGTGGCTGTGAGAGCTACATTCTGTCATTTAAGTTCTGGAGCGCAATCTGCGCTCGGTCGCTTTCTGGCAAACCTTGAGTTTGATCTTATTAGGCTTTAGTCTTATGTCTAAGTGTCCAAGAGTTTGTTTTTATTACTTGGGAAATTTCCTGAGAACTCACGTTTAAAAAAAAATATGTCGGCCTATAGTTTCAACCAAATTCGGTTATGAAAAAAAGATGCCAGCGGTGTTCTACAGAATTCTAATCACTCCGGCAAGCCTTTTAAAACCTAATTTCTAGATGCACCTTCCTTCGTTTCGTAACTCCGTTCGTTAGGACTTCGGCCATCAATATAATGAAGTAAACTTCCCGAATCCAATCTATTACCGAGTAATTCAACGGAACTAATACAAGAAAATGTCATAACTCGGGTACTATACGGTAAAGATGATCGGTCAAGTGGTGTTTGCGGTGGTGCGGGCGCGGTTGACCGCGCCTCTGTTTGTCGCCAGTGTTTGACCGTTTTCTTTACGACGATGGGCCCTGGCCTAGCCCTGTTACAAGTTAAACCTTGAGGGGAACGAACCAAAATTCATCTAATATTTAAGAGCCCTTTAAAAAAAACGAATTAAGCAACAAAACTAGACTTTTGGCGTTCTGATTCTATCAAATATATAGAAAATTCAATCAAATAGATCTTTTTTTTTATTGAAAACTTGCGACCCGCCCTGGCTTCGCACGGGTGTAAGCTTGGCCGTCTGCCTCGCTACTATTGACCCGCTCCAGGAACACAAAATTCCATCAAAATTGGTCCAGCCGTTTTTAAATGTAAGAACCATCTACGAAGTATTAGAACACATTTAAAAAAAAGATAAATGAAATCGGTAAAGCCGTTTTCAAGTTACGAACGAATACAGTAAAGTCTGATCACTTTTACTAGTATTTTTACTGATAGATTGTTGGTAGTAATATACGAGTACGACTACTACGTACTAAAGAAAATATTGAAAGAAATTTTTTTCATTCGGATTTTAGCAATTATAGCTGTCAGACGCATTCTCTAAGCGATCGACTGAAGTTCGTATAATACTATCTAACTAAACCAAAGGCTTGTTTTTGTATATATTATTTCATATACAGGATGGAACCTGTAATAGGAACATTACCAGCCTTAATCGTTACAGCTGTAATATGAAAAGTCTTAGAAGACTGTAGATTTTGAAGAAATTGATAATGAAAAAAAGAATAGAGAGAAAATTGTTTTTGACATACTATTATTACTATTTACCACATAACATATGAGCTGTGGTAAAACGCCTAGTCTTTCAAACAATTTTTTTTGATGCTATTTGAACCGCTCCTTATAGCATCTATCAGGATCTATCAACGTATCTATCAGGCCAACTTCGGTTAGAGTTTTAGAAACCTCGGAAATAGCAAGACTTTTCAATTAATTGCATAAGAATAGTCGATCATCATCCATCTACCGTAAAGTATTTTGCGGTTTATGAAGTTTCTAGAACTCTTACCTAAGTAAGCTCTATAGTGTTTTTTTTATTCGTATAAAGAACAGGATCAAACGGCGTCAAAAAGTTTTTGTCAATAACTAAATTTAATTTAAAGATTTCATTTTTTTTTGTCATATTTTTTTTTGATATCTTTAAGTATAAGGCGGCATTACCATGCTGAATGGCAATGCTTATGCGTTAAGCCAGAAACATGCCTGCATTTTGGTCATGAGTAAACCGTTGTGATAATCCGGACGCTCTGTTTTTTTTTTCAAAGAGGTGAGCTCCCGTTTCCCGTGTCTCGGTCCATAATTAATGTATTGATGTATTGATGTTTCTCCTCCGTATATAGCTATTACATAAAATTTATTTTACAAAATATTAAATACGATAATTTTAATATGTAGGTAAGTATGTGAAATATTTTGCTACAGACTTTTTCATACAAATGCCAATATTGCGCAAACCATCGTTATTTTCACATACTGAAATTCCTATTGTGTACGTTCTCGAAAAGGGATTTGGTTCCATATGCGGCCATCATTGTGATTTGATATAATTGTTAGCGAAATTTTACTGGGTATTCTCTACTGTAAAACCTTTACACGTGCAAATATTTTGCTTTTGTGAAAATGAAATACAGTAGACCGTAGGTAATCTGTGAGCTTACCGCAGACAAAAGTGAAAAGAGCCCTTGTACTCTTTGTCAACGTATGGATGAAAGCTTTCAGTTCCGTTTTGTATTCTTTTTAAATATGTCGTCTAAGAAAGATCAAACTATTTAAAGCCGTGTACAGACCTAGCGAATGCGAACGCCTACGAACGTGTGGTCTTTCGTTTCATTTTAATAATTGAAAAACTCCACGATTTGATTTGATTTTAATCGACTTCCAAAAAGAAGGAGGTTCTCAATTCGATTGTTAAAAAAATGTTTGTTACCTCAGAACTTTCGACTGGGTGAATCGATTTTGACGTTTTTTTATTTATTTGAAAGCTGGTGATCCCCGTGTGGTTTGGTCCAGTTCTGACATTTTATGAAGTCGGTTTTTTATATTGATAATGTTTGAGTTGTTATTTCGGCGCAGTTGCATGCACTATGCTCAAGGGCAGATTGAAGGATGCAGATGCTTGGTTTTTTTATATTAAAGTTAACGTATTGAACAACCGTAAAAGTCTTATTTAAGGCTCCCCCTGTACCCGTACATACTTTTACATGTCTAAGAAAATAATATCTTAATTTTAAAAATATAGACGGTTCTCAAATTTCTATATTTTTGGGTGTAAATAACCAACCGCACAATTTTATTCCTTTTTTTTTTTAATAGTGTTTCAGTATTATAGGTATCATGTATGATTCAGTGATAGTGTGATCAAAATGCAAATCGCAATACAGCCATGTCAAAACGTAGAGACCAACCACATTGCAGGATATGTGACTTGTACCGATATGTTGTGGTAGCGATGATAGCTCAGTGGTTGGTGCGTTCGAATTACAATCCGAAGGGTGTGGGTTCAAATCCCAACAATGAGCTTAAGCTACCGGTGAAGGACCATCGTGAGGAAACACCATAGCATGTAGTAGCGGCTGGCTAGCTTACCACCCTCAAGTTGAAAAACTATTGCCAAGCTCCAAGCAGCACACCGTTGGATTATTCCGGCTGCGTCACTGGAGACCACAAGGTCTCCATTCCAGGTGTGATTACCATCTTCGACCATACCGTCACTTACCGTGAGCTGTGTTCAAACGCCTAGACTGTAAACCATTAAAAAAACTGTGACCACGGCACACTGGCGTAATTTTTCACAGTATTTGCGGGTGCGGCCGACACTGGCAGCGGGGCTCCATTCCCTATGATTTCATTATTTGCTTTCAATCAGCATTGTGAGTCGGCACCGCCGCGCCGGGCCGCCGGCGCTCTCTCCCGGACCGGTTTTTGTTTGGTTTCGTTTCCAGATGTTTATAATGTTTATTGTCTAGTTTCGAAGATTTCGCCTCTATCGCAATGCCTTTCGCGTCCGGTGGTGGCACTTTAAAAGTTTTATTTTAATTTCTGATATGTGATAAAAATCTTACGGTTATGGTTCAGTGACAGCTTTTTTTATGATATTGGGTGACGAGACGAGTGAAGTCGCTCGCCTGGTGGCTCTTCACGCTTGCCCATAACAGTTCAACGCCACTCAGAATTTTGAACTTCAACAGTTCAAAACCCTGGATGGCAATGCACTACGCTCGTCACCCCGAGATATAAGATGTCAAATCTCTGTGTCCCTGTAATTTCGCTGGAAAAATTGCCCTTCAATCCGGAACATAGTAGTGTCTGCACACTACTGCTTGGCGGTTGAATAACTGGCAAAGGTGTGGTACTTCCTCAGGCGGACCCCTGCAAAAGAGTCCTACCAGCCCCCCAGCCAGTCCTACAGCTACTGCATGTTTAACCCCCGACGCAAAAAGAGGGGTTTTATAAGTTGAACGTGTGTATCTGTATGTGGCGTCATAGCTACCAAACGGTTGAACCGATTTTTAGAGACATATTTTTTTAAATGTGACTTGATCAAAAGTGTTCTTAGCTATGATAATTAATAATCAGTTTAGCCGTTCGAAGATTACCAGCTCTTATATCGGGGGTTCTTAAAATTTTCAATTTTCACTTGTTACCCTATATTTTGTACTAGTCGACCGTCCCGGCATCGCACGGGTGTAAGCTCGGCCTTCGGCCTCGCTACAAAATATAATATGGCCTACGTCACCCGGAGATAGTGTAGCTTTCCAACAGTGAAAGAATTTTTCAAATCGGTTCAGTAGTTTCGGAGCCTATTCAATGCAAACAAACAATCAAATCTTTCCTCTTTATAATATTAGTATAGATTGAGTGTTTTCCGCAATCATCTATTAGAAAACTATCGGAAAGGAAGATTAAAAGATATAAATTATCTTTTATTAATATTTTCTCTTAGATTCAAAGTATCAAAAATGTACGAGTTATTTCATACTGGATTCGTTTATTAGAAGCAGGATGGTCACACCATTGGAGTGTGATAATTAGCTTTCGCTAGAACCCAATTATTGTTAGGAACTATACTTCAATAAACATTAATACTGGATTTTTATGTCCAAGAGCTTACAACATCATTATAGGTGCATGTTGGCGGTCAAACGCAAGCCTATTACTGAGTTAAAAAAAGTCACGCACTGCTCGATTTGATCTATTGTTTCTGTCACGTATATATTAGTTGTAGAATACACAGAAAAGAGAAGTAAATAGAACGGAAATGAGAAGGAAACTATGTCGCCAGGTATTGTGACAGATATGTGATTGAACATTCTTATTTATGTCAACGCGTCGAACTCCCCGTCACAGTCGCTAACACAGTTGCTATAGGTTTATATGGATGCAAGTGGCTACAACAAATTTCTTACAAAAATGCCTTGACAGCCGTTCTATTTTAAACAAAAAAAATAAACTTTTCTGTGGTAGAATAACACCTTCGGTTTTCCTCCGAAATATAACCTCAATTGCTTCAAACGAAGGGCGAATAGAGTCCTCAAAGGTGAGCAACGCACCCGACAAGCAGGTGGCCCGCCGCGAACTTGTCTAATATTACTTTTTACTACTATTGACTTGCTGTTGGTTTTTTCAATAGTCAGTCTAATTTGTAGTGGTTAACTTCTTTAGTGGTTAATTTTACTTTCTTGTAACTTCCAATATTTTTTTCGAGGAATTGTTTTTATTGACTGAACAAAATACTAAATACCTAAACTCTAAATAGTTTAGGTAGGACTAAGCATTAACCATCAATCACATTTTTATCAGAGTAACTTTTGACGGTTTCCTAAGCAAAATAATATGTGTATCAAAAGGCGTATCTCACAGAAAGTAATAGGCAAAATATATCACAAAATCTTTTCTCGTAGCCACTTAAAATTTACAAAACATAGAGAGCAAGGGAAAATGCGGTCGGTTTCGCAAGCAACGGAAAATGTTCGATATTGTTGTGGTAACGATGCCAGCAACTTGAACGAAGAAGCCTTACCAAAGCGCAATTGGAAAGAATCCTCGTAAATATTTTTTTAAGTCGAATATTTTTACCTCTGTGCCCTTTCATAAATTTGTTTCTCTCAATATTTGGAAGAGAGAAAAAAAACGGACCCGAATTGCGAAGTTGCGAGAGTCACGTGAAAAGAATAATTGCATTTGTATGGTTGGACCATGAAACTTTGCTGTGTTTTTCAAACAGTATTGTCCTAAATTTCCGTTAAAACTCTTTTATGAAATTAAGTTAAGTATTTACTGAGCAATAAACCGTTATGTGGTTTCCTTCATTGTGCTGCAAATAACTTCTTATTTGGAACAGTCATTGTTTACATCGCGATATCACGTCTTAATACTCCATCGCACGACCCTTACCAATTGTGGGGTGCACCGTATCAGCATTAGACGATAAGTAGACTATGCATAAAATCCTCGGCGCAACCGTCGGCATCGAGTGTCGGCTCCATTAACTCGCGACGTACGACAATTGTTGCCGTTTAAGGATCGGAACTCGATCGGCTATAACGATATTATCGTTTAGTGTTATGCCCGGTGACAAGGAAATGCTCTTTGGAAAGCCAAGCCACCCTAGACGCCCGTGGTGAACGCTATACCTACTACAAGCTCACCGTTGCGCCGCTTTTACCTCAGGATGCTTTTTAGTTTCGCATTTAGATATTTTGCACGTTTCGCTGTCCATATTAAAATGACTTCATATTCTTTGTGACTTATGTAGTCCGTTGTGTCAAATGATTACCTTTAATTAGTCAAAGGGGATTTGAATCAATGTTTTATGAAACAATATATATTTTTTTGCAAAAATATGAAAGAAAAAACATATAAAGTCGGGTACTTTTTGTGCAACTTTTCTGAAATAATTTGATTATTGAACTCGAAAGTTTTTAGTGTTACTCTACGTAAAATTTATATACTTCTGCTAGAATATAATTATATAATTCTGCGAACCAAAAACCAACTAAGATCGACTCTTTTAAAGTTTCCTTAACCCGCACGGAGGCTTCCCAGTTCCGGGAGTAGTTTCGGTGTACAAACAATAACAGTGCGGCGCCCGCGGCGCTTGGCCTCTGTTTGTGTTTCACATTTAGGATCCATCGCGGCCTCGTCAGCACCGAGCCTGCTCTGGCAACCCTATTTACTCGTAGTTCAACGTGAGCGTTGAAGCCAGAAACATGAGCTGTTATCTTCATAGTCAAATTTAAAACTAAAAGTGTTTTAACTATGTAAGGGAAATCGACATCGCATTTTTGGGGTTCCTTATCTACGAACTCTATCAGTTGCAAGTCTCGACACACTCTTAACAAGTTATTGTGTACAACTCCAATTCCAGTCGTGGACGGATCTCTTATGACTATGGTACTTCAAAGATTGCCTTCATATTAGTCAGACAATGGCAACTCGATTATGTAGAACGATGGGGATTCCCATTGAATACAAAATTAACTCGAGAATATGATCCAACCGATTTGTGACTTGGGTATAAAAAGCCTTTGATTAGATTACAAATATGACCGATCCGAAAATAGTCGGCACAGTGCCGTCAAACTGTGTAAACACGTGTCTCGTGTGCCGGCTGGCGCGGGTGCGGGCGCGGGCGGCGCGGCGGTTCGCCCCGTCACCGTCGGCGTCCGACCGAGCGCCGCCGAGGCGCCGCCCTCCTCCGGCGATCATTGCTCGCCATTATTCCTCCCGTATTAAGCCACTTAGCTCAATCATGATTAATGTTTTACCGAACGCGACCCGACCCAACGCAAATAGAAAAGTTATTTACTCAGGAGTCGTAATTAGGCATTCAATGCGAGTCGCACTTGCGCTGCGGGCTGTCTTCGCGGCTTTGTCGCCGCCTAGACCAGCCGTCTGCAGCCTTCAATGCGTTCCGTTCTTTTTATATAGTTTCAATACTCGTGTCTTCGACAAATTGAAGTGACGGTGTCTAATGACATTCGTTCTGACGCGTCGGCCGCCCGCTGTTGCTTTGCTCATTTTGGCTTTTAACTAAATAAAACAACAGTGTCTCGCCCGTTTAGTATTTCCTCTACAACCATTAGTGGAGTTTCTTACAGTTAACGAACGTCGCATCTAGGAGATCCTCTCACCTTTATTGCTTTAGGGATCCATTACTCAATCAAAACAGTGTTTCGAAATAAACCGGCATTACCGGTGCAGCGAGACAGGGTGTCATTTCTCGGTACGCTAATTAAAGGGATTAAGCGAAGCCCGCTCCGCTTCGTAAAATAGCATCTAGATGTCGATAGGGTTGCAATGGAACTTTCTAATTGTTTCCGGAATAAACGTGTCCTTTTAATTGGAAGTAAGGTTGCTGTCAGCTATTAGTTATTTAAAGTTTTATTGTTTAAGAAGACAGTTGGCAGCGCCCTTGACAGCACAAAACCGGAAAAGTGATACTCGTCCATAAATGTTCAGATATCGATGATTTTTATGGGTATTTCAAATAAAAAAAAATTTATGAAGTAAATGATGAAGTAAAGTCATTTTATATCATAAACAAGATATATAGAGATAAGATTTTAGGTAGAGATAAGATTTTTTCCTCCATACGCTATTTTGGTATTTTTTTAACTAAATAACATAAATGAACTGTTGTATACCTACGTGTTGCTAGACTTTCTTCTTAATCTAAGATTTACCTTCGAGACATTTTTTATGATAAGTTTTACGGGTCAAGATTCGTCTGTGTCAGTGTTCGGTAGTGGCTTACCATATTTATTTACCCGAGGTTGCAAAACCAAACAACAACCAAAAGAAGGTAAATGTTTTTAGCGTGTAAGATAAGATAATTTATTCACATAGTGTACATACGTACGTATACGTACGTATATAGTGTACGTATAGTGTAGTGTACATATATATATATTACTTAGAAGCTAGAATACCAATGCAGTGCACGCTATGACTCGTCAAATCATGCTTTTATTTTCCCAACTACAACCTAAACGCCTTAATAGATTTTGATAAATAAGTCGTCCATAGATTCGTGTAGGTTAATGACGTCATCATAAATAAAAGCCATCG
The DNA here is from genome assembly GCA_949125355.1 of Agriopis leucophaearia. NCBI lineage: Eukaryota > Metazoa > Arthropoda > Insecta > Lepidoptera > Geometridae > Agriopis > Agriopis leucophaearia. The sequence goes on from OX421278.1 coordinate 9,309,429, forward strand.
TCATGTAAAGTAAGGATATAAAAAAAACTACCTCCTCCTGTGATCTATTTTCTTCATGTCTGGTCTTTTTAAAGAAAAATGAGGTTTTGTACGTAGTTTTTTATTCAAGTGTACTGTATGCAAAATAAAATTCGCCAAAAATAATTCGCCACAGTAGGGCTTTTAAACTTGTTATCGATCATTACAACAAGCTTTATTTAAAAACACATTTCGCAAAACAAGCTTTTATTTAAATGATTCTAATAATTTATAATGCACAACTTAAAAAACAGAAAAATAAAGAAAACTTAAAATACTAACTAAAAACTAAAACTTAACATAAATATATAAAATAAAGACCTGATAAATAACTCTCTGACAAGCTCGACCGTTTAAATGATTCTAATTTTTATTTAAATTGTTTTTTAATTTATTTTGGCGGTCGTTATGAAAATCTTACAATATTGGGTATAGCATATTGTATTGACATATACTAGTTTATATTGTCACCAGAACTAAACAAAATTTCAACAAAATCGCTTAGAGAAAACTGGTTCTAATTCCGCTTGCAAGATTTGACCTAAACAAACTAACAAACATTGCAAGTTAAATAAAAGCTTGTAAACAATATAACATAACATATGTCCAATCATTTTTTATGTATAGAGCAGTCCTACATAAATTCACTGTAGATGCCACTGTTATACATAAGTTAACGGCTGCGGCCGTTCGTTATATCAATGACACGGAGATCGATCAGCCATCACCAATCATGCGAATTTCAGCTTGTTTCTGTATACCAATAGAGACTGCTCGCTAACACAATACTGGCAAGCTACTCTGGTTTATAAAACGCTTCAGTTCAGGTTCTGTTAAACATCCACAGATCTTGGAACAATCTAATAATTAATGATCTACTGGTTCTCATAAATACACGATGTCACGTGTTCGAGGCGTGCTGTCTCAATGCCTGGCTCTACGGCACTTAATTGAACGTCAAATTATTTAGCCGTGGGTATAGTGATGTGTAAGAAGCGATTCATGTTTACGTTGCTTATATGAATTTATATTTAGTTTACGCCAAGGCTTGTGTAGTACTTTTTGAAACATTGCGTTGATATTCGCGTAAAATATGCATAAATATATTAGGTTAAACGTTGCATAGCAATAAAACATTTTTACATGGCTAGTACTATGCACCAATCACAGGACACCACCTGGATATGTAAATATTTTTTTGTTTGGAAATTCCAACATAACCTCTATATAAAAAAGAGGCGAATGTATAGAGTCTATACATTCGTCTCTTTTTTATTAAAAAACGTAATCAAACCTTTTTCGGACATTAAAATATTGTGCGCACGTATCTGCAAGATTTTTGTGGACAAAAAACTCTCGAAATACTCTAATGATGCCCTGAAAGCCCAATTTTCATGGAAGAGGATTCTTCAAATTATGAACACATTAAGTAACATTATGTAACATTTTCATATGAAATTTCAACTCTCTTTTGACTCCCATAATTCGGCTCTTGCAAAATTCTTTTTTAGCGGACCTCTAAACCTGATTTCAGCCTCGTAGGTCCAGTAGTTTTCAAGATTTCGCACATACACACATCGCCTTTTATATATAAGATTTATGTTAAAAGTAGACAAGGGTATATTACTCAGTTGCATTAACTCCACTACGCCTTGTTTCTGTCAAAACTTCAACGAGATGGACATGTTGAGGTTAGAAACAATGTCGAGTGCCGAATTTGCAGGTAGTTGACTATCAGTTGAAATACATCTCAGTTCCCGCACATCTCGGCACTGTGCCCGCACCTGGCCGCTGCACGTCGTACCGATTCACGTCACGAACACTGCCGTTTTGTTTGCGCTTCCACTCGCTTTAATACGTAATTTGTTGTGAATGCCGCGAAATTGCCACACTGACATGCCGGGCGCCTGCCGCGACTCTGCAATTGAAAACGTATCAAGCTTGAAACAATACTGGAGTACGCTGATTGTGTACAATAACCTATCTCGTACCATCATCACCAGCCTTGAACTGTCTACTACTGAATATCGGCCTCTCCTAATGCACGCCACTAAGCTCGGCGGCAGTTCTTTGCATCCAGTTTTTACCCACCGTTTTACGCAGGTCGTCACTCCACCTGGCCGCAAGGTGTCCTACACGTTTGCCTAAACGTGGTCTCCACTCTAGAACTCGTCTACCCCATCGGTTATTGGTTACTAATCCGAGCTTACTCATCTTTTGAGCTGTCGGTATCTTTGGTTCTATGTCGAATACCTTCTTTCCGGGTTTTTTCTTGTATTTTTTATAAGACTATAAAAAATTGTCGGTCTGATAGCTTATTCACTACCAAACGTACCATTATCCGCGCTCAACGCTCTCTTGAAAGACAACCCTGAATGCGATGTGTTTGTAGACAGGTGGTCGTTCTTAATATTGGTATGCTTGACGTTTTGTGAGAAGAACACATGATAATCGTGTTTTATTTTGTTTTAATTTTAATTTTTAAGCGCATGATAAAATTGACCTTATTATTTTTAGATATTTAAGAATTTGTGAAATATAAATTATTTTATTGGGATACGATTAGATAACTATAATTAATTGATGTAATTGGCTTAATGCCGATTTAATTAATAATAATAAATAAATAATAAATTAATTAATTATCAAGCTCGACCTAAGCATGTTTTCTTATGCACTTAATACCTATATGATACTTGTGTTAAATAATATTACTCGCATCAATTTTGTGCGATGCAAGATTAAAATTCACTCACGTTATAAGTAAAGAATACACTGGTATATTGTTTTACTTAGATGTAATATGATGCAGTTTTTAACTTGTCAAGAAAATGTACGAGTAGCTAAGCTTTTAATCCTGCATCAACCGTCAAGATTTTCCAAGAGTCTCCTTATTGTACTAAAGTTTCACAAGACTTAAACAGGAGGCAAGATAATAACGCAGGTATCATAGTCACTAAAAGCTCTGTCATAGTATTTGACGGACTTGTAATAGAGCACCGGAGGTCATACACTTGATAATAAAATAGCAGACGGCCCGGCCCTATTGTGCTGGCTTCGAGTCGGAAGTAGAATTTTTCCGCGACATCCGGCGCCCCGCTGCGATGTCCCTGCCACTCGGCTCTGGAAATAAAGGCAACTTGCCTGTGGGCTTTACATCTATCTGAGGCACGAGGCTAATCTTTACAGGTGAAATTGTATTGGATTATGTAATAATAGCTACCATGAATAGAGATGGATATTAAAACTTTTGGTTCTACGGTAGTGTCTATAATTTTTCGAAGGGTAGGTAGTGTATGTTGAATTATTGAGTGTGGTAGTGGCCATACTGTATGTAACTAATGCATGCGGACGTACTTGTAGCTTCTTTTTTACAAGCTTTATTTAACTTCATCATCATCATATCAGCCATAGACCTACACTACTGGGTCATAGGCCCTCCCCCATCGATCTCTAAAAGGGCCGGTTGCAAGCGGCTTGCATCCAGCGTTTCCCTGCGGTCCCTTTTAGGTGGTCTGTCCATGTTGTGGGTGGACATCCTACGCTGCGCTTACCGGTCCGTGGCCTCCATTCGAGAACTTTTCGACCCCATCGACCATCTGTTCTGCGTGCTATGTGCTGCCTATGAACACGAACAATACCCAGAACATTCTGAGTGCATTGCCTGTGAGAACTCTATCTACAAATTTAAAGATGCATAGTAAGGGAATAATAATATGGTTGACTGTAAATTTTATTTCACAGTTTTATTTTCGCTCTAGTCGGCGCGAGTCTGATTAATATTATATTGTCCCTTGGATGTTGCAGTATCCTTGAACTAGCTTGAACACTTAATAAATGACGTGTTGATAACTTAAAAATAAAAATGGAGTATTCTACTACAATAGGCATGCATGGTGGCTACTTTATAAAAAAAAAACTGTGTCGATATTCAAGTCTTACTATTAAAAAAAAACTATCAAACATAAACATCAGAATATTAGTGTTTAATAGCATTTCTTTAACTAAATTTTAATTTGTGTTAGAAAAACTCGCATGCATGGCGTCTGCTTGTGACGTCACGATCTTTGACATTCCCATATCTATCTATACATATAATAAAAACGTAGAGATAAAAAAATCTGTAATTGCGAGATAACAAAAAAAAAATCACACAGGTCGTCTTAAAATAAGCAGCTGAACACGATAGGACAGTTTTTAGAATTTTTGTCTGTTTGTTTGTTTGTTTGTTTGTTTGTTTGTTTGTTTGTTTGTCCGCGAACATCTCCTAAACCACTGGACGGATTTTAATGCGGTTTTCACGAATATGCTTAGAAATTATCAGATTAAAACATAGGCTATCTTATATCATTTATTTTAATTCTTTATTTTTACATAAACGAAAATAAAAATCAATGATTTATTTCTTCGTTACCCGAAACGTAATATGAGGATCGTCACATAGCCTCAAGCAAGGAGATCCAAAGTAAAGAGAATGTTATTGACATAGCCATTAAAATTTTGAAACTGTCAACTATGTCAACTGTCAACATGGTCATTCGGTTAATCAGTTTAAATTTAAAGAAGGTTCCTTAACCTTCTTAGATGAATGAACGTGTAGATCAAGCATGTTATAGGCCTTACAACCTCTTTGGTGATTCATTCCAGTGCATGGAGTAGGAGTGTGGCGTACTCATACTCCTTGCGCCAACCTTCGTGAATTTCTTTCCAATTTTCCACGACGTGTGGCGCTGGGGCGCGAAAAGAAAAAAATAAAAGAACACCGATTTTCAAATGGCATTGTCATTTGCTTTTTCTAAGATTTGTCTAAGATTTTTCTTTGCATTAAAGTTTATAATTTCTTTCGGACTCAGCTATTTTCTTCCATTGTCGGTAGCTTAACCCTCTCCTTCTATATAAATAGTACAAATCCACTATAATTGGTGACCACTGAATGGACTGTACACCACCAACAAAGGTCAGAATGCCGCTAGATCGTACTGATAGCACTGCGGCTGACACGAAGAATAAAGATGATGACAATGTATTCCGAGTTGGCGTGCGAATTCCACCGTTTTGGCCCGAGAAGCCGGCGATTTGGTTCGCCCAGATCGAAGGCCAATTCGCGATTTCCAACATCACTGCAGATAGCACCAAGTTCTACTATGTGATTGGACAACTTGACCCGCAATACGCAGCTGAAGTCGAAGACATCATCGTCAACCCGCCTGTGACCGAGAAGTACGAAAAACTCAAGCTGGAGCTAATTAAACGTTTGTCCGCATCAAGAGAAAAAAGGTACAGCAACTTTTAACACACGAGGAGCTAGGTGATCGTAAGCCTTCTCAATTCTTACGTCATCTACGACACCTAGCAGGCCCCGGAGTTCCAGAAGACTTTTTACGCATGATTTGGACCAGCCGCCTACCGAACAGCACGCAGACCATCATTGCTTCGCAGCAGATGACGTCATCACTCGATGTGCTGGCAGACCTAGCCGACCGCATACATGACGTTGTCCCTGGGTCGCATCTACATCCAGTACCACACCGGGAAGCTCCAAGCTCCATATTACATTCTCATGGTTTTATTCTATGTTAGCATTTAAAACACAAAATATACCGCATCCTATTTTAATACAGTCCCGCGAATATAAATATTCAAAAAAGGCCCTTTTTACATGAAAATAAACCTATACAACAAAATTCCGGACGCAATAAAGAAAGAAATAAATATTATCATTTTTCCAGAATCAACTTCGTAAGTTTCTAACCCAAAAATGTTATTACGAGATAAAAGATTTATTCGACGATAAATTTTAGAAAATTATAATTAGAAAATAAATATCGATATATAAATAGTTAAGAAAGTAGCGTCATAAGTTTTGTATCATCTCATATATAATTAAGTACCCTATCACACTAGGTATGTTTTTTTTTTGTTTTGTAAAATTACTTCACCCTAGGTTAAGTTTGAATAGTATATATAATATTTATGTAATAGATTTAACTATACTTAAATTTATATGTTTATGTCTGTGGTCTGGTTTTGTGAACAGCCACTACATAAGTCATTGCTGCACCCTTTATGCAAGGTATATAAACTTAGCTTTTAGAAGAATACAGTGTATATTATTTGCAGTAAGAATAAGAATATAGAAATAATTTTATTTTACTGTGATATTTTAACAGATAAATAGAGTAGTTCCATTTCATGGCTTTTTAATCAAGGTATACATACAAATGCACGCGAAATAAGAAATAACTAGCCAAAAGCGTGTTAAGACAAGCATTATGTCAGGGTTCCGTGGCCAGCGAAACTGGCCGGAAATATACTTTTAATGGTTTAGACAAAAAGAAAATTTCAAAACATGCTCTGCACTGTGGTCACATTATCTTTTTGATTTGAAAACTGTTGACGGTGTTATTTATTACTTTTATGATTCTATCAATACTTCATACAGGGCGACTTAAAATAAGCAGCTGAACATGTTAAGGCAGTTTTTAGAATTTTCGTTTGTTTGTTCACGCACATCTCCTACACCTCTGGAAGAAAATGCGGACGGATTTAAATGCGGTTTTCACGAATATGCTTAGCTATGACCAGATTGAAGTATATGCTATGTTATTTTGCGCAAGGCCGGGTTAAGGGAAGAAAAAAGAATTGAAGGTTTATATGAAAATCTACGCGTACGAAGTCGCGGGCAAAAAAGCTAGTCAACAATATTGCAGTTTCAAACAAAATACGTTCTCATAATTGTCTTATGTTGCAGATTCCTGTTTTTTATTTTTATTTTATTTAAATAAACATTCTAGCTCTTAAAATTAAAATAAATACAGTGTTTCTAACATATTTCAATTTTTTAAATTATAATTTCAGTGATCTATCTTAATATTGTCGTGCATATTTTTTATTTATTTACTCCATCAACGGTAGCTTTATTTAGTTATAACCTCTCGACTCGGCTCACTAACCAATAAACTACGAGGGTTCCCTTTCAAATTCTAACCGAATACTTTCGATTAATTTCACTTGTTCGACAGCCCGTTTTAATAATTCACCCTCTAATGTTTTACTGTTTTAATTACTGACTTGTGATACTCGGAAATTTACTCTATCGCTTTAAGATTAGAGCCGAAATCATAAGTTGCCTTTGAGCGTTTTGTGATCATTGGCTTTTTGCTAATTTTAGAAGAGGGAAGTCCGTGGCGGTGCTAATAAACAACGCATAGTCTGTTAAATAATTCTCTATGGACAAATTATGTTCGACTAAACTCTCTTTAATTATTTGAGCATCTCGTGGCCTATTTGAGCAGTGTTATAACCAACTAGCTGCGCCCCGCGGTTTCATCTGTGTTATTTATCTCCTTGAAGCAACCTTCTTGGTAGCAATAACAACTTACTGTGTCTTGGATGTTTTTTTTTATCTATGATGTAGTATATCAATGTATAGACTTCAATTCTTGTTCTTGTTTTTTGTAGGAAAAAAAATAGTTTAAAATAGTTTAGTTAAAAAAAAAAAAACTTGATCCGATCACTACCAAACTTCACATCAGGATCACTTGCTAGGCTAATCTGAATAATGCCTGAAAATGTCATTAAAATCGGTCCCGCCGCCTTTTCGGAGTCCATCAAGAACATACATACACACTAAGCCTTTTATATATATAGATGATAGCGTATCTTGAAAAATTAAAGTCAAACCAATCGTTGTCACCTGCGACTAGGCCAGCGTGGTGGATATGGCCCAATTGCCCTTTCGGGGGTAGGCCTTGGTCCAGTAGTGGACTTTCAAAAGACTGATTATGCTAAAATTTGTAGCTGCCACTTGATAGAAAACGTGACACTTATATACAACATTTTTGGAAAATATAATTTGTACTGAAAAATAATGTATGGTCTATTTAGAGATAAATAATCAGCTTATTATGAAATGTTTATTTCATCACAATTCGTCAAGATATTGTTAAAGGATTAATTATCGCCCACGAGGCTGTTATTTGCGAATATAGTAAAAGAAATGAGGGAATTCATCAAAAGAAATGAGCCTATAAAAACACTTATAGTCTTATTTCTTTGTGATACAGTACTTTAAAGTTATGTATTATTGCTAACAAGCAGTAATAGATAATTTTAAAGTACTGTATCATATCACACATCATATCACCAGCCAGTAAACGTCAACAGAACGAAAGAAGAAGAAAGAGAGGGTGTTGCTACACTTGGCAAGCGGCTTGGGGACCAAAGTATTGTATACTTAGTCAAAATCATAGATCAAAATAACTGCTAATTCTTATAAATAAATTTCTGAACGTTAAAGTAAAACGTGTATTTATTTACATGTGACCACGTAACTAATAAATAACAGGACAGATATAAGAGTCGTTGGACTTGTAGTCATGGCGATACCCTCTCGCCTCTGTTATTAAGCTCCTCTCAAACAATACGCCACAAATTGAGTTAACTCACTAATAATAGTATCGCGACTACAGAGGGCACTTCATTGAGGACGGGAAGCAATCTTTTCTCTTCCCTCTTTGCTGTAGATTCACCAAACATTGTTGGAAAGTTTGGGACATGTATTTCAACTTATGCGTCGTACTCTCCTAAAAATATTGCCAGTTGCATGACATTTTTTTTCCTAAATCACCTGCATGGATTGAAATTACATGATGGGGAATATAATTGGTAAAAATTCAAAAAGTGCTAAAAAAAGAAAATGTTAGTGTTTCCATAAACACTTTCACTGTTCTTCTGCATCTGACAAAATGAAACACTCCACAGAGCACATCCGCCTTTAATCTTATTAAAAAAACTCAGTAAGTATGGTAACCCTTCTTGGCAACATTCTATTTACCCGGATTAATTTCCGGGGGTGCATGTAACCGATCGCTGTAATTTTTTGAGTCATGATTGAAGTTTTCTTGCACCCCAAAAAGATAAAATAATATTAGTACAAATTTACTTCCAAATCACACATATACAATGTTACATGGTTGAAAGATTTTCGAAAAATATTTTTTTCTTAGTAAAGTTTAATATTTTTGAAATCTGCTGAGCGAGCTCTGCTCAACGATCGACGTACAATATTCACCTATTTTAGCAAACTTACCTTACTATTTTCCACTCTTTTTTTTTCGTGACACCATCTTGAATTCTTGTACCCTATGTCACCTAACTTTAAGCCGATTAAAGCGTGCCAAAGAAATCATCATACATACATACACATTCATACATACATAGATAAACTCTAAAATAGCTATATTCCTACGGAATTAACTAAGCGAAAACAAATACCTCAGCTTTATCCCTACCATATTATAAATGTGTAGATAAAATACCTTCACACATGACTTCTAACTAAGTAGAAGCAATACCGGATATCGGTTTAACTTGCAAAAAAAATCCCGTTTGCGTGATTCAGGTAAAGTGTCGTATTTACCTATAATAGACGCACTTTTCATATTTGTGAAACTACGATCCATTTACACTCATTGTTTAAGGAATTATTGAATACCTTATTACGTTTTTAATAATATTATTCGTAAAGTTTAAGCAAATTTACAATTTTTTCGCAAAACATCGTTTTAGTACGCAATCTATTTTCAAACTATGGAACTACAAATCTGACGGCTGTCAGTTTGTTTGTTTGTCCGCGCACATCTTTTAAACTACTAGAAGGATTTCAAAGCAGTTTCCATGAATATGCTTATAAAATACCTGATTGAAACATAGGCTATATTAATTTATGATAATAAATAGTAAACAATTATTTTTTCATAATTATTTATAACGCCATCTAGCTTATTTTATAGTAATGTTGTCGTAATGACAGACTTCTACTCGCAGACATGGTAGGTAGGAAGACTGAAGAGGCTGTTGCCATATAATCTATATGTAAATAAAAATATAGATATTCGCCAAAGAACCAGAGTCACCGACATAGCTATTAAAATCTGCAAGTTGAAGTGGCAATGGGCAGGCCACATCACTCGAAGAACTGTTAACCGATGGAGAAGTAGGTAAGGTTCTTGAGTGGAGACCGCGAACCGGAAGACGCAGCGTAGGTAGGCCTCCCACTAGATGGACCGACGACATTGTGAGAGTCGCGGGCATCCAGTGGATGCAGATGGCAGTATGTCGTTCAGTGTGGAGGTTAAACGGGGAGGCCTATGTTCAGCAGTGGACGTCTTCTGGCTGATGATGATGATGAAATAAAAACGAATCGCCGAAATGTATGTACCCGCATAACTTCCGATAGACTGCACCAAATAGTTTTTTTTGTGTTTGTTATTTTCAGGACAGCCAACTGCTTTTGAAGAGGTTTTACAGTTTATTATGGCGTAATTTAAAGTACGTTTATTTTTGTATTGACTTCTGACGTGCTAATATACCAAGTCGACGGAGATTAAAATGAATACTAAAGTTAAATGATTGTTTACGGGATATTTACCGTGGTAAGGTTGTGGAAGGAGCTCCCGATATTTCGGCGCAGTTACATGCACCATGTTCACGGGAAGACTGAAGAATGCGGGTGGTTGGTGAAAAAGAAAGACTAAGAAAGAGGGTAGATCGTTTTGTCTGTACCTAACTTTGAACTTTTTCACCAACCACCCGCATTCTTCAGTCTTCCCGTGAACATGGTGCATGTAACTGCGCCGAAATATCGGGAGCTTCTTCCACAACCTTACCACGGTAAATATCCCGTAAATAATCATTTAACTTTAGTGAACAACCGTGATAGTTTAAAACAGTGTTTAAAATGAATACATTTTTTTGCCAGGATCAAACTTAAGACCAATAACAGACACGCAAAGTAGGTGAACTCGCGGCATCTAATCTGTTACTGATCTATGATTAGCAGCTATTTTGGATGTTATGGTGGTGAACGAAAGCGGTTTAGTTGTTGGAAGGGTCGAGGCGCAGAAGGCGGGCAAAAATTATTTAGACATCATTGATTGGCAGTCTTTACGCGGAGTAATGTTAAATAACAGCGATTAATTATAGATACCGCTCCATGCTTCCTACTTACTATTTACTAATAATTCAATAATAACGTTTGTCATGCATGACATTTCGCTTGACTTATACCAAATTTTTTTCCTTATTGGCTCCATGGCTACACACTTCCAACGTATTTAACCAGTGAAAGTAATATATTATTTGCTTGAAATATATTTGAAACTATGGACATGTCGGGATACCTGTATCGAGTCAGATTAAAACTAGACTAAAATCATACTATGACGATAGTATGACAATGCGCATTAAAATGGAGAGCAATAAATCTACAATCATGTCATATGTGTAGGTATTATCTATAAAATATTCAGTATAAATAATCCGATGGATTTGTGCCTATTTAAAGTTCCGTTCGTGTTCGTTAGTGTAACATTTATATTTGGATATGTCAGTCTAATCGTCCACCCACTAATTACTTTGCGCTACGCGTACGAAGTCGCGGGCATTAGCTAGTACATAATATGAACATCTTTTGGTCCCAGTGACATGACTTTTCGTATATTAGCCGCGGTGGCGTAGAAATCACGTATGGTACACGCGTCTCGAACGTCATCGCGCCCCAACCGTCGCGTCGCTGCGGCTTCGCCCGATCTATGATTTCAATTATTGTTTGATGTCATTATTTCTTTTCTGTTTATTCGGGACGCGTTTCTCCATTTTCCCTACCCCTTCGTAACGTATTTGCTCGTACAAATACGAGGTACTCTATCGCTCGTCGTCTCACGGTAACCGATATGTTTGGCGCGACGTCGCGGTGTGCCTGAGATGTTTGAACAGCACGCAACTGAGAATCACCCGAATCGAGTTGAGTACTTTGAGGCGTCTTTCCATTTTGCTACATGAGAGACTTCAAAATGCCGACTTTGGATGAGCGTTTTCGGTTCAGCTCTAGTTTTAGTTAGAAAAAGAGAATTGACAATCGCGGTCTCAATGGCGACAATGGGCAGTTCACTAAATACTTTTATACTTAATACTGTCAGTAAAATGTTATGACCAAAAAATTACTATTTTGTATGGGGAAAACGCGGTTTAACTATCCTCTACTAAAGAGATTGCGTAAAAAGAGTAGTCCACAAAGTACTGAATAACTCTCAATATGACAGCAAAAATATAATATGCAGAAAGCATAATAATGGCTTACCGAAGAAAAAAAATTGCATTGAATCGTCTTTATATACATAGACAGTAGCTACACATTCCATTGTGCTCGGTTGGTGATAGATGTTGTACTACACTTCACACATTGTTTATTCTTTTAGTGTATTGTAGGTGTTATATTGCATTATTGCACTGGACATTTTTAGAATCAAGCATGTGGCTATAACCCCCCCCCCCCTCTCCCCCTCCTCTCCGCCAACCCTCCCGCATTATGATGACGTCAATACGCCAATGGTTGTCACCTCAGATCAGACAATAAAGCGAGATATGTCTAAGTACAACAAAATTATCGTTCGTGTACAAATGTCTACGTGTTTCACTTACTATTTTCACAACACCGCTAAACCGATTAACGCAAAAACTAAGTACGACACTCTTAATAATTGTTCACGCACACTAAGAAACTTTCAGAGATACCAATGAACTAATAGGCCACATGCAAAAAAAAGGGGGGCAAGGTCGTCTTCAAGGGTGAGTTCGACTAAAGGCATCAATCCTGATTTGGACCGATGCGTTAGCACCTGCCACGCCACCTTAACATATCTCCCTTGTTTGTCTGATCAGGCTACCTCTCAACGCGGGTTCGAAATAGCGCTGAAATAGTGCAGTGCAGAAAATGACGCGAACGTGAACCTTAACGCGCCCAAATACGGTTTGCGATCGCGCAATTTTTAGCAATCACCTAAACAAAATCGCTTAAAACAGGTCCCTGAATTTGTCACCTATACTCTAGACAGCGTCTCTCATCAGATTTCTTTAAAAATTTCATCGTCTCACTTGTTGAAGGTGTTCTTTTTTCTCGTTCTCGTTATTAGTATCATGTTTCGCGGAGGCGGCAGTCTACTCGCCGTCCGACGCACCCATTATGCCCATTGTCCGACACTGAGAACTTAATGGACTCCGTCGCCACGTCACATGCTGACACTGCAACATGAAAGGTAGAGAAAGGATATAATAGTCTAGTAGTCCTGAGTGACGTGCTGAACATTTCACATAGGATTTACAAAACATAAATTTTTATAAAAACAAAATATCTACAAGCTATGTCAATTACAACTGCTTGTTTGCTTATAAGTATACAGAGCTACAAGGAACAGTGTTACTAAGCCGAAAGGAGGTCATTATACATTGATATAAACAGCTTTTACTGTATGACCGACTCTGAAATTGGGGAAAAAAATATCTACTGTTCCAGACATTTTTTCGCGATATCAATTCCGGTAAAGTTGTTCATAATGATAAGTACCAGGACCTTTTTTTGGATAAGTACCGCCGTTTCGTGTAACCCAGCATGAATAATGAGTATAAGTATTTAGTAAAAAAACAAAGATAGAAGTTAGATAAAACGACCAGAATTAATCAACATTACAGCCCTTGAATAATATCTCATCATCATCAGCCTGCATCCGTCCACTGCTGGATAAAGGCCTCTCCTAATGCACGCCACTGAACTCGGTCGGCAGTTTTTTGCATCCAGTCTTTACCCGCCGTTTTACGCAGGTCGTCACTCCACCTGGCCGCAGGGTGTCCTACACTACGTGTACCTAAACGTGGTCTCCACTCCAGAACTCGTCTACCCCATCGGTTATCGGTTCTTGAATAATATCTATTTAGATATTTATTTGGTTTTATTTTATCTAAAACTACGTGGTACTAATCTTGTCTGTAGTTATAATTAGAAACACATCCGATTGTCATAATATAATCGCAAGCAACCGAGCTTGTTCCACGAAAGTTAGTAATATCCAAAAAGAACTACGAGGAATGACACTGAGTGAGCCAAGATATATGTGACGCGGTGCAACAGGCGTGATTCACACCACTGCTTCGAGATTGCAAACACCTGCACCCTGAACACAGAAATACAAGGAAAATTTTACTCTACATCAATAGACTTAGGGTTTGTATTCGGCGTAGAGCTATTAGCCAAAAACGAAATCCAAAACGGACAATTTTCTCGGCTTCCTTGAGACCACACAATAAGGATTACTTCTCCGCGTCACGGCACCGCTATAGCTTTCAAAACGCCCGCCGCAATATTTCACCACTCTCTAAGAAATAACAATGCAATGCTCGAGCGACGAAAGCACTACACTGGAAAGTAGTTCACAAGCTTACATTATGTATTGCAATATGAAGTCATTGACTCGGGCTCAGACAAGTGCGCTTGCTTAAATTTATGCTGTGAAAGTCTGTGAGTGGCTGCAGCGCTCGTAGCGCAGCTGTTTTGCTTGTGACGTAGCTATAGTGCATCTGGCGTAGCAGTACAGCTCGCGGCGTAGCTGTAGCACTTGTCGCGCAGCTGTATTGCGCCTGGCGTAGCTGTAGCGCTCCTAGCGTAGCTGTAGCGCTCGTGACGTAGCTATAATAGTACTCCTGGCGTAGCTGTAGCGCTCGTTACGCAGTTGGAGCGCTTGTGGTGTAGCTGTAGCGCTCGTGGCGTAGCTGTAGCTCCCGTGAAGTCGTGACGCAGCTATAGTGGCCAAGCTCAACTAGATGTACCGAAAAGATAACTGAAGTTAATTAGCATCGTACGATCCGGTCACTCTTCAAATGGATGACGCGAGTGGCATTTACAGCGACTGAGCGCTACCGTGCGACGGATGACAAATTAAATTGTAGGTCCCGGTGGTTTGTTTGGTAAGCCATGTCAAAGGCGGCCAAAAATCTGACATCAGGGCTAGCCACTCAGACTATACAAGTTTACTTTTTATGGTATGATTGTTAGGTTCGCAATTATCTTCGCGATTCATAATGTCTCTCAGCGGCACCAGTTATTTTGTCCGCCATACTTTTCCAGAACGATCTTGTAAGCAATTATCACCGTAAAATGTGATAATTTAGATTATCTAAATACTTTTTCTACGTTTGATTACTTTCAACTACGAGCTGTGCGAAACGAATAATTTTTTTTACAATGAGGTAAGGTTCTCAATTTTTTTTTGTGTACTATTTACACCGATTACTCTGCCATTTGTGAAACACTTTAACTTTTTTTTTTTTAATAATTACATAGAGGCTCTCAAAGTAGTCCCACATAAATTTCATTGACTTAGCTCAGTAGTTTTTAACTAGCTCCATTAATATCAATAATTTTGTTCGAGCGCTTAATAATTTTGAAGTTGGTTTTTTAATATTATCATTATAGTGAAGTTTCGTAACTGTTATGCCTTCTAGTGTGGCACAACATAACCAATGCTTCATCATCATAACAGCAAGGAGTCTAAAGTGCAATATTCTTGAGAATAAAACGCATTCGCTCGCGATTCCGGGTTCCTTAAAAACTCGCACCAAATACGAACTGAGATAATGTATTTTCTAAAAAGATGCAATTTCTCGATTTTCTTGATGATTTTTTTATGTCTAGTATGTAGTTGTGTTATTTTTTGGGTTGTGAGTTCGCATCAAATAAATCTTCTAAATAGTTATTCTGTTCCCTGTTTTGTATAACAATTCGTTTAAACACTTAGAATAATCAACTGTTAGAATTAAAAATAACTTTGACAAGATCGATATATAATAGTTATGGTATATATTTAAGCGTCATTCAATTGCAAACACAATTATTTATGAAACTAATGAAATGTTTTTCTTGATTATAATAGTCTGTCCATTATGTTAATTGATTTTGACAGCTCATACAAAGTTTACGACATTACTTTGTAAAAAGTTTAGCTAATTATATCCCATACAAATAATTACGTTTGATCTAGAATTACGTCTTTACAAAGTTACGATAATTTGAAAGCTATTTGGCCTTGCAAACAAACACATATTTTTAATCTTTTAATAGAGATGCGAATTACTCAATCGAAAAATACTCAGCGATTTACATGGTGCGGTGGTGAGAATGCACCCAGTCAGAATGCACCTAAAACAAACAGTGAGCATTTTGCAACGTGGTGCAGATGAACGCAGTGTAAAAAAGAATTTGTCTGTTCACACCGTGGTGCGAACGACTCCATTCATTTAAAGCACGTGAGCGATTCACACCTTAGTGCGAACACATTACGATGCGAATCGCCGCATTACTTTTAAAAAAAAAACAAGTCAAAGTTTGACAAGTATTCTCATAATAGACGCCTCTACAATCTTTTAAAATTTTAGGCCCCGTTCACATTACAGACCCTTGTGTATGCGTTATATTAACTTAATTTATATTATGCTCGCATTTGTTTGAGTCACCTTTAAGATCTCATTTGTAAAGGTATACTGGGTGTAATACTGTTTTGGCTGTGAACGTTGAAAGAAATAAATAAAATTATTTATTTATTAGCCGTCTGCTCCGGCTTCGCACGGGTGTAAGCTCGGCCTTCGGCCCCGCTACAAAATATAATAATGCCTATGTCACCCGGGGATAGTGTAGCTTCCTAACAGTGAAAGAATTTTTCTAATCGGTTCAGTAGCTTCAGAGCCTATTCAATTCAAACAAACAATCAAATCTTTCCTCTTTATAGAATGACAGAAACAAAAGATACAATATCTCTTTTTTATACATAAGCAGTACGAGACTTCACCAGTGCACATTTACCTTAGACTTTCTTTTATTTGAAAAGAGGCCAATGAAAATAGAAAGGTCAGTACTTCACCAGTGTACATTTACCTTAGACTTGTTTTTATTTAAAAAGAGACCAATGAAAATAGAAAGGTCAGTACTTCACCAGTGTACATTTACCTTAGACTTGTTTTTATTTAAAAAGAGACCAATGAAAATAGAAATGTGAGTACTTCACTAGTGTACATTTACCTTAGACTTGTTTTTATTTCATTGGTAATATCGAATATTCGTGTAGCTTGAAATACCGAAGGCTAGCGAAAATATTATGATAACCAACATAAACCAACCCAGCAACACAATGCTTGCTTGAATGGCGAAAGTAAACACAGATTGTGTTTCATTTTATTAATAGCTGGCGTAAGTCGGTGTGCTTCATTAGATAGCTTTGATAAGATTGTGAAATAACATATTACTGGGCGAATACCTAAGATTCAGATTAAGATTTGTAGACAAAGAATATCAATTTAAAAAACGACTTTATAACTGGACCAAATTAACATAGGACCACACGGGAAGCACCAGCTTTCAAATAAAAAAAGAATCATCAAAATCGGTTCACCCAGTCGAAAGCTCTGAGGTAAACAAACATAAAAAAAAAAAAAACACTCGAATTGATAACCTCTTCCCTTTTGGAAGTCGGTTAAAAATAGATATAGTGATAAAAAATAGCTAAAGGGTTCTAGGATCACGCCCAGGCGGTCACCCATCCAAGTACCGACCGCGCCCGACGTCGCTTAACTTGGTGGTGAACAAAAATTTATCACCGACTCGCACTTTTAATTTAAAGCGTGTACTATAATCATGCCAAGTTTGGTGACTAGAGCAAATAAATACAAAAATACATGCAAAAAATAACGTTTGTTGTATAGAACCCCCTTTAGTTATTACTTTTTGATTTTATTATTATTTGTTAGTTAATCTGCCGGAACATTACATATTTTGTGAAAATTTCAACGGGCTATCTATTACGGTTTGTAAGATACATCCGTTAAAACGTAGGACGGATGATCAGACAGACACAAAAAAGACAGACAGCGTAGCTTTAGGAATAGGGTCCCGTTGACACTCTTGGGGTACGTTACACTAAAAACTGGCCGAATTATGAACCTAAAGTCTGTTAAAAAAAAGAAATTGCAAGTAATATTTTGCATACGGCAAAATATTTCAACGTCCTTAATGAATTTATTAGCGTTTGATTAATAACCTTTTTTTACTGGTAAAGCTTTAGACCGGCCATCGTTATGGTAGCTAATTAAGAACTTATTTTGCTCGCTATCTCAATCCAAGCATCCGTAGAATTCTACAAAATAATCCTTTACATCTCAATGTAGCCTTCCAACGATTTCTTTCTTGAAAATTTTTCTTTTTAAATTCGCTAAAAGGCGTTTGGAAATTCCGCCGGGCGATCCCGGCATTGGCACGTGAGCGTTTCAAAATCGGAAATGCAGTAAAAACGTTTCGTCGTAGCTCTGGGCACGTGATCTTTCGCTACGGCGGCGATACAAACCACTAAGACTGCTATGAGTGTCTACGATGACAAAAAATACTAGCTATGACATTTTTGGAATAAGTAATATCACGGAGCTCTATTTTTAGTATATTTTTTTTTAAAGCATATTATTTTCGTATTCATGACTTTTAAAACTTTTTCCGTACCGTTGGACGTTTCATAGGTTTCACACAGCGAAGTCTGAAAGCCCCACATGTGGCGCTCAAGTCGACGATCTTTAGCTATGTATTTTTCAAGAAGTGTATTTTGTTGACATGAATACAAATGGACCGAAGGCATCATTATTTTGATCGTGGTATCATTAGTTCAAACTTTTGTGGATATCAAGGTGTAACTAAAAAAAGGTTTTAGTTCAAGGCGAACTATCGAAGCACCAAAGCACGGTTATTAACAATCATTCTAGTCTGAAAATTGTAATCGAGCAACGATTTCTGAAACTTAAATTCAAGAGGATCCCACGACACAGGACTTCTCCTGGTGTGGGATACAGGGTTCACAAACACCTATACAATAGTGTGTGCGTACAAAAAGTTCTTAAGAACAGGTAACAGCTAGTAATACCTTATGTATATAAACACTAATAAGTATATGCCTATATTGTTGTATAATTGTAAGTGAAAAAATTCGAAGGACTAAGTTGGATCCCGACAGCAGCGAAGGATTCTAGAGTAGAATCCTGAGGGTAAAAAGATTATTATTTATTTATTGATTTCCAATAAAGATTGATGAGATATTAATTCTTAGTCTTATATTGATGACCTACTGTTTACTCTATTGTATTGAAGAACAAACAGCCTGCAATGATAGATGTATTGTTTTAGTAAATAAATAAAATTAGGCGCCACTACCACCGTCTCGATTCGACTGTCGACGATCTGCGACTATTTCTCGACGAAGTTTCTCCGACCGCATTTGTCGAAGATCGCAACTTCTCCTGCATTAGCATTGACACCAACTTGTTCGTGCCGATACTTCCGATACTGCATCCGGAGGTGCAAACTGTGTAAACAAGTTTCACACCCGCATACCAATCTAAATTGCAAGAACTTTTTAGTCCATTCGCCGTCCAACTACCGATCATTTTAATTTTTACCGACTTTAGGAGGAAAGTTCTCAATTCGGTCTGTTTTTTTAATAATTTTTTTTGTGTATATACGCTGATTACTTGTCTTTTCTTATTATGTAAAAGATGCTCTCGAGGTGGTCACATACAATTTCAATTAAAATATCTTGAACAAGGTACGTTTATACTCAAAATGATGGAAATGATAAGAAAGTAAGAAATCGTAAAGGGTAGCCAGTAGCCGACTGCTTGAGCTATCGAACGTGTATCTTGTCTTCCTCTACCTTAAACACTTTGTTAGGCGTGTGACCTTAAATTATTATAGTTTAAATGTATAATATCTGAGTAAGTTTGAGCCGGCGCTTTCTTTAGACAAAGAGTAAGGGTAAGTTTTAATCAACTTACCCGCAAGCAGCATATATGCGATTTTTATTTATTTATACATACAGTTTTGGATATAATTTATTTTGTTGTCTGTCAACGACTTCACTGTCCTGGGCAATGGCCTCCCAATTCGTTTTAATATAGGCAATTTAATGTAGATATGTTTCAGTCTCTAGTTTGATCTTACACGCAGTATAAGGTGGTAAAATATTTAAAAAAATAAGTACTTAGTCTTATATGTTCACCCTGTCGGGCACAGGGCATTGGGAGTGAAGAAGATGGTCATCTATAATGATGGACGGACGGAATGGACGGTCTATAATGAAATGATATCTTGTATGAAAAAAATACAAACGAACTTTGAAACATTCGTAAAAGACTTATTTAACAAAAGTATGGTAAGTATGCAGCTGTATGATGAATGGACTTAATGCTACAGCGAATGGCACGCCACATTCCTGCCTTAATTGATGTAAATTTCATTACAGCCAATTAACTTAATGGATACGATATGTTGTATTCATGCATGACTATATATGTTGTTATAATTTCATGTTATATTATGCGCTCTGTTTTTAGGGTTTCAACTATTTGTTTTTTGGCTGTTAAATATACCGTGAAAAATTTACTAGTAAAAACTAGTTTATTTTCATGCTACAGCAATACATTTTGTTCGATATAGTAATGCTGTGTCAACTAATTAGTTTTGCGGTAATCCTAATCTATTTAACTGGCATATGTATCGAGGCATATTTAATTATGCAAGGGTACAAGAAACAACTTACTATGGGACAAAAATATCAACTAAGGCCAGCAACCTGAGTACGTGACTCATTCTTCTACATACGAATATGTAGCGTTATTAATAAAGCGCACTGATTTCGGCGTTTATAGTGACCTCCTTTTGGCTTAGTACCACCGTCACGTGTAACCCTGTATGAAAATCATAAATTATACCCGTGATCATTCTCCCACATCCGAGTCAGTAGCGTTATTATTAAAGCGCACTGTACTAGGCCTTTTCGAGTATAATGGATAGTGGGGTATTGTCTAGTGCCGCGGTGACGATAGTCGCGGCAGCATCTGTTCCGTGGAATTCCTTTGGAATTTCATTTCGTTAGGGCTCGGTTTGGCCGGGTCTGCCCGCCAGGGTAGCGAATGCCTGCGGCCGGCCGTGCCCGTGCCCACTCACTTCACACGCACGTTCATTCATGCGCGAGACTATCATGTTACCCGCT
Organism: Agriopis leucophaearia; assembly: GCA_949125355.1. Classification (NCBI taxonomy): domain Eukaryota; kingdom Metazoa; phylum Arthropoda; class Insecta; order Lepidoptera; family Geometridae; genus Agriopis; species Agriopis leucophaearia. The sequence goes on from OX421278.1 coordinate 9,330,359, forward strand.
TAACGCGGCACATGCTTTGCCCTTTGATATAAATTTACGCCAAAATGACTGCTAGGAGGCTTATTTCCTTAAAATGTGATTTTAATGATTGATTTCCTAATTCCAAATGTTTCCAATAATTCTTTGTCGCCATTCGCACAATCCGATTAATGATATTAGTAGTTTTATTTCTATGACACGGAAATTACTTACGTTTGATTAAGCCGTTTACTCCGACTATAGTTTCGGCAAAGAGAGACGGAGCCGCGCGCGCGCATTTGAAAAAGACCGCCGAGTGCGGTTGAAACTATAGTCGGAGCAACCGGCATAATCATACGTGAGTGATTTCCGTGTCATATAAATACAATGTCAGTTTCCATATTAGTTAGTATTTGGTAAACTTACGATAGCATAAATATATATTGTGAAGCTTCCGTTTCCGTGTATATTCGCTACGACCTTGCTACATTGCGCTATCCGGTTTCCTTGACCCTTTAACCACATTCTTCGGCTCAGGGTCAGCTTGGGGACGTCTTTCTGACTTTCCATTTAAAACTTTACTTAATTGCATGACACTTTACATTCACAGCTTTTACGTCTGTTACAAACGATTTAAGTCGTGTTTGAGATCAAAAAAACCTTGCTTTGCGGCTAGATTATTCAATCCGAGAGTGGCAAGGCCCACCTTGCAAGTGTGTTTTACGATAGATGGATTACGCTTACCATCAGGAAAGCGACTTGCTCATCTCGTCACACAGTGGCATAAAAATACAGTAAGTATGTTTAGTGCCGATTTGCTTTTTTTCTCACCAAGTTTTTTGGACCAACGGTCGTATTGTCTCACCGTTTAGTTCTCAGTTGTATTGTCGCATTAAGTGCCAAATAAAGCCAATTTTAAAGGTTATTTTAACTAGAAATGGTCTTAATGTTCGTGTAATCAGATCGTTGCTAGATGATAGTTTACGAGTTCTGAGGCTTACCCTAGCTCAGTGTTTTTATTGATGACTAGTCAAATGGTAAGACTGATTGCCAATTGGACCAAATTAGGGTCTGAGTATTAGTACAACAGTACAGTAGTAGGTAGTATTAGAAGTAGTAGTAACATTTTGCTATCGAATTGACCACGGTGGATTCCGCTTCCGCTTTGATCCACTATAATTGAGCAAACCGCTAGCCGTTTCTGGAATGCGCTGCCTGAATGAGTGTTATCTGATAGTTACAATCTGGGTGTTTTCAAGTCTCTGAGTAAATCGGTTTCTTCTATGCAAGCGTGCTCCATCGTAGACCGCAGCATCGCTTAACATCAAGCGAGGTGGTGGTCAAAAGCAAGCATAAAATGAAAAAAAAAAAACAGATTTTAAATCCGTGATTAGTACGTAGCCGAGACGAGGGACTCTTGTGATGGTGCTTCGTGCTTAGTGTTATCTTAAAATTTGTCTATGTTCTTACATAAAGTAATTATCATCATCAGCCAGAAGACGTCCACTGCTGACCATATGCCTCCCCCTTCAACCTCCATACTGAATGACATCCTGGCATGTTCCCACATAAAAGTAATTATCATCAGCCAGAAGACGTCCACTGCTGACCATAAGCCTCCCTCTTCAACCTCCATACTGAATGACATCCTGCCATCTGCATCCACTGGATGCCCGCGACTCTCACATTGTCGTCGGTCCATCTAGCTAGTGGGAGGCCTACCTACGCTGCGTCTTCCGGTTCGTGGTCTCCACTCCAGAACTTTTTTTCCCCATTGGTTATCGGTTCTTCGAGTGATGTGGCCTGCCCATTACCACTTGAACTTGCAGCTTGCTTGTCGATGACTCTGGTTCTTTGGCGAATATCCACGTTTCAGATTTTATCGCGCAAAGAAACTCCGAGCATAGCTGTCTCCATTGCCCGTTGTAACTCTCGAGTTTTTCCAAAAGGTCTACAGTTAAGGACCACGTCTCAGTACATAAAGTAATGACATTGGCAAATCAGTTTTTCCATTTTCTTGGAATCTGCGAATTAGCATAATACGTATAAATATAAAAACGTAATTTAGGCATTGAGCAATCCATTTTAGATAACAGTATTATATGAGCACTTTACGCATTTATTTTTCAAACAAGGATGGCTCACAAGAACGAGAAGTGCTCTAATTCTTTCCTGGAGTAAGCGCCGTCACTGATTTAAATATATGATAACGCAATTTGCGTTAAAAAGTTGAGTAGGTAACCTGCTACAGCTGAACCTTTCATATTTTTCAGAGCCATTAGAAGTTAAATAATATATAATGAAACGAAGTCACGTTGTCATTATCCTGCAACTTTTATTTTAATTCGAGAAATTTTGTTCTTTTTGAATATCAAAGCGATCGCGTATATACTTAATAACATTTGTCTGTTTTTGCACGTTTCAAAATGATATTAAATTCATAAAATCAGTTAAACTACCAGGAAACAAATTGTTATCTAACTTATCTATTTAGCCGACAACGGCCAAATTAAAAAATATTATTTTTTAGGGTTCCGTAGCCCAACAAGGAACCCTTATAAATTCATTCTGTCCGTCCGTCTGTCTGTCTGTCCGTCTGTCCGTCCGATTTTTTTTTAAACTTCTATAATTATTAAGATAAGTTAATGAAACTTTGTATAATGACAGTTATAATATAGATCTCAATTTTAAAAGTATAAAAATATATAATACTAGCTGTACCCGCAATTTTGTTTGCGTGAACATTAAAATAGTTCCTGCAGACGGAATCACCGGAAATTGCAGTTATATGTTACTAACAATATTGTTTACAGGAGCTTTTATTAGTTGCTTATCATAATATAAAACATCACATAACGCAAAACATCAGACCAATATTTGCTATTAACAACGAAAAAAAAAACACAATGAATTAACAAAACTCAACAATTCACTGAATTAAACGATAACGAAAATCTACTAACTAATATAACATGAATATAACCAACAATATCACTGTATACAGCAAACAAGATAACAGAGGTTTCCATCTAGACGCCACTATACAATGTTGCTACCTAGCACTGCGGCATGCTTGGGCCTTGTGCTCCGGCTCCAGCCTCACCATTCTTCCATGCGTTTGCGCACTGTTCGAACACTACACCTGGTAGTGGAAGTGGCACGGTTGGACTCGACGGCAATATTGGCAATATGGGAGCGGTGCGACATGATTCCACGTCAGCCGGTGCAAGTCCCCGTAGGTACTGTAAGTAGGTACTGTAGGCTACTGTAGGTAGGTTCGTTCTTAAGAGATGGGCATGTATCCTATGGGCGATGGTGGGGCACGTAGTCGCACTTATCTTTGGGCGCAGTGGAGCGACCGGTTGGCTGCCGCGGTGGTGTTTCACCGGTGTGGTTGGAACCAAGACGGACCATGACCACTGAGGCCTATGTCGGCAATCCTGTTTTATAATGACCTCCTTTCGGCTCAGTATAGCCTATGTGTATAATTTTGTTTGATATTGACCTCCTTTCGGCGCAGTGTAGCCTACGTGCGTAACCCTGTTTAATAATGACTTCCTTTCGGCGCAGTGTAGCTTATGTGCGCAATCCTGATAATGACCTCGTTTCAGCGCAGATAGTCGATGAGCGTAACCCTGTTTAGTAATGACGATCAAAATGAGATGATCAAAATGTCATCAAACGGACCTTGGGGCTTGTAGGTGCTAAATGGGAAACTGTCGGTATAACAATTCCACTTATTTTTTCTGAGCGTTAAACACACAGCTATGCCATTACAACGTATAGCCTCCTTCGTTGTTGATTTTCAGGAGCATTTATTTCCAATAAACAAAATTCAAACCAATCACATCGGACCCGACATTCCACTGAATATATTCGAGGCATCTTGCGGAGTATTGTAGCAAGCGAGCGGAGCCGGCGCGACGGCACCCGTACTCTCCATAATATTGTGTTATACCTTATCGAATTTGCATGTTTTTACTGAATAACATTCCTTTGGCGCAGTCGAGATCAAAGGCCGAGGCGAAAGTGATTTCGCACCGAGTTAGTTGAACAAGATTCAGTTTCGCCCCTGCTTGCTGCTATCTGGCTTCGGAATAATTTTCATGTAATAGGGAAAATTGTAATGGGCATTCGAGTTTCGCGTCTTGCGAGGGCTTCGATTGCCGGCGCCTTTGAATTATGTGCCTCTTTATGGTGTGCCGGAGTTTATTCAATAACGTGTAATCAACTTGTTACATGAGTCTGTATCAATCTTGTGTTTAGATTTTGTCGTAATTCGTCGATCAGTTTTTCTTTTTTATAGTTTGCAAAACGTTTGCCCAATATTTTTACAATATAAGGTACATTTAGGATGCATAATTCCTCAAACTGCAAATAGTAATTATTTTGCTAATTTTGCCATTTATTATTTTGGGTTTATTTCTCTTCCTATAAATTATTATAACAAAAAATTAGTTTGTGCCAATGACGTATTGAAATCATTAACACGCTTTTATTAGCTTAACTTAACTACGTTAACAAATCTTGAACGTTAAATTTTAACCTACTTCTAATTGTTGTGTCGATTTAAAACTTTTCAAGGAAATGTAATTAGGATGACAATACAATACTTCGGCCAGCCAGGAGCCGGGAGGTGGATTTGGGATCATTTAGTTTGTTTTATCATGAGTTGCTTAAAAAGCGTTCCACTATCCACCCTCTTTCCATTATCAGAGTCCTCGTCACCAAGAGTAATGACGAAGGCTTCTGTGTTTTAACTAATCACATAAGCTTGTTTTCTTGTTATTTAGAGTATTATAATGATTTTAAGACTTCTTTTCATTCTATTCTAATGTCGGTAGCGCGTAGAAATATATGCGCTTGCACCAGCGTATAGTGCAAACTCCTACGTCACTAATCATCAGCGCCCGCATAAAATGGATCGAATCATTTATTTTCCCAAACATGGTAGGTATACATACATACAAAGTGGCATACAGGGTCGTACAAAGGACCGCATTTTATAGAACGTCATATTATTCGTACGCAATCGACATCAACTGCCTGAGAGAACAGAAATGCTCGTAATCCTTGGACCAAATAGGTTCACATAAAAATCATTTTAATCAGTGTGCTATTATTGCAACACACATCAATTCGCGAAAAATGTATAGAATCCATTGGTCCATAGACCGGTGATGTCATTTACATTTTCCATTACTGGCGGCGCCCGATCAAATATTTATGGCCTGGAAAGCGACGTTGTTTCTTGCGGCATGTATGTTTAATGTAGTTTATTGGACGTTTGATGTTTCTCAAAGGTTCGACGCCTTACAAGCCGTTTAACTAGCGTTGTTTGAGACGAAAACCGGTGGTCAGTAGAAATTATGAAACGATGTTTAGACGGAAACAAGTGGGATCACATTAAAACCGACTTCAAAAATATATTAAAAACTTAATAAGTGCTTATAAAATGTGAGGGTTGGTTGCCCTCGATTTCACTGCGATCCCATCATCAGATCCTGATTTAGTGGCAATGGGACCAAATTGGAAGTACATAATTATGTCCTACCGAACAAACGGTTTTTTTTTTAAATCGGTTAACAGTTGGCTGTGAAATCGGTGATTACAAATAAATAAATAAAATGCAGTGAAACATAGAACCGTCCTCCTTTTTTGAACTCGGTAAAAAAGTTAAACAATAAAAAAACTACTTTTTGAGAAGTTAAATAAACGGGATTCGTCCACTAATTTTCTACCCTTAGAAGTTTGAATATTTTCTTATTTTTTTAATATAGGATAGTTCTACATTATGCTCAGGTGGTCACCAATCCAAGTGCCAACCGTGCTTTACGTTGCTTAACGTGGCGATGAACAAAAATTTGTCACCGACTCGTACTTGGCAATTATTTAATATTTGTGATTTTACTTTAGAGTGTGTACCATAATCAATAATAAAGTATGCTATTACTGTCTGGGGCAATAGGACAGATATGAAAAGAGTACTTAGAACCCAAAAAAGGGCAATTAGAATAATGTTCGGCCTAAGGAAACGTACTTCAGTTAGACAACACTTCAAGAAGACTAAAATTATGACTGTAATATCGTTGTATATTTACAATTGTCTTCTTGAAATTTATGACGCAAATCTAACTAGAAACAAAGACTGACATACATGTAACCTGCGAAAAAAAGAAAACTTATTCAAACCCAGAACTAGATTAGTAAAAGTAGAAAAGCAGGGTATTCTAAATAAGATATGCATGTTTAACAAATTGCCAGTTAGTGTTAGAGACTTACCCGTAACTGCCTTTAAAAGAAAACTTAAGATATTCTTCGAAAATAACCCTTTATATTCACTCAACGAATTTATGAAACTGCGTCTAAAAGAATCTTCATTCTAGTAATGCGACGTTTTCAAATTAGGAATTTGATTATTTAATATGGTAAGTTATAGTCTGTAAATATAATTATATTAATGCTGTTTTTTTTAGTTATAAACTTGTGACATATTTTACCTTTGCATGACATTATTAGTAATCTTATTTCATTGTAATTAATTTTTATTGATTTATTTGAGCTACTTATTATTATTTTTATATTTTAATTGTTTATTTTGATAGGACTACTTAGACTTACTCATTCTCTAGTTTTTTATTTTATTTTAAATGTGATAAACCTAAATATTTTTTGTAAATTTGACTTGCCTAGTTTAACTGACAATGTTATAAGGCCAATAAAGATTTCTATTCTTTCTATTCTATTCATACCAAGTTTCACGCGTGTGCGTGTTACCGTTTTTACATTAGAGCAAATACAAAAATATGTTTGTTGTATGGGGACCTCCCCGCCCCCTTAGTTTTTGTGTTTTTAATTTATTATTATTTCTTAGTCAATCCGCCGTAACACTACATATTCTGTGAAAATTTCAACTGGCTATCTATTACAGTTCGAAAGATACAGCAAGACACACAGACAGCTAAGGCTCAGGAATAAGGTCCCGTTTACACCCTTAGGGTACAGAACCCTTAACAGAATCATCAAGATCGGTTTACAATTGGCAAAGATATCACGAACCATACACAAAAAAAAACAGTAGAATTGAAAACTTTAAAGTTGGTTGAATATTAAGAATTGTACTTCAGCTAAAACGTTTGTTATCATGGAACCAAACGCGGCCGCGGTCGCGGCCAATTTAAACAATTTTAATTTAAAAAATCTTGTTAAAAGATCTGAAACTCATCAAACGACTGGACAGATGTTCTTGAACCTAACAGTTGTTAATGTTACCTAACAACACCCTCGATCAAGTCGCCTTTCAAACAAACATAAATAAATCAACACCAGTTCAGCTTTTTGACAGCTACGATGCCACACACAGACACAGTGATACACAGACATAATTATACACACATATGTTAAACTTATAACAACCCTCTTCTTTTTGCGTCTGGGGTTAAAAATAAATATTGCGTTTAATGTTGGGAATTACACTAAGGGTGTAATTGTATTAAGATAGCAACTTTGCGCCTGATTTTCACACTGCGAGGATCCGCTAGAGCTTGAAAAGAAAACCGCTTTGTTTCATTTTCTTGTACTATGAGTTGATCTAAATTGTTTTGTTATACTAGTAATCAAGGAAATGCCGTCAATTTAAAATTAATGTAAAAAAAAGGTGATAAAACCAAAAAATATATATATATACTTTTCAAACTCTGGCGGATCCAAGTTCTACAAAAATTTGGTGAACCCATTAAACAATATATTTTTTTAAGATATTCCTGTGCTACGTTTCTTTCATTGTATTATGTCTAAAGCTTGTTTTTGCTGTACAAATTTACACACCGTTTAGTTTCAACCAATCTGTATTCAGAGGATTCAGTTACTTCCTTTTCCCGTGAAATTTCCTACCTCTTTATTTGAAACGTATTTTCTCTGTAAACATAAATATTTTGTTCTCGACATTGTCCATTGTTTAAAAATTTACCGTAACGAAATTCACCGCCGCGCCCGTCAATCTTATTTTTGAAATTCGGGATATCTGATACTGAACAGTAACATGAGAAAAATATTTTAAGATAATTAATGTACTTTTAAACATGTCACAATTTTTTTTATTTATATTTCACGGGAATTACTCACGTAAGATTAGGCCGGATACTCCGACTATAGTTTCAACCGCATACGGCGATAAGACCTTGATAAAGACCGCCGTATGCGGTTGAAACTATAGTCGGAGTATCTGGCCTAATCTTACGTGAGTAATTCCCGTGTAATATAAATAAAATGTGTGAAAACCACGTCAGTTTCCACGTCACATATTGTTTTTAATTTGAATTTGTACTGGTATTTTGACTACTACCTAATTATATTAAGGATCTAATTTATTACTAATGAATGCCGTGATCAAAAAGTCTTTCGCGTATAAGTAAGAAATTAACTTCAAAATAAACCCCTTCATGTTTTATTCAGTTCAATTTATCTATTCGTAAATTGATTATGTTGTTGTTGTTGTTTGCCTTGGGAGTCCCACTTAGGCAAAGGCCTTCCATCGAATTTTCCAATTTTGGCGGTGTTAATGACTCTTGCTATTATCTAGTCAAAGATGCTAAGTTCATTGCGCCATCTCTTGGCAGGCCTACCAGGGGCTCACACTGAATTGCGGCTTCATTTAGTGATAATTTAAGCCAAAAACTCTTCCGGCTTATGGCTGATGACCCAGGTCCACGTCCGCTTGACTGCTGTAAGAGCTACACCTGTTGAGTTCAGCAGCGCAGTTCGGTGTTTAAATACTATTTTTCATAAAGACGATGTTTCAACTTGCTTTAGGAAATTAACTTTATTAGTTGAATTAACAGTATTCATATCTAAATAGCTATATTCACAGTTGAGCTGTGAATGAAGCTTCAAATGAGTCAACCACTACCAGATGTTCTCTCGTTCACGCGACAAGAAGAACACCTGAATAACTTAACGTCATGGAATCACACCAACCAGTAACTAAGATTAGGAAGCGATGGTGACCGACCGGTAGCGTGTGCGCTTTACAATCTGATGGCATCCGGTACGATCCTCGGCCCTGCACCAATGACTTATATTCATAAATTATGTGCAGTTTCAAAAGGTAGGATTTTAAAGGCTGTATATCACAGAATATGTGTAATGTTACGGTAAATTAAGAAATAATAATAAAGTCAAAAAGTCAAAACTAAAGAGGCCCTCATACAAATAATATAAAGTAAATTTATAAATATCTGGGACATTATTTTTGTATTTGCTCTAATGTAAAACGGTAATATGTACAAGCGTCAAACTTGGCATGACACACACTCTAAAGTTTAACAACAAATATTAAATAATGGCCAAGGGTGAGTCAGTGACAAGTTTTTGTTTATTACCTAGTTAAGCAACGACGAGCGCGGTCGGTACTTGGGTGGGTGTCCTTCTGGGCGTGATGTTGTCTTTTTGCACTACTTTTTGTGTTTGTTGTGGTACGGTACCCTCAGTGCGTGAGCCTGACTCGCACTTGGCCGGTTTATTTAACTGAATAATATGCTATATTTCGTGGATGATCCAATTCGAAGACATATTTAAATAATCCACCTTTAAAAATGGAAAATTAGAGTATGCTGTATATGTTACGTTACGTTTATTAAATTTCACACACTAGTACGGATTTTTTTTCGTATTTTTTTTTTATTAGATACTAGCCCCTGTGAGCGTAAGTCCGTAAACTATAAATCTAAAATGAAGGGGCCATAAAAGGTTTGAATGATACTTAACTCACAACTTTTTTAAATGACATTATGTGGTGGAACTCTTCAAAAAAAGCTTCAGAACTGTCTTCCACGATGAAACCTTTGCAAACGCAAAGGAGATGTGATTAATATGTTAATATGAACACAACGCTCGCTAATGAGTTGTTCAGATTAATACCGAGCTGGCTTCTAGTAGAATTATACTAATACGGCATTAGAGAGTTATTGTGAAGAAGCCTTCTTGGAGATCATTATCACAAACTTGTATTAAGCCGTAAGTTTGTGAATAAAGGTTTGGAAACTTGAATGTGAAATATCGTTTAAAGTATTTATTTTATAAAAATATTCCTCCACAACTACCACAACTTTCAATAGCATTCTGATTTTAATTCTATATTGAACTATATTTCGCCCTCTCTACAATAGTCTGGATCGAACCAAGAGTGTTATAAAATTAAAATAAGAATGAAATAAGTTGCGGTGACTCCACCTGGCTTAATATGAGTATATTTGACGATTGTACGGAAGTATAAATGCCGTCCGTACATCACAGAACCACTTCCACGCGTTCTTCGCGAAAATCGCCCTTGGCTTATTTTATTCTTGACTTTATTTCAGTATAGCAATAAAGTTTTCGCAAAAGCAAACACAAAGTTTCTAAAGTAAGCAGAGTACAGTAAAAAATGCAACTTGCGAGAGAAATAACGGTAAAACAAGTAGGATAACAGAAGCCATGGAATTAAAGATGAGAATAATTATTTTGTTGTCGCATTTTTTTCTCTCACTCAATGCATGGAAAACAAAGACTTTTGCTACGTAGTAGCTTTACCTAGTTTGTGATGAAAAGCAACCTGCGTTAAAGTGGGGCTTATAGAAGTTACAGTAGATATTAAATAGGTTTGCTGTAGGAAACTGTCTCCAGAACAAAAGCGTCACGTTGCTCCCCGTCCCCTTACGATGCGGCTCGCACAATATGAGACCCGTATATCTAGCTGAATATCGATTTCAAATAAAATTGCAACCTTTTCAGATAACGAGGTGACATTTCCCCTTTTCCGGGGGCTCGATTGTCGCCTCCGCACTCGCACATCGGAATTTATCCACCGAAATAAGCAGATAACAACCCTAATAGTATCTATAGATGGATGATATACGATTGGCTGTAAGAAGTCGCGACACCGCTTGTTGCTCGTATAAGCAATCATTACAATATGAGGGATTCCCCACAGTAGCTTAACTTTACGGAGGTTTCCGCCATTCGTCTCGTTATATTTTCGCATTAATATTTAAATCATAAAAACTAGGAAAAAAATAACATTTCTTAAGCGTGAGCGTGACCTCACATTTCAATTGAGAGCATTTTTAAAACTCGTCCTCTTTTCTTTGTGATAAATGTTTTCAGAGCATATTTTTATCCATTTATAAATAAAAATCTTTACGTTATTTTTGCTTCGTTCCTACTGTAGTAATTAGTTAATTGCTGTATGTTTTAAACCATTAACTAAGTGGTAGAGACAGCTCTTTTGCCAGAACTTGATAGGAAATTTATCTCCGTTTAACCTATTCATCATCATTATCAGCCTATCACATTCCCACTGCTGGGACACAGGCATTCTCTCAGAGAGAGAGAGAGAGAGAGAGAGAGAAGACGGGCCCTAATCCACCATGCTGGGCTAGCATGGTGGATTAGGGATTAGTGCATGATAGTGAATGTCTTTGAACTTTTGAGGTTCTTGAAAATACCGGTTTCCTCATGTTTTCCTTCACCGTGATTGAGTGATGTCATTAAAACTGCACATAATTTACTTAATTTAAGTACTAAGTAAGTCATTGGTGTAAGAATGAGGATCGAACCAGGCGTCATCAGATTGTCATGCGTACATACTACCGCCCAGCCACCATCGCTCTTAACCTACCTCTACATTAGATATTGTGATACAAAAACCAAGTAGACTATGAATAGCCAACTAAGTAGTGAAAATTGACGCATTACGTGGTCTTTACCTCTTGAGTTGACGTTGGCGTCGCATGGTTTGTGCATTTGCCAGTGTGAAGTATTGAAATATTATATTCATAAAGCATTGTTAAATATTGTTAGTCAAGTAATTAGTCACAGAGTCGAACAAAGTAAGCCACGACCAAATCAAAGTCATGCCGTATGCTGTCTGGTAATGGAGAAGGCTTTACTACAGGCTTATATGGAGTTTTGGACAACGCGAAAATAACTTTAACAAAATGGTTTACACTCACTTTATGTCCTTCGGTCGAGACGAGCAACCGATGAGCGAGATTTGATGAAGTGAACGCGAAAAGATATGTTTCACCTCGTTATATCAAGTCACTCGGGCAAGTTAACTAACTTAAAATAAGTAATAATCCACAATTTTTGCACATTAACACTCCTCAATACAGAAGGCGAGATTTGGGCTCAAAACCCTTCGACATCATTTTCAATCGAATTCAGCGATATTTTTATAGGCGTGCGTGCGCGCCGTTGTCTCGCTTTGCACTGTGTGCAAAAACCAACTTGTCATCGACTAAACTATAGTCTATAACTATGATAGTATCAGGGTTAATCTAATAATGTGAGTAATTCCCGGACACTAAAAACAAAATGTGAGAAAATCACGCCAGATTTCATGACAAAAATTATAATCATCATTTGGAACTTCCATGTGGTGTAAGAACAACAATAAAGATGACAATATAACGGGGAATATTCTGAAAACCGGTTCGTTCTGATGCCAACATCGCGGTTTTATCATCACCTAGCCGCCACCGCCTGAAAGCTCATTCACACATCATAGATCTATGGAAATAGCACACTGTGCGTTTTGCACGATATTTTTTGCCTCACACCTGCTAATCGTACAATGAACTATCAACGCTCCTGCGGCTTTTCTGAGTAACTATAACATGGGGTTCTTCAAAAGGGCTGTTAATAGACTCTTTAAAATTCGTCAACGTATCTGTGATGCCCTTGATGTTACAGGTATTCATAGGCGACGGTGACCGCTTACCATCAGGCGGGCCGTTAGCTTATTTACTCCTAGGGCATTAAAAAAACTTTCATGCAGTCTAAGAGTAAAAATAATAGTTCTATCTATAGTCAAAATCTCATACAGAGTAAAAGCCACTTGTCATTCCAGCAGACTTGTTGAATATTCTACTCCAAGCTCGCTTACCATTTGTCACCATCCCCACAATAACCCGGTAATGAGTTCCGGTCGCTGTCACGCCGACAACTATCGAGCGTTCAGAGACTACTTGTTGCTCGCCGTCGCGACGCCGTCGCCTTCTAACGAGATAGCGCTTCACAATGTTTTATGGAATCGACTTCCTTACATGGGATTGGCTCTAGCGACCATTGTTAGCCACTTCGTAGAGCAAGATAGCGGAGTATAGTTTGTATTATGGGTCAAAAGCTGTTAAAAGGATAGTGATTTACATAAGCTGATCACTATATAAGCTTTGAGATGCTCAAAATATAAAAACACATATGTTCGGTTTTAAAAAAACAATCTATATATTTAAAAGCGGAATACTCACTCATCACGAAATCTCGAAAACTACTTGACCTACAAAGCTGAGATTTGGCGATTTTGTGAAAGGTTCGTATCAGGTCTTAATTTTTTTAATGAAAACCTATTAGACCAGGGTAGAAGCCTTCAAAAATGGTAAAAAGTGAAAAAAAAAATAGTAGTAGGATGAAACCCATTAGAAAAGGAGGGGAATATGATAAAAATGAAAGGAAAAAATAAATCACAGTCGATCTGAGTTCGGGAAGTGGGAATGGGGGGGGGGGGGGTTAAGGGTAAAAAATGGTTTATCTCGATTTCCGGTAAAACTACAAGTCCTATGAAAAAAAGTTAAATGGCAAAGTTGTAGGTAATAAAAAGATCTACAACTTTTATTTAGACAATTTTTTTACATAACCTCAAAATTTATGTGAAAAATTCAAATAACCAAGTTTTTGGTTTTTTATTTTTATTTTTTTCAAATTAATTTTTTTTTCTACGAAATTTGGTGAAAACTTTCCTTTTTATGTCCCAAACACACTGTAATTTATTTGATTTAAAATATTTATTTTTTCACCTTATTTTGACTTAATATCAAAAAAGCACCCTAATTTTCAATCGACAATTCTCGTGTCAAAATATTAGCTTTTTTTAAAAAGTCGGTGTGCTTTTTGTTCGTTGAAATCTCTACTTTCTGATGGTAAAAAAAATATACATTACAATAGTAAATGTTCTCAGAAAATGCAAAATCGAAGCACACTCTAATTCGAAAATGAAAAAATCGAAGCAAACTATTTTTTATTTATTTTTAAAAATATTTAAAAATAAAAATTGACGAAGTCCACACATTCGCCAAATTTTATTACGATCAGTTCAGGCGTTACGACTAAACTGCTGAACAGATAGTGATTAAATTAGGCAAGGAAATATCGTGCATCGTAAGAATCAAACATTATGTACACGAATTAACACTTTTTGTGATATATACTTAAACATCGTATCACGGATTAAACCGTGAGATGCAACTGTGATGAGATGTGATTTATAACTCCTTGCGCCAGTGCTAAGTTTACAGGATTACACGAAATAGTGATATTAAAAGGAAAGGAGGTCATTGTACTCGTCATTTTTATCAACTTTTACTAATAACATCTCTGACATAGCGAAAAAATATCAGCTGTTTCATAGATTTGGTTGAGTGTCCACGACATTATTCTATGTAACATTTAACTTTTATTCGCGATTTCAAGGTTGATCCCATAGTAAAAGTTGTTTATAATGATTAGCACAATCGCCTCCTAACGGCTTAGCAACACCGTTTCGTGTAACCCTGTATAGCATTTAAAAAAATAGACCATTTAATGAATAGACCAGACGTGATAAATATAGAATTGTTTCTCTTTGTTCACAGATTTTTCTACCTGTACCACTTCTCGTTCTATGCGTACCACTACCGCTTCAACGGACAGTACAGCAGCCTTGCCCTTGTCACATCATGGCTCTTCATCCAGGCAAGTACCGACACCGTATCATGGATGTTCAGTATACCCTCAGTTGTACTGTTGTAAGTACGAATTTTCGCTACGTAAAATACGTAACGAATTTCATACATTTTTCAATTTCGACATTTCATTGAATTTGATACGTTTTTTTGCGTAGCGAATATTCTTACTTCGCCCTCAGTATACGTGTCAAACCTTAGCATTTTAGTTGAATTTGTCACTCTGATACAAGGAGGCTTGGCTGAGAGTAGGTACGTAAAATAACTTTAACGTAACTCGTACTGATTTTTTTTTAACAGTAACTTTCACAATAAAATTAAGGCTTAATTTCTGGTCTTCAATTGAAATCTCATTTATTTGAAGTAGGTTGTTTTATCTGTGGGCAGTTTGCGGCTCTGTAACCTTTGATGTTGGTCATTCGAGCCGCGGGCGCCGCGCGGTCATCACGTCCGTTTCCTGCCTCCTAGACAAACCTTTGATAATATGAAATGTTTGCATAAAACGATATTAGCTTTTTGTAGACACGGTCGCCGCGCCGGTTTAATATCACTGCACTGGTCTGAGAATGTTTATTACTTTAAAACTATTTGCTACAAAAGATTGATTTGCAAAGACGTGGATGTTGGAACTACTACAAAATGTATGAAAATAGTTCTCAATATAAAAAGCCGACTTCAGAATTAGTAAGCCCATGAACAAAATAATTGCTATTGCCAAATCAGCAGGTGTTCAAACAATATTATTCGAATTATCAAAAATGACAGCCAAAATTAATGAATTTTTGTGAGACCACCACGAGAGCTTCCTTTAAATAATAGAAAAAGAATCATGTGTAATTAGTGTACAAAAAAAACGGACCGAATAAAGAACCTCCCTCTTAAAATTGGTTAAAAATAATCTGAGGTTAACTATAAATAAATTTATATACATATTAAAAATACTGATACACAAGTTTAAGTCGCATGTCAATAGAACTATGTCGAATTTAGCTTGCAAACAAATGGAGATTAAATACAAAATTTGCAAGTTGAAGTGGCAATGGACAGGCCACATCGTTCTAAGAACCGTTAACCGATATGGAAGAAAGGTTCTTGAGTGGAGACCACGAACCAGAAGATGCAGAGTAGGTATGCTTCCCACTAGAAGAACCGACGACATCGTGATAGTCGCGGGCATCCAGTGGATGCAGATGGTAGACTGTCGTTCAGTGTGGAGGCTTCTAAGTGGGAGGCTTATGTTCAGCAGTGGACGTCTTCTGGCTGATGATGAAAACCAAATGCACATATAATTTTTATTGTATGGTTTTAGTCGTAAGTTTGGAAATTTTTGAGCGCTGATCCGATATCCATATAGTTAAATATATTTGCTTTGTATCAAATAATTTTGCAGTGTTCTTGGTCCCGTCTAGTTACCATTAAATAAAATACTGTTCTAATTCAATTGAAGATTTCATTGTAAACCTGACCAGCAGTCCAAGTTTAGACAGGCGTAACACAATTCCCTCAACACCACGCTCTCGGGAATCAACTTCACATTTCACGCTCTCAGACGCATTTGTTATCATCGCGACGCAGCGCGTACCCGAAACTCAAAGTTATTATTTTTAAAACTGAAAATCCTCTCCCCTATTTCTGTACGTGAGGCATTTGTCAACGAATCACGACCCCATACGTTATTCTTTCTATTTGTGACAGTGAGCCTTTTTTAGCCTCGCTCGCCGTGAGTTCGCTACTATTCTGTGGTAGGCCTAGAAGATGAACCTTTATTTTATTATTTAAGGTGCAAGTTCTTATGTTCCTAATTTTACACAACTTAATGGAAATTCAAACTAAAAAGTACTTATATAGAACATTTTATTCGAATACTAGTGCTGTTGCCCGCGACTTCGTACGCGTAGAATTTCATATAACTTTCAACCTTTTTTCCTCCCTTAATCCCGTCCTTGCACAATATAACATAGCATATACTTCAATCTGGTCATAGCTAAGCATATTCGTGACAACCGCATTTAAATCCGTCCAGTGGTTTAGGAGATGTGCGTGGACAACCAAGCAGTTTTTTATCTCTACGTTTTTATTATATGTATAGATACCACCTGTTTATTTGATTGAAGAAAAATACAGTTGTTGAATGTAACACTTAAGCTGGATTTCCCAGGAATTCAGATGGCGTCAAAATATTTTCACCACAATCAGTTTTCTTCGCTTGAACTCATTTTGTACAATGAGGATCAGTAAAGTAATAGCAAATTCAATAGAATCAATAGGAGTTTTATATCTCTTTTTACAATAAAATACAATTTTTACGAAGTTTTGGGTCTTTCGGCACGTAAAAAAATAGTTTTTCTGGCGTTTTAAAAGAAGTGTTTGTACATTTCGGCACTATACAGTATTTGTACATAGTTAAAAGATCAATTAGACACAAATCGGGCACTTAATTTGTATCGAAAGTCACAACTATACACACAAAACACTGCGCTCCTTATAGCTGCCTACGGGTAACTGGTGACGATCGTCACTGTGACGTCACAAGCTATCGTGCCGGCCAGCCAGTGAACTTCTCTAGTAATTTGGTCATAACTTCGTTATTTTTTGTCGTAGAACAATATTTTTTGCACTGTATATTAAGGATTTCTTTGCTCTATCAATCTGCATTCTCAACTAAAAACGTTACTGATCCTCATTAATTATCAACAATAATATTTTTTCATGCGTCGATATGTTTATTTGTTTCTTTTTTTACTGCTTTCTATTTACAAGCCAGTTCAAAATTTAAATAAAATCATTTTCAGTTATGGATTTCCATACTAACTTTGCGGCCGCTACTTGCGAATCGTTGACCAATTTCAATTTATATCGAGGATGATTGTCAAAATAATGAAGTCGTTTCCTAGCGTATTTGAGAAAACAAAACAAATATTTAACCTTTGCACGTATAAAGTAATAGCAGTGGCCTGCGGTTTCACCCCTATCTTCCTGGACCCGCTATTTATATTATAGAGATATAGGGGTTAAACATATATATATATGTATAAATACCCTATGTGTTAATCCAGGGTATAAACTACCTCCATACCAGATTTCATTCAAATCCGTTCAGCTGTTACAGACTTGAGCAGACGAAGACAACTTGCATACTTCAACACAAACTTTCGCATTTATAATATTAATGTGATTGAAAGTAATCTAAAAACTAACTTTTGTTCTAAACTCTGCACTTTATAGTTCTGTTGTAGTTTATCCTAAAGTTATCAACATTCTTACTCCCGTCAAAGTTTTGTCAAATGTATCCCGGGACAATCCAAATAACATCCGTCCGTGTAATATCCGCGCCAGCCCGGAGGGACGACGTCTGCTGTGGCGTACTTAAATTATGTTTATTTCCGACTATTTTTTTATGATCTGGTTTTGATGAATAATGTTTTGTGTTCTGATATATCTGAGGCTATTGGAATCAGAGTCCTGCGAAGAACTATGCAAGCTTCGCAATTTTTCAATATCAGACTTTTGCAAGATAATTAGAACACGCTTGTGCGACTCGTTAAAATAACCTAAAATCGAGCCATTGAATAGTTCCACTACCCGCCTGCAGCAGACGTAGTAAGGGCCTTGGACAAATTGTCTTTCCACCCGTTTATGCCTGCTGTTCTATCAGCTGACCAGTTCGACAGTTAAATTAAATAAGAGACTTGGGCTTGGCCTCCAACTCGCCTGGTGTTAAGCAATGATGCGATCTTCGGTGGATCACGCTTACCTAGAAGAAAGCGATTCACTCTTGATTTGAAGACACCCAGATTGTAACTAACGGGGAACACCCATTCAGGCAGCGCATTCCACAGACTAGCAGTTCGCACAATAAAACTGGAATCAAAGAGCTTCGTACGTGCGTTCGTATTATGGAAACTGACGTGGTTTTTACACATTTCCTTTTTATTACACGGAGGGGTAAGGGAGACATACAAACAACAGTAGTTTCAAGTGAATGTAATAAAATCGTGTTTAGAAGGATTTTATTTCCTTCCACATCATGTATATAATTTTTCTTGACCACCGTGTTTCGTTAGTGTCATTTAAATTCGTGTAAGACAAACTACCTTACATGGATTTTACTGCCGTTCTGTAAGATTCCTCCTTCAGTCGCTGGCTCAATGATGTGCGTCGTGATGATCCCGACCGATTACTTTGTGGACAATCTGTCGCTATTAATGCGTCATTGATCATGGTGTCAAGATGCTGAGACACCTCGGCAGATCATCGTTTTAGGGTCCGATCCCTACTTGTCCTTTGTACCTTCATTCATTCAACATTTAAGAAGCTCTTGTCGGTGGAGTAACTTCTAGGCTTGACGGTCTTCTTGCAGCTTTTTCATCTCCCTGTACGACATGACATTTGCCTTCTCTTATATTTGGTCTAAGAATACTCTTCTTGGACTTCCCAGTCCTGAAGAAGTCTACTAGTGAGTAGACTAGCAGCGGGAACATGTTTGGCCACCTTTTACGATATGACAAATTAAAGAAAACCATCTTAGAGGGAAATGTAGAAGGAAAGAGAGGACCTTTGTACCCATAAAAAATTAAAATAGCTATAGATCTACTTGTACCAACTGCCACCGCACTAAAAATAAGCTCTCGTAGTTTTCGTAGCAATATCGAATGTAGCCGGGCACAAGTAAGTACACATGTCTCGGCGGATCCACTTCGGCGTCGATTTCCGGCCGGGGCGGGCGCCGGAAGCTAATAACACGCGGGCGGGCGCGGGTGGCCGGACCGCGCCCTAGCCGTGCTACTTCATGTGGCCCATAAATTAGATACTGTAGGTTTTAGACGAGTTTTTAGTTATGAATGAAATTATTGCTTAACTCTACAATTTCTGGTTATAATATAAAAACAACAAAACGACGTTTTTTGCGTTTAACTTTAAATCTATATACCCCGACCACAGCCAAAAAGCCAGATATTTCGGGAGTGAATATTTCTTTACTGGATGAGAAATTATATGAACTAAGAAGTTATAAACTTCTGTGTTCAGTGTCTTCAGTGTTCTCTAGCTACGATTCAAGAAAATCTGTCTAGCCGTTTGAAGATTATCAGCTCTTTTAGAAGTTAAAAAATTATACTTGTTGAAGAATAAAAATAAAAAAAAGAATAAAAAAAAATAGAATAAATAAAATAATAATAAAAAAAAAACTGTTGGGCATTATTTTTAGAATAACATTTCTAATAGTATAAAGTTTTTCATGTTGATATCAAATGATGGCGGAGGAGATAGAAAAATGCTACTCTTTTGCCCTTTTCACCTTATCCTGGATCTTCGAGAGGGATGCAAAAATATTCTTTGCAAACAGTTCGTAATTTTTTTAAATAAATTCAATCTGTCTTTGTTCGTCAATTCGCAGTGATAAAAATGTAGTATTGTGTAGGAAGGTGTGGAACCTAAGAGGCTTTACTGTTACAAAAGCCCTAGTAACCTTTGCCTCGTTTGTGAAAATATTTCATCGCCATCACACAATGTACGGGCCGTACGTAGACTACGTACGTTGCGTACGTTAGCAGATTTAAGAATATGGCCATAGACTACCGCACTGTTGTAATATTCTAATAATATAAAAACTAAATCTGGTCAAAATTAAGAAAGATAATTATAGGCATTTTAATATCTTGCTAGAAAAAGAGCGCATTATATATATATGTCATACAAATTCCATACTGACACTCGCTTTGCAGAAAAAAGATAGAGCATCCCTTCCGAAAGACTAAGAACTTTAAACGCTTATGTATGACGTACGTTATGTACGTTACGAGCCGTTTTAAATAACTTCTTCAGTACACGTATTAAATTAATTTATATTTTTCATTAAGCCAAATTTTAACAAAACAAACACCTTTTTAGTAGCTTTTTGAGAATGCCGAGAAAACAATTAACATTTTAACCAAACTAAGTATACTTATGTATACTTTTATCTTATTATCTTTTGTCTTCGTAAAGACGGTGACACACAGCTGCGCACGGCTACGTTTTTTTTAGCTTTGTGTAGTACGGACAGTAATACATAATAATCAAAACATAGTAGGCTACTCTCAGCACAGCACCGTGGATATGTGACGTTAGATGCAATTGCGTGGGTTGTCGCGGATGCGTCGGCCGACCGAATTTCGTGGCCGGTACTCTGCCGCCCAATAATGGTTACAAAATAAATCAGCAATGTTTACATTTCAGTACAGCCTACCTATGATTACCTAGGTATCTATATGTCAAGTCCATATTTTATTATTTCCAAAGGGGTCCCACAAGCGGTGCTAGTAACCATATTTCTATACCGCCTTTTTTGTATGAAGTTGGCTTTCTTCTCCGCTAGGAGTAATAGTGCTCCGTGTCTGCCGCTCACTTGCTCCCGTCCGATCTCTCACGTTGGCGTGGCACGGCGTAGCGTGGGTCAGTGAAATGTGACATCGAGCAACGTAGCTCTCGTTTCAATCGTAGGCGTGCATTGCGCAGCTCTCAGTGGGCGACGTTACTCGCACAAATATAATGTTTATTTTACTAATAGCTCCAATTTATATATTACATGAAGATTTGGTTACAATATTGTTGTATTGTTTGTATAATTCTATGATATTTCTCCTAATATTGTGTTTCTTCAACCAATTATGATATGATAGTTTTGTGTCTACCCACATTGTTATATTATTTTGGATTCATTAGCAATAACATTCACCGCTATTCATTTGTAGCTATACATTTTACGATGAACATAATCCATATAAGAATGTACTTAACACGAAATAGATACAATTTTCCCATAATTTCCATTGAAATTGTAACAGTGGTACTGGGATTATTTAACATGTCAAAAGCGTGCTCGGCAAGGGAACCGAGTAGGCTCCAGATTACAGCTAAGAAAGGGCGTCGACGAAAACAAGGAGCCCCTTCGGAATGCAAAATGGGGGCTTATCTTATAATCATCGAGCGTGTCAACTTATTAATAAAAATCATATTTCATGAGGTTGCCCGCTACGGGCTGTCGGCAGTAGGCAGGACGCGGTGCGCATAATATTGGCGCCCAACGTGGGCTTCAGTCTTAGAATATTTTTACAAAGTCATTACAAATTTAACAACTTTTTTAAAGCTATATGATTATTTACGGGATATTTACCGTGGTAAGGTTGTGGAAGGAGCTCCCGTGAACATGGTGCATGTAACTGCGCCAAAATATCGGGAGCTCCTTCCACAACCTTACCACGGTAAATATCCCGTAAATAATCATATAGCTTTAGTGAACAACCGTGATAGTTTAAAACAGTGTTTAACTCCTTTTTTATATATTTATACACTTTTCCATGCCTTGTTTATCTATTGTATAATGACAATCGATTGTCATTTTTCATGATAGCTGTAAATACTACGTTTGTCGTTTGCTATATACAAATATACAAACTGTTTCGTCTGTTTTAGTAATTCACACGTTTATAATGAAACGATTTTCTAAAACATTAATTAGGGTGACAGTGCACTTTCCTTATTTCTATGAATCCCTAAAGTTCTCTTGAACAATTTGTTAACTGACCTAAATGCCGCCGTGCTATTTTAATGTATATCTTAAGTAACGGATAACAGTGGCCTCTGTTATTGCGAAGGTTTATAATAGCTGTACTTGAGTTAATTGCAAAGTCCTAAATCAACAGAAAAGGTCCCGCTCCGTGGTAACGCTGCAAAGTGTTGTAATCTTGCAGATCTCTTGCAAATTATAGTTAAACTTTAACCAAACACTTTAGCCGCTTTGCTACGCTTAAAATAGCAGTCTGAAGAGTTTTAAAATTTCGCGTCTGTATTAGTTACTTTAATATTTATTTATCACGCTGTTATTAGCATCACATTAGTATGAAATAAATATTGGAATTTGATTTTAATTAGTTCTATATGTAGTATCGATTTGAATCTGCAAGTGTGTATAATCCGGATCACAGTAGGTACAATAATTTTGTATCATCGGAGGTGAGTAGTGGAACTCTTCAAGGACTACCACCAGTATACCCTTCGAGTTTGTGGGCTCCTTTTTCTTGATTTAACAAGTTTTTCTTTATCTTTTTTAAATCTATATCTAGCGACCCGCCTGGCTTTGCGCGGATGTATGTTTTGTAATATATATATATATAAAAAACTGATGGTTAAAACGGCATTAAAATCCGTTGCGTGGTTTAGGAGGAGTTAGCGGACATACAGACAGACAAACGTGGAAAACGACTTTATTTTATACTAGCGATCCGCCCCAGCTTCACACGGGTACACCCGTTTAGAAAAAAAGGTGTTATTTTTTTTACGTAAGCCTTGTAAAATATGCAGAGATAATTTATTATTATGTATAGTATAAGTCCGTGTTTGACCATCAACCCGCCTGCTGGTAAGCTATGAGTAAATATGGATTGAGGGCCCTAAATCTCACTACACAGGACTCCCCTAATGCGAGATTTAGGGTTAACAAATATAAATTTTGTGCAGTACCCACTAACACTATAAAATACGTCTACTCACTAACTTAATAAGCGTTGTACTTGGGTTAAATAAAGTTAATTATTAATTAAGATTTGCTATACAAAGCAGGACATATCAAAATCTATTCGTATTTATGTTAATTTAGGGCTAATTTGTCTATATTTTTGTAGGTATGTTTGGTCAAAATTAGTTAAAAGAAAAGGAATTCTTTTTGCAAAAAATGTCTCCCGCTCTACGTAGACCCGCCAAGCTCGCGGCGTCCGCCGTTTTTTCTTTGCATTTTAAATCAAAATAACTTTATTTTCATCCGAGTTTTCCACCGTCTTGGCATAATCAACGCGCCGCACCGTAAAGTGTTTAAGACAATTTTGCGGCTAAAATGTTATCATCACAAAGAAGTGTTGCTCTCCTTTGAAGTGTTGGGGCGAACTCTAGCGGTGTTACCCGCTGGAGTCTGCATCTTTGAGAGCTTGCTTGGTTTCATAAAGTGCACTCGCTCTTTGTTCTGAACGTTTACCTTGTTTTGTAGCGTTTTTTTTTTTTTTTATTTTTTTTTTTTTTATTTTTTTTTTTTTTTTATTTATGATATACGTTAAACATTTAATTTGTTTGCTAACACCAAAAAACCTCGCCGAGGTATATCTTGGAATTAGGTTCTCAGCTTTTATACATAGAAGAAACACAATTTACTTAAAGTTATCTTTACACAGAGAATAAAAAATTAAAGTAAACAATCTAGGTACATACTCGAATATCGGAAAGAACCGAGCGAGTGCCGAGTGCATGCCCGTCGATCGCTTCGGATGGCTTCTGCTTGCTGCGTAAACTACACTCGGCCGTCACTCGTTAATTAATATTGATAATTCTTAGTATGTATTATTTTCTACATTACTACTGAGGGTGGACGATCTCAGATACATTAACGGGAAAGGTGTATTATTATTTATAAATCTTAGGTTCTTTAAGTAAATATAAGGAAATCTGGTAACACCTAAAATACGTTTTTAAAGTCAAATGTACCTTAACTCTAGCGTAGGTTAATTCCCAATTTCATGAACCTTAAAAAGTCCGTAAAAGTTTTTCTCATCGCTAATCTGTTACAAACGATCTGAAAATTGATAAAAAACGGTCCCGTTTTTTATTCACGCATCCGACAGCGGTAAATCTCAAAGCGACCAATTTTAATGGACGTATAAAAGGGCATCATCTCTGTCCATTAAATACCTTTTAAACGTTTGATCCTTTTATATATTTGGCATAGCAATGATCCGCGAACAGATTGGGGGTACGAACGCGCCGCGTTAATTAACCTGTTCAAATGCATCTACGTAGGTACCAAATTCGCCGAACTGATATACAAGCTCTTTAAAAAAATATTATAAAAACTCTTAGAAGTGATGATGCGGTCTACGATGGAGCACGCTTGCCTAAAAGAAACCAGTTCCGACTCGTTATCCCTGAAGACGTCACTGGGCAACAAGAACAAGGCAAGGCTGCTTGGGTTTGTCCGGTGGGTAGTCACTAGCCACGGCCGAAACCTACCGCCAATATTTTGTCATGATTGGCACCATCCGGGGCCCACGAGTCCCCGGGGTTTCGGAATAAGGGTGTATTTTCACAGACGAGAGTGACTCAGTCCCAATCAATAAGTGCACGTGCCTTTAAGTTTGAAGTATTTATAAATAAACACAAAAAACAGCCAAATAAAATTTACGAGGTGACATCCGCTGATGAATGCAAAATTTTCAATTATCTTTTGAGGCGCGGCTCACGGCTCGAATAATAAATCATAAAGATGTCGCAACTTGTCCTCGCCGGCAACCCGTTATACCGCTGCCACTCGGAAAAAATCAAAACGAGGGGATCACAAAATAT
Organism: Agriopis leucophaearia; assembly: GCA_949125355.1. NCBI lineage: Eukaryota > Metazoa > Arthropoda > Insecta > Lepidoptera > Geometridae > Agriopis > Agriopis leucophaearia. Next base: position 9,355,441 of record OX421278.1, read on the forward strand.
AATTTCGAAGAAAAGTTGAGTTGGGAGCGCCGAGCGGTCACAAGTTTCTTAATTAAAACTTACGTCGGACGTCGCGAGGGGAGGGAACTTTGACCCAGAAATAAATAAATACAGACGGGAGGAGTGACGGTGCTGTCACGAGTCGCTCATTTATTTGTCTTAAAGAGTTTTGCTCAGTTCGACGGACGTGTCCCATAATCTCCGAGCGAGGCGGCCCCGTCCCGCCGCCGCCTGTCTCGCGCCCGCACACCTATTGGCAGCTTATCTCTTTACCGTATATTTATTGCAGCGCTTCCCTTCGTACCTTGAAGCATTTTATCTAAGCGCTCTGTACATGTGTGTCAAATATTGAATAATGGAAACTTTTTTGTTGCAGCACTCCATGTTGTACTTCTTCCACCACTACGAGCTGCCCGTGATACTACAGCAAGCGCAGCTTCAGCAGTTCCTTCTCCGCACTCACGGTATGGCGGGCATGATGGGTCTGGCTGGTGCCGGCGCGCTCACTAGTGGCGCGGCATACGCCGCCCCAGGTACCGGCACGCAGGCCACCCCACCCACTACCCAGTCTACCACTCAAACCGTTCAAAACACCGTGCAGTCCACTACCCAAACAACGCCATCCGTGTCCACCGTGCAAACTAATACGACTCATACGGGCGATGTTGCCCCATCACGCACTCCGGAGACCACCACCGCGGGCACCAACACTCCCGTCACCTCCGAGAGTGAAGACAGTACTGACACGCTTACTGTCCGAAGCCCTGACAAAGGCACCGTCACGCCTCCTGGTGAAGGTATCGCAATCGAGGAGATCCCGAGAAAGAACTCCGGGGCTCTGATCAAAGACGAGACCAGCGCCAGCGGTCAGTCTATTGGTGACGTCGTCGAGCCAACTTTGCCCGGTGAGAGAGACACCATTGGGGCGACCGCTTGCAACGATAAAGTTGCTCCTTCTACTCTTGACCGTAGACGAAATGAAAACTATCAAGAAGCGGTTACTGAGGAGTTGAATGCGACTAGTTTGACTCCCAGAGCTTCTACTGAGGCTGACGATTTAGACTAGCACATTAATTTATTTATAACTGGGTCGTTTCATAAATGTAGTGGACAATAGTGTGCGCAGTTCCGTTAAAAAGTTTAATTCTGCAACTTTTCAATGATAGAGAACATAACGCTCGTGCGTTTTGCTCGCTCCATACGGCACGAGTCTTGAGTGCGTTTCTCCATATATATTGTGTAAAGAAACGCTTTATTAGAAATCTAGCTAACATCATTTACGATAGGGTTCAGTTTCAGATACGCTACTTCGAAATGTATGCATTAAACGGCCCTATATTACGTGTATATCTATCAAAAGCAATGATTACTTTGTACTTAGTTCTAATCGGAACTATTGCCGCTTTTGTGATAATGTGAAACGCCAGATCGTCGATTTAGATAGGTTATTTAACAATTTTTCATTACACAATGCCTGGCGCTTTTCATTACGAGCTTGAACTCAGCCTTGAGGTAAAACGAGTTCACATTATTGCTATTGTAGATTCTGAGACCTTCTCATGCTATTAGAAACGAGTAAAAACGATTACAAATTAAATTGACGTGATTAAATAATACATAAAATAATCCTCATTTACAGTTTAGCAGATTCAAAAACAACTGAAGATATTTATTAATAAATATGATCAAATAAAATGGTTAATGAGTACCTGATACGCTTTTTAGTAATCATTAACTAGCCTGGTTAATCCATCCAATAAAAATTGGCGTTGCCGCGCGTTGCAATCTAGGGATAAATACCATCAAATGTGCCTACGATTACGCAGCGGCGACGCAACGCAATGCCATATGGCAATGCCTTGCTTTTATATAATGTTAGCACTTTTTGCTAATCTTTTTTTTCTGACGAAACGAATTGTGTATCCTTGACATTTATAAATTTTGAATCTTGGACCTAAACTTGTATAATATGTAAAATTAAAAGTTTTACTCATAATTTTTCAGAAATTTACAGCGATTCGTTGATTATGATAGTGCGATGGATTCAAAATTTATGATTCCAATGTAAAGTAAATAACGTTTGCTAACTATGAAATAGGTAAGTAAATAATTTACGAAATAAAAATAATGATGTGCATCACAATTACATACACACAACCTGTCTTTCGGTGTCTTACATGTGCTCATTATAATGTAGCTAACGGATTTGTATTGATGGAATAAATGCGTGGTATTGATTTATTACATTTGTGGACCCAACTTCTTGGTAAGTTTTTTTTTTAATTGACATGGCTCGGAAGGTATAATAATAATAATTAAATCTGACTATTACAGTAAATAAAGATTAGTCGCTGTGGTTGTTAGTCACAATAAAGTAGCCAACTCAAAGCTCTGCCTACCAATGCCACTGCGTGGTTTCATGTGTATCCGATATTTTAGTCGTTAACCCGTCGCAGGGCCTGAATCTTCGCGTTTCCCTTCCCTGCTGACTCGATCTCCCTGCGAGCAGTACCCTGTGTAGCTCGGCCGGGTTGTGGTAAACTGCCATTACCATAGTGACTATATAAAGGATTCTTTAAATCTAAAATTTTATTTATCTGGCAATCTTGTGAATCTGTTGCGAAAAATCACTTTAATCTAATATTTTCTTTTTTCCGCCACAAGAAAAGTCAATTCGATAACAGTTGGATAAGGTTGGAGCCATTTTTAAATACTGACGAGCTTCGGAAAGCATGAATTAATCAACTAAACGACGTAGACCGTAGGAATGGTTTGCGGGGTTTTGCTGGCTGTGGCAATAACTGCAGGCAGGGCTTTGGGTAGGCTACTTACGAGTAAATAAGATGTATGTTCAAAAACAACATAGATAAATTCAAAGTGATTTTGTTTTTTACTGATCCAGAAATCTAGTTTCAATGAGAGGTGATTGTAGTGTTTAAGATTCTGCCATTACCTACGGAAAATGTGTAAATAATTATAATATAATCAAACCGACGTGAGCTTGGCCCTTTTTGGGGTTGAACCAGCACCTACTTAAATTCCGAGACGATTGTTGATCGTACACTGACTAGTAGAACGGATAGACAAGACAGAAGACATGGTCCAAAACGATATATCTCATGAGTGCCTGGAAGATCGTTTTCAGCTAGAGGGCTGCCACTATTGGCACGAGTTCGTAAGTTTCTCTATCTGTATGTAGTTTTGTTTTTGGTAGCATAGTAAAGAGTTTCTATCTAATTATAGATCAGAATTTATTAATATTTACTATCTTCCAGGCAACTAAGCGTAAGAGTTAAACATTTATTTTCTAATCAAATAGCATTGAATGATTGAATTGACATTAACTAACTACAATAACTTGTAGTCCGATCTATTTTTACACCTCAAGGATGGCCAAGCTTTCGGCCGTATGAGCTTAGTTTGTAACGTTGATAAACCTAGGATCTTATGGTGTGTTATAGCATAAGTACTTGTTACTTTGCGTAGGAACAGCTGGAAGTCGGCATACTCTTTTTCAGTGATTTAGTTTTTTGCAAATAAATATTTTCGTTCATATCCAAGGGTTTTATCAAATCGACACTTATCCTTTATATTACTTACCTTATTTCTTTTATATATAACGTAACAGAAAGGTGTGACAATAAATACTTAAGGGTGTGTTGATATATACCCGTTATTATTAACCTGTTATTTTTACCAGATTGCCTAAAAAGAGGGTAATAGTTTTCAGATTTATGTATGTTTGTCTATATGTATATTACTTCCTGTAGCCTGATGGTTTTATATATTTTAAGGCGTCGTTTACATTACAGATGCAGGTAGGTTTATGCGAGAGTTTATTTAATTCTCGGCTTCATTTTATATCTCCTTTAAGTTTTAATTTGTTTAATGCTTTATCGGTTCTCTCGCACGTTGCGTGTTTAGACAATGCGCATACTTTTGCAAAGTTCTGTTTGATTTTATGGCAACTTTATAGCTATAGAAATAAAGTGGACAATAAAATAAACCCACAGTGGTTCTCGTGCAAGCGCGTGTGTAATGTGAACGACGCATATTTGCGAGATGCGGTTAGATTTCTCTTCATGCATGTTTGAAATGCCTTGGCTTCTTAATGCATTTGAGTTTTATTTTAATTATTGAAAAGAAATAGGTACTGCAGACATTAAATACAGTAGATTTTTTATTAGATGGACTAAACTGACAGATGCAAATGTAACTTTTCAAAATAATGCTGTTAGCTTCAAAATCGTAGTGATGGATAAATTTACATAGTTCAAAAGAACTAAACTGATTCATCTAATTCAATTTGGTAAATTGAAATGTGTAAAATTTTTGAGCTCATTCTTTTTATCCACACAATTTTTTCATCAAAAGTTGCCAACCCACTGAGAAAAATATATACTGTAGACCATCTAAATAGCAATCCGACTGTAGGTATTATTAAGCACAGACTTTTATCACCATCGACACCGCGAGCACATCAACTTGTAAGAAAACCCGTGTTGCATTTTTTGTACCTATTATGACGGCACAAGATCAATTTAGTGGTAGTTTAACTCCATTCGCACGGCCAACTGCTTTTGAAGAGTTTTTACCGTTTACAATGGAGCAACTTGATAATTTTGTATTGATGTTTGACGTGCTACTGGCAAGACAACGGGGTTCGAACTGAATTATGGGGCATGCCAGTTGGATCGTAGATCCAACTTAAGACAGGCCATAGAGATGTAAACAAGGATACCCCGCGGGGTCTACCCTGATAAAAGGTCTGTGGTGGGTAAATCAGTCAGTGGGTAAATCGTAAAGAAAACACAATTTCCAAATTAATAAATTTTATATAATATTAAAAGTATCACAATACAGTAGGTACAATTATAAATATACCTTATCTAATAGGTAAATCTATGATTTTATAAAATAAATAAACACCAAATCTTTTATAGGCTGCATTCAGCGGCCACCGCTATGTCTCGCACGTCTTCAAAATTTTTGAAGTTGAAAAAAATCACTGGATGAGAATAAAAAAAAAAAATCTATCTTGTTTTTTATTTTTTAACAGTTTTCCAGGCGAGCGTGCTCCCATGGTAGACTGTATCATCGCTTAACAACAGGCGAGATGGCGGTCAAATGCAACCCTATTATTAAATCTAAATAAATACATAGAACGAATTTATTTCCTTCGCTATCCTACAAAATATCAACACGAAAAGGGCTTTATACTATCTGCAATGTTATTCTAAAGATAATTCGATTTTTTTTCTTACTCAGTGATTTTTATCTTTATAAATGTTGAAAGCTTGCAAAATAAGTAACTGTGAGCGTAGTCTTCACGTCAATGAATGCTAGAACATGGTCTTTATTCTGCACGGGCCAAACGCGCTCTATCGTGGCGCGTTAAGTTAACCTCCAAAAGTTGAACTTTATTTCCTAAGCAATAGAGGCCAACTTTTTGAGGTAAACTTAACGTGGCCACGATAGAGCGCGTTTGGCCCGTGCAGAATAAAGACCATGTTCTAGCATTCATTGACGTGAAGACTACGTTTACACGTTACGTTTTACGCGCGTTTGCCCATGCGGAATAAGAGCCCAGCAATGATAGGGGCAAAAATGAAACGAAGGGTGAAAAACAGAAGCTGGATGTTCCATCGTTCTTGGTGCTGCCACAGATGCCAACATTGCAGATGTTCTTGGTTTGCCGCTTGCGTATCTGTGGAAAAGGTAAACATTATTATCATCTATGTATTTTGTGACATCCTTATATTATGAAAGCGTAAGTTATGTAAGTAACTGTCTCTCTGTCTGTTTGTTTGTTCACTTTTCACAACTAAATGGCTAGGCCGCACGAAATTTTGCAGGATGATAGTGTTCATCTTAAGGGCGGACATAGGGTACTTTTCCTCCAGAAAATGTGGAAAATCGCAGGTAACACCGCAGGATTCAGCTAGTAAGTAGGTAATAAACGTGATAAAATAAAACCGGCCAAGTGCGAGTCGGGCTTGCGCATTGAGGCTGGTATAACACCACATAACTTGTTGGCTACTGAAGTATAAAAAGACAACATCCCATCGACGCCCAGGCGGTCACCCATCCAAGTACGGACCACGCCTGACGTTGTTTAACTTAGGTGATCGTACGAGAACCGGTGGTTAACAGAAAGTTGTCCCGACTCCCACTTGGCCAATTTTTAATACTTTTTGTTATACTTTAGAAAGTGTTCTATAATCATGTCAAGTTTGACGGTTGTACGTATTACCGTTTTTTCATTGGGGCTGTTAATAGAGTCTAAGGGTAGGCAACGTATCTGTGATGCGCCTGGTGTTGCAGTTATCCATAGGTGACGGTGATAGCTTACCATCAGGCGGCCAGTCCGCTTGTTTGCCACCTATGGCATAAAAAAAAGGCAAATAAAAAACTTTTGGTTACGGAACCCTAAAAAGAACTGTATATTTCTTTTGCTCTATAAAATCGATTATGAATCACTGCTTTTTAACTATCACGGTTGTTCACTAGCTCCATCCACAACCTTGTCACGGTAAATATCCCGTCAATAATCGACAGTTATATAACTGTCGATTGCGAATGATTTTTAATCAATTGAAATATATATTTTTTATATTACCGTGGTCTTGTTTACAGGAGATTTCATTGTTTCCAGGAAAATTACAGGGCATATCAAAATGTTGGGATCATATATTGGCCAGAATTTTGTTTAAAAAATAATAAATTTCTGGCATCAGTCCGGAATTTACAAAACGAGGATTTTTTTTGTCTAGTGCCTCGTAAGGATTCGAACGGCTTGATTTCAAAATTCTGCATGGTGCCAGTCTTTTATTTTGCTTTAACTTCAACTGTTTGTTTACCATCAGGCGAGTGACATGCTCGGCTCTCACTGGACGGAACCATCTCTTTCGCACATTTACAATATTTAAAAAGACAAAAATTTACTTGAGAAATGCAGTAATCTTATAAATGTATACAAACAGGCGATGTGTATATTCCCTAAGTACTCCAAAACGGCTGGACCAATTTTGACGGGAGTTTCACTGGCAGATAACTGATGATATAAAGAGTAATGTACGCGGGTGGAACCGCGGGGCTCAGCTAGTATAATTATTAATATTGAATAAAAAGAACCGATTGGCCATTACTTTTAGAAAAATATTACAAACTTATGTAAGTAATTTGTATGGTGACATTATATTATTTTAGTAGCAAAGATACAAAAAAAAAAAAAAAAGATATCGAGCGGATTTCTTCGCTCGTATAAAATATAATCACGAAAATAGCTTTTTAACATATCCAAAGTTATTCCGAAGATAATGCTTAGACGAACGATTTTTTTTTTATACGTACTCACTCAGCGATTTTATAAAATGATTTTATCTCTAAAAAAGTAGAAAATTTCTGAAAGAGATAGATATTTGCCTTACGGCTACCTGATTTAAGCGACTGTTTGAAAAGTTGCGCGACCACAAACCGTATCTCGGCGCGTTAAGGTTCACGTTCGAGTGATTTTTCCGCGCTGCGCTGTTTTGAGCCTACGTTTAGAGGTAAGGCCCCTGGTCGGTGAGCGCAGCCTAATAAATATTACCTTTTCTTCGTGTTATTCTTGAAGTTGTTGTCTTGCTGTTGTGTGCAATGATAGTTGTCTGATGGAGCGAAGTCTCGGTCATTCTGTGGAAATACATAATTATCAATTATAAAAACTGACTTCACATAACTAGCAATATAAAAAAAAAAACGACATAAAAACGTCAGAACTGGACTAAACTGAAATGGGACCACACGGGAAGCACCAGCTTTCAAATAAACAGCTTTCAAATAAGAAACATCAAAATCGGTTCACCCAGCCGAATGTTCTAAGGTAACCAACATTTAAAAAAAAACAGTTGAACAAATAACCTCCTCCTTTCTGGGAGTTAAAAAAATTAGTAAATTATGCAATTTCGGTAACCCACTCGGATGCCATAATAATGTCATCAAAATAAATAAAAAAACCAGTATTTTTTTATTTAAAAACCAAACTACTGAACCGATTTTGATGAAATTTCTGTGGCAACATTGGCACCATGGCACTGAAAATACATATCTTTAAAAAAACAAATCGGTTCATAAATGACGGAGTTCTGAGTTAACAAACATAAATAAAAAATACCGAATTGAGAACATTTTCTACTCCTTTTTTGAAGTCGGTTAAAAAGTAAGTATAACTTCTTTAATAGGTGGGTACTTAGGTGTGTCCTTGTTATATAAAGTTAACTGTAAATAAATACCTACATAAGTACGTACTAAACTGCTATCTATCTATTATTATGGAGTGTACGTACTCCTAGCGGAAAAGTGTTGAATTTCATGATTTAATTTTCGTAGATATTTAGTTCATTTCATCGTGTAAATGTGTTTAATAGTTTTAAATATGTGTGTCCACACGTTTTTGAGACATTTGCAAGAAAACACTCGCTGGTAGAAAGATGGCCCAGCTGCACTTTTTTTTTCAAAAAGGACGCACGAAAAAAAAATGTATTGTGTGAAGTATAAGGTCGGGGAAAAAGTTTCTTCGTATTTTATAAACAAATTCAAGACATATTTTTTTCAAGTTTAATTACATTTAATTATAATATATATGTGCCATTTTGTTCGATAACTTTTTGCCATCTTGTAAGTACTGACATGATCCCGTTGCTGTAGAAATTTTAGGACTTCTGATCAAAAAAATGCAACAAGTAGTTTTGACAGTCCTCTCTGGATGTTAATCTAACACTACCCAAAGAATTCTGAATAGACCGAAACAGGTGGAAATCTGAGGGTGCAAGGTCAGGGCTATATGGTGGATGCATTAACACTTCCCAACCAAGCTCTCTCAATTGTTGCTGAGTGGCCAAAGATGTGTGCGGTCTGGCGTTATCATGATGAAAGACCACGCCCTTTCTGTTGATCAATTCCGGCCGTTTTTTCTCAATTTCTTGTTTGAGTCTCATCAGTTGTTGGCAGTAGAGATCCGAATCGATGGTTTTGCCTGGCAGTAAAAGCTCATAATGAACTATGCCCTTCCAATCCCACCATACACACAGCATCACCTTATTACGTGTTAATCCGGGTTTCGCTACAGTCTATGGTGCTTCACTGCCCTTTGACCATGATCGTTTGCGCACATTCTTGTCGTAGGTGATCCATTTTTCATCACCAGTGATCAATCTTTTCAAAAACGGTTCGGTTTCGTTACGTTTTAACAGAGAATCGCAAATGAGCACACAATTCATTTGGTTTCTTTCAGTTAGCTCGTGTGGCACCCAAATATCGAGTTTTTTTTAAACCCAGACTTTTCAAATGGGTCAAAACTGTTTTGTGGTCAATCCCCAGGTCTTCAGCTACGTCGTAACTACTAATATGCCGATCTTGGTCCACTTTTCCAGAAATGGCATCGACTTTATCCGTTACAGGGCGACCAGAGCGAGCTGCATCTTTGACATCAAAATTCCCGGACTGAAAACGCTTGAACCAACATTGTGCTACTCTTGATGACACTGCATTAGGTCCATAAACGTCACATATTTTATTCGCGGCTTGTGTCGCATTTTTCCCTTTTTTGTAATAAAACTTCAAAATATATCGAATTTCTTCGTCAGATTCACTCATTTTATCGAACAAAAAAACAATTGAAAAATGGCGGGAAATTGCTTTTTACTTTTTGTATTCCTTTTTTAAAATGTCATATTTTTAATGATATCAAAACCAGCCAGATACAAACAGTACAACCGATGAGATTTTACTACAACTTTATACATACAAAATACGAAAAGACTTTTTCCCCGACCTATTATGTATGTGCGTTTAAACGAAGTTTGTGCAACATAAGACTCCGAAGATATTCAAGATGCCGCTGGGGGAACGTTTGGCTGTTGGCTGGATATTCTAAACGGTTGGGCCCACACTTATGTTTTTTTTAACACATCTTGCAATTAATTTGTGTAAAAACCGGTTTCGAAAAAAGGTATTTTTAGATGGTTCGGTTTCTCATATCTTGGACCTTCATAAATCTTGGCTCTTCACATCATGGCTCTTCCTATCTTGGCTCTTCACATCTTGGCTCTTCATGTCTTGGCTCTTCATATCGCAGTTACTCGAAGGTATACCCTACGTCAGCTACGTGTATTCTCAAGCAATAACATCTCGGTAATGTGTTAATTCCCCAAGAATACACGTGACCAACCCAGTATGTTTGAATCTTCTTTTTTCTTTCTTCTCCTTGTTGTTATTTACTCTACTTACCTACCCACTTCTATTTTTGTGGGTCTTGCTTTTTGTCTAGGATTAGCGGTTTAAGGAGCGGCCGCAACAATATGACTAGGTAGGAACTAAAATGTACCATTTTTTGTTCTAGGCTACTATGGTTCCAAATCTAAAATACCCTCTATAGTTTTGTTGTATCTGTCTACAGGTATTTATGTCACGGTAATTTTATTTTACGTGACGTCATTCGACGTTAAATCGCGGGCTCTGTATTGCACCGCTATTTTAGAAACCCCAAGCTTTAGACACGTCCGGCGACATTCCAAACAACAATGGCAGAATCGGTCTGTTTGTGATCTATCCGCGTGACCCGTTCGCTCCCAACGGGGGCAGTGGGCCTAATCGCGGGGACACGTGCGCCGGCACGCACCGCCCGGCAACACATCCGGGGGTAATCTGGGCCGGACGCTGCGCCGGAATTAGCCGCGAGAACATAAAGAGATATAGAAGTGGAGTAGCCCGTCCACTTTGGTTTGAGGACAAATTTTCACTTTGGTATCAAAATATCAACATACAATACCTATAGAGTCACAATCTCAAAAGTAGAAACAGTCAAAAATCGTTCGATCGTCGTTGTACATACCTAGACATAAATTATATATTGTTCGCATTGCCACATTTTCTCCAATTTAGACGTTATGTCGCTTGCATAGTACCTAATCAACGTTGCTTGTCCACTATGTCATCGTATAGCACTGGCATCGCGATTCGCGCGGCGTTGTAGTCGGATCGCGGTTGCCTTACAACTATCGGTTCTATCTTTATTACAGAATCAGGATAATCCGGACCGCCGGAGATTTTGGTGTGTCTGTTTTAACATTTCAGGAGGAATCCTCACATTCATATGAAAGTTATGGGATTTTAAAATGTTCGTATTACGCTTTATCGTCACAAATTTAGACGGCCCTCTTTCGTGTAGCATTCGTCGTAGCCATACTACGAATAGCAAAGGTTTGCTGCTACGAACATTTCACTTAGCCGGGCTGTAGCTGTGCTATAGCATCGAAGCGTACCCAGTTGACTAAAATGAAAAAAAAAAACACGTGAGGTTTGCCGATAGAACCGATAGTGGACCGAAAGGGCCAATGTGGAAATTAAGTGGCAGAAGAAATAATTTCTGTTACATTGAATTATTATTTATCTTGGAAAACAACTTTTTGTATGAAATATGACTTATTAGACGCATATACGTACATCAATTGTTCAAAGTTTGAATAAACCAAAATCAGGGATGATGATTTTTATAAAAATTATGGCCAATTCATCTAAAAATAGCCGGCTTGTAAGAATGTTATGATACCTACTTAAGAAGCTTTTCAAACATAAATGGGAACAACTCGTAAAACATTTCTATTAAGACGTTCTCTGTAAGCTCCTTTGATCGTATTACTAAAGTTGACACAAGAATTCTTTACAAAGAGAGTTAAAGATACTTAGAGGAACTGTAACACCTTTTGAGAGGATGTTTGTGATATTTAACCGACAATCAGATATCAAACGTTAGGCCGATAGAGGTTTTATCCGGTGGGTGCTATCTGAAGGGCGGCGCCTTTGATCCGCACGGCCGCTTTGAAGTCGCGCGCCCTTTGTCGCCGCCCGCCCTCCGCGAGACCTGCACAAACGAGGACACACTGTAATGACATTATTAAGTATTATTTAAGGAAACTCGACACCTAAATACTGAAAAGGCAATTTATAAGAAGGCTATTATAGAAAGTTGTTCGGATACATTTCGAAGAGTATGTATCAGATCTGCATGATCTTATCCCCTTCTGCCCATTTTTTCTATCGGATTGCCAAAGTGGACACAAAAAGGCGACATTGCTTCATTGTTGATTATCAGAAAATCCATAAAAAACGCTTTGATTCCACTTCTATTGTGCAAACTGCTAGTCAATGGAATGCGCTGCCTGAATGGGTGTTCCCCGATAGTTACAATCTGGGTGTCTTCAAAGCTTGAGTGAATCGGTTTAGATTTCCAAACGCGCGGTTTGCATCATCGCTTAAGATCAGGCGAGTTTTCGGTTAAAAAACGCAAGCTCATAATTTATTTAAAAAATAAGTTTGATAGTGTTCTCGTATCGGACATAAATTCCAGGTTCCTAACCAAAGTACAAATAAAAATTCATTATATTTGATTCACTAGACACTATGCGACAAATGAGAAACTTGAGTAGAATGGCCCAGTTTCTTCTAAAGTTTTTTCGCATCGCATCATTATGCACACCCTAGCACATAGCCTGCAATAAGCATTTAGTGTTGATTGACCTGAACAAATATGTAAACCAATTTTTTCCGGTTAAAAAGAGAACAAAGCGCATCGTTGTTGGGATGAACTAAAAACGTTCAAGTCATAAATATGAACGACATTTACAAACCTCGCACCTGTTGAGACGAGTTGCGAGCACTACGGTTGAGTTTCCTTTCCTTCAGACTTTTCACTGAGGTAATGTGAAACGTTAAATAAAAGCTCTGAGTGTTTCAAAAACTTTCAACTCTTGCCATTCTCCATGTACTGATCTGCACACTTTCTTGCAGTTGGATTTCCACTCTTGATTCTTCATCAGCCTTTCTGGGAGACATGCCTTGTCTCAGAGAGAGAGTGTACGGACCCTAATCCACCATGCTGGCCCAGTGCATGTTGGTGAATATCATATGTCTTTGGACTTTGAGCTTCTTGAACATACAGGTTTCCTCACGATAAAACTTCGTTTACTGTTTTGAGAGATGGCATCTAAACTGGACTTTTTAATTGATGTTGCATGTTTTATCCTCTTCTGTAAAATCTGCAACAACAACAAAGTTCATGTCAGATAGATTCATGTAATAACTGTGACGACCAAGTCTGTTCACATAAATGTAATAGTCTAAAACTTAACAAACAAACAAGCAGCTTCACGCGGTTTCACCCGCTTTCACAGGTAGCGTTAATTTTCCTTTAGTTTCCAAGCGATAATTTCACAAAAGTAGCCTATATTGGATTATTCCAAGGTAATAGCTACCTCCATACCAAATATAATTAAAATCCATTTAACTGTTATGCATCTCCATACAAGTAGGGACAAACATACACACTTACACATAAAAATGTGGGCTTATAATATTGTGATTAATAAGGTGCACCCGCCTTCTTGATTGACGGAATGATCTAATTAATGAGAACCGAGTTACTGACTGATACTAAAGAAAACCTTGAACTTAGCAGTAAAAAATACATAATATAGTTAATTTAGTAACTTTTAAACTTTCATGATAAAATCCTGCTAATATATAGGTACATAACAAGTTAATGTTTTTACTGCCGCCATATTAATTCATATGCCATATTATTACATGCTATTTTCACAATTATGATGCACGTGCATAATATTGGACTATAACAAGTGGATCACATTAAAAACCGACTTCAAAAATAAATGAAAAAACGTAATAAATGCCTATAAAATTTGAGAATTGCCCTCGATTTTCCTGGGATCCCATCATCAGATCCTGACATGGTGACAATGGAACTAAACAGGAAGTATACCCTACCGAACAAAAGAAAAAAATAAATAAATCGGTCAACAGTTGGCAGAGTAATTGGTGAACTTACATAAAAAACAAATACAGTGGAACATAGAACGGTCATCCTTTTTTGAAGTCGGTTAAAAATGCATTGAAATGATTGTGCTTTATATCTTAGTAAATCTCCAAAATACGAAATAAATAGAAAAAAGAACCTACAAACAACAAATATAGGATCAGAATGCTTTGGCACGTAGTCAACAGATATAACATTTTGCAATAGGTGAAACCAATCTCATTGTTACAACTCATAATTGAAGGCCTGAATTTTCGTAATAACGCCAGCATCTGGTACAGTTTAGTGTCCCTGCGAGAATTTTTTAAAATCTATTTTCAACTATATTTCAATTTATATTGCCTTTAAAATCTACAAAAACAGTGTTATTTCTACAATAACTATTTGTCATAGGGAAAACACATGTGCCGATTGTTGCACTAGCATTTATCAGCTTTTATCGCTGTCGCAAAATATAACGAATATTTTTTTCAATGTCTGTTTAATCTATAACTCCCTATACTTTTACTGTGATGTAATTGATGTATAATAAACTGCAATTAACTCTGTAAGTCCTGACAATTAATATTTTTATTTTAAAATCCGAAATGCTACGCGTGCTCTCCAATTGTAGAGAAGCATTAAACGATGAAAGAGCCATTTTTCTGGTCTATTATAACGGAAAGCTTTTACCGCTTTGCGTTCACAATTCGTGTAGGGGCGGTCTCGCCACAAAAGCAAAATTAATTTCAAAATACACGAAAAGAAATTAACTTTCCACCGGGGTCGGGTCGACGTGAAACTTTCGAACGAGGGAGCTCTCGGAAAGACTTAAAAATAATAAAGACTTAAATGTGGACGAGGACAATCCCATGTTTATAGCGGCGCTTTGTCGTCCCAATGTTTTCATGAAACCTAATTTCCTAACCGCTTTGGTTTGGAGTCGGCCTTTGGCTTCCGTTCTGAAGACATTATTACTTAACAAATTGATATTATTGTGGTTCCTTGCATTAAAGTAAGTACGTTAGTACATGTCGAGTAAATTTTTAGACAGTCTAGACCTCTAATATAACTTAGCGGTTGTTGATCTTTGCATTGGTACTTGCAAATGAGTTTTTATTCACTTTGATTAATCAACAGTGTAACTCAAATTACAACAGAATATTTTTGAACAATTTATCATGAGCCATAAACGTCATAAACAAAATTTGAAGCATCTTTAGATTTAATTATCACTCAAATCCAACAAAGTAGTTAATTAACGAACTTCCTCTCGATTGCAGCACTAAAAGCTGTAAAAGATCATTTTTACTGCGTTAAACGGGTCTTGTTTCAGCCCGTTTAATTTTCCCGGCTCTCTGAGGAGCGCTTATACAGTCTGGGACTTTAGGACGATAGCCCACCGTGGCAAGCTATTCGGAGATAGGATAGGAATTGATAAGGAAGGACGCTAGCAATACTGCCTGTTTTTAGACATTCAGAACTTTGATTATAGGCGCGGTGTCAAAGTTTTCACGCGACTTTAGTTGTCGAAGTTGAACTTGGATAGAATTATGTTGTCGTTGTAATTGGCAGGTTTTTTCTTTTAATATATTTTAAATAATATACGAATAAATTATTTATCTACAAGTCAATTCAAGTGTTTTAAATACCAAAACACATAATACATCCTAAACTGTACCCAAATTGAACAAAAAATATTATTAATGTATAAAACCGAGTTCAAAATGAATATACACTCAAACAAAATCATTCGTGTTATTAGAGCTGGTTCAAAAACTACTGAGCCAAAGTTAACGAAATTTTTTGGGATTACTTCGAGAGCATAAATAATAATAATGATAAAATAGTAAAATAACGAGAAGCTCCCTTCTGAATTCTCTAACAATTGCTATGCAAAAAATTAAGTCGATACGTCGGTAGTTGCTATTGCTGCTTGAAAGAGAAACAAACAAACAAACACTTTCGCATTTATATTACTTATAAGATACGACTGTCGTAGTAATCTGAACCAACTTAAAAAAACCGTTTTACATAAAACTGTAAATTTTTATTCTTTGTAAGTTTAACGTTAGCTACATCGCAGCGCACTTATTGCAAGACAGTGAATGTCGAGCACAAGAGACTAATTTTTTTCATGCCTTTTTGCTTGAGACAAGGATAATCGAACTGCCAATCTTGTTCGAACAAAGGAGCTTTATCGGAAACTATTAGAATACCTGCATCGGAGCATTATGTTTTTAAAGTACTTCTCAAAAAGTGGTAAAGTTCCTCTCAAATTTGTTATTTCTAATATATCACCATTAATTATTATTGTTGTCAACAATAGATGGACCAAAAAGCAATAGACCAAGACAAATCAGAAGAAAACAAGAACGACCAAAAAGTCGATACGAATATATATTTAAACAAATATGTGAACCGCAGACTGGACGAGAAAAACGAGAGACAGAAATGCATGGCAAATACTGGGCGAGGCCTACGCCAAAGAGGTGAATTTTTTTTATACATTTAAAATTGAGATTTATATTACAACTGCAACTGCAACATATTGCAAAGTTTCATGCACTTATATTAATTATTATAGAAGTTAGTATTCTAAAAAATTCGGACGAACGGACAGACAGTCGGACGGACGGACAGAACGAATTTATAAGGGTTCCTTGTCGGACTACTGTAGTGGTAGGACTCTTTTTCAGGGGTCCGCCTGGGGAAGTACCACACCTTTGCCAGTTATTCAACCGCCAGCAATAGTGTGCAAAGTGTTCCGGATTGAAGGGCAATGTTTCCAGCGAAATTACAGGGCACACAGAGATTTGACATCTTATATCTCGGGGTGACGAGCGCAGTGCATTGCCAATTGCCATCTAGGGTTGAACTGTTGAATTTCAAAATTCTGAGTGCCGTTGGGCTGGGCAAGCGTGAAGAGCCATCAGGCAAGCGACTTCGCTCGTCTCGTCACCCAGTATAATTAAAAAAAAACTACGGAACCCTAAAAAGGCAGAAATAAAAGGCCTTTTTATTTATTTACTAGATGCGCCCCCGCGGTTTCACCCGCGTTATATTTCTAACCTCCTTTAACTTAGATGAGAATTACTTGTTTTTTCTATAATTTACATAATAGGTATGTCAATTTTTGTCGTTCCACACAAAATGTATAGGAAAATTAATTTTCTTCTTATATAATTTTTTCGTGGGCTTAGCTGTATTTTAAAAATAAATATTCGATAATTTAAATAGAGTTAATTAAGTAGTCTTAAATGATAACTAATTTCAGGTAGAGTGCCCAAAATGCTGGCCTCGTTGCCTCGCTGGATGGCGAGGCTAACTTTCTGACCCAAATATAGGCCAGCATTTTGGTCACGCAAAGAAACTTTCAGTCTCCCCGACAAATCCTTGAAAATTTCGAAAGCACTTGGCCCCCACGGTCCAAGTGTTTCTACCCCAAACGGCACAAATAAGTAACTCTGTCAAGGCTGGAATATTTGCGCCGCTTGAGGCATTCAGCTGCGATAGCCGCGCCACCTGCCTGCTTTGAAGTCTCTGGATGGTGAGACGGTGCCAGTGTATCAACACATGTAGCGTCCCACACTAAAGGCCGTCCCATCTTCCAAGGAATGAGAGTCATTCCGTCGGGTCTCTTACCGTCGTCGCGAAGTAGGCCATTCGGTTCCAGAACGGCTGCAACATTGGCGCTTCCAAAAGCCCGACGGATGACATCATTCAAATTGCTGTGGCGCGCTATCCGACCGGCACTCCTATTGCAAGATAAACCGTGGTGACCGAGGCTATCAACTTTGCCACCGCATGCATATCGGTGAGGAACGACACAAGGTGCACCGATGCGCAACGAAATGGCTACCCGGAAAGTGTTAAGTCATTGTTACGTCATTTTTTCGTGAATTTTTCCTATATTTTAATACTTATTCTGCTATTTAGGGCGGAGAGGAATCCCACAAATCAAAGATTATGAAAATCGGTCCAGCCGTTCTTGAGTTATAAATGGTGTAACTAGCCCGGGTTTATTTATTTGTTTAAATAAATAAACTAACCCGACTTTGTTTTTGGGATTCATGTTATAGGAATCATGTGCGATCAGCATAACACTGATATCACTTACGTGACGTTTACATTATAGACGCACTTGTACGCGTTCTATTAAGGAACAACCGTTTTGAGTTTGTTTTATTCTCGACTATATTTCAGTTACAAAGACGTTGAGTTTCTTTGTTTTTGAAGTGAAAACTTGTGTGGCCTTATGGCTACCTCGGACTCGAAACAGCGCTGAAACAGCGCAGTGCGGAAAATCACGCAAACGTAAACCTTAACATTCCGAGATATGGTTTGCGGTCGCGCAACTTTTCACATCACCTAAACAGAATCGCTTAAAACAGAAGGCCCCTGGTAATGCTAGTCAAAAACATTAAGTCCTTCAAATGCACTCGCAATAGACACTTGAAAACCAATGATTTAAAGATCACTTTTTCGATTTCAAAGAAAAAATTTTTATTTGCTGCAGCGATAAATCTCATCCACAAAGTTATCTCATAAAAAAGTGAAAGTTTATCATATCGTACAAAAAGTATGCATTGTCAAACAAGCACCGCGGGGTCGCAGGTGCCGCGCGGAGCGTCGTCGGTCGCGGCTGCGTCTGGCGCACGACAGGTAATTAAAATGCTAATGAGGCAACCCTAGCTCGCCCTCCCGATACTGCGCTGAGACAGCCCTACGGATAGTGTAGCGATGGCCTTTTTAACCGACTTCCAAAAAGGAGTAGGTTATAAATTCGTTTTTTTTTTAATGTTTGTTACCTCAGAACTTTCGACTGGGTGAACCGATTTTGATGATTCTTTTTTTATTCGAAAGCTGGTGCTTCCCGTGTGCAGTTCTTTTTATCAAGGTGATACGTTTCATGTTTGGCGGGAAATTCAACTTTCAAACAGTTTTTCGTCCTTGTAGCTATCACATCAATTATCACGTACAGTTATTAATCAGTAACTCACCATATTACTTACATTTTTCAATAAACCGTTTGAAACAGTAAAAATTTGTTTATTGACAAATGTATGTAATAATGTGCATTAGAGATAAATAGCTTTACGCGAGTTTGTAAAGAATAATAATAAATTTTCGCAAACATCATGATCGTTTACAATAATTACCTGGCCTAGCTACAAGAATAAAAAAACTGTTTGAAATTTGAATTTCTCGCCATACGTGAAACGTTCCACCTTAAGTTTGTTTTTTATATTGAAAAAAAAACCGATCGATCGATATAGTTTTCAACCGATTTCAAAAAAGAAAGTAACTTAACTTTCGCGATTTGAACAAATGTCTTAAATGTTTATCGATACTTATTGCGCATTATTTTATTTATTTATAAGTAGGTACTTTTCAGTCGACGTTTCGGCCATGTTACGAGTACAATGACTGTGATCACAAGCTGGCTGAAAACTGAAAACCGCAGGTGAACCCAGCGAGAGGAGCGGGAGTTTTATTACTCTACCCTCACTTCTTGATCTTGAAAAATCGCAGGGTTGCAACATTCAAATCGCAATAATGCCCAATGAGTCCCGATAAACATTCAAAAGAGAATTTTCGCAATTAATTTTTTTTGTGGATTTTACGTGATGTGAATGCCGATAGAATAATAGGCTATAGAAAATAATCCTTCTTCAAAGATGTAAATTAGTGGAAGAATCCCGTTCATTGAATTTCTTATTATTTTTATTTGTATAATTCTGTATCGCTCCGTGGTTTGAAAGTAGTGCAACCATAATGTGTGGTAGACGTTAGTGGCTCGATTGCTAATTTACCCACGAGCAGTAAAAGGCTCTTCGTCTGGGCATAGTTTAACAATATTTTAGTCTCAACAACATTACAGGCAACTAAAGCATCATCAATCAAAGTAAACTGGATTTACATCATCCCGTTACTCAGCTAAACCACTACTGTCGCCGCCTGGCGGCGCCCCCGAGCAACATCAAAGAGACTCCGTAACTTTAAATGAATCCTTTAATTACACTAGTGTTGATTCTCTAAGAAATACCCTCGAGGGAGGTTTGAAAATTACCTATCAACGAAATTAAACGCAAGGGTTTCAACGGCTTACGCTTTCGGTAATGTTGTGTGATATTTATGTGGTTACGATGTTTATAAGGCAGTTCTACACGAAGTGTAAAGTTACACATTAAGTTACCTTATGTTATTCGTAAATATACATACAACTGACTAACTGATCCAGTTAGTAAAAAAAACATGTAATTTATCATCCAGCCGGAAGGTATTCGAGATGGGTGATAATTTTACATGTTTTTTTCTCAGTCTGAGGCAAATAGAATCTAAAGCTTTCGATTTTTTTTTAGTTCCATGTGATACGTTCTGCATTTTCTATACAAAAATAACCCTAAGTATGACACGACAAAAGTTAAGGCGAGGTTTTCCCACTTTTAAGCAACGCTTGTTACTGCAGATGACTATAAGGTTAAATATATCGTATTAAAGTCGCATTTAGTGGAGCAAAACTATGGCGCTTACACACAGTCGTGCGTTTCGCTACTTATAGTTTTGAAGTTTTTCTCATATTTTTCGAAAAGTAGGTGTTATGTAATATGTACCTGTACGGTTCCTTCCCTAATTATGAAATCTGTATATTAAGATATCATAGAAATTAATTAGGACTTTTTTTTACAACAAAATTACACATATTTGAAAAGAAACTTAAATAGAACTTAAAACTACTTACAAATAAATATACCTACCCTAAACTTAACTAAAAACTAATCTAAAAGCTCCTTACCAAAAAGAAGTATCCAAAAATACAGAGTGAAAGTCGCAAATCAATGGTCCTTTTTTCTATCGAGTAAAGTGTCTTTATAATCGTGTTTCAGTCTTTAATGTTTCCTAAATAAGAATTCAATTTGATATGACACCATTTTTATAGTTTTAAGCTATGGAAGACTATAACTAGACAAACTAAAAACTAGATTATTTTATTTAATATATTGAGTTGACTTGTATAATTTGATAAAATAAGAGTTGTAGTTTGATAATGTTGTGATGTGATAATATTTTCAAATGTTTTGTTAATTTTTCCTTAGGTCCTTAAATATTCTTTGCATGCCAAGAGGTCGATTATGGCGCTCTTCTACCGTAAATTTTCCATCCTATATACCCATATTATACGCAATAAAATGAATATGAATATAGTATTACCAAAAAAACTAAAAGTGGGAAAAGAGGGCCTTAAGTACAGAAGTTGAGATAAAAGTGTACCCGTGCCCTTATCCTGCTACCTACACGATTAAGGTGGTCCCCAACGTTGTAGGTGATGTTTAACCCAATTCGCTTAATTCGTATGGAAAGGTTATTAATTAACCAAGTGGTAATTTGTTTGGGTTGAACATTTTCATATTAACGTTTTTATGAATGCAGCGCAGTACCTAAAATTAAAAATAGTTTTGGTTGCTCTTGTAACACATATCTATGGTTATTTATATTTGATACATTTATAAACATAAATAATATTTTCATCATCTAAGTGTATTTTTAACCGACTTCCAAAAAGGAAGAGTACCGACTGTTTTATTTTGTTAGTTACCTCAGAACTTTCGACTGGGTGAACCGAATTTGATGATTATTTTTTTATTTGAAAGCTGGTGCTTACCGCTTGGTTCCATTTTAATTTGGTCCAGTTCTGTCATTTTTATGAAGTCGGTTTTTTTATTTTGATAATTATTCTTACGCACTTTTATTTACATAATTTAATATATATATTTTTCGTGTTGTTCACGTGATTACAAAAATAATTCAGGGGTTTATTCAAAACTAGCTGACATAACTGACGTTGTGCTATCCAAATTTAAATCACATAATTGTAAAGGAAAAATGCACATGATTTTTTTCTTAATTTTACAGTTTTTCTTTCCTTATTCGGACTATTACGAATATAAAAAAACAAGTCAAATCGTTCCTTCCGTTCTTATGTAATTCTCTTATCAAAGAAAAACATGTATATTTATTTACATAAGTAAATATTTTGTGGACCAAAGATCATTACAAATAATAATAACTTATGGCGTACACACCGCCCTCTTAGCATCAAATTGGTTGTGATGAAACGTCGGTCAGTAGGTAAAAAACTAATATTATAATCAAATAGGTATTTTCATTTCAAAAGACCTTAAGCATTAACACTTTAGATCCAAAAGCAAACATGTCGCCCGTTATTATCATGTAGAGGCAACACGTCCGTGCTCTCCGGCGGGCCGGGCCAATCTGCCGCGTGTTGACTCTCCTCAATAACCAACTCCAAACATAATTATCTCCCTCGATTTGTCCCGAAATTGGCGATTCCCTCTGAGGGTCTCAATATTGCTCCGGCAAATTTCTTGAGCCAACACCGGTGGGGGTGTGGAAAGCAGTGATATAACTTGCAAATGAAAACGGGAAATTGCTATTTTTGCGTGGAATTTGGGACTTCTACACCTAAAACACTGTTTTAAACTATCACGGATGTTCACTACAGTTATATGATTATTTACGGGATATTTACCCGTACACTACCACACCTAACTAGGAAGGGTAATAAATAGTAAACAAATTCTAGATTGCTATTATTATTTCTCTTAATTTATTTTGATTACATACTAACCTAAGTTCACTAATCATGTTTGGTACATTGTTATTTGGTAATTATTGATGAGGATGATTGGTATCTAAGGCATATTATCCGGGAAACATCTTTATTGCTAAAAGTATACGCGCCAAGTCTATAGTGGGAGAGCGAGGTGGCGGCCAAGCGCAAGCCTGATATTTAATTAGATAAATACTTTTATCAAAACTACAACCAATCGCGCGGTCGAAATTATACGAAATCCCCTCATCCCTATTCGGGCCACCAAAAAGACTGACCCTTGTGCGAATTTTAAGGATGTTTTCCAGCCATTGTACAGTTGACTGTAAAACTGTGAAAATTGCATTTATAAAATAAAATAAAAACAAAATGTTTTGATAGAATTTAAAAACTTATGTTTTAGCTGTTTTTAAACGCATCGGACGTAACTGTATTCAAAAACTATATAATATCACCAAATTATTAAAAATAAACCAAAATTTGTGTATTTATAAATATATTTTTTTAATTGCTGATGAACTTTTCTGTTTGTTTGAGCAAGAAACTCGTGTCATAAACATGGACCAGTGTTGACTAACATCTCAGATCTACAAAAACGACAGGATCTCAAGTACTGTTTATAAAACTATCCAGTGTGCCGTTTTCCCGCCTCGATACGGGAACATGGAGGGTCATTGTTTGATTATCTTATTAAGGGATGATTGATCTTCATTAAGATATCGATATGACTTTTTCGTTGATTAATATTTGGGATATCACATTAATTAATCACTTATTTACATAATACTGTTAATACAATGAGGTGATACTTTTGCTGTTTTATAGCATACGATTACTTTAGTACGTTTATCTGCCAGTGTATATATCTACAACAAATTTGTAGATAGGCACTGGCAGATACTAATAAATTTCATTTAATGTTTGAAAACACAGAAAAAGATTTTAGTAACAGTTGCAAAATATATTGTGTTGTGGCTAAAAGCGGTACTACAGTTTAGTTATATAGCGATGACAGCTCAGTAGGTAGCGCGTCCGAAGGGTGTCGGTTCAAATCCTGACAATGAGCTTGAGCTGCTGATCAATGAATACATCGTTAAGAAATGATAGTAAGATGGTAAGCCACTTTCTAATAGCCGGCTGGCTAGCTAACATCCTCATTTTGAAAATCTGTCGGCAACAACCTGTTATATAATAATATAATGTAATTTAAATTGTATAAAATAATTATTTGAACAATTTATGTGTGGAAAAATTGTGTGTGAACAATTTATTGTTTCGATTTTTCCTCCAATTTATTAGAGCTGAAGCACATTTGCGGTCGATCATGTTCGATATTAAATTTGAATTTTACACTTGGTGTCAATTATGCTAATTAAAGTAATAGTCAGATTAATAACATTTAAACATTTTTTAACATTTGAATTATTGAAATTGTTTCAAGTGTTTAATTTATGTCTAGTTTTTTTTAATCACACACACACATTAACTATTTTTTATTTTTATATTTACATATAATGATTTATTCGCCATCTCTCTAGATTTGGACGCCTGCTAGGCATAACATGATACAAAGTCACTAATATTGTACTATTGTGTTTGCGTTTTAAAATGTGTTTGTTTGATTTACTCGTGTTTTGTGCAAGTAAATTATCTTTATCTTATTATGTCTTCCACATAATATTGTTTGAAATATTTTATAGCCATTCTCAGACCTTATTAATTTATGCCATGCACCAGACGACGTCATTACCACGTTTCTTCCCGTTCTGCGTGGCGTTCACCAGGCAGCTCTAACGCACGTTTTCAATATTGAAGATAAAATATCACTGAGTTCGAATTTAAAAAAAACCCTGCCGGGTTTGCTTTTAGAATAACATTGCAAATGGTGTGAAGAAATTTTCGTGTTGATATTTTATTGCGGAAGAGATTAAAAAAAATACGTTTTTTTTATGGCAAATCTGCAAAAAATATATTTGAAACGTGTGCAACTATTCTAAAAAGATATTTTTTCGCTTTTCTTATATTCTTATTTAGTGAATTAAATTAATAAAACTAAGGATGGATGGTACTCTTTTGTCGATGATAAAATGCAAAAATAACAATGTTGAATAACAAAAACAGGGCAAGTGCCTTTATCAACTAAACAAAATACAATCTAAATTAACACTACAAACAGTCAGACTGCCCATAGACCGTTGAAAGTCTAAAGACAATCCAAATGCTCAAGCCCACTATCAGTTGGCAGCGTACCCCGCATGCTGGGTACGCATGTTAAATAATATATGTATAATTAATGTTTTAAAATGATGAAAATGTGCGAAAGAGCACTGCATATCGTTGCAGCGCGACTCTTCGACGACTCTACTGTAATAAATATAAAATATGTGCGACACTCGCTCGCCGTTTGAATACCAAGTGGGCATTACAAATTATTTCTTAAAACCTTCCGCCTTGTGTCGCGATTGTCATGTGGGTAGATTTTAGATATATCAGAACAATAATGACACTAACAAAAACAGAAATTATTAATTATGTTTAAAAGAGAAAAACGGATTTTCACTACAGTTATATGATTATTAACGGGATATTTACCACAATAAGGTTGTGGATCGAGCACCCGACATTGTAACCGTTTTTTTTTTGCACAAAAATATCGGAGCCTTTGTCCACAACCTTATCACGGTAAATGTCCAGTGTGATGCTATTACTGTAGTTTAAAAAGAGATTTTAAAATTGTATTTTTTTTTTTTTAAAAGTGAGATTATTATATATTTTGATAGAATAGAAATATATAGAACGTCGTAGAATATTATATGCCATCTGCGTGTGGAAATGTATGAGCTTATAGCATATGCTTGAGTCTAAATAGAAGTTATAAATGATCAAGCATCACGTGAAGTGCTGAGATTATATACATGCAATAGTCTGGTTTAGTGGTCTAGACTTAGTACTCAGAATTATGTTTTTTTGTATCTTTTTTTCTTTAAATCTGCTCTTAGAAGTAAAGAATTTGCATTTGTAAAATAATTGTACTTGTAAAATTATGTTTCCTTCCTTATTCAATTTTAGATGCATTAAAAGTAAATCTACCTTCCCGACTGTAGACATTTTTTTCCCCCGCCCTTCTTTTAACTCGTTTACGGGCATTTCATATTCATTACCGTCCGTAGCCGTAGCGGGCTACGGCAACGTAGCGGGTTACAGCGTAGTAATCGTGCTACGAGCAATCTGTTTTATGCTTTGATAACTTTATGAAACACCGTTACAATCTTATGAACCACATGCTGAGAAACGATCTACTTAACTATGGTTTATTTTTAGTTGCAGACTTCGGCAAATAAACCTTATTTAAAAAATATGTTTTTTTATTTGAACACAGTAAGACAGTTACGTTTCTAGGTATTTAATATAATTCATAGTCGAATAAACGCATAGTCTTTTATTTTGCCGCTGACAATACTCTTTCTACCTATACAATAATAATCATGTAATGCTACGAAGTTTCGAGTTTGCTACGAAATTCATAGCAAAGTTATGTTCGTAGCACGTTACGTAACTGTCACAAAACGCTTTCAAATATGAACCTAAATTAAACTCGTTTTGTCAGAAATATCTACAAAAGCGAATAATTAGGTGTGTTTGGTGAAATTGTTTTCCAATTAATTTGTTTTCATATCACACTCATTTCGTGTGAAATTTTACATTATTACAAAACATTTATCGTTATTTCACTTTGTTTTCATTAACTTTGTTTAAATTGTGACAACACGTTAGAAGTTACTGTAAACCTTTATAAAATGATACTAATTAAAATACATTCTCCAATTCAACTTTTCTAAAACGTAGCCTATTAAAAAATAATCCTACTTATGTCTTTTTCGACTAAACCAAAAATAAGAAAGAAAAGATATAACACAGACTTACTGTACTCCAAAGCTTCTACGCGTATATATAACAGTTAAGTTTCTTAGACAAAATACTGGGTTACGCAGAAAGAGTGTACTAAGCCGAAGGGGATCCGCTATACTCATAATTATGATCAACTTTCACTATGGACCATCCCTGAAATCGCGAAAAAAATATCATCTGTTCCATACATTTTGTCAAGTGACAATGAACGTTTTCTACGGAACAGCTGTTATTTTTCCGCAATTTCAGGGATGATCCCATAGTAAAAGTTGTTCATGTTGTAATGTTTTAATACTGAAAATTTTCAATGGTTCGACAATTTCATCACGTTTAAATTTCGAATTTACTTTCTGCGCTAGCAGATAATAACGACTTATGCGCGCAGATTTTAAACTATAAAGAAAGCCTTTCCGAGCTGGTAAGATGTTTTTTTTTTCTAAACAGTCAATAAAAATCATTATAATCATCATTTCAGCCATAGGACGTCCACTGTTGGACATAGGCCTCTCCCATCGATCTCCAAAAGGGCCAGTTGGAAGCGGCCTATATCTAGCGTTTACCTGTGGTCTCTTTTACTTCGTCCGTCCATCTTGTGGGTGGATGTCCTACGCTGCGCTTACCGGTCCGTGATGTCCTTTCGAGAACAGAGGTTCAATGGAAAATACCACAGAAAGGAGAAGTAAATAGAACGGAAATGAGAAGGAAAATCTGTCGCCAGGTATTGTGACAGAACCTTGAGCATTCTTATTTATGTCAACACGTCGAACTCCGCGTCACAGTTGCTAACACAGTTGCTATGGGTTTATATGGGTGCAAGTGGCTACAACAAATTTCTAACCAAAATGCCTTGATAGCCGTTCTAATTTGAACAAAAAAAAACTTTTATGTGGAAAATACTGATGCTGAAATTAACCACAGCGAGCGTCTTATACGCATGCGGCTGTCGGCTTCATCAAAATTAAACAACAAAGTAACCCGAGTCGTAATCCATCACTAAACGTCACTCCAGAGAGATCAGCCAACAAATTTTAATTCCGAATGAAGCTCTTAAGGGCGCGGTTATCGCCACGAAGACTGCGAACCTAATGTTTCGCGTGACTCGAATACTGAAATACAATTTTAATTTTTGCAGCCCCTTCCATCCAGCCTTCTGGAGGGTTCGAGGTGTCTCAACTTTACATATTTTTGAGGGAATAAATCTCGTTTGATGGAAAAAGAATTTCGCTGTAAACAGGAGACGGTTGATGGAAATTCGTCGTTATTATTCAGGAGCATAGAATTAAGTGACAGAGTTTGCGTAATAATATGTGGATCTAATTTTGTGCTCTTAAGGGCTACGAGACGCAATATAAGAATATGCGCTTAAAATATTAAAGAGTTATTGGCAATGTTTAAAAATAATTTAATAATCTTTTGACTTCCGCATTTGTGCTCTTAAAGGCTCATGTTCTTAGTAATAGCTTAATCATAATAACCAACTACTTTATAAATCTGTAATCATAGACCTCAATCCTTTTCCCATAAAAGAGTTACCTTCCATGGCTTCCATCAAACACAACGAATCAGAAGACTCTGCCGAAATTCGCAACCATTTTATTATTCAATTACGGCTCAGTGGCGAGCGATATGCCAGCGTGAAAATGACACCCTTCACCCCCTGTTCCACCCCGCACCCCACTAAACCTTCAGATTAAGGGTGACTCGATACTCGGCTCTCCGGATAATAAACATGATGACTAAGAAGATTATAGTACAAACTTGTTCATGAATTAACCAGAATAAACGTCGGTGTCTAAATTTAATTTGGGTAGCTAACTTGCTTCAAGTTTGTATGCACAGGGTAATCTTGACTGAAACATTTCGCGAAGTTAGCCGCATGGACCAAGTTTGGACAAGTTTCTAACGTGTTTCGTCGTGTAGCTCAAACTGTACTCTATTAAAGATGAATACGTAAAAAAAATACTGTGTTTAACTTTCTATGACTTGTTTGAGAGATTAAAAATTGAAGAAGAAAAAAAAATTCGTCATACAACTCCATTTAGTTATTTAAGTAATCAGATGAATTTTTTTCGTCATTTAAAAGTTATTAACAACGATGAAGTAACCCTACGATGTAGTCGCTACGCGATTTGGTAGTTTTGCGATCTAGTCAATCTAATACTAACCCTGCCAGACATTGAAGTGGAGTTTGAAGAAAAGAAACACTACAAAAATTACTTTTACTTTTTAACTGACTTCAAAAAACGAGGGGGTTTAGAATTCGCTTGTATTTTTTAAAATGATTTGTTATCTCAGAACTCCGTCATTTACAAACCGATTTGGATTTTTTAATTTATTTGAAAGGTACCGATTGGTCCCATAGAAATATCATCAAAATCGGTTTTGTGGTTTAGTTATAAATGAAAATAACTGGAAAATTGTTTTTTATTTGGATGATATAATATTTGTTTTAAATGTTTATCGGGACTGATAAATAATTTTTTTATTTAATATCGTCGCGCGAAAAATATATAATAGGTACCTTTCGA
The DNA here is from genome assembly GCA_949125355.1 of Agriopis leucophaearia. NCBI lineage: Eukaryota > Metazoa > Arthropoda > Insecta > Lepidoptera > Geometridae > Agriopis > Agriopis leucophaearia. Next base: position 9,384,362 of record OX421278.1, read on the forward strand.
CAAATCTAAATAAAATAAAACGCGATAAGTACCGATAAACATTCAAAACATTTATTTTGTTCAAATCACGAAAGTTTAAAAATTACTATTGACATACTATTGTCATTCAAGTAAACGAAATTACGCATTATACTATTTTTAAAGGTTTGTCATATTGATAATTATTTTGACATCAGTTATTAATCCACCTAAAATAACAAGTTCTACTTATAGACAAACAATTTTAAAGGATTTAGGTATTCTACCGATCAGATTGGATATTTTCCAACCCCTCTCGGTCGGAAAATGTCGTACACATAGATGGATACTACGATTCAAATGCATCTGTAGAAATGGTCATTCAGAGCCACATCATTCCCAAAGTGTCGTGGTCTCGCGATCACCTAGTGGCTGCTAAGTGGATTGGAGTGGGACCTCATCTGTTTGCCGTCAGAGACGTGGGGTGTGAGGTGGTGGGGTGGGGTAGGGTGTCGCCCGCCTGTGAATTGCGTTAAATAAAGTCAAATTGAGCAATAAAGGCTGGCTCCCCGCAGTAATGCAATAGGATCGGCCGACGGGAACTATACCACTAATTTACACTCTTGTACTCCCACGGGTGGTCCGCAGATTGGCTTCGGAGACATCTTCAAGTTGAGGTAACATAAGCTACATGTTTGTCTTTTGTTTTTATCGCAAACTGGACATAAGTGAAACTTTGCCGGAAACCATTATAAATTTGTCAAAATCTTTCAGTTGTTCATGAGCAGATAATGCGATGAGCAAATTAAACATACCGGCCATGAGCGAGTTGGGCTCGCGCTACCACATAAAATATAAAAACTTTTCATAAAACAAAATATTATTTATTAATTTGACTGATTTCTCAAAGACATAAACACGATTTCAACTAAGGCCATAAGCTAAATAAATTGTTAACTACTAAAGTACAAAAAAAATGTGCAATAAGTCATCACGCCCAGGCGGTCACCCATCCAAAAATCGACCGCGCGCGACATTACTACTTCGGTGATCGTACAAGAACCGGTGGTTAACAGAAATTTGTCACCGACCCGCACTTGGCCAGCATTCATTACTTGTTTGTTTTACTTTAGAGTGCGTACTTATAATCATGCCAAGTCTGACGCTTATACGTATTACCGTTTTTACACTCAAGCAAATACAAAAATACGTTTGTTGTATCTATGGGGTTTGTTTGTTGTATCCCTTTAATTTTTCTTTTTGACTTTATCATTAGTTAATCTGCCGTAACATTACATCCTACTTCCTACTTAATATTATAAATGCAAAAGTTTGAATGGATGGATTTTTGTTACTCAATCACGCCAGAACGGCTGAACGGATCGGGATGAAATTTGGCACAGGGATAAACTATAGTCCAGAATAGCACATAGGCTACTTTAAAAACGGCTGGACGGATTTAGATGAAATTTTGTGTACCTGGAGCAAATCATAACACCCATGCGAAGCCGCTAGTATTACATATTTTGTCAAAAATTCAACTGGCTATCTATTACGGTTCGAAAAATACAGCCTTTAAAAGGTAGAATAGACGGACGGACGGACAGCAAATAGCGTAGGCTTAGTAATAGAGTTTCGTTTGCACCCTTTAGGTACGGAACTCCGAAATACAAACTAAACTAATTAAGTAAACTGAAACACTACTCCAAAGATTCGCGTTCTTGTTCAGCTTCTTACCTTTTCTGGGAAGTTACGCAAATCTGTTTTAACACCATAACCGACCTTAAATTACGATTAACATGAAAAATAAGGGCAATAAAAGGGAATGGAGTTGGCGGTTATAAGTGAAAACAAAGTTAACTCGGAGTGACGAGGGTAGTGGAACTCAGCCGTTGGTTATGAAACGACGCTTTGAGCCAAGAAATCATCGTCCTATTACACGGAGTTTAAGCGCTCCAGGGTTGCCATAAATTTTATTGTTTTAAATATACAATATAAGCGAAACTTTGTATGACTATATTTCGATGGAAGCAATGCTGTTATTGTTTAACAATGAAAATCCTCTGTTGATGAAAACATATTTGCAAAAAGCGTGCTCAAAAATTAAGTAAAGGTATTTAGAATGTATGCTATGTGATATTTTATTAAAATTTGATAACCAGTATTGATAGTTTTTTTTATATTTGATACGTTATTCTTTCGAGGTAGTATAAATTTTTATTTATAAAAATCCATCAGTTCATTGATTTCGAAGATTAGCTTTATATAGATAAATGGACCACGTTTGCACTAGTTTAGTTTTTATGTTATACATATTTTGAATTACTTGCTTCTGTGCCAGATGGAGGGTACTAGGATCTCCATATAGGATATCACCGGTATCCCCCAAACACGCTGCCTCAGGCAACACTCGGAAAATGCTTGGAGCATTTCCGCTCTTTCTCTGTACAACGGTGCGAGCCACACCACACCGTTGTCTGCTCTGGGCTTGCTTGAATGGGAGATCAGGTCCTGACAACCCATGTTTCGAAGGACACCTTTTATCGGTGTTTACGACTCACTGGAGATACTGAATCCGTATTCTTAGACTCCGCTAAAAGATAATATTATCTAAGCGCCATCCAGGGTTTTGAACTGTTGAAGTTCAAAATTCTGAGTGGCGTTGAGCTGTTATGGGCAAGCGTGAAGAACCATCAGGCGAGCGACTTCGCAGGTCTCGTAACCCAGTATCATAAAAAAAAAATATTGACAGGACTGAAGTGAGAATTTTTACAGGCTATGCCCTGCCGATGCCGATGTTCGTGTCTTTCCATTTTATCTCAACATATGTTTTAAATTTCTATCGAGACTCATCGCGCATAATTTTATTTCAGCACTTTTTGTAGCCAGCGTGTTTAGTAAACATTGTTATCATAAATAGAATAATGCGCCATATTTTTATTTTTTAAATTTAATCTGTTTTGTTTTGGCATACCTAATGTTTACTGTGTTATAGATAGGAGAGGCTATTGGCTCTGAAACACAGTGAAAACTAGTTCGGAGACAATGGGTTCGAATTTACTTTGTGCATATTATTATAGTGTCAAATAAATTAAGTATTGTATATGTGCGATAGACATTTAAAGCATCCTATTTGTGTTCAAATCGTGAAATTTTATAAATTATTTTTATCTCATCAGGTCAAATATGTTTGACCAATTTGACAAGCACGATTGCAACCATAGCTTTAAAGTCCTTGACAACCCTGCAACTAACAAATAACCCTTCCTTGGCGTCGTCCCGAGCATCTTGTGCGGGTAGAATCGACCCCGCTAGGTTTAAAATTCAATTTATATCAATTTGGATGTAATCAGAGGGGGTTAACACAAAAATACGCGCAGACGCGGTGTATCGCCGCCGTAATATGATCGTTTACTAGACGTAATGAATACTGTATCTTGTTACTCTACGCTTGTATCGTGTAATATGAAAAAGCGCTCAGTATAAGTAAGGAAATATTGTACATTACTATATTCTGCTCATTTTAAATTTTTCAGTTGTTTTCAGTTTGTTTTTAACCTCTGACGCAAAAAGAGGTTTGTTATAAATTTAACGTTTGTGTTTGTGTATCTGTGTACAGCATCGTAGCTCCCAAACGGCTAACAGTTTTAATTATATTTTTGAAGTGAAATCTTCTTTAGGCGCGTTGAGCACTTTTTTGGTGGACAAAAATCATGGAACTCGCGGCATCGTCACGCTGTCACATAATACATAATACACGGTCCTGTACCGTGTATTTTAAAACAGCGCCAACTGTTGTAGAATAGGGGAATTACTACTTAAGTTTTCACTTCTGAGGTGCAGTCCTATGAGTGATCTGGTTTTTTATTTATTTGAAAGGTGACTTGATCGAGAGTGTTCTAAGAAAATCTGTTCAGCTGTTTGAAGGTTATCACATCTTTAATCGAGGTCATCAGCTCTTTAATCGAGGGCTTAAAAAGCAATTGATACTAGTTATTTTTGATACAACAATTTAAATTGTTGAGTTGTGTTTGCATTCATCACACTAATATATCCACATCCACACTAATAATATATATGCGAAAGTAACTCTGTCTGTCTGTTTGCTAAATAATCACGGCTAAACGGCTTAACTGATCTCGATAAAGTTTTGCGAGGCAATGGTATGTATCATGAGGACGGACATAAGTTATTTTTTTTTCTGAAGAAATCGCGGACGAAGTCGCGGCTGCAGCTAGTACATTATATTTTTTCTAAAATTATATCAACAAAAGCCTCAGCAAACTACAACCCTATAGTATTACGATGCATTATTTCCACCAATCTTTTATGTAGCTTGGGTGAGAAGCAAATAACGTCAAATGATTATAATCACATTTTCACCTAAGATTGAAATGAAGTATAGCAAAATACAAGTGACGAAAGAGGAAGGAGGCTAATACCCTGCTGTAAGCTGAATGTCTGCCATGATGATGATGATGATAGCAAAAACTGTGTTTTGCTATTTACAAAGCTAAAGGGCCATTGTACTCTCTTCATTGTTTAAAAAAAAAAAAGATGGGACCAACTCTGATATAATTCAAAAATATCAGCTATTCCATACATTTCGTAGAGTATTAATGATTTTTTTATATGGAACAGGTCATTGTACTCTTTCCTTTCACGTCCAATAGAGGCGCTGTTAAATTTTTCATACATTTTGCTATCGTTTACGTAACGATAACCTTTTCGCAAGTGCTCGTACTAAGGCCACAGTACTGCCGTTGCGTGTAACCCTGCGTAGTTAGTAGTTACCTAAAAACTGCATCGCTTGTACTGCTTCAAAATAATCCGAGCATGGCGCGTTTGTCACTCGTAACAATAAACATACTAATAACTAGAACTGATGTCTTTTTAAAAACGTTTTTAATATTCCCGGGCTGTCTTTGCCCAGTCTATGGCAATTTTGTCTTGTTTTAAAGCGGGCGAATTGAGCTTTTTTGTTTGTACAAGTCGAGAACAGTTGGAGCGTGGGTAATCTCCTTCTCGTTTGTTGGGCTTGAGACTGCGAGTGCTCTTTTTCATTCGTTTCGTCAACGCCTGTATTTGTGCATTATTCTGTCTCTCGGAACATTCCTTACGGGTGGAAGGATCTTCGCAATGCGAACACATTTTAAAGCTGAGCAGCGTTTCTTATTAGTTGTTGTCGCGTTTATTCAAATACTTGCTATTTGCGATTGTCAGTGCATCGTCGTTCTGTAGATTTGCAATGAAACAGCTTTTTGTCGAAGTTTAGTTATTTTTTTATTCGCAAGCTGTATTTTTTTAAATGCCTTTATTTCCATTTTTAGGCCTAAGCCAGACTTTTAAGAGGTATTGGCGGAGATTGTATGATTAAAATACAATTATGGAATTTGTGTGATAGGAAATTTAATAATAATACAGTATAGGTAAAACCCAGTGTTTAGTGTAAAAATGCTGGCTATTTTGGTGAATTCTTTATGGTGTTGAGCTAGTCTATGGTATGAGGTACGGCACCCAATATAGCCTCATATTAAAATATTGTTGTAGGTAATGATTTACCACGCACTAAATTGGCTAAAGGCTGCTAAGTGTCATTATTAACTGAACAAAATACGAGCTAACTTAACACTAAATTTATGTAGGTATTTCACTTAGTTTATCATACAAAAAACACTTAGATTATCCATAGGCCGTTAAAGGCAGACCCACTATAGCCGTAACAGACCGGTGGCGGTCTGTTACGGCTATAGCCAACAACAACAGGACCAACAGGAAGGAAAGAGACAATTTTCTCTTTCCATCCTGTTGTTCAGACGGCGGTGCGTAGTTCGTGGTCCGTACATCTGTTACGGCTTTAACAGTTGACAGTGTACTCAGCTTGCTGGATAATCACGCTGAACGGTATGGGTTCATCAAATTCTACTATTTTTGACTCTTCACAATTTGACGTATTTTTAATTTAAAGCATTTTGCTTTTTTACTTCAGTTGGCCGACCGCTAGCTTAGTTGACCAACTAAGCAAATAGTCAAATCAATTTTGATGTTTTGCTGATCGTAACCGAAGCATCAAAAATGAACTACAAAGTTCGGAACTGAAACTTAATTACCATATTCTAAATGTATTTTAATCCGAAAAACGCTACTCCGAATGTTCATTATGCCGACTCACCAAACACGTAAATATGTATTGTCTATCATTATCAATTCATGTTGTTCTAATGTCAGCGATCATGTAATCACAAACCTATCAATTGGCAACCGAACACCCCATCAAACTACAAGCCGCAAATCAATAGGCAAACAGTAGTTACGCACAAATTGAACAGCTTCTGTATAATTATGCAACAGAATGCTCTGACTTGGCAATTACAAGGGATCGAATACCCGTGTGAAGGAATGGGAGTGATGCTTTTCTTGGGAGCGTCCCATTTTTTCTACAATAACTATTACTATAGAAAATAAAAAAAATAAACACATTTATGTGAGTCGTTAAAACTTACCAAAGGAGCACAACTCGTCGGGTCATTGCAATTATTGACAAAGGTCTGATGATAGACTCGGGAGGTGAAAAATTGACTCTTAAAAACAAACTAAATAAGCCCAAACTAAAATGTACTAGTAACCATTAGAGAGTTCTTCTATACGTCCTTGCTTCATCGTCAGATCAAGACGGAACCAAATCGTTGTATCGCCTACAGAACCATATATACTGGTAAAGTTTCCAGTCGATACGACAATTAGAAGTAGGTAAAAATCAACTACAAAGATTTTTTAACATACTCGTAGTTAGTTACAAGTAAACCTAATAAAATCGTGTTTAAAAATACCTAGGATCCTTCACAAAACAAAACAGTTAGAGTTAAAACAGTTTGCTCTCTCCAAGCATCAATTTGAATTTACCGTCTGCAAAAATAACTGAAAATAATTCATAAAGCAGTTGATATAAAAGTTTACAATAGAAAAGACAAACGCGACCTGGGGCATGGCCGACCAAATTATCTTTTTGCGCTGTGTTTGAGCGTCTTCTCTTTAAGAATTCCCTTTTAAATTGTATTTAGTTTTGGTCCTTTTGCGGAGCTGTCCTTTATCTGGCGAGTCGTTATTAACGGTGATGTTCGGTGTTTTGCTGTTTTGGCTGATTCAAGTTCGCTTTCCTTAGTTTCTTTGGTGTTACAAGAGGTCGTTCACTGGAGGATAATAATTACTCATGTTACTTTCCAGTGATATAACAGTACATCAAGGGTACACTTCGCACTTTGAAGAAATGTCTATTTAAGCATTTCATATTCCTATTATTACAATTTCTTTTTTATTTCTCCAATATGTCATCTTCTTTCTATACCATTGTTTGCATTCCACTCTACTTCATCTAGTCTAACCAGAGTCTAACATACTCGTAATTATGACATTTATATCATTTATAATTATATGACATAAATACAGCGAATTAAAAATATGATTTTTATATTTCTCTATGTACTTATATAATATGTTATATATAAATATAAAACACTAGGGGAAGTAAGTATTTATATTTATAGTATTTATATATATATATATATATATAAATACTTACTTCCCCTAGTGTTTTTTTTTTTACTGCGTTGCTTATTTTATTCTTCTAATGTTTTTTTACTATGTTTGTAGTCCCTTGCGTCTCAGAAGGTCAGTGCTGAAAATCAGCGCTGCAGAGAAATCAGAAGAGTTATCGCTAAGCACTTCCTTATTTGTCGCGCTGGACTCTACTTGACCACTGAACATCTATTATCTTTTTTTATTTCATTGTATTTTCTGTTTTGTGATGTTGATGTTGTAGTGTTTTGTGCACGAAATAAATGTTTTTTTTTTCTTTCTTATTTAACCAGACAACGCAAAGCCAAAAAGTGAATTTTGTTTATCGTGTTTGTATGTTCATATGTACCTACACCTACAATCTAAACGCCTAAAACAATTTTGATGAATGAGGTGTCGATAGATATCTATAAAATCAGGACTACTGGGTAAGTGATCTCACTACACGAAATGACGACTAGCCGCATATAGGAAAAATGTAGATGAAACGAAATTGACTGCACCCACTCATGGAGGTGGTCTGAAACATAATTTTAACCAGGTGTACCGTTTGTGAAATATATGTCAAAAATATCGAAGTTTTATTTTCTTTCCTTTTGAAAGGATTTTGGCGTCGCGCGTCTAGTGCTTTCGCAGCAGTGTTATTGGCATACTACGCCAGTTTATGGCCCTTCAAAGTGGTGGAGACTTTATTTAGAGAAAAAAACATTACGAAGTAATATTTTGTTAGTTCTTAAAAACAATTCGCAATCCTCAACATCGTCTTCATCCGCGAGCAGCGTTTCAGAAACAAATGCTACATTAAAGTATCGTTCCAACCCTTACCGCCCTCCGCGTCTTATCAAATGCAAACACTCTCCGTTCCGGCCATTGAGCGAGGATGCCGCTCTTATTTTTATTTTCACACATCTTCAGATAGGTTTGGATTAAATCGAAGCGTTCCTTACGGCTGTTTGCCTTTGTGAGGTTTTATGGTTCACCGTTGAAAGTGTTAACAGTTTTGTTAGCTTATATCTGCGGTTGTCTGTCCGCTGAATGTGTCGACGCGACTTTGAAGAGCACAAAATAGTTTTAAAAAGTTTCATGTCGCTGCAAGTTTCTTAGTGTGTGTGAAAAAGTACTAGATGAGCTCACTTACTATTGCGGTTTAGCGGTATAATCTAAAATTTATAAAAAAAAATAGACATATGTACACGAACGATAATAATTAACCACCCGGGTATGTCCTAAAACTACGACCAGAACCGCCGGAGGATGGGCAGCAGCGTCCTTATTGTACACGGTGAACATACTGCAATCCCCAAGCCGCCTGCCAAGCGTGGAGATTATGACAACACCAACAATGGACGTTAATTGGCTGATCATGTGTGTGATGTGTGATAATAATTATACTTAGGTATATCTTCCTTGTTTGTCTGGTCTGAGGTGGAAACCATAGCATAATAAGGGTACTTTCTAATACCTAACGGTGTGTTCTAGCAGCCTCACTAGATAGCCAGTTTTTCATTTTATGGTATACCTAATTTATTATTTAAATTGTATAATAGGCTTACACTTAACAGCCAAGTATCCATAAGCGACGGTGACTGGTTAACATCAGACGTCTCGTCTGCTTGATTGCCACCTATAGCACTAAAAAAAAACACTTTGCCTGTTGTTAACCGATGATGCGGTCTACAATAGAGCTCACTTACCTAGAAGAAATCGATTCACTCACGACTTAAAGACACCCAGATTGTGAAACTATCAGGGAACACCCATTTATGCAGTGCATTTTGCAGTTCCCATTCTAGGCCAGGTGTTTAAAATCTTTGCCTAAACCGTCACTTAAAATCAGGTAAGTTGCAATATACTAAGGCTTAGTTTCACATAGTAGTAGTTAAAGTAAAGGCTCATAATTTTTTTGACAATAACAGTAACGCTGACTTTAGCAGTTACTTCGCTGGTCAAGTGTTATTATTAATGTTAAATATCTGTCAAATGGGCAATGGGGCATGTTTCCAGCAAAATTACAGGCCACAAAGAGATTTGACATCTTATATCACGGGGTGACGAGCGCAGTGCATTGCCATCCAGGGTTTTGAACTGTTGAAGTTCAATATTCTGAGTGGCGTTGAGCTGTTATGGTACCATCAGGCGAGCGACTTCGCTCATTTCGTCATTCAGTATCATAAAAAAAAAATATAGTAGTGAATATGCTGGTGCAACGCAATTCACAGTAAATGCTAAAGTCAGCGTTACTGTTATGGTCAAATTTGTCATAAACGTTTACGTTAACTTGTACCATGGTGTAACCAAGCCTTATTAGCCTGTCAGCCATAAAAAATAGCACCACAAAGTCACCACGAAGTATATATTTCAGAGTCTATCGATCGGCATCGTTTTACGACGATCACGACTTTCAACCTGAAACGGAGGTTCATTTTGTTATAAATACTAATAAAGGTGTGGTATAACACAGCGCGCCGTAACATAACACTCTGTTAGTGGGCCCATACGTCTATTCTCAGAGGGGTCCGTAAAAAAGTAATAAAAACTGAATAAATCCGGAACCCTCGCGCACCCTCGTGTCGCATCTTCTATTATTATGAACATCAAAATATTACTGCGTGGATACTTCAGCGGATACTAAGACGAAATTTTTTAAGAAATAATGAACTGGATATTTCTTTAGTGTAGGTATACGTGGTAGTAAGTTTACGAGAGTAGATTGGTCAGCGAATGGCGATTGTAAAAATTGTAAAGACTTTGAGATCATGAGGGTTACCTTTAAATTGTAAAGCTTTTATCTTTTTATGATTCCAGTATATTTTTTAGGGTTCCCGTGCCCAAAGGGTGTAAACGGGACCCTATTACTAAACCTACACTGTCTGTCTGTGTGTCCGTCCGTCTGCCCTACCTTTTAACGGATGTATCTTTCGAACCGTGACATATAGCCAGTAGAAATTTTCAGAGAATATGTAATGTTACGACGGATTTACTAAGAAATAATAATAATAAATCAAAAAGTAAAAACTAAAAGGGGGCCCTCCTCTTACAACAAACGTTTTGTTAAACGTATTTTTGTATTTGCTCTAGTGTAAAACTGATATTATGTACAAGCGTCAAATTTGGCATGATTACAGTACACACTCTGAAGTAAAACAACAAAATGTAATAAATACTGGCGAGTCAGTGACAATTTTCGGGTCACCACCAAGTTAAGCAACGTCGGGCGCGGCCAGTACTTAGATGGGTGACCGCCTGTGCGTGATGTTGTCTTTTTGCACTAATTTTAGTTTTTGTTGTGGTTTGGAACCCTAAGTGCGCGAGCCTGACTCGCACTTGGCTGGCCTATTTAGGCATATATTCAAGCAGTATATCTACGTAACTACCTACTAAAATGAAACGGAAAAACATTGGTCTTTAAACAATAACATTTATGGTCATCTAAATACGATTTAACTATGCGACATCAATTTTAGTATCTGGCACATTAAAATTCACGTCTTTCTATTATGTTTTTATGTTCACACATATTTTAAAAATTGCATTTCAGGTATGAATGTAATATAGTAATATAATATAATATAATATAATATAATATAATATAATATAATATAATATAATATAATATAATATAATATAATATAATATAATATAATATAATATAATATAATATAATATAATATAATATAATATAATATAATATAATATAATATAATATGCCCCCCAAAATCCTACCTTACGCCCGAGTCGAATATCAGACCTCGTGGGGGGCGGGCAACGTGTACAATATAAAGTCATCTACACGGCTAACAAGGTTCAGGTAACCCAACAAACATGGAGTACAACAAAAATGAAAAACGTATAAGGCCGCTATCCGGGGGCGATCGCCGGAGCACGTTCGTGGCTGGTGTCGAACGTCGCAGCATGCTAGCCAGCGACTCTCGACGTACCGGCTGGTCGAGAGTCGGGGACACGGGGGGTCGGGATACGTCCCTAGATGCTACAGCCGAAGAACCCACGGGTGATACTTTGCGGAGTAGGGAGACGTCTCCCGCAAGCTCTGCTACACTCGCTTCGACCACAGGATCCACAAGTGATGATGCTAGACGAAAGTGGTCACACACAGAGTTAGAAGAGCTGATGTTCTGCTATTACAAAGCCAAGGCTGGAGGGCCAGGCTACATAAAAAGACTAGAAACCATTTATCACCATAGAAACTCACACAACCCAAAAAGTAGGAAATTTACAGGCAACACGCTTTCCAACCAGGTACGCACCGTTCTATCACGCAAAAAGCTCTCAACAGAATTACTGGAACACATTAAGAGAAAAGCTGTACAAGCACAATTGACACCAGACACACAAATACCTGACACACCCGGAACGACTACTCAACCGGTAAACAGTCAAACCATCGACACTCTCGATACTCTTACACCAACGAGTACTCAATCATATGACAGTACGCAAACAAATCAAATCACACCGCAACACATTTATGATAACATACAGCAGACATTCATTTTCCAACAAACACAACCACGTACACAACTCATAAACACCACACTGAATGAAGAAATTGAGGCACAGGAAGTTTATACGTCCCCCACAAGGTCAACCGGTACACTTGCCTCCACGAGTGACGACGCAAGACAAAAGTGGTCAAACTCAGAGTTAGAGGAGCTTATGTTCTGCTACTATAAAGCCAAGACCGGAGGACCAGGCTACATAAAAAGACTCGAAACCATATTTAAAGACAGAAACTCACACAATCAAAAATTTAGAAAATTTACAGGCAACATGCTTTCTAATCAGGTGCGTAGCGTACTGTCACGCAGGTCTATATCAACAGAGTTGATGGAAGACATTAAGAAAAGAGCTGAACAGGCACACTTGACACCAGACGTACAATTACCTGACACACACGACATGATTTTTCAACCGGTAGCCACTCAATCCACAGACGCTCCAGACATACTTGCACTAACAACCACCCAATCATCTGTCATTTCCCAAGATCAAATCACACAACAACATGATACACAACACACATATGATAACCTACAACAGACACTCATTTTCGAACAATCACTACCAAGTACACAACACACAAATAATACACAAAATAATGAAACTGAGGTACAGGATGTTATAGTCAACGAAAACCAAGACCCGATTATACTTGAACTATTGCAAGTACTATCGGAAGTTAGGGAAACACCTATAGAACTCAGAAAGTTTTTGCCAAAACCAAATTTTAACAAGCAGTTCGTACGTAACTTGAATACAATCAATAAATACTTACCTAACCTATTAGTAACAAACGAGACATTGCGCGAAATTAACGACATAATCTATGCAGCTGCTAAGACATTAATTACCACAAACCAACAAACTCCGTACACACCATCACAAATTCAGAAACCGAAATTAGATCCACCATGGAAAAGAAGGATAAAACGAAGAATAGAGGAATTTAGAAAAGAGTTAGGAAGGTTAGTTGAAATTAAAGTAGGAGCCAATAGTAGAAAAATGATAAACATCAAACGTAAACTCTATGAAAAATACAAAATCACAAACGAAGATAAATTAAATAACACAATTGAAATGCTAAAACAAAAAGTGAAAGCTTTGGCAGGTAGACTCCGTAGGTATGACGAAATTAATGAAAGGAAAACTCAAAACAAGATGTTTGCAGAAAACCAACACAAATTTTATAGGTCACTGGATAATACACAACATAATCCCACCCATATCCCAGCAAAACAGGACATACAAAACTTCTGGGAAAACATCCTATCAAATCCCATATCATATAATACAGAAGCAACGTGGATATCCGATATAGAAGAGGCAGCAGAGAACATAGAACAACACCAGTTTGAAGAAATAGATATAGATAAAGTAAAGGAAGCAATAAGGAAAACTCAAAATTGGAAAACACCAGGAATAGACAAAATACAAAATTACTACCTGAAATATTTCACTAGTACACACAAATACATAGCCAAATTATTTGATAGGATGATGAAAGGATCAGAACCCATCGATAGCTGGTTTACAACAGGGCAAGTCATATTGATACCCAAAAGCGACGACACCCGGGACCCGAAGAACTGGCGTCCCATAGCTTGTCTACCAACTATGTACAAAATACTAACGTCTATAATGGCTAACGAACTCTACATTCACTGTGATAAAAATGACATTCTAGCTCCAGAACAACGGGGCTGCAGACGCCGAGTGCGGGGCTGCAAAGACCACCTCATGATCAACAAAACTATACTGGAAGACGCACACAAGTGTCAGAAAAACTTAAGTATGGCGTGGGTTGATTATCGGAAAGCTTTTGATAGCATGCCGCACGAATGGTTACTCAAAGTGCTAGACCTTTACAAATGTCCACCAGCTATCCGAAGGTTTCTAGAGATAGTCATGCCTACATGGAATGTGATCATGACAGCTCGCGGTACGAATGCGTCTGCAACCACCGACCCCATATACATCCGCCGAGGAATATTCCAAGGTGACTCATTATCCCCTATCCTATTTTGTCTGGGCCTCAATCCAATCTCCCAAATCCTTAACAAATATGAGCGCAAAGGGTACCGACTCAAGGACGATACCACGATAAATCATTTGGTATATATGGACGACCTTAAAATATACGCTAATAATAAAACCAACCTCAAAGTTCTAATAGACAGCACAGAAATCTTCACCAGGGACATAGGAATGGAATTTGGTCTTAACAAATGCAACGTTTTGCACATGGTAAGCGGTAGAAGAAAAGAACAGCAAGGGGAAGGCCATGTCCTATTAAACGGCGCAGAGTTCAATCACCTACAAATAAATGAAAACTACAAATACTTAGGGATAAACGAATCAGGAAAAATAGATCACGGAGAAGTTAGGCAACAAATACAAAAAGAATACTTCAGACGGGTAAAAAATTTAACATCTTCTCACCTCAACGCGCGAAATCTTTTAAGGGCAATAAACATCTACGCAGTTCCGGTTTTACTTTACACGTTTGGGATAATCAATTATAAAACATCAGATCTGAAGAAAATAGACGTTAAAACTAGAAAACTTTTATCAATCAATAAAGCACATCAACAGAAAGCAGACGTAGAGAGATTGTACTTGCCGATTGATGAAGGAGGAAGAGGCCTAACCAGTCTAGAAACACTATACAAAACACAAATAATTAAATACAAAGCATACATAGAAACAGAAAAAGATTACATATTGAGAGCAATAGTAGAGCACGATAGAAATAAAGATAAATACTCAATAATCAAGGAAACACAAATCAATTTGGAAGAAGTAGGGCTAAGACAAAATGAAAAATATGCAGATAAAGAAATTAAACACGCAATAGTTAAAACAAGAGTAGAAAAAATAAAGTCCAAACCACTGCACGGGCAGTTCTATAAAGCCGTTCTGGAAAAAGAAAATATAGATAAGGCACAGTCGTTCCGTTGGCTTAAAAAACAACCGGTATCTCCATCATTAGAGTCAGCCATATTTGCAATTCAGGACCAAGCAGTAATGACTAAACAACATGAACGAGACATCTTGAAAAAAGCAGTAGACGGTAAGTGCCGGCTATGTTTAGTAAAAGACGAGACCACTCAGCATATTGTCTCAGGGTGTGAAAAACTGGCAGGCACTTACTATATCAAACGACACAACAATATAGTACAGTATATTTTCTGGACACTGGCCAAAAAGCACAAATTCCCGGTCTCCAACTTGTGGTGGCAAGAACACCTGACTCAGCCACAGATAAAGGAGAACGAGAGTGCAAAACTAATGTGGGAGATACCGATTCAGACAGACGTTACAATAGTACACAATAGACCAGACATAATATACATAAATAAAACAGAAAACAAAACATACCTCATAGACATCACAGTACCATCAGATTACAATATAGGAGCAAAGGAAATAGAAAAACTAAGTAAGTACCACCCACTAAAACGAGAAATATCCAGGCTATGGAAAACCTCCACAGAAATCATCCCCATAGTAGTAGGAGCCACTGGAATAATAGCCAAATCCTTACACAGATACTGCACAAAACTAGATTCTAATATAAACACACACATCATCCAAAAACAAGCCGCAATCCACACATCAACAATAATCAGCAAAGTTTTAGGAGATTCAGTTTTCGTTAGCGGGGGAACTGAGCCACCCTTTCCCTGAGGGTCTCGGGGCGGGAGCTCAGTAAACCGAGCCTAGAGCTCGAGTAGAGGAAAACCTCAACAATAAAATAATATAATATAATATAATATAATATAATATAATATAATATAATATAATATAATATAATATAATATAATATAATATAATATAATATAATATAATATAATATGCCCCCCAAAATCCTACCTTACGCCCGAGTCGAACACCAGACCTCGTGGGGGGCGGGCAACGTGTACAATATAAAGTCATCTACACGGCTAACAAGGTTCAGGTAACCCAACAAACATGGAGTACAACAAAAATGAAAAACGTATAAGGCCGCTATCCGGGGGCGATCGCCGGAGCACGTTCGTGGCTGGTGTCGAACGTCGCAGCATGCTAGCCAGCGACTCTCGACGTACCGGCTGGTCGAGAGTCGGGGACACGGGGGGTCGGGATACGTCCCTAGATGCTACAGCCGAAGAACCCACGGGTGATACTTTGCGGAGTAGGGAGACGTCTCCCGCAAGCTCTGCCGGTACACTCGCTTCGACCACAGGATCCACAAGTGATGATGCTAGACGAAAGTGGTCACACACAGAGTTAGAAGAGCTGATGTTCTGCTATTACAAAGCCAAGGCTGGAGGGCCAGGCTACATAAAAAGACTAGAAACCATTTATCACCATAGAAACTCACACAACCCAAAAAGTAGGAAATTTACAGGCAACACGCTTTCCAACCAGGTACGCACCGTTCTATCACGCAAAAAGCTCTCAACAGAATTACTGGAACACATTAAGAGAAAAGCTGTACAAGTACAATTGACACCAGACACACAAATACCTGACACACCCGGTACGACTACTCAACCGGTAAACAGTCAAACCATCGACACTCTCGATACTCTTACACCAACAAGTACTCAATCATATGACAGTACGCAAACAAATCAAATCACACCGCAACATGATAACATACAGCAGACATTCATTTTCCAACAAACACAACCACGTACACAACTCATAAACACCACACTGAATGAAGAAATTGAGGCACAGGAAGTTTATACGTCCCCCACAAGGTCAACCGGTACACTTGCATCCACGAGTGATGACGCAAGACAAAAGTGGTCAAACTCAGAGTTAGAGGAGCTTATGTTCTGCTACTATAAAGCCAAGACCGGAGGACCAGGCTACATAAAAAGACTAGAAACCATATTTAAAGACAGAAACTCACGCAATCAAAAATTTAGAAAATTTACAGGCAACATGCTTTCTAATCAGGTGCGTAGCGTACTGTCACGCAGGTCTATATCAACAGAGTTGATGGAAGACATTAAGAAAAGAGCTGAACAGGCACACTTGACACCAGACGTACAATTACCTGACACACACGACATGATTTCTCAACCGGTAGCCACTCAATCCACAGACGCTCCAGACATACTTGCACTAACAACCACCCAATCATCTGTCATTTCCCAAGATCAAATCACACAACAACATGATACACAACACACATATGATAACCTACAACAGACACTCATTTTCGAACAATCACTACCAAGTACACAACACACAAATAATACACAAAATAATGAAACTGAGGTACAGGATGTTATAGTCAACGAAGACCAAGACCCGATTATACTTGAACTATTGCAAGTACTATCGGAAGTTAGGGAAACACCTATAGAACTCAGAAAGTTTTTGCCAAAACCAAATTTTAACAAGCAGTTCGTACGTAACTTGAATACAATCAATAAATACTTACCTAACCTATTAGTAACAAACGAGACATTGCGCGAAATTAACGACATAATCTATGCAGCTGCTAAGACATTAATTACCACAAACCAACAAACTCCGTACACACCATCACAAGTTCAGAAACCGAAATTAGATCCACCATGGAAAAGAAGGATAAAACGAAGAATAGAGGAATTTAGAAAAGAGTTAGGAAGGTTAGTTGAAATTAAAGTAGGAGCCAATAGTAGAAAAATGATAAACATCAAACGTAAACTCTATGAAAAATACAAAATCACAGACGAAGATAAATTAAATAACACAATTGAAATGCTAAAACAAAAAGTGAAAGCTTTGGCAGGTAGACTCCGTAGGTACGACGAAATTAATGAAAGGAAAACTCAAAACAAGATGTTTGCAGAAAACCAACACAAATTTTATAGGTCACTGGATAATACACAACATAATCCCACCCATATCCCAGCAAAACAGGACATACAAAACTTCTGGGAAAACATCCTATCAAATCCCATATCATATAATACAGAAGCAACGTGGATATCCGATATAGAAGAGGCAGCAGAGAACATAGAACAACACCAGTTTGAAGAAATAGATATAGATAAAGTAAAGGAAGCAATAAGGAAAACTCAAAATTGGAAAACACCAGGAATAGACAAAATACAAAATTACTACCTGAAATATTTCACTAGTACACACAAATACATAGCCAAACTATTTGATAGGATGATGAAAGGATCAGAACCCATCGATAGCTGGTTTACAACAGGGCAAGTCATATTGATACCCAAAAGCGACGACACCCGGGACCCGAAGAACTGGCGTCCCATAGCTTGTCTACCAACTATGTACAAAATACTAACGTCTATAATGGCTAACGAACTCTACATTCACTGCGATAAAAATGACATTCTAGCTCCAGAACAACGGGGCTGCAGACGCCGAGTGCGGGGCTGCAAAGACCACCTCATGATCAACAAAACTATACTGGAAGACGCACACAAGTGTCAGAAAAACTTAAGTATGGCGTGGGTTGATTATCGGAAAGCTTTTGATAGCATGCCGCACGAATGGTTACTCAAAGTGCTAGACCTTTACAAATGTCCACCAGCTATCCGAAGGTTTCTAGAGATAGTCATGCCTACATGGAATGTGATCATGACAGCTCGCGGTACGAATGCGTCTGCAACCACCGACCCCATATACATCCGCCGAGGAATATTCCAAGGTGACTCATTATCCCCTATCCTATTTTGTCTGGGCCTCAATCCAATCTCCCAAATCCTTAACAAATATGAGCGCAAAGGGTACCGACTCAAGGACGATACCACGATAAATCATTTGCTATATATGGACGACCTTAAAATATACGCTAATAATAAAACCAACCTCAAAGTTCTAATAGACAGCACAGAAATCTTCACCAGGGACATAGGAATGGAATTTGGTCTTAACAAATGCAACGTTTTGCACATGGTAAGCGGTAGAAGAAAAGAACAGCAAGGGGAAGGCCATGTCCTATTAAACGGCGCAGAGTTCAATCACCTACAAATAAATGAAAACTACAAATACTTAGGGATAAACGAATCAGGAAAAATAGATCACGGAGAAGTTAGGCAACAAATACAAAAAGAATACTTCAGACGGGTAAAAAATTTAACATCTTCTCACCTCAACGCGCGAAATCTTTTAAGGGCAATAAACATCTACGCAGTTCCGGTTTTACTTTACACGTTTGGGATAATCAATTATAAAACATCAGATCTGAAGAAAATAGACGTTAAAACTAGAAAACTTTTATCAATCAATAAAGCACATCAACAGAAAGCAGACGTAGAGAGATTGTACTTGCCGATTGATGAAGGAGGAAGAGGCCTAACCAGTCTAGAAACACTATACAAAACACAAATAATTAAATACAAAGCATACATAGAAACAGAAAAAGACTACATATTGAGAGCAATAGTAGAGCACGATAGAAATAAAGATAAATACTCAATAATCAAGGAAACACAAATCAATTTGGAAGAAATAGGGCTAAGACAAAATGAAAAATATGCAGATAAAGAAATTAAACACGCAATAGTTAAAACAAGAGTAGAAAAAATAAAGTCCAAACCACTGCACGGGCAGTTCTATAAAGCCGTTCTGGAAAAAGAAAATATAGATAAGGCACAGTCGTTCCGTTGGCTTAAAAAACAACCGGTATCTCCATCATTAGAGTCAGCCATATTTGCAATTCAGGACCAAGCAGTAATGACTAAACAACATGAACGAGACATCTTGAAAAAAGCAGTAGACGGTAAGTGCCGGCTATGTTTAGTAAAAGACGAGACCACTCAGCATATTGTCTCAGGGTGTGAAAAACTGGCAGGCACTTACTATATCAAACGACACAACAATATAGTACAGTATATTTTCTGGACACTGGCCAAAAAGCACAAATTCCCGGTCTCCAACTTGTGGTGGCAAGAACACCTGACTCAGCCACAGGTAAAGGAGAACGAGAGTGCAAAACTAATGTGGGAGATACCGGTTCAGACAGACGTTACAATAGTACACAATAGACCAGACATAATATACATAAATAAAACAGAAAACAAAACATACCTCATAGACATCACAGTACCATCAGATTACAATATAGGAGCTAAGGAAATAGAAAAACTAAGTAAGTACCACCCACTAAAACGAGAAATATCCAGGCTATGGAATACCTCCACAGAAATCATCCCCATAGTAGTAGGAGCCACTGGAGTAATAGCCAAATCCTTACACAGATACTGCACAAAACTAGATTCTAATATAAACACACACATCATCCAAAAACAAGCCGCAATCCACACATCAACAATAATCAGCAAAGTTTTAGGAGATTCAGTTTTCGTTAGCGGGGGAACTGAGCCACCCTTTCCCTGAGGGTCTCGGGGCGGGAGCTCAGTAAACCGAGCCTAGAGCTCGAGTAGAGGAAAACCTCAACAAACTATTAATATAATATAATATAATATAATATAATATAATATAATATAATATTGATGATGCTAGACGAAAGTGGTCACACACAGAGTTAGAAGAGCTGATGTTCTGCTATTACAAAGCCAAGGCTGGAGGGCCAGGCTACATAAAAAGACTAGAAACCATTTATCACCATAGAAACTCACACAACCCAAAAAGTAGGAAATTTACAGGCAACACGCTTTCCAACCAGGTACGCACCGTTCTATCACGCAAAAAGCTCTCAACAGAATTACTGGAACACATTAAGAGAAAAGCTGTACAAGCACAATTGACACCAGACACACAAATACCTGACACACCCGGTACGACTACTCAACCGGTAAACAGTCAAACCATCGACACTCTCGATACTCTTACACCAACAAGTACTCAATCATATGACAGTACGCAAACAAATCAAATCACACCGCAACACATTTATGATAACATACAGCAGACATTCATTTTCCAACAAACACAACCACGTACACAACTCATAAACACCACACTGAATGAAGAAATTGAGGCACAGGAAGTTTATACGTCCCCCACAAGGTCAACCGGTACACTTGCATCCACGAGTGATGACGCAAGACAAAAGTGGTCAAACTCAGAGTTAGAGGAGCTTATGTTCTGCTACTATAAAGCCAAGACCGGAGGACCAGGCTACATAAAAAGACTCGAAACCATATTTAAAGACAGAAACTCACGCAATCAAAAATTTAGAAAATTTACAGGCAACATGCTTTCTAATCAGGTGCGTAGCGTACTGTCACGCAGGTCTATATCAACAGAGTTGATGGAAGACATTAAGAAAAGAGCTGAACAGGCACACTTGACACCAGACGTACAATTACCTGACACACACGACATGATTTCTCAACCGGTAGCCACTCAATCCACAGACGCTCCAGACATACTTGCACTAACAACCACCCAATCATCTGTCATTTCCCAAGATCAAATCACACAACAACATGATACACAACACACATATGATAACCTACAACAGACACTCATTTTCGAACAATCACTACCAAGTACACAACACACAAATAATACACAAAATAATGAAACTGAGGTACAGGATGTTATAGTCAACGAAGACCAAGACCCGATTATACTTGAACTATTGCAAGTACTATCGGAAGTTAGGGAAACACCTATAGAACTCAGAAAGTTTTTGCCAAAACCAAATTTTAACAAGCAGTTCGTACGTAACTTGAATACAATCAATAAATACTTACCTAACCTATTAGTAACAAACGAGACATTGCGCGAAATTAACGACATAATCTATGCAGCTGCTAAGACATTAATTACCACAAACCAACAAACTCCGTACACACCATCACAAGTTCAGAAACCGAAATTAGATCCACCATGGAAAAGAAGGATAAAACGAAGAATAGAGGAATTTAGAAAAGAGTTAGGAAGGTTAGTTGAAATTAAAGTAGGAGCCAATAGTAGAAAAATGATAAACATCAAACGTAAACTCTATGAAAAATACAAAATCACAAACGAAGATAAATTAAATAACACAATTGAAATGCTAAAACAAAAAGTGAAAGCTTTGACAGGTAGACTCCGTAGGTACGACGAAATTAATGAAAGGAAAATTCAAAACAAGATGTTTGCAGAAAACCAACATAAATTTTATAGGTCACTGGATAATACACAACATAATCCCACCCATATCCCAGCAAAACAGGACATACAAAACTTCTGGGAAAACATCCTATCAAATCCCATATCATATAATACAGAAGCAACGTGGATATCCGATATAGAAGAGGCAGCAGAAAACATAGAACAACACCAGTTTGAAGAAATAGATATAGATAAAGTAAAGGAAGCAATAAGGAAAACTCAAAATTGGAAAACACCAGGAATAGACAAAATACAAAATTACTACCTGAAATATTTCACTAGTACACACAAATACATAGCCAAATTATTTGATAGGATGATGAAAGGATCAGAACCCATCGATAGCTGGTTTACAACAGGGCAAGTCATATTGATACCCAAAAGCGACGACACCCGGGACCCGAAGAACTGGCGTCCCATAGCTTGTCTACCAACTATGTACAAAATACTAACGTCTATAATGGCTAACGAACTCTACATTCACTGCGATAAAAATGACATTCTAGCTCCAGAACAACGGGGCTGCAGACGCCGAGTGCGGGGCTGCAAAGACCACCTCATGATCAACAAAACTATACTGGAAGACGCACACAAGTGTCAGAAAAACTTAAGTATGGCGTGGGTTGATTATCGGAAAGCTTTTGATAGCATGCCGCACGAATGGTTACTCAAAGTGCTAGACCTTTACAAATGTCCACCAGCTATCCGAAGGTTTCTAGAGATAGTCATGCCTACATGGAATGTGATCATGACAGCTCGCGGTACGAATGCGTCTGCAACCACCGACCCCATATACATCCGCCGAGGAATATTCCAAGGTGACTCATTATCCCCTATCCTATTTTGTCTGGGCCTCAATCCAATCTCCCAAATCCTTAACAAATATGAGCGCAAAGGGTACCGACTCAAGGACGATACCACGATAAATCATTTGCTATATATGGACGACCTTAAAATATACGCTAATAATAAAACCAACCTCAAAGTTCTAATAGACAGCACAGAAATCTTCACCAGGGATATAGGAATGGAATTTGGTCTTAACAAATGCAACGTTTTGCACATGGTAAGCGGTAGAAGAAAAGAACAGCAAGGGGAAGGCCATGTCCTATTAAACGGCAAAGAGTTCAATCACCTACAAATAAATGAAAACTACAAATACTTAGGGATAAACGAATCAGGAAAAATAGATCACGGAGAAGTTAGGCAACAAATCCAAAAAGAATACTTTAGACGGGTAAAAAATTTAACATCTTCTCACCTCAACGCGCGAAATCTTTTAAGGGCAATAAACATCTACGCAGTTCCGGTTTTACTTTACACGTTTGGGATAATCAATTATAAAACATCAGATATGAAGAAAATAGACGTTAAAACTAGAAAACTTTTATCAATCAATAAAGCACATCAACAGAAAGCAGACGTAGAGAGATTGTACTTGCCGATTTATGAAGGAGGAAGAGGCCTAACCAGTCTAGAAACACTATACAAAACACAAATAATTAAATACAAAGCATACATAGAAACAGAAAAAGATTACATATTGAGAGCAATAGTAGAGCACGATAGAAATAAAGATAAATACTCAATAATCAAGGAAACACAAATCAATTTGGAAGAAGTAGGACTAAGACAAAATGAAAAATATGCAGATAAAGAAATTAAACACGCAATAGTTAAAACAAGAGTAGAAAAAATAAAGTCCAAACCACTGCACGGGCAGTTCTATAAAGCCGTTCTGGAAAAAGAAAATATAGATAAGGCACAGTCGTTCCGTTGGCTTAAAAAACAACCGGTATCTCCATCATTAGAGTCAGCCATATTTGCAATTCAGGACCAAGCAGTAATGACTAAACAACATGAACGAGACATCTTGAAAAAAGCAGTAGACGGTAAGTGCCGGCTATGTTTAGTAAAAGACGAGACCACTCAGCATATTGTCTCAGGGTGTGAAAAACTGGCAGGCACTTACTATATCAAACGACACAACAATATAGTACAGTATATTTTCTGGACACTGGCCAAAAAGCACAAATTCCCGGTCTCCAACTTGTGGTGGCAAGAACACCTGACTCAGCCACTGGTAAAGGAGAACGAGAATGCAAAACTAATGTGGGAGATACCGGTTCAGACAGACGTTACAATAGTACACAATAGACCAGACATAATATACATAAATAAAACAGAAAACAAAACATACCTCATAGACATCACAGTACCATCAGATTACAATATAGGAGCAAAGGAAATAGAAAAACTAAGTAAGTACCACCCACTAAAACGAGAAATATCCAGGCTATGGAAAACCTCCACAGAAATCATCCCCATAGTAGTAGGAGCCACTGGAGTAATAGCCAAATCCTTACACAGATACTGCACAAAACTAGATTCTAATATAAACACACACATTATCCAAAAACAAGCCGCAATCCACACATCAACAATAATCAGCAAAGTTTTAGGAGATTCAGTTTTCGTTAGCGGGGGAACTGAGCCACCCTTTCCCTGAGGGTCTCGGGGCGGGAGCTCAGTAAACCGAGCCTAGAGCTCGAGTAGAGGAAAACCTCAACAAACCTAACATAATATTATAGGTACGACGAAATTAATGAAAGGAAAACTCAAAACAAGATGTTTGCAGAAAACCAACACAAATTTTATAGGTCACTGGATAATACACAACATAATCCCACCCATATCCCAGCAAAACAGGACATACAAAACTTCTGGGAAAACATCCTATCAAATCCCATATCATATAATACAGAAGCAACGTGGATATCCGATATAGAAGAGGCAGCAGAGAACATAGAACAACACCAGTTTGAAGAAATAGATATAGATAAAGTAAAGGAAGCAATAAGGAAAACTCAAAATTGGAAAACACCAGGAATAGACAAAATACAAAATTACTACCTGAAATATTTCACTAGTACACACAAATACATAGCCAAATTATTTGATAGGATGATGAAAGGATCAGAACCCATCGATAGCTGGTTTACAACAGGGCAAGTCATATTGATACCCAAAAGCGACGACACCCGGGACCCGAAGAACTGGCGTCCCATATCTTGTCTACCAACTATGTACAAAATACTAACGTCTATAATGGCTAACGAACTCTACATTCACTGCGATAAAAATGACATTCTAGCTCCAGAACAACGGGGCTGCAGACGCCGAGTGCGGGGCTGCAAAGACCACCTCATGATCAACAAAACTATACTGGAAGACGCACACAAGTGTCAGAAAAACTTAAGTATGGCGTGGGTTGATTATCGGAAAGCTTTTGATAGCATGCCGCACGAATGGTTACTCAAAGTGCTAGACCTTTACAAATGTCCACCAGCTATCCGAAGGTTTCTAGAGATAGTCATGCCTACATGGAATGTGATCATGACAGCTCGCGGTACGAATGCGTCTGCAACCACCGACCCCATATACATCCGCCGAGGAATATTCCAAGGTGACTCATTATCCCCTATCCTATTTTGTCTGGGCCTCAATCCAATCTCCCAAATCCTTAACAAATATGAGCGCAAAGGGTACCGACTCAAGGACGATACCACGATAAATCATTTGCTATATATGGACGACCTTAAAATATACGCTAATAATAAAACCAACCTCAAAGTTCTAATAGACAGCACAGAAATCTTCACCAGGGACATAGGAATGGAATTTGGTCTTAACAAATGCAACGTTTTGCACATGGTAAGCGGTAGAAGAAAAGAACAGCAAGGGGAAGGCCATGTCCTATTAAACGGCGCAGAGTTCAATCACCTACAAATAAATGAAAACTACAAATACTTAGGGATAAACGAATCAGGAAAAATAGATCACGGAAAAGTTAGGCAACAAATACAAAAAGAATACTTCAGACGGGTAAAAAATTTAACATCTTCTCACCTCAACGCGCGAAATCTTTTAAGGGCAATAAACATCTACGCAGTTCCGGTTTTACTTTACACGTTTGGGATAATCAATTATAAAACATCAGATCTGAAGAAAATAGACGTTAAAACTAGAAAACTTTTATCAATCAATAAAGCACATCAACAGAAAGCAGACGTAGAGAGATTGTACTTGCCGATTGATGAAGGAGGAAGAGGCCTAACCAGTCTAGAAACACTATACAAAACACAAATAATTAAATACAAAGCATACATAGAAACAGAAAAAGACTACATATTGAGAGCAATAGTAGAGCACGATAGAAATAAAGATAAATACTCAATAATCAAGGAAACACAAATCAATTTGGAAGAAGTAGGGCTAAGACAAAATGAAAAATATGCAGATAAAGAAATTAAACACGCAATAGTTAAAACAAGAGTAGAAAAAATAAAGTCCAAACCACTGCACGGGCAGTTCTATAAAGCCGTTCTGGAAAAAGAAAATATAGATAAGTCACAGTCGTTCCGTTGGCTTAAAAAACAACCGGTATCTCCATCATTAGAGTCAGCCATATTTGCAATTCAGGACCAAGCAGTAATGACTAAACAACATGAACGAGACATCTTGAAAAAAGCAGTAGACGGTAAGTGCCGGCTATGTTTAGTAAAAGACGAGACCACTCAGCATATTGTCTCAGGGTGTGAAAAACTGGCAGGCACTTACTATATCAAACGACACAACAATATAGTACAGTATATTTTCTGGACACTGGCCAAAAAGCACAAATTCCCGGTTTCCAACTTGTGGTGGCAAGAACACCTGACTCAGCCACAGGTAAAGGAGAACGAGAGTGCAAAACTAATGTGGGAGATACCGGTTCAGACAGACGTTACAATAGTACACAATAGACCAGACATAATATACATAAATAAAACAGAAAACAAAACATACCTCATAGACATCACAGTACCATCAGATTACAATATAGGAGCTAAGGAAATAGAAAAACTAAGTAAGTACCACCCACTAAAACGAGAAATATCCAGGCTATGGAATACCTCCACAGAAATCATCCCCATAGTAGTAGGAGCCACTGGAGTAATAGCCAAATCCTTACACAGATACTGCACAAAACTAGATTCTAATATAAACACACACATCATCCAAAAACAAGCCGCAATCCACACATCAACAATAATCAGCAAAGTTTTAGGAGATTCAGTTTTCGTTAGCGGGGGAACTGAGCCACCCTTTCCCTGAGGGTCTCGGGGCGGGAGCTCAGTAAACCGAGCCTAGAGCTCGAGTAGAGGAAAACCTCAACAAACTATAATAATAATAATATAAACGCAGGGGCGGCTTTATGGCGAGCCGTTGGTCAGTGGCGACACCGCGTACCCCGGGGCTAAATGAGACCCCTGACCCCTGGCTTGCCTTAACCGGCCGTCCAGGAGTGGAAACCGCTAGAGCTAAGAACCTAAGCTCCAGGGTGGAAGTGTTAAAGGGCATGACGCCGCGAGTAGCTCTTAGTGAAAGTGCAGCACACCTCTCTACACCCTAAGCCACCCACGCCGATGTTGCCCCACCGGTGCCAAGATACGGCAGCCTTTATGGGGGGCCAATTCAGTGGGTGGCAAGTCATCACCTGCCTAAATATATTTTGAGATGAGACAGGATAAGGAAGGTGCCGTTTCTCATTCTATAGATCTGTTATTCCATCCACAAGTTGTTCACCTCAATAGCCCAGACTTTTTTAATCCTATACTGTACAATAGTTTCATATTACTTATTATACATATTCCATAATTGTATTTTTTATATTCAACAGGGCCTCTTGGTGTTGGCTTCGGCTCCACCAATGCCTACCAAATGTCCGGGCTAGACCCGAGAATTTCATTAAATAAAGTGTCATAATAATATTAGAAGATATAACGTTTTGTTAGATTGTAATTTGTGTTGTGTATACCTATAATCTTAATATATATTATTCTTCTGTGTCTTGTTAGTCACCTAACTCGTCCTAAACGGCTGGACCGATTTGGATGAAATTTTGTATGTATATTTCAATGGTTTCCTGGATGGTTTAAAACACAATTGGACCCGGTCAGGCAAGACGACATCTGCCAGGTCTGCTAGTAATAAATACATTATTGACTGCCTCGGTGGCTCAGTTGGTAGTGATCCTACTTTCTGTGCTTGGGGGCGTGGGTTCGATTCCCATCTAGGACAAACATTTGTGTGATGAACATTTGTGTTTGTTCTATGTCTGGGTGTTAATATCTATTTAAGTATGTATTTAAAAATATATATGTATGTATATCGGTCTCTGGCAGCGCCATATTACAAGCTTTGCTTAGTTTGGGGTCAGATGACCATGTGTGCAATAATGTCCCAGATAATGTCCCAGATATTATGTTGCGTTGTGTGTAACCTTGCATAAACAGATGATTAAATATTTTGTTAACAATTAATTCGAAAATTATATTCAGTAATAGACGTCAATTTGACACTACAGTAAACGCATTATCATTCTGAGCAAAGAAAAGTTTTTTTTTTTTGAAATTAGAACGACAATCAAGGCATTTTTGTATGAAATTTGTTCTAGCCACTTGCATCCATATAAAGAGATAGCAACTGTGTTAGCAACTGTGACGCGAAGTTCGACGCGTTGACCTAAATAAGTATGTTCAATCACATATCTGTTACAATACCTGGCGACAGAGTTTCCTTGCCATTTCCGTTCTATTTACCTTTCTTTTCTGTCATTCTGAGTCGTCGGGCCATAAACCATTTATCTGTTTATCTCGCTCGCACTTACAGGTCTAATAGTATGACTTTTATTGCTCAACGACTCAGTTGATAATGCGTTTACTTTAGGCTAGAATCTTAAATTGGAAGCGATGTAATTTATAGTATTTTTAACCGACTTCCAAAAAGGAGGAGGTTATCAATTCGACTGTTTTTTTTGTTACCTCAGAACTTTCGACTAGGTGAACCGATTTTGATGATTCTTTTTTTTTATTTGAAAGTTGGTGCTTCCCGTGTGGTGCTATTTTAATTTGGTCCAGTTCTGAAGTCGGTTTTTTTATATTAGTAACTAGCCGCCCACCCCGGCTTCGCACGGGTGTAAGGTTGGCCTTCGGCCTCACTACAAAATACAACATGACCTATGTCACCCGAGAATAGTGTAGCTTCCCAACAGTGAAAGAATTTTTTAAATCGGTTCAGTAGTTTTTGAGTTATTTCTTTACAAACATCCAAAAATCCAATTCTTTCCTCTTTATAAATTTAGTATACTCGTATGCTATATATAGTATAGATTATTAATAAGCAATATTGGGAAGTGAAATAAATTTTATCTTACATATTTATGACCTTATATGAAGCAATGAAATCACGAGTAGAAATAATCGAAATCGTTCACTTTCATAATTATTGGAATTCATAAAACAATTTCACGGGCACTTACTACAAAGTGCATTTGATGCAAATTCTCCGCATTATCGTACCATGTTACTTGGAATACGTGAAATTTAATTCGTTTAAGTGGCAGCAAGCTAGGGGTGCTGTGTTCTGATGAATTCGTGAGTCCGAAGTATTGTGTTTCCGCGGGCTGTAGGCTATTTTATTTTCCGCTTTTTGGGTAATCAATAGGGGAAGCTCGACGCCCCTGAACAACTGAACGGAAGAGAAAGTTGTGGAGACGCTTTAATTTAAAATTAGTTTAAAACTTTATAGAAAATAATTATAGACGCGACGATCAGGGCCAAATCTCTTTCTTGTTTTAAGGATCACACATAATCTAAGTTCATGTTATATATGTATTTTATTCATAATATTTATGGTTTGTATGTAGCATTGTGTATTTATTGTATACATATATATTCATTTATAATTTATGTGCAACACCGACCTTTTTCAAATTCTTTAGTCCTGTCCATCCAAAGGTTGCCTGGAAAAAAAATCTCTAGGCGACAAGGCCACCCATTATACTGACTAATATATATTTTTGATAAATTTTCTCGGTAGGGTATATACTTCTAATTTGGTCCCATTGTCACCAAGTTAGGATCTGATGATAAGATCCCGGGGAATTAGAAATTAAATAATGAAATCAAGGGCAACCCTCAAATTTTATAGGCACTTATTACGTTTTTCATATATTTTGAAGTCGGTTTTTAATGTGAATCACTTGTATTGTTGTCTAATTGTATGTCTTTATGTCACAAATGATTCGGTTTCTTCTATGCAAGTGCGCTCCATCGTAGACCGCATCATCGCCGAGATGGCTTTCAAGCCTATTTATAAATAAATAAAAATCTTACGTTAGAACCTCTCCATAGATTTCAGTTTCCAATAGTGAAATCTAATATTCATTCCGATGATAGCTATGTTGGTATTCATATTGAATGAGACTACGGCTCGCCTGAAAATCGGGACAGTTTTAATCTTATTGGCTATCTGTTTATCTTGTTCGAATATTATCTTATTAGAGATCAGCTCTGTTTGTGATGTTTAAACGAATGAATATTAGGTAGTATTAGAAAACCTAAAGCAAAAGTTAAATAGCATATATAAAAACTAATTGTATGTTTATGTTGGATGTTCAGTAAGAATTTTGACATATCGGAGGGTGTCATTATGCTGATCATTATTAACAACTTTTACTATATAGCCACGAAACCTTAAACAAAAAACTCTTTCATATAAAATTCATTCACATTTAACAAAATGTATGGAACAGTTTTTTTTTACAATGAGAAGACTATCACCCCTACTCAGTGTAACTACTCCTGTAGAAATTATAATGTATTTTGGGAATTTCTTTTTCTGCTAATTGCGATTTATTTTAAGCAATATAATTTAAAAAAAAAAAAAAAAATCGATGCAACTCCTGACCAAAATGCCAAATTGCCTCTACTTTGCTCAAAGAGTGAACATTGCCATACAACGTGGTAATGGGGCCAGCATTTTGGGAATAATTCCCATTGGCAGCGGTTTAATAGATTAGCTTAGTAGATAAGTAGGTTTTATTTTTATATTACTGAGATGGAATCTTATTAAATTTATCGACCTACTCTAATATTGTAAAGGTGAAAGATTTGTATTTTTGGATGTTTGTAAAGAATTAACTCAAAAACTACTGGACCGATTTTAATCAAACAGTCATAACTTTATCAACAGTCACGTCAATAACGATGCATATATTTTTAACACAGCAAATTTGTTACAATAGAAATGAAAACTACTTCGTCCTTCACCGGCTCTCGATAAAACCACCAGTAAACAAGTGCGTTTTCGATACGGTCGATAGCAATCGGGGAGCAATCGCGCGGTCGCCAGACAACGGAAACGTCTCGAGTGGATGATTGAGCCGGAAAATAGGTCCTTGCTCGTTACGCATTTGTCGTAAGGCTGGGACAGGAACGTGTGCTGAAGAACATAATTCCACGTACATAAGATGGTCACTAGACACTTCGATATACAAGTCTTTTAGGCGTTAGGCATAATACGCGCGTGCATGGACGTGGAAGCTCTCCTTCAAAGCAATTTCAATCTTAATCGTCTATTTAATACGATGCAAACAAAAAAACACATCACGCGACGACCGAGGACATGGGTCACAGACGCAATCTTTTACGTTATGATTGTATTTGAAGGACTCTTAGGTTGAAATTGCTTTGAAGAAAATCACCCGCGTCTGCTTGCTAACCCTTCCTAATCGCCTGTCCTAGACTTAGATTAATGCGATGAGCGCTCTTTTGAATATCAAAGAATAGTTCCATAGTTTCTAGTAGACACCTAACGGATGTACCTTGCGCAATCTGACGCTTTACAATTGTGAAGATGCGATTGTATTGCCATCTGTACAATCAGCAGAAACGATTTCTTTGTGTTAAAATCGTCTCTCTGAAATGCTGTTATATAAGTCATGTTAGTTAATTATGGCATTTCAGAGAACCCTAGTTTCAACAAGTCAACTTCTTTTCATTACCTTTAAATGATTAAATTCAAAGAAAGTTGTTCTTTAGTACGAGTTGAACATGCTCTCAGCCTAAACTCTCAAGCACCGCAGTTACGTACTTGTCTGCACTGCCACAGGGGACAACCGACTTCAGATCTATTTGTTTTGGTACTTACTCCAGCGCGAATCGTTTGCTGTGTAAAAATAGAAATCTTTTATACATTACCGTTTCTGTATGTTTTCAAAAGACATTTATCATGACAAGAAATCCTAATGTCACAGATTTAATTTTAACCGACTTCCAAAAAGGAGCAGGTTTATCAATACGACAAGTTTTTTTTATGTTTATTACCTCAGAACTTTTGACTGGGTGAACCGATTTTGATGATTATTTTTTTATTTGAAAGCTGGTGCTTTTCATTTGGTCCCATTTCAATTTAGTCCACTTCTGATGAAGTTGGTTTTTTATATTGATAATTATTAAAGATTAAAAAACCTGATATATTTAGCGGAACATGGTTCGGAAACGGTATGGTATACAAAAAAAAGCGTCACCTTAATTTTAAAATACCTACAAGAATTCAATGATAGATACATTGTTTTAAACTATCACGATTGTTCATTACAGTTATATGATTATTAACGGGATATTCACCGTGATAAGGTTGTGGATGGAGCTCTCGCTATTTTTGCGCATGTACATAGGTGAGTGATTGGCCGATAAGTTCAAAGCTAGGTGCGGAGAAAATGATCTACTCTCTTTATTAGCTAACTAGCCTTAATACCTTCATTCACATCTCCTCGGTAAATATCCCGTTAATATTCATATAACTGTATTCAATAATATGCCATATGACGAGGTCCGGTTAAATTTAATTTTCAATTCCAACTTTACACATCACCATTTTGTATTTATGATGACGTCCTCACCGTCCTACCCAGTGACCCTGAATCAACACCTCATTTATACATAATTTTGTACTGAATAAGTGAAAATATTCGAAAATCGCTTGTAAAACTGCAGACCTAACAAAGTCAGCTTCAAAAGCCAGTCTCTATTTCCATTAACACCTGCCAGGGCTCTTGTTCGTTAATTCAGTGATTGTCAGGGCAATATATGCTTAATCCCGATAGTATAAGGTGTAAGTAACACCGACAGTATAACGCTAATGAATGGACTCGTCGATGGTGATGACGAATGGGAAGGTGTGGTGGATTGTAAGTGGATTATAGACTGTACGGGACGTAGACCGACATAGCTGGCGATACTGGCGTTCCCGTTTTTGTTTTTGTTGTATTGTTTCTGTTCGCGTCATTTTTGTAATTACCTAGACTGGATTTTGTTTCAAATCAGCGATCGCATTTAGCAACGTAAGGTAAAATTAGTCTGCAAAATTGGTGTATCAAATTTTCGTTAAATGGAAATTATCACGCGCGAAAATGAGACAGAGCATCTTGAAGCATAGATTAGACAAACTAGGGAGATATTCCTTAGAATATTATATAAGGCTCCATGTTTCCCCTACTTTTTTCACTATACCTACCGCCAAACCGCACAATAAAAAAAGTTTAGGTACAACCGTAAGGCACACTTACTCTGTTTTCACTCGCATCGAAAACAATGAAACAAGTAATAGTCCACATGCAAAAAAGGCGATATGGTAGTCTGCAGGGTGAGATCGACTTTGCATCAAGCCTTATTTAGTGTTAACACCCGCCACGTTACATTACCATATGTCCCTTGCTTGTCTGATCTGAGAACTAAAGTAACGTTTCTAAGCTACACCGTAATTGGCGTCACTAAGTTGATGTTTGCCTATATTAGGGTAGTAAGCGTAGCAGTAAACCGGAATCTATATATTATAGATTTGTCATCTATCAATCATGGATATTTGATCCGACACACGTTATAAAAAAAGTATAAATGAAACATCAATAAAAACCTACGCCCAATTATTAAAAGATCTCATGACTTTTAGCTGCTCGACAGATTTTGATCAAAGATAGCTAAGAATCACCGCCTTGAAATGTAATAAAAACGCATTAAATCAGCCCATCCGTTTGGAGAAGTATAGTTACCGATATATAAATTAAACATACTTAATACACGCAATAACACACACCATCTTAACTCAACCGGATATTATTTCTTCGTTTCTTCGTGGGTAAAAAGCAATAACTAAAACAGTTATCATGTGAGCCACAGCGAGTAATGACTGATATTTTTAATAAAACTTTGTGTAGACGCCCCAACCGCGCCCGCCCTAGCACACGTTTAGTTCCCGCCCGCCCAACGAGCACACATTAAGTGCTAACATAATTAATCGCACCATTTTCCCATATAATGCTGGAACATGCAACCGACAAATAAACACCTATATCTTTCACTTACAAACAAATTGGCTTTGCACTATGAAAAGTTACACTTTCATTGCATGTGGACTTTCGTGCTTAGAAAATGGTTATGATATTATTACTTATATGCTTATAAATAGTTCTAAAAAGATAACATAATTATTGGCAAAACTTTTATTTTTATTAGTGAGTACTTTTATTGTGATGTAATTTCCGTAGTTACATAATACATCAACAAACCCTATTTATATAAAAAAAGGCCAGAGAAAATGTCGTCGTACGCCAAGAAAGTACGCAAAAAGTTGAATATCTATTGCATAAACTAATTTATATTACAAAAAACATTATTGGAGCTTCGTTATGAATGTCACCTGGGCTGGGCTCGGCGCAACTTTGCCAATTTAACTTTATTTGTATCGGCCCGATATTTGTAAGATAAACTTGTTATGATGTATCTTTAGATTCTTAGGTACTTTATTTTCCTTTTTAGGGTTCCGTAGTGCTACAGGGAACCCCTCAGAATTAGCCTCAGATTAGACAATGAGGAAGTAATGGAAAAGTAGCGAGGCAAGTGCGAACATTCTAGATTCGTTATAGAATGCACCATGGCGGCCATTTTGACTGTAATAAATATAATATTAACCACGAAATCATATCACTAATGATTGTATAAAAACAAATATAATATTATTAATATCAAACCGATTAACGTGTAATTTTAAACAATAAGTAAGTGCTTTGGACTTACTTTGTTGAGTAAAACGACAGGAAGTGAGAATACAACAATGCTCCGCTAGGAGGCGCTAGGAGAGTCCGATGCCTGCCGTTTGGCCAAGAAGTAAAAGTCAGTATTCCGTTGGAGTCTTGTGGCGAACATCCGCGTAGTTGTTTTTCATAAGTGTAGCTACCACGGAACACTTTTTATTACTCCTAGCGGAGGCTACTAAGCTAATTCCTCATAAGTTTATATTGTGTGGTGTTCATCTGTGGAGGTGGTTGCGAATAGCGTATGTGTACGTGTAAATGAATGTGTAACACCATACGTACTATCAGAAAAAAAAACAGGAAATCAGAAAACATTATTGAGGCGCTCGTGTATTATCTAAGGCGCATTTACGTAGTATTACTTAGTATTCTGTGTCTGAACAGCTGATCATAATACCGCCGTATAATGATACCGAGGGGTGGCAAGCCAGGAGTGATTTCGTGAACAAGGAGCCTTGAGGTCGGATTATCGAATTATCAACAAAACATCGCCCTTGCGCGGCCCTCAGCTATAATTATCTTGCCGTTTTCCAATCCGATCGATAGTCCGCTTATTTTCTGAAATTTATCCGTATAAAAATGAATCACCACACAAAAAGGAGAAATCACCGCCTAAAAAAAACAATATCTAATTGTATTAAAACGGAAAATATATCTTAAAAAAACATACGGAATAAAAATAGGCGTATTGAAAACAAGGGTCCGAAATACGGAGTGTATGGTAGTTTGCTGGCGGGATTTTCCGGAGAGTGTTTTTAAGCGTTCCGCCCGATCCGATATACGCTGGGCAAATTAAAAGCAGGCCATGCGTGGGCCATTGTTAGGAGGCCCGAGTTTTATTGTTGCCGATTTGTCTGCTCGGGAAAACACAAATGGCCCGAGTCGGGGTTAGGCGAGGCTTTGAGTGAAAACCGCCCGTGATCTCTGCTTAACACGTGTTTAGGTTAATTTGTACTTACAGGTCAACTCATTTATACATTGTTCTTACAACTGTATGCTTATAAAGGTTACGTGCTTGCTATAAATGTTTACTAATGTACCTTTTTTAAATAGCAAGTGCCTCAATTAACTACACAATATACAAGCTAACATTTGCTTACATTATACAACAAAAACAGTTAGACTGCCCATAGATAGTTGAAGGTCTAAAGACTATCCATATGCTCAAGCTCAACATCAGTTGGCAGCGTACCCAGCATGCTGGCGGCGTCACCACGCTGATTTACTTAATCTGTCTTACATAACTTGAAGCTCGGGTAATTCCGAAAGCAGCGTGTAACATCCTATGAAAGGCGACTACGACAAAATCACGAACATTTGTTTTCGGAAATCCAAATAACAAGACACGGCTTCACTTTTTACACGCTCAAATATTTAAACGTAGAGTTATTGTGGACGGCAGCAAGGGAAGGGGCAAGAGGGTAGGGGGTGTGAGAAATAGTTAGAAATATCTCGCGACTATCCGAGGGTTTCTGCCCCTATTTCCACGGGATCGAGTCGAAATGACAACAGATTTAGGGAAAGCGGCAAGCGAGGTGTGAAATGTATCCGAGCGAGCTACGCATCTTATATGACATTCTTCACATCTGCTATGAATGTAGGCAGCGACGAGGCGATTCCCTAATCTCCCTTTTATTAAAAACATGTGTTGGACGGTTACCTCAGCACTTGTACCTCATATTTTTTATGAAAGTACCGGTGTACCCAAATTTTACCGCGACGGAAATATCTTTCCATGGCTCTTTGGATGATGTGATAGCAGTTTTCCCTTTTCACAGGTTTTTTGATTCTATTTTCCAACTAAACAGCTTATGTTTATTGAATTGCTGACAAATATTTTGTTAGTGATTCGGTCACAAATAATTCTACGTAAAACAATAAATAGGTATTTGTTAATTAAAAAAAAAACTGCTCATTGAAAAGTAATGCGTGGTCATACATATAAAAGTACGCGTCGACGGGAAAACCTTCTCCTTTTTTCGTCGGGTAAAAATATAAGTAAAATAAAGGACATTATTTGTAGCGACAATGAACATAATTGTAGAATACCTTACCAAAACGCTACAAATGCAACACAACATTTGTGTGAATTCGTTAAAAATCTTCAGTGCACAAAATATTTACAGTATCATTTTTGTTAATTACGCTAAACTGGTGCGATGATCCCAAAGAAAGTCCAGTTGAAGCGTACCATAATCTCTAAAACATTATTATATGTATTAATCTTGCATTAAGCTTTGTCTCGTTCTCTTCGCTAATGAGGGAACGAGACAAAATTCAAAGTAAGATTATAATAAGAATGTTTTTAGGTTATAGTAGCTCCTCTGGCCTCTGACCCGTATACTTCTGTGCCTCTGTCAAAAATGACGCCTGTCATCGCGGCGCTGTGAGACTTCCCTCCACACAGGTCGCTGGAGTTCAAGCAGATCCTTTGCACGGCGTCTGATCAGCGGTATTTCAGTTAAACAAACAACATTTATTGCGTAGCTGTTAATTATCTGAAAACGTAGCTTATAATTAGAATGAATATCGCCAATTATAATCAATGTAACAGTATCACCGCTAATTGTAATTAGGGTTCCGTGGGTACGATCGCCGGGGTCGGGTTACGGAGCTAATTACAAGTGTCGCGTTCTGCGGAACACTGAACAGATTGGGGAGCGAGGGTTCCGCTTTTCGACGGGAAAGTATTGTTGTCGAAATAGGCGAGCAGTTATTGGCTACTAAAAATTAACACAATAATAATCTATGAGAGATAACAAAGTAAAAGTATTTATTACTCTGTAATCTACAACGAATAAAATATTAAACTTATTCAAAGTTTTTTCCCTTCTAGTTTGAGTCAACACGTCAGATACACGGTACACGTCGTCGATTTCTTCTAGGCAAGCGTGATACATCATAGAGCGTATCATCGCTTAACATCAGACGAATTGGCGGCCAAGCGCAAGCCTATTATCTGAAAAAAAAATACCTTAAACTAAATCCACGCTGATTTAATAGTATACAAACAAATAGATGCAGGCGACGCGATCAAACCCATCCATCCTGCAACAAGTCACAGAGCAGAATCACACAGAATAGCAAGTCTGTGACAGAACCGACACAATCATGTACAACGCCCCCTTCACCGCGCGCCACCCGCTCTCACGAGATAGGTAATTGCTGTTTTTTTAATGTTATTAATAAACAGAAAAAAAATCTGCTAACCAGCTAAAAAATATAAAATGCATCATCCTCTAAAACATAATGCAATGTCGTCGAAGATGCCGCTCCTTCCGCTTGTCGAAAGCTGACGGCTGTTTGAATATGTGATTCCGCTCCGCAAATAGAGATTTATTTCCGCACAATGTCGCAATATGATTTCTCTTTTTGTCGTCGCCGAATTTTGGTTTGTAAGCCAATTTTAATGTAAGAAAGAAAAAGAAACATTATGCAATATTATTTTATTTTATCCAGATTATAACTAGTTTATTATACTATACATATATTTATAGAACTAGAATGGATCTGCAGGAGGATTGGTTGTATCAAATTTCAATCGTCCTCTCACAGATTCAGTGACTCACGATTTGAAATATTTTTTTATGCCATAGGTAACCAACAAGCTAACGGGCCGCCTGATGGTTAAAAACCTATGCCTACGGATACCTGTACCACCAGGGGCATCACAGATACTCGTAAGTTGTGACTATCTAATACTCTATTAACAGCCCTTTTGAAGAACCCCTTGTTATAGTTACTCGGAAATGCGACAGAAGGAGCTCATTCGACATTTCTTTAATATTTTAGCGTATGTATTGTAAAATTGTGAATAAAGTAATATAATATAAAAAAAAATATGTTAAATAAGAATTACTTTTTTTACATTAAAATTTGATTACCATAGAAATGTAGGTACTTACTACGCAGTATCTATGATCTAGACGTCATGCGCTGCAAGTAAATGATTGACAATAAGTCCGATTTTGTAAAATCTGCAAGTTGAAGTGGCGATGGGCAGGCCACATCGCTCGAAGCCGCATCGATGACCGATGGGGAAGAAAGGTTCTTGAGTGGAGATCACAAACCGGAAGACGCAGAGTAGGTAGGCCTCCTACTAGATGGACCTGGATGGATGGACGACATTGTGAGAGTCGCGGGCATCCAGTGGATGCAGATGGCAGGATGTCGTTCAGTGTGGAGGTTAAAGGATTTTAGCAGTGGACGTCTTCTGGCTGATGATAATGAAGTCTGATTTTGACTGAACTTGCCTGTTGGTAAGCGACGATATAGTCAAAGATGGAGCACGCAGAATTTGAAGAAGATACCTGTTCACTCTGACCTTGAAAAGTTCTAGATTTTCCATGACCTTTGTCACGATGGATTGCAAATGCAAAAAATATGCAACAATTTACTAAAAAGTAAAAAATGGTAAAAGTTAATTATATATAGGGTTCGTACCTGAGTATTCCGTGTCAAGCTCGGCCGACCGCGATGAACCTATCCCGACACAATCAACCTACCCTCATTTAAATATCAAAACAGACCTTACGACGCGCAGTTTAACCCGCCCTCTATCTCCCGACAACATAACACAAACAAATTAATTCCAATAATCAACCCTAATAAATACGGATCTGTTTACCCCATAAAGAATAAATGCCATAATAATTGGGCCAAGAGGTTACAAACAGTCCTGAATTCAAAATTTAGGAAGGGTGAATTAATTTCGCATTTCAAGAACGTTATAATAATGAAAAGTTTACCGCGTGCCGCGCTCAGGGGAAAGTTTGCCGAATTCGATAGGTTTTCATTAACGTCGATACCTACTCAGTTAGTCACGTGTGTTCGTTACTAAAATACGAGAGCAGTCATAAAGCTTCTCATTAAATTACGCTCTCCTATAAATTTAAGGTAAGTTTGCAATATAGAAAACTTGACTCCATCCAAATTATGTTCACTTACTTGGTTCTATTCATTAAATACCGCAAAATTCTTGGAAGTGCCAAGCGAGAAAGATGAATAAACTGAAGGTGTCAAGATTAAGCTCCGAAGCCGCCGCGGCGCGTGAAAATACAGGCAAAATTGTTCACGGACTATAAAACTGCACAAAGGCTTTTCAATTAAAACTTTCAATGGCGTCCTGGCGCTAATTATGGCTCGGGCAAGGGACATCTATTAGTGTAAAATAAAGCGGCGACCGCGGCGGCGACAGCGGGAACGCGCGCCGCCGCCGCTCCGCTCGTGTCGCATCGATGCGCGCCCCTCGCTAAGTGAATTCCGTTAATTAAACCATAAAAACTTCGATAAATTAAGATCCCAGCCAATTCCCCCCGTAATATAGTCGTGCCTCGAAAGATTTCAGATGCAAACGACTAGATACAGCGCGCTCGCCGGCCGTCGGGTACAGCGACATAAATTGTTTCACCCCTCTACATTTGTTTGCGGCTTCATTTAATTTTACTTATTGTGCTGTTGGTACGAGGGCAATCAAATTGTTACTTCATAAATAATCCATTTGAATAACATAAGATTTCATTGCTTTTGTAAATTATTTCCAGCGCCGAATTTTAAAGGACGAACCTTTTACTCAAAAAATCTTTTGTTCAGTATCACTATAATCCTTAAGTATGAAGTTTATATATTGTGAACATAGCCATTGAATCTATTTCTCAAAAAATCTTTGGAAATTCAGAAAACTTTTATGGTAGCTACGGTAAAAAAAGTATTGATCTAATTATAATTGACTTGACTTGACTTGTAATTGACTTGAAGTGTTGAAATGACATTACAAAACTATAAGACCATGTGACCTATTTCCTCTGCAAACGTCAACGATAAACGCTTTGTCTAACTTCATTAATTACCAACAACCTGCCAGCATCGCCGGACAAAGCCATCCAAATACGCGATAAGGCGCGCCCTACGAACGACGAACCTATAACACAGAAAACTGCAGAAGGCCAACTTCAAAAACACAACGAAAAGAACCATACGAATGAATTGTATTGTGAGCACTCACTGCATCTTACCACCAACTCTGAGTACACAGACAAAAATAATGTTGTTTTATTTAACAAAACACGAGAGATGATTACAGCAAACTTCTATGTCATGAATGTTTAAAAGATGTCTTATCCAAAAGTAATCAGAATAAAGAAAAACATATTTTGAATAGGTGTATAGATCTATATCTATTGGAGATGATAATGTGTTGAAGAAATGATATCTTGAAGTTAAGAAAGAAAAATATCTATAGAGAATTACTCAGAAAACTGGTTGAACCCCTTCACAGAGCTTTATATTACAGCTTTTTAGAGGTCTGTAGGAAAATGGTAGAAAGGAATCCGGAAAGGAAGAAGCTAAAACGTAGTTGTCTGTTTCCAAGATTTTCTCAGGTACAAAAAATAACTCGACTTGAAATGTGGCACAAATTTAATGTGCGGAACGCGCCAGGAGTATTAAGATTTCGTCTTTTGGGCAACGCGCTCCGGTAGCGCATCTGAACAACATTTTAGTCGAACAGCATAACTAAGCGTTTTCGCGCTGGCGTTTTTTACTATAAAAAGGGCAGATACATAAGTATCTGCCCTTTTTATAGTCTGTGCTTATATGGAAATTTTCATTACATTTCGAGGTTAAGTGCTTGTGTGCTTTGCCTAATTGGAGCGTGTGTGGGGAAACTGCGCCCGGCTTATAAAAGCCACTTTTTGTGTATTCTACCACTTTTTGCGTATCAATTTACATCGGGTGTGCAGAGTTCGTTGTTTTGGTTTAACTTCTTGTTTGTAGCTTTAGTAATTTGGCATGGTCTTTGATTTACGTAGTTATTTTAACTAGCAGCGTCCCTCAGTTTCACCCGCTATCTTACAGGGACCATAAATCTTTTTGGGAAAATTCTCATAAGAAACACCGATCATGTGCGAGTTAGGCACGTGCTAAAGATCCTGAACTGAGTTTTATTGACTACCCCGGTGGCTCAGTTGGTAGTGAACCTAACTTCTGTGCTTGGGGGCGTGGGATCGATTCCCACCTAGGACAAACATTTGTGTTTGTTCTATGTCTGGGTGTTAATATCTATTTATGTATGTATTTAAAATAGGTATATATGTACGTATATCAATCTCTGGTAGCCATATTACAAGCTTTGCTTAGTTTGGGGTCAGATGACCGTGTGTGCAAAAATGTCCCAGATATTTATTTATTTAATATTTGTTGTTTTACTCTAAGGGTAGGTTAAGTCTTATATTCTTGCCAAGTTTTAGCCATTTAATTTTGCCGTTGCGGAGTTGAGTAACAGACTGACTTACATAATACTTGTTTTAATATTTATCGGGACTTATTGCGCACTATTAAATATAGGTAAAAATAGATACCTTTCGCTCGACGTTACATAATACTTACAGACAAACATTCGCATTTAAACTATTTGTGTGATTAAAACTTCGAATAATTTAAAAAAAAAAAGGCTCATAAACCAAATCATTCCATTTTACAAATGTTTTTCGGTAATTTTTGAATATAGAATAACGTTGCAAGTGGTAGAGCGCAATTTTCGTATTCATTTTTTATAATAAAAAGGAGAAAAAAAAGTTGAATAAATATTTTTTTATCGTCCTCTTTCGTCAAAATAAAACATTTGATCTTAAAATTACTTTAAAAGATTTGCAATGTTATTAAAAAGTGCCCTCTCGTCGTTTTTACTTATACCTAGTGAATTTTTATATGTTAATAATGAGCGAAAGAGCGCAGCTT
Source organism: Agriopis leucophaearia (assembly GCA_949125355.1). Classification (NCBI taxonomy): domain Eukaryota; kingdom Metazoa; phylum Arthropoda; class Insecta; order Lepidoptera; family Geometridae; genus Agriopis; species Agriopis leucophaearia. The sequence continues at coordinate 9,427,209 of OX421278.1, forward strand.
TAATCCCTTAAGTTACGCTTATAGCCGATTGACTACGACGCTGTTATTCATGAATAACCAAATACGAGAACATATAGGTAGGTTTTTCATGCATGTATATAGTTTTATAGGTTAGCTACGCGGTCACATCCTCCGATATATGGATAGTAATAAAAGACTTTTTTCTTTTATTCGATAGAAAACAAAAATATAAACCCAAAAGTTACACTTCCTTAAATAAGCAAAAAACCTCCTGAAACTACAAATATACCGCTAAAAGTTAAAGCTACGAAACAGAGCTTTCCGGGGAGTTAACTCCGAGTTAAAAGAGATCCGAACATCTGGTAAAGCAAGGAAAAGCCACCGGTTTTCCAGCAATAAAATCTTTTTCGAGAACTGGCATTCAATTCAACAGGTGGCTTCTTTTATCAATTTGAATGTAATAGCCTTTAGGTATCGTTTGAGATCTCTGGGCCCATTCAAATTGGGGTGCAGATGGTTAAAGAGCCTTTGGGCAATTTAGTCAAAGTTATCTGATGCTACCGAATGACTCTTTTGCTGGAGGTATTCATAAGTTTATTACTGCTGAATTAGGAAGTATTCAGAGACACAGTAGTGCTTCAACAAAGCTTATTAAAATTTATAAGTGTTCTGTCAAATTTACTACTTAACAAAAACTTAAAAACCTGACAACGATATTTTTTGGAACTAAATTTGCAAACGGTAAACGTGGAAAAAAAAACGCTTCTATGTTCCACTGTTTTTTTTAATGTATGTCCATCGATTTCTGCGCCAACTGTTGACCGATTTCAAAAAGAAATATTTTGTTCGGTCCAATTTGGTCCCATTGTCACCAAGTCAGGATCTGATGTTGGGAAATTTAGGGCAACCCTCACCTATTATAGGCACTTATAACGTTTATTTATATATTTTTGAAGACGGTTTTTAATGTGATCTACTTTCATACGTTATTATGGATGCGCCCTCAGTTTTATCCACGTAGAAAATTCCTCGGGACCCGTAAATTTTCCGTGAATAAAACACACTTTTTAATATTAGTGCGCAGCATGATGATATGATATGATGTGTCGACTTAGTAATGTTGTACAGTTGTTTGTGTCGAAAGTTTCATCTAGATGCAACCCCTGCGCAAACCAAGATACGGCATCAAAAGGCACGTGTTAGCGAGTCCACACTTCAGCGTGTTACCACAACGTCAGCTAAAAGCCACTGAGCCACTGTCAATCAACTGGAAAGCCACTCCGTACTACTGCTATCTGTCCTCTATAATCCAACAACTCGCCGCAAACGATTATAGACCATCATGCTTATAAATAGAGCTGATAGTTGTGCAGTTGCGATTGTGTGCAGAAGTTTAGTCGGCGCCAGAGGCGAGCCAAAGCGCGTCAAGATTTAAGTAGTTTACGCCAGGAAGTCTGGTTCGAGTCGTCTTGTTTGGTCCGTGCAAGTCGCTAACTCGATATTGCACGCTCACTTTATGGCCAAGTTTAATGTCACGCTCTGCCACCGCGACTCGCTTATATTCGCCTCGGGAAACATTTATTAGTTTTCTCTTTGAGTCTTCGGTGCAACAAGTCAAAGTTTTCCGTTTCGGTGGTCCCTTTTGTTTTTTGAATAACTTCGCACTTTCAATAGATTTATATTTGCCGTTGAACTTCGACGCGACGGAGCGGAGGTTCAACTTTTGTTTTGTTTCATAAGTGGTGTAGAATGTTGCGAAATAATTAATGATTAGAGTAGTTTGTGATATATTGTTTAAGTGTTATATGATAACGTTTGATTCTTTGTGGTAGTCCATTTTGAGTAATCACTCGAGTTCTAAATCGCGTTAGATTAAAATGAAAATCTAAAGAAAAGGTCAAAGTGGTCATCAAATGATTCTATTCGACAATTTTGGCGATTTTGTAATTCCAATGCATAGATCACTGAACAATGAAATAGAAATGTTTTGTCACATAAAAAAATGTTACACAGCTTCACGCTCGTGTACTTAAGTATTTTTTTAAAGTATATACAGTATCCTAGTGTTCTCATCATAAATGTGTTAATAACTGTTGTATGCCAATAAATTTAACTTCATGCTTGTATTAAGAAGTGAGCTATTTAAGAAAACTTACACTATCACTTGTGCAAGATTTTTTATATCTTCTGAATTCCTACACAAGATTTTGGTACTCTTAAGTTAGTGTTTGCCATAAAAATAACTTCACGACCTTTAAAATGTTTCTCAGACTCCAGATTTCAAATAAAAATCTCAATTCACAACGTAATAAATTAATCCAACATTTAAGAAGCAATCTTCCTACCGTCATTTTTACACGGTCATTAGGTATAAATGGAATGGCTCTATCAGGGCCTGAATGGACGAGTGTAAAGCGATCCGGTTTAAATGCCGGTCTCAATCTGGGCCCCGGCATAAAACTGGCGGTAAAACGGAGTCTGCGGTGAGACGCCCGCCCCCGGCCGGCTGGGCGGGCGCCTCCGCTGGGCGGCCGGATGGGCCAAGCAAGCGACTGTGCGAGAGACTTTATTTTTCATTATTGAAAATTGATTTTTAAACAGACCTTTGTGTTTGATTAACCAAGAGTGGTTTTACTAATTCATTCCAATGGAAGTGGTAATGTACACATATTGTGAAACAAATACTTGGCAACTTTGTGGAACTCTCCGAATGAAAAAGAACTAATATGGCAGACATTGGTCTATAAGTAGATACAAATGTTTGTGTATTTGGATGCACAAATATGTGTAGACGCCCGCTCACGGCTTGCACCGAGTGTGTGGTGAATGTTATTATACTCAATAATAATGCGATCTCGTTCAGTTTGCATAATGCCATCCGCTAGTGGCAGCTTACCAGATATTTGAAAAGTTGCGAAGTGAACCCAACCCTAGTCGAGACCGGGGACATTGTATGAACGTTTCAGCACTGGAACTTAGCTTTTGATGTTTTCGCGTTTAGTAGATAGTTAAGTTTACGTGGCTGGCTATTATTACGTCTGTAGTTATAGTTCACAATTTAGTTCAGAGCTTACAAGTTGAGGTAATAGCATAACTTTAGTTTGGTTGTGTAGAATTGTTTGTGTCGTAATAGTAGGCCGATGTTAGAGTCTAAACTAACGCTGTTTTTTATAATATGTAAATAATATTTACGGTATTTTTGTGCCATCTCTCTATATTTGTACGCCTAGGCAAAATATGATGCAAATTGACTACTAATATTATTCCTGCGTTTTTAAATGTGTGGAAGATTTACTCGTGTTTTGTGCAAATAAACTATTTTTATCTTCACCCAGATAGAGCAGATATTTAAATTCAACACTCTAATCTAACACAAAATCTCCTTTTAATAAGGCAGGCGCGGTACCACTGAGCCAAACCGATCGTAGGTCATATAGGTATACCCGTAGTTAACAATACTCCATCCGAACTACATCCATCATCAGGCTATCATTTTCCACTGGTAGGACACAGCTCCTCTCAGAGAGAGAGAGAGAGAGAGGATAAGCCTTAATCCACAATGCTTGCCCAGTGCATGCTGATTAATTTCACATATCTTTGAATTTTTGAGGATCTTGGACATACCTGTTTCCTGACGATGTATTCCTTCACCGTTGTTTAGCGATGGCATCGAAACTGCACATTTTCTTGAGTACTAAATAAGTCATTGGTGCAGGGTCGAGGATCGAACCGGGTGCCGTCAGATTGTAAAGCGCACATGCTACCGCCCGTCCACCATTGCTCACTACATCGCTAGCTACATTATCTTTATAATCAGCCTATCTTAGTTCACTGCAGGAAGTTTTTTCTTCAAGGCACGCATGTTGTTACTCTATCAAGTCATAAGGCGTCCTATGCTACGTTTGCCAATATGTGGTCTCCTCTTTAAACAATACTACCCCAACGGTTACCGGCAAAAGATATGACCGGCTCACGATACGCTAAGCTGTGTTGGTGACTTTGGTTTTCTGGCGAATCATTTCATTCCGGATAATCCTCAGAGAATCGCTGAGCACAGCTCTTTCCATAACTCGCTGAATGAAGTAAAATCTACATTGATAGTCATTGTATTAATAATAAGGCTTCTTCCAATTGAAATGAAGACAGCGTATTAAAATCGACAGGACAGCCAATTTGCTACATCCACAAATAAACTGAACCGCTCAGGGGCACCTGAGCGTCCAAAACACGTTGTGAGGGGACGTGATTCAAACTGAAAACGAGAAAATAGAGAAAATACGGTCGTATCTCGGTGGCTGTCGACTCCACGTTTGTCTTAAACCGGTGTAAAATAAAATCGTACGTGCAAGTATCCCTACAATCAGAGAACTAGATCTACCCTATGTTACCTTTATGGCGATTCGCTGTACCTTGCACCAAATTGTACGGTTTGATTGGAATTTAAAGTCAATTGCAACGATTTAAACCCTATTCGGTACTAATAAGGTATGTAATGCACCAATGCGTATTGAAATTAACACAATTTGGACTGTTTTTGAATCTATAGGATCTCCTGCAGTGCTGTGTGTGTTCAGGAAAGATTTTAACCTTATGTGAATAGCACTATGAGCTACAGTTTCATGTCAACCTTATTGCGATGGACTAAGGATCATTTTAATAAACTTGAACTGACTGCGAGGTCTGATATGCATCGGATGATCGGACTACACCAGACAAATATTTTTCCATTTCCACGGAATTGTCCCTACATCGAGGATTAAGAGCATTGTGTTCGGTTCGGATCCATTCGCTCTTATTTTTAAGGTCATTCGTTAAATTTAAGATGTTAAGGTTACACAGTGTCTTAGTTACCAGAAAAAAGAAGAGATTTGAAACTAGTGTAGGATAACAAAATATAACAATAACATAAAAAACTACAAGTTTTAGCGAATCAAAGTTGAGTGAAAATTAGGCACCGAATGCAGATGCATAGCTTACGAATAGCCAAATTATACTTATGATTATAGAGCAATAAGTAGGTATGAGAATAGGTCGTAAAGTATATTTCATACCGCTAGGTGATTAGAGTGTCCCACTTTTCATCATCATCATCACAATTTTTCATCACCACGCGGTTGAAACCGCGGGGTGCTGTCACAATAAAATAATCGTTATTTTCGTTTTGTGCATAGTCATCTAATCCAAGAAAATCTGAGTGGATTTTCCTGAAATATTTTTTTTGGGAATGCATTAAGTGGGGACAACTTAATGCATTCCCAAAAAAAATATTTGCGGCGATATAATATACAAAGGCGGCTGATATCGATCAGCAAACATTCGCTGGCACAAGTATCCAGGTGTCCCCTGCTGTGCAAACAGTACTCCCGCGCCGCCGCCTTCAGCCCTCAGGGCTACATCAAAATGGCGGAAATCCCATATTGCCTACATCTCGGGACGGAAGCACGATTTTATAAGTTTAGGGATTTGTGTCAATATTTTACTAGGATAGCGGACGCGGACCCGACTGAGGTTATATCCCTACATCTCGCTACATCTTCAGCTACTTATTATTATGTGCGAGATCATCTCGCCTCTGAAACTTTATTAATTTAAGTCGATTCGGCGAAGTTGGCGTGTAACGTTTGTTAATCGTTCTCGAGTTGCGAGTTAAAGTTAACGCGAGTATTTTTGTTAGATCTCTTGTCGGGAACTCGCAAGTGTATCGTGATTTATGGAATACATTTGAACATTCACGGTTGGCGTGTCAGTGAAGAAAAACACGAAAATATGATCGGCAAGTGAGAGGGAAAGTACTGCGAATTTTCGGTGTTTGGATAGCTACTCGTACTTGCGAACGAGCGGGGCAACAAAAGTAATGTAACAATGTTTGCTTTCCACTTGTGGCTTGTTAACTCACTTGAAACTTATACTGACTGGTTTTTTTCTTAAATCGGAATTTCAACCAACATCATGCTGGGTTGGGACTGATTTTTGTGACAATGTACCGTATATGTAATGTATATAAAAACGGTGGAAAGACAATCTTTTCACCGCCCTTGCTAGGCCTGCTGATGTACCTACTTATTTTTATTTTTTTATTTAATTGTCATAAAACAAGCGTTGCTGTATTTATGTGTTTTTTATACGTTAGAAAAGCACCAACCTATCGCTTTTTAACAAGTACCTATACTTCCTAGTTCTTTTATGTGCATTCTTTTATGTCTTTTGTGTGTTCTTTTGTGTGCGTTTTGTAGATACATAACGTTACCAGTATTTTTGTTAAAACGGAGGGAAGACGTTCTTCATTTCGTTTTCTGAATTTGTCATTTTAAAGTCTTCTTTTCCCACTTTTAGCAATTTTGGTCATTCTAGTTTAAGATTATCTACTTCCATGGTTAGCTTAAAATAGAAATGGTGTCATATCAAAATTGATTGTTTTATCTAGGGAACGGTAAAGACCGAAACACGATTAAGGACATTTCGCTCGATTGAAATAATATATGAAAGAATCACTGATTTGAGCTTTTCTCTTTGTTGTTCAGGATTCATTCAAATAACTATTTATTAAATTTATTAAACTATTTATTAAGTCTACGATATATTAATATACATGTACATGTTGCATTAATTATCAATATAAAAAAACCGACTTCATTTAGAACTGGACCAAATTGAAATGGGACCAAATTTAATGGAAAACACCAGCTTTCTAATAAAAAAAAATCATTAAAATCGGTTCAGCCAGTTAAAAGTTTTGAGGTAACAAACATTAAAAAAAAACAGTCGATTTGATAACCTCCTCCTTTATGGAAGTCGGTTAAAAAGCAAGAACAATGTTGGACGTAAGTTTATCTGTTTTCTGCTGTGATTTGATTTACAGGTACCTACTTATCTAGTTATTGTACATAGATTTATTTCATAATATCCAATAAAACTATTGAGTATTTACAAGCTGCATGTCGAGTAGAAATCAATATTCCCACCACGTAATCACATACACAAATTCATGTTTTCCTTCCCTGTATTTACCCCTACCCAGATTTACGCCACGTAAGCGGATACTGAATCATAATCTTCATTAAAATCTTTGTAACATCGCATCTCAATTTAAAACTGAGTACACCTGAAGCGAACAAAGCGAGAGTTTACTTATTTAGTGACTGAGAGACGTCTCGTAAAAATGGATCTAGAGGTTAGTGAAATAGAGTTCAGAATAGCGTGGTGGTAAATGCGTTCGTCTCAACAACTCGTGGTTAATTAAATATGTTAAGGGTGTTGTTTAAGGCAAAGAAATTGAGGCCGGTGGTGTGTCGCCTCGGGCTAGAGGGGAAAGTTGTGTGCCTTAAACTACAGGAGGATATCTTTTGCGCGGGGAAAATGCTTTAGAGCAATGCTTTGTCACAGTTACAATATTACAGTTAAATATTTGTTAATTTATTTCAGGGTCCATCTGAAAACCGGCGCTGATAGTCTTGGCATTTCAGCATTAATGCCGATATGGACCCCATTCTACAATATTTTGTGTTCTTTAGATAAAAGGTGTTTTATTTAATGTCGAATAATTATTTTTTCTTTATTTCAATCTTTGATGTTTACATGTTAATTAAAAAAATACGGCATCTGTGGCTTTCGTAGCTGCTAATTTAGCCACGAGAGGGGATACAATCAGTCAAACGCTACATAAAATCGCTTGTAATTAATCAGTTGGCCAATGATTTTAATAAGAAAAAACTACATTGTTTTTTCAGTCACTTTTGGAAATGTTAGCCATACCAGTCATAACTTCTGAAAAGAAATAAGAGCATGAAAACAATCAAACACATGGTACATGACATAAAATCATTTGACGCAGTATGTTTTTAAATATGCTAAAGAATATTTTTTAAGGTTGGTACGTTGAAACAAAGCACCACCTTTCAAATAAAAAAAAGAATCATCAAAATCGGTTCACCCAGTCGAAAGTTATGAGGTAACATTTTTTTTAAGTACAGTCGATTTGATAACTTCCTCTTTTTTGGAAGTCGGTTAAAAAACGGTTACACGGGTTGCAAAATTCGATTTTTTTTGTTGGTTTGTTTGTTCCTCTTTCACACAGTAACAAGCAACGGATCGACATGATTTTTTGCATATAGATAAATTGAGGGTTAAAAGTAATATAGGATACTTATTATCCCGGAAAAATTTACTGTTATTTAGGACGTAGCTTGTCACAAAATATAATCATCTCAACAACAGTGTTAAACCTGATCTTTTTAAAGTAAGTATATTTTATTTTTCTTGAGCATGAAATGAGCATATCACCCTCCGGCGAACACCCCGCAGCGAGAGAAGTTAACTGAGCAGCCGCGATCTGAACTCGGGGGTTTCTTAAATTATTCGCCAAAAGATTTCCTAATTTGTTCGCCGTCTCGACTCCCGCGGGGTCGCCCTTAACACGTGGGATACACACGTGCTTACGAATCTTTGTTAATTCACAAGCTTGTCTAAATTGGTCCATGGAATGCGTTGTTTTAGTAGGTATTTTTAACAGACTTGAAGAGGGAGGTCTCTATTTTTATTATTAGGGTTCCGTACCCAGCGGGTAAAAACGTGACCCTATTACTAAGCCTACGAGTGTCTATCTGTGTGTTTGTGTGTCTATCTGTGCTTCCGTTCTACCTTTAAACGACTGTATCTTTGGAACCGTAATAGATAGCCAGTGGAAATTTCCACAGAATGTGTAATTTTACAGAGGATTTACTAAGAAATAATAAAAAGGTAAAAACAAAAGGAGGTCCCCATATAACAAACGTATTTTTTGACGTATTTTTGTAATTGCTCTAATGTAAAAACGATGATACGTACAAGCGTCAAGCTTAACATGATTATAGTACACACTCTTAAAGTATAACAACAAATAATAAATAAAGGCCAAGTGTGAGTCGGTGACATTTTCTGTTCATTACCAAGCTTTTAACTGATAATTAACTGGTAATTTCTTTACTTGGACGACCTTATCATTTGTTTCCCCGCATGCAAACTACATGCACATTTACCAATTTTTAAATCGTTTTTTTATTGATATAATTATTGTATTTTGTGGTGGCACGAAACCCTCAGTGCGCAAGGCCGACTCGCACTTGGCTGGCTTATTATATTTATGTAATGTACAAATTGTACAATTTACTCCGACATTTGTGAACCAATTGACGTGATTATTTTTCATCATGTAGAAGTAGCTCTCGAGGTGGCTCTCGAACTTTGGCTCAGTAGTTTTTGAGCAGTTTTAATAATACAAATAATATTGTTAGAGCGCCTGTTGATTTGGAATTAGCAATAATTTTGTTAGAGCGCTTACTAATTTAGAAGTCTGTTTTTATATTGATAATAATTTTAATTACACATTTATACGGTTTAAAAGATATAACATCTTCGCTGTCATTATTTTTAATGATCTACTTATTTGAAATCATTATCATTCACAAAAAAATGTCATGTTCGGTGCTGCTGCTGAAACGGACTAAAATTGTAACGAGTCTCAATATTTTTAGAAATATTTCTAGTTGTTAAAAGAGTATGCTAGTCATATATTGAATAAATTTCGGTGTGATGCTGATTATGTGTTCTAAGTATGACATCAAAAGTCGCGATATGTGACACTAGAGTAAGCAGAATGATTGGTGTTATCAATAAAAATCACCTTTGAAACTATCTTTCCCATAAACCAACCCAATTTCCGTGTGGTTTCCGTGACTTGTTTCGAAAACTCGCTCCCATAACCCTCTTGTAGCTTTCCATTATGGGCCTAACGTGTTCCCGGGAGAATGCCATATGCTTTTTCAACTGCCATCAACTATTCACACCACAAACTGATCCTTAACACTTATTAATACGATCCAAATTCTAATAACTTATGGAGGAACGTATTCGAGACGCGTACGTCCTATGGGCAATGTTTCGTAATAGGTAGGTAAGAGGAACCGAGATTTTGTCAAAGGTAAAGAAAATTGGTTAGGTGCGTTAGTGGGTAATTTCTACGAGGATAAGTGAGAATTATGTTTGAAAGATGGGGTGGTTGCTGTTTTGATGCCGGATATTGCATTTCGGGAAATGTTGTACCTACGTTTTGAATTTAGAAGATAAAGAAGTGTAATTTTTTTGCTTTCTCTAAGTCAAAGACGTGAAGTATAAATTAAAATTTATAATAGCTGGACAAATTTTGATCAAACATAGCTAAAACCACTGCAATCTTCATCATCGTCATCATCGTTATTAGCCCATCATGTTCACAATGCTGGGACACAGGCTTTCTCTCAAACAGATCTCAAAAACAGAGAGGCCAGCATGGTGGATTAGGGTCCATCCTAGAGGATAGACCCTAATCCACCATGCTGGCCCAGTGCATGTTGGGAATGTGATATGTCTTTTACCTTTTTTGAGGTTCTTGGACATACCGGTTTTCTTCACGACGTTTTCTGCACCGTTTTAAGCGATGACATCGAAACTGCATATGAATTGTTTAAGTGCTAATTAAGCCATTTGCGGAGGGCCGAGGATCGAACCGGGTGCCGTCATATTGTAAAGCACACATGCTACCACTCGGTAGTTAAATATATTAAAAAACAGTCCAGTTGTTTTCAAACAATCAAACATACACTTCTTCGTTCCATTATGAGTAAAAATATTAGAACACTGTTGTAGGTACTATACCTATTGGAGCACAATTTCTATTAAAAATTGTCTTTTGCCGAGAAGCGAGACATTTTTATTTCTAATCAAATTATATTAAGAAATTTCAACAAGTTAGCATGAAAGCCGACCGACGAAAATTAAAAATTGAAAATTTAATTATATTGACCTCTGCTCTGCCATACTTCATCTTGTATCAAGATGTAAGGACTCTCAAAAGTTTTCATTCTTCATTTGTGGGACTTTATTTTGCCCACTTAATTTGGTTCATTCGTGTTTGCTCTCCGAATGAGGAACTGAGGAATTTTATTTTTCTTCTAAGTTAATTGAGAGGGGTGCGAGAGCCCCAACGTACTAGGTACCTCTATAAACATTTATTGTCCCTGTACATCTCACTAACTTCACTTTTACAGAGTTTTATGTCCGAAAAATTTACGCGAAGAACGCTGTGTAGCCTTTATTGCTCTCCCGGAATGCCGCGGCCGCACTGTCGTAATTGAATGTAATTTCTTCAGCTTCTTTCGGTTACAGCTGTAAAATAAAATTTTACGTCTTATTTATTGTGCTGAGCAACAATATCGTGCTTTAGATGTCTGCACGACAAAGCTCGTCATGCCTGTTGTTTTAAAAAGTGCCTACCAGTGTGGTGTAAGTTAAACAAACGGGAAGGAGATGTTTTTCAATACTGTATTCTAAAATTTTGATATGTCCGCAACCAATTCCGAAACAAACTCATTACTTTTAAACCGCTTGACAGTTTTTAATCAAATAATTCTGAAAACCACTGCAATTTGAAATTTGATTTCAAATATAAGAAACCGCATTCAAATCAGACTAGTCGTTTTCGAGAAAAACTGTTTCTTTCCCCTTCTCCAAAAAATTAAAGAATGACTATACTATAACAGGGTTTAAAAAACTGTCCTATCCGTAAAGGCGTTATTAGTTTTTCAGGCGCAATAATAAGCGATTCTATTAGTTGTTCGTTCGTTTTATACTACGTTCTATACTTCAAAGAGTAATTATGTTTAAAAAAAATAGTGCATTGAATTATTATAATTGTAACATAATGTTTACTGATAATAATAATATGAGCCCGTTATGGGTACCTTTATAAACGTTATATCTGCGTGTAGATAATATATAATTCTTATATCCGCGTGTGAATAAGTATTGAGTGTCCATCACAAAGTACGTACAAACAAGACAGAATAATGAGCAGCTTGGACAATAGTTCTATCAGTGTTCTACGATAAAAAAATACAGTTCTACAAAGTTGATTTAATTTACTACACCTATAAAATGGTCTGGGACAAAACGACTATTCTCATTTTAAAAGCACCTAACATGTGCTCGTAACAACAATTTACGTCCGCACAGAAGTGTGTACGCAAATATTTTTATTGTCTCCGTAAAAGCGAAATGAGTGATTTTATTAAACGCTCGCTCGCTCCGAGCGTAATTAATTGAAACGAGATGTAAGTGCGCGAAACCAATTACAACTTAAAAAGTATAAATATAAATGGCGTATCGTATTGATTTTGCCGCTATGCCGATGCCGGTGGGGTGTTATTATATTTAAATGTCTTCTAGGCTATAAGAACAGATTGTAAACGATGCCTCGATGTTAATTAAAACTGAGTCGCACTAAATTATAGTGATTGAAATAAGCGACTCAAACTGACAGGCAGCGACAATAGGTTAACCTACCTAATATAGGTATATTTTGTGCAGCTGAAGAGGAAAGATTTGATTGTTTGTTTGTTTGTTTGCATTGAATAGGCTCCGAAACTACAGAACCGATTTGAAAAATTCTGTCACTGTTGGGAAGCTACACTATCCCCGGGTGACATAGGCTATATAATATTTTGTCGCGAGGCCGACGGCCGAGCTTACACCCGTGCGAAGCCGGGACGGTCGACTAGTATGTAATATTATTGACGTACCTACGTTGCGACCTGCGGTTAGCCGCGATTAACCCGGTCCCTGCATTTTTACTTATGTCCATCTTTATGACTATATGCTAACCAGGTTTCTAAATGTTTAGTTAAGTTTATGTTAAAGGTCAGGTTAGGTTTGTGCGTTTGGTTGTGATCGTGAAACAGTAACAAACGGGATAAGGAATAACTTGCAATTTTTTTTATATTTTATGTAATTTTTCTTCTAACATAAATCTTTAAAATTTAACAATGTTGATCTTTTTGGAGGTGATGGTTATGACCCTCATGCAGCATGCTCTCACATTTTTTGAAGAAAATAGCAATGAAGACTGGATATTTGCGTTTTGTTTCTATAAAATAAAAATATTTATAAAAAAAAAAAATCTGTAATAAATATATCTGTATTTTTTATTGCAAATCACGGCTACAAATTTTGGAAAAACTCAATTTACAAAAGTTGATTTTCGTAAAACTCTTGAAGGGAAAGCTTGAGAGTGGATTTCGTTAAGTTATTGACATAAAATAAACAGTTTTAATATTATGGTTTACTTGTTTTATATTCGTCTTGACAATTACGGCTTTATTTTTTCGCTCCAATCCAGATACCTAAAATTATCCGATGCATTTTGTACGGCTCTTAAGGAGGAAAGGAAATTTGACTATATGAACAATTATTTAGGAAAATAATGTTTAAAATTGTCCAGTCTCAATAGATACATAATTATTAACAATGTACCTACGATAACCAATTAATAGATAGAAGTTGTGATACTATTAGGGTACCGGACTGATTATTTTTATTGTCTCATAAAAAAGCTGACCTATATGGTAATTTTTTTTTATTAAAAAATGTGTTTAAAATTAAGGAAGATAGTTTTTTTATGATACTGCGTGACGAGACGAGCGAAGTCGGTCGCCTGATGGCTCTTCACGCTTGCATGCCCATAACAGCTCAACGCCACTCAGAATTTTGAACTTCAACAGTTCAAAACCCTGGATGGTAAAGCACTGCGCTCGTCAACCCGAGATATAAGATATCAAATCTCTGTATGCCCTTTAATTTCGCTGGAAACATTGCCGTTCAATCCGGAACACAGTAGTGTTTGCACACTACTGCTTGGCGGTTGAATAACTGGCAAAGGTGTGGTATTTCCCCAAGCGGACCCCTCCAATGTATACACATTTTAGTCTTGCTAGGCAGAAACTACTTAGACTTACTTGAAAAATATTACATTTAGACCTGCTATACCACATTTTTTAGCCTTTTTGACCTCTGCGTTAGTAGGAAGGTATATGTAGACACAGAATCAACTGTCGCATATTTATCGACGTCATTATTTCGCCTTTGCGTTGACTCTTCCAAGGGCTTCAAGGGCCGTTGCTATGGCAACACCGTCTCCGGATTTACCGAAAATCGCGTCACAGCATACAGATTATCTTGTATTTTAACGTACGAAACGCACGGGAAATCTACGGCGCTCCAAAATTATATAATCTAGCTAGAGCATAAAAAACATTTTGACATAAAAAAAGTTTTTCACATTATCATTACTACATAGTATAAAACAAAGTCGCTTCCCTCTGTCTGTCCCTATATATGCTTAGATCTTTAAAATTACGCAACGGATTTTGATCCGGTTTTCACTATCAGTTAGATAATTTTTCACGAAAGGTTTATTATATAATAAAACATATACCCCTGCGAAGCCGGGGCGGGTCGCTAGTTCAGTTGTAAGTACTACGTCTTGATAAGCAAATCATTTTACTATCCAAAACATTGTATTGTATTAATTAATATTTGCGTAAAATGGGTTTACAAACAGATGCAGGTGGAATTTAGATACAATGGGTTCGCCCACAGTCCTCTAATTTTTTGACATTAGTCATTATTCTTCTGCCTTTCGGCATGAAAATTTGGCACTTACATACTAGATACGGAAACTGGATGATTTTACATATAAATTATTCAATATGCCACACACATACACGACACAAAAATATGAAACACACAAATACGTACCATACCTACGAACACACAAATTCATAAATTACATTAACAACTAAGAAATTACATGTAAAACCTATTTGGTATTACCACAGTACACAAACATAGGACAGAAAGCAAAATTTCATAAGTTACTAGTCGACCGCCCCGGCTTCGCACGGGTGTAAGCTCGGCCTTCGGCCTCGCTACTATGACCCGCTCCAGGAACACAAAATTTCATCAAAATCGGTCCAGCCGTTTTTAGAGTATCCTATGTCCGTCTCCTGGCTCTAAGCTACCTCCCCACCAATTTTCAGCCAAATCGGTTCAGCCGTTCTTGAGTTATAAATAGTGTAACTAACACGACTTTCTTTTATATATATATAGATTTATGTCATTATCAAAAAGCTATTCACAGTCCAACTTGTTTGTTGTGAATTTAATGTATGTATTTTGTATTGTACACAAGATAAATTGTCTGGTCATAAGTTACAGGTAAGTAATAATTGCTTTAATTGGACCCGGGTATGTCCTAAAACTGCGACCAGAACCACCGGAGGATGGGCAGCAGCGTCCTAATAGTACACGGTGAACGTACTGCGGTCCCCAAGCCGCCTGCCAAGCGTGGGGATTATGGCAACACCCCTCTCTATGAGGGAGACCTTGTCCAACAGTGGACGTTAATTGGCTGATGATGTGTATGTGTAATAATTGCTTATTTATTGTCATGGAGATAGATTTATTTGTACGTTATAAAAAAAATATGACATAATATTACCTTCTATGCTGTTATCGTAATACGCTAGATTTTGATGAGAAAGTTAAAACTATAATTTTCCAAATTTTTATTTAATTTATTAATAAATTTTCATGCAAAATTATATAGCCATCCCTATTATCTTGAGCTCACGGCATCCTACTGGCATCCGAAACTTGCTAAGGTAAATAGTTGTAGTTGAAACACCCTGTTCTTGTAAATTGTAAGATATTGTGTTATGAAGTCATTTGTGTCGTCTACCGTAACTTGTAAACTCAATTCTGTGTGTCGCCGCAATATTAGCGCAGAGTTACAAGTACATCTGATGCATATTTTGGAAAGTTACTCGGCTTATACTTTACTGGGCTTCTACACCTTTAGGAATATACTTTTATTTATTTATTTTTTAATCTAAAAAATTCTAGTCGCTGTAAACTTTGTCAGCTTTCAGGTGAGCCTCTTGGCACGTTTCTCAATAGACTTTAACGCCCCAAGTTGATACTTAGCAGATCCATCCGATCTGATGTGCGACCGAACTTGTGCTTGGTATAGGGAAAGCAACTGTTCCAACGTCAAATACCGACGCAACTTCGATAGGATACCTAGCTTTTTGCAGCAAAGTTGAGGGTAGAAGACAGAGCAACGCCCAATTATTTACACCTACGCCCACCTATTATTACATGCGCCTGAAAAAAGGTTTATCAAATAGGTAGTAATACCATCTAAGAATTTACGTACCTCTTTTTTTTCGTAGCCTAAAATAACATAATTTCAAGTTTTGATTCATTTTCCATCAAGTACCAACAAACTCAAGAGGAACTTGAATTATTAAAACAACGGCACAATTCCCTTTACTAAATAAACAAATACCACTCTAATAAAACATTTAACCTGTGGGAAACAAAAGCAAAAGAAGACGCAAAAATAGCAATTAATTCTGGACGAGCACCCCACTGGTTCTATGTAGAGTACAGTAAAAACAGTATGAACAGGCACTTTGTTGATCGTATGAATATTCTGTGAGCCAGTTGGCAATACAAACCACAGAAAAGAGAAGTAAATAGAATGAAAATGAGAAGGATACTCTGTCGCCAGGTATTGTGACAGATATGTGATTAAACATTGTTATTTATGTCAACGCCTCGAACTCCGCGTCACAGTTGCTAACACAGTTGCTGTGGGCTTATATGGGTGCAAATGGCTACAACAAAAATGCCTTGACAGCCGTTCTAATTTAAACAAACAAAAAATTATTTTCTGTTTAAATAATCATGCGTTTGTAACGCATGATTATCGGTTTATCACTAATATCTTCGAAAAAATATTTTATCCTC
This sequence comes from Agriopis leucophaearia, assembly GCA_949125355.1. Taxonomy (NCBI): domain Eukaryota; kingdom Metazoa; phylum Arthropoda; class Insecta; order Lepidoptera; family Geometridae; genus Agriopis; species Agriopis leucophaearia. The sequence continues at coordinate 9,443,829 of OX421278.1, forward strand.
AAAATTATGATGCATGTTTTGCTTTTAGCGATAAGACCGGCTTTTGCACCTCTTTCAACCTTATTCTCCTTATAATGTTCTTTTTGTAGTGTCAATAAACTGTTATTATGCTGTAAAACGAGTTAAATAAAATTGTAATGCGTGTATTTATTTTCTAAATTCTAACTTTTACTTTTAATAGTTGTTATTGTACCTAATTTTTTAAGTTTTTGTTTTAAGACGTTTTTAAGTTGTTTTTTTTAATGTATTTTGATAGGTTAGGCTCATTGAGAGAGATTGGTATCTGTGTACCATACGTTTACCCAGGTAAGATTTTATCGCGCATTAATTCCCCGTTCGACCTACTCACCTGTTAATAAGCGATGATGTGATAGACATAATTTATGATACATTGATAGACTATAGGGCCCAGTGCCCTTAGTACGAGAACTTGCGAAAAAGTTATCGTTACGTAAACGATAGCAAATGTATGAAAAATTCTGAAATGAAAAATGTTTCTTTTTACGTCCGATAGAGGCACTGTTCAATTTTTCATACATTTTGCTATCGTTTACGTAACGATAACTTTTTCGCAAGTGCTCATACTAAGGCCACAGGATACATCGAAGTTTTTTTTTCTTTAACTTTTTTATGTATTTAGTGGTGATTTAAATGCTTGATATAGCTCTAGATTAAGTGTATATATTGGTAAAATTTCGCACTTAAGCCAAATTTTTCGTCTTTGCTTAGTATCCCTACTGTTTGTTGCATTAAGCCACCGGTTGCAATATGTGAAGCCATTAATTTAATTCAGTACGTGCGGCCCCGAGACACGGTTTTAACCTTAATTGAGATTTAAGAACGTCTTGGGTTGGGGAGGTTTTTGTACAGACGCGTTACGGGTGGATCATTGCCGTGTAGCTTCTTCAGGCGTTCTGGATACACTACGGATTTTGTTGGCGAAAACGCGGTAGTGTGCTACCATTTTATAAGCAATTATGCAGAAAAATTACCTAGTGTTTTTAACCTTCACTGTCCTACTGTTGGGCAAAGAAGACCTTTATTATTTCCTTCATTACCCTACTGCTAACCCTCCAGAAATGCATCAAGATTGGCTCGCCAGCGGCGATCAAGAGATTTTCGTCAACCATCCACTGTGAGGCATTTTTGACCGCTTTATTGAATTTTTTTGACTTAATAATACGCAAGTAGAATTACAAATAATAATTATCAATATAAAAATTACTTCATAAAAATGACAGAACTGGACCAAAATCAGACCACACGGGAAGCATAGCTTTCAAATAAAAAAGAATCATCGAAATCGGTTCACCCAGTCGAAAGTTCCATGGTACCGAGTTAAAAAAAAACCAGTCGAATTGAGAACTTCCTCCATTTTTGGAAGTCGGTTAAAATGCCTACGTATTCATAGTGTAAAGTTAATTCTAAATTACTTATTAACGACGATGTTGGGACTAATAAGAGGTGATTGTACTGAAAACATTTTTCCAGTATAATTTCTGAACTGCCTTGGGCATTGCTGTAGGTACAAAATTTCAACAATGAGAAAATACTTTGTTGATGGAGATAAAACCAGACAAAATAGACAAAATGTCTGTTTGTCTTAAAGATCTTTAATTTTTAATAAACGTAAATTACCTAATTATTATTCAAGTAATACGTTAAGTTCGTACATACCTTCTTATCGCATAAAATGTATGTGTTCACAAAACATACCTGTTATATTATGCTCAAAGCTTCGGCACAGACAAGGCTCTTAATATCTTTACAAGTTCATACAAAATTCGTTGTATCTAATTCGAGGCTTATCTTGCCATCTGTAATCTCGCCCTTCCTCACAGAGGATACCTCAAATGCCTTTCCTTCCCCCACCCCTCAGCCCCTGGGGCTTCGAGCACCCTTCGGCCCTCAGTTCTTAGACGAAGTTCATAATACCCTATTAGTGGCGCACACAACCGCCAAATACGTCGTGGAAGTCGTGTTACTTGACTTTACCAAGTTAACTATGTTTCAGCTGCTAAGCTACACTTTTTTAAATAATTTAATTATCGAATGATGTTCGATATTCTTAACTTGTTTACGATGTAGCTAAGGGCCATTAACAAAGTCATTAACGCGTCTACGTTCCCATTTTCCCGTCTTAATTACAACCGACAAAAGTATTCCCAAACACGATCTACAATCCGACAAATATTGTATAAATACGTAGGTAAATACCCCCCGAGGGAAGTCGACTCCGAGTTCACTGGAGCGAATAATAAATCTGTTGACAATCTTTAATTCACCGCTTCCCAGATAGGACGTCTCTTAATAAAAATGGAATCTCCCTCGTTCGCGGAACACCCCTTACTTAGCCGGGGATTGTTAAACAATGTCTTATAACTTTGTGAATATCGAACCTAAAGCTGTTACTCGTAAGTTTTTGAATCAAACTTTTTTAGTGAACTTTACGGTAACTCGATTTTAGTTGCTTATGAACCCGTTTGAATAATCTTAATCAAAGTAGCATTCAATTTTTATTTCTTATTTTCCCATTCGATAAAACCTGAATTTACTATTTTTCTAGTTACAAAAAGACAGGCCAAATTAAACAACAATAAATATGAGAAGCATCCAACTAACAGCCGTAACAGGGCTGAATGGCATCGCATAAAACGCAGTGTGCAGTTAACAGCACGTGTTGCCCCGACGGACGCCCGTTTACGAATGCGGCGCGTCCGGCACAAATTGTACCCTGCCCTCTCTCGCTGCTACAGAATGAAGGTAGTTGGACAAAACCCGAATTACAGACAAATGACTCGTTGTAATTTGCACATCGCTGGTGAAAGTGCTTTGAGAGGAATGACTCTTTGCGTGAATGCAACGTATTTAGGCTAGAGGGTTACGGCCTAGATGTTTTCAGCTTAGCTTTAGTGTATTTTGTTTTGGTTAAATTGGAGGTAGAATGTGGTATATATTTATTCATCTTAAAGAGTAAAAATTCGGATGAATGACTTTATGTTACGCTCGTATCAAATGGGACCCTTTCAAATTACTTGTATAATTTTTGTTCATTCCACGGGTCCTATTGTACTTACTTATATATTATTTTTGTACAAGTTGATGATTTAGATGAGACGATTTATCTAAAAACAAAAGATGATCATTGAAATCATTGAAAGCCAGAGTATCATTGACTATACCTATAACCAACTTCAAACAAGGAAGTTCTCAATTCGCCTGCATGTTTTTGTTTGATTGTTTGTTACGTGATTACTATGCCAATTAGGAGTTGATTTTGATGATTCTGTTTTGTTTCAGAGGTGGTCCCATATAAATTTTATCGTTTTAGTGCTTTATGAAAAAGTTTTGATCAGGACTTTCAAATTCTGCTTTAACTGTAATTTTTCTACTTGTTAGTTTATGTTTGTACTTTTACTTATAAAATATGTGTTCTGTGATGTAGGTCGGTAGGTATAGTATTAAAGTCGGTTTTTTCTTCTAAAAATTAACTTTATTTACGTATACAATTTAAAATGATGTTCTACATAACAGTTACTAGAGTATTGTGACAGTTTATCCTACGCACGTATGCTGCGTACACCATGCATGACGTGACACGGAAGAGCATTGTCCCCCCGGCCGGCAAAGCCCTATTCAATGGCCGCCGCACTAAGCTCGCAGATCCCGACTAATGGTCATGCTCTTTGTGAGCTCTCCCCCGATTCCGAGCGTGTTGCTCTTGGACTATAAACCGAGGCGATAACCTGTTGAGAGAAGTTTGGAAGTTGAAATGAAATTATATTTCGAGGTTTCGTTGAGATAGCTATGCTACTCGCAGATTTATCTGCCAACGAAACCTTTTTATGTAGAGTTGCATAAGAAACTGGACTGTAGTTTTAGCTAGTATTTTGTTTAGTTAATAAAGGCATTTGCCATATTAGTAATAAAAAAAAGTGTATATTTATAGAAATTTGTTTTATTTTTAACCGACTTCCGAAAAGGAGGAGGTCATCAATTCGACAGTTTTTTTTTATGTTTCTTACCTCAGAACTTTTGACTGGGTGAACCGATTTCGATGATTCTTTTTTAATTTGAAAGCTAGTGCTTCCCATTTGGTTCCATTTCAATTTGGTCCCGTTCTGATGAAGTCGGTTTTTTATATTGATGATTATCTACAGAACGGTTACAAAGACACGCACCTACAAAACACCTACAAACCGATAAAACTAGCTAGGATTCTAAATTCCCTAAAAACAGGTTGGACAGACCGCGTATAAATAATTGCCATGCTCATTTGCTCAAACCAGTACAAAAATATCATAAAATTTAAACCTGGATGTCTACAAACGAAACTGCTGAATTGGTCATAATGTGTACTCACGAAACTTGTATATTATTTTAGGCAGTTTCTAAAATTTAATCATTTGTCCTCGTCCCCCAGTGGTTAGCGAAACTAAATAACGTCTTAAAATGTGAAAGTTTTCGATCGAGATCGTGGTCCCTGCAGACTGGGAATGGAACGAGCCATAAGGAAGTATTCGGGTAAAGTTATTTTACGGTATGGCAACCCTTGAGCACCGATAAATAAACTGTTGCACGCCCATGCGATCGGAAAAGCATTTTGTGGTAACGAGAAAGACCCAAAACACTGCAACGACCGCTTGTTATATAATTTTAAAACTACCATTCTTAAAAATGTATCGTTTGAGGAAAGTTTAAAAAAAAATTGCTTAACTTGTATAGCATGTACCTATTAGATTTCCAGAACAGCTCATTACGGAAAAGAACTAAATAAACATTTGAAAAAAATAAGTCAAAATTTGTTATTATTGTATATGTAGTATGTTCATTTGACGGCATTTGTATGCGAAACTAGATGGAAAACATAAGTATTATTTTTCAGTTTTGCTGACTCAAAGTTGTTCAGAGGCCTGTCTTAAGGTCTCTTTAGGCAATTGCGAAAATTTGCGCGACCGCAAACCGTATCTTGGCGCTTTAAGGTCCACGTTCGCATGGTTTTCTGCACTGTGCTGTTTCGAGCCCGCGTTAAGAGGTAGCCGTAAGGCCCTAGATAAATAAAATCAAAACGTTGCTAGTACCTCTATAAATATTTACTCAAAATGTAGCCCATAAACGACCTCTGCTCTAAACCACTCTAAAACAGAAACAACTAAGCCATCCGCTGCATATTAAATTCTAAAACAAATATTTTACTGTTCTCCTGTTTCTCTCACATGTCTGCAAGTTGACGTATTTATTATTTATTTGGGAATTCACGTGGTGCGACGAATACCCAGCACGAGCTACATTCACTAGTCAGTAAGGTGAGATAACGGACATTTAAAAGTTGAAAGCTGTGGTCATTATTCTAAAATTTTATTCAAATTACATAGTTTTTTTCTTCTGTAATTACGACTTTGATTTATTGAAACTTAGTAAAAACAAAGCAATTGTAAATTTGAATTTCCAATGCGGATTACTTTCTTGAAAACCCTAAAAAAGAGTGGATTGTATGAGTGAATAACCTATTTTGGGTTTTATGCACGAGTTTCCACGTTAATTGCGAGAAAATGAAGTTACCTGTGGATAAATTAAATTAAAGACCTCTGAACCGTGTATAATAATTTTATGCACTAGTTTATAAGAAGCAAACTTTTATGCACTAGTTCATAAAAACAGAATTTTATGCCCTAGTTCATAAAAACAGACTTTTATGCACTAGTTCATAAAAAGCAGTTTTAGTCCGCTTACGCCAGACAAAAGCAAGAACTTTTCAAACATGAGAAGTGTAAAAGTTATTTTATAAGACTCAAAATTTAGAGTTATAATTTTTTTTAAAGGTTTTCCAAAAAAAAAACCTAAAATTCATAATTTACAATTAAATTTAAATATGCTTCCCAAATTTCATCAAAATCCTAGTGATTTTTAAATAAATAAAAATAGTACTTATATATGAAAATTAAAAATGTAGGTATATAAACTGTTGTCCGGGCTATGTTAACACGTTTGTTTATAATAGGTATGTATAAAATGTATGTATATCTTATTTATTACAGATTAGCTTTATCTATACCTAATTTTTCTCAAAGAAATCAATTCAAGTGGTGAAAGATACATTAAGTCCATATCGACTCTACTTGTGGTATAAATCGGGAGCCATAATTGCCAATGAATTACCATTTGTCTGATCTGTGTTACTGTAAATATTCACATACTGGACTATGAGCCTGAAATATGGGAAAATAAGTCATCTCCGCAGACATATTGACTTTGGCCCGAACGGAAAATGTACGCACGCACACTTTGGGGAATTGCAGCGATACGACGCCGTTTCCGCTTCCGTTTGTTGCTTGGTGAGGTTATTGATGTTATGAGGGTATTTGAATGAATTATTATGAGTAGGAGACATGTTTTTGACGTGACAGTGTTAATATTGCCGTAGAACGACATAATACTATGTATATGGACGCAAACAAACCCATTTCATTAAACACTTCAATAATACCTAGTAAGTTAAACAAACTACAGTTTTTTTTATGATACTGAGCGAGACGAGCTAAGTTGCTAGCCTGATGACTATTCACGCTTACCCATAACAGCTCAACGACACTCATTTGGAACTTCAACAGTTCAAAACCCTTGAAGCACTGCGCTCGTCACCCCGATATATAAGATGTGAAATGTCTGTGTGCCCTGTAATTTCGGTGGAAACATTGCCCTTCAATCCGGAACACAGTAGTGTTTGCACACTACTGCTTGGCCGTTGAATAACTGGCAAAGGTGTGGTACTTCCCCAGGCGGACCCCTGCAAAAGAATCCTACCACTACAAAAAACCTGACAAGAAAAATACACGCTCACTTATGAGCTTAGATACTTGCGCGGTCACTGAACTTACAAATTAGATCGGCTCAATTGACAAAGTGATATAAGAAAAACACTAAGAAGAAATGATATTCAAAATGAATTCATAACTTCATAGAAATAACAAAATAATATTTACAAATATTTCGATACAGACTAAACAATCCCTTCACGCAATAAGCAACGCTACTTTAACCAAAACGATTTCAATAACTGTCGAGGTTCATTGAATAGAGTTACCTCGTAACATTTTTATTGTACTTTAAGAGCTCTTCCACAGGGGAACGCTCCGATATTGGTAATATGCAAGCGTTACTCGGTATTTCAAACGTGGTTACAGTTTTGTGGAAGCAAAACTTGCGTTCAGATTAAATTACTCAGAACAATGATCCAAAATATCGAATCGTTGATAAAGAATCAGTGCTTTGTAGAGATTTCAAATAAGATGGGGGCTTACAACATAAAGATCATGATTTCAACATTATTTTAGCTAGAAACTGTCTAAAAGTTAAACAAGTGATATTTTTTTTACCTTTTAAAAGAGTACCTGCGCCATCGAGTATACAAGCTCTCCTATCGGCCTCCAAATTCTTGAGCTGTCTTAGCAACCAATCTAAACGATAGTGACGCCATCTATAATTCTTGCTACCTGCAAGCTAAGTATTTAACTCAGCTAGAACCTTTACAGGGCCCCAAAGCTGACTGTGAAATTACTCCTGTTACTAACTCGAAAGTATATATTTTTGAAATATTTGAAGTATTGTTCCACATCTTGGGATTTACTATTTAAATGTTATTATGTATGAAATTTTACACTTAACTAAATGATAAACGAGGATTTTAAGTAATATTTTTTTCCTAAAATCTGCTAAACACTGTTCAAATACAAATGGTGATAGTACGTATAGATGCAATGGAGAAACGCTGAGTTTTTTTAATTTAAAAAGATCTAAAATATAAATAATTGTAATATAACCGAAACTATTCATCATCATCAGCCAAAAGACGTCCACTGCTGAACATAGGCCTCCCCCTTTAACCTCCACACTGAACGACATCCTGCCATCTGCATCCACTGGATGCCCGCGACTCCCTCAATGACCGAAACTATTACGTAATTCCTATTTAAATTGATCCTTTCCAGGTCATCAAAATTAGTTTAAATACAAAAAATACTGACGTATCCACGTGAAGTTACTTAATGACTGCCGAAAAACCTCTTAAAACTTCTAATCGCGACTTTCACAAACAACTCATCAAGCATTTAAGCTTTAATTCCGTCTACAAAGTGTTACCCGTAAAAGCACTCCCTAAAAATGGGGTATAAAGTTTTATTCTTGAGATTAGAGGAGACGTATCGTGCAGTAAAGGAGATAAACAGTGACTGTATTGCATAGACAGCCTGTAAACTATTTCCCAGTCAGCAAAAGTGCGCGTTTATAGCGCCAAAGTTTATGGAACCCAGGATATGCCGTAAACTCAGCTGAGTTGGGGTGATAAAGTCAGCTGAGTTGAGGTGATAAACCCGGCTCAGTGTTACCACTACATACCTCCAGGTTAGTAAATTCTCGATGCATTTTAACGAGTGCTCTTTTGAATTATTTCACGGCTTTTAAGCAGCGAGTGCGGTGCAGATTGCCGGTTGACTTTACGGCTTGCACGAGCGTTTGTGTATTTTGAATGAATTGTTATGTATACTGCCGTTAACGGTGAGATTGGGAGTTCGAAAATGATCGTATAAAATGTTCAAGTACTCTACTATGTAAATATCATCGATCATTTTACTGCACCCAACTAGAATTAGAAAAAAAGACAATTAATATATATGTTATTTGTTGGTTTTTGTTTTGTTTTAATTCAGTAATAGTCTTGCGTTTGACCACCAACTCGCCTGATGTCGTCTACAATGGAGCACGCTTGCCTAGAAGAAACCGATTCACTTGAGATTTGAAGACACCCAGATTGTAACTATCGGGGAACATCCATTCAGGCAGCGCACTCCACAGACTAGCAGTTCGCACAATAAAAGTGGAAGCAACCATAAAGCGGTGTCATTGTTCTACATAAGTTGAATACCTGACTTTTCGAACACTTTACAGTGTCCTACTGTCCGTTGGTCACTTTTTTTTATTGTAGAATAGGCTTGCGCTTGGCCGCCAACTCGCCTGATGTTAAGCGATGATGCGGCCTATGGTGGATCACGCTTGCCTAGAAGAAACCAATTCACTCTTGACTTGAAGACACCCAGATTGTAACTATAGGGGAACCATTCAGGCAGTGCATTCCACAGACTAGCAATTCGCACAATAAAAGTGGAATCAAAGCGCTTCGTACGGGTTTTCGCAATGTCAACCATAAAGCGGTGTCAATTTTTCGTGCCCGCTCTGGCAGTCCGATAGAAAAACTACATATATACTTTGATCACGGCTGACTGGACCAACAGAGAGATATTTTTGTGTTTTGTCTCTTTTCTGTGACTGGATCCAATCAAGTGCCAACCATAATCTCTATTAAAAACGCCAGGAATAAAAATAACGTAAAATACTCGCGATAAAATTCGTCAGAAGTGATAGCGAAACCTAAAAAAAATCTTAAATCATTGTTAATTAATGTGTTAATGTATGTAATTAATGTGTTTAATGTAATTTTTTTGTAAGTAGTGTGTATTTTTATTGATTTGCACATTTTAATTTTAAAACGATGACTATGACTTTAAACTTGAAATCATGTTTTCAATGAAAACTATGATTATTCAGAAAAAGAACTTAAATTTTTGTCAAATATTTGTAATGTAGGTAATTTATTTTGTGTTTTTTTTTTTAAGTTTATACTTTTTTTAAAGCGTGTTCAATAAATATTATATTAAAAGTAGTTTGAGTGTTGCAATTATTTGTATTCCCATTATTTTCTAAATTTTTCTACCGATATGTATTCGCCACCTCTGATTACCATAAACTACCAAACACATCCTTTCTTCCACGTCTACGTCTCAACACCTTAAAATGGGTAGTAGAACGTACTGGTTAAAGACTTTCGTCTTAAGACTTTGTGGGATATGATGAGAAGACTCTACGTAGATTCCTGAACGCTGCCCTATAAATATATAAAATCCGTGAAAAAAATATAATTGCTCAAAAGCATCTGCAAAAAGAGCGCCCTTACCTTTCAAGACTAGTGCAATAATGGCACACTTATGGCAACTCAGAAATATATTATACAAAATATGACATGACGAGACGAGGTATCATCGAGCGCGGCTCTTGAGAAGTCCGTATTGTACTCGAGAGGGTGACCCTATGAGGGTACTTCCCCAGTTTTCGGGGAAAATGAATTGTTCCAGGATGCGAGCTTTTATTGGGAAATCCAGCGAACATTCTTGACATTTCATTACGAGGTTTTAGTTTGGGAGGTCGCTTACTATTATTATTGTTGGAGTAATTGGGTTCATGTTATGATATTCCCGTACTTCACTGTAGTTCCTGAATCAGTGGTACGGAAATTTTGAGTTCTTTAGATCGGTAATACATAATTGTATACTAATTATATATCTTAGGATGGTTCTTACAGGTAAAAGGGTTCAAACAGGTTTGATTGAGTTCGGTTGGTTTTAGGTGTAATTTTCATTATAATAGTGTCGGTAGGTTTTTAAAATTTATTTTACAACAAGCAAAAATACGACACCTGGGCCCTTATTCTGTCCATCATGTGGATTCCTTGCCATAAACGCATGACGTCAAAACATGAATATGTAGTAGGAAAATGAAATCTATATCCTTAGTCTCTACTCTCTATGTCCACATAAAATTGTAACGCAGGCACGTAAGGTAGGTTATCTGCTTGGAATTCGCAATGTTCGTTTCTTAAAATAATGAGGTGCGTAGTTTTGAACTGTCAAAGTTACGTGGAGCAAGCTAGTGCGTTACGTGCCCGTTTGTCAAGAGAAGCTAGTATCCAATCGGAATACGCGTTTGATTCGTTTATTTTGTAACTATGGTTACGGTGTCATTTGTAATCATGGTCCTTGTTATAACACGTATACACCGTGTTATTGGTGTATTATGTGATTTTATATAAAATTAGAGCCAAGGAGATCAAAAAATCATAAGCCCAGGCAAATTCGTCATCAATTAGAATAATGTAGAGCAACATAAAAAAAAATACGTATCTACAGCTATATATTTCAATCTTCTCAGTTTTTATTATCAACAATTCATCTGATAGATTGAAAATGGTAACAAGTTTAAACGATTTCTTTATCCACAGTCAAAGATATCAATCAAAGCAACCAGTTCCAAACAATAACAGTGCAAACAGTGCAAGTCCCCGGTTCCGCTCGATTAATTCATCAAGACGTGTTGGAGTATCGCTTTCGCCGTTAGGGTGCGCCCTTCTAACAATAAGTTTGATTAATCCGTACCTCCACTACATAACCTCTCTTAGTTAGCGATATATGTAACAATGCAATCTGATATATTTCAATTTAAGTTGATTAAAAACTAACAGCTATGCTCGGAGTTTCTTTGCGCGATAAAATTCGGAACGTAGATATTCGCCAAAGAACCAGAGTCACCGACATAGCTATTAAAATCTGCAAGTTGAAGTGGCAATGGGCAGACCACATCGCTCGAAGAACTTATGGTTATAAGTTCTTCGATGGGGAAGAAAGGTTCTTGAGTGGAGACCGCGAACCGGAAGACGCAGCGTAAGTAGGCCTCCCACTAGATGGACCGACGACATTGTGAGAGTCGCGGGCATCCAGTGGATGCAGATGGCAGGATGTCGTTCAGTGTGGAGGTTAAAGGGGGAGGTTGTTCAGCAGTGGACGTCTTCTGGCTGATGATGAAAAACTAACATATTCCTGCGAATTCATACGCGTGGAATTTAACTTTCTACCCTGTTTTCTGGTAGGCACTTTCTAACGCCCTGATGCACAGATCTACCATACTGTGCCCTGCTGGGTAGATGCCACCCCCAAGTTTAAAATCTCTAGATAAGCACCTGAAGGTAGCATTCCGATCTTGGCGACCACGATCTCCGACCGTGACCCACTGCACTGTATGAATTTATATGGAATGCTAAACAATGCAAAAGACCGCGTTGCGTAGACGGCTGGAAATTATGTGTTGCATTTATACAGGGTTCAGGCGAAGGCAGAGCGATTGGTTTATTTTGTTCTCTCGACGTTTAGGCTGAGCTTGTATAATATCTTCGACCACACCTTCACTGAACATCAGGTGATCTGCGGTCAAACGCCTAGCCTGTCAACCAATAAAAAAACCTTAACAAACTAATTTCACAGCAGAATTTTTAATACAATTTAATTTTAATAAAATTTTATATTTGGACTAGCTGCGCTTCGCGGATTCACCCGCGTGGTTTAACTCCTTATATCATCAGCTATTTTCTCGTGAAAGTCCTGTCAAAATCTGGCCAGCTGATTTAAAATCCATAGGGAACATGCTCATACACGCATACATCTCCTTTTATATGTAAGTTTTTAGTGAAAAAAAAATGGTTGTCAGCTAATAGGTTACCGGAAATCATAATTTGCAAACTTACATTATACGGAAATGCATGAAAAAAGTGTCTTGAATCTAACTACCTAAATTTAGACCTCAAACTAAATTAACATAATATGATTTCTTAAGTTTTCGCGATTACTAAACAAAACAAATATCCAAATTTTAATAGAGAGGATAGTTTGCAAGAACCATCTGCATGGGATCCAGGCATCAAATTAATAAAATCTCCCGTGCCCCGCGCAGAACTGCAAGATCTCTGGACACCATGCGCAACTACTACGAACCAACATAGGGAACATTTTGACTAAAAATCTTTGGCGGTACTGTACCTAACTACTGTGTTAACCACTGAAGTGAGAATTTTTTCGTTTAGGTGTTAACATTTCTATAGGCATCCGTCATCTAGTCTACTTATGACCACGACTACTGCAAGGTGTTCAAAACGTCACGAATGACTACCCAGTCAACATTTTCTGCCAAAAAACGTGATATATGTCGTGATTTTTAGGGCATTTTTTTTTCATATTTTATCACGTTGTTTTTATCTTCTTTGTCAACACTTGCTCAAAAATGACGTCACAAACCACGTCGAAACGACGTGAACACGTGAAGCATGACGTCTTGGAGTGACGTGATTCGACGTCTAAAATTCCTAAAATTCACGTCAATAATGAAGTAACCTTGCTGATTGGGTAAAGCTGAGCTAACCCATAAATTCATTGCAATGAGCAGAGTTTTGAGCGTTTCAGACGCATCGATATGAAATCTAATTTAAAAGAAAAACTAATAGAGTATCGCAACTGCCACTGGACAAACTACGCAGCCCCTACAAAACTCATTACACAAATGAAAGAGTTCGCCGATGATCGGCGATGATTGATCGACTTTACACGGGGGAGCGTTCGAGTTGAAGAAGTGTTGAATTACCTATTTATTCACTTGCCGTCGAGTGTTTGAGTTAGGAGCGCTTGCGAGTCGATATCTCACTAAGATGAATAAGAAAGGGTTTCGTGTGTCGGGGGTCTCGTGTGTTGAGTTTTCAGTATTTTTAGGTTTCTTATCTCGATCGGGAAGGCAAATTATTGAAAACCATCTTAGAGGGAAATGTAGAATATAGGAGTGGATCAGGGAGAACAACGAGAGCATTTGTAAACAAAATAAAAGAGAAAGCAAAATGTTATATCGTACAGGGAGGTAACGCTGGCAAAAGACAGTAAAAACCGGAAGTTACTCCATGGACAAAAGAGAATCGCAAAAATCCTATGTGCAGAGAACGGAAAACATCTTGAAACACCATAACTGTGCAATAGTTAATTTTAGGCTTCTTAGGTGGACCGAAAGGAATTTGGAACAACTTTTCCCACTGTTCTTTTCCCGCCTTTTTGCTCAAGTTTGCCGGTCACTATATACCTTTCATAATCATAATCAACATAATCATGATCTCATTGAAGAATATTGATTGCATCCTCTTATGTGATGTATCATTGTTATAGATCTTTCAAAATGAAAGTTAGGTTTGCTACGTTTTTAACAGGTTTACCCACAGAATAATAAAGAGTATAGAATCCGTCACGTGATTTACAAAGCATACAAGGCCGTCTGTCAAATAGTATGTAGCCTTTGGAGCCTTTTACAGGTCTCTAGTGTCATTCTCTACATTAAAATAGTGTACAACCCTGCAATTTTCCGTCTTGATATATATATAGGTAACAACAATTTTGGCATATGAGTAAAGAATATAACATGTATAATTAATTTATGCCAAACTAGCTGCACCCCGCGGTTTCCCCTGCATTCTGAAAAGTAGCCTATGTGTTAATTCAGGACATAAGCAATGTATATTCCAAATTTCATCCAAATCCATTCAGCTGTTTCTGCGTGATCGAGTGACAAACATCCATCCATACATCCAAACTTTCACATATATGATATTAGTGTGATTAGCACTACTTTTATGCTCTAGTCCTTTTTATGAGGGTTAACCATTTGCGAAATATGAAAGCCACGGGTCTGAAAACCCCGTTAAAAACCACACATTTCTATGTCCTCACATTTTGTATATCTAAATATTTAAGTCATGTAAATTAGTTCTGATACAGCTGACGTGCATGGATTAATCTTAATATTTATGACTTTATCGTTTAAATAAACAGCTTGTTTTTCCTGACACTATCATACCTTTATCAGCGATCGATTTTATTATCTACTCAGAATTGGACTAACTTATCTGTATACCTAGTGATCAAATGATAGAACTAAAAATATTGTACAGGCAATTTTCAGTTTTACTCAGGAAATACTAAGACAGCGCCCTCACTTAACTGTAAAGGCTTGATCGCACAGTAATTCATTCACAAACTATATAAAACGCAGGTAGTGTAACTTTCTATCGAAAGCTGTACCTCTACGATGTTTTCGTACGGACCCTCCGAAATAACAGTCGAAATACTTCATTCCATATTCATTCGAGCCTCCTTCCTATTTGTTTACATTTTACTTTTAGGGACGTGGTTCGCAGGCATAACAGGGCCTTACCCCTAGCTCGAAAAGTTGACCCGCATAGGTTTTATTTGTCTAAACGGTACCATCAACTACAATAAGCGGTAGTTTTGTTATTTTCACGCACACACGCCTAGTAAAACGGATTTTCCTTCATTCAAGTTAGATGCTTTTAAACGATGCAGCTTAAATGAGTTCGTTAATTTTAGGTACATATCAGGTACCTACTAAAAGTTGGCTCGCAAAAGTGAAGCTAGGGGTAAGGCCCCAGGGCTTTTTGAAATAATCCAATCTTGCATGTTATATTACGTAAAAGTAAAATTTAAAATACCTAACCCAGTCGAACTTTTTTTCGATAACTTTCTCTTCATAACTTTTAAGCCGCTATCCAGAAGAAACTACAATTAATTCAAATTGATCCTAGCATACAACCTCTTTCACCAAATACATTATTTCTTTCCGTCGTGGAAAAAAACACTTTCAGATTTATGTTTTTGTTTTGAATAAAAAAATGAAGAAAAAATTGTATTTTACCAAAATCAACACCTTCTTATCAAAACTGCCTTGAACTATGATAAATCAACCAGTCAATACATTTTAGGAAAAAAATAAACACATCAGTCATAGGGTTGCACGTCAGAAGTGAAAACTTAAGTATTAATTCACCTATTCTACAAGAGATGGCGCTGTTTTAAAATACATGGTACAGCGTGACGATGACGCGAGTTTCATGATTTTTGTTCACCCAAAAAGTGCTCAACGCGCCTAAAGAGAGTGCATTTTGGAGAGTGTGCATCAGATCTGCATGATTTAATTCCCTCCTGCCCTTTTTTCTATCGTACTGCCAGAGCGGGCACGAAAAATCGACACCGCTTTATGGTTGACATTCCGAAAACCCGTACGAAGCGCTTTGATTCCACTTTTATTGTGCGAACTGCTAGTATGTGGAATGCGCTGCCTGAATGGGTGTTCACTGATAGTTACAACCTGGGTGTTCTCAACTCAAAAGTGAATCGGTTTCTTCTAGGCAAGCGTGATCCATCGTAGGCTGCATCATCTCTTAACATCAGGCGAGTTGGCGGCCAAGCGCAAGCCTATTTTACAAAAAAAAAAGAAGTTTTCACTTCATAAAAAATATGTTATAAGGACGACTTTGCAGAACGCTTAGTCTTAATAAATGAGTCTGTCTGACTTATACAAAAGCAATAGAGTATAATATAAAGTAAAATGCATCCTTAAGCCGTTACAGACTTAATGCTGACTCGGCTTAACCAGATCTGAAATGCGCTGCCCTTAATCCACTTAGAATAACAACAGCTGTAACGTCTGCCGTACAAGATCGTTTCTTACAGTGTGTACGTACCTTACTGGGATTTTGTCCCGATTTATTTGTTGTGATAGTCTTGCTTTGTGGGTACATGAACTGCGGTTGGATTTTGTTTATGATTGTTCGGGCTCGTAAGACCCAGAAATGTAGAAGCAAGTAGTGTTTGAAAAAATATCTAGCAGTTTTATAAGAAAGCAGCTAACATTTTGAATATATATACTTAGGTATTCTAGCTTCAAAATATTGGGCATAAAGAGAAAAGCTTAGCGGATTACCGCTAAACTAAACTGATATGGGCATACGTGACGCTCACTATTAGGTGAGCAACTTACTCGCTCGTTACTCAGTTGCAATTTTCTTTTTTGTAAAACAGTATCCATTCTAATTTTCTAAATAAAAGACGTTACTATGCAAAATGATGATGTACCTACTCCATGCAGAATTCGGCCACGGCGACTGCTTTTAATAAATTAAATTATGCTACTTGGTGCGTCCTCCATGGCTGATATATAACTAGTTTTGTCAGTAAAAGTTCAGAAACGATTGATATATGTGAGAACGCCATTGACAAAGTTGTAAGTAATATTAGAACGTGGTTTGCTTTTGAGGTGTTCTTTTTTTTGCGTCTAGATTGTGATCTAGACGCAAAATAATGATCATAAAACCGCACCTACATTTACTAAAGGCAAACGTCTTCAAACGTGAAAAATTAGTAGCAGCCCGACACGGAAGATAGTTCAGACCCCAAGAGAGTGCCATTTTGGCACATACAACAACACACGTACCAAAGCAGTCAAAACTTTACCAACCAATTAAAGTTCCAAGACATTCAAGTAAAAACTTCGCCGAAATTAAATGGGATTTGATTAAATGAAAGGAATAACTGAGGATGGAGTTAGTGTTTGAATAAAGCGCTGTCTTTTAGTTTGGAGTTGAAAGATTGTTGGTGTTAAGTTTTATACGAGCTGCGTTGAATAGGTTTTCTGACAGCTGGAGGAACATAGTTCTACAACCATCGATAGATGGCACTGACGAGACATGGTTCGTTTTTATTCCGCAATGATCAATGAAAAGGCACAGGGATCGGAGGTTATACAGCCAAATACGGGGCTTTTTAGCAAAAGCGCAAAGTGCAAGGAAGAGAAAATATTTTATACATATTTCCACACCTGAGTACACAGTGCAGGCAACAGAAGTATTTATGAGTGAACGTGAAGATGTTGGCTGAGGCGTAGCGGAGGCCCCTAAACGTGAGCCCAATATACCAAGACATGTACTTTGCTTACTTTTATCAAACATTGTCTGGATTTTCTCGTAAAAATATAAATAAACATTTTGTGGTAATTTTCACATTATAGTGTTGCCTAGCAATAAAACTCAAAAAACTGCGTATTTATACTTCTATGAGCCATACGATACGACTTTTTATTTTCTTTATTTTCTGTACTTATTGACCACTTTTAAGTAAGTATCCTGTATTTTTTTTTAATTTCACTATTTATATTAGCTTCACTTGTAACTAAATAAACTTGCGCAATTTCATTTATTTTAATACTAGCTATTACATCCACTTTATGCACGTCGATATGCCATAAATAACAGCATAGTTTAGGTTCAATTTGTTTAATTTTATACCAGCCAGCTTCGTGATATTCCACAGGCTGTGCAAAAAGGCGTATGTGTTCAACTTCCCCTCGGTGTTCATTAGAACTTAGACTTTGTGAATTTTACCAACTTTCCGGCCATAATGAACACTAAAAGGAGGCAAGTTTCAACCGCTTCAAATTTTAATACCGCTCCGAGACCGCGCGGACACGCTTTACGAAATTAGCAGTGTGTGGGTCGTATATATTGCAGTGCATAAAGTAGGGCCAATTTATTAGATCACATTTGACACTTCATCAGAATTCTACAAGTTAACGTTGTCACGATATTTTTTATTTTTTTCAAAGTTAGAACTGCATAATGCTTAACCTTTTTCAGTTGAAAATTCGTATTTATTGTAATAATGACAACAGAAAGCAATTTTATGATTTATTTACCCAAAAATAAAACATACTGACAGAATGCCAAAAGATGTTGATATGATTCATTAGCGTCATAGTCTTTGGCGCGATTTTGAACGCGACATTTGTGTGCACCTTCGTATTTCGTATTTCAAAAAAATGCAGCAGAAATCACGAAGAATACTCTAAGCTGTTTAAATGCAAGTATACATAGAGGGTAGAGATAAAAAAACATTCATTAAATTTTGTTTTTAATTAAACGCATACCACGTTCCAGAGACATTCCCGGGTCTCCACACCAAATGTCATATTATGAATTGATGCAGACGACACTTTTTCGGTGTTTTCATTTTAATAAAAAAAAATATTCTTTCTTTGAAAAAATTTAAAACTTAACGGCATTTTTGCATACGAAACAAATAAAAACTGATGTATCAACCTCATTAAAATTTTCAAATACAAAAATGTACACAAAATAACATCCGCACTTTGCCTGTTTGGTCGCCATCTTGTATTTCTGATAAGGTCACGTATCCAGTGACCATCCCTAAACTTAGAGGAATCTATTTAGAGAAATTAAAGGTAACTTATCAGTCTTATTATAATATGTTCAAGCGGTAGATGAGAACACACTTCATCATCATCATCAGCCAGAAGATGTCCACTGCTGAACATAGGCCTCCCCCTTTAACCTCCACACTGAACGACATCCTGCCATCTGCATCCACTGGATGCCCGCGACTCTCACAATGTCGTCGGTCCATCTAGTGGGAGGTCTACCTACGCTGCGTCTTCCGGTTCGCGGTCTCCACTCAAGAACCTTTCTTCAAGAACTTTTCTTCTTCTTTCTCAAGAACCATCGGTTATCACACTTAAACTCGTTAAACACAATAATTCCCTTCTGTTGGCTTTGCTTTGTCGGGTAAAAATTTGAGGGAAATGTCAGGGAAACAGCTGAAAACATTACATCTAAGTATTAAACAATATCAAGATAAATAAATAGACATCTAAATTAGTAAAGCTTCCACAAGCCTAAATAAATTTCATTCAAGCTTTACCACTGTTCAGCATTATGCCGTATGATATTCATCGGTAGCCAGAGTTAGAAATCCAATATCCTGTCTAACTTGGAACAAATTAACTGAGCTCCCGACTGTTTGTCTGGCTTTTGAACTGTCTTCCATTCATGATCTCCGTGTCCAACCACGACCTGTGTAGTGTGTATGCTAGTGCAGTGTTTGATAGATTATTAAGAGATTTAAGACCGTTGGTACACAAGGCGACGCCAGTAATTTTTAGGTTACAGGACAACCTCCAGATCCACGTGAATTGGTAAACAAAAATGTCGGAGTAAACGGTGTACATGCATAAAAAAACAGACCTCTAAGTCTCAATTGAGAACCTCCTGAAGTCGGTTAAATAAGGTTTATTTTTCACTGATTAATAAATAGCTCGTTTCAAATACGATATTAAAACGTAATCATCGTAAATTTAGGCCTTATTCAAAATATCTCTCCTAGGCACTTACATAACCACTCAATAAAGAGAGAGCATTTACAAAGTTCGTTAAATTGACACGATAAGCGGTTTTAAATCGAAAAGAACTCATCTCATTTCAGTTCGAAGCTCGATAAATATTAAATATCAAACCCTTGAATCCCTTTGAAGTATCTCTAGTGAAAGGGTCGACAACTAACCTATTGTCACTTGTTGAATTAAATTCCTTCGTCTGATAGAGTTCATCACACTACGTGTATTTATTAACCGACAACACAAAGCAAACACATGTATCATGTAACACGTATGTATGTATGTATTGTTGTATCTATCAATGTATGTGTTTTAAAATTGCGCATGTATGTTCCCAATCCTATCCACAGTCTAAACGCCTCTACCGATTTTGATAAATAAGAAGTCAATAGATTCCTCGAAGTTCAGGGATGGTCACTGGGAAGGTGGCGTCATCACAAATACAAGATCCGTCATGACATGTCTTCTCTCATTTACTTGAAACTTTATGGATTAAATAGGTTTTGTTAAATAGATGTGGGGTTTCGTACATAACTTTTTGTTGAGGTGTATTAACTGCCAAAATTATCGTTGTCAGAATTTGAAACGAATTAAAACTTATTAAAGGAATACACTTCTTTATAGAAAGAATATTTTTGCAAAGCATGCGAAAGTAATTCTGTCTGTTTGTTTGATACCATTTCAAAACAAAATAGCTTAACTAATATTGATGAAAATCGTTTGGGAGGTTATGTGCAGCTTAATAAGAATGGAGATAGGCTAATTTATGTTCCAGAAAATGCGGAAAATACTTATTTACTTAGCTGGTAAAACTCTGTGGCGCAGTTAACTGTAAAAAATAATTTGTTGTAATATTATAAAGTCGCGAGCTAAAACTAAAAATACAGACCGTCTTACGTAAATTTTACGAGTCCAAACAAAAGAAATTATCGTTAATATTACTTATGGCGCCCAACATGTGACTATATTTTCTTCATATATTTTTAATATATTAACCCCCTGCGCAAAAAGGTGTGTTATAAGTTTGAAGCCTACGTGTGTTGGGGTGTGTCTGTCTGTATGTAATCTAGTAACTTTTAATCTGGTGGACCGATTTAAATGCGGAAACACAGAACATAATGGTTAATAGGAACACTTAAGATGAGACAATCGACTTTGATTTTCTAAGAAACTATGATTAAAACGGGTTTTTTATTTGAAAAAAAAAACATTTCATAATCTCAATCTCATAGAGTCTCATAGAGTCTATTTAGGTAAATTAGGCTAAATTTATATAGAAACCGCGATGCGCGAGTTAGATTCACATTTTGGAGAACTTATTATTTATTTGATTGCTAGTTTCAGTGTGGTGTTTCTTAATTATGTTTGATGAAAATATATCCAGCCCTTTAAAAGTAATAAGCTCAATTCCGAATTTTACGGAGAGTTTTGTATTTTTTTTTTGTCAGCTAGGGTTTAACTGTAAATAGTTTTAACTGGGTTGAACCACAACTTCAACACATTAACTACATTTGTAAGATTCAACAATCTGCATTAAATGGCGCCCAACGTGTGGCTGTTTTTTGTTTATTAAATGACACTAACACTCGTTAAACACCAAAATTCACGTATTTTGTATAACAATTAAAAATAGATGACCAAAGGCTAACCCACTTAAACCTGTATTAGCTCTTCCGCCCCACGGCCGTCATTTCCCTTACTATCACATATCCCGTACAAATAGAGGGGACACTGCCTACCTACAGCGCGACTAACTTATCTGTAGATGTGTCAAAGTAGATCGGGGGAGTGACTATCATATTTTCTAAACAAAGCTGATGGTTTCCGTGGAATAATTTAGTTCTCGCGTTTGGCCACTTCTAGAGATAAGTTGGTCGGTTTGCACTCGTACCTTCATAAGCGAAGTTTGGAGTGTCGATATCTGTATCGATCGCACTCATTACCTACGCGGTCGTCGTATCACCGAGATAACACCATGCGGGTGCTTAGCTTATACACGAACCCACATGTACCTACAGCAACTATGCTTTTTGTTTTATTTTCAAAAGAATAAGAATGAATGAGGTTATATAATAATTTAAAGAACAAATGCATCACTTTAAAAACCGACTTCAAAATTAGTAAATACGCAACTTCGTTTAATTGGATGACATGTTTTTTTCAGTTATTTTGATTTTAAAACCAAACTACTAAACCGATTTCTATGAAATTATTTGTAGGACCACCTCTAAAGTATGGCCTCCCAAACAAAAAAAAGGATCATCAAAATCAATTCAAAATTGGCGGAGAAATAAGCGAAAACAATTTTTTCTAAAAAGTGGAAAATAAAACCTCCACCTTATTTGAAGTCAGTTAAAAAGTACTACGTTTTTAAATTGTATAAGCTACTAGCGACCTGCCCCGGTTTCACACGGGTGTGAGTTTTGTTATATATATTATATAAACCTTCCGTGAAAAAATATCTTACTGATGGTGAAAACCGCATCAAAATCCGTTGCGTGACTATGTAGAGAAGAGATAGATACTAGCTGTTGCCCGCGATTTCATACGCGTAGACTTTGATATAAATTTGCAACCCTCTTTTAGATAGATAGATAGATAACTCTTTATTGTTCACACCAAAAATTACACCCCCCCCCCCTCCCTGTTGCCCCCTTTATACAGCCCTTTCGCAGTGTTCGAGTGAGTATATCCTTTATATACACATATATGTAGATTATAGATCATTATAAAGAAAGCGAATGTTCATTGCCATCCAGTTCTGAAATATAATAAAATTTCTGTACGGAAAGTTACTGTCAAAATCGATTTTATTTTCGATTGGTATATTTAAGATAGACAAGAAAGCGAATTAATAATAACGTAGTGGAAAAAAAACAACAAAATACATTCCTAGTTATCATCTAAGTAGTATTTTCTTAGTATCGTCGAATCAGATATTTGAAAATAAAATTATACACTTTGGAAGTTTTTAACACCTTTCTTATGATATGTCCTTTCAAACAGTTATTTTACTGTAGGTACAGTTAAACATAACAACGTACAATGTCCACCCACAAGTAGGACAGATGACCTAAAAGAGACCGCAGGGTAACGCTTCTTATATGCAGGACAACCGGCCTTTTTTGGAAATCGATGAGGGAGGGAGGCTTATTTCAAGTTCGTTTCGTTCTACGGCTAAAAAAGTGCAAAAAATAATAATGAGGAACCATTAGAAGCGACAGATAAAAAAACATTAAAGTTAAATGAATCAAGTCATATTCGTCGTGTTTTGCCAGAATATCATAAAATTTTACAAAATTCTTTTCTATTTATGGTGAGCTTGGACTCAAGGAGTCCATGGCCTTAAACAAAACAACGACGGCTCTGCAGGCGGAGGCCATGGGCCTACTATTGGCAGCAAGAGCAGTCTGGCCTTTAAATGAGTTTCTCACGGCCACCGTGGACCGGGACGGCAAGGGAATCCTTATGTTTACAACTGACAGTGCGGCTACCATCTATGCGCTCAGAAGACCCGTAACAAGATCAAGAGTTACTGCTGAGTGCCATACAGCCTTACAAACACTCGCGAGCAAATACAGAACAATAGTGAGATGGACGAAAAGCCACGGATCCTGCGTGGGTAATATAACGGCGGACACCCTTGCCAAAGAAGGTGCTAGGAAACAGGTAAGTGATGACGCAGTGGGCCTCTGCAAACCATCGGCGATGGGAGTGCGAGAGCTACTGCGTCGTCACACCGAAAAAGAACAACAGAACCTATGGGACAAGAAAGATGACTGCAAGCATGCAAAAGCTGCTTTCCCAATTCTTGAAAGGAAGATCACGAATAATCTATTGAAGTTGCAACGACAGGACCTTCGCCTGATTGTAGGCCTAATAACTGGTCATTGCAACTTGAATAGCCACTTGTATAAACTGGGAGCCACGGACAGTCCACTGTGTCGTGGCTGCATGAAGGAGAAAGAAACTGTAGAGCATGTGCTGTGGCATTGTGAAGCCACAGAGGAAACTAGAATCGCTACCGGGTTGCATGAGGCTTCGCTACCTTCATCATCCACGTTACCATATCAGCTTGACTGCTTTTCATCGTCATTACGCACAATTCCATCTACGCCACTGGAGCAACTGTGCCAGCGCCCCAGAGTCTCGCTCCGATATTTCAAGGAGTTGGGTTGGCTCGGGTAGGTTCTGGTAGGGGGAAATGCACAATACACCCCAAGCGGGACGTCAGTGCAGGACTTATCACCCCCATCTCGAATAAGAATAAGAATGGTGGTTTCCAAAAATGACATAAATAGGTAATTTTACACAGCCTCCCATATTTTGCTAAGCAAATTTCATATTTATTATTACGAAAAATAACGCGGGATTTGGCACATTTTTGTTTATAATCACGGGTTTTGCGTGTATCAGTCGAATATTTTCGACAATTTCGAAATTTGTACTTATAAATTTTTTCATGAGATTCGAATTTTCAGATTTCGAGTTTTTTTTTTTAAATAATTTGTAAAGATTTTATTTGTAACATTTAGTTAATTTTAAATTGCAGCAACTGAGTGTGAGACAAGAAAAAAACGAGGCATAGAACAAAAACAAATAATATCTACGGCGAACGGACCGCTTTGTATATAGTTCCTCGTTTAATTAATCCTACCCTCAAATTTATGTAAAAACATTACTCCATATAATATTAAAACTAAATTGACAAACGATGTAATTGCCTCGCTCGCTGCCAGTTGTGTAGGTACTTAGAAATATACATTATTTTATAGTAGACGTAGACTTAAACTTCATATGACGTTACTATTAAACCTTAGTGGTTTTTGAATGCCGTTATATCCCTTTTTGTATACTTTTCTTATTAAATGATAAATAAATGGCAGCTAGTCTTCAAAAGACTTGAATATCACAATTTATTTTCAAAAAACTTACGAAGATTACGAGAATGGGTGTTAATAGGAAAAATATCGATTTTCCCAACAACCTTGACACAACGCAAAACCTTACAATTAATCTGTTATTTTGAGTCTGGTAACATATTTAGAAAAATTAACATGTAATTCTTAATTAGAAAAACACTGCCGTGCTATAAGGTAACGGTTTGGCCTCGTGAATAGACATTTTATTTTTATTTTAAAAATATTTGTAAACACTAATTAAAACAATTAAATTAATATATCTCATGAATTGTTTTAATTAGTGTTTACAAATATTTTTAAAATATAAATAAAATGTCTATTCACGAGGCCAAACCGTTACCTTCTAGCACGGCACATATCCGTTCATGCCGTGCCGTGCCATCTTCTAGATATTGGTTCAACCTCCTGAACTATTTATGTTTTATTGTGTTTGGAAAAAAATTGATATCTAAACTGAATTTTTTTTGTTGTTTTATAGCCCTTTTTAAAATATTTTATAGTCAAAATAAGTCGAGTTTCAATTCATCAAAGGTAGAACACAGCCGCGCTTAAAGACACTGATTTAACCTTACGCATTATTCACGACACATTAATTACTCTAATACAAAAATAAAAAAATAAAAAGAGGTACTTAATAGAGGCTAAAGTATCAATCGTTTCAATAACATTCCGTCTGTGAAATTTGCATAAACTGAGATTCTGTTAGATGGACAACCAAACGGAACAAGAGCTGATATTTAAAACACAATTAATTATCCCGTTTTATATCGCCGAAAAGTAATATTTCAGCGGAAACTTCGCTGAATAAGGCGAGAAATTTAATATGATAAGTCCCTTGGCGGTAATTAGCAGCAAAGCTGGTAGAGGCTGCTATCGGGAACTTTATTAGCTGTTAATAGAATTGCAGAACGTCGGGAGGAGTATCGTCGTTTCAGTCGTTCAGCGGAGCTCCAACCTGTTGCCGGCGGGAACGCCTTCCGCCCATCGCACTTCAACGATTTTCTCGAACATCACTTCCTTCAAACCGACCCCCCTGAAATATCTTAATTTAACACATACCATCAGATGATGCAGCAAAGGGCGATCGATGCAGCAACGTTTTTAAACACAAAAGTAATCAACTACTGAAAACAATCTAATCATATTTTTTACAAACTTCAACTTGTAATTTTTATTTTCAGAAGAAAAAAAAATTAAAAAATTTAAATTCACTACGTAAAAAATCGGTGACATTGAAATTAAATGCGGAATTTGGAAATAAAGAAACGTAAAATAATGTTGGTTTAGCGCGAGCGGCGGCAAAGTTCGTTTGGGGAGATAGAGTTGCAGAGTCGGTACTGTGAGTGGAAGTAGAGAAGAGGCTTGGAGCCAGGCGCGCCGCCGCCGCCGCGGTCGACTGCAGAATGATAGCGGGCCGGTCGGCACCGGGCCCCACCCCTAGCGCCTGCGCCCTGACTTCTCCACCACTACTCTACTCCACCAGCGCGCATGACAAACATCCTACCCAAAACTGGAAAAGTGACTCCTCCAACGTAGATACACCATTATGTACTAAATAAATATTGTGTCGCAATAGATCCCGATATCGCACATAATTTTGACCCAGTTGTCGGTTATCATCCCCCATTTGATTCGCCCCATTTCATAATCTAGCAACAAGCAACAAGCACAAGCTGAAAAATCGTATTTCTTCATTTTATGTACTGAAATCTCACGCCCGCGTGTAGATAAATCTATCCAGTAAAACTCTGTGAATTGCAAAACATTTTTATTGTGACAGTTTACCGTACTTTTTCTTGTTAGTAAGTACGCTGTAAAGTTCCCGTATACCGGTGAAATATCCGTTCCGGAGGGTGTTATCATAGCCCCGTGGCAAAACTTGGAACATGGACATAATACGGTTATCTGACTCAAGGAATATTCTCAACTCGAAAGCCCAATTGATGCCAATAGCAAACGCCCAGTCCACACTGTGTCCACAGCGCGGTTTCCCTTCTAGATTGTATATGCTATCATTTTTGAATGAATGTACGCCACCACTCCTTAGATTCACTTTATACGCTACTTCACCAGCTATCATCGCGAGTTGATCTTTATTTGGTGCTGCTTTAGCCGTGTGAGCGCTGGGAAAGCCGATATGATGTCCATCTCTTCTTATAGATAAATATATTTTCGCGTTCTTTTTATGTTTATTTACAACGTTTTTGATAAAAACTGTTTCTTTTTCAGAAGCGGCCATGGAACCCGGGAAATCGTCGGCAAAACCAGTATCGACTTTAGTGCATACATTCCACTGCTCGTCGAAATTTCTACTGATATCTACGCCAAAGCTGACTTCCTCATCGTCCGCTTTAAGATTCTTTCGCCAAGCCATATTTTTCTGAAACAAATTAAACGCATTATCAAAAAGTTGAGCAATATCATGAGTTTGTAAATCTTTGCTACTAAGTTCTGATTTTAACACAGAGTTATACTTAGATTCTCGATTATAAGTTTACACACATTTTATTGCAAAATCCAGCAAGTATGCGTTTTCTAGATTGCATTGTGCTTGCATGCTAGATTTTTTAAATCAACAACTCGAATTTCTCTATCTATTTCTTCTCTATCATTAGTTTTTATTTCTGGAGTACACAATAAAGGCATTCGATCTAAGTATCAATTATCACATTGCCAGTCAGCGTGGTAATGCTGCCAGCATGCTGGGTACGCTGACAACTTATAGTGAGCTTGAGCATTTGGATTGTCTTTAGACCTTCAACGGCTCATAGAGGGCAATCCAACTGTTTTTGTAGTTTTAGTTAATTTGTATTTTGTTTAGTTAATAAAGGCGTTGCCAAATATGTATCACATACCTATTCGAAATGTAAATGCTTTTCTGAGTGGCTAACTTCAGTGCTAAACAGAGGTGACTCATAACTTCAAAATGTCTTCACAATGTTTGCCAAATTATTTGCAATACCTATTTACATCACCAATAACAGTAATACCTACTTATATGAAAAAACTGCCTACTCTTAATGAGACGTCGCCAAGTAGTGATAATTTCTTGCATCGGTTTTCTTATTATCGGTTTGCCGTATAAAACGAGGTGCCTATTATAGTTATTTTACCTACACATTATATTATCATTATCAGCCATCAATGTCCACTGCTGAACAAAGACCTCCCTCTCAAATGGGTGTTATATTACCTACATATTAATAATATAATTATCTTACGTATCTTGAAAACTCTAGTCCATCAGGATTGGTGCTAGGCATGATGATCCATTTGACATTCTGAATCATATCTTTATTTTCTTGACAAGCCACCAGCTGCTCGATGATGTATAGAGTAAATTTGACTGCTTCCACACCAGCCTCTTGCCCTGCGTCTATTATAATTGCTGGCTTCTCTCCTTCATCTTTCTTCTGTTTTCCGTTATCTTCTATGACAACCTTGAAAGTGCAGTTTTATTCACATTTTTGTGATGGCGGATTTTTACAGATTTAAATACCAAAAAAAGCTGTAAAAAATTGTTGTTAAAACGCCATTAAAAAATAAGGGGCAAAAACTGGATAGTTTTACATAGCTTCAATGTTATTTAAATAGAACTTTTTTTTCCACCATTTTTGTACTGTATGGAAGCAATAAATGATCTGAATCTATCAATTGTTCTGTAACAATCTTTGATGCGTCTATTTTTTTAATTCTCCGATGCAAACATTATGTGATACGCTTCACCTGTGTATCTTTGTATCTGTCTGTGGTATCGTAGCTACAAAACTGATGAACAGATTTAGTGCCAAGACTGTGCAATGATCTACCAGCGGAGTTCGAGGGGCATTTTAGGGCCAGAATTGGATATAAGGTTGCATTGAAGAAGTTGCTGTTGGATAGAATGACTTAGCAGAGAAATTTTAGTAGTTGATAAGTACTTTGTTCTGCCCAACAGTGACTTTTGTAATTCGATTTTTCTGAATTCAATTTTGGTGATGAATTGTCGCTCGGATTCTTTATTTTGTTGCGGGCTCTTGGCACTGTCCATTCCTAGTGTTCCAATGATGACCTGTTTCTGTAGTGTTAGTGTTAGCATGTATTTTGTTAAATCGGTAAAGGCATTTGCCTAAAATAAATAAATAAACTGCTACGCAGTTTGGCAGAGTTGTATATACATAGCATGTACTTTATAAACAGAGATAAATAATGTAAAAAAAGACACTTTTCTAACAAAGTTTTTTTAATTTGAAATGTGTATTGATCGTGAGCGTTCTAAGCTTATGATTCAAGAAAATCTGTTCAGCCGTTTGAAGATCTTTGTCAGGTGTATACCTGTTAAGAACATGTTTCATATCGTGTAATATTTTAATGTCCAAAGAAGTTTTACTACTCCTAACTAAAAAGAGCCGAATGCAGAGGTTATGTTAGAATTCACAAACAAAAAAATTAGTAATTTAGTGTCTAAAATCAATATCGATGTGTCTTTTTTAACCGACTTCTATAAAGGAGGAGGTTCTCAATTCAATAGTTTTTATGTTTGTTACATCAGAACTTTTGACTGGGTGAACCGATTCTTGAACCGATGATTCTTTTTTTATTTGAATGCTGGTGCTTCCCTCGTGGTTCCATTATAATTTGGTCCAGTTCTGAAACTATTATGAATTTGGTTTTTTATATTGATAATTAGATAGGTACCTCATAAAGATTCCTGTTGTCGGAAGTAGCAGATACATCTGCAATGGTCACCACTCCGCTACAAAACTCTTTTAGAGCGTGCAGAAATACTGTTAGCTAAAAGCAGACATACGTAAAAGGTCTTTAAGTTTCTTTGAATGTAAATGACATTTTTCTACAGAGCAACGGATTTTTCATTCACACTCAACGAGATGTATGGAACAAATCGAGATGGTATCCATGGCGACGGTGATCGCTTACCATCAGGCGGCCCGTCTGCTTGTTTGCCACCTATGGCATAAAAAAATGATGATATTTTTTCGTGATTTAAAGTTAGGATTTTCGGCTTCGAACAACCGTTTCTTATAACTCTGTATAAATAATATCCAGGCTGTCCGGAAATGAGGTCATTATCATAATCGACCTATACTAGTCCACTTCTAGATATAGAGCTCTCCCGAAGCACGCCACATAGCCCAGTCTTTGAGTTTTCGTTTCCAGCCACTGCCAGCTACCATATATAAATATATCGTCCGAGTCTCAGGGCCTCCTAGGCTACGTTTGATGATTCGTGTTGATCTCCACTCTGAAACATGTCTACTCCAACGATTATCGGTTCTGCGACAGATATGCCCACTGCTTTGACTATCTATACATAGTCGAAGGCCCACTGCCACTTGAGCTTACTAATACGCTGAGCTACGTCAGTAACTGTGGTTCTCTGGCAACAAACTTCGTTCCAGATAAGATCCTATTAGAGAAACACCGAGCATAGCTCACTAAGTGACCTTGAAGTTGTGAACCCGTCCAAATGCATGAGTTCACGTTCCAGCAACGCAAGTCATGACAAGTAGAATTCGCTAGTTAAAGCACAAACCTCGAATTTATTTGTTCAAATCCATGTGTTTGATTTTTGTCATAAGATTTTGGAGGATAGGTGACGTTAAGACCAGGTGTAGTTTTCCGAACGCTGTACAGGCTAAATTTATTATTTTCTTATCTTCACTCTACACCTTACTGTTTGAGATTACGCCCTAAGTGAATATACTTTCGAATAATCTCTAGAGTGAAGCCATTAATGGCAACTGTTTTCGGAACAACGTTTTCCTAGAAAATAACTATGTTTTATCCAAGTTTATCCGAAAAAATTGCTAGGCCGTCAAACATTCATTGTAGATCTTTTAGCGATTTGGCCATTATGACGATAACACCTGCAAATTGCAAGTAAGAGATGTATTCGCCATTGATATTGACGCGTTAGAGAAAATTTTCGGGGTAATTAACATCCCCTTGTCTCACGCCTTGACGTAGACGAATATGTTGAAAACTGCAGAGACAAAAAAAGCTCAGTAGTTCCATCAAAGGAACTATTTATTACAGGAACTAATGAGAATTGATAGTTCAAGTGGTTCCTTTATATCCACTGAATGAACTGCAGGTATAAAAAAGGCTTATTAGCTCCTTCAAATGAAGTGCTAAAGGAACTACTGAGAACAAACGTTCTGGACTTGTATAGTCATTGTTGTGACGCCATACAAACATCTATCACCTCGATGTATCGCCAGCCAATGAATAAAGAAGAGGTGGTCTGGTAATTTAGGAAAACAGCAGGATGCGAATAGAGGCAATTGTCATGGGACCTGCATAATTATGCCGCCAGCATGCTGGGTACGCTGGCAACCGATAGAAGGCTTGATCATTTGTTTATTTTATACACATTCAACAGTCTATGTGCAGTCTAACTTTTTGTAGTGTTAGTGTTAGCTTGTATTTTGTTCAGTTAATAAAGGCACTTGCACACATAATGGGGACTTATGCCCATGCAGCCGGATTATCAAAGGCTAATTGATGATAACTCTCTGAAAAGAAGAGTCTTACAGTGCTGGTTCCAATAGATGAGTCTTCAATACAATGTGCTTCCTCCTGCTCGTGTAAAAGATCTAACATTTTTACATAACATGACCTGAGTGCTTTGCAACTGAAACATAAAAAATAAACTTACAGTAAAAAATATTAGTATAAGAAACCCGTCTTCTTTTTAAGTAAGCACTCGAACAAAATTATTCTTATTAATAATCGATATATATGCAATACAATACTTTACTAATAACTCCACTGACAAACACAACAATACTAACGTAACAAATACTAACACACTGTTTTGAATTGATTGTTATTAATAGAGCTGGTTCAAAAACTAATGAGCCAAAGATTTGTGGGACCTTGAAAATTTCATCTGCGTCGGTCGGTCACGCTATCGAGGCCATCTGAGGCCAACACCTAATCATTCATAAAAAGCCATGATATTGGCGTATTTATATATACAATTTCACAGATTACAATTGTCCAAGTCAAACATCAGACACGAACTTACCCACATTTTTCTGCTAGAACAGGCCCACTTGCTAAAAAAAGGTGATATATGATTGCGAGTATTATACATATTAGATTATTTTTATTGAGTAAGTAACTGGCTTGCGTTTTACTGCTAATTCGCCGATGTTAAGCGATTATTAATATGGTACGATGGAGCACCCTTGCCTAGAAAAAAACGGATTCACTGGCGATTTGAAGACACCCAGGTTGTATCAGATAACTATCGGGAAATTTGATTTGATTGAGATGTTATTGATTTATTTTTTTTAATCTCAATCCAAAATTGTCTATAATGTGGTGTAAAACTTCCAGTCCATCTGAGATTTTGAAAGGCCTTCTTATAGCGTTTCCGCACTACTTACATATTGAACAAAATACTGTAAAAAATGCTAAAGCAACAAATTCCATTGTGAATCTATGAGAAAACACTATCGGCCAACTTTTATTAAAATTTTACAATACCGTGAATGCCGATTATATTGATAACAAAATTGTTTCGAAATAAAACGACAAATTTATGTTTTACGACATTTTATTCTTACCAGCTAAACTAACATAGTTTTACACTGTAGTAGAAGCATATGATATGGTAGAAGTTTCAGTGTCAGTCTCAGTCGGGACAGTACTATCATTGGTTGTCCTAAGGTCTTTGCCATGTACCCTTCTCCTTCCCCCGAACTCATTTCTAATCTGGTTACTAAATTCTCTGAAACCTTCATAAAACTGCGGCAAGACTTTCTTTAGCAGAGATTCAGGGTATATAAATTCATGACCGTCAGTGAGCTCCATAGTATACGAGTAAGGTACGCCAATGGCTCCGAATGCAAAATCATCACTACCACCGGCAGCGGGGTACCACTGTCCAGCACTTAAGACTTTGAAAGGCAATCCACCTGCTTTTTGTACTGCGTTAGACACAGATCTGGCCATGCTATCCAGCTTTTTCCATTCCTTAGGTAATAAGTTAGCTGTGTATCCCCAAGGGTACACCAAGTATTGTCCGTAAGCGTGCAATGACACGTAGAGTTTTATTCTCCCTCCATTTTCTCTCAAAGCATCCCTGACTAACCGCGTCTCGATCTCTGAGAAAGGCTGTGGGCCCGCGTAGGTTTCTTTATCACAGGGGTTCTTGGAAACCCCGCTAACTGCCCACTTGAAGCCGTAGTTGCGGTTACCGTCGACGCCGTAGCAGATGCCATTTTTCGAACGGGTTTTCCTCCACATGCGATTCTGCAAGAAAATCGAATCTATAAGAATACGAACATTGTAAGTTTTTTTAGTTCAATCTGAGAAAAGTATGTAATTTGTCCTGCAACTTAGCACAGAACTCGGTCCCCGAGAAAATATAAGGTCGGGGAAAAAGTTTCTTCGTATTTTTTAAACAAATTCAAGACATATTTTTTTCAAGTTTAATTACATTTAATTATAATATATATGTGCCATTTTGTTCGATAACTTGTTGCCATCTTGTAGGTAGTGACATGATCCCGTTGCTGTAGAATTTTTGGGACTTCTGATCAAAAAAATGCAACAAGTAGTTTTGACAGTCCTCTCTTGATGTTAATCTAACACTACCCAAAGAATTCTGAAGAGATCGAAACAGGTGGAAATCTGAGGGTGCAAGGTCTGGGCTATATGGTGGATGCATTAACACTTCCCAACCAAGCTCTCTAAATTTTTGCTGAGTGGCCAAAGATGTGTGCGGTCTGGCGTTATCATGATGAAAGACCACACTCTTTCTGTTGATCAATTCCGGCCGTTTTTTCTCAATTTCTTGTTTGAGTCTCATCTGCTGTTGGCAGTAGAGATCCGAATCGATGGTTTTGCCCGGCGGTAAAAGCTCATAATGAACGATGCCCTGCCAATCCCACCATACACACAACATCACCTTATTACGTGTTAATCCGGGTTTCGCTACAGTCTGTGGTGCTTCACTGCCCTTTGACCATGATCTTTTGCGCACATTCTTGTCGTAGGTGATCCATTTTTCATCACCAGTGATCAATCTTTTCAAAAACGGTTCGGTTTCGTTACGTTTCAATAGAGAATCGCAAATGAGTACACGATTCATTTGGTTTCTTTCAGTGAGCTCGTGTGGCACCCAAATATCGAGTTTTTTGTATACCCAGTTTTTTTCAAATGGGTCAAAACTGTTTTGTGGTCAATCCCCAGTTCTTCAGCTACGTCGTAACTACTAATATGCCGATCTTGGTCCACTTTTTCAGAAATGGCATCGACTTTATCCGTAACAGGGCGACCAGAGCGAGCTGCATCTTTAACATCAAAATTCCCGGACTGAAAACGCTTGAACCAACATTGTGCTACCCTTGATGACACTGCATTAGGTCCATAAACGTCACAAATTTTATTCGCGGCTTGTGTCGCATTTTTGCCTTGTTTGTTATAAAATTTCACAATATATCGAATTTGTTCGTTAGATTCACTCATTTTATCGAACAAAAAAACAATTGAAAAATGGCGGAAAATTGCTTTTTACGTTTTGTATTCCTTTTTTAAAATGTCATCTTTTTAATGGTATCAAAACCAGCCAGATACAAACAGTACAACGGATAAGATTTTTACTACAACTTTATACATACAAAATACGAAAAGACTTTTTCCCCGACCTATTATATATAAAAATTTAATTTAGTATACTTATCGTATACTAAATTATCGTATTCTAGAATAGGCTTGCTCTTGGCCGCCAACTCGCCTGATGTTAAGCGATGATGCGGCCTACGGTGGATCACGCTTACCTAGAAGAAACCGATTAACTCTTGACTTGAAGACACCCAGATTGTAACTATCGGGGAACACCCATTCAGGCAGTGCATTCCACAAACTAGCAGTTCGCACAATAAAAGTGAAATCAAAGCGCTTCGTACGGGTTTTCAGAATGTCAACCATAAAGCGGTGTCGATTTTTCGTGCCCGCTCTGGCAGTCCAATAGAAAAAAGGGCAGGAGGGAATTAAATCATGCAGATCTGATGCACACTCTCCAAAATATATCCGATAAAAAACCGATAGACTAGCAACTTTGCGCCGATGCTCAAGACTAAGAAGCTTAGTCTGAACTAGGGCTTCGTTGCTGATGAGCCTCTTGGCACGCTTCTCAATTTACTCCAAGGCCCCAAGCTGGTATTTAGCTGATCCATCCCAAAAGTTAGAGCAGCATATACTTTTGTAAAAAATAATAATGTAAACCTGCTTATGAAGCCCGTTATTACATTTAGTAAAATAATGTGTTTTCGCAATTTATATTTACTCTATTATCTAACTTCGAAAGCTTAATCAAACACAAGAACCGAATTTAAATCATTATATTCGTCCAACTGTGAGATAGAGAGTTTAAAATCTTGACTATACAAAATTTTTTTTAGCTGCAATAACAAAAGACTGTATGAAAACAATTTATGTCAATATTCCACTGTATCATTATACTATGTCCGGGCGTATCTCTAGAAGCTGAATAAAAAACGTATATTCTGATAACTTTTGCTAGATTTTTGTACGTAAAATTGTAGCTGATAGCCGATAATACTAAATAGGGTGTATCTATCTGGATGGCGGACATATTCGACGACATCATTGCAATCATCATTATAACTGACTTTTACTAAGAACGCCAATCCTAAAGTCCCAAAAAAAACTGTTATTACACAGAAAAATTTATGGAACAGCAGATTATTTTTCAGCGATTTTATATCTGGGCCCAATGTAAAAGTTGTAAAAGAGAGTTGTGAAAGAGTGCTCCATCAAGACGGTGTATCAACCTTATCCTTATCAAAGTTGGCGAGACACGTGAAGTCACCGAAAGACTTTATTCCTTTTCAGACCCCTGGTGTGTACAAGGTTGATTGTAGCTGCGGTAGTTCCTACATAGGTCAAACGAAGCGTACCATTGCTGAAAGGATCAAAGAACATATCGCAGCCGTCAAAAATCGCCAGACACAGAAGTCGGCTATAGCAGAACATTTGCTTGAGTCGGGGTCCGGTCACTGGATTGAACTCCACGATCCGAAGGTCCTCTCCACTGAACGGCATTATTTTTCAAGAATGGTTCGTGAAGCAGTTGAAATTAGAAAACATCGCAATTTTAACCAGGAGGATGGATTTAAGTTAGCGGCGTCGTGGAATCCCATAGTAAGCAAATGTACAAACCGCGGTGTATGTACTAGGACTTTTACCGATACAGTCAGTGTTGTGTGTCGTAGTGACAACCCTGCAATTTTTCAAGATCAAGTGAGGGTAGGAAAACAAAATACCCGCTCTTCTCGCCGGACTCACCCGCAGTTTTCAGTCAGCTCATGACCACGGTCATTGTAACAAGGTCGAAACGTCGAGCGAAAGGTATCTATTTTTACCTATATTTAATAGTGCGCGATAAGTCCCGATAAATATTAAAACATATGTTCAAATCGCGAAAATTTAAAAATTACTCTAAAAGTTGTAGTTGATTGCACATTTTTTTATATTACGAAGATGGAATGTTAGTGAAATAAACTATTTACTACAATGATATCCTCAAACATGTCCGCCGTCCAGATATACCCGATTAAGTAATCGGCTATAGCTACAATTTTACGTACAAAAAATCTAGCAAATGTGATAAGAATACACGTTTTTTTATCCAGCTTTTTACAATCGACTGCAGCAAAAAAAAATGAATTCAGTATGTATTTAGTAATATAATAAACTCGCTCCTTTGGATTCACACTTAAAACATTATTATTTATTTAACTTACGTCTCTGCTAGCTCTCGTATACTCGTACCCATCAGGGTTGACCATCGGAATAATGTACCAATCTATTCCATTGAGGTCTCGATGCCCTCCTTCAGGGTCATTGGTGAGCCGCTGGATCAGGTACAGGGCCATGGCTGGCGCTACCCATTCCCGTGCGTGAATTCCTGCCGAATGTAGGAGTTTTAATAAAAGTAGAGAATAAATCGTACTCTTTGCCTCTTCACCCGACAAAAAAATTACAATCTCAATTGGACTTTTATTTGTTACGCGATATCTTCGCTAAATGGGAACGGATTTAAATAATTATTTTTATTGCCTAGACTATAATATCAAAGATGGTAGCATATAGCTAATATTTACAACTTATACTATTTTAACAATAAATTGATTAAAAAATAACTATAGTGTGTAGTTGTTTATTTTTTCGTAGAAATGTTGTACAGTCTAAATGTTTTGAGTGATAAGGTCACGTTTGGCAACAGATTTTCTACTTGAAGGTTGTAGCTAGCTCAACTAGCACAGAAAAAGCTTTCTCTCTTTTATATAAAAAAAACTTGAGAAACTCAAGCTCAAGCCAGTTAAGAAATTTCTGAATAGGATTACTTGATTACCTATGCAGATTAAAGAAATTATTATTTCACCATTAGTTAGAAAGACATGTATAAGGTCTAGTACAATATTCACGAAAAAAAGTTTGCCGGATTTAACTATTTTTTTGTGCATCATGGTATTTAATGTTTTAATAATTTGAAGAACCCTCTTGTGTGAAATTGAGATTTTAAGTAATTGTTGGAGAACTTTTGTGTCCTTAAATTGAATACGTTTTTCCACTAAAAAGAGCCGAATCCACAGAGGCTTGGAATTTTTATATTTTTTGTAGCTTTTACTGGCCACGGCCAGATTGAATTCCTCGGCCAGATTGAGTTTTAAGACATACCCGGCTCCAAACTAAACATGTATGCAAAACTTCAGCTCTATCGGTTGGGGGTTGGGGGTAACTGCTCTAAAATTCAGTTGCAAGATTTGTCCCACACATACATACTAACAGGGCAAGTTAAAAGCTTCAAGGGCAAATAAAAACTTGTAATAATTGACTTTCCAGTGCTTTTTGATTGGCTCCTAGTACAAGCCATAGCCATCTGGAATGTTTATTTTTTCGTTGTTTGGGAATAGGCATCGTTTTAATGAATATTAAAAGTCACCTCGTAATATGACTTCTGCACATTTTAAAGTTAATAATTATCAACGCAATGTTTCAAAAAAACACTGTTCAAGCCTTGAGAGCGACTAAGCTTTTATGAACTCAATCAATGCTCCTGCTCTCTACCGCTGTAGTAGTGTGCAATGAATTTATAACAAAAAAGTTTTTAGGAAAACCGAGAAAAAACACAAATCTTTTTTTGCTGGTATAACCATGGCTAATGTAGCTTGCCACAAATGAAAACGAAATTCACAGATTAATAGTTGCACCGGTTAGTAACCTTAACAGTTAATGTGCTGTTAAGGTACACGTCCACTGGGTCGCGTGTTTCTCTGTCTCCCTCTCCCTCTCTCTAACTTCGTTCCATCCGGGTGTCCCTTGACACCTCTGAATTTTTTTTGCTTTGTATATTTCTATGGCGCATATTTGTCGAACCAGTGGACACGTAACTTTAGTAAGTATACTTTTCCTTTTTTGAGCACTAACTAATATCCAAAGTTTTAAATATCATTAGTTTTAACTATGTATTTAATTTTATTGTTGGTTTCTTACCTGCGTCTATAAATATAATAGGATTTCCAGCCGTTGGATCGGAAGAGATCTTGACCAATGAAATTGTCCTTCCCTGGTAACTCTTCCCCAGAGTCTGTACCTGCACCAGATTACTGCGCCTCTTGGCTATAGAGTCACAAAATTCTAAAGCCTGGAGAAAAATAATACATTATTCTAGTTGAAACAACTAAAATGACACGTTTATGTATACGTCCGGAATTTTACAGACATTTCCGGAAGTTCAGGTTTTTGTCCGGAATGTGTGTGGAATTCCGAAACGTCCGGAACTCTAGAAATAAAATTAAAAAGACCGCCACTCAAGTTCATTATGCCATGAAATATGAACTTTGAAGGAAATGTCCGGAAGTTACGGGGTTGTCCGTATTTTTTTTTATCTGGTTACCATACGCTTTTGCCACAGAAGTGACTCGCTAGCTCCAGGGTTTACTGGTATCTATTGACGACTTCCACTATCCACCTCCTGGCTTCATCATCAAATCAATTCATATCCATATCATCAGCCAGAAGACGTCCACTGCTGAACATAGGCCTCCCCCTTAGACCTCCACACTGAACGACACCCTGCCATCTGCATCCACTGGATGCCCGCAACTCTCACGATGACGTCGTTCCTTCTAGTGGGAGGACTACCTACTCTCCGTCTCCAGGTTCGTGGTCTCCACTCAAGAACCCCATTCCATTCCCCATTCCTTACCCATTGGTTATCGGTTCTGCGAGCGATGTGGCTTGCCCATTGCTACGTCATCTTGCAAATTTTTTAATAGCGTTGTCGGTGACTCTGGTTCAAAGAAACTCCGAGCATAGCTCTCTACATTGCCCGCTGTGTGACTCTTGATTTTTTTCAAAATGCCAACAGATACTAAAGAATATCTCAATTGTTTATCGGAGTGGAGAGGGATAATCGAACACACACACTTACTCATAAACTTTCACATTTATATTAGTGTGATGTGGCAGCGTACCTGCTGATGAGAATTATATCCAAACACGTTGAAGGAGGAAGGTCTCATCACGCGCCTCCGCGGAGACCGGTCCAGCTTCTCGAAGCGCCTGCGAATACCAAGAAATAGTAAGATCACAGACTTTCACCACAATAGACACCGAGAATTCACCTTACTTTGTGTGTCTATGGTCTGTCTTAAGTTGGATCAATGCTCCAACTAGCACGTCGCATAATTCTGTTCGATTTACGCCGTCTTGGCAGTAGCACGTCAGTTGTCAAAACTAATCATTAACAATTTAAAAACTGAGTTTAAAATTTGTAAGCACTCGGAAAGATTATTAATATTGCCTAATCAACAGGCGGTCAAACAATATTATTTGAAATGGTTAAAAAACTACTGATCCAACGTCAATGAAAATTTTGCGGGATCACCTCGAGTGCTTAGTCTACTTAATAAAATTATAATCAAGTAAATCGTACCTAATAAACGTAAAAGGCATTTAAAAACAGACTGGATTGAGTCCACCTTGAAGTCGGTTAAAAATATCAAATTGCGCCATAGTAAACAGTAAAAACTCTTTTACAGCTTTATTATCTAAACAAAATCCAACAAGCTAACTTACACTAAACTCGTAGGGTTATACTACTTAGCCTATTACACAATAACATTAGAATTGCCCATAGAATGTGAGACTGGAGTTAAACAGGGTATGTCCGTTCTTATCTCACCACTAAATTGCTCTAGTGACGAATGATGAGGTACAGTCGCCTGCAATAAATAAATAAATAAATATTCGGGACATTATTGCACACACGCTCATCTGACCCCAAATAAAGCAAAGCTTGTAATATGGCTGCCAGAGACTGATATACGTACATATAATTTTTTAAATACATACTTATATAGATATGTATGCATAAATGTATACATATCATAATTTTTTTAATAATGTCATAACAAAAAAAAAACTTTAAAAATGTATTGTAAAAGTACATTTATTAGAAATTTAATGCTACGATATTATTAAAAAAATCATGAAATGTATACATATTATTGCAAGCGACTATACAAAAATGTGGTAAGCTGGATTTTCATAAAAGTTGTCATGGTCGCGGTGTCTAACTTGTTATAGGACTGTGGGTTAAGTCCTGTTTACTCAACTCTACGAATAACTAGGATCCCGTATTGATTGCGTTATCTAAAAAGATAAACTTATACCAACGATCGGTCTTAAACAAGTTTAGTCTAATGGACAAACCCACTTATACAGGGTTACGCGGAAAGGATGTACCAAGCCGAAAGAGGTTCATAGTTCCCATCATTATGAACAACTTACATACCCTTCCCTTTCCTTGTAGCCCCATATAAATGCGATGATGAATTTTCGAACCAACTTTTTTTACATAATTATTATTTGTTTCAGGTTAAGTTAAATTAACATCATTTACAAATATCTGTAGAGTAAAAAAAAAAAAGATTCCATATTTCTTATTTTATTTAATGCGACGTTAAAGCAGTCAATGAAACAGTTTTCGAATCAACTTACCGCCCATAATTCTCTCTTTTATCTATAGCCCAAATAGACTTATTTCCAATGAAGTCGTTGATGAATTCCATTCTAGAAGGTGGCACCAACACGTCCATGCTGTCGTTAATCCCTCTGCACCCTTTTAGCACCTCTATTTTACCCATTGGGTCTTGAAACGAGACTACACGTTGCATTTCTTGATCGTTCTGCGGGTATATCCGCAGAAGAGTGTAGCTACAAACAAAACACAAAAATATAATATAGCATACATGATTACACACTGTGGTATCAAGCTGAAAGGTCATCGTGGTCTGCTTATTTGCTAATTTTTATAGCTATTCCGGTGATTCCGGTTCTTTGGCGAATATCCACTTTCCGGATTCTATCGCGCAAAGAAACTCTAAGCATAGCTCTCTCCATTGCCCGTTGTGTGACTCTGAGTTTTTCCAAAAGTCCAGTATGGTACTCCATATATATGTTAATAAAATACAGGGTCACACAGAAAGGCTGTACTAAGATGAAAGACTCTAAGATCAAGGTCAAGATGAAGGTCTTTGTACTCATTACTATGAACAACTTTTACCTTGAAATCGTGGAGAATAAAATTGTTCCATAAAAAAATGACAGTCACTCTCAACAAAAGGTATGGAACACCTGAGATTTTTTTTGCGTTTTCAGGGTCGGCCCAAACGGGCCCCATATTAAAAGTTGTTCAAAATGATGATGATGATGACGACCTCCTTTCCGCTTACACCCTTTCTGCTAAACCCTGTATAAGGTATAATAAATTATCTCACTCGTCATATTTTGGGTTAACCTGCCCTCCAACTTGCCACGATAGTCCGAAGACGCCTGAAAATTAATAATTGAAAAAATATTGAAACCATAATTATCATTACCGTACTATTATTTTTTTCTCTTTGTAGATGATTTGTGGGAAATAGATTATTATTTTTTATCAAACAAAATTCAAGCAAACTAACACTAAGAACTTAGGTGGCCTGATAAACAGAAAAGAGTTGAATTGTCCATTAATCTAACGCTCAAACGGCGGTCAAATGCAAGCCTAATAAAAAAAAAAAGCTGTCGAGAATACATAATGTAACTATAGGTAGAGAATCCAATGCTCAAGCCAGCTACCAGTTTGCAGCGTACCCAGCATACTGGCGGCCACTGAAGTGAGAATTTTTTTCGTTTAGATTAGAAGGGCTGTCAAGGCATTTTTGTAAGAATTCCGTTGTAGCCAGTTGAACACATGCAAACGATACGTCAAAATATAACTACGTAGGAAGGACTGCAGTAATTCGTCAAGATTAGTATTATTTCAAAAGGTTATGAACGCCATTTTAATAAAGTTTAAAATTGACCTTCTCGTGGTGCAATACGATTCAGTTCCCCTTGAATTTTGTGCAATTATTTTGGTAAATGTTGCTAGTGCAAAAAAACTGCACGATTATTGTGCGGTTTATAATACTAGTAGAGAAATATAGACCGTATCGTAAATTAACGTACGTCATTATTAAAACAGTTCTACCTTAAACTGCACGAAAAGTGGTTGGTAAAAATTTGAGTTAAAGAGTTTTTCAACAATATTGTTTATTTTAATTAACAAAAGTTGTGTATTAACGCATGTAATTGTGTTATACTAGTGAATTATTATCCTTTAAATACTATTAAGGTAAGTTCGTAGGTTTGCATGAGTGTGGGCAAACAATAGGAAGTAAAAAAAAATATTTTCGGTTTTGCCCCAAAACTCCGCACAAACTTAGCTAGATAAGTTTCCATGACCTTAATAGGTCATGATTTGACCATGATATCGATTTAGGCTATGTTTAGAGCTTGTTTTATGTGACTTTAAATAGGTAGAAAAATAAATATTATTTGATAAGGTTAAATGCAATTTCCATGCGAAGCCATTGAAAATAAAATGATATTATAAAATTTAGAATGTGGTATCACAGCTAGTGATGGAACAGTTTTGTGTGCAGTTTTGATTTTATCGATAACCTGTTATTGTATACCTTATAAAATATTTTATGGTAAAACTTGCCCTAGTCGTTTAAAAAAAATTACAAACTCTTATTTAACTTGCATCGTTGGTATGTCTGTCAGCTTCCCGATTCAAAATTTGTAATCCATTTCTCTAAGCACGTTTCAGTTGCACTAAGTAAATTTGACGTTTGTAAAATAATATGGTGGTACTTAACTGGCCTGATGATGGAGCCAGAAAAGTAGGCCATAGTAACCTCTCTACTACATACTTTTACTTATTACTCCGTCGTGTTTGGACTCGTTGAATTCATTTTGATAAGGACTATTAGACCAAAAAGACAAAAACAATATTTTACATCACATCATCAGCCAATTAACGTCCACTGTTGGACAAGGCCTCCCTCATAGAGAGGGGTGTTGCCATAATCCCCACGCTTGGCAGGCGGCTTGGGGATCGCAGAACGTTCACCGTGTATTATTAGGACGCTGCTGCCCATCCTCCGGTGGTTCTGGTCGCAGTTTTAGGACATACCCGGGTCCAAAACAATATTTATTGTCTGTCTAATAATTCATAGATTTACTGACGACTTGCAGCGCCCCGTGGTTTCACCCGCTATCCTATAGGAACTGCTATTTTTTCAGGGTAAAAACTACGAGTCAATCCAGAATATAACCTACCTCCATACCAAATTTTATTTTAATCCATTCACTTATTACAGAATTCAGGGAAAACAAACACATTAATACGCAGACTTTCTTATTTATAATAATAGTGTGATAATGTTGTTGTCTACATCTACATAATAAGACAAATTAATAAAAACACAATAAAGTTTAATCTTCAAAAAATACTCCTAAAGTAGGTATTGTAGGAAATGTTGTAAGAAAAATAAAAAATTATCGATATCGATAAAATTATGGTAACCACTATTATTATCAACGGCTTGTCAAGGGCTTATAATTAAAACACGGTAAAATCACAAAATTATCAACAATTTAGACTTTACCGGAGATAGGAAATTCCTCCTTTAAAAAAAATTAAAATCCATTCTAGCTCTACCACACGTAATTACAGCGCAAGACGGCATTGTGGATAAATCCGATGGAGCAGCATACGAATTCGAATTCAGTTAGCAACTGCGATGCGGAGTTTGACGCGTTGACGTGCATACTAATGTTCACTCGTATGCCTCGTAACAAATGTTCCATCTCTCTTCCGTTCTATACCCTTCTCTTTTCTGTGCTGGCGGCGCTACACGCTAAATGGCAATGCATATTATTGCATATACTACGAGTCAGATAAACGGCAACATTTTGGTCACGCGTCGCATTCATGATTCATTTACCTACATTTAGTCGAATATAATTTTATTTCTGTTTTACATTTTTGTTTGTTATACTGACTTGAGGCCGAAATTAAAGCGCGCAGCTTCTGGCATGCGCGTTTCAACTTTTTTCAAGTTATGAAATAAGGGACAAAAAATATTTTTAACGAAGTTTTATATTATTATCTATCATTTGTTTGGCGAACACCTTCGCCAAAATAAATGATGAGGAACGAGTGATGATAGTTACATCAATTTGTTTACAATATTTGTATGTCTATAAATTGTGTTCATTTTTTTTTGCCCTCTCAGTGATTTTGTATTTAAAAAAATGTTAAGTGTGAATTGTGAGTGCTACCTTTTAATATAATTATAGATTATATTTACGTGTTTATGTTAAGTAGATACCAATGAACTTATCATAAAGAAAAAAAAAACTAATTTTAAGGTAAGTTAAGGCTATCGGACTGATAATCGATTTGATAAAAATAATATAGGCTTAGGTTTTTTTTGCTAAACGTAACTCTAAAGCATGTTGCAGACCAGACTAAGTAGCTTGTGCAAGTACTCGCGCTGG
Organism: Agriopis leucophaearia; assembly: GCA_949125355.1. Classification (NCBI taxonomy): domain Eukaryota; kingdom Metazoa; phylum Arthropoda; class Insecta; order Lepidoptera; family Geometridae; genus Agriopis; species Agriopis leucophaearia. Next base: position 9,488,399 of record OX421278.1, read on the forward strand.
CGTTCAAACGTAAATAGCCACTCACTCGCGTGGTGACGCGCACTACTCGCGTTCGAGTACGTGCTCGCGCGGATGCTGCGTATGCGCAGTAGGCGTCGCGCGTGAGACGGGCGGAAGTGCAGAAGGTGTAGCGCGGGCGGAAAGTTTCACTTGCGCAAGGACCAGAGAGAGTGCTAATAAGCATTTCCACTGCTACTTGCACTAAGCAAAAAGTGTTGTTTTCTTCAGTATAGCTCGTTACAGACGATGCGTAGTAATTACTCGCGCAAGTACTTGTGCAAGCTACTGCGCATGGTCTGCAACGAGCTTTACTGAAGAAACTATTAAAATTCGCTGTTAAAGTTCTGAGATTTAAGCGTTTAAAGTTTTTGTTAGAGTTAGAGTTGTATGTCTGTAAGGGATATTTCTTAATTTTGAACACATTTAATTTTTTCCTTCGGTGGTCAGCTTCTATGAGATATTAAAAATCAGTCCAGAAGCATATTCCTTTCTTAATTAAATTTAATTTCTTGGTGATAGTAAGAAATTATCGTAGACTTTAGTTCGTTTCGTGGAAATCGGAGCAATATAAGAGACGTGCTTAGTCCCCTGAGCACTGTGTAAATACAATAGCAGTACATAAGCTGCATACTTCCAAGTCTATAAACGATGAAATGGTTTTTATGTAACTCAACTATAATGAAAAATATTTATTCATTCCCGACAGTCAACACACAGCCTAAACCGCTAGGCAAAGAAGCATGAAATTTTGCACAAGCGTTCCTTATATAATGAAGGTCAGCAAAAAGGTAAGGATTTTTGAAAATTCCTCCCCAAAAAAACAAAGGAAAAGGAAGAGTTAAATAGGTGAAAGTTTGTATACACTATACAGAGATACGCGGAAAGGATGTACTAAGCTGAAAAAGGTTCGTTATACTCATCATTATGAACAACTTATACTTTGGGACCAAACCTGAAATCGTGAAAAAAATATTTGCTTTCCCACACATTTGGTCGAGTGTCAATGGCTGTTTTCTATGGGACAGCTGATCATTATTACTAGAAATATTTTCGCTATTTCATAATTGCTTCAGTTCATAATGATGGGGTATGGGTATGGCTTAACATACTTACTTTACCCTACTTGTTTTTAAAGTAAAACGTATGACGTATGACTTACGTTGCTTGTCTTTGACTTGTTTGACGATATCTAATAAATCTTGAAAATATTGAAATACTTGATACTGGCTCATTCATAGCACAAGACATACGATTACAAAGTCCTCTCAAGAGGAAAGATGACAACAAGAGAGATCAACAACTGTCGTACAGTTACATTGCTCACCGAAGAAAGATTATTTGCGTGGAGCGATTCTTTAATTTGTGGCGACATTTATCGTGTTTCTCGGGTTTCTCGTAATTGAGCTCCCTTTACGACGGGCGGAGCTGTGAGGCTTCCCATGGACCAATTTCGAACCAATTGATATCATTAGAGCCGCTCTTTGATCGCCGCCTGAATCCCTGCCGATTTTGATTTGATAAAATCGGAATACTACTGAATTAGCACTAATACAGCGATGAAAATTAAAGCCAAGTTGAAAGAAAAGGCTCCTTTTGATAGGTTATTATTTTGCGATCAATGTTTTGATGTCGCCAATAAATGGAGCAACCGTATCGCTTTATTCTTGATAATTTCTTGGTATTTATAGTGCCTCTTCCTTTCTGAAAATTATAGACCTTTTTGGAGAAAATACTTATTTATCGAGAAAAAACTCACACAAACTCACTTCTAATAATCATTATCATTTTGTTGGTAAAAATAATAGCAGGGCATGTATGTTAATATTTCTAGACCCGGCCTAGCTTACTATTGCCTTGACCTAGGCCGGCTTTGCTAACAGCGTGCGTCTAGGCACGTTCGAGCCAAAGAGAGTCGTTACAAAAACCCATGCGTTTCATTGGTATGGAATTGTTAGAATGTTCACTTAGAATGGACCTAATTTCATTATCGATAACACTGTAGGGTTATCGATGTCCAAACCATTTATTTGCTATGACTGCTGCAATAACGTTGTAAAAAGCTGATGGAAAACCTTGACATCTGATAACACTACTCAACAAATAACAAGCTTTTATTTTATCTGTGTTCCTACTATGTGATTATAATTCCTTGTTATTGACCTTAATACAAATATGTAAATAGGATTTTTATATAACATCATTTTTTTTTTTCGATTTTCAAAATACCCGCAACTTAAAATTCATATTTCTCAGTTTCTAGACGAAAAAAAAATGCCTACATATATTTATTATTAGTCAACCTCGATATGAAACAATATGAACCAAATCAGATATTTTTTTAGTGTTGAGAAGTGTAACTTACGCTAGGATTTAGACTATAATAGCAGGTACCCATCATCAGCGCTGAATGTCCCACTGCTGGGTATTGGCCTCAAGCTTAATGTGTGAGTGTGTTCAGTTCTGAAAAAGTGTATGTTAAAGAAATATATTTTAAATTGAAGCTCATAAGCTTCGGCCAGAGCCCGCGTTCCTTTTCATTAAAAACAACTAAAGTTATTGCCGTTTACAGCCTTGATTTAAATACATAGTATGTTTATTTTTGTATGAATACTAAAACCTGGGTAAGTGCGAGTCGGACTCGCGCGCCGAGGGTACTACCCGCACGCAAAATTGAGTTTTGTTTCATCGGTTCGGGATCTTTAACGAAACACGGAGATATGAAAGATTATTGAATCGGTTAATAATGTAGGCATAATTCCTTTGTTTATCTAATCTGAGTGAATGATGTACGGAAGTTAAAAGTTAAAGAGTTAACAAGAATTTGTTTGTTAATTTTCAATACTCCTGTATAGCTGACCTTAGCCTCTATCTTCTCATCACTACATAGTATAAAATGAAGTCGCTTTCCGCGTCTATCTGTCTGTATATCCGCTAACTCCTAAATAAACTACGCATCGAATTTTGGTGTGGTTTTCACCATCAGTTAGATATTTTTTTCACGGAAGATTTATTATATACTTATAATAAAACTTACCCCCGCGTGAAGCTGGGGCGGGTCGCTAGTATTTACCAATTATACTTGGGTGTCGCATTGATCACGCATTGTGATTAACATGTGGACGCCGCGTCTTGCGATTAGGCATGTGTCCTAATTATTTTAATTACCTCTTAAAAAAGCTAATCATATACAGAGCCATCAACGAAAACATAATAAAAATTTGCTCAAAAGTAAACAAGTTATAAGTATTTTAATTTCATGCTAGACGCAGAGCGCACTATAGAAAGTTATAACGTCAACCCTTGCGCGCGCCATATAAATTCTATACTAACACACGCTTTGCGGGAAAGGGACAGAGCATCCTCTCTCAATCCTCACCTTAAACTTTAAACGCTTATATCTCAGAAATGTATTAGCAAACTTTTAACAGACTTCAAAAAAGCGGACGGTCTATGTTCCGCTGTTTTTTTTTTATGTATGTTCACCGACTTCTCCACGATTTTCTATATTTTTATGTCATTGGATAGCTTGTTGTAAATATTTATAGCCATAACCAAAGTACCAGACGAGTGCATCTTTAGATCTTGATTTTGGCTTTGTGTGCACATAGTGAAAATGTGCGAAAGATATTATTATATTCTTGACTAGAATCGACGCAAGTTTTGCGCTTAAAAAATCGTCACCGGATCATGTAAATATAATTTGTTATTATAAATTAGTCATTATGCAAAATCGATTTCATTCGCAAAATCAATTTTCACGATTGTAATGTGAAACTGAGATATTTTGATAAGAATTAATTGCCGTGACATGCATACATGTTGTAATTAATTGCTAGCTGTAGTATGCACGTGAGGACCAAATTATAAGTACCTCCGTTAGTCCACTACACTATAATTAAATTATGAGAAACACGACGTAGGCCTTCATGCTCCTTCCGTTGTTCTTACAACATTGGGCCGCAATTCATCGTATTATATCAGACCAAAATAAAATGAATGGACGGGCCCTAACCATTGAACTTGATCAGTAAAACGAGTCAAAACCGTCGGACATATACTTCAACACCTAATTATAAAAATGTACAGTATATTTGTTACAAAAAATAGATATCGGTTTTATTTGTGTATTTACACTTCGGTAAAGCATACGAATTCATAATTTTGTCAGATGTTTCGTTATCGCATAACAATAGACTCGTGTTTCACTTCCTACGGCTAGAGACCGACTGAAACGAAGTAAGCGCTGGCGCTCATTTTTTATTCTTCAAAAATTCGCTTCTACTGGGCCCGTCCATTCATTTTATTTTGGTCGAAGGTGGCACTGATGTATTATGGACAAGCGTGACTTTTACTATCAGGCGAGCAACATCCTCGTCTCGTCCTTTACTTAATACTTGGTCTAACTCATTTTTACTCAGACAACTGCAATAGCATCGTAAACAGTTGAATAAAACTTCTGTTGTAATTCTCACTGTGCCATATCGGCAGCCAGTTACAATCTTACGATCAAAAACTTTGCAAAAATGATCAGGATTTATGGTTTTTATTTAGCTTTTTACTATCTGCAGCAGTCAGCGTTAAAAACGTTAGATCGAGTCATTCATCATCATCATCATTATCAGCCTTCCATTTTCCCACAGGCCATCTCTCAGAAAGAGAAAGAGGATGGCCCCACCATGCCGGCCCAGTGCGTGTTGGTGAATGTCATATGTCTTTGAACTATATACTTATGTAATATACCTATTATAAGAATGCGAGCGGATGCATTTGTTAAGAGTAATTAAATTTCTACAAGGAAGGAATATATAAGAGCCAGTTCCTCTACAAGCTCGTATTTTTTATTAATAGCAAACTGAAACATCCTCAAGTGATTTTAGCTAATTACGGCAAATTTTTAAACAATGTTGTCCTGGTAACACTCACTAAGTAGCTCTTTTGTTTTATTTCGTTTGCAAAAAAAAACATATTCTTATTTTTTGTGGCATTGTGTTCAGTTAGTGACTGTGTTGTTTCAGTAACGTTGATTATGTGAAACTACTATGATAAAAAAATTGTATTTTTCCAACATTTGTCGCGCCTAAAATCGTTTCAAAATTTGTTTCAGAAAAAATTGTTACAACAGTCTCTAACAATTCAACAAAATTTTATCAAGTATTATTTCAGGGTGTGGTTACTGTTTTAGTTGTAAATATTTTAATACTACCTAACCTACCTTTTTAGCTTAATTTAGTATCATTAACTATATAATTTTGACGGAATATGTCTCTCAAACAAATTACAGTTAGAAACTTTCTTATCGTCCGTCCCATAAAATATGTGTCCTCAATTTTCTTAGGTACCTATTTTATTTTATTTTTAAGTTCAGATCTATCTCCTACGTCCTACGCAATAAAACTCAACTATTCATACGTAGGTGCAACCGCTATGCTTATAAGAATGTCAATAATTAATCAAATCAATTACTCAATTTCAGTAAAACAATTAAAACTGTGTGATTTTATTATAACCAAGGAATTCGTTTCATTATAAAACGTTACTTACCAAAAACAAAAATTAACCAACTAGGCATTTTAACACTGGCACACAAAATCACAAAAGTTAATTATTATAAAGTGTTTGCACGTTCCGCGTTCATAAAGGCGATATATGGAGAGTGGAGAGAGCGCGCGCGTGTTTGCTTCGCTTCTCTCTTGCGCACTGGACTGGCATGTCGCACGCGCAGCTTGACAAACTCACCACACCAGTTCGAGGATCTTGGACCGTAACGGTACTTGAATCCTGATTGAACGACAAGATTTGTTTGGATAAACCGTATTAATTAATATAAAGACCACCATGCACGGAGAGGTCAAACATAACAGGCAAACCTGTGCTTATGGCGTGCGTTTGGCCTTATTACTTATTAGGTATATGCCTGCACACAATTAAATATCAATATGCTGCTATCTTTTGGTGTGACTTAAAATAGACTCCGAAATGCAGCTTGCTTTTCTCGAGATTATTTCATGTCAATAAATAGAAATGGCAATTGTAATAGGAAGGGGTAGTCACAATGATTATTTATTTTTTCATTTCCTCTAATTCATTTCGAATTACTTCCAAATAAAATTTAGATCAAAACTTAAGGCCCATTTGCGCAGCTTCACTTAGCCCTGGGCTAGAGACTAACCCCCATATTCATGTCTTTTTATATGCCAAAACACCACTTGACGGTGACGTGAGGATGCGATGTAGGTACCTTTATTTACGTCTATAAATATCGGAGTTAGACCCGCGCTAACTTCATAAATCTTGGGATTCGTCTTGCACTGACACAGAAACGAGGTTAACCCCGGGCTACATTTGAATTTTTTGTAACAATATTTAATTAATTAATAAATTAGTCCAGATTATTAAATCCAAGCTAACTAGATACTTTGTTTTCATGCAACTGGGCCTAATGGTGTCAAATCAGCGCTTGACTTTCACACACAGATTCGCTCAACTTTGACAGCCTATCATGTTGTTTCACTTTATTATTAATTTAATATACTTACATACAGCCGTCCGTACAACTCAGATATCGTCTAATTGACGATTAAAAGAACCCCTTTTTCGTCTATGCCATATCCCTGTAGTATCGCGGGCGACGTTAGATTTATGCAAACTGATTATAATCAAGGGCATGCTGTAAAATGAAAATGAATAAAAAATTGTGGAAACCTTTTTTTTTTTAATTTACAGCATGTTCCTCATTACGTGAAACATTCGATCAAAAAACACTGTGAAGCAAACAAAAACATAACACAACATTAGATAATTTAAGAAAAGAGGTATACTGCTGCGTATATATGCGCTAGTTAAGGTGAAATCATTTAAGTTAATATATTATATATTTTGTTTGAATAGCGTGTAAATAAATAAATAAAAAATAAAATTAAACTTTTATAGTTTTTGTAGGTGATAGTTCAAAAGCTAACACAAGTAAAAAAATAAAAAATTATGCGCTGATTTGGTAGTAATATTTATACAAACTGTATTAAATCTGATCATGTATGAATGAAGGTAAAACTGGTTATGTGTGGTGGCCTTTAGGACTTACTCATGTGGCGACAAAAGTTTTTTAGCGATCAATACGAAGATGAGTGATTGCTTACCGCTTCTTTCCTGAGACTCACCCACGCGATAATTGTTCTTCCGATGACAGAATACCGAACATACAAAGTAAAATAATGTACAAACTTAAAGTTACCGAGTCACCAATAATCATCAAATGGCTATGTATAAATACAGAGAGCATTTTTACATACATGTAGCTTTTTGGTGATTACTATATTACGACTGTAGAGTCAAAGCACAATCTCTAAATACATGCAGTCGTCCAACGAGGCCGTCTAGGCAGTATTCATGCGGGGCGTGAAGTGAGACGCAGGTATGGTGGTACCAAACTGCATACATCGCCCGTCTTAGTAGCATGGTACGCAGAACTCAGGGCTGACGAGTGTTCGTTTTTGCGCACACACCAAAACAGCGCGTACGTGTTCTGTGCGAGATTGCAAGTCATCTTACAGAGATAAAGAGATTTAGTCAATTTCCGCACATGGAAAAAAAAGGAAAGGTGGAAACTTGACGGGAGAAAAAATCCTAATGAATCACACTGTGACAGGATCTGGTATGACTCGTTGAGAACCATCCCAACCCTGAAATCGTTAAAAAATATCAGCTGTACCATAATTTTTTTCTAGTTTGAATGACCGTTTTCTATGGCAGATTTTTTTTCAGGATTTCCGTATTGTTCCCATAGTAAAATTTGATCATAATGACGGGTACTATGGATCATATCGGCATAGTACACCCTTTCCGCGTAATCCAGTATAATAAACATTGCGATGGGTTGCCAGATAAGGTACCTACGAAGTAGCGCTATGTGTTTGTCAACCCTGACCTGTCTGGGAGTACATTGATGTCTCGACGTATGCGGCACTTCGCGCATAAATCAAAGGTATTGGCTTACTGTATGGTTTTATACACTGTGGTCGAAGCGACGACGTCGCCACGTATAAGCAGTCGTGGAAAAGTCAATTCTTTTTCGGTTTACGGTAGGTTCAAAATTGTAATCTACGGTAAACTGGGAAAAGTTTACTTTTCTACGACCGCTTGTAAGCCACGACGCTGTTCGCTACGAATCTGCGTGGGCGTTGGGCTAAATATATATTGTTTTAATTTAATAATAGGCTTGCGTTTGACCCTCAACTCGCCTGATGCTAAGCGATGATGTGTGATAACATGTTTTATTGGATTAAAAATAAACAAAACATTAGCCTTTTTTGCACTCGGGACAAGAGCCACGAATTATTATTCTTTCATTTCACGTCCCGTTATTTAATTGTCTAAGATTATGAAAACGATATCTAAAAAAGTACGCTTTCTTTATTCTCTCCTAAATTACTCTTTTTGTATGCGCGGCCACAACATGGTGCTAACAAAACCTGACACACTTAAGCGATACACGCACGCAATAAAAACTATATCCTCGAACTACACTGTCGCTTTCATGCCGACAAACAGTTATTAGCACGTAATAAACAGGCATTGTATAGTAAACATGACGATTTGTTTCCTTCGCGTGCTAAATACTTATATCTGCTGGTGACACACATACGATGACGCATGATAATGTGCTTATTGTACGTACTATATAATATGCTTGAAGTTATCGTCAACTTTGGAGAAAGTGTAACATCCATACGTTTGCCAAACTATGCTGCATTATGTAGGCATTTAGGCATGGTAAAGGATTTGACATTAGCAAAAGTGCTAGAGGCTGCCTACGATCTCTTGGTAAGGTTTTTCTTATGTCATAGATGGCAAACAAGCAGACAGGCCGCTTGATGGTAAGAAGTACAAATACATTGCCAACCTTTTAAGACTCTATTAACTCGCCTTTTGAAGAACCCCATGGTGCAGCTTCTCGGAAACACCTCATGAAGGTACCTCATTCCACATTTTGCACGTGTGAGGCAAGAAAGATTGTATGAATCTCACAGTGTGCGATTTCCACTGACCTATGATATGTGGATGAACTTTCAGGCGAGGGTGGCTAGTGCGATGATAAGACCGTGACGTCGGCATCGGATGGAACAGTTCTTCAGAACACCCCCCGTTGTAAATGTGTGTCTTTAGAGGTCTTCTAGTCTCGCGCGTTTCATTTTAGACCGCATTATCACTTAATATCAGAGGAAAAGACAGTCAGACACTAGTCTGTTATTGCCAAAAAACGTACAACATTATTTTTTCAATTTCAGATTACTTTTTGTTGCAGATAGAACGAGCGAATTTTATTCTATTAATAATCTATGAATGGGAAGGAGAGCTACTCAATCGGTTGACGATAACTGGTCTAAAATTTATCCCACACATAACAGTTAATATAATATATTCGGTACATTATTAGCACACACGGTTATCTGACCCCAAACTAAGCAAAGCTTGTACTACTAACAGGGCAACAAAAGCTTTATTGAACAAAACCTTGTAAAAATAAGACAAACAGTATTGCTTTCGGTAATTCCGTTCTTAATACAGTTATAATATAAATCATAAGGCAAGCGTGGTTTAATAATTGAATGTTTTTACTAACATCTTCCCTCTATAAAACATTGTTGCGTTGGTATACATTTTACATCATACTATGTATAAGTACGTTATTATCATACCTACATTTAATAGATTATCGCACTCATGCGGATTCTGTCGCTTCCAATTTTTTGTGAATGTTTGTAAATATGACATCAATGACACGCTTCCAAATTTCAGAAAGAGCGTGGTAGTCTAACGAATTAATATTGTAACCTCCTATATCCTCTATTTTTTCAAAAGGAGCTTCCTCGGCACTCTCGTATAACTGCATCACCAGCTCCATGGCATATGGTATACCGTACACCTAAAATAAAACCGTTACTTTAAACTTTTTAAGTTTGACGCCTGTCTGAATAACGGGGACTTTGAAACTATGAAAGCTATTGAAAGTGAAACAGATTAATTGTAAAAATTATTTGAAATTCAGCTGATTCATTTAATCAGCCGGTACCTTGCGGTAATTCATCTACAAAACTGTTTTTAGATTAATCTCTAGAAACTTTCGGTTCGACTCGGTTTACTTCCCGGTTCATATTCATATTCATTTATTTCAGCATTCCACAATGTATATTATAGGTAAGATAAGATAAGATAAGTAGATAAGGTATTTTAGTTACAATTGTGCACCCTGTCGGTCACAGCTAAAATGACGTGAAAGAGAGAGAGAGGACAGCAATAAGTACTTACTATTATTTTTATCCGTTAAGTATTCGGCAATGGAATAATAAGATCTATTTATAAGGAATTGTTTTAATAATTTAAAGAAGTGCCTGTTCAACGGTAACATGAAAAAAACACTTTTTACCATATTACTCCGTAAAATTTGAATATATCAGCTTGAAAATTCTTTGTTTTTAATCTTACGATAGAAACCAAAAGAGGATTTAGTCACTTTTTGAAAAATAACGCTCACTGATGTTATATATTCAATAATGTGAAAATACGCGAGCAAGAGAGCTGCAGACGGAACTTGTTTTATATTAAAAAAAATTGCTTAACCCCCGGAAAATCTTCCAGTGACGGGGCCTTACGCCTAACTCTAAACGCGGGCCCGAATAGGTACAGTTTGCAAAATCACGCGAACGCGAGTCTTAACGCGCGGAGATACGGTTTGCGGTCGCATGATTTTGCAAAGTGCACCTATTCGGGCCCGCGTTTTGAGTTGGGCGTATACCACAGAACTGGGTCTGATAACAGCAAGGTAAAGTTTTTTTTTATCGGAAACCTTTCCATTATAATATAAATAAAATAAAATATACATAGTAAAACCTATATTTTCTTACTTGTGTTTATGATTTTCATAAATTCCTGACACCAGTTAGACATTATTTAGGTATATATTTCCTAACACCAGTTTGGTATTCCATACAAATACACAATACAACCGATTGCTGTTTTCTGAAAGAGTTCCAAAATAAAATAGCTAACTTACCGATGAAGCATAATCCACACTAGTTCCAGACACCTTCCCGTACCAATTGTAAAGAGTATCTACTGTCACGGATAACACTTTAAAATTAGCATTCTTGATAGCGTCATCGATCTCACCCTTCAGATCTATATATTTGTCGTCGTCGGACTGATGGTCCGTATAACCTTTTGGGTATAGAACGGCATCTCCCTAGAATTTCAAAGGATCCTTTTATTGAAAACCACAAAAATAGGCTGAAATGATGATGATGATGATGAACCTGAACAGGGACAGGTTTGCTAATTTCTTAATTCCTAATCTATACATATATTAAAAACGTAGAACTAAAAAAACTGTTATTGCGATATATAATAGGTCGGGGAAAAAGTCTTTTCGTATTTTGTATGTATAAAGTTGTAGTAAAAATCTCATCGGTTGTACTGTTTGTATCTGGCTGGTTTTGATACCATTAAAAATATGACATTTTAAAAAAGGAATACAAAAAGTAAAAAGCAATTTCCCGCCATTTTTCAATTGTTTTTTTGTTCGATAAAATGAGTGAATCTAACGCAGAAATTCGATATATTGTGAAATTTTATTACAAGAAAGGGAAAAATGCGACACAAGCCGCGAATAAAATTTGTGACGTTTATGGACCTAATGCAGTGTCATCAAGAGTAGCACAATGTTGGTTCAAGCGTTTTCAGTTCGGGAATTTTGATGTCAAAGATGCAGCTCGCTCTGGTCGCCCTGTTACGGATAAAGTCGATGCCATTTCTGAAAAAGTGGACCAAGATCGGCATATTAGTAGTTACGACGTAGCTGAAGAACTGGGGATTGACCAAAAAACAGTTTTGACCCATTTGAAAAAAAACTGGGTATACAAAAAAAAACGAAAAAAAAAAAACTATATTTGGGTGCCACACGAGCTCACTGAAAGAAACCAAATGAATCGTATACTCATTTGCGATTCTCTATTGAAACGTAACGAAACCGAACCGTTTTTGAAAAGATTGATCACTGGTGATGAAAAACGGATCACCTACGACAAGAATGTGCGCAAACAATCATGGTCAAAGGGCAGTGAAGCACCACAGACTGTAGCGAAACCCGGATTAACACGTAATAAGGTGATGCTGTGTGTATGGTGGGATTGGCAGGGCATCGTTCATTATGAGCTTTTACCGCCGGGCAAAACCATCGATTCGGATCTCTACTGCCAACAGCAGATGAGACTCAAACAAGAAATTGAGAAAAAACGGCCGGAATTGATCAACAGAAAGAGTGTGGTCTTTCATCATGATAACGCCAGACCGCACACATCTTTGGCCACTCAGCAAAAATTTTGAGAGCTTGGTTGGGAAGTGTTAATGCATCCACCATAAAGCCCTGACCTTGCACCCTCAGATTTCCACCTGTTTCGATCTCTTCAGATTTTTTTGGGTAGTGTTAGATTAACATCAAGAGAGGACTGTCAAAACTACTTGTTGCATTTTTTTGATCAGAAGTCCCAAAATTTCTACGGCAACGGGATCATGTCACTACCTACAAGATGGCAACAAGTTATCGAACAAAATGGCACATATATATTATAATTAAATATAATTAAACTTGAAAAAAATATGCCTTGAATTTGTTTATAAAATACGAAGAAACTTTTTCCCTGACCTTTATAACAAAAAACACACTTGGCGTCTTAAAATATACAACTGAACACGTTAAGAGAGTTTTTAGAATTTATGTCTGTCTGTTTGATTGTCCACGCACATCTCTTAAACCACTGGACGGATTTAAATGTGGTTTTCACGAATATGCTTAGCTATGACTAGATTGAAGTATAGGCTATGTTATTTTGCGCAATGACCGGATTAAGGGAAGAAAAAAAGGTTGAAGGCTTATATGAAACTCTATGCGTACGAAGTCGCACTAGTAAAATATAAATCGACTAGCCTTAAATGTGTTCATGTGATAGCTCCCGCCGTGTACGTGGAAGTATGCGACAATTTTGTGGCTCAAACGGTGAAAGATGTCCCTCACTGCCCTGGACTCCGGCTCGGAGAACGGAGTTACTCCAGGGTAATGCTGAACGCACGAACTCGTCTGCACATGGGAGTTGTTCCAAGCCACATCAAAGTTCCTGTCTACGTCCACACCGGGACATTCGCTATTTAACGCAACGTTCTTGTTCCAGTGTATCACCTGTAATGGAAAAAAAACAGTAAATAAAGTAAATTAGAGTTCCAAATTTTTTATACTATGTAAATAAATATCTGGGACATTATTGCACACATGGTCATCTGACCCCAAACTAAACAAAGCTTGTAATATGGCTGCCAGAGACTGATATACATACATATATATATTTTAAATACATACTTAAATAGATACTAACACCCAGACATAGAACAAACACAAATGGTCATCACACAAATGTTTGTCCTAGGTGGGAATCGAACCCACGCTATCGCAGAAGGCAGGTTCACTATCAACTAGGCTACCGGAGCTGTCAAAGGGCTGTTCGTAACATAATTATCAATATAAAAAACCGATTTCATTAAAATTACAGACCTGGACCAAACTGGACTGGTTTCATTTTGTGGTCCCGTATATAAATCACCAGCACTATCACCAGGCTTCGTTTTTGGGAGCGTTTCCCTTACACACTACATACTTGAAAAGTTTCAAATCGATACGACAATAAAAATTCGAATAAAAATTTACTTCCAAAATTTGTTTACTTAGTTTATTAAGGGTAGTTTGTTAGGGGTATGCTGAAAACCTGCCCTGCGTGACCTTTCGGGACCTAGCAGTACGGCGCTAAGCATACCCCTATTGCCAAACATTGTTTTTACCTTATGTACCTATCCATTGTTTTTGGCAATAAAATAAATCTTATTCTTATTAATTAGTTACAACTGACACAAATAAAAGCTTGTTAAAAACTCACCGCTTTTGTCTTCAAATATCCATCAGGATTTGCCATCGGTATCAAAAAAATGTCAAATTTATCTAAATGTGCTATATAAAGGGACATCAACAATTTGAGGTGCGTCTCTAGTGTGAGACTATATAAGCTACCGAGGCCCATAGGGCTAAGAGCATGCACTATGAATAAGATCTTCTTTTCTTTCTTTTCGTTTTCAACGTACTTGGTTTCATCAGCTCTGAAATATTTGCTGCCTCTCTGTGATATTTTAAATAGCACGATGTTGATGTATGATACTGTACGACCTAGAATTTCCGACGAAAACTCGGCTTCATCGAATTCCGACAAGAGTTTTGTGAATTGCTTCTCTACCTGAAAGTAATAATCATCAGATCTCTTTCTTATGTGAAATCTCTAGCTAGTGTATTAAAAGGTGTAAAGCCTAGATTAGCGTATAGAGAAAGTGCAGCATCCCTCGACACTCTAAGCTATCCACGTCAAAGACTGTATAATGAAATTATAGCCCACCTTTTGACACCCTACACCAAAGGTAGTAAGGTATTAGTCAAAATGCCGCACACCTATCGCCCAAAGTATTGTGCTAAAAGCGTTTTTCCGTGGAAGTTCGCAATGTAGAATAGGTAGGACCTGCACTTGCAACTTTCTCCTCAACTGTGTGAGAAAGGCGATACTCCGACTAGATAGGACTGAGCTAGTGGTAGACAAAGCCGAAGCCGTCTGCTTCACTACAAATTCAAATCAATTTTTATAAAACTACAAGTTAAATTTTAAGTTACATTTATGTTACAATGGTTACAATCCCCGATGGTTACAATCTGGGTGTCTTCAAATCTCGAGTGAATCGGTTTCTTCTAGGCAAGCGTGATCCATCGTAGACCGCATCGCACTTAACATCAGGCGAGTTGGCGGTCAAACGCAAGCCTATTACCGAGTATAAAAAAATAAAAAATGTTACAGATTAGGATAAATTAGGATTAAAAACTCTTAAGATTTGGAAAACGCTGGATGCAGGCCACTTCCAATCAGCCTTTCTGGAAATCGATGGAGGAGGCAGTCCAGCAGTGGACGTCCTATGGCTGAAATGATGATGATAATAAATTTAAACCAGATGCCAGTTTAGAAGTCCGATTAAGACATCGGTTGCCATTGCATGATACAGACATAATTGGAACGTAAAAAAGAAGATGGAATAATCTAAATACCGTTTAGTATTTGAAGCTTTCTCGTCACGAGTTAACGATAATCGGCTACCCCTCATTAGGTTGCATACCACAAGGCCCACTAAATATTTCATACATAGAAAACATATTTTTTTTCGATTCTGTCATTTCATAGGCATAATTGATCCTGAAGAAAAGGACATAAATATACATTCGTACTTACAAAATATGCATTTAAAATAAAAGGCTCTTTTACTCCTTTTGCATTTACAGTGTTTTCTTCTTTTTCTACTGGTCCTTGGCTGAAAATTAAATAAACGGTAACATTGGTGTTGATTATCTAAAATTGCTATTCTTTTTCTAAATACAATTTGAAATTAAGTACTTCCATGTTCTTTTCAGATAAGATTAGGCCAAGTTGCAGGACTCTTGAAGTTTTTCAAACATTTGTAAATCTATTTAAATATAATGATTTATAAATAAAATAAAAACATTTAGTTAAAATTTTACACATACTAATGAATATAAACTTGATTTAGAATGAAATGGCTGTTTTGCGAGGCTTGATATTTAAGTCAAGGATAAAATGCACGAGTTATAAACCCAATTTTTCACTTTGATTGTGAGGGAATGAAACATTGAAATGTAAGTAATATCTCTTTCATTAAAATTAAACTGATATTTTTATTCGAAAAAAGTTGTCTTGTCTATTAACTTAAGACCCAGGCAAACGTCCTTCATTAACTATATTAGAAAACTAGCCGTCCGCCCCGGCTTCGCACGAGTGTAAGCTCGGCCTTCGGCCTCGCTACAAAATATAATATAGCCTATGTCACCCGGGGATAGTGTAGCTTCCCAACAGTGAAAGAATTTTTCAAATCGGTTCAGTAGTTTCGGAGCCTATTCATTACAAACATACAAAAATAGGTACAAATCTTTCCTCTTTATAATATTAGTGTAGATGAACCACTTTGAATAAATTTAAGGAGGTTCAGTTTATTTATATGCACTAGTGCACAAAAGCAGACTATTTTGCACTTGAGCTTAAAAACAAGTTTTAGTCTACTTACACTGCATAAACAAGAAATTAACGAGAATGAGATGTAAAAAATATTTCGTATCCTGCTAAGAGATTCCACCATGAAACTACGTGAAACCTGTACAACTGAAGGCAAGACAAGGCTTTTTATTTCTTGAAACAGAATTGGGTTTCGTTTCTTACTCTTGAAGGAATATCAGTGAAGCCCAAAAATCGAATATTGACATGCGCGGCCTTGCGTAACCGCCAATATTTTACTTCGCTAATAATGTCATTGTAAGTTTCGAGAGTTGATCTGGCTTAAGAAATAATCGACTGCGGTAACAAACGTTCTCGCATACCACTGCAACCCGACCTTATTTATCTATGCATTGTTCATTCTGAGTGCATCTCTAAAACATATCATACCTATCGACTATCAACTCCGAGAGAGAATGTCAATAGTGTAATTTTATAGCAATTTTAAACAATAATCTTACCTCAGATCAGCATGTCTATTCTGCAAGCTAAGTGAACGCGCAAGTGAAGTGATAAGCTAAGTAAATGGGTTTTTTCTTGCCTATTTCTGCAGATAAATGTCAAAACATCGAATTATAAGGGTAAGGGACTTCAGTCAAGGGTCACTCGACATTTTTACATTTCTCTATAATAATTGACAAGAAAATTACACGTTCACTTAGCTTATCACTTCACTTGCGCGTTCACTTAGCTTGCAGAATAGATCGGCTGCCCTCCGATTCTAATAATCCAATTGTTTTAAAATCGCTAATGAATTGCTTCAAAATTGACACTTTTGACACATTTAGTATAGAATTTATATCAAAAGTATCAATTTTGAGGCAATTCATTAACAATTTAATAACGGTTGGTTTTGGAGAATCGGGGCCCAGGTTCGTGTGCTCTGAGAATCTTACCCTTCTTGTTGCATCAGTTGCAAAGGAGCTATTCGCGTAGATCTAAAAATATAAAACAAACTAAAATTTATATTTTACAACCTAATTTATGTATAATCAGTTCGCACTAATGCGTGACCCCCCATTGTATCCACCATATATTAAAACCCAGCCAAGTGCTAGTTGGGCTCGCGCGTGATAATGGCTCTCAAGGAACAGAATTGGAGATGTTGGTAATATAAATACCTGGCTTTTTCTTCTTTGCCTTCCATTTGTCTCATTTGTCCTTTGCCGTTGTTATAATATTTATTTTTCTTTGATACTTTCACGCCTGCACGGCGCTTAGTGGTCATTTTGGCATCTTCTTCGTGAGAAGACCTTGAATATCAAAGCACTTTGATACATAACTCACTGCATTCAAAATCAAGGATTTTTTTCTTCTAATTTGGCACTAATAACCTTTCATCACTAATTAATATGATTAATTTTTGATTTTATTTAGTAAACTAATGTTGTTGCCCGCGACTTCGTACGCGTAGATTTTCATATAAACTTTCAACCCTTTTTTCCTCTCTCAGTCCGGCCCTTTCGCAAAATAACATAGCCTATACTCCAATCTGGTCATAGCTAGGCATATTCGTGAAAACCGCATCCAAATTTGTACAGTGGTTTAGGAGATGTGCGTGGACAAATAAACAAACAAACAGACAGACAAAAATTCTAAAAACTGTCTTAACGTGTTCAGCTGCTTATTTTAAGACGCCATGTGTGTTTTTATTTTTTATTTTTATTTTTTATGCCATAGGTGGCAAACTAGCCGCCTGATGGTAAGCAGTCACCGTCGCCTATGGATACTTGTAATACCAGAGGCATCACAAATACGTTGCCGACCCTTTAAGACTTTATTAACATTATATCTCGCCATTACAGAGTTTTTATCTCTACGATTTTATTATATGCATAGATAGATATACTTAAATATAGATAAATAATATTTTTTACTCGTTTTTTTACTTACCATTGTACAAATGGTTCTCGGGGTCTACCTCGTCGAAGCGAATGATTTTTATGCACTGCGTTGATTGGTTGAATTACAAAGTTACGACCATCAGCCATCCTTCTACTCATAATATCAGGCTTTGGCTCTGGCTCCCTGGAAACCGCGGAGATACGCGAATATCACATTTTTGAGAAGACAAGTACGTCAACAAGGTCTCAGAACAAATAATAGTACAAGTCAAGATGCAAGTAGCTGAAGAAAGGTTCGCCGATCTCTATTTCTCACCCAGTGAGGAAGGAATAACAAAAATGATGATAATAAGCTTATTGAAAAGAAAGAAAGAAGAAAGTTAGAACACGACTACATGCGCAAGTTTTGTTGAGATGTTGTAATATGTCTGTTCGGTTCGTTCGATTCGATCAGTTCGATACTCGGGTCTGCACTAATGAATTATTTAGTACTTAGATAAATTTATCGATAAATTTGATATATTTGTATTTTTTAGCGAAACTGCACGTAATTATGTGCAGTTTCGCTGCCATCATAGGTCAAAAACAGTGAAAGGAAACATCGTGAGAAAACCGGTATATGTCCAAGTCTCTCGCTCTGCGAGAAGACCTGTGTCCCAGCAATGGGAACATAATAAACTGATACAGATGATAATTAATTGTGTATTAAGTAAAAGTGCATGCATGTGCAATGTGCATGCGCTAAATGTTCAAGCTGCTTGCGTGGGCGCGAATAGTAGAGTACTAGGCTAGTATCCTCGCGAGTAGGTCGCGCGTGTCGCAGATTACGCGGAAGACTTGCGCTAGTGACTGGATCTTCGTTATAATGACATTTCATGTACATATGTTTGCCGAATAAAAAGCATCGCAGCTGTGTAGCTGGCATAGGTGGCAGTTTACGTCTTTTTTAGGGTTCCGTACCCTAAGGGTAAAAACGGGACCCTATTACTAAGGCTCCGCTGTCCGTCCGTCTGTCCGTCTGTCACCAGGCTGTATCTCATGAACCGTAATAGTTAGAATGTTGAAATTTTCACAGATGATGTATTTCTGTTGCCGCTATAACAACAAATACAGAATAAAATAAATATTTAAGAGGGCTCCCCATACAACATACGTGATTTTTTTACTCGTTTTTGCTCGATATTGATAACGGCAACAGGTAGACACTTGAAATATTCACAGAATATTTAGGTATATCTTAACTTTAAAAATAAATCATTAAATTAAAATAAAACAAATATTTAAGGGGGGCTCCCATACAACGATATTTGTGCCGTTTGTTTAGATAATGGTACGGAACCCTTCGTGCGCGAGCCCGACTCGCACTGGGCCAGTTATTTTGGCTTAGGTGGCAAGGATACTTATTTATGCTATACGGGTCTAATGGTAAGCAATCAACGTCGTCTATACTGGGTTACGCGGAGAGATGTATTAAAAGCCGCAAAAAGGGTACATAGTACCCATCATTATGAACAAAATTTAATAAAATTGCGAAAAAAAAATCAGCTGTTCCATAGAAAACAGTCATAGAAACTCGACAAATTGTATGGAACCGCAGATATTTTTTGTAGTGATTTCAGGGTTGGTCCCGTAGTACAAGTTGTTCATAATGTAGAGTATAGCAGACCTCTTTCAGCTTAATACACACTTTCTGCGTAACCCTGTATATATTTTCCTAAGATAAAACTTAGGTTGAAATAAAAATTTGAAGCTATTTACCAGTATGGTAGTATTTGTCCAATCTCATCTGAAAAGTAATACAGTGACAATGCAGCTTTTCATTTTAAAATTCTTTGACCTGCTAAAACTTGGAAAGAAAATCTTTTATTTTTGATAACTTAATAGTCATACCGTCAACTAAAAATTATCATGATAAAAGCCATCTTCAAAACTAGTGAGCTCTCGAACATAACTCGTAGATGGTTAAAAAAATACATAGATAACTAACTTTTTTGAGTCCACCTCGAAAGCTTCGTCTATGTAATAAATAAATAAAGAATTACGTGAATTGGTTCACAAAAGTCGGAGTAGTCAGTAGGTATGGTACATAATTATTGTTTCCTGAATACCGTAAAAAAAATATTTTTTATGTTTTCAGTTTTTGAAGTATTCAATTATGTGAAACTCATAGTTTAATTATGTAAAAAAATAAATTATGTATCAGGAGGTAAAAGTTGGTAAAAGTTTAGGTCCTTATAACATTGAAAATTTCTTTAAAACCATATATATAGGAGACACCTTCTTCAACTTAATTATGAATATAAAAACCGACCTCATAAAAATGACAGAATTGGACCAAATTTTACCGAACCACACGGGAAGCACCAACTTACAAATGAAAAAAGAATCATCAAAATTGGTTCACCCAGTCGAAAGTTCTGAGGTAGCACACAAAAAAATTGTCGGTGAAAAAGTCCGTCAAACCATTAAAACATAAAAAACTCTTATGAATACCTTAATAAAATGAAAAAAGTCCAAACCTTCGACGCTTAAAAACTTTTCTGAATCTCCTTCTGTAATAAAAAGATTTATTAAATAGGTACTTAGTAGTAGGTATATCCTATCCGGGTATGTCCTAAAACTGCGACCAGTACCACCGGAGGATGGGCAGTAGCGTCCTAATAGTACACGGTGAACGTTCTGCTATCCCCAAGCCACCTGCCAAGCGTGGGGATTATGGCAACACCCCTCTCTATGAGGGAGGCCTTGTCCAACAGTGGACGTTAATTGGCTGATGATGTGTGTGATGTGTATATATTCTTAATTTCATAGACAAAATGGGTAATACAGCTAGGTATGGGTAATACTTTACATAACTCTCGAACAGACCACAATTACAGTAGCTTATTAAGCCACTGTAATTATTATTATTTATTTATTATACTTGTAGTAGGAAATTCAAAAAATTCAGAAAATTCCACGATAGAGAAAAACTGTTTGGTTCCACATTGAAATTAAACACTTAACAACACTTTTCCAGCTTTTAGCAATTTTGGTTATTCTAGTTGTAGTTTTTCTCATTCCATGGTTAACTTAAAACTATAAAAACTTTTCATATTGCCAGAAAACTAAAATAAGGTGTACTACAAAAGTGGTAGAGTCATAGACACATAAAAAAATAGGTTTATATAAGCTGGCCAAACCACCACCAGCCAGAGACTCCGCTGGACAGGCCATCTACTGAGAATGGGAGAGGATCGCAATGTCAAGAAGGTATATCTTGGAGTTCCGAATGGCCGCCGACCTGTCGGCCAGTCTAGATATCGCTGGGGAGATGACGTAGAGTCAGATTTGCGTCAGTTCCATGTCGCCGACTGGCGAAAGGCAGCGAGAGACCACCGGTGGCGTTGCTTTGTGTCGGAGGCCAAGACCCACTTCGGATCGCTATGCCAGCGGAGTAAGTATGTAGAAGTGCCTTAAAGCTCTAGTAGTATTAGTAAAGCCAAAATCCGATGGGGTATGGACCCTGTTCGGGTAGGTGAGGTTCATTATTACTAAATATTCAAACATAGTGTTTTTTGCAACAAATAGTTTGTCTTACATACTTTATTGATGGCTATATAGAGTCTTTCAAGGTTGCCAACTTTACAGTGATATGATACGGAGATATTACTTGGCTTACCATTAGTCAGGCTCTTTGTTTATATGCCATCTACTTATAGCATAAATAGTTACCTGATTCCGGTAGTATAATCCATAAAGCAGCAAATAGAAGTTGCGAACGAACACGAACCATTCTCCTTCATATGTTTCAGTTATGGACCTATTGATACGATAAATAAATAAAAATATTTGATTTGTGTGAATTGAACATAAAAACTTTAGTGTTATTGTTCATGCGTTATGGGCTATATAAATCAATATATGTTCTAATCTCTATAGTTCTACGAAATAGGCAGGTGAGCGCTTACCTCAAATCACAGAAAAAAACTTTTCTGTGCCTCAAATCATATAACCAAAGAGATTTGGTAAGATGTCATGGCGGGTGACGCATCAAGCGTGATGCCTTGAGTCGAAAATATCACCCTGCAGGCGGCCTTCTTTGTTTGTGGGCTATCAATTAGTTTATTGTTGTCGCTGCAAATTTCTTAGTGTGCGTGAAAAATTAGTAACTGTGCCGTATGTACTTACAGTTTTTGCGTTGAGCGGTTTAGTGGTATCGTAAAAAATTTGGTTGAAACATGGAGACATTTAAACACGAACGATAAAATATATTTCACACTCTTCCCACTACTCACTCATACAAGTCCAACAATATACCAGGAGGAGGTTGTGAACTAGGTGGTTTGTGTACCTATTGAACGTTTATTGGTTGTGAGAGGTAAGGGCGGGAAAAAACATGGGAAAAGTGTAAATCCGCCACTGCCTGTTCTGTAGTGTGATCATCATTATAAACAACTTTTACTATGGGATCCCCCAAGCCGCCTGCCAAGCGTGGGGATTATGGCAACACCCCTCTCTATGAGGGAGGCCTTGTCCAACAGTGGAAGTTAATTGGCTGATGATGTGACTATGGGATCAAAGCTGAAACCTCAAAAAAAATCAGCTGTTCCATAGAAACCGGTCATTTACACTCGACAAAATGTATGAAAAAGCTATTTTTTGTTGCTGCGATTTCAGTGTTGATCCTATAGTAAATGTTGTTCATAATGATGAGTTACAATGACCTGCCTTCGGTTTAGTACAGGGTAAATGCATAACCCTGTATACACTGTACACTGTACTAGAGAACCTCCTCCTTTTACCGTCGGCTAAAAAGGTCATTCACACTGTACTAAATACATAGAACAGCTGATATTACCCGGACGGCCCAGACGGAGATGGAGGGATGAACTAACTTCTACTTGAAAGACTGGACCCAAACTGCGCAAAACAGAGAGGAATGCCTTCCATTTCTTGCCTTCCAGGGAAAGGAAGCTTTTGCCCTGCATTGGGATATGCAGGCTAGTATAAATATAAATAGTTGATATTACCCGGTAGATTGAAGATTTTAATCAAAAATAATTACTTATATAAAACATTGCAGAGTTTACCGATACTATTCTGCAAAAGCACATAAAGTGAAATATCTTTTAGCCGACATGACCGCATACCTTAAGTCTTGACCGAGGGACATTAAAAATTTCACGACCCCTAAAATGTTGTTTTACTATATGTGGATAATATTATGGCAAAGGTCTCGTTATTCCATGGTCTAAACATTAAAATGTTTAGATTAAATACTCCTGAAGATTTTCAAAATGGCTTCGAGGTCATGGTCTATGACCTCGAAGCCATTTTGAAAATCTTCAGGAGTATTTAATTTACGTAGTTTAATTTGCGCAGAAATAGTTAACTAGTATTTGCAGGTAAATCTATCCTTGCCATGAGTTGCCGTGAAAATTTAGTTATAATGGGCATTGCCATCCAGGGTTTTGAACTGATGAAGTTCAAAATTCTGAGTGGCGTTGAGCTGTTATGGGCAAGCGTGAAGAGCCATCAGGCGAGTGACTTCGCTCGTCTGTCACCCAGTATCATAAAAAAAATACTTATTGCTGTACAGGATGGTGCCTGTGATATTAGCCGAACCCTGACTTATGTAACTTGCAAAAAACGTACTCTATGTAACTAAAAAAAAAATGACAGTTCGGTCATATTGAAACTGTCAAATTTGCAACTGGGCAACTGGTTGGGTTGAGTTATTACATAATCAGGGCCCTAATTATGTAACTTGCAACTAGCGATGTAGTCGCTAATTTGACAGATCGATTATATAGTGAAACTTTCAAATTTGCGACTAAATCGCGAGTTACAAATTACATAATCAGGGGCCCGTTCGGAAAATGTCACAGGCACTATCATCATCATCAGCCAGAAGACTGCTGAACATAGGCCTTCCCCTTTAACCTCCACACTGAACGACATCCTGCCATCTGCAACCACTGGATGCCCGCGACTCTCACAATGTCGTCGGTCCATCTAGTGGGAGGCCTACCTACGCTGCGTCTTCCGGTTCGTGGTCTCCAGGTCTCCACTCAAAAATCTTTCTTCCCCATCGGTCATCAGTTCTTCGAGCGATGTGGACTGCCCATTGCCACTTCAACTTGCAAATTTTAATAGCAATGTCGGTGACTCTGGTTCTTTGGCGAATATCTACGTTCTGGATTTTATCACGCATAGAAACTTCGAGCACCATACCACAGCACAGCACAGGCACCATGCCACAACGCAAATAGTAGTATAGGTAGGTAGTATACAATAATTATTATTACGTACAAACGATAAAACTCACGAGCAATGCGGTCCAGCTGATGTATTAATATGTTTAGTAAGTTTCGATGCAATGATTAAATAATAACTGGCCAAGAACGCGTCGAGACACGCATCCGGTAGGGTTCTTTAACCAAAGCCAATGTAATTGTAGTCATAGTTCAGAAGTTTATGGTTGTAGAAAAAAATCTAGCGAATGAAGCTCTGTGGACTTGGCATTATTTTATTTATTATTATTTCTATTTTTATAAAGGAGTTTTGTTGGTATTCTACCATGCCACTCCCATAAATCTAATTACTAATTAAAACTATTTAAATCTAATTAATTGTGGATCCCTTGAAGTATCCATCGGGCACGAAGGCCTACAGCTTAGGTACCCCCAAACGACCCCAATTAGGTACATATTTATCCATACAATTTAACAATTTCTTTGTTAAGATAATTTTAGAAAAAGGTTAATAACCTATGAGCTAGAACGCCTTGAAGTTATTATTACAGTTTTATCGCTGTTATTCAAAACGTAATTGTTAGATAATGTTCGAAATAATTTTGAATTAAGGTTTTAAATATGAATTATCCGTATTGTAAGTTACAAGTTTCTATGTGTTATAGAAACGTTTCTATGTGTTGTGTTATGTGTTTAGAAATGCAAGACTAACTTTTTGCCACTTTGGCCATATTTCGCAAAGGATAGACTTTATAAAAAAGTGATGTATGTAAACTTACCTTCATTTTAGAAGACCTTTTAAACGATACCCAACTCACGGAGATGCAGTGAAAAAAAAAACTTCATCCCCATTTCACATGTAACAGAGCCACCCCTAAAATGCAATATTATACATTTTGTATACTTTTAAAATTGTGATCTATATTACAACTGTCATATTGAAAAGTTTCATGCACTCATCTTAATAATTATAGAAGTAAGAAAGTTATGAAAAAAATCGGACAGACAGATAGACAGATGGACAGAACGAATTTATAAGGGTTCCTAGTCGGGCTATGGAACCCTAAAAAATCAACAACCCTGTGAAAACGACTTCATAATCGCTTGGTCTCAAACCTTGGGTCAAATTGTACAGTGCTCGTAAAACGCACCCTCAGATTTACACCTACACAAAAAAACTGTTAGGGTTCGAACTCAATCTTCATTCGAAAACTGCTTTATAAGTACCAGATTTCAGCCCTTTAACGGCTGCCTCAGCAGATATTGAATAAATAAATAAATGCTCAGTTGCTTACGACCAGTATTCCTATATTATCTTTAATCATCTTTAATATCCAGCTCAAAGTATCGTGCATCATAAAAAAAGAACTTTATTTTTCCTAGGCTGAGTAAACACGTGAACTAGTTAATTGAAATTGAAAGCAAGATTGTAAGGGTGACGCCGAAACAATATGGCGACATTGTATGTTTTATACCAAAATTTATAAGGTGTTAATAAACCCTACAAACTGGAGTTGGTCACGGAACGTGGCTAGAGTCTGCCTAATATGTACTTTAAGCCCAAAGGCATACAGCCTCTACAAAATGATGAATGAAAAAAGTCCAAACCTAATCGACCCTTTTTTATAATCATCAATTAAAAAAACGGCTTCAAAATTAGTACCCAATTGTGTTTACATATTTTGAAATTTCTATGGGTCTATCTGAAAGTATATCCTTTCAAATAAAGAAAAGATTTTCCAAATCGATTTATAAATGACGAAGTCATCATCATCATCATTATCAGCCAGAAGACGTCCACTGCTGAACATAGCTCCCCCTTTAACCTCCACACTGAACGACATTCTGCCATCTGCATCCACTGGATGCCCGCGACTCTCACAATGTCGTCGGTCCATCTAGTAGGAGGCCTACCTACGCTGCGTCTTCCGAAATGACGAAGTACTGAGGTAATAAACATTGACAACAAACGAACTTTATAACGATCCACAATTAATTAGATTTAACATCCGCTCCTTTTGTGAAGTCGGCAAACAGGCTTGCTGTCTGACTGATGGTAAGTAACCGCTGCGGACACCAGCAATACTAGCGGTGTTACAGGTTCCATAGGATAGGTATTTCTGAAAACGAAAAATCTCGTCGCCTCTCGCTCGCTCTACCTCGATTCTCGAACCAAACTCGGTCAAGAGGTTTTTGGGCGAGAAACTAGCAAGAGTGTAACTATAGTTCACGATACTCGGAAATTCCCAATCTACGAGTAATATCGAGCTAATTATTTAAAATTGAACAGGGCGCCCTACCCTCTGCCATTAAGGGAACGCCTGCTGCGTAATGGCTATCTATGAACTTCCTAGCACATTAACATCAAATTCCGGTGACAATAAAACAAATCGTTAAGTCGAATGTACTGAGTCGAATAAGCGTAAAATGTGATAAGATCACGGAAGAACTGCTCAAGATAAGATTTCGGCGCAGTTACATGCATCGTGTTCACGGGCAGACTGAAAAATACCAGCTGGAAAAGAAGTTCAAAGTTAGGTGACAAAAAGGTTATCACTAGAACTCAACTCAAATCCAAGTGCCGACAATTCTGACAAAACACACTCACTGTATCACTTCGAGTAGTATTTTGGACACATTTGTGATAGGTACTGGATTCCACGCACTGACGAGTTGAAATCTATCACCTCGATTGAAATTCTGACATTTTAAGATCTCCATAGTTTCCTTTACTTCACATCATGTGCCTTTATTAACTAAACAAAATACTAGCTAAAACTAACACTAAATAAACAGTTAGACTGTCCATAGACCGTTGAAGGTCTAAAGTTAATCCAAATGCTCAAGCCCACTATCAGTTGGCAGCATAACCAACATGCTGGAGGCATTACCACGTTGAATGGCAATGCTTATACGTTGAGCCAGATACACCCCAGCATTTTGGTCACGCGTCGCGTTAACCAACCGCTCTGAAAGATTTTTGAAAATGAGGTGAGCTCCCGGTCCCCAAGGGCCCAATGTCTCGACCCCAAACTAACTTCCTGTACTAGCCTTGGTATGTAGTGGCGCTCGATGGACAGGATTTTTGGGTTATAAAAGCGGCTAATTTGCGATTTAAAAAAACATTGGTTAGGGCCGGTTCCAGCAGATGCTTGGCAATTTTGTCTTTCATTATTTTTACTGCCTTTGTGTTTCTTGAAGCAGCATGAAAAAATTTTATCAGAAAAACAACTTGTTTTGAAAAATGTGGCTATTTATTCGATATTATATCGTACTTCTGATTAAAAATTTGGATAATTTAAACCATTGTATTGGAATAGATCGCAATTTAAGATTTAGTTCAAATGTGATTGGATTTTAAATGCGAATGTATGTTTGTTGGTTCGTTTGTTCCTCATATAAGCAACAAACAGAGCGACGGGTTGACGTGATTTTGAATATCATACGTGTGACATTTTTATCCCAATAAATATACGTTTCCTGAGAGAATGTCTACACGGGTGAAACCGCGGGGCGCAGTTAGTAGGCTATATTAATATAGTCTTGATTTTTTCCTTGATCATAAAGAATGCCAATCAATTCAAGTAAGGACCATTAATCGTTAAAATATAGCATAAAAAATAAGGACATTCTACCTCTGCAGATTCAAGTCCAACATAAAGCTAACAAAACGAGGCCGTTGACACAAATAATTATAATAAAAACGCAACAAAACGGCGCGCTCTAACTCAAAATATATTACACAATTAAACACTAAACACGTCTCCTTCGGTCGACTGGCTTTAATTCACTCTTTTCCCTTTTATTTCACGAGCAGGAATTTATTTTCATAACTGATAATAAATGTCAAGTCATTGTAGTAATAAAGTAAAACTCACCCTTCCTCGCGTCTCGGCGTCGCCCGTGCTCATGCTACCCAATTTAAATAATTTTTTTTTTGGACTTTAATTACACAAGTATAATGAGAACATTTTCAAACGGCTGAAAAGATTTTCTTGAGCCGTAGCCAAGAACAATCTCTATCACGTTACAAACAAAAAAAAAAAAAATCAGGTCAGCCGTTTGAGAACTACCGATGCCCCAGACAGATACACAGACACACACAAACTGTTTGCGAAGAGGTTAAAAAGTGATATATTAAATCCCGGGGGAAAAAAAAACATTTCCGTTGTACTAGAGCCACCCTTAAAATACACAATTATTATTTTTGTTGTAATATTAAATAAATCACATTTATTAGTTCTGATATAGATATATCAGAACTATAATTATGCATAGTTTCATGCATTTACTGTAATAATTAAAGAAGTTAAAAGGTTCTAAAGAATTAGGCCGGACGGACGGGCAGACAGATGGATAATCGAAAAGAAGGATAGACCAACAGTCAGATAGTCGGACAAGCAGACAAGCAGACAGGCAGGCATGTTTTCTAAAATGTCGAGAATAGAGCGAAGTGAAGTGAAAGAGAAATATAAATGTAAATTTTAAAGCCAAATGGGTGGGCCTGAAACTTCTGAAAGATGAGAAGACTTTTATACCAGAAGTACGCAAAAATTGTGCTGATGATTGATAAAGATATCTAATTGCTAACTATATTTTTTAATTGTCATTATGAGTTACGTAGGTTTACTCACAAAAGACCGAAGTATTTCTTCATTCGATAGATAAGCGCACCGTACGGCTAGTGCCATTTGTTTTTATTAGAGCTCCCCGCGATGTGACATCAAGATTAGGGTATGACGACACGTCGTGGATTGTCATTGTTGTTGTACCGTTAGCTTGATTAGAAACACATTTTGACAATAGGTACATCATTTTATATCGGACTAGGCTAACATTTGACTGCAATCTCACCTGATGAAAAGCGACAATAAATGCGTCCCAGATGGAGCACGTTTGCCATGTAAATTTTTTTCTCACTGGTCAAACTATTTTATTCTTGTCATGAGGTATTTTTAAAGCGACAATTTCGTCTTTGGTTAATGTGAAACTAACAAACAAACCAAGGGTCAAAATTATTTTACTTTTATTTTTTACAATTTATTTCATGACCTTCTGTCGGAATAGTTAAAGGGTCAAGTCCAAGTCATGCCCAGTAAAGTGGTGGAACCTTTTTTTGACCGACTTCAAAAAAGGAGGAGGTCATAGAACCTCCTCCTCCACTGTATATTTTTTATGTATATTCACCGGTTCCTCCCTTAATTATGTATTAATTTTGATGATTCCTTTTTTATTTGGTATGTCATACTTACGAGGTGGTTTCATACACATTAAATCAAAATTGGTTAAGTACTTTGGTTTTTAAATCAAAATAACTGAAGAAAAAAAACATCCAAGTAAACGAATTTGCGTATTTACTAATTTTGTAGTCGGTTTTTTAAATTGATAATTATTTAATTATGAAAGGGGCTAGCGTTTGACTAAAACTCACCTGATGGTAAGTGATCACGCGGTCTAAGATGGGGCACTCTTGCCCATGAGGTGTCTATTCACTCTTGTCTTGATAAGACTCAGGTTGTAAGTTGTAATTTATAGGGAACAACGAGGCAGGGAGCGCATTCCATTCCTGTGCATTCGGGAGTATTGAAACATCAAGAAAATACATGTCATATTTCTTCTCATTATATCACTTGTCTACACTCAAGCACGTTCAAGAACATGCAATAAATAGTAATCTTCCATTATGAAAACCCAAGCGCCAAAAACTCTATATTCGATGTTGTAGTCTAAAGAATATTTCCGTTTTGTTGATCAAAATAGGCTTGTTTGACTATGGTTATGTATGTAGGGTTGTAGGAACTTATATTTTCAGATCTGTTGTTATAAGTCTGTTTTAACTATCGTACGAAACGATTTCAGCTTCAAACTGTGGCTTTAGGCATTATTTTGTTAAAAACAGTTACGCTTAAATACATAGATACATAGGTATATAGACAAGGACATGCCTGAATGAGTGTTCCTCGATGGTTACAATCTGGGTGTCTTCAAATCGCGAGTTAATTGGTGTATTCTAGCAAAGCGTGCTCCATCGTAGACGTGTATCGTAGACCGCATCATCGCCTAACATCAGGCGAGATGGTGGATAAACGCAAGCCTATAGTTTAATTTAAAAAAAACTTAAACATACTGCAATACATCAATGAAGTCCGTGCAGGACCCGTTTTATAGCGACGATTCAATTCGCTAATACGATGGACGAAATAGGTAGTCTCCAAGGACCACCGTACTAGAATACAACCGGACATGTAGGTAGGTGTGACTTTATTTGAATAAAAAGATTTACATATAAAAAACAAAAACTACTACTTTGACTTTCATAGACAAATTGCACAAATAGTAGTTACATTACTGCAGCGGCAGGTGACAAAAGCATTTATGGAAAATATTGCTGTCCATAAATTTATGTCTTCATTAAAAATATTGTCCATAAATGCTTCTGTCATGTATATTATATGCTCAGTTTGGATTTATGTGAAAAAAAAAAAAAAAACAAACCAACAAAAAAACAGAGCGCCTGTTACTGGCGCCAGAGTTTCTGGCTCAACGCATTTATAAGCATTGCCGTTCAGCGTGGTAATATATGCCGCCAGCATGCTGGGTACGCTGCCAACTAATGGTGAGCTTGACCATTTGGATTGTCTATAGACCTTCAACGGTCTATGGTCAGTCTAACTGTTTTTGTAGTTTTAGTGTTAGTGTTAGCTTGCATTTTTTTTAGTTAATAAAGGCATTTGCCATTTTAAATCTAACCTCATGTAGCACTTTAAAATATTGTACGCACGTACCTGCATGATATTGGAGGAGACAAGAATTAACCGCCAATTCATTCACATATACACGCTAAATTTATTTTTTTCTATCACTCTATTTTATGTTTATAATTAAATTTATCTTCATATATTCTTTTCGGACTTCAAGACACAGGTTTAGCCTAGTTTGAGACCCTTAGGTAATTAGTTTATTGTATTACCTTATTAGAATTAAATAATTTCGTAAATAATAAATAAATAAATATTCGGGACATTTTTGCACACACGGTCATCTGACCCCAAACTAAGCAAAGCTTGTATGGCTGCCAGAGACTGATGTAAGTACATATATATTTTTAAATACATACTTGAAATGAAATGAATAAGTTAATGGGCAAATTTTAATATTAGGGACACATTAAATTCAATGTTTGAGAAAATGAATTAATGCATTACTAAACTTCATAATGAGTTATGATTGCTAGGCAGAGTAGGCAGTCTCCACTAAATCTTGTTTTTTTTTTTATACTCGTATATATTAAACGCATAGCAACGAATACGTGTTAATTCCGCTGGCGAACCTTTCGGCATCGGTATCTAACCATTCACTGTCAATTACATTAGAAATCTCACTGCTGGGGCCAGCACATTTACATACGTACAGGTACGTATCCAGGTAATCAATAAAAATAGTAGTAGAAATTTCTTTCTGCTCATCAGGTACGACTTTGTGACTGGTACAGTGGTACGAGACCTTAGTACGAGCACTTGCGAAAAAGTTATCGTTACGTAAAAGCCTCTGCCGCTATATTCTCCAGCGTATCCACAACAAAATTATTAATTATCAACATAGCTTGTCTTGAAATGCCGTTCTCTTGATTGAAACTTCGTAAAACTTGATAGAGATATAATGCGTAGCAGTCATTTTTTTTTTCTTTATTCTTTTCTTCATTAGTGGTTTGACAACTAGTTTTTCCATAGACTTCAAAGGCTTTTTCGGTTTGACTGATGGCGCCATTTCCCAATATTAAAATTGAAAAATATAATAATTAAAAAAACATAAATATTATTATAATTGTAATAAAAATAGACCACAGATTACTTTAACAACGGTCGAAGCCTTTTGTGGCGTGTTCTTTAAGGTGAAACGTTTCACGTTTGGCGGGAAATTCAAATTTCAAACAGTTTTTTTGTTCTTGTAGCTGAGCCTGGTAATTATTGTAAACGATCATGATGTTTACGAAAATTGATTATTATTCTTTACAAACTCACGTAAAGCTATTTATCTTTAATGCATATTATTGCATACATTTGTCCATAAACAAATTTTTGCTGTTTTAAATGGTTTATTGCCAAATGTAAGTAGGTAATATGGTGAGTAACTGATTAATGGCTTGTAGATGATAATGTAAAGAAGAACCAAAAATTTTCGCAACACTGTGATATTTCACAATAATTACTCGGCCTAGCTACAAGGACAAAAAAACTGTTTGAATTTTGAATTTCCCGCTAAACATGAAACATATCACCTTTATACCTGTTTAAAAAAAATGTATAGAAAAACTATAATAATGTAGGTATACCTTGTCCGGCCCTGCACTTGATATGCACTCCGATTGATTGCAAAGAAATGATCACTGGGTCCACTGCTCGCCACTTTAATACGAGGGAGCGTGTTCCATGACCGTAGCTACGGGTGTATGCAGATAGGTGTCATTCCTTGATAGTGGATCCTTGAGTACCGCTCAAATGCAAAGTGAGTGAAAATGTGCCTTAAAAAAACCGTTCTGGAAGAAACGTGGCCAATAAGATTAAGATATATAATTATCAATATAAAAAATCGACTCCATAAAAATGACAGAACTGGACCTCAAGTTGGTCCAGTTCACCCGGTCGAAAGTTCTGAGGTAACAAACATAAAAAAAAAATTTAATTGAGAACCTCCTCCTTTTTGGAATTCGGTTAAAATGTTTTTATTTTTAAGTAGTTTTTTTTATCTTATAGCGTTTTGGGACATAATATCTCCAAAAGAACGCTGTTTGACGATCAGTATGGCCTTAGAATTATTCTAAGAGTATGGCTCAGTGGTAGCGTGTCTGCTTTATGAGCAGGAAGAGTTCGATTCAAGGCCGGGCGGATTTTTAAATGATGAATTTAAGTACCTACCTGCTTTGGTTCTGGTGCACAAAATAAACAGGTGCAGAAGGTCAGCTTCGGCGGACCTTGATTTTGTTAGGGACCAAACCTGAAATCACGAAAAAATCGCCGTTTAACCTTAGGACTCTTCGTTACGTGTGAATGGCAGTTTTCTATGGAATTGACATCGTGGTAAATATAATGGGAACAGAGTTTTTTTTTGCCATAACAGGATTGGTCCTATAGTAAAAGTTGTTTACAGTTATGATTATAATGATATCCTCAAATAAGTCCATGTCTAATCTAACGAAAACCCCGTAAAGAAAGTGGATCACTGAATTTTCAATTCTTAGAATACAAGTTAGTGTTATTTGTGAACATAAAGTACAGAAAAATTAAATTACACTAAACTAATTCTGTTCTGCGTGCTATGTGCCCTGCCCACTGCCACTTCAACTTGCTAATACGGTAGGTTGGTAACTTTTGTTCGTTTACGGATCTCCTCATTTCTGATTCGATCTCGTAGAAAAATCCCGAGCATAGCCATCTCCATAGCTCGTTGTGCAACTTTGAGCTTGCTTTTGAAGCCATAGACTCTTTCAGACCACGTTTCAGTGCCGTATGTCATCACTGGCAACACATACTGGTCGAAGACTTCCGAACATATGGCCGATGGGGCCAAAAGGTTAGACTGGAAACCACGGACCGGTAAGCACAGTGTATGATGTCCACCTAAAAGATAGACAACCGACCTAAAAAGACCGCAGGAAAACGCTGGATGCAGGACGGTTCCAACCAGCCCTTTTAGAGATCGATGGGGGCGGCCTATGTCCCAGTGGACGTCCTATGGCTGAAATGATGATGATTATGACTAAACTAATTTAGTATATCATTGAACAGGTTTATTATAACTTCTGCATTCAAAACTTGATTTTCCCCGTTTTATTTGTAGGTAGGTAAACTGAAACTATATTTGCATCGTCTTCTGTTCTGAGCCCAAGATGCACTTTAGTCCATACTCTATCTTGTGTTTATACCAATAATGTCGACAATTCCGCGTTTCAAATGAAAGTTGTTGTAACATTTGGTCGCCGCGTCTAAATAATAGGCATGTCATAACCAGTAGCCCAGTGATGTGAATACTTTCCGACTGCTTGCCTTCAGTTTATCGTGCATGTTTTAATATTAATTGTAAGTTTTCTGGCTCGATGGACGCACGATTATGCAGATAGACACACCCCTGTCAAAACACTTGCGAGATGAAGTGTGCATGTGTTCTGAAACCATAAATATCTTAGACTTACGACTTAGCATTAATTATAGACATCGTTTATTTATGGCAAAAAAGAACACGCTAAAATAAAAAATAAAACTAAACCTAAAAAGAATGACTATTTTTTTGTCACAAATTACAAAAAAAATACCTGCGCGTGCCTGAATGGGATTTCTTCTATAGTTATAATCTGGGTGTCTTCAAATTAAGAGTGATTCGGTTTCTTCTAGGCAAGCGTGCTCCATCGTAGACCGCATCATCGCTTATCAGACGAGGTAGCGTTCAAAGGGTGAATAGGCTAGGTACGTACCCTTGCAGAGACCCCAAGTTATAATTTTATAGGGAACACCGAAGAACATTCCATTCGTTTGCAGTTCCCATTAAAAAGGAATTTTAGAAACGCTGCGTGCGGACTTTACCAAAGTTCACGATGAATAACTGTCTTGATGACCTGTGGCCCTGTGGCGGAACTTGGTTGATGGGATAAGCCATTTTCCAAAATGAAGGCGATAAAATATGGACAGACAAGCTACCCTCAGTCTGTGCTGGAGGCTGTGCGACGTCACCGTCGGCTCGTTATTAATGAGTTGAATGGCGCGTCTCTCGACCTACCTAAAATAGTCGGCTTTGCCACTCGTCTTGTGATCTACCTATCTGGATGACAGGCTCATAACAATTTCCTTAAGTTATGTCTGCAATAATATTAATGACCTTATGTTGCTCAAATTAAAAATACTTTGTTTCCTACTAATAAGGTTTGTGTTCAATTGTTTTTTACCTCAAAAGAAAAGGCTTATCATAAATAGAGCCCACTAGTTTTTGCTAGACAGAGAGTGCACTTAGCACGTTGTGACGTCAAGTCGTACATACATCATACATCATCAGCCTGCATCCGTCCGCTGCTGGACGTATGCCTCTCCCAATGCACGCCATTGAACTCGGTCGGCAGTTTTTTGCATCCAGTTTTTATCCGCCGGTTTACACGACGTCAAGTCGTGCGCGCGCCATACAAATGCTATACTAACACACTCTTTGCGGGAAAAGGACTGAGCATCCACTCTCAATGCTCATAAAAAAACGCTTAGGTATACGTATATCAGAAATATATCCGCCAATTTATATTATTTTTTGAGTATGTGTAACGTATTTAATTTATTATCCGTCGCTAAGCCTGTTAGTACTGATAATAAATTAACAATTAGGACACGTGTCTATTATAAATGCTTGGCATCCAGCTAGATTTGAAGACTTTTTTCTATAACCTCCCGTAGGTTAGGTTCATTCTTTTGGCCCATTTTAGCTGGAACATACAGACATAGTACATGTTAAACTCAATACTCTCCTTTTGGCTTTGGGTCGTCAGGTATATCCTAAATATACATTATATCCATGGCAACATTATCCATCCAGCTGTTATTTGGTGAATATTCCCAAAGCCGTGCGTTATAACGAGCTGCCAGCGTCTGTCGGCGACTGTCACTGTGGACAGGCGTCTGCCACGGCCGGCAAAGCTGCGACGTTGACGCTATCTCAGAATCTCTGGCCTTTTCCAAGGGGACCCTTCTCGTTATTTTTGTTTCGAGATTCCAATCTTGACGTTTGGATGACAAAATTGTGTCAGAGAAATTTTTGACGCGAGTGCTTAGTTTAGGGATTAGATAAGTATCTACTAATAATAGAAATAAATTATTATTATCATTAAAAAAAATCAAAAAAACAAGCTTTTATAATACTTATGTACAATATTTCTGCGCTGTTAACAGCTGAAGAGTTCCATAGTCAGGACCCAAACCATGTCATGGTAAAAATTAAAACCGGATATCATAATAAAATGCGTATATAAGTAAATACCCAGTGCACACTACTACACAGCATTACGTCTCTGTGCTATTGATCGTTGAAGAGTTCCTATATCTGGAGCTAATCCTGGATGTCGATTCAGGACATGTTTATCTACCTAAGATATTTTTACCTGATGTTTACCATATTATATATGCATTGACATCCGAACTAAAACATGTATAAATTCAACTCCGTAGGAGAAGAAGAGGTGGTGGTGGAAGAAACGAAAACCCAAAACCAGAAAATAACCTAATTTGATCTTACTTATATAGGTACCTAATCGTCGCTTACCTACAAGCTTGACCATCATGGACAAACGGTGGATTTTTAAATGGTAACAAATGTCACTTTTTTGTTTTGGTCAAATTTTGCTAACCGAGGTAGAACCAGTTCCTTCTAACCGATTTTGCTCAAATTTTGCTTACACCTTTACTTCTTTAGTTTTGGTGACAATGTAATAATATGCAGTGGCCACAGTACAGGCACTTGCGAAAAAGTATTCGTTCCGTAAACGATAGCAAAATGTATGAAAAATTGAACAGCGTCTCTATCGGAAGTGAAAGGAACCTGAATTTTTCATACATTTGCTATCGTTTACGTAACGATAACTTTTTCGCAAGTTATCATACTAACCCCACTCAATATTTTGCCTGCCTACCTAATGTTTTCAAAATGACCGCCGAAACAAAAATAGAAAGCGTCATTTAAATAAAAGCTTGTTTTTTAAAATTAAAAGTTGTTTAAAGTTCCCGCGACAATAAAATGAAACCTTACAAATATAGCTTTTATTCAAAGAATCGTTTTAGTTCCAAAAGTTGCGAAACGTCGAATACTTACGAAATAACGTTTTTTTTCGTTCTATTTTTTTAAAGTTGCCCAACTCGGTGCTTTTGTTTAAAAATCATGAAAAGGTGATGAACCCTAACAAAATATAAGTTTATACTTCAATAACTGGCCAGGAGCGTGTAGAGACACGCATAAGATATGGTTCCGTAACCAAAGCCTAAATAATTGTAGTCATAGTTCAGAAATTGCTTATTATAGAAAAATTAGAACGAACGAAGCTCTGTGGACTTAACCAAATTTCAGAGATGTATCATCCCGACATAGCATAAACTCTATGGTTTATCCATAGAGAAAACTGATCGAGAAAGATTAGTTGTTAAGATCATTTTACAAACAGGTCAACGACCATTGAGCTAGAACGCCTTGAATTTATTACAGTTTTATCGCTTTTACTCAAAAAGTCATAATCAAATAATCTTCGAAATAATTTTGAATGAAGGCTTTAAATATGACCTATCCGTTTCGTAAGTTACAAGTTTCTATCTCTTATAGTTTAGAAATGCAGGGGGACCAACTTTTTGCCCCTTTGGCGGGCCATATTTTGCAAAGTATAGACTTTTAAAAAGTAATCTACATCATCAATCAATCTAAAGTAAAAAACATCACCTTCATTTTAAAATATCTATTCAACGATACCGAACATGACGAAGTGCAGTGATAAAAAATATATATCCCCATTTCACTTGTAGGTACCAGAGCCACGCCCATAATGCAATAAGTATTTAGGTTTTTTTCCTTTTAAAATTGTGATCTATGTTACAACCGTCATTTTGCAAAGTTTCATGCACTTTTAGAAGGTTCTAAAAAATACGGACGAACGGACGGACGGACACACGGACGGACGGACAGAACGAATTTATAAGGTTCCTTGTCGGGCTACGGAACCCTAAACAAGACCGTTTGACATACCGGATTGTTGTACAATCAGCAAGTTGAGCCACCTCATGACTACAAAAAATATTTCAACACAAACGTAAGGGAAAAGAGAAACTTTAAGTTTTGTAGGAGTTCAGTTTAAAAAATAAATGTGCAAAAACATCAAAGAAACTGAAACACGTGGTACGAAACTGGGTAGGTACGAAACGGGAAAGTAACGGTAATGGAAGACTGCACAGTGCGAATAAGCTAAGAGAGAATAAAAGGCTATGCAAATCTTACCTAGTGATTGGATTTTTACCTATACATTCAGTCATCTGTTCTTCACAATTTACAATTATAATGTATTAGAGAAACATTAGCATCTTTAAATTATAAATAACACAATCATATAAAAAACAGCTTTGTCCGACCTTCTTGGCCCCAGGGTAAAACGAATATCTAAGTACTTACCTATAGGTATTTAATTTAAGCTATAGGTATAACAGGTAGATACTTGTTAAAAATATATATCTCTCTCTTCCTGACTATGAATCCCATTATCGTGGTGGGGTTGAACCGATTCTGATGATTCTTTTTTATTTGAAAGATGGTGCTTCCCGTGTGGTTCCATTTCATGGTCACATTGTGGTCAGGCGGCGGTTCTTCAGCCAAGTGGACGTGTGTGTTACGGCTATCGTTTACGTAACGATAACTTTTTCGCAAATGCTCGTACTAAGGCAACTGAAAGCTGCACGCTGGAATGGATTCGGCATCAATATCAATGGCTGAAATGATGATGATGATGATGATCAATGGCTAAAACCTTAGGTACCTACCTACATCACTCACCTCCCCCTAGGCCATAAAGAACCATGTCCCACTTGGAAAACCCTGAACCGACTTCGGGCCGAATTCGGGATAACATGGCAAAGTGGGGTTATATAGAAGGCTCTGATATTGCTGATACCGAATGTCTTTGTGGTGTGAACCCTCAGACAATGTTACACTTGATGGAGTGTGACATTGTCTGAGTCAAGATTCCTTGTAGTACTACGGAACCCTAAAAATGAAATTATTTCACATTTTCAGTGTAATTTCGTGTCTACTCCTGACATCTATTAGGCGGTGGAATAAATAATTCTACTAGTGACATCTATCAAACTCAACGTAACAATTTTTAATGCAAAAATATTTTAGTAGATGTCGCTTACCATTTGATGCTACTACTCGCCGCTCGATGTCGCTTAAGACATTTATACGTTTATTTCAATGGTGATGAGTAGATCTGTGGTGATGAGTATTGCCAAGGCACAGATCTGGGCCTTTATTCTGCACGGGCCAAACGCGCTCTATCGTGGCGCGGTAAGTTAACTTCCAAAAGTTGGCCTCTATTGCTTAGAAAATAAAGTTCAACTTTTGGAAGTTAACTTACCGCGCCACGATAGAGCGCGTTTGGTCCGTGCAGAATAAAGGCCCTGTGTGCCAAGGTGATTTTAACTAGAGTTAATAGACTAGACTTATATATAAGGTCGGGGAAAAAGTTTCTTCGTATTTTATAAACAAATTCAAGACATTTTTTTTTCAAGCTTAATTACATTTAATTATAATATATATGTGCCATTTTGTTCGATAACTTGTTGCCATCTTGTAGGTAGTGACATGATCCCGTTGCTGTAGAATTTTTGGGACTTCTGATCAAAAAAATGCAACAAGTAGTTTTGACAGTCCTCTCTGGATGTTAATCTAACACTACCCAAAGAATTCTGAAGAGACCGAAACAGGTGGAAATCTGAGGGTGCAAGGTCAGAGCTATATGGTGGATGCATTAACACTTCCCAACCAAGCTCTCTCAATTGTTGCTGAGTGGCCAAAGATGTGTGCGGTCTGGCGTTATCATGATGAAAGACCACGCCCTTTCTGTTGATCAATTCCGGCCGTTTTTTCTCAATTTCTTGTTTGAGTCTCATCAGCTGTTGGCAGTAGAGATCCGAATCGATGGTTTTGCCCGGCGGTAAAAGCTCTTAATGAACGATGCTCTTCCAATCCCACCATACACACAGCATCACCTTATTACGTGTTAATCCGGGTTTCGCTACAGTCTGTGGTGCTTCACTGCCCTTTGACCATGATCGTTTGCGCACATTCTTGTCGTAGGTGATCCATTTTTCATCACCAGTGATCAATCTTTTCAAAAACGGTTCGGTTTCGTTACGTTTTAACAGAGAATCGCAAATGAGCACACGATTCATTTGGTTTCTTTCAGTGAGCTCGTGTGGCATCCAAATATCGTGTTTTTTTTTATACCCAGACTTTTTCAAATGGGTCAAAACTGTTTTGTGGTCGATCCCCAGTTCTTCAGCTACGTCGTAACTACTAATATGCCGATCTTGCTCCACTTTTTCAGATATGGTATCGACTTTATCCGTAACAGGGCGACCAGAGCGAGCTGCATCTTTGACATCAAAATTCCCGGGCTGAAAACGCTTGAACCAACATTGTGCTACTCTTGATGACACTGCATTAGGTCCATAAACGTCACATATTTTATTCGCGGCTTGTGTCGCATTTTTCCCCTTTTTTGTAATAAAACTTCAAAATATATCGAATTTCTTCGTCAGATTCACTCATTTTATCGAACAAAAAAACAATTGAAAAATGGCGGGAAATTGCTTTTTACTTTTTGTATTCCTTTTTTAAAATGTCACATTTTTAATGATATCAAAATCAGCCAGATACAAACAGTACAACCGATGAGATTTTACTACAACTTTATACATACAAAATACGAAAAGACTTTTTCCCCGACCTATTATGATGTTGTAAATTTTTTCATGACCATGGATACGATGTCCTTCGGTCGAAATATTAATCAAGTTTACATAGTCTTAAATACCGTCAAACGGTCATAGTCACAGTCCGAGTCAAACAAAATATGTCACGGTCAAGTCAAATTTATGCCCCAGTAAAGTGGTGGAGGTTTTACAAGAGGCTTCTATGGAGTTTTGGAAACAACATGAAAAGACATGTTTCACCACATTATATCACTTGGCCACACTCGAGCACGTTCACGAGCCCTTAATAAATAATAATCCACCATTATTACACATTAACACTCGAAAATACACAAGTTTAGAAAAATAATACAACGAGCCGACATGTTTTTTCCACGTTGGCGCCAAAACTCTCATATATGATCGTCCTTGGTATTGCCTTGCTAAGACGGAAAAGCGTTGGGGCGAGCTACAATACAAGAACTCAGTTTTATAGCACAAGTCTTTTTCCACAGACCAATACAAAGTAAACGTATTCTATTTCATAATACGTTATTTTTCATGACCGAAAACAAAAAATAATAATAATCGTTTAGGTTTCCTATCCTTAGTCAATGAAGAAAAAATAAAGATGCGAGTGCTGCGGAAAAAAAATATTTTTTTCTTCTTTCCTACTTAGAGGATTTTGGCGTCACACGTCTTGTGTATTTGCCAGTGTCAAGCGCAAACGCCTAGCGTAAATGACGAACGAATTCTGGCAGCCCCGGGGTTGCGTTTACGGTAATTATCCAGACTAAAACTTATACTAGATGAACGTCAAAACACCCATTTTGGGACTCCACGAGGTGAAAAATTAAACCGGTGAAAATTTAAACTGCCCGTTTACGGGCGTCCGCTGGTATAAGTTTTCGCCTGACTAGATTAAATTTTATCTACCTTTTGAGGTCGCTAGCTAGCTTAAGCTGTTTTTGATATTATTTTGTTCGAATCTTTTTGTTGTAGATACTTTACGCACGCCGTTCAGCGAACCTCCGTTAGTTTAATTTTTCACCGGTGAAAAATTCGCCGAGTCCGTAAACGCACCCCCAGCACATTGCGATGCTTTACTGCGAGTTAGGGATGTCGATTCTTCCTCCAAAAAAATCTTATTCGATTTGAATTGAACTTGACAGGATCGATTTTCAATCTCTTGGTGAATTGTTTTTTTTTAACTGGTGGAATTTATTACTAATTTCTTAACAACACAAAAATCGTAAGATGAGACAAGAATATTTA
Source organism: Agriopis leucophaearia (assembly GCA_949125355.1). Taxonomy (NCBI): domain Eukaryota; kingdom Metazoa; phylum Arthropoda; class Insecta; order Lepidoptera; family Geometridae; genus Agriopis; species Agriopis leucophaearia. The sequence goes on from OX421278.1 coordinate 9,530,422, forward strand.
TACGCCAGTACTGAATGGGTCTAATAAATCTATAATAATACTACATATTATTACAAGTATTGGGCTGAATAAGTAAATGTAGTATCTCATAGCTAATAACGGAAATAAAAAAAAACGTACTATCGTACTGATTTAGCGATTTATTTCACTAAAATTATATCCTATGTATCGTTAATTCATTACATACATTTAACATTTAACTACTTCCATTCGTATTTGATCTGACAGCTACACATTGGAAAAAAGCTGAACAAAATCATAGTATTCAAGCATGGCTAGAATGCGCAGCGCAACATAATCTTGTCGTTACTTTGTCGAGCGAAAACGTGACAAGGTGTCTATGGTTTCATAAAAGCTCTCTCGCTTTGGCACAATAAAAATTGTCGACAAAATTTTAAATTCTAGCCCAGCAGATATATAACACTAATCATGAATGAGGATCAGTAACGTTTTTATTTGAGAATGCAGATTTATAGAGCTAAGAAATCCTTAACATACAGTGCAAAAATAATGTTTTACGACAAAAAATAACGAAGTTATGACCAAATTACAAGTGACGTCAGGGAGACAGTTGCCGCCAGTTAGCCGTTGGCAGCTATAAGGCGCGCAGTGTTTTGGGTGGTTTTATTTATTTCCATATCAACTAAATAATGGGTAGGTATAGTTATGGAAGTAGGTACTTACATCGAAATTATCTTCACAGCAATGTCTAGTAACCTGGGTAGAGGGTGGAATTTTATATCTCTTTTTACAATGAAATACCATTTTTACGAAGTTTTGGATCTCTCGGCACGTAAAAAAAATAGTTTTTTTGGCGTTATAAAAGAAGTGTTTGTACATTTCGGCACTATACAATATCTGTACATAATTAAAAAGATGAATTGGATACAAATCGGACACTTATAATTTGTATCAAAGTCACAATTAACCACCCAAAACACTGCGCGCCTTATAGCTGCCAACGGCTAACTGGCGGCGACCATCTCGGTGACGTCACACGCACCTGTGTCCATTACTTTTAGCGGCAGGAACGGCATAATGTTTATTACTTAATATCTTCGTAAGTAATGGTCCGATTTGAATAACTCAATAAGATATATTATTCTTATGTCATGAAGAATAAAATGAGTACTTATTCTATTGAATTTGCTATTACTTTACTGATCCTCATTGGTCGGTCCGGTGTAATGAATCGATCCAATCCGAATGTGAGATCGCTCTAAAAATCGATCGATCTTTTTATAGTATTTTGACGGCGACGCATGAATGTAACTCAACCCTAGTGTGCGAGTGAAATGAACTCCGGCCGGGAACGAACGGGAAGAGTGAAGTGAAAACTGACAAGAGACGATTTTGACTTGGATAATCTTGGATTATATTGTAATTTAACAGAGAAATTTAGAACTATGTAGTGTTTTGTGAATTAAAACTGTTGATTTCCTTTTGGTTCATCGCGTTAGCAAAATAAATTATAGGTAAGTTAGCCAAGTTTATATTTTTTATGGAACCATTGTTTGTTTTACGGCGTGTTGGTCATGTGAACTGTCGAAGGTAAATAGTACTAAATAGACATCGCAAAGTACGCGGCGGATTCCTAAATACTTACATTATTGTAACATAACTATGCTATAAAAATTAGGTAGGTATATCAACATTCTAACCAGCATACGATTCCATATTCAGATCAGTTATCTATTAGGTAGAATATATCCAATGGGAGACCCTCGCGAGACTAGGTGGAGGAAAAAATTCTATGTGTACTGGCCTGGCATAGAGGTGAGCCCTCTCACGCCTAAGACTCGTTTTTTCTTTTTAATAATACCTGGAGCTCGCAACTCAAACCCTATACCATAGCGCTGTTGGGTGGGTGATATTGTGGCAGTTTCAGAGGCCTCACTACACTCTAAATTTGTCTTTGTCTATGTTAGGCAGTGCCCAAAGTTTTTTTTTTTTTTTATAACTGAATAAGAGGCTTGCCCTTCACCACCTCACCTGAGCAATGATGTGGTCTATAATGAAGCACACTTGCCTGCCTAGAAGAGACCGATTCGAACTTAAAGAAACCCTGATTGTAACTATCCTCCATTCAGCTAGCGCAATCTGCCATAGCAGTTTGAACAATATAAGTGGAATTTTCGTACGGGGTTTTGAAATATCAACCATGAAAAATTGTGTCTCTGCTTTGTACCCGCTCTGGCCTTCCGATAGATAAATTGGCAGGAGGGAATTAGATCATGCAGATCCAACGCACACTCTGAAATGAAACCCATAAAAAACTGATAGACTAACATTGCGCCAATGTTTTAGGATTAAGAAGCATAGTCTGAACTGGAGATTTATTGCTGATGAGATTCGTGGCAAAATAAACTCCAATGCCTCCAGCTGGTACTTGGCTGATCCATCCCAACAATGCGAGCAGTACGGCATGGTGAACAAACTTGTGCTTGGAACAATGTAAGCAACTGTTCCTACGTGAAGTACCCGCGCTCCTTCGAGAGGATACTGAAAATATCTTATTTTCTGGCATCCATTAGGGCCTTGTTTTAAATATAGGAGCCGCTGTTGAGGGTTGATGTCATGGTAACGCCCAATAGCTCAAGCTGGTCGGAAAGTAGGAGCCAGTAGGAGTAAAGGTGTCCTTTTGACAGAGAACTGACACGCCTTACCTTCATTGAACATGGTAGGCCACCTGGTCATGATTTGGACTGGACAAATTTTCTATTAATTAATTATAATTTTATTTGAGCCATTTATTTTACTAAATAATGTACCCAAATAGCCTACTCTGCCTTGAAAGCTACTTGACCTACTAACTGGCATTAAGAACCCATCTATTTAAGAAGCTTGCTTATGAAAGAGTCTATTCAATCACGTTCAAGGATGCAAGCTCTGTGCTAAATTGAACCTTAAGGCTTTTAGTGAAAGCATGTTTGTTATCAGATATCATTCAACTTCTACTTTCTTTCAAATAGGTGAAAAGTGGGTGTTTCCATATCAGTATAATGTGGTTTAATGTTAATGAGCCGAAAGATTTTTAAGTGACAAGACAAATTATGCCTGATTTTAGACATGATGGTCTGCTTCTTGATATACAGTCGACTTAAATCACAGACACTATATAAGTCATTTTTGGACACTAGAGCTAAGCGTTGTCACGGTTGATTTTAGTACTTTTCGCCGCATGCGGCCATTTGCCGCACAGCAAGTAAGTACCTAGCCAACTTTGGCGTTAGCGATTTTAGTCAGCTGAGGTCTAATTGTTTTGCTGTTTACTTACGGATTTTCGCCATGCGGCCTTGTCGTTCGGCGGAAACAGACCCGAGTACATCCCTTGTAAGGTGGCCGGCAGCTTGGTGCTATAGTCCGCGTAACTAGCTGATATGAATAGGCACGCCGCGTTGCGCCGAGCTTTTAGCCTGGGGTGTACGTTGCGCCATACAGTTTCGTATATGACTAGCAACAATTCTCGCGGACGCACAAGAATTCAAAGACTTTGGCTCTACGAGCAAAGTAGAATCATATCACATCATCAGACAGTAAACGTCCACTGCTGAACAAAGGGCTTCCTTAAAGACGGGTGTTGCAGTAATCCCCACGCTTGGCAGACGGCTTGGGGATCGCAGTACGTTCACCGTGTAATAATAAGACACTGCTGCTGCAGGACCCGGATATGTTCTAAAACTGCGACCAGAATCAACGGAAAGCGGAATGTAGAAGTCCAAATCCAAGGTTCGTTCACCGAAAATTCAGAGTCACTGGTCACACAGATGTAATAAAACATAACAGTAATCTTAACTGTTATGTAAATCACGTGTACTTATATCGATCGCACAATGTCTAATTTATTGCTAGGTCATTGATACTCTCACAGCTTTTTGCTGCGGCTTAGCGTTAAATAGCGGCGTATTTTTTACTTGTACCTGAGTCAGCTTTGTCTAGAGCTAGACTAAACGATCGAGATAATAGGTGAAATTCGCCTTGAAATTCTTAGAACGGAGAAATGTACCGGAAAATTCAGACAGTCTACAGTCCGCAATGCTGGACAGGCTTCTTCGAAGACACGCCCTCAGCCCGGTTTTTGGCTTCTTCCTGTTACTACCATCATCTTACGTACATCACTCCATTGTATCGCAGGGCGTCTTCACTCTGGAAACACGTCTACCTCAATGGGTATCGCTTCTACCCACTGCCACTAATACGTTGACTGAGCTAGCTTCTGGGTGCAAGAAGAAGACTTTTATGCCATACAAACAAACAGACGGGCCGCCTGATGGTAAACAGTTACCGTCGCCTATGGATACTTGTAACACCAGAGGTATCACAAATACGTTACCGACCCTTTAAGACTATCAACTGAAGAACCCCATGTTGTAGCTTCTCGGATACACCGTCGAAGGTTGCAGGACAATTTGTTACTGTATTTTTCACGAATATGCCTTTTAAAAGACAAATCTAACTTTGATAATAATGTTGCTACTTTGAGACACCAGAAACGATTTAAACAAAGATAACATGAGTACGCAGCTCAGGTTCTTGAATGAATAAGTAGAAAACAAAGACTGACGCTATCTGCACGTCTGTAATTTATTGACAATCAGACGTCTAGTCAGTGTACAGTATGGCTAAGTGCTGTGACTCAGTCTACCCATATTCGTCGGCACCGTTGAGGCTGGTCGAGGCCACAACCAGGCGCCAGTATCTAAATACAAGCACGTAATTTTACGCAATCTTTTTAAATGACCGAATCGTGTAAAACTTCAAGCAAATGTCATTTAGATTAATTTTCTCGTATGTACACGTATAATGGGTCGGCAAACCCATCGAAATGAATCCGACATTGTTTGGAAGGGCCCGTCATTCCGGATCGGTTACGGCAAGTGACGTCACCGGTATCCATTTAGGCTGAGGGGTCCCAGTGTTTCTCCTTCCTTTTGTACGAGCCTTTTAAGTTAATGTGTCAAACCTACTATCGGGTGATTGGGTCGACCTCAGGGCCGGCCACCTGATTGTAGACGACCTTTTTTCTATGTTGGTTTCATGAAAGCGATTTTAAAACTCGGCCAATAAGAAATCGAATCGTTTCTTCGACGTTTTGTAAGCAGGTAGTCGAAAGGTCCATTACCCATTACAAAAGGTTTTTATTCCGCAACATGAATCTTTTTTTGTCGCGTGTTTATCGAGACGTGTAAACACAGGTTTTTTTAAAGCTTTCTACGATTGGCAGCTTCCAACTCTACCGATAATAATCTTCTGTTCTATTTTAAATAGCTTCATAGAAAAACAATGAGGGTCAACATACGCTCCACATTCGTCTAATCGGATCGCGGCGGCCAATCCTTCGGCCATCCCACTCTCATTGTCATCCAGGTCGGCAATTGTGGCCAATAAAGTGATTAATTCAGCCCATAAATGTATTCCGCCGATCTATTTCGAATTAGGGTCAGTGTTGCCAGTTGCCAGACTCGCCACCCCGGTGTTGCAACGCATGGTCAATTGGCGTGGTTATTGGATACTTTATGGATATGATAGCTTCAATATCGGCCACAATGATTGCTCTACTACCTATCACGATATTTCACACTACCAATTGTGATGAAAAGAGGGACCTAATTTTGTTATTGAAAAAACTAGGACTAACGGTGTCCGCCGTTTTAATCTTCCTTGTTTTTACCTTATTATCAAGCCTAAGCTGTCTATCTGTTTGTCCGTCCTACCTTTTGAACAGTAATAGGTAGCCAGTTAAAATTTTCACAGAATATGTTATATTACGGCGGATTAACAAAGAAATAATCGTAAAGTTAATAAGTAAAAATAAACCCATACAAGAAACGTATCTTTGTATTTGCTCTAATGTAAAAACGGTAATAGGCACAAGCGTCAAACGAGACATGATTATAGTACACACTAAAGTAGGTATAACAACAAATAATAAATAAATGGCCATGTGCGAGTCGGTGCACAAAGAAATTAGAAATCCTAAAATAATATCTAAAACTGATATTATCTAAATATTATCATAACTGTTACGTAGCTCAATATTATAGAGAATGTTTTCTCACATTAGTTATCTTGGTCGGAGAGCGTTGAACTCAAGGGCCCTGGATAAACCGCTCTTGCGCGTGCGACGTCGTATACACTTGCATTAGAAAAAGACAACCTGACACAGATTTCTATGTACCTACGCGCTAAAAATGACACATGCGTAATCTGCTGATCAAGCCAAGAATATGTTCAATGCTGAAATGAATGTGTCAATGGAACTAATAGAATGGTCACATTTTATTCTTTTTGAACCTATTTTGGTTCTTAAATCGTGTTGTACACTTTCTGGATATATCCTAGAGTACCACAGAATAACCAGATTCACTTTATTAGATAGTTTCTCGGTGTTTTGACTTTTTAACCGACTTCCAAAAAGGAGGAGGTTCTATGTTCGTCTGTATGTTTGTTTTTTGTGTATGTTCATCGACATTTTTGACTGCACCCCCTCTAGTTACGTAACAATGAATTGGTAGTCTAGAATGAAAGTTGAATGGGACACATTTTTTACCGACTTCAAAAAAGGAAGACTGTTCTATGTTCCACTGTTTTTTTTATGTATGTTCACCGATTTCTCCGCCAACTGTTGACAGATTTAAAAAAAAAAAGTTCGGTACGGTATACTTCCATATTGGTCCCATTGTCACCAAGTCAGGATCTGAAGATGGGACCAGGGAAATCGAGGGCAAACCTCAAATTTTATTTTTGAAGTCTGTTTTTAATGGACCCACTTGTTGTTCATATTAGGTGAATTTAGGTGTAACTTTGTCGGGTTTATAATTACGAAATATTTCTCGTAATTTTTTGAATACGTTTGGTAACTGTTCCAAGGTTCTTGTAATAGGCAAGTCAGATGGATTCTTATTGAATACTCGTGACAGATTCATCATCCGTCTTGATATATCCGTCTAGCAGTACTTAAACAGAGACCTTAAAATTACAACCACAGAACAGTATCAGATCTGCATGATTTAATTCCCTCCTGCCCTTTTTGTTGACATTCCGAAAACCCGTACGAAGCGCTTTGATTCCACTTTTATAGTGCGAACTGCTAGTCTGTAGAATGCGCTGCCTGAATGGGTGTTCCCCGATAGTTAAAATCTGGGTCTTAAAGTCGAGAGTGAATCGGTTTCTTCTAGGCAAGCATGATCCATCGTAGGCCGCATCATCGCTTAAGATCAGGCGAGTTGGCGGCAAAACGCAATACTATTTCTGAATTAAAAAAAATCTCTTGGATATTTATCATAGTCCCTTTGATAATTCTTTAAAGAGTCTAAAAGATCATATATCCTGAACAATGCATGACTGCCTTGTAGTTAATCATATAAGTTGACACTTGACAGTCCTAATCCTTTCACCTTGGGTTATTAATGAACAGCAAGCGAGTAGGTATGTAATCCTGTACTAAGTAGGTTCTTATCCCATGGTGGGTGTCTGGCGAGTCGGCTCGCCCACGCTAACCAGATTTCTACATAACAGGCTGTTGCTGATAAAGGCGTTTAGTTTTAAGCTCGTCGGCTGTTTCCAGTTGACTTGTTAAGTTGGACTTTCTTAGCGGTAGGGCAGACGTATTCTACGAAGAGAATGGCGACCACGAATCAGCAAACTTAGCGTAGGACGCCATGAAACTCGATGTACCTACTGACGATATACGTAAAGCAGTGACGGCAGACGAAAAGCCGATGATCAGATTCAGATAATATTCCCGTCATCCAATTTCCGCCATAGACCATCGAAGCGGTCATTCCATCCTTACGTCGTGAACTGTGGTAAAGTCCATACGCAGCGTTTCCAAAATTCCTTCTTCATTCGAACTGCACAGGAATGGAATGCGCTCCCTGCCTCGGTGTTCCCTATAAATTACAACCTGGGTCTCTTTAAGACAAGAGTGAATAGGCACCTCATGGGCAAGCATGCCCCATCTAAGACCGCATCGTCGCTTACCATCAGGTGAGTTGTGGACAAACGCTAGCCCACTTCATCATTAAAAAATAAAATAAAAAAAATATGGTATGGTAGATAAACAGAATGGCTGCCGCATGCCATACGACCCCTTGGAAAGCCCAGAAAAAGATGGCGGGATGAGCTTGACGCCGACGCTAAAGACTGGTACACCATAGCAGAGAACAGAGAGGAGTGGAAGAAAAGAAGGGAGGCCTTTGCCATGCAATGGGATGACCACGGCTGAAATAATAAATATTAAACCTTACTGTTACTTTTTATGCCATAACTGGCAAACAAGCAGACGGGCTGCCTGATGGTAAACAGTCACCGTCGCCTATGGATACTTGTAACACCAGAGACCTCACAACGTTGCCGACCCGTTAATCTCGCCTTTAAACGAACCCCATGTTGTAGCTTCTCGGAAACACCGCGGTAGGTAGCTCATTCCACAATTTGCAGATGTGACGCAAGAAAGATCAGTGTGCTATTTCCACTGATCTATGATGATATTTATGTGGATGAGCTTTCAGGCGGTGACGGCTAGTGTGGCATTCATGGTTATAATTAAATTTAATAAGCATCAACAGTCATAATGTACATAATGTATGTTGAGAACATACGAGGCATGCCTTTTAAGTTCTGTCGTTTCCATATTTCCCGGCAATTTTGAATTTGGAACTGTTCTATATTCGAATGTGTTTAAATTTTGAATCTCAAAACAGTTAAAAGTATTAGAATTAATGCTATTGTTTAGTTACAGCGTCGATTGGAATCTGTCTGGTTACGTACGAAAATGAATCTTTCTAAGGAAAATGTTCGTGCAATAATTTTCTACAACTTTAGAAGAGGCCTAACACGGCTTCAGTGTTTTGAAGAGCTAACATCTGTGTTCAGTGATGAAGCCCCATGTCTGCGGACTGTTGAACGCTGGTATTTAGAATTCCAGCGTGGACATACTAGTGTTAGTGACAAATCTCGCGAAGGACGCCCAAAATTCGCCTTCACTGAAGATAACATCATTGCTGTGAGACAACTAATTCTCGAAGATCGTCATGTGACGTATCGAGAGATAGAGGCTCTATTAGGCATCTCGGGGACAACCATTCAGAAGATCTTGCATGAAGCGCTTGGTGTGAGAGAGGTAGTTTGCCGTTGGATACCGCATCTGCTTTCCGACGATCACAAGGCGGCCCGCGTCAGATGGTGTAAGAAAACTCTGCAAAGGTTTAACCGAGGAGAGTCAAATCACGTCTACGACATCCTCAGTGGTGACGAATCTTAGATCTATGCCTACGATCCTGATTCCAAACAACAATCTGCAATCTGGATCTTTCAAGACGAGCCAAAGCCGACTAAAGTTGTTCGTTCTCGAAGCACTTCAAAGAAGTTAATGGCCACGTTCGTTGGAAAAACCGGCCATGTTGCGACTATTGCACTTGAAGATCGTAGAACGGTTAACGCAGAGTGGTATACCACAGTTTGTTTACCACAAGTCATCGCCAAACTTCGAAAATCTAACTCAAAGCGACGCATCATCCTGCACCACGACAACGCAAGCTCACACAGCGCTCGTCAAACGATTGAGTATTTGAAGCAGGAAAAAGTAGAAGTTCTTGACCATCCTCCATACAGTCCTGACCTAAGCCCTAACGATTTCTTTACATTTCCTAAAATTAAGAAAAATCTTCGTGGTCAAAAGTTCCAGTCCGGTGAAGAAGCAGTCGACGCTTTCAAGTCAGCCATTTTGAACACCCCCACTTTAGAGTGGAATAAATGTTATAATAACTGGTTTGAGCGAATGGAAAAGTGTATTAAGCTACGTGGTGAATACTTTGAAAAACAATAAAAAGTACTATAAGGTTCTAGTTGTGTTTTTTTCTTCAAACGACAAAACTTAAAAGGCATGCCTCGTATAATAATAATCAACTTAAACTAATTTCATGCGTTTGTTTTTGTATTTTTTTATTACGAGCTTATATTTAAAACTTGCCTTGTTAGTATGGATCAAATCTTGCATTGGATGTGTCTTGTGTTTGGATCAGAATGCATGGTTAGCTAAATGACGTCATTCTAAATCCAACATGGCATTCCCAAAGATGGCGGATCAGTAATTTTTTACGCACCCCCATGATATGTGTATCAAATGAAAGGGTTTGCTGAGAAGAATACGAAAAATAAAGTCATACTAAATTCAATATGGCGGACGGCCCAAGATGGCGGACAATTTTTTCTATATTTTCTATATTTCTTTTATCCATATGTTTCTTATTTTCTTATCTATTTTTTTCTTATTACAAATTTTTCTTATCATAATGATATGGGTATTAAACGAAAGGGTTTTTGCTGAGAAGAAAACAAAAAGCTTGTTTTCACAATCTTTTTATCAATAATTTTAATTGCAATTTGCATACTTAATTGTCAAGATTGGGCTGAATGGCATGATAATGCCTATGTCCAGCAGTAGGCTATGATATTCTGATTAAGAAAAATAAAACAAATTTAACTCTAAATACCTTAACTACTTAGCCTATATACACATAACCGTTGAAGTACTAAAGATCCATATACTCAAGCCAGTTGGCAGCGTACCCAACATGCAGGGGCATCACCTCGCTGAATGATAATGCTTGCCAGATTAACGCTAGCATTTTAGTCCCAGTTGACAGAGTCAAGAACGTTGCAATAACAAATGTATCTGAGCTGTCATAGTACAATCCTTTTCTTTTAAATCTGTTTTAATTAGATCCGGAACACCCTAAATTTTACGATTAAACTCAAAATCAGGCAATTCTCGCAATGTTTCAGTAGAATTAATAACGTCTTCCGCGTTTTCATTCTTGGACTATGTTTTCATTTGATTTATATTGAGAAGTCTACCAGGCCATGTTTATCATATTATCACGCAGGAAACATATTTGTAGGCGTCTTTTAATTTAAAGCCCGTCTTGGAGCGTAAATCATTGTTTTCCTTTTAATTTACAATGTAACACCCAATTGGATTGCATTCCCAGAAAAGCAATAAAGCTGTCGGGAAAGACAAAACTTGTCCAATTTGTCAAAAGCAGGCGGCATCTGGTACTCTAGTTGTCACATAATTAATTCTTTAAAAACATCGGGGCGACAACAACGTTCGTCTTGTTAGTTTACAAGATATTATATCACCAACCAAATAATTTTTATTTCTGGGCAAGTGCCTTTATTAACTAAAAAAATACAAGCTAACACTAACAGTACACAAACAAACTGTCCATAGACCGTTGAAGGTCTAAAGACAATCCAAATGCTCAAGCCCACTATCAGTTGGCAGTGTACCCAGCATGCTGGTGGGGTTACCATGTAAATTGATGTACCTACTTACTTAATATGTAGCTCCTTTTATTATGGAAACTGACGTGGTTTTCACTCATTTGTATTACACGGGAATTACTCACGTAAGATTAGGCCGGTTACTCCGACTATAGTTTCAACCGTATTCGGCGATCTTTATAAACATACAAAGTAGCTCCTTTTTTGTAGTCAGTTAAAAACAGAACGTGTCAGAACAACGTCGATAATAAAACATCTAATCTTCTGACTGTATGCAATGGGCTCTTTTATTCAGCCAGAGTAAGCTTCCCTGGTTGAACAGATACTTATAAAATCGATACTAAAACAAGCACTCAAATTAATTGTTCGCTTAACTAATAAACCAAAACTAACTTAACTGCCTCATTTTAGTATAACCATAATTTATATTTTATGATCGAGCAAGCAGTTGCATTGCATGGTTGCATCTATTGGCTGGTTTAGAAATGAGGCCAAATTAGTCAATAAATAAAATAACACGGACTGTTTTATATGGTGGTTATCAGAATACGGGAAACGAGATTCAAAATAGTAACCTAGTTGGTGCTCTGACTTTTTAAATTTAAATACATAAACATGTTAACTGTGTGAAATACAATATTGCGTTACAAAATGGTAGATGGAATAAAATAATACATTTAAATACAGTCATTCATGCTCCTGATTCAATACTCATTATTGTCTATTTATCATCATCATTTCAGCCATAGGACGTCCACTGCTGGACATAGGCCTCCCCCATCGATTTCCAAAAGGGCCGGTTGGAAGCGGCAGGCATCCAGCGTCTTCCTGCGGTCTCTTTTAGGTCGTCTGTCCATCTTGTGGGTGGACGTCCTACGCTGCGCTTACCGGTCCGTGGTCTCCATTCGAGAACCTTTCGGCCCCATCGGCCATCTTTTCTGCGTGCTATGTGCCCTGCACACTGCCACTTCAACTTGCTATTGCCTATTATGAAAGTCGTGGAGTTTTTTTGTCCTTTAATGCACTTATTGAGGAACCTATCATCGTTTTTCAAATAGATGCGCTGAAATATGTTTTTTGTGACTAAACCATCATCATTCGCCAATTCGTACTAGAATTCTGTAGCATTGTTCAAAGCAATAATTTTAACGCACTGAGAAATATTCTAACGAATTACCTCCATACAGCTTGTACAGATAAAGCTAAACTCGGCCCAAGCATTAATTTGCTCCGACAGCTGCAGTAATAGTGTAAAAAGCTGGAGAAAATATGATTGTACAGAGTTTAGTACGTTTACGTATGGCCAAGGATTGGTACAACCTGCCGACTTTCTTGTTTCCTGAGAGATAATAGACCAAGTGAATAGGTTATCTTCTAAGAATAGGCGTGCTTCATCTTTGACCACATCGTCGTTTACCAACAGGCGAGTTGGTAGTCAACCGCGGACTTATTCTGCCCCGACTGCTCCGGTGGCTCAGTTGGTAGTGAACCTACCTTCTGCGCTTGGGGGCGTGGGTTCGATTCCCACCTAGAACAAACATTCATGTGATGAACATTTGTGTTTGTTCTATGTCTGAGTGTTAATATCTATTTAAGTATGTATTTAAAAAAAAAAGTATCCATATCAGTTCTCTGGCAGCCATATATTACAAGCTTTGCTTAGTTAGGGGTCAGATGACCGTATGTGCAAAAATGTCCCAATATTTATTTTATTCCTGATTAATAAAGTAAGTAGCTACATTATAATGCTGCTCAATTCGCTATAACAAACAGAACAAAGCACTCATCTCTTGGTTAACTCTCTTATTTCCTCATACATATAGAAAGCTCTCATTCCCAAGGACAATGCTCCGGAAATAATAGAATCACTCAGTTGACGTGTTTCGGATATAAACTTTGCTATGACATCATTGTGTGTTAGCACTTGAGACATCCTTTCGTTGAACAATATATTTAATCCATTAAGGAAACCCTTTGGAGTATTGTGTTTAGTGGAATACAATGGGTTAGGAGAAAACTCTCCGAAATTGAGGAAATATTTTATTGGAAAGACGATCTGACTTCTGTTAGATTGCATTGTCTGTTTTCGGGACTATGTTTTGTTAAATGTCGTCTTATCTCTACTAGTAATCAATATGAGAATTGAAATTAGATAAATATATATATTGAGAAAGATAAACCCATCTTATTATCGGATGAGCTGTGGGCAAGAACCATTTCCAAATGGCTAACGCATGCAATACGATACGACCTCTTGGAAGGCCCAGAAAAAGATGGCGGGACGAGCTTGACTTCCACACAAAAAAACTGGTCCACCATAGCTTAGAAAAGAGAGAAGTGGAAGAAAGGAAGGGAGGCCTTTGCCCTGCAATAGGACGACCGCAGCTGAAATTAATAAACCTACCTTTATAGCTTCTACCCATGCTTTTCCGATTTCTCCATCTTCCATAATGAGCATTCGGTTTTCTCAATTTCAACAAATTTTTGTTTGTATTCTCTGCTTTATACCGAGGAATTTTTCATCTAGGTACCGCAACAATTTCATTTACGTAGCTAACATTTTTGCATACCACAAAAGGAAGAAACAATATCCTATATAAGGTTGCGGATATCTACACTACACCAACCCGTTTGCCATTCTGTTACATAAAAGGCTTACGCCTTAATAAATGCGCCTGACGTGAATTACAGATCTACGGAAGTCAACATTGTTACATTGTTTAACAGTAAAAGTTAAATTCAAATTAAAAAAGAAAAACGGAAATGAGTTCCATATCCTTCAAAGTTAAACTATTAGACAAATTATTGAAACCTATGTTTTCCTTCACCGTTTTTGAACGATGGCATCTAAACGAACATTATTTAGGTACCACTAAACTAAATAAATCATTGGTCCAGGGCCGAAATCGAACCGGGTGCCGCCAGATTGTAAAGTGAAAATATAACCGCTCGGTCACTATCACTCCCTATATAATTATCTATATAAATATGTCTTAATCTACGTGTCGAATAAACTAAAATCCGCATGCTAGGTCTGAAGTTAAGGCTGCGACTACAGAGCTAAAAAGCTATCTCTTCACTAATCGAGTTTTAAAAGATTAAAATTCGCTAAGTAGGAATAAAAAAAAACATTAGGCATACTTAATAACCGATTTCAAAAATGGAGGATGGTTCTATGTTACACTGTTTTTTTTAAAATATATTATATGTTCACCGATTTCTCCGCCAGCTGTAGAAGAATTTCAAAAAAAAATATTTTGTGCGGTAGGGTTATACTTCCAATTTGGTCCCATTGTCACCAAGTCAGAAACTTGGTAACTTGTAATTGGCCCAGTCACCAAATCTCATTTCATAAGCTTTTACTGTGTGGAGTACCTGTAAACTTAATAAAACTTATACAATCATATCTATTTGAGCGCAAATTTAAAGTTCATATTGGTAACACTTCTTCCAAAGCTTTTTGCGTCCCCGCTGGTGTACCCCAGGGCTCAGTCGTAGCGTCAATATTATTTTTAGGTTACCTAAATGATATTCCCAAACAGCCACGTACCAGCCTTGCCTGTTTTGCCGACGATACTGCCTCTTATACGTCGTCTAATGACGAAGACTTAATTATTAGCAGGCTTCAATTATCGATTGACTTACTTGCCAATTACTTCAAAAAATGGAAGCTGAAATTGAATGAGTCGAAGACGGAGGCCATAATGTTTTCGAGAAAACGTAAACCTCCTACTCGAACATTAATCATCAATGAACACCACATACCATGGTCTAAATCTGTTAAGTACCTCGGTGTTGACTTAGACACTAAGTTAAATTGGACTACACATATTGAACACGTTAAACTAAAAGGCATTAAAGCGTTTGGTGCACTTAGCTCTATCATGAATAGAAAGTGTAACCTGAGTTCGAAAACTAAACTAAAAATGTATACTGCGTTAATAAGACCCTCCTTTACATACGCTGCACCGGTATGGAGTAGCACCTGTCAATCAAACTATAGCAAATTACAAGTTTTGCAAAATAAGGCTTTAAAAATTTCATTTAATACTAAATTCTACACTAATCTTAAAAAATTACATAACAAGATAAAATTTCCGACCATAAAAAAATATATTATCAAACAAACAATCAAATTTTATAAACATACTAATATTAATCACAGAAATCAATTGATTTCTAAAATAGGCAAAACACGATTATCTGAACTTCCGTATGTCGATACATACAGTAGATACCGTTTACCCCATCACTACGTGCTCGGCGACTGCGATGACGCACCGCAGAGCGACGAGTTTTAACAATTAACATTATGTGCAATGAATATGAGGGTAGACTTAGTTGCTAACAAATCCAGTTATAATAATTCCTTAGTAATATGAGCATCAATTAACAATATTATATATAAAATATAATAAAAATTAAATAAACATATCTTAGTACCTAAACACTTGGGTATTGCGTTGATTTTAACTGTACTTTTATGCTTTAATATATAAAATGTTTAATAGCATCAAAATTGTTTAAAAATGAGTCTGGTACAAAAGACTCATAATTGTGCATCGTATCTTTAGTTGTATGTAATATATACCCATACTTTATTAACCATCACGTTTTACAATGTAACAAAATTATTTAACTTTTAGTTATTAAATGACTGTTAGAGGTGTATGTAGCCTAAGTAGTCAATATATTTGTCTGTTATCTACATAAGACCGTGTCTGTATTGTTAGAATTTAATTAATTATGATAAATAAAGATCTTTATAAAATCAAAAAAGTCACCAAATCTATTTTTAAGCTGTAGTGTTTCACTAAAAATGAAAAATAAAATAAAAATAAGTCAGGGTCTGATTATGGGATCCCAGGGAAATCAAGGGGAACCTTAAAAATCTATAGGCACTTATTAAGTTTTTCATATATTTTTGAACTCGGTTTTTAATGTGATCCACTTGTTAGAATAACACTGATACGTTTTAAAGTCTTATTTCTTTATTTTAGTATGTTTTATGTTGGCGGAAGAGATGGAAAACAACTATTTCTCGATCAGCTCCGCTATCCAAAAAATATCAAAATGATAATTAATGACTTAATACCATTTGATATTTTATTTATTTATTATATACACAAAACAAATCACAGTCATACAAAACAATATCTTACAAAAATAGGTTCAGACCTGGATAAAGATGTATTTTATTGTAAAGATGAATCCCAATCGGTTTTATGTAATTCTCACTTAGTGATTTTTATCTTCAAAAATTATTTGTTGTACTTATGCAATTTGACTTATCCTTAGACTTAATACACGCTATCAATAATTATCTTTATCGAAATGGTCTACTCGTAAAAGTCAATGTGTCAAAACTTGCTTTCACTGTCTTTTTTCTTATTTTGATCTGGCATATTTCGTTTGCTCCTGCTATCGCTACTTATCGCCTCTTGTGTTTATTTCATCTTGTGTTCACAAATTTAACATACATAATAATCTAACGCAAGCTTCAACAATTTTATTGCATTATAGTGTTATCGAAATGTCACAACATTTTACCATCTGGAACATAATTTATGATTTGTAATCGATTTTTAATGGAATATCGATGTTCTCAGTTGTCGACTAAACGATTTCGTTTCACGTTGTCTAGAAACAGCAAAGAAAAATGAATTTATCGGTATATTAATATTGCTTCCTCTACAATCCTCACATTCCTCCGTTAATACAAACAATCGTTTCCTGCCAACCTTTCGATCCGCACCATACGATAGCACATTGCGTCAGATATGCCAGAACAATACATTTAACAAATATTTATAAATCATCTCGTCTTTATGGTGTTCCGAAGATGTTTAGATTCAAAGCAAACACTTGCGTGGACCACACGCGAGCGTCGGATGAGTCAGGCTATCTCGTTCGTTCCATAAGGTGAGATGTGGGCATCAGTATTGCAAGGATGTAAGATTAACGTAAGGATCATTTTGGAGAAGATCTTGTGAATTACTTCCCGTTTCATAAAGTTAAACCTGAGACTTAAAGTGCTCTTGAAACAACTTGTGCTCGGAGATAAATAATTCTCGCAGTTTAAAAAACACGATTTAAAATCGCCAATCCCGAAGAACTTGGTAAGGATAATGAGACAAGCTATTGAAATTATTGCATTGTCATCGGTCCTTGATGAAGTGTGCAAAATTTCAATTAAATTCGGCGTTTTAAAGTAGCTGAAAATCAAGTTCAAAGATTCCTTTACATACATACGTATCTTATCTACATACGAGTACATACCAAGCTAACAAAAGCGTGTTAGAAAGACATAAAACGTGACATAGACTGGCACTGCTAAATTCTACCAACATACTAGCTTCGTTCCTTACTCTTTAAATGACTGCCCATTTAAAGAATTATTCTTATGCCTCAATCTGGCAACACTGGTAAATCGATCGTAAATCTTCAAAATTAGAGCAGTATTTCAGCAAGGCGTTAGTGATTTTATGTGCCTATATGAATGTAATTTAGCGTCATATCCCAGAACTTTATAAAGCCAAAACGGTAGTTATTCCAAATGTAAGAGAATGAATCTTCACGTAGGCTGTTATAGCTCCGGTTCTTACTTCCATTCCAGGGCTGTACTAGGAATGACCACAGACGTTATTGAACTCTTTAATTCAATCTAGAAACTCGAAATTTCTTTGTGCTCGGGAAATTCTCTACAACTCTTACAGTATTTACAACTCTTATTTTTGTAATCACAAAAACCAGCAGATGTAGTTTCAGGGTAATTTGTGCAAACATTTCAGAAACTACGATCGCGCGCTGAGTTATGAAGATAAAACTCATTTTCTTGCTCAAAATTATTCGTTGGTTTTAAGTTCAACATTAATATAATCTTATTACCCGTATCTAGATATGAAAACTCAGAATACATTTTCATTTGTCACGCTAAAAACCCTGAAATCCTTGAACCTAAGTTCATATTGCGAAGTAGCATGGCGTGTTTGCCTGTTACTTTACTTTTTGTGCAAGTAAAATTGACGTTGTGGAATTACCTTGACAAAAAACTGTTTATTGGCCTGAACGCGAATAATGAGTAGGTATAAAGTCCGAATATATTAACGTTAGAAAACCTGTTAGTTAAATGTAACTTGGTTTTAACTAGTGAAATGTTGATAAAGTAAACTTTCGTGGATGAACCCTCCATCGCATCACGCATCCTGTTGAACACTAACTTCTTTTATTATATCATATTTCACTGTCCAATACATATACTGCTCGACTTATAGGCGATGAGAATTTAGTGGCTAAGAAACGTCTCAGCCTATAATACCGCCGTGAAGTAGCGAGTCTGTAAATTTTCTATACGATTCATTTCGGAGAAGGTGCATCGGAGCTACACGGCCTTATCCTACCATCCCCTTTCTACAGGACAAGTTGGAAATCGGCCCATTACCACCCATAGATTGTGGACTTACCTTGGATACGTACCAAACGTTTCTAATCCGTACGGCCAAGGATTGGAACAACCTGCCGGCTTCCTTGTTTCCTGAGAGATATAATCTGGGCCTTTTCAAGACAAAAGTGAATAAAGTCTGTGTGCTTCATCTTCGACCACATCGTCGCTTACCAACAGGCGAGTTGGTGGTCAAAAACGGACTTACTCGCGGAAAAAAGCTATACCTACATACCATATTTCACTCATACGTCTCATACCTATATTGCAGGCCTAGTTGATACTGTTACTACCCTTGTGTGTTCCTGTTACTGGCTTGTTGTTTACTGTTGATAACGGACTACTGATGTAGTCCGGTGCTATTAATAATCGGATACTGATCCTTTTAGGTCGATGTTTACACGTTCACATAATTTATCACACATACCATTCAGTCCGATATTGCAAGTTATAGTTCACAGAATGTTTACTTGCATGCATTAAATGACCTCGCCTTATAAACCATATAAAACAAGATTATGCACATATTTCCGAAATTTGAAATAACTTTTGGCTTGTTCACCACGCGAACCTGCCAAGTTTCATATCGGTGTATTCTGCAGTATTAAAAAGATATGTATTTATAAAGTATTCCTACCACGCGGAGCCACAGCGTGAGCAAACAATGCTTGTGTGCTCCAAATAGAGGCAGATAAAGATTGGTTATCTCATAAGCAACGGTTCCACTTATATAAAAAAAGACTTTCCCTCTTAATCACAACATCAGTCCCATCCATCATGGCGCATCTGACGTTCTGACGATGAAAAAATTAAAAAGATGCCGGGCTCAGATGGTTAAGGTTCTGTATCAGTATGCTCGATCATAGTAATCGTCATAGTTGATTACGATGACATCATTATTATGTGGCCCGTCGCTTTCATTGCCTCTAGCATATCTTCTATCTTTACCATCTCATTTCGCTGGCTTTAAAAAGAAAATAGGACTGAGCTTGGAATTCAGGAAGAAATATTTTTAGCAGCCAGAAAGTTTGTTTCATTTCCCAAGTCAAACTGCGCAGCAAAAATAATGAATTATTTGTTACACGAGAGGCGGATGGATGTCCCGTGAATTTATCCAGGACGTACTTAAATTCGTCGGAATTTCATAAATAAAATGTAATTTCGCAGAGCGAGACTGTCTAATGAGGGACGCAATTATGAACCTCGACCCACTTATCTCTAATGGGGATCAAAGTTATCTAATAATTACTAAGATCAGATTCAACACTGCGATTTATTAAATAATCCTAGCTTTAAAATTGTCAGTGTAAATGATGAATAAACACACCCAGAAACATCAACATAAGATTATTATTTTAGCTTTAGCTTCGATATATTAATCGCTATAACTCTTCAGCGATAATTTGATGTGTAATCTTGCTAACCTGACGTAACGAACACTACCAAGGCATATGCTTCACTTGTTTGATACAAGTCCGATGTCACAACATACCGATCGTATGTTGAGTAGACTGCTGCCACCTATTCAACGGAGCTGCCAAGTACCAGCTGAAAGCTTTAGAAGCGATAGAGATGCTATGAGGCTGATTGGTGACAGCAAACTAGTCGCCAAAAATGTGCAAAGCTTCGAGCACCGCCGTAAAGTAACAAGTTTGTCTATTTTCTATCGGATATATATTACGGCGGATCGGATTATTACTAAGGTTCTTGAGTGGAGACCGCGAACCGGAAGACGCAGCGTAGGTAGGCCTCCCACTAGATAGACCGACGACATTGTGAGAGTCGCGGGCATCCAGTGGATGCAGATGGCAGGATGTCGTTCAGTGTGGAGGTTAAAGGGGTAGGCCTATGTTCAGCAGTGGACGTCTTCTGGCTGATGATGATGATGATATATTACTGCGAGTGTGCGCAAGAGCTTCATGACCTTATTCCACCCTACCCCTTTTACTACAGAACAAGGAGAAGGACAACACACCCCTTGCTCGTGGAAATCCCTAAGATTCGTATACAACGATTAAGACTCCCTGCCGTCCTCCTTGTTTCCTGAGAACTACAATCTAAGCATCACCATCATTCACAAACATGCACTGGGCTAGAATGGTGGATTAGGGCCCATCCTCTCTCTGAGAGAAGGCCTGTGTCCCAGCAGTAGGAACATGATAGGCAGATAATGATGATGATGACAAGCTAGGCATCTTCAAGGCTAGAATGAATAGATTTCTTCTAGATCAACGAGTTCCATCCTTGGCCACACCGTCGCTTACCATCAGGCGAGTTGGTGGCCAAACGTAGAATTCTATATAATAAAAAACCATTGCTAATTTGAAGCGTGTGTACTCTATTGAATTAAGTATTCACAAGATCACTGCGATACGTAAGTCGGGTTGATATATCCACTTCCATTTTAATCCGTCGAGAGACAGCTTTTCTTTGCTTCGACCCTCTGCATCATTTATAATCATAACTCCTCCAGTGAACACTTAAACTTCGCACCTTGGCTAGCAGTCGACTTGATGCGGCGAGTAGATAGAAGCATTTTCGCGAGAGGCTTTTGTGCTCCTCGCTTTGAATTCAAACTTTTGCGAAACTAAGCCCAACCCCGTTTTCGGAATGCGACCTTTCTGACAAAAGATTCTTTAATGACACATAAGTATAGAAAGGCTTTCTAGATAATCCTATTCGTTAGGCATTCACAAAGCCACAAACGAAACCTAATTTGAAGTTATTGAAAGGCAAAGTTTTGTGAGACGGGCTAGTCCCTTGTCTTGGATTTGTTCAGTTTCTAAGTCGTGTTGAGGTGTTAAATGGTATTCTTAGTTTCTATTCATATCTTTCTATTGATTCTAGTCTCATGAATTTATGATTGAACTAGAAAAAAAAATCCCAGCTATAGTTTGTTATACAAGTTTACGCGGAAAGGGTGTACTAGGTCGAAAGGGGCCTATATAGTATCCATCATTATGAACAACTTTTACTATTGGAGCAAGTCTGAAATCGTGAAAAAAACATTTGCTGTTCCATACATTTTGTCGAGTATGATTGATCGTTTTCTATGAAATAACAAAAAAAACGCGATTTCAGAGTTGCTCCCATAATAAAAGTTGATAATAATAGATACTATAAACTGCGGCGTCGTATACCTTTTCTGCGTAACCCAGTAAACGTAACCAAAAAACTATTACAATATTAAAATCTGTACCTTACTGTAGAAACAGTAAAATTTTGTATTATTTCTTAATTCATTAAAAACACAAAGAGATGAAAGTACTTGGTTGGCTTTTTGTTTGGGAAAATCCCCGAAGACATGAAGAGACCTTTACGTCGCGCAAACATTTTCATGTTTTCATTTTCAATGTCGATCCAATATAACTTTTATTAATGTTCGTGTACGGTTGTGCGTGTGGGTTCGTCAATCTCGAAGGTCTTTGTAATTTCACAATGATTTGCGATAGTGGTAAATGGCGTAGGTTCTTATTTCAGATCAGAGAAACAAAGGATATATTATTAGTCCTAAGTAGTAGAAACTCCTAAGCGCGCGATCTATCATTTTGTAAAATCTTCCCAGGGCCACCAAGAGACCGGCCTAGCCGAGTTTGGGGTCCACCGGTAATACAATGTACTTACGCATTATAGTTTAAATAACTCTTGGCATTATCTACGTTAACCTGTAAACCTTTCTGGAAATAAACTTTACTTTAACTTTTTAATTTTTTTTATATGCCTTAGAATTCTCAATTTTTTATAGAAAAAAGTCACTGTACCGCTAAACCGCTTAACGCAAAAACGGTTAGTACAGCTCACTTATTCATTTTTCCCACACTAAGAAACTTGCAGCGACACTAATGAACTAACTAATAGTACACATGCAAAAAAAGGCGGCAAGGTCGTCTGCAGGGTGAGTTCGACTAAAGGCATCCAGACTCATTGGGACTGGATGCGTTCGCACCACAGAAAAGAGAAGTAAATAGGACGGAAATGAGAAGGAAAATCTGTCGCCAGACATTATGACAGGACCTTGATTGAACATTCTTATTTAGATCAACGCGTTGAACTGCGCGTTACAGTTGCTAACTGATTTCGAATGGCTGACGTTTCGTTTATATGAGTGCAACTAGCTACAAAAATGCCTTGACAACCGTTTTAATTTAAATTTAAATATATTTTTCTGTGGTTCGCACCCACCACGCCGCCTTACCATATCACCCTTGTTTGAATAATCTGATGTACTTATAATAATTGTATCAAAGGGTAAAATTCAAATTACTCACCAGCAATACCAAACCTATCTAGATAATGGTTAGTAACAAAGAAGCCCACTAATCACAAGCAACCTTCAATGTTTCTCTATAATTTCTGCCCGAAATGATCCCACATTACCTCTTCACCGCTCCTAAAACAAATGGCGTCTCATAATGAAATTCCCAGGCTTCGTTTGATTAAAACAACCGAGACGTTTGCTAGGGACGGCTACGTTTTGAAAGACTTGTTTTGGGTCGCCTTTCGGGACCATTGTCGGAAACTTGGTTAAAAAGTGGATTTGCAATTTTCATATAAACTTTCAACCCTCTTTTCCTCCGTTAATCCGGCCCTTGCGCAAAATAACATAGCCCATATTTAATTCTGGTCATAGCTAAGCATATTCGAGAAAATCGCATTTAAATCCGTCCAGTGGTTTAGGAGATGTGCGTGGACAAACGAACAGATAAAAATTCTAAAAAAACTGTCTTAACGTGTTCAGTTGCTTATTTTAAGATGCTCTGTTTTTTTTATATCTTACAATTACAGATTTTTTAATCTCTATGTTTTTATTATATGCATAGATGTATAGAAGATTACATTCGTGCGTTGTTATTTTATTGAATTCCAAACGCGCTCTACCGTCCATTGTTGAAATGAAACATATTGAAACAGCCGAGGATAGCAGTCACGGGCCGAAATATCACTGTTATGTAAATAACTCCTAAATATTTGAACATGCACTGACCTACTCCAGAGTTATGAATCGTACCTTGATTGAATAATAAACGGTAACAGCATAGAATAATAACTTGGCTGCTATGCCTTGATTTAGTAGACTGGCAAAGGGTGCGTGGGTGCAAGTCAACGAACTTAGCTAAAAGTTTGTGACCTGAGTAAATGTTATGTGTTTAAATGTTAACCTAAAGTTGTTCCGAAGTTTAGGATTTACTAGTTATATGTTATAGACCATAGATGGCGAACCAATGGTATTCGATAAAATAATTCGGGCACGCCAATAATAAAGCAATGTATGAACCTTACTGTTTTTTAACGTTTACATTTGACGTCATCAAGGTAGCAATAGTTGATTGCGTACGGGGCTACCAGTGATTACAGCGCGAGACACTGACTGAAAAAAAAACAGTCGAATTGCGAACTCCTCCTTTTTATAAGTCGGTTAAAAGGGGGGAAGATGCGTGACATCAAAACATTGTATCCTTTAAATATACCTCGGTTCAAACAAAATTTTGACAAGTACTTCACGTGCTATCACAAACGCCAGTTCGATTGTAACTGAAGTCGATTAGGCCCGTGAGCCTAATTTGTGCGGTCCACGTCAAGGAGTTCGTCCCGTATCTTCCCACTATTTATTTACATCAATGGCGGGACAGGTAGATTTCTCGTGGATTTCGCTGCAAAAAAGTATGAGCCTCAGAAAAAATGACACAAACTTTATTTATTAAAATAAACATTCATTAAATATTACAAGTGCTGTAAAAAATTAATATTTCGGGTTTTAAATAGTTTTAAGTTAATATCATCTAGTTTTATTATTTCTTCTTTAGTCACTAATATTTGATAGCACGTCCACTAAAATAATGTATTGCCATACCTGCTATAGACAATTCAAAAATTTGACGACCAGCAGGATTTGAATTCGTCTGCGACTGCGCCGCTCGGGTTTACGTCCCGAGCACAGAAAAGAGAAGTAAATAGAACGGAAATGAGAAGGAAAATCTGTCGCCAGGCATTATGACAGAACCTTGATTGTACATTCTTATTTAGATCAACGCGTCAAACTCCGTGTCACAGTTGCTAACTGATTTCGAATGACTGACATTTCGTTTCTATGGGTGCAACTGGCTACAACTTTTTTTTTACAAAAATGCCTTGAGTAACCCGTTCTATTTTTTTTTTAACTTTGGTTCCAAGCGCTCTATCCGCTAAGCTACGGTCGCTTACGCAGGCTTTAAATAGCAAAACTATCTAGTAGCTAATAGCTGCTTATCTTTTCAGGTCAATTACACTAGCCGAGTCTGACAATAGATGCATCCGATCCGATCCCACCGCCCCGAGGTAAGAATTTCGCAAGTCTAGAACTCACATGTGCTAACCGATAGTTAGCACTTTAATGGGTGACCCAGTTCGATAATGGCTGGCTATACTGTTGTTAAAGTACTGAATGTTGTTGGAACCCATTGAAAATATCCAGGCCTCGTAGATATATAATATAGTTAAAAGTCATCATCATCAGCCATAAGACGTCCACTGCTGAACATAGGCCGACAACCTGCCATCTGCATCCACTGGATTCCCGCGACTCTCATGATGTCGTCAGTCCATCTAGTGGGAGGCCTACCTACGCTACGTCTTCCGGTTCGTGGTCTCCACTCAAGAACCTTTCTTCCCCATCGGTTATCGGTTCTTCGAGCGGTGTGGCCTGCCCATTGCCACTTCAACTTGCAAATTTTAACAGCTACGTCGATGACTCTGGTTCTTTGAACCACCAGAGGATAGGCAGCAGTATCCTCCTACTTTTATGGTGGAACGCTCTGCGATCCTTAAGCCGCCTGCCAAGCGTGGGGATTATGGCAACCCCCCTCCCAATGACAGACACAAGTTAAAAGTATTTTTAATTAATTACATTCTAAACTCGAAGTACAGTTGACAATAGTAGATTGTATTACAACGAGTGCATAAAACAAGTCGAGGATAAAATGGGTTTTATGCACAAGGGCGGCTTTTCACTTTAATTGCGAGGAAATGAAACAGTGATATTGTAGTTAATATGTCTTGGATCAAAATTAAAACTGCAATTTGATCAATATTCTATTATTATTCGACAAAGACTATGTCTGGGTCTTTAATAATACCCTGATCTATTTATATATTATTAGACCCAGGCAAACTTCCCACATGAATATATTAAAAGCTGAGCCACTTTGAACAATTTAAAGAGTAAAAAATTTTGTGAAATTTTTCTGCTTAAAAAGCAGTTTTAGTCCGCTTACTCCGGACATAAACAAGAACTTTACAAGCTTGAGAAGGTGCGCTCGGTTTTTAACCGGCTTCCAAAAAGGAGTAGGTTCTTTCGACTGTATTTTTTTAAGTTTGTTACCTCAGGCATGTCCTAATGATAATGATAACGGACCCGGGTATGTCCTAAAACTGCGACCAGAACCACCGGCGGATGGGCAGCTGCGTCCTTATAGTACACGGTGAACGTACTGTGACTCCCAAGCCGCTTGCCAAGCGTGGGGATTATGGCAACACCCCTCTCTATGAGGGAGGCCTTGTCCAACAGTGGACGTTAATTGGCTGATTATGTGTTACCTCAGAACTTTCGACTTGGTGAACCTATTTGATGGTTCTTTTTTAATTTGAAAGCTGGTGCGTGTGTTCCCATTTCAATTTGGTCCAGTTCTGACATCTTTATGAAGTCGGTTTTTTTTATATTTATAATTATTTTGTCGCCTCTTGATTGTC
Organism: Agriopis leucophaearia; assembly: GCA_949125355.1. Taxonomy (NCBI): domain Eukaryota; kingdom Metazoa; phylum Arthropoda; class Insecta; order Lepidoptera; family Geometridae; genus Agriopis; species Agriopis leucophaearia. The sequence continues at coordinate 9,556,877 of OX421278.1, forward strand.
ATGATGTTGAATAAAAAAATGTACTTAATGAAGCTTAGAGGTCAGTAGTAAATACTTCCTACGATTCTATGCTGCTTTCTTTAGATGTTGACAGCTCAGTCTAGTTCATTCCTTGATCCATCCAGCCATTTCCTTTTTATTTTGATTCAGCACAATAGATCATCATTCTCTATCTCTAGAGTTTCAGCCGGACTCTCATAAATTCAGTGATAGCTACTCAATCGCTACTAAATCAGTTAATATAACAGTTAGTAACAGTTAACGAAGCACCCTTAATTTCAATTCTTTATTCATAATCACTATTTTTAGAGCCGCTCAGCATGCGCGTAGACTTTGGGTATCTTTGTGTCTTTTATCGCATTTACAACGGGGAATGTTCTGAAGAACGTTTCGATTTGATGCCATGCAGCTTTGAAGTTTTACCATCGCACTAGCCGCCACCGCCTAAAAGTTCATCCACATACTATCCATCTATATATATCTTTGGAAATCGCACACTGCTTTTTACGCGTTCTTTTTTGCCTCACACCTGCAATTGGAATAAGTATAAGTGTATAGTATAAGTAATAGGTCGGGGAAAAAGTCTTTTCGTATTTTGTATGTATAAAGTTGTAGTAAAAATCTTATCCGTTGTACTGTTTGTATCTCGCTGGTTTTGATACCATTAAAAATATGACATTTTAAAAAAGGAATACAAAACGTAAAAAGCAATTTCCCGCCATTTTTCAATTGTTTTTTTGTTCGATAAAATGAGTGAATCTAACGAACAAATTCGATATATTGTGAAATTTTATAACAAAAAAGGGAAAAATGCGACACACGCCGCGAATAAAATTTGTGACGTTTATGGACCTAATGCAGTGTCATCAAGAGTAGCACAATGTTGGTTCAAGCGTTTTCAGTCCGGGAATTTTGATGTCAAAGATGCAGCTCGCTCTGGTCGCCCTGTTACGGATAAAGTCGATGCCATTTCTGAAAAAGTGGACCAAGATCGGCATATTAGTAGTTACGACGTAGCTGAAGAACTGGGGATTGACCACAAAACAGTTTTGACCCATTTGAAAAAAACTGGGTATACAAAAAACTCGATATTTGGGTGCCACACGAGCTCACTGAAAGAAACCAAATGAATCGTGTACTCATTTGCGATTCTCTATTGAAACGTAACGAAACCGAACCGTTTTTGAAAAGATTGATCACTGGTGATGAAATATGGATCACCTACGACAAGAATGTGCGCAAAAGATCATGGTCAAAGGGCAGTGAAGCACCACAGACTGTAGCGAAACCCGGATTAACACGTAATAAGGTGATGCTGTGTGTATGGTGGGATTGGCAGGGCATCGTTCATTATGAGCTTTTACCGCCGGGCAAAACCATCGATTCGGATCTCTACTGCCAACAGCAGATGAGACTCAAACAAGAAATTGAGAAAAAACGGCCGGAATTGATCAACAGAAAGAGTGTGGTCTTTCATCATGATAACGCCAGACCGCACACATCTTTGGCCACTCAGCAAAAATTTAGAGAGCTTGGTTGGGAAGTGTTAATGCATCCACCATATAGCCCTGACCTTGCACCCTCAGATTTCCACCTGTTTCGATCTCTTCAGAATTCTTTGGGTAGTGTTAGATTAACATCAAGAGAGGACTGTCAAAACTACTTGTTGCATTTTTTTGATCAGAAGTCCCAAAAATTCTACAGCAACGGGATCATGTCACTACCTACAAGATGGCAACAAGTTATCGAACAAAATGGCACATATATATTATAATTAAATGTAATTAAACTTGAAAAAAATATGTCTTGAATTTGTTTAAAAAATACGAAGAAACTTTTTCCCCGACCTTATAAATACTATAAGTAAGTAAATAAGTGAAATAAGCTCTCATCCTGCGGCATTTTCAAATAACTATAAAATGTAGTTCTTTCTAAAGGGCTGGTAATAGAGTCTTTAAGGGTCGGTAACGTACATATATGTGTGACGCCCCTGGTGTTACAGGTATTCATGGACGACGGTGATCGCTTCCCATCAGGCGGCCCGTTAGCTTCTTGGCCACCTATGGCAAATCCGATTTGGCCCATCAGCAAAACAAATGTGTGAAATAAAGTTAAATGTATAGTAGGTATAGGGGATTCTTAGTTTCCCAAAGTACAAACATGAAAAAACTCATCATGTATCCGAAAAAAGTTTCGTCCTTTTGAGGGTGGAATTCCTTCGCAAATTCGCAATAGTGTGATAGTTCCAGGTGAGATCCTCAAGGGATATCCATTATGAGTCGCCGAACTTGTATCACGTCTGATATTCCATCTAAGTTCTGAACTCGGATGGTTCAGATTGATGTTATTTTCGTTATAGTTTCATGAAACTTACCGCAAGTATGTGGTTGTTCAGGGCTCTTTGTAAAAATAGGGATAGGCGAGTACCTATGTAACAACTTTAAATCTAAATATTCCAAGGACGTTGACTGTTTTACGATATGAAACTTCTTTAAAATAATGCATATTCAACTTTTTTTTACCGACTTCCAAAAAGGAAGAGGTTATCAATTCGACTGTAACCTCAGAACTTACGACTGGGTGAACCGATTTTGATAATTCTTTTTTTATTTGAAAGCTGGTGCTTCCCGTGTGGTCCCATTTCAATTTGGTTTTTTATATTGATCATTATTTCTTCAACTATTGAGTATCAGTATCAGTATTAGTCTGACTTATTTTTAAACACGATAGTTAATATGGCTCGTTCTCCTCAATAATATACAGTGTTACTAGCAGCGACTCAAGTCGCGAGTCAATCAGTTTATTGTTTCAAGCCTGCTCCTTCGTAAACCGCATCATCGCTTAACATCAGTTCGTATTTCCTTTGAATAACGTAACCAACTTTAGTTTTAGACCTACTTTAATGCTCTCATCACTATTTTATTTTCCTAATGATACTTACTAACTCACATGTATTATGGCTTATGTAGTAATCCAATAAATTAGTGTAAATGCTTGTAGGTACGGAACCAGAAGATTGACGTTTCTGTAACATTAATAAATTATTTTTAACAAAAAAAAAACCTCTTCAGAACCACAAATAGGCACACACAAGCTAAAAATAAATTAATATAATTATTATAAGCGCTAGCCACTCATCTATTTAAAGTCGGTGCCAGCCAAGTAGGTAGGTTTTATTGTACCACCAGATTATTGCATTGTTACTAAACTTACATCAGTATGCAAAATTTCAGCTCATTCGGAAACCGGGAAGTGGGTCAAACATTATTTGTTAGTTACTTTTTCCTCGATTTCCTTGAGATTCCATCATCAGATCCTGACCTGATGATAATGGGACCACCTCGGGAGTATACCCTTTCGAACTAAAAAGATTTTTTTAAATCGGTTCATAATTGGCGAAAATATGGTTGAACATACAAAAAAAAACATACAGACGAACATAGTACCTCGTCCTTTTTGGAAGTCGTTAAAAACGTGTTCTGCTTAATGTATAATTAGGCGTAATACTACCTGTTTGATAATATTATCCATGTGTTAAGTAACAATACAATTTAATCTCATTGTTGAAGAAAACAATGCTAACAGTTAGCTACATAGTAGTTATAATAAAATAACTGCGTATAACTAACCACAAACCTATTTACATAACAAATACCGATTGCTTCGATAAATAAAAATAACCTAAAAAGTGACCAACGAAACCAACGACACAGTAATAAAGAAAATGGCCAAGCTTTTCTTTTTCTCCGAGAAACATCACAGCGAATAGGTAGCAATTTCCAGTGTGATGTAGCTCTAATTAAAGAAAATGCCCGACGTCCCGAGAGGATTTCTATTACCTGTCTACTTACGTAAGCGCAATCTAAACACAATTTAGGCATTACCCTGCAGTAATCGAATATTTGAACGCCAGGAGCTCCCATCGCATTAAGTAGTCAAACAAGGACGACGGGGTCAGTAAGTGAAGTAATGAACTTATTTACCAACTAATATAATCTAATATTAACTCGTGTAGCTGTCAGTAATACCACCTCATCATCATCATAAACAGCCTATTCTAGTCTCATTTTGGACATAGGCCTCTCCCAAAGCACGCCACTCAGCCCGATCCACGGCTTTCTCTTTCAGCCACTGCCAGTCGTCTTACATATATCGTCACTCCAATGAGTCTCAGGGTAACCTACGCTACGTTTTCCGATTCGTGTTCTCTACTTTAGAACACGTAGGTTCTCTGATAGATATGACCGACCCACTGCCACTTCAGCTTGCTAACACGCTCATCTATATCGGTTACTTTGGTTTTCTAGCGAATAACTTCGTTCCGGATATGATACCTTAGAGAAACGCCGAGCATAGCTCTCTCCACAGCCCGCAGCAATACCACTTTTTTTAAAGGGTAAATCTTCCAAAGATATATGGGATGTGGGATTACCCACTAAACCCCCCCCCCCCCCTTGTGACCAGCCTTAGTGCTTGACAAGAGGGCTCCGGGATCTCCAGATGAATACCGGAGCTTTCAGCACTGCGCTACGCCAATCGGCTCAAGTTTCATGACCGTTGGCGTCTTTCCCGCTGGATGGATGGCCCTGTCAGCGTGATTCATCATTGAATAGTTGCACTATCCACCACTTGGCTCCATCATATCGATGGTACACAAGAAATTGTATAGCCATCTCGATTACAAATACTTGCAAAGTTTCAAATCGATACGACAATTAGATTTTAGCACTTAAAATTGACTTCCAAAATTTGATTTCATTGTTACTTAGTTCCAAGTTAATATAAAGCATGTAATAAAAAGGTACCGATGAAAGGTAAAGGAAAAAATAACCGATGGAGAAGAAAGGTTCTTGAGTGGAGACCGCGAACCGGAAGACGCAGCGTAGGTAGGCCTCCCACTAGATGGATCGACGACAATGTGAGAGTCGCGGGCATCCAGTGGATGCAGATGGCAGGATGTTGTTCAGTGTGGAGGTTAAAGGGGGAGGCCTATGTTCAGCAGTGGACGTCTTCTGACTAATGATGATGATGATGAAAAAGGTTACAAGTACATCTCCAAGTTGTCGGGTGCTTTAAATTTCACTACTTAACAAGTTTCCTTTAAACTTCGGCTCGTACTGATTTTGGTAGGGTCTGGTGGTTGCCATTAAAAATGTAAAGCCTCTGACCACATTTACCAAGATGCGGCGCGGTAAACTTCGGGTAGTTTCTAGTTCTAATTAATAAAGTTGTACCAATCCTATGATTATGGTAATTACCACTTTCATCGGAAACTAGCTGCGCCACGCGGTTTCACTCGCGTTATATACCTCTTCCTTGAAGCAACCTCATTGGTAGAGCCAGCAACATCCTTTGACTTAGATGTCAATTTTTTTTTCTATGATGTAATATGTCATTCTTTTTATGTTTTTGTTACGGAAAATAATAAAACAGCAAAAAATCCGTTCTTCCGATCGCTACCAAACTTACACAAGATCATTCGCTGGTCTAATCTGAAGATTGCCTGAAAATGTCATCAATATCGGTTTAGCCGTTTCGGAGTCCATAGAGAGCTACATAAATACACATAACGCCTTTTATAAATATCTGAAATGAAAATGACCGGATTCAATTCATCAAATGTTTGGAAGACAAAAGTGTAGAAACATCTGCACAAATTATTAAAGTTTTCCTCGTGATAACGAAATGCTCACAATTATCAGACATGATACGATACTGTGGTAATATTTATTCTATACAAATTTTAACTTACTTGATTACCCACCTTATCCGCATGTATGACCTAAATAACATTTTCGTCCTCTAATCGTGTTCGGTCTAAGAGCAAATGTTTGCCGAGTATAGGCACAATTCGCGCATCCGGTCTCTGGCGAGAAGTGCGTCTACCGGATGCAAGAACATCGGCGCACGCGCAAGCGGCGTCGTTTTGATCTGCAAATGTCAATCCATCACTGTCTTATATAGACGCGGTAAGAAAATGCCGGGATCTTTATAGAAAGTCTATTTTGTATCCCGGAATCGATTTACTTTTTGTGTTGCATTAAGTTTTTCGGCAGCTTTTAGCAGTTGGCTTGTAAATGACCGGTTTTTTTTTGTAAATCAGCGGATTTATTTTTCGTGAATTCATATATTTCGTATTGGTCCCATAGTAAAGGCTGTGTAATATTGGGTATTATGAGCCCCTTTCGGCTGAGTACACCTTTTCCGTAACCCTGTATAACTTACCTCATATATTTTCTTTTAACTGTATTTTACCTCATATATTGTTTTTATGCAAACACACGAATACAGTGCCTAAAACAAGCATTTGGTACTACATTAATCTTCAAGGTCTTTTCGTTATTACCTATCGTGACTTCCTCTGAAAACGAAATACCCGTAAAAATAATTTTATTGTTTGTCTACCTATTTTAATCTGTTATACTTTTATTACTTTTTTATCGTCTTTGACAAAAAAGCAGAAGTCAGCCTTCGCCTTAATGAGCTGTTAGCAAATACCACTACAGAATGGCTCCCACAAATTATACGACCACCTGGCAAGTCCAAGCGTAGATGGCGGGATGAAATTGACCACACTCAGAACTGGTCCACCATAGCGCAAGATAGAGAGAAGTGGAAGAAATTAACAGAGTCCTTTGCCCATCAATGGCAGTGGCGAAATATATATAATACTTTTTTAAATGGCTCTTGTGCCTGTGTCGTGTGCCTTGGAAGAGGCATATGTTCAGCAGTGGACTAAGATTTGCTGATAATGATGATGACTTGTGCCATCAAAATAACAGTTAAATCATGCTTATTTCTGCATGATTTAACTGTTATTAACTTAACTTCTCTGATTCATACTTGAGATAAAGACCATTTGGGCATTCCGGCAAACTGTCAAATAAACAGTGTAGTGTCAGTGAAGATCAGCGTCCCTACATCAGGATAAGGATCCGGCGGGCATCTTGACGTTGATATGCTGAGTCAAGACGCCTGAGACCCGACCGGCCAGATAAGGCCAATAGTGCGTGCCGTTTCGCTATAAATAACCAAGATAAAGTTGAGACGCCATTGCAGTCAATTAACATTAAAACATGGCCTTCAATATTAGAAAATCCCAGCAAAAACGCTCTCGATTTCCACTCGGTTAACTTCGAAATCGATGGATCCATTCTAATGCCTGAAGAAACCGTGCTCTTGGGCTTCGCTTACTACCGGACTGTTTTTTTATTGTCTTATAAAAAAAAGTTGACCATAAATAGAGACGATTACCGATTTTTTTTATTGAGATTGTTAATAGACAGAGAAAGAAAGAAAATACATTCATTCGTATTACTACTACTAACACTATTTAAAATAATCAAATAATTATTGTCGAATAAGTTCGTCTCGGCATTAAGCCGATATACCATGGCCAAGAAATTTGATGAATAGGTATTTAGCAACTCTATTGCTGTCTCGCTGCGCCCTGACGAGCGAGCTATATACGTGTGCGTGACGAACAGACTGTGCGTGTGTGCGTGCCCGCCCGTGCTCCCGCACTGAATGCCTAGTTGCCTACAAATTCATTTCGCCTCGCAGTCTACTCGGCTAGTTGATATCGGCGTTTGCCGAATGTCGAGTGATTTTTGTTATTTTGCGATCTGCTCATATTTTACTAATCGACTACGCCAAATAGACCAGGGTCGATAATTTTTGAAACCAAAAAAAATCACAGTAGTATGAAACCCATTATTATGATAAAAATGAAAGGAAAAATAAATTACGGGCGATCTGAGTTCGGGAAGTTGGTGGGTTTAAGGGTAAAAAATGGTTCAACTCGATTTCCAGCATAACTATAAATCCTATGGATTTATAGTTTTGCAATATAGTTTTTGAAAAGTTTAATGGCAAAGTTGTAGGTAATAAAAATATCTACAACTTTGGTCCCAATAATTTTTTCACATAACCTCAAAATTTATGTGAAAAATTCAAATAACCAAGTTTTTAGTTAAAATAATATACATACATAAATAAAAATATTAAATTCATACATACTTATAAACTTAAAGCGAGATAATAACGATACAGTAGCTACTCCAAGAAATAGTACAGTTTCACACGACGCTTGAAAACTTCCTGTGAGGGTGCTGGTCTATAATGTGATGATAGTTACGGAAAGGATTACCATGTACAATTCCTGTGATAACTTTAACTATAATCTAATAATCTAAAGTAGAGGTGTTGTATGAGGACTTGAGGAGATATCCGAGACCATAGATACCTCCGTAACATACTTCACCGTTGTTATGGGTGACTTCAACGCAAAGATGGAACGCGGAATGTTGATGAGTTAAGAGTCGGGTCATATGGGTATGGACAGCGGAATTCGAGGGGCCAGTGGCTGGTTGACTTCATGGAGAAGGAGGAACTCTATTTGATGAACTCCTTCTTTCAGAAGTGACCATGCAGGAAGTAGACGTGGATGAGCCCCGATGGTTCGACCAAAAATGAGATCAACTTCATCATGACGACCAAGAAGCGAATATTCAATGTCCCGTGATTAGCAAGGTGAAAACCGGTAGCGATCACCGTTTTGTCGGAGGCACATTGAATATCAACAAGCTTGAGAGGTCGCGTCTGGTGAAGTCCACGCTCCATTCTGGTCATACTCAAATCCAAAACTCCAAAGACTTCCAACTCGAATTGCATAATCGCTTCCAGAGCCGAAAGCGGAACTGTTCGTACTAAACAATGGGCTGGTGGAAACTGTCCAAGCAGTGTGGTCCAAGTTCTTTAAGACCCCACGCCGGAAAAGACCTCAGAAGCTCTCAGATGAAACCATTAAGCTAATGAAAGACCTGACTGAGATGAGACTGCAAACATCAGCTGATATGTCGCAATATGGCCAACTTAACAGACGAATCTCAAAATCGGTGCGACACGATCTGCGTTCCTATAATAAAAGATGTATTAGGGACGCAATCGAGTGGAACCAGGGCTGGATAGTGTTCGCAAAGAATTCGTCTATTGGGAAGAGCCAAGTGATGAAGCTGAAGATCGAGGATGGTAGTATCATTTCATCAAAGCCGAAGATTCTGAGAGAACTCGAGAGGTTTTACGGACAGTTGTACACATTGACGCGACAGCCTAATTATCGGTACAGCTCTGGACAAGAGAGCTAAACTGACCCAACACTACACTGAGGACATCCTAGACATCAGCTTGTACGAGATAAGAATGGCTCTGAAAAGCTTAAGAACAACAAGATCGCCGGGTGATGACAGAATAACGACAGAACTACTGAGAGCGGATGGAAAACCGGTACTTTTAGTCCTCCAGAAGTTATTTAATTCCGTCATACTCGAAGGTACTACGCATGAAGCATGGACTAGTAGGGTGGTAGTGCTCTCCTTCAAAAAAGGTGATAACACCTTATTGAATAATTATAAACCCATCTCACTCCTGAGCCATGTGTACAAGTTGTTCTCCAGAGTCATTACGAACCGTCTCGAAAGCAGGTTTGATTACTTCCAGCCTCCCGAACAAGCCGGTTTCTGTAAAGGTAGGAGCACCACAGACCACATACACACGCTCCACCAGATTATACAGAAGACTGCGGAGTATAATCGGCCATTATGTCTAGCGTTTGTAGACTATGAAAAAGCCTTGGATTCAATCGAGACCTGGGCAGTATTGCAGTCCCTCCAGCGTTGTCATATCGACTATAAGTATATCGAAGTGCTGAAGTGTTTGTATAGAAACGCCAACATGTCGATCCGATTACAGGACGAGAGCACGGAACCAATCTTATTGCAGAAAGCCGTGAGACAGAGAGATGTTATTTCTCCGAAACTGTTCACGAACGCAGTGAAGGACGTTTTCAAGCTCTTGGACTGGAACGATTCGGCATCAACATCAATGGTGAATAAATCACTCATTTTCGTTTTGCCGATGATATAGTCATCATGGCAGAGTCGCTGGAGGACCTCAATGCGATGCTCAGCGATCTCAGTAGCCTTTCTCAACAGGTGGGTCTTAAAATAAACATAGACAAGACAAAAATCATGTCCAATGTCCATGTTGTACCCGTGCCGGTAATCGTTGGGAACGATACTCTTGAAGTTGTTGACCATTACACCTCTCTTGGACAGATTGTTCATTTAGGTCAGTCCAACCAAAAACGATCAGTACCATCATTCTTGGTCCAACTTGGGCAAAGAGGTCGCCCGAAGAATCCAACTCGGATGGGCAGCGTTTGGGAAATTGCGTGACATCTCGTCCAAGATACTACAGTGCTTAAAGACAAGGGTCTTTGACCAGTGTGTTTTGCCAGTGATAACATATGGTACTGAGACGTGGTCCTTAACTGTTGGCCTTTTGGAAATACTCAGAGTCACACAATGGGCAATGGAGAGAGCTATGCTCGGAGTTTCTTTGCGCGATAAAATCCGAAACGTGAATATCCGCCAAAGAGCCAGAGTCATCGACATAGATATTCAAATTTGCAAGTTGAAGTGGCTATTGGGCAGGCCACATCGCTCGAAGTACCGATAACCGATGGGGAAGAAAGGTCCTTGAGTGGAGACCACGAACCGGAAGACGCAGCGTAGGTAGGCCTCCCACTAAATGGACCGACGACATTGTGAGAGTCGCGGGCATCCAGTGGATGCAGATGACAGGATGTCGATCACTATCAGTATAGAGGTTAAAGGGGGAGGCCCATGTTCAGCAGTGGACGTCTTCTGGCTGATGATGATAAGCTATAATCTAATCACTTAGCAACGTAATAACCTAATGTATTTGAATAAAATTTTGAAAAAATAGTTCTACAAAATTAACTAATATTAAGAGAATTATTTATTTATAAATTTTTCCACTTGTTACGATCCTGATATTCCTGATACACAAGTTACAATTTTTTTTTTAATTCTTTCTTTTCGTACTTAAATATGTTATGTGCGAAAACCACGTCAGTTTCCATAGTAAAAATAAATCATGTTGTGCGTCAACATTTTTGTCCAAATCCTAACTTGCCGACCGTTGCAGTAATGTGCTAAATTCACTTCACGCACAAAACACTAACTAAAGACGAGAACCGTTACATATCGATATCGATGGACAGCACTAATGTGTCGATACAATTATCGACTACATGTCTCTTCTCTAACTGTATACGTATTAGACCGACCCTCCCCTGACCTCGAGCCTCTGCCCGCAGAGCGCAATAAGGACAACTGCAGCTCGGATCGATTTATACCTACGAAAAGTAGACAAAATTATCGTCTCGGATTCTTCTGTTTCCTCATTCAAAAATAGGCCGATTTCATTATTTTTTTCAATTAATTGTTTAAAAAGGTTTGCTCTCGGCTTCTGTCATTTATTTTTGTTTTACAAACTCATAAATTTTGTTTGAGAGACGTCTGAACACGGAGGTAAAAATTTGATATTTTTTGGGATTTTTAAAGGCTCATATTTCTTATAGTACTTAACTTACGAGAAAAAATAAATGACACAAGCCTGGCCATAAAGGAGATAAATTTTATAAAAAAAAAAAAAAATGGCTCTAGCGGTATTATCCAGGGAGGAAACAGAAGAATAAGTTTGTATGGACTAAACGCTGCCCAAATTGAGCCTTAATACTGATTATCAGCGCCGGTTTACAAGCAACGGAGAGCGCATTACACTTACAAATTCGTCACTTGCAAGTACGCCATATTGTTTGCGGAAAAAAGACAGAGCATACCTTCCTAATTCTAACAAAAAAATTAACCGCATCTCAGAACATTATTAGCCGATTGAAATAATTTCTTCAGTATTAAGTATAATTATATTTTTGACTAAGCCTGATATTATTATTTATATTTTATATGTATGTACATCAGTCTCTGGCAGCCATATTACAAGCTTTGCTTAGTTTGGGGTCAGATGACCATGTGCAATAAAGTCCCAGATATTTATTTAAGTATATTAATATCTTTCAAACAAATGAAAAACCTAAAAAATTGTTCTCAGTTTTGTAATAAGAAATGTTCTTGTATATAAAAGGTGATGTGTGTATGTTTCCTATGGAGTCCAAAACGGCTAAACCGATTTTGACAGGACTTTCACTGGACAGATTGCTAATGATATAAGGAGTAATCCACGCTGGCGAAACCGCAGGCGCAACTAGTTATATATAAAGTAACTGCTTATCTAATCATTATCACCCATCACGCCCTTATTAGAAAGAAATGAAAAGGACAAGTCGTTTTTATTTGCAAAGAGCCGTGTTCTAAGTTAGGTGTCTTGTTCGTTAAGAGCTCTCGTTGTTTCCTTTTTAGGACTGTCGGCATTTGTAGACTATTGGCCATATAAGGTCTCCAGACCCATTACACCGAGAACGTCTTATGACCCTCGACAAGAAAGATGAGGCTGAGCTTTGCGGTTTTTATCAAAATATTTTCTACATCATTAAGAGAGTTCGTTCCTGATTGTGCACCGTGACTAACGATTACGTCCCGTGCGTCGGTGACTAACCTTCTATTTGAATCCACAATGCAAGTTTGATTTACAAACTGTTCGGAACGCAAAGTTTATTTTCGCTCGGATCCTTTAGTTGGTGTGCCCGTTGGTAACTACTGAGTCAGCGGCTATTTTCGGCTCTTTGATGCGCTATTGGCTACACGCTGACCGGTGCTGCCAGTGTAAAGTTAGCTAGTTAGTATGCTAGCTGAGCTTATACTAATCCAGGCGATCAAATAACGGTAAAGACCCACGACAAACTCTTCCCTCATTTTTTGTGTAATGCAGCCTTTAGTAGAGTTTGCTGAAGTCATAAATTTCCTAAAATCCGAGTAAAATTAGAACAACTTGGAAGTATTTTTAATAAGTTACTATTAATTCGCTGGATTCTAAACATATAGACGAGAAGTTAAGGTAAATAGTTTTCCCTCAAGATGGCAAATAAACGCCTAATTTTCACCCAATTTTGACCTGCCAAAAGTTGAAATGTATATGTATTTTAGTTTTATTTTGTTATCATACTAGTTTCACATAATCAAAGACATAACTTCAAAAATGTATATAAAATTAGCAACAAAAAAAGTAGCAAAAAAATGATTTACTTACCCGTTTGTTTATTTATTTACTGCATATAGCTATTGTAGAAAAGTAGGCTAGCAAAATAATACAATAACTTTTATTTTGGAAATTTTTGCAGGTGAATGTTGTGTGCAAATTAAACTCTGTTAACCCTTAAACAGCGAAGAATTGTGGTAACTATGTGAAAGTGTGATTCTAGGTGGTTCTTCAGCAAACAGTCGAATATTTTAACTATGAACGCATAATGAGCGGTTTGTCAACATGACAATGATACAGTAGCGCATCACGTTATTAATCGCCGCATTCAAGCATTCAATAGAGCACAGTATCTCGATTCGATCGAACATGTATAGGTAAGCTCATAGGGTTGCCATTGCTAAGTTACTCCTTATAACATCAGCTATTTCTCAGCGGAAGTCTCGTTAAAATCGGTCCAGCTGTTTTGGAGTCCACAAAGAAAATACACACAGATTTTTATGCCTATAGATGATAATTTATTTACAGTATGTGAGCCTTTCTCATGCTGTGACAATGTCATTCGACTGGACGCAGCAGTACGACTGATGCTCCGCTTACCTTGCTTCAGATAGTTTTTAAATCATTAAATTCAAATTAATCACTTATGCATTTGTATTGCACCGACTATAGTTTCAACCACATTCGGCGGCCCAGAGAGGGAGCCGCGCGCACTAATTCACCTTGAAAAATTAAGACCGCCGAATGCGGTTGAAACTATAGTCGGAGTAACCGACTTAATCAAACGTGAGTAATTCCCGTGTCATATAAATAAGGGACCGTTCAAGTATTACGTAAGCACTATAGGGGGGGGGGGAGGGGGTTCTATGCTTTTCTTCTTTTTGATGACATGGGGGTGGGGGGTCTAGATGGTGATTACGTCAGCAGTAATTATTTACTTTTTTACACATTATGGCACTGCTGCTCATGAATCAATAAAAAAACAGAATACTTACATTAAAAGAAAAATGCATATACCTACCAATGTTTACGTAAGCATGGGAGGAGGGAGTAACGGCTTTTGCTGACAGGGGGGGGGGGGTAAATAATTGTAATAAATCTGCTTACGTAATACTTAAAATCCCCTAAACACAATTTAGACTTTTGAAGATTCTCTGTTCTAAAGATTAGACATAACCCTACGGGTGGTCAGCGCCAGCAATCAAGCCAATTAAAGAGCATCGCCGCAGCCGACACGCGTGAGGAGTTGTATCATAATATCGCTTAATCAATTTGATCGCGAGCTTGAGCCGAGCTACTGAACCGAGGTCGATGACACCCCTATAGACTTACTTGTATGCTGATGCGTGCTCACGCTACAGTAGACTAATCTTCTTAGTGCTGGGGCCACATTATTGCGCAAATGTTCGTGTCGGGGTGTCATAATAAGAAGAAGTAACTTTTAAACTTACGCGATTTGAACACATGTTTATCGGGGCTTATAGCGTATTATTTTATTAAGGTACCTTTCGCTCGACGACGTTTTGACCATGTTACAATGGCCGTGGTCACGAGCTGCCTGAAATCTACGGATGAGTACGGCGGAGTGTTTTGTTCTTCTCATTTGCAAGTTACATAATCTGGGTTCGGCAAATGTCACAGGCACCATGCTACACCGCAAATAGTATAAAGCAGTCCCAAAAAATTACGCAATATCGACATGACAAAATATTACAACTTCACAAACTGCCAGCAGATTTGTCCTAAGAGTGCCAATATTCTCCGAATCCCAATAGTGTAGCCGCAGCATTAGTGGTCCAGGCCTAGCACGGGCCATGGACAAATTGTCTTTCCACCGATTTTATCCGCGCGTAGACGCGACAAAGCTAGAATATGGATACGTTTGTAACTTTCTGGCGGGATAAATACGATAGAAAGAAAATTGGTCCACGGCCCGTGCCTGCTGCTGGATATTCATTAACGATAATCACATTTGTTTCATTGAATGGTAGATAACTTCATTTGTTTTTTACTAGAAAACAATTAAATTGAAAAACATTATAGACCAGGGCTGAAGCCTTCAAAAATGTACTTACATAAATGTAATTACAATTATGCAAGAAATCTCAAAAACCATAACAGGGATTGAGGAAGTAAATACCCAAACAAATGTGAATTGCATAACTCTGGTACTTTCCTATTTATTCGCCATAACAAGCGATATTACACGGGCAATGAATTTCAGAAGAACACTCCAATAGGCTTGGTCCGGCCCTAATGGGAATATTTACCAGTGGTACTCTGTTTAATGGTTTGAGACGTAAAGCTTCGGTATTCGGGTCGCGATGATTGCTCCGCCGCACAGATTCCTAGGAACAATGCGGTATCCTACTCATCAGCCGTCTTTGTCTTCACGCCCGATGGCTATTCAGAGACGGTGAACTTAGTGAAAACTATATTAAAGTATCACTTCTTTTTCCGCTCGTCTTCGATCATGGTCAAGGATAGTCTTTCGGTTCTTAGAAGACCTTAAAATTAGGACGTTTTCTAGCGTTTTGTTCGTAGGTTGCACGTCTCGTCAGATAAACAACGCTGTAAGCCGTTTTGTAATAATTTAGGACGTTTTTTATTTGTGATTTTATCTAATTTTACTAACCAACTCGGATCATCAGGATATCGTTTTTTAAATATTATTATGACTTTTTATTGCAGTAAACTCTCGGGTCTAGTCCGGACATTTGCTAGGCCCTGTTGAATCCAAAATACAATCACATGGAATGTGTATAAAATGGAATATCAAACTATTGTACAGTATAGGATTTAAATTATGAATGGTATATTAGACCTATAGGACGAGAAACGGCACCTGCCTTATCCTGTCTCATCTCAAAATATATTTAGGCAGGTGATGACTTGCCAACCACTAAATGGGCTCTCCAAAAAAAAGTTGCCGTATCTTGGCACCGGAGGGGCAACATTGGCGTGGGTGGCGTTTCGAGACGTGTGCTGCACTTTCACTAAGAGCTACTCGCGGCTGCCCTTTAACACTTTTTCCACTCTGGAGCGTCTCACTTCTTAGCGCTTGCGGTTTCCACCCTCAGACGGCCGGTTAAGGCAAGCCAGGGGTCGGGGTCTCAATTAGCCCCATGGAATCAGGGTTCACACTGTCGCCACTCACTCACCGACTCACGGTTCACCATAAAGCTGTTCCTGCGTTTTATTATTAATTATTATTTTACTGATTACTCCGACATTTATAAACCAATTTACGTGTTAATTCTTTTATGTGTAGACGAGGTGTCTTAAGGTGGTAGTTTAATAGTATTAAAATATTTATGTATGAGCGCCTATTAATTTGACGATACCAATAATTTTGTTCGAGTGCTTTTATTAATTATTAAATTGTATTGATTATTATTCCATCCATATTCTCTACAATATGAATAGTTTTATTACAATTCTAGTAGCCTTCCACGGCTACGAACATAATTTTCTCGAAAGGGAAAATTAACTTATGTTTAATAGTAATAAAATAGCTCCATACGAAATTTCATTAAAATCCATTTAGCTGTTACAGAGTTGGGTCCAGACAAACATACAGACTTTCGTATTTATTATATTAGTGTCATGATAAAATATATTAGTATTATCCGAGGCAACTGGGAACCCAAATAATCACAGGGCTGCTAAACTTAACAAAGATTGGGGTCAAAAGTACCTACTACCTACCCTACAAAGTACTTTCGTTCGTATAACCACCGTACATTAAAGATTTAAAACATCAAAAGGTCACACGAAAATGCCCCAGAGGCATCTATTTTTCCGGCCTTTCTGTTTCAAAGCCAGATAAATAAGGTTGACCTCAAATAGATCATATTCTACTTTAAAACGTATTGTCCTAAAAGGCTATACATACATATTCCCTTTTTAGAGTTCCGTGCCCAAAGGGTGTCAACGAAAACGTATACTAAGACTACGCTGTCTGTCTGTCGTACCTTTAAGTGGCTGTATCTTTTGAGCCGTAGTAGTATATCCAGTTGAAATTTTCACAGGTGGATTAACTAAGAAATAATAATAAAATCATAAAGTCAAACATAATTTTTGTCTTTGTTATAGTGTAAAATAATACGTATAAGCGTCAAACTTGGCGTGATTATTGTACACATTCTAAAGTAAAACAACAAATAACGAACACTGGTTAAGTGCGAGTCGGATGACAAACTTCTGTTTATAACGTAACACAATAACTTTGGTCACACCTATTGCCTATAGATGGCGTTATAATCACATTAAAACGCGCAAGCGTTTGTCTCGCGAAACCCTGCGTCGCCTTTTTGATGTAATTTTCTAATACAAAACAAATAGAAAAGTCAAAGACCTCTTATGCAAACGGTAACTTGGGTCTCAATAACCTGCCTACTCTGTAATTTTGTGATAGTTTGGAACCCTCAGTGTGCGAGCCCGACTCGCACTTGACCGTATTTAGCTACTTAATGTACACACAATTGTAAGTACCAGTATCAATATAATATGTTAACATTTAAATTGATAACGGTAACTCAAGACTATCGGTAAGTCATGCTGCATTTTAACTGGATCCGGTTCCAAATAGCGAATTCCCAGCACCAGGAATCGGAAAAGTGTCCCGCCATCATTTGCATACAATAGAGTCGATCGTGTATGACGCTGTGAAGACGTGTCACGCCCTACCTACCTTTACAGGACTACACGCTCTGCTCAAACCTCTTACCTCACGTGACAATTTCTCACACGATGTTCTCACGAATGCGAGCCTCCGAAGAAAGATACATTTAATTTACGAAGACCCACTGTGTAATTTATTGTCCTTTGTTAAGATTCTCAGCCGTTTCATGTAATTCTAAAATATTTACGTTATGATTATGTCTGGCGAGTGCCCTCGGCGTCCGCTGCGAAATATTTTTCTTATCGCGTTGTTTGCTCTCCTTTCGTCCTTGACATACCTCATTATAGGCAAAGCTTCATTATTCAGGGAAGTCATTATACTCAGTGCCCTCGTTAGCGAATTATTGAATGCCATAACATTATACAGGATATGATAACTTCTACATTTGCGCGAATAGCTTTCGACGTGCTTCTCATAACATTCATGCCGGGATAATGACACTCGAAGTAATAATGCAGCTATTTTGCGGAATTCAACATCATAAACGTTTGTCGGCTTTACATTACTTGCTTTGCCAAGTTTTCAATAAAACTTTTGAAACATTAAAAAATGTATGTGGGCTTACCATTGAATCTTTTGATGTTTTTGTTACTTTTCTAACTCTTGATTAGTACATTATGTACAGCAGCATTTTCATAGCCTTAGAGCTGGCTGATTCCTACTTATTTAGGTTTTATTAATCTTTAACTGCTGAGAAAATAGCTACAAACTTTTGGTTGGATATTAAATTGCTTTTACTTATGTATTCTTCGATCGTCACTTTTATTTTCTTCCATAAAGCTCCGAAGTAATTGCTTTTTCCTCAGTTTTGCAAAAGCAACATTTATTTAGCCTAGCCCTGAGTTATTATTTGTTTAACGTTAACATCGTATTTTCTCCTATTTCCTAAATTAATAACCCTTTCCTTTAACAGTTCCACTGTTTTTGTTGTTTATTTGTTACAAGATTGTTGGTTTGAATTCAAATTATTTCAAATCAGTATATAAACAAAAATAATTTTAACATTCGAAGACTTATTAAATTTTGGTTCCGACCCTTTTACTTCGCTTTGCGCATGTAATCCCACAAGCATAAAATGTGACCCTCGTTACCTATATCACTTCACTACCCCATACGAAACTTTTTCATAGAATCAATTCGCTAATGCCACGGCTTCCCATGATGCCCGACAGTGATGAATTGTGGCCATATAGACACTGTCTAGATAAGCCTAATTTATGACTATGCTTGCATCAACAGCAGTAATTAGACCAATCTCGATACGAGGACCTGAAGGACAGATTTAATGATTAACCTCATCTGCGCGAATTTGTGTCACGGCACTTCCTTGATTTGACATACATAGTTACTTCATTGCTCCATCCATGTCTCATCATCTATATTTAGGATTCATTAGCTTATTAACATTTATGAGTAAACAGATAAGAACTCGTATTTTTTTTACATTCATACTGTAGGTACTACGAATATTATGAGGTGTTATAATTTTTGGCGTAAAAATGACATTTTTTTCGGTTGAACGTAGAGTCCTTTTACTCGCGGTCGTAAATTTATTTTAAATACAAAACTTAAGCACTCATTTTTCTCCCTCGCACAAGTTATGAAGCTGGATTAATTTCCAAGCCAGCCAAATCTTCGAAGTGAGATCGGTAGGGGGACCCTCGGGGATCAGTGTTAGGGCATTGTCTCGATTTAAACACCCGACGCCACCCCATCAGTCTGGCGTGTTCATCCCTGCCTCGAGGGAAATCGAACGGCACAATAACGTTTAATCTTCCTAATATCTAGGCATGACTGTCTCGTTGTCATTGCCACATTTTATAAAGCACTAGTGCTTCTTAGCTTGATGTGTCAAGGTTCATCTGTCCATTCAACTTTCATCTGAAATTATAATCTGAAGTCATAAAATAAGTTATGGTCTGAACTGAGCCTCACAACTATGATATGTCATATGGCATAATAACAGACCTACATTTGAATTCAAATTATTGTCACCAAGGCGCCACGTTCCATCTCTTAAATGAATATTCAGTATGAAAGGAATGCGAGAGACATTGTTGAAGGCAAATGAGTTGACGAGTTGATTGTTACTGCCCATTTATTCTAAAAATAGGTCACCACTATGCGGTCGCCGACCTGCGATCCCATTATGATCTGAAAACATGGCCACGTTAAATTTTACTCACAAATCATATAAAAATTAGTAGGAGAGAATTATATTGTTTATTGATAACCTCGTTGACATGTTAACGAGATGTCAGAACGAATTGCTAAGTAAATGCGACGAAAGACATAGGCCAGGGATGAGTCCACGCATCGGTCTATTTCTGGTGAAGACGTTGACCTGTTCCTATCGGCATCGTTGCAGATGCACTCATCGAGATTTACTTCTTCGCTTCCCGTATTCTAAACATTCCGTAGACAAAGAAAATATTTCAAATTCTTTTTTGACAAGATGACGAAATACATTCACTTGAAAAAATAAACACGCCCAAAAGATTTCGAAACATCTTCATAGAGCTGTGGGTCAGCGAGTGAGCTCAATATTTATCTATCGTTTCAATAGAATGTTTCGCCTGCAGTCTTGTTGATCGATTTATGGGCTGAAATATTTATTCCGTTAAAGAAAAAAAAAAGCCGATGTCCTATACAATCCTGCAACCATTTGATTACAAAGTGCGTTGCGTCAAACAGTTGTTCCGCAACCGCAGGAGATTCATTCCGCAGAATCTGGGTAACATTGCGGGTTTTAGTTTGTCGGAATGAGCAAGTAATATTAAGTACAGCGGTGGTTATTTCTACAATGTTGTTAGAGGTGAGTCCATAACCGTTGCCGCACTAGTATTGATTCACCCTCAAGCGAAATAACTTTTTGTTATGATTACAAATTATCTTCAAATTATGTTGTGAAAATTCAAATGATGTTACGAAATTTCGACAAATTGGTTGTGTTTAGTTTGGCTTTTTCGAGCTTGTTAAATTTTGTTATACTTACTTCATTTTACTTGCTCGTAGGTAACAGATACGAAATAAGCCTTATAAAGCCGGTAGCTGTATAAGGATACTGCCGAACTTGGATACCGTTCTTCGAGTTGATTGAAAAACTTCCTGCGCGAAAATCCCCTTAATTTGGTCGCTGCTTCGTGTTCTTCAATACTTCCTATACGTGTATACGGAAATAACTAAAAATCTTTTATTTACGATTACAGAAATTCCATGAAACGGTCGCGGCATTAATTACAAATCAAAATTGTTAATTACAGTCTCCTTTGATGTCTAGCATGAAGAATCGTGGTCTTTGAAGTTCATAGTTCGCGTTTTCATTTCGAATCTCGTAATCTCTTTACAGCGGCCGTTGATTGCGTTCCATGAACGTGTCAACTCAGATTATTATTCAGTTAATCGAATAGTCGCGTAGCGCGCATTCCGGGTTTCTGAATTTCCAGGACTGAGGTCGACCGTCTGCCAAACAGGCGCTAATAATTGAATTTAGACTGCTCTGAGCTCTGAGACCCAATTTCCAACGTCCTCTTGAAATTATCTGTTTGCTCCAAACACCTGAACCATCGCTCGCCTTGTTTACAAATTGAATATTCAACGAAATTGTATTGTAACTAGATTTCTTCCATATTCAATGGTGATTGAAGACAATAGAAATAAAATAAACTATACTAGAGTTATTAGTAATCTGCTAATCAGATGTGAATTTCAGTACCAAATACTATTTTAGCGGTTTCCGAAACAATATTGTTAATTTTTCACCTTTTTGGGGTTCCTTAGCAAAATATAATATTTGTAGTTTCTCTGTTTCAGGCTTTATGTTAAGGTAATTTAATTTTCTAACCTATCGGTCTAGAAACTTGTACTTTTCCACGTTGTTAAAAGCTATCCGATAGTCAATAATCCAATAGCCAAACTATGTAATAGTAAAAACCAATACAATACTTAGTCAATTGCTTTACATCTTTCTTGATTAATTTCTTCTAATCGAACTCTACGAATGGAATTTGTAATTGATCATTTTTCATCAAATCTTTTTATCTAGTAATTTCCAATCCAACCAATAAAATGCTAAATATCCTAAGCTGTCTAGAATAAATCAGATTATATTATTCTAGATCATTTGCACTGAAAGTTATCACCAAATCTTATTAAGTTACGTATAAGACAACAAAGAGATGTAATGTGATGCCACAAACCGCAATATTACGAACTGTTGCACCTTTTGGATAATAATAATGTGCAATTATATGGAACGCTCAGCGTCAATTCAGGTGTCTATATTGCCGATTTTCCAAACTAAATCAAAACGCTTACCATCAGGCGGCCCGTTAGCTTGTTTGCCACCTACGACATTAAAAACATATTCTATGATTCCTGAGATTTTTCGTTCTGATTTAGTCCGCGTTTTGTGTGTTTTGCTGACGGACAAATGTGATTCTTATTCTGTTTTTTTAATTATTACTAGGATTGCAGGTGTCTACATCTTGAGATTAATTGTACTTGTTACTAAAATGCCTTAGTAAACACTTTGAATAAAAACTATTAAATCACTATTGACGAATTAGCTCTTAAAAATTTAAGGCTAAAACTGTAATTAGGATCAAGCCGGAATGCCAAAAAAGTTAGGGTATTTGGGATCCCCTCAAAATTTTATTCTAACACAAAAAACCAAGTATGAAATCACTGTATCAGACCGGAATAGACCGACACAGAATATGGTTTTGTTAAATATTGAGAATACTCACAGCTTATCTTAGCACCCAAAACTCAAAATGTATGCTCTAATAAAATCTTGTTTTTGTATAAACGGATTACTTTACGTGACATCAACAAAAATGCCTCAGGCAGTGTCATCAGTTCCCACTCCCGAGCTGCCTTGTTTGCGTTGCCTGTCTGGCCTAAATTTTCCAAGTTGATAATGAAAAAGCTCCGTCGCCTCGGCTCTACGTGTAATTTCACTTCAAAGCTGCCTCCAGGCCCCGTTTGTTATTTTGTGTAATCACTAAGCACGGAATATATTACAAGCCCGTCTCAATGGTGGATGTAGTCTCTGGGTCTCATTCTCATTGCTGTTTGCTTATCGGCGTGGTCTGGATCTGTTATTTGTATCTTTATTGATTTTGCTTAACGTAATAAGAATGACACATACATTTACACTTTCAATAAGTCCGAATTTAAAATGGAATACATTTAAAGGTTACTAATTCTTTAGTAGGTCTACCCGATAGTTACAATCTTGGTGTATTCATATCAAGAGTGAATCTGTTTCTTCTAGGCGTGCTCCATAGTAGACCGCATCATCTCTAAATATCAGGCTTCATCAGGTTATTATAATAAAAAAACAAGGTTACAAAGTTACACTCTAAAACAAAGAAAGTAAATAAAAGGGTTACAAGTTCTGTTATAGCAAAAGATGGACATGATAAACAAGTAGATAAATGAGAGAAGGGTTTACAAGTAGATAAATTGCAAAGAAATTGACAACTGACATGACAATTTTAGTTAATAGCTATTACCGCCTGCTCTTTGTCGCCATTGAAGCGTTAATTCTTCGGACGGACGCGCGTGCTGGCGTGACTGCATCAACACTTCCTCCTCCGAGAGGATTCCGATGTCGTTATGTATCAACTATGTTTCTCTCGTGAGTTTTTACTTTCCCGTCTCGAGTGCTCGAATATTCATTTAACATTCTTTACGACTTCTTAACTTTTATTGCTCGTAATTTTACATCGCTTAATCTTAAGAGAGCAATCCGAAGTTCGAGAATAATATTTTGTCTTTTCCTTCTTTCTATACGAATTTTTTTAGTATTCGTGTCAAAAAGAACATTCCTAAGCAAATGACGCATTCTGATTATTTCTGAGGGTAGTTGTGAAATATGGTGGAACCTGAATCCGAGGAAATATTGTAGAGACAGTTAGCTGGATATCAATACCATATACGAGTACAAATGTCGAATTCGTTATATCATCAGCGGTTTCTAAAGGGATTCTATTACAAACCTTAAACTATAGTAGGCCGTATTTTAGAGATGGCAAAACTTATTATCTCATGTTAATAAATGATAGCTTCAAGCGATTATAACTTAGTTTAACAAATGTCGACATTAATAGCTGTCGTGAAACGGCCGTGACGTCAATTACAGTTGAAATGAATATATTTATCGGGTGTTTCATTAACGCTATCTGTGTAGAGAAAATCCTTAATGACATCGAATTCGTTTTTTATGCGAAGGGCCGTCTCTGTGTGTCAGTGATTGATGATGCACGAAAAGACCGTCCGATTCGACCTAAAAATATACTGCTTGGCGACAGAAAACGGAAATGTGGTCTGTCAAAAAAGTACAATACAATATCTCTACACGTTGTGCAACTCAATGAAGAAAGAGCTCCTAATAGAAAAAGTTCTTTTGTCAATTCTGTGTAAACTCATTCACAAAGAAACCGATGTTGCCGCAAGTGTATATCGACTTTGTAAACTGTCTGTAACCATAAGCTCTTATGCCAAAGCAGCTGGGTTCAAGTTTCGTGGAGTGAAACTTCTATTGTTCGTATACTCTCCTGTAACTTAATTGTTTGAATATTAATAATTTCTAGAGTAATTAGTCAGCTTCAATTTAGAGCCCTTAATTACTTTGATTACTAGGTCGTCCTAATTAGCCATTGTTAAATTATAAAGTCGCTAATGTAAATCTGTGAAGAATTAAGTTCCTAATAATATTTATTATCTCGTGACAAGTATGGCGAGGTGAGATTAGCTCAGCTGTGTTATGGTGCGCGGTTTGAGCGGCGACTCCACGAGGGGCGGCCGACCGAAGCCGAGCGGTTTCATTAAAGTGCACCCAGTCACCAGTCAGTTGTCTCACGTCGACGACGGCGGTCGGCTATATCTCCGTTCACAACCAACTTTAAACAATCTTGTGATTAAACTGTCCTCCGATTCTATTAAAAGTGGCACAAACAGTGATCGGCATTCGAGGAATTCAGTGTTTACTGTGATAAGTGCAGGATTATCTCAAGATTCGTGTTTAATCAAATTTGGTACGTTCGTAACACCGGTGCCAGTGTGCAAGGTGCCAGTAGTGATATACCTATTATTTATTATATATGTCAATTTTTTGAGTTGTTGACTGCATTTGGCTTTTATTGTCTCTCAGAGATTAATTTTACGCACATGTGTCGTTTTTGTCTCGAGTTGGTTGGACTTCAATTTGTTTTTGTGTCACGTACGGGGCTAACTTCCACGTTCTTTGCTACCGAAGCATGTTTCGTTTCAGCTGTCAAGTTTATTTAAAGTTGTATTTCTTTTTTGTTTGAAAGACAGTGAATGTATTTTGTATTATGTTAACGTTTTTCAATCTGTACTAGAACGATACCTTATCTCAATATTGTTACTTTTATCACCAACCAAAATACTTGTAACATCTGTTGTTATTATCTTTTTCAGCTTCAAACTACTTTAATTATTTTGTACCTTTTAATCACAGATCTCATTATAAGAATTGCTAAATTTACGTTCTCAATAAACATTAAAAAGGGGTTGAAACTCGCGAGTAGGGTTATTGATTCGCAACCCTAATAAAATCGGCGTATTGAGAGGTGCCCTATTTCATATATTGAGAGGGAAGGACGCATTTGCCTCAGGGGCTGATTCTCAATGAGGATCAAATCACTCAGACTGAAAGCAATTTATAAGACTTCTTTGCAGCATATATAAATATGATGCTTGTATCTAGGCCTAACTAATATGTATTAAAACTGCCGGTGTAACCAGTACCATTGGAATTTTCTTTAATTCATATATTCATAAGATTTGTAATGGAAGTTGTTAATATCGATACGTTACTGATCTCTCAAAAAGACACGGAATCATGTAACTCTAGACTCGAAAAGCTAGTTTCAAATCCAATTATTTCTCTATTAACTTTAGACTACTTGCATGTATCTACCTACCTTGCACAAAGCACATACAATACACTTCGAAAAGCTTTAATCAATTTAAGATTATTGACTACCAATAAATAATAATAGTCCCATAAAATTAAATCTTTATATCGTTTAAAATGATCAATTTATATTCTTACTAAAATATATACCTCATCATTTTGCGATTGCGGATCAAGATTGTGATAAAACATCTAATTTAAAATTAAATTCCGAAATAAGTAAAAGATTGGCATTGTATCGAGAACTAATCATAATATGTATGATGAGCGAAGCGAAATAGGCCAACTATTCTCTCGGTGTTGATTTGCGAAGGTTCTTTTCTTACATACCTGATTATAACTAATAAATATTGTAGCGAAGTATTTTCATTATTTCTGTTTAGTGGATTCGGGATTGGGAGACCTATAATGTATTTTCGAATTCAAAATTACACTAAGTATATAATTTGTTGGCAAGAAGTAATAATAAATGCACATAGAAAAACGAATAATTCATAACTAAAATTACTTAAAATCAAATGAAAACAAACTAGCGCTAAACTAATCTAACAAATCATTGCCAGCAGGCATCGTACTCAAAATACTGGCTGCATTGCCGCGTTGAATTGCAAAACTAGGGCCTTACTTAAAAACATTACTCAAGTTGACATACGCTTAAATATGCTCCGTCTTGTTTTCGCGAGTGACGATTGCCGTCAGCGAGAAGTTGAGAGAGCATTTTAAAGCACAGATCAACATGAGTAAGATTTTTAAGTAAGGACCCTTACTTAAAAATCTTAAAGCGTTGCGCATGATGCCGGCAAACATTATGGTCACGAGATGCTTCGAAGAGACGTGTTGATAATTCATTAAAAATATTTTTAGCGCCCGGCCCGCATAGTCCTAATGTTTCGACCCCAAAAGGCTCAAAGATGTACCCACCGATAAGACTATTTATTTCTATGTATTTTATTTCTACCAGCAAATGGACAAATTCTAGTTTAACCCATGCGTCTAGTCTTATTCAGAGTATAATTAAGTCGTTACGAAGTTCATCGTACCTGCCTTCCGTGAATGTTAAACACTGCAAGGTGTAGAGAAGGGATAATTAAACAATATGCAACAGAACACAGAGTTAGAAAACGGACGGTTGTCTCAACAACAGGTGACATGCAATCTCGTCATGCTCTGCCGATTCAGTACCAATTCCTGCTATATATTTAATCACCTTCATAAAACTTAATTCTTGTCTTTTGTGCTAGTTCTGTAAATAACTCAAACACAATGCTTTTGGTTATTTCGCGTTGAAATATTGAATTCATCATAACTTGTGGTAATCTCTTTAAATAACTTTAAATGAAAAACACGAGATAACGTCAAATATCACAACAGCCTACCAGCTGCTATTTTAAGGCATACTATCATTCCCTCCACTGACTTTATGATGCCCGTATTTAAATAAAGATTGACCTTATATCACTGACGCCAAGACAATGAAATGTGTACAACAACAACAAGAATGAGTAACCGAATGCACGTCCATGTGTAGGCAGCATTAAACATTATTCAGTCATAAAACTATTAATCATGTTAACTGCAATGTTTTTCTTTACAACTTGAGTCGAGCTTGAATTATTTACTTTTTTTGTTTGACTCTCACTTCGTGATTTAATTTTGTAACAGCTATTTATTAGATACTTGATTTGAAGTTTATACGTGACAAGTATCATTAACATTTTAATCGCTACGCTACAATGAAATATATTGTTACTTCTTCAATGCATCATTTTATGTTTTCACCTGTCGTACATTTGTAAAATGATGTTGCTTTTCCTTTTGTATTTTAATCTTCACTTGTATAGAAGCAACTCGTAAAAGTGAGTTTGATTTTTCCAATCCTTTGTCATAAAGCAACAAAGCGCGTTATTGAATTTCAGCAAATCCTGCCTGAGGCAGGGGTGCTAGGATACCGTTGAAGGGAAAGTCTGATCAAATAACAATGATTATTATTTCACGTTGAACGAAACTCCGTTTTCTTTATGTGTCTGTACAATATATGTAGATACCTACTCCTGTTTATACGAATGTCAAAGTAGTTGATATAGATGTTCGACATCCATTAAAATAATAATATGAACCTCAGGAAATGTCACAAAATGAATGAGATTTTTTGTTTCACGTCGCATCATGTCAGTCATTTGGAGCATGAAATCGACGGAATCCCAGAAAAACCTCAACTCGGGACATTGATTGTACCTGGTAATATTCTATTTTATTTCAAAGCCGGTAGCCATGTTTGTTTATTCAGCGCCTTAACACGCTACAAAGGATTCTGCGATTCCCCACAGCGTTATCGACAGTTTTTCTAAACGAAACCCCGAGCGCTCTTATTTGATTCAGATTCAGCCGTTCCTGTTTGAATCAATGCACGGGCCTGCGGAACGAAGTTCGTTTTATTTGGATTTCCGTAAAGCTTTGTGTTTAGTGTCATGTTGCCTGGTGGTAAACTAAATAATGGAACCGCACAGGCTTTACAATCAAAACGAGTTAAATTCTCTGCAGTTTCACTTACCTCTGTTATATGCATAATATGACAGTTTATGTGATTACTTTTAGTATTTCAAAATATTATCCCTGCATAAATAGCAAATTAATCGCCACCAGTCGACTGACCGTATAATTCGCTGCTACATCAGTATCATCTTTGATAAGTTCAAAAAATGCGAGTGTGCAAATAGTGCAAATGGATAGTGTGCTAGCAATTATTGCAGCCAATTTAATTTTATCTGCATCAGTTGTGACCCTCGTTACGTCAATAATGGATTCGTATTTATTGTTTTAATTGGTTGTTTTGTTAGCAAAGTTGACTAAAGCTGAACGCTAGAATTCATAAAATGAATAGCATTTGTTTCATAAATTCCATGGAAGTATATCTCTCGGTGTATAATGGTCACGTTCGCATAACAGGCTATCGTACTGATTTTATATAGAGCCAAACACAAATGAAGACAAAATTGAAATGTATTCAAAATTAAGGAAGATATAGCTATTTTAATATCTTGCTATCAAATGTAAGTAGGTACGCCATACAATTTCTTTACTGACACTTACCTTGCGGGAAAGGACCAGAGTATACTTTCCCAATCCAAATAAAAACTTTAAACGCTTATATATCAGAACTTTATTACCCAATTTATATACATGTCTTTTTTTCTCTCTCTTCTTCAGTAAGTGTAATACATTTAATTATATTTTCTACTAAGCCTGTTATTTTTAAACACCATTTCCGATGCCTATTGTTTGTAATTAAGTAACCTTCTACTGAATCTGAATAATATTGCAAAGTTCACGCATCTGTAAATCCGTTTGCAGAGAACAAAGTTATATTCAGATGAGAAGGTAATTAAATGTGTAAGTCAGAGAATGTGGGACCATTATACCTACTCATTACGAGCCGTCAAGCATCACGAGTTCGAGTTTTAAATCTAGACGTGATTTCATTTCTCGGAAAAATTAAAATGCTTGTAATATGAGATACTCATTTTATACCATACTTATAAATGCTGAAATATGCTGGAAAATGTTAAGAAGCATGTAGAGGTGTCAGAGTCATGCACTCATGAGTTGTGAGTAGGTACATGATGTGCAGTTAAAGTATACTAAGTACTACCTTTTGTTGTAGCCACTTGCACCCATATAAACCCATAGCAACTGTGACGCGGAGTTCGATGCGTTGACATAAATAAGAATGTTCAATCAAGTATCTTTCACAATACCTGGCAACAGAGTTTTCTTCTCATTTCCGTTCTATTTACTTCTCTTTTCTGTGGAATAGACAATGTAATTCTGATTATTGATGTGAAGCAAATTCACACAAATTTTCTTACGAAAACTAAGTACCTACTACCTATTTGACGTAATGCGGTCAAATTAAATTGATTCTTCTACATCTTTTATAACTTTGCTAATGGTTATTTTTCTTTATATCTCCAGAAAAAATCGGTTCCAGGAAAAAATATCGATGATGTAATAAATTCCCCGAATTATTTTCCTTAACATTTTTATCTACGTTTGTTATGTTATACGATACATATTACCCGCACTTTTGAGTTGATTGATTAACATAATAACATGCTATTAAAGTAGAATGTTTCATATTACAGAATACAACAATATCATTCATAATTACACCGTTTTACCAAACTAACTTCCATAGTTAATTAGGGTAACTGCACAGTTAGTTAACCTTTTTATAGATCGCACTGTAATGGTACAAAGCATGCACTAATCCTATTAACCTCTCTGAACCCGAGTGCGATTATCTTATAGTTTACCATTTGCTATGCACTTTAGTAATGAGTGTTAATCGTTCATTGGCTACAACCGAATGTTTAGTTTTGAAGAAGAATAATTGTTAGCAAATATCCGAGCTTGCACGTTGTTTTGATATAATATGTATATACATATATATTTTGTTATGGTGCGCTTATTAAAGATGTTCCTTAATTTCATTACATTCTTACCTGATGTTAGGCTAATAAGTAATTTAATTCAAACTTTAATAACTTCTACGTATGTTATTATAAAAACTAACAATGTGTCCTAAAACTTGTTTCTTATTGTCTCTATCTATTTAAAAATAATAAAATTATGTCCGTTGGTAAGCTCATCACTTAGAACGGCTGGACATAATTGACTATTTTTTTTATGTTCGCAATGGTTTTAATAAGATATTATGGGAAATAGAAGTTGCCCAGAACATTGGAAAATTCTGAGAAAAATCGTGTTATTTTTTTCTATGTGAGTCTGCTTTTTCGACAAATGTTTCTGTATGAACTCAAGACTACAAAACAAACAAATGGTTTTAAATTAGGACGTGACAATTTCTGTCGGGTCAGCTAGTTTAGGTATAAAATTAAAAATATTATGGATGCATGTGTGGAAATTATTGCAAGTAAACAAGAAAATATAAGTGGTGCTGGGCATATTGGGAAGAAACTGCAGCGTCACCACGCTGCGGTTTCTTTCCAGTGTGTCCAGGTGTGGCAGGTGGAGTAAGACAGAGTGGTGTCAAGGCAAGGTAAACGGCAGCGAGATGGGTCGACGATATTGTTCAAATGGCTGGTCGCACCTGGGCTCGATTAGCGCGTGTCCTAAGCAGATGGCACAGCAATAGAGATGCCTATACCCAGCAATAAGATAAACAATGCTGGGGATGATAAAATACTGAATCCATTCTCTTATTGATAAATGCTAGTTGACTGATCATAGCAACTTATTTAAGTAATGCTTTTGAAATTGTTGTCGCCTTTAACACCAGCACTTTGGTCGCGAGTGAATCTATTTTCTTATGGGCAAACGTGCTCCATCGTAGAACATATCATCAAGTAACATCAAGCACACTGGCAACAAAAGCGAGCCAATTTTCGGTGTTTGGTTTAGATATGTGTTGAATATTATTTCTAGAAAACATTTCTATAGACATCCGTCATCTAGTCTATCTGTGACCACGGACAATGCAAAAAGGTCGTCAGGAACTAAAGTAATTTAAAATGCATACGATATTATTTCTTTTTTTATAAATAAATAAAATATGTGGGACATTATTGCACACATGGTCATCTGACCCCAAACTAAGCAAAGCTTGTAATATGGCTGCCAGAGACTGATATAAACGAAAATAAACGAATCGGTGCAACGATGTTCGGAAAAGATCATCAAAGCAATTTCAAAACATTGTTTTGTGGCTGTGTCGTGGACACGGCCGTGTATTTTTGTGAATACGTGTACATTTTACTTTGCGCTACGCGTATCAAGTCACGGACATCAGCAAGTATGTCTCACTCAACGTTAAGAATTCTTTGATTCTTTAGCTTACCAGTGTGTGATTAGATTTTGGATGCAGATGATAGATAAGTAGCTGCAGCATCAGACTGTATCCCCCGATTTTGTTATAATCAGTTTTTTGAATTGCCTACCACTATGGACGCAAATTTAAAGACGTAATCACGTCAAAAGCAAACTTTATGTGAAAAAAAATGAGAATATGTACTTAGTATGATGAATCAAATAAAAAGTCGCGTTGCGGAAGATGAATAATTTATGTTTGCGCATTGTATATTTGTAGTACACACACTCGCTTGGGGTATTATCTTATCCTTATCCGTCTATCAACTGACGAATTACTCTCACTTGCAATAACACTGAAACAGGTGCTTAAATTTTAAACATTTAGGACATTTTATGTGACCTCATACAAACAATATCGAAATCTCATCATGCTACCATCACGATTCGCCATGCGTAGAATCAATAAAGCTCTTGTAGCTTGAATGCAGTTACATCTACGAACCGTGGGCCTGAATCCAGGTCAAAGCACCAGTAAGTGAACGGTTTAATGCATTATATATGACGAATCGCGGCCGTACCAAGTCCATGACAGTTCAGTCACACCGATTACTGGCTCAGAGGCCGGCGGCGCGTGACGACGAGCCCTCGCGAATCTGATTCCAATCTCATGTGACAGTTTCTAGAGTATTCTGATCGAAATCTATAATCACTGTAAAGTAATTGGAGTATTTGATTTGCGCTATGCATTATAATCATTACGAGTATGATGATTCAAGATTCGTTAGAAATTCATTGATGTCTGAGTAAATGATATCTCCTGTTATCACTTTTCGTCATTGTCAACGCGAGCGAAACCGGTCGGAAACGGAAATCACATTTTGGGTAAAGGCCATTTTGGGAAAGGGACATTTTGGAACCGAGTGACATTTTGAACTGGAACGTTACAAACGTTATACGCTCCTTGCAAATTAACATTTGCTGTCATTAACAAGTATATATTTTTTTAAACCTGATAAATGACCCAGTAAACTTCAAAGGGCTGAACATATTTTCTTGTAGCATAGCTAAGAAAACGCGATCAAGTCACCTAAAAAAACTTAATCAAAATCGGTTCAGTTTCAGCCGTTTGCGAGCTACGATGCCACAGACAGACACACAGATACTCAAATACACACGTAAAACATATAACACCGCTCATTTTGCGTCGGTTAATAAAACCACAGACCTTGCATTTTGCGTCGGTTAATAAAACCACAGACCTTGCATTTTGCGTCGGTTAATAAAACCACAGACCTTGCATTTTGCGTCGGTTAATAAAACCACAGACCTTGCATTTTGCGTCGGTTAATAAAACCACAGACCTTGCATTTTGCGTCGGTTAATAAAACCACAGACCTTGCATTTTGCGTCGGTTAATAAAACCACAGACCTTGCATTTTGCGTCGGTTAATAAAACCACAGACCTTGCATTTTTTTGCTACTCATCATGTG
This sequence comes from Agriopis leucophaearia, assembly GCA_949125355.1. NCBI lineage: Eukaryota > Metazoa > Arthropoda > Insecta > Lepidoptera > Geometridae > Agriopis > Agriopis leucophaearia. Next base: position 9,589,849 of record OX421278.1, read on the forward strand.
CAAAAATTGACACAGAATAGTGACGAAAAAAATTAATCATAGAAAGATAGAGAAAGAGCATTAGGTTTTGAAATAGATACACGTATTAGTTTAAAATAGTGTCTTATTTTTCAACGTGTTTATTACTCTCGTTTCTCTTGCTTTGTTTACTTTGAGGAGAACCTTGATCTAATTCTATAGTTTATTGGCTGATTTTCTTTCTAGTCCGCATTTTGTATCCATTAAAAAAATATAACTGCGGACAGTGAACGTGATAATGTTTTTAAAGAGGCTTCCATTCTAAGGTACCGCCAGAGCGACGAAACGCTTTTATTGTTGCCAGGAATTTTAATATATCTCGAGATTCAGGGGCTGTATCGCTAAGGGCCTCGTTCATCATCTCAAAGTTAAGATACAAGTAAGCTACTCTGCAATTAAAGTGACAATTATCGGTATTATTAGTTTCATAATGTCCGAGTAGCGCTACTCGTCACATATACTGGCATGTAACTTACTTGTTACTCAGAAAAGAATCCATTGTTCTAATGGTGCGCGAAAGGGGAACAAACTAACCAACAAGCAAAGACACTTTCGCAATTACGATATAGCCAATACAAACACACACACACATCATCAGCCAATTAACGTCCACTGTTGGACAAGGCCTCCCTCATAGAGAGGAGTGTTGCCATAATCCCCACGCTTGGCAGGCGGCTTGGGGATCGATATAGCCAATAAATTTACATAAATAACATGATGAATACAAATGCTATCCAATATCAATCTGCATAATATCAAATGTCAGTGTCTGTTATAGCAACGACCTTAATACCGTTTCGGCCGATACATGTTCTCCTATCTTCGAGCATTCTAACCACTTTGCCATGCATACATCATTATGTACTTAGTTATCCTGTATGTAACTATGTAGTTTGTTAGATTAATGCCCGATTTGTCCCGATGTTTAAAAATTACTGTTTCGTCCCTCTCGATAATATTATTCTCGTTTCGGCCCTCATGTTTAAACTTGGTTAAGTACAGCTCGCAAAAAATTATAAAAAGTTATTGGTAGAGCACACAGAAGAGATTTTTTTTCGTAGTAGAGCACAATTACGTATTATTTTTTAATACAAATGCTAAATATAAGCATTCACCTTGGTTTTAATGGTGAATACTTTAAAACAAGAAAAGATTCTAGTACTTACCACCGCGACTGCGGTGTTAGGTCCTTGGAACATATTAACTTTATAATATTGGATCTGTAAAATAAATAAATATCTGGGACATTATTGCACACATGGTCTTCTGACCCCAAACTAAGCAAAGCTTGTAATATGGCAGCCAGAGACTGATATACATACATATATATTTTTAAATACATACTTAAATAGGTCTATCTGTAAAAGGTTTGAAGTTGTAGATAAATAAATGCAACTTTGTATATAGATCACGCGTGCATATGAACACGATTTTGTTTTGTGCTTGTATGCGTTTATCAGTAACTGTGTGCAATGTGTGTTTGACTCGCCCCCTCAAAACTTGGCAGACAAAATGTTGGCGTTGGCATCTCCCCTGGCAAATGCTCGAAGTCTGTCATAAGAGTATAGCTTTGCATTATGTCATGTCAGTCAATCGTAATGCATATCCCTAGTATATATCGGATTTACTTATTGCTAGTTTCCAACCGACATTGACGAAAATATCATATATCAAAGATGTGATATACATTCCAGTTACAAACGTGACCTCATTAATTTCACGAAGACATACACGTCGTATCAACTATGCGGTAATTAGTTTAACCAACAACGCTTAAATCAACAGCTAGACTTATCGACATACAGGCCTCTTTGTAATAAAACTTATTAATATTACCTTGAGATGCAGATGGTGAAACGATTGCTCGATTTATGTTCGTATCGATAAATATAGAAAAGTTAAAATAAATATTACGAAACTGGCAAACAAGAACGACAATGGATTGCAGTACGTATTTGATCGCTCACCCATTCCAATTATATTAATAGTATAATGAACTGCTTCTAATATTTGACCAAGGAGAGCAATCAGCAAATAGACACGAAAATTTACCTATACAAGGTAATTTCGTACCTAACAACATCTCGGATTCATCTCGCATACATCATACTTAACAATAATAAAAAATGCTAAGTTTGCAAATCTTTTCTTTTAGTTTTGTATTTTATTCAGTTGTTAAAAAAAATATTAGAAAAATTAAATTCATGCTTATCCCACACAAAACAATAAACTTGAAAATGACAATAACCATTCTACCATTTAATTCTGAAAACACAAGCTGTTGCCCGCGACTTTGCAAGTGTAGATTTACATTTAAAAATTCAACGTCAGTTCCCTCCCCCCCCTCCCCATCTTTTCATTCGGCCTTTACCCAAAATCTGACAAATTTTTAAAGATACTTTGATTTGATTCAACTGAATTCTATTTAACGCTGAACAGAAGCGTATAGGCTAATTTCTACGTTTCTAACTTTTGAAATGATCTATCTTGCATACATACTTTCATCTCCTATTTAACCACCTTAGGGGAAGAGTTTCCAAAAGCTATTATACAATGACCTGTTACTCATAAATAGAAGTTTATATTATAAGTACCATCTTCCACGTTTCTAACTTCAAAAATGACGAACTTCCATACAAACTTTCATATAGCCCCTTTAGGGGCTGAATTTTCGAAAATTATCTCTTAATGCTAATAGTTATATCATAAGTACTACATATATATTTATAATTCACGCTTCTAGGCCTGCCGGTTAGGCAGTGTGTTCTATCAGTGAATGAATGAATAAATATAAGATTTTTACAAAGTTGATGTAAGCACCCATAAACACACCCAAAGCAATTACTTCCACATACCGTTTCGTATGTCTACTTCCAAGCTCTGATTAACAATGCGCAGTTAATTCAGAACGGTTCCAATTAATGGTGGATAATCGGTTACACCATCGATCTAGTCAACACATATGGGGGCAGGGCAATGACGACAGTGATGTCATCTAGGGCGGTCAATTGTCGCCACGCTGTGGGCTACATCTATACTATGGCAGCTTTTGTATTTACCTATTTGTTCACTCAAACACGTTTTGGTACCTAAATAAACAGAAGAAAGTCGCCGGCTCATTTGTTCAGATTGGATTGGAGGGATTGGACTTGGGTCAAGTGAAAGACAATTATGTGGGCTTTATTCACAAAATCGATCTATAAGAATGAAGAAGAAATGAACACCTCAGGTTGTCAACTATCGCAAAGAGCTTGTTGATATTTGACTGTTTTTACAAGCATTTATTTGTCTCACCTTTCCTGGTGTCAATATGTCTGTGATCAAATCTTGCAAGTTAAATGTGACCCACTTCCCGGTGTTCAATTGCGCTGAAATTTGGCATACTTGTCAAGTTCCGATGACAATACAATATTATGGTGACATCGACCTAATTTGATGATGATGGTGGCGGACAAAGACACTCGTCGATGGATAATAGTAGACTGGCAGTGTTTGGGCTCATTTTGGATCAGCACACAGTTCCGATCACTAATTTCTTAGAAGAAGTCTTGTTTGATTTTTTTTTTTAAACGTAAGATACGCGATGTGTTCGCCGGATGTGAACTGATTGTTTTTTATTTTATTTGAATAGGCTTCTTCTCGAGGGTGGTCCCAACCAAATTTTAAGCATAATTATGTTCCTCTAAGGGTGGGAAATTTGGATATGAATACTGTTTATTGAATGTCGCGTGGCGTTTTTATTTTATTGTTATAGTATCTTTTTTTTTTATTTACACAAAAACAATGTAATATAGCAAGATACTACCAATCTCCATACATGGAAACATGGCGGTGATGTCATTCAGGTCGGTCAGTTGTCGTCTCCTTGTGATGTGGAGCTTGCGTAATGTTGGGCCCTATAACTGACACTCATTTGGTACGGATTTTGGTTTTAGAGTTTTGCTCGATAGTGGTTTAGTTTAAGCAAGGTTTGGTGGAGAAACTAGCTTTCACATACAAGCAATAATACTCTAAAGGTTACCTATTTACTAATTGAGTCATGTACCTTGTATATTAAGCATTTTGGTAACGTTAAATCATCATCATAATCAGTGCCGTAACTAGCCTTTCTTGCGCCCGGTGCGAGCTTCTATAACTGCGCCCTTGAAAACAAGGTCCTGGCGTGGTCATTTCTGCGACCCTCCAGAGTCTGCGCCCTGTGCCTGGGCACCGCTGGCACAGCCCTATTTACGGCACTGGCAGCCTATCTTAGTGCACTGCTAGACTTTCAAGGCGGCGCTGCTCAGCCAGATCTTCGGCATTCCAGCTTTTACTGTCAGTTACCTTGCATATACCTACGCGACTCTATCGAGTCTAAAGACGTCCTACTCTAGGTTTGTCGATACATGAATAAAGGGACCCGTTTTATATTGAAACACGTTATATTTTAATAATACCATAGCAAACAAGCAGCAGAAAATAATAATGGATTACTATATTAACATCGAGTACAAATATAAGTCATCGTCGGAACAACCGTAAGCCTCTGCCCACACCAGCAACACCCCTATTTTCAATTTCTTTTTAAATTGGCCCTTACGTTTATTTCGGTAACAGCTGCCATCGATTTACGAGCCAATTAAATCGATTTAACGAATACGTATCGGCTCGGAATTGATTCGATGTTGTATGTGACAAAATGTAGGCAAACTTGTTTTACAAACAATTTATACACCTATCTCTATTTTAGTTTTAGTTGTTTAGTTTACAAACAAATCTGTCTAGGATTTACATATAAAATTTGTCTTCCTAACTCATCTCAGTGGAAAAATGTCAGATACATAAAGGCTACATAATATATCTTATAATTTAAACAAAACACTCGGCCCATGATTGACTCTTGAAATTCTCACGTAGCTCAGTTTTTGTTTGTTACCCCATTACCCCATGCTATCCCACTCCTGGGCAAAGGTTTTTCTCATCTCTTTACTGGTTCTTTAAATGGATGTAAATGGAAAAGTTCAACTCTGTATATTGGATTGATATTACAACCACGGAAAAAAGCTAATATCGATTTCTTCTAGGCAAGCGTGCTCCATCATAGAACGCATCTTCGATTAACATCAGGTGAGGTGGCGGTCAAACGGAAGCCTATTATATATAAAAATATATATCATCATCACATCATATCATCTGCCAGTAAACGTCCACCGCTGAACAAAGGCATCCTTTAGAGAGGAGTTTTGCCATAATTCCAACGCTTGGCAGGTGGCTTGGGGATCGCAGTAAGTTTACATTAGTACGCTGCTGCCCATCCTCCGGTGCTTCTGGCCGCAGTTTTAGGACATACCCGGGTCACAAATATATATATATATATTTGATTACCGATCTTAAATTTCAATGTAACGAAAGTGCTGACTAAATCAGCACTTTTGCTTGGTTTGTAATTACTGTGGATTTAATAAAACTTCGCCTTCCCACTAATCTGGAGGCCTTCGAGAAATGAATACAGCAAATAGGTGATTCATTCAAGTGATAAATATGAGTTGAATCATCAGCCTTGTGCTTTGTTTACACACACATTTATAAGCTTTTAGTCGGTAGTGTTGAATAAACAAATAAATGATATAAACCTTGTCCTTCTTCAGAAATAAATCTTACACATTGTACATGCTGTTTTTCCACAAGAACGTAGGTATTCCTATTCTTGGAAAATAATCATGATATCAACAAGCCCTTTCGATTTTTGTCAGCTGTACGAACAAATATCTCGAATGTAAATAAATAAATATCTGAGACATTATTGCACACATGGTCATCTGACCCCAAACTAAGCAAAGGTTGTAATATGGCTGCCAGAACTGATATACATACATATATACTTGTAAATACATACTTACATAGATATTAACACCCAAACATAGAAGAAACACAAATGTTCATCACACAAATGTTTGTCCTAGGTGGGAATCGAACCCACGCCCCCAAGCGCAGAAGGCAAGTTCACTACGAACTATTAGTTACGGTACTAGTTGTGCGAACTGCTAGTCCTTGGAATGCGCTGTCGGAATGGGTGTTCCCCGATGGTTACAATCTGGGTGTCTTCAAATCTCGAGTGAATCAGTTTCTTCTGGGCAAGCGTGCTCCATCGTACTCGATATCGACCAAAATAAAAACATCTAAGCTAACGGGGCTGTCAAACAAAAAATATATATTAATTTGGTTCCCGAATGGAGACCACAGACCGGTTAGCGCAGCGTAAGACGTCCGGTCTACTCACAAGATGGACAGACGACCTAAAAGACACCTAAGGCAAACGCTGGATACAGGCCGCTTCCAACCGGCCCTTTTGGAGATCGATGGGGGAGGCCTATGTTCAGCAGTGGACGTCCTATGGCTGAATTAATGATGATGACAAACAAATAACGATAGTCCAAAAACTTTCATGCAATTATTCAATCAACCATATTGAATCAATCAAAACTAAAAACAAATAGCAATCAATTCGTTGCTTTTCATTATTTCGGTAGTGGTTCTGTGAAAAAACGTTAAAAGCTTTCAAAGTGGGAGCCGCTTTACATAAATTTAACGGCCGCTGCAAACCAAAGGGAATGGCTAAAGTTTCGGAATGAATATAGCAGCTTTTCGGTAGACTTCGCAAATCCACGTAACATTTAAAACGACAGCATTTGTTTCACGTAATGACGTTTCTAAAATCTGAAGCAGCCATTCAACGCCTCAAGGCTACATACTTGTGCTTACATTTAAAAATATTTTTTTTTACGGAATCGTCTTGAAAAGTAATCTTCGTTAAATACAGGTTTATATGGTTCACTTTAGTTCAGGCTTCGGATAGATAGCAAACTGAAACGCGGTTTTGCAGCAAGAGCGACAGTCAGATTTTATAAAATACCGTGTCTAAGGGCCGATTTCACCATCAAAGTGAACGCGATCAACGCAAAAATAAAATGGTATAAAGTGGCTTATTGAGTTCAAAACGTCAATATGGGTTTCACCAACATAAACTTAACTGCGATCAGTTTATGTTTATTTATGTTTTTTTTATATTTATGTTATATTATAAAATCTACCTTTCCAACGCGGTGGCTACGAAACCAACGGAACTTTTTAAATGTTAGTTTGCTGAAACTGTAGCGATAACAGAAGTTGTTAGGGCAGGCCACTTCGAGCATGTATGAATGTTTATTTGAATGTTTGTCGCAGTATGGCTTTATTTAGTTGTGGAACGTTTTGTTTTGTAAAAGCCATACTTAGTATTTAACCCGAGTAGGAATCAAGTAGATATAATTTGCGTTCGTAGAGCTGATTACTCCATCTGCGATTTAAAGCTCATCACCCCGTTGCGAAATCGACCTCATCTATCTATCTATCTATTTAATATATATATTATAAAGAGGAAATATTTGATCGTTTCTTTGTTTGTATTGAATAGGCTCCGAAACTACTGAACCGATTTAAAAAAATCTTTCACTGTTGAAAAGCTTCACTATCCCCGGGTGACATAGGCTATATTATATTTTGTAGCGAGCTTACACCCGTGCGAAGCCGGGGTGGACGGCTAGTGTAATATATATATAAAAATTAACCCCTATTTCTCCTGGTCACGCTTTAACTTAAGAACGGCTTTACCAATTTCATTCTTCTTTTTTTAAATGTTTTCTAATGCTTCGTAGAGGCTTCTTACATTTAAAAACGGCTGGACGGTGATAGGTTATGGTTGGAGCTGGGTTAGTAATCATATAACTGTAGTGAACAACCGCGATAGTTTAAAACCGTGATTAATAACTAGTAAGAACGTTAACTTTCTGCCCAAAACACAGGCCAGCATTGTGGTCATAATCAAAGTTGACCAGTAATTGTACTAAGTTAAGTACCGTTACTTTTACTTCATTGCAATTCTGGTTAGGTATGTCTTGTTTTGCATTAGCCATCACTTCAAAGTTCAAGTTTGACCGGACAGTACCATCACTTCATGCAAATTCAATTCCCATGCACAGATAATAATGAAGTTTGAAGGAACGGAGTGAGCAATCGCATAATTCAACAGTTGATTTGAATAATTTAATAATTTGTCATTCGCGCTAGTCTCTGAAATAGGTCATGCACATGACTAGATTGAATTAGAAGAGTTGGCTGTAAAGGACTAAGCTCTAAATAAGTTGGTATTGTACAAAGTTTTATAGGAAGTGAGGTATTTCAGGTAAAATAAACCGCTTCGCAAAGGTGCACAGCTGCTGCGTTGCTTACTAGCAAAGTAACCTAACAGTATTATTGTTTCGTCCCATGATCTACCAGACTGATTATTTTTATAGTCTTTAAAAAAACAATAAATAGAGCCGATCATAGAAAACAAAATTAAAATATGTTTAAAATTAAGTAAGATTTTTTATTTTATTTTAATGTCATGCTAGACAGAGAGCGCACTTTACTTAAAAATGACGTCACTTGTAAGTACGTTAAATAATTGCTTCAGTACACATTTAATTATAGTTATATGATTATTAACGGGATGTATAACGTTGTTTATGGAGCTTCTGATATTTCGGCGCAGTTACGTGCACCATGTTCACATTGTTCACGGGCAAACTGAAGAATTCAAACAGTCGGAAAAAAAGTTCAAAATTTGGTGTAAACAAAATGATTAGTTTTGTTTAGTGTTTTCTTTCTTAGTCTTATATCCCGTTATAGTTAGTTACATCTACACTAATATTATAAAGAGGAAAGATTTGTACCTATTTTTGTATGTTTGTATGTTTGTAATGAATAGGCTCTGAAACTACTGAACCGATTTGAAAAATTCTTTCACTGTTGGGAAGCTACACTATCCCCGGGTGACATAGGCTATATTATATTTTGTAGCGAGGCCGAAGGCCGAGCTTACACTCGTGCGAAGCCGGGGCGGACGGCTAGTCAATCATATAACTGTTGTGAACAACCGTTATAGTTTAAATCAAATAAAAACATTTATTTCTCTGAACATGGTAGGTATACTTACATACATATCAAAGTAGCATACAGGGCCGTACAGATGGAAACGTATCTCACATTTAATTACGATTAAAATTTTACGCATCAAACACCTGTGTGATAGCCTATTACATGTACCTATCGAGTTTAATTAACTCTTTTTATTACTGGGAGCCACGCTTAAAATGAGTAGATTAAAAGTTCTCTTCACATCCCCGTAGCTTCTCCAAAGTAGGTCAGGATTGAATCAGCACGGAACCGACTTTACGGAACCGGACGCAACGTGTGCAGCTTGTCCTGCAAAGTTGTAATAAAATCACCGACTGCTGTTAAATGTTGGCTTCCGAACAAAGCGATTTGTTAAACAAAGAGTCATAAATCAGAGGTTCTTTGACAATGAACTTGTTCTAATCAATGGAGCTCATGTTCAAAATAGAACAGCGCCTTGGAATCTGTATCGGTCACTGAATGTCCTTGTCACAGCCCACCCTTTTCAAATACTGCGTAGAAATGTCAAAGCATCCGAATGGGAAAAGAAGAAAGATCAGTGTCGCACTGAAATGTCAGACTGTTCCCTTCAAAGGTATTGGCATTTAGGTGCCTTACACAACGTGTCCTTAAAAGTATCGGCATTCCCCTTTCCTCTTGCCTTCGTTTCTGTCGTGTCGTGTCCCATTTCCTCTCAAGGAACGTTCATACGATGAATGACATTAAAATGACTGGCGTCACTACGTTCCAGTTAATTGAATGTTGGAAATGTATCTCGTACATTTTGCTTCATTTCCTCAAAATGACACTATATCATATTTAAACTTCGCTATTTTTTTATTGCATGTCCACTGACTCCAGGGTGCCGTGACCTTTGTCAACTTACATAATTTTTTTGCAACTCTTACTAAAATAACATAAAACTAATTACTGTATACCTATCTGTATTTAAAAGTAACATTTCTAATTTGTTAGAAATCCTACGTCACAGAGCATTAAAATGGGTTTAAAAAATGTAATTCTCATACATATCAATACTGGGTCAAACGAACTTTTTAACTCGATTTTATTAGCTTGGTGTATCTATGTAACGGAATCTTTGAATGTGATTTTCACCCCTTTCAAAACGTCGGATTGATTTGAAAATTTGTCCCATTATTCTTACCAAGATTATCCGGATTAGCGATTTGAAAGTGTGTTTTTTTGGTTTTTTTAAACTGCGAGAATTATTTAACTTCGAGCACAAGTTGTTTCAAGAGCACTTTCAGTTTTCTTACTCTTTGTCTGTTTTATTTTCCGACAGACTATAAGTACGCCGTATCCGGTTATTCCTTGTGAAAATGTGAAAGACATTTTCCGTTTAATTTAATTTCGGAAGACGCCATAAATTTTCTTACTCAGGGGTCTTCATTTACAATTCTTATCTTTCCAGGTTGAAAAGTTCCTGTAACGCCGTCCGTCGCGGCTTTAAATTAAGCAAGTAAGTATTTTTTTTTAATGTTACTTTTTCCTGTAAGTTTACAATGTAAATTTAGCAGAAAGTAAATTGCCTGAATAAATTTTATTATAATTAAGTACTTACTAGCTGTTGCCCGCGATTTCGTACGTGTAGACTTTTACATAAACTTTTAACCCCCTATCGCCCCCCTAAATTCGACCCATAAAGACCTTTACACCCCATAACGAATCTACCTGCCAAATTGCCAATTGGTTTCATGGGTCAAGTTGATTTTGGGATGAGTCAGTCAGTCGCTTTATACTGTATAGACAGCACAAGATAGCCATCATTAACTGTTTTTTTTTTTTATATTGTTATTCATTTTCAACTAACGGCATGGACCTAGAAGCCTAACAAAATAAGACAAAAAATACTTTTAAAGTTTTACCTATGAAAGGTTGTCTGAAAAGCGTGGAGTTACGGCTTGTTTTTATTTGAACTATAAGAAATTTGGTTTAGTGAAAATACAAAAAAAAAGTAGGCCTTCGAGGAACGCCCGGCAGATGAGAAACATGACGGAATAAGAGAGCGTCATGTAATTTACCGTCACGGCATACGAGTTTTAATGCCATGGCGCGCCAATAGATGGTCCACATCAAAAGAAAATGTCATTTTCTACACCTAGAGCAGCTCAGCATGCGCAGAGACATTGGGTCTCTTTGTGTCTTTTATCGCATATACAACAGGGAATGTTCTGAAGAACATCGCGGTTTTATCATCGCACCAGCCGCCACCGCCTGAAAGTTCATCCGCATATCATAGATCGGTGGAAATCGCACACTGTGCGTTTTACTCGTTCCTGTTTGCCTTACACCTGCAATATGTGGAATGAGCTTCCTCCTACGGTATTTACGAGTAGCTTTAATATGGGGTTCTTCAAAAGGGCTGTTAATAGAGTCTTTAAGGGTCGGCAACGTATCTGTGATGCCCCTGGTGTTGCAGGTATCCATAGGCGACGGTGATCGCTTACCATCAGGCGGCCCGTTTGATTGTTTGCCACCTATGGCATAAAAAAAAACTTCGAATAAATTCGCCTAACCAAACTAATCCAAATATTTTTTTTAAATTGTGTACAATACAATAACTCTTTATTAAAAACCACAAAAACAAGGATAACATTATAAATTACAGTAATTATCTAGGCTTTTAACAGGCGGCCTTATCGCTTAAAGCGATCTCTTCATGGCAACCGCGTAAACTTGCTAACTTGCTGTGTAAACTTTTACATAGATATATCATAATATCAATAATGCTCGCAGTGAAACAAATAATAAAACATGCAGATTCAGTTCGAAGTAAAATCGAATTGTTTAGCGTTTTACTCGTTTGTAGGAATTCCTCTGGCGCATTCACTTGAATAAATATGATAAATCATGCATAACGATGTGGCAGTAATGTTGCTGATATCAGTGCAGCATCCCCGACTTAATGAGTCTGTGCATTTTAAATACCTTTTGTCTTGAATTAGTGCCAATTTTCCCCGAGCCAAACGTCGACATGAAAAGAAATTTTGGGTTTGATCCCCATCAAACCCAAAACCCAAAGCTTTGTTTTTTTATCGGGCAAGTGCCTTTATTATCTAACAAAATACTAGCTTACACTAACACTACAAAAACAGTTAGACAACCCATAGACCGTTGAAGGTCCAAGAACAATCAAAATTCACCCATTATCAGTTGGCAGCGTACCCAGCATACTGGCGGCATTACCACGCTGAATGGCAATGCTTATGCGTTGAGCCAGAAACACCAGCATTTTGGTCAGTCGTATTAAGCTTTGTTTGTTACTGATCTGAATTTGACTAAATTTTATAATAGGGCCTAAGTTATTTCTTATATCTACTTATGGTAGAGCCTTAAGGAAAATGCAAAGCTAAGCTTCAAAGTTCGCTCCACTGCCAGCTTGTCTGCCGGTTAAAATTTGTTCAGTCAGAGATGAACCAGGAAAGTCCATTTAAATGTAATTCAAAAAGTTTCAGACCGGCAGGATTGCGCAGGGGCTTGATTTTTGAATCGCTCGTATTTCGCACGAAAATAACCTGCTAAATGACTGACTCGAACTAAATCCGAAACAAAAGTCGGATTTTGAAATAATCATATCACTCGCTAACGCAACAAGTGTTTTGACCCATTCGAATTTGCTTTCTATCAATAGAAAATCTTTCATTTTGCATGATATTGTCGAGCTAAATCATACGAGCGATTCAAAAATCAAGCCCCAGCTTCTAATCCTACCACTCGTCAACTATTTCAAAATTCAAAAAAAAAACAAATTTATTTATTACAGAAATTGGTACATTTACACTCGTACTCGTATATCGCACTAATGCCCAAACTAGGTGTGGAATACACCCGTATCTTGGGAATTAGGTCTACCCGCTTGTAAAACAATCTTTTGTACACTTCGTCATTTTAGTTAGTTATTACCTATTATTTATTTATTTATTGAATGTAAATTTATATATTTATATTTGTTATTCACCTACATCTACACTAATATTATAAAGAGGAAAGATTTGTACCTATTTTTGTATGTTTGTATGTTTGTAATGAATAGGCTCCGAAACTACTGAACCGATTTGAAAAATTCTTTCACTGTTGGGAAGCTACACTATCCCCGGGTGACATAGGCTATATTATATTTTGTAGCGAGGCCGAAGGCCGAGCTTACACTCGTGCGAAGCCGGGGCGGACGGCTAGTACTATATATTTGAACTTGATTGAAATTAAAATTTGAATTTTTGAATTATTTATATCATATAAATAGTAAATCCTGACGTGTAGAACAAAACTTCAATTTAAACATTTATTTTAGGCAAAACCAGTAACCATGGTCTTAAGTTTCTAATTCGATAGTTTTCATTAATATCATGATATGTGTGTCATAGATGCTTTACTATGAGATACATTCATAATTTACCTAAGGGAAATCATTGTACTCTTCATTATGAACAACTTTTAATACGAGACCAACCCTGAAATATTTATTTATTGTTCCCATAACGAAATATCCGTATATTACTTAAAATAACATTCACAAACAAACGTCGAATTACGTTGCGCTGATTTTCCTATCTCCAGACATCCTACAAGTACTGTGTACCAGCTCTGGCTTGTCAATACGTTGGGGCTTAATCCCAGATGCTCCTAAAATCTATATGTAAATGAGAGACTAGGGACGCTCGGCTCACATTATATAGTTTACTGAATTCCGGTGCTAAGGAAAAACAAACGTGGCAAAACACTAATTGTTGAGTTATTGTTATGCTGCTTAAACCTTGACACAGTAAAACTACTCTTACATAGGTCTAAATAGTTCAAAAGTCTAAAAGTATGTGTAGCGGTTGACTTGACTAAAATCATCATTTTAAAAGCTTTTTTAAACTGAATTAAACACTTATGTCCAATCGATTGGGCTGAAATTTTGTATACATGATGATAATAATTATTTTGCCACAAACTTTATTATAAGTATTATATTGTAATTCTGTGCTCAAGTTTTATTAAAATCTGAACATACACATTTAATTTGGTTGTCAATGCATGCTTAGCTAAATGACGAGTCATTCTAAATCCAATCGCACCAAATTCTAAATGGCGAACTCCCAAAACATGGCGGCCAGTTATTTTTTATGCACCCCTCTGATATAGGTATCAAACCTTTTCAAGGTTTGCTGAGAAGAATACGAAATAGAAAATGACGTCACATTAAATTCAACATGGCGGACGCCTAAAAGCTTGTTTTTAAATAGATCTTATATTTTTTTTTATATCTTATCAAATTTATAGACATCGGCGAGGTTTTTTTTGAGAAGATTCCAAAATTATACAACAATGAATACTCTGTTTTTTTAGTAAATACTATTATGATTCATTATACTTAGTTATAGAATATAGTTGGGAATAGTCATTAGAGAGACGATGCGGTGCAATAGAAATTTAGTGAGTTATCATAATATGGACATTTGTATTTATTATTATAATATTATATAGCTTTGTTAGTAATAGTTTCAGTCCGTCATTAGACGCCCGTTCTAGCTAAATCTCTTTGTCTAAATGTTTCGCAAACCGGGTGTGTGAAAGAGGGAATGATCCTAATTTCCTTTGTAAGAATTTTCAGACAGACTAGAAAGTTTCAATCTCTATATTTTGGCTTGTCTGAGAGGTTTGCTAAGGTATTTGCTTACGGTTTGCTAGTTAATATTAATACAAGCTAACCGTACCTACTCCAAAACTACTACCGAATTAGGCTCTTGCGTATACTCGGAGCTATAAAACTTAAATTGATATACCTACCCTCAGATCAGACAAACAAGGGAGATATGCCTTAGTAAAATTACGTTCATGTTTAAATGTCTCAATTTTTCATTTATAAGTCACTATTCTGCTACACCTCTGAGTATGGCTCACTTGCTAATTTTTACGCACTATAAAAAACTTGTAGCGACATCAATGAACTAATAATTCACATATAAAAACCGACTTTGACTTCTTAAAAATGTCAGAACTGGAACAATTGAAATGGGACCACACGGGAAGCGCCATCTTTAAAAAAAAACATCAAATTCTGTTCACCCAGTCGAAAGTGCTGAGGTAACAAACAGAAAAAAATATTTTCAAAAAATACAGTCTAATTGAGTACCTCCTCCTTTTTGGAAGTCGGTTAAAAAAGGGCGACAAGGTTGTCTGCTGGGTAAAATTGACTAAAGGCATCAACCCGGATTAAGGCCAGATGCGTTCGCACCCGCCACGCCACCTTACCATATCTCCCTCGTAAGTCTGGTCGAGGATATACCTAATGCATATAACCCAGGCGGTGGCTGAAAGCGATCTATCTGCACCCAGACAAATAAATTTTCGCATCCCCGGAACGTTTGCCATAAAGGGAGTGTTTTGGGACCAGTGTAGTGTAAATCACGGTCTGGCGCAGCCGTTCTGACCGTAAACTGACTTTTGGAATTGTATACGCCAATTCTCGTGCGCGTACAATTTAATCTTGCTAAGTTAATGTGGCGTGAAGTATGTAACAATTAGTGAATATTTAATTCACGCTTCAGTACGTCCACATGGCCACAGTAGATATATAAGCTAAATCAGTAGTTCAACTTAGACACGTCTTTGAATTCAATGCCTACTGTTGGTCACAGGGCTAGGGTTGCTACTATCAGGTTTTAAGTTTTTACACACACACACACACACACACACACACGCACACACACACTGTGAATCTCAATGACGCACTGCACGAGCATTATTTTATTCTTTGTCATTTCGGGACTTAGTTCCTACTGGTATCAATGTTAGTTTATCTAATACACGCATATTCCAGACCATCTATTGCGAACGCGTTTTCCATAATTGCCTCCATATACAATAGTGTAAATCATGATTAGTAAGGTATGATTTGCATTTGATTTCATGGACAATTTGTGCAATACAGCTTTGTGCTAGTATTTCTAAAATGCAAACTGTGTAAGTGTTAATGTGGTATATTTAAAGATATAGCACATTCACACTGCCCACATGGATCTGTATTTTATCGCTCTCGTCACGCTAAAATCCCAACTTCCTAAAGGAAGTTGCAGCACACGTTTTAGATACAAACTCTATCAGCAGAAATCTATTTAGTTGAATACAAAATGTTTCCTCGACGTTTTGACGCGTGCAAGGCAAGAAACCTTCCGTACAAAGTGTTATTGCGATTGTTCGCGAAGAGATGCGAGTTCTTTGTGCTGTATGTACTACTTGATAGCCTTACTCCAACTCTCAGCGTGGGGAGGAACTGGGACAGACCTATTTTCCGCGTTTTAAGTTTTCTTGTGGAACTCATTTTGATGTACATAATACTTTATGCCTTTTTATCATTGTATTCACTACAAAATTGTCATTACCACGTTATAACAAGCTTAGTACCTTGTGCGGTAATTTTGATAATTTTAAGAGAACTTATAAACCCCACTAACTACACAAACTAACAGTGATTTAACAAGTACGAAAAATGCTGCATTTCGTTCACAACATTGTTTACACCACTTTAAACTATCACCATCACCACTGTAAAATAAAATTGTAATAGCCTTTTTCAGTTTTTAACTAAAGTTTTAATCCTGCCGGTTTTCACTAAAACCGTAACAGCTTTTTGTTATTTGCGCTCAAAAATGTTGTTGCTATAAACCCCCATCTCTGTCAACTTTTACTGCTGTACGTAAATAATATCATCTGGCTTCCTTGCGTTGCTATGCAGTAACTTTTTTCTTCATGATTACATGTACTAATTAGTAAGCTTATTCTCTAATCTAACTACGATTGTATCATATGACCCACAAACTATTCTGAATCCAGTATTCCATACGATGTACTCTTTAGTCCCACATATTATGTACCTTGTATAGAATTAGACTCCAGACATTGTGCTAAGGCGCTTGTAGTAAAGATAACTGGCTCGATATCTAGTTGGTTGGCATTTTCTTCATGAACTAAATGTGAACGTTACTTGTAAAGTTACTGCGTCACGAGATAAGGGAACCTTATTTATGATTCGTCGGCTTCCAATGTAGGCATTCCATTCACCTAGGCAAAATGTTGGTAATCTTCGAAGCTGAAACTGATTACCCAATTTATTTTCACGTTGCTTCCTTCGGGCTAGATAAGCGAAGAGGGGAAACTACGGCAGAGCTCAATTTTTTCTTCTAAAATGCCAGCTAGTATTGGTTAGTATTGGTTCATTTACATAATGTACCAAGTAATGTACCGTACTAAAAGACATGCTGGATTTTGTAATCAGAAATTTATAACTTAACCGTCGAGTTCAACTTGATCAGCTTTCATTTTACAACCTTTTTGCACAACCCGAAAAGAAAGTTATGCTTTCTACAGCCCGTTGAATGCATTTGAGACTTGAAGCACAAAGCATGCCACACTTCTGACATAATGTTTTATGTTATCACAAGTGAGAGAAAAAAAGCCATTCAGCATTTGTACATTTAAACGTATTGACACAACCTTGAATGAAACACCAATAAAAATATTCAGTTAATACATTCATTCTTCATTCACTGACAGACGACGCACACGCCGCTGATCTAGAAGCATGGATTTTTGCACAAATGTTTCTTATGTAACTGAGGTGAGCAGTAAGCAAGGACTTTAAAATTTATTCCCTAAAAGAGTTAATTAAAAAGGGAATGATAGTTTGTATGGAAGTTCGTCATTTTTGAAGTTAGAAACGCGGAAATTGATACTCAGCTTTCTGGAAGTTGCCAATGGGAAATCGGGCACACGGCTAATCTCAAATAATTGCCATCTCAGTTTAGCTACCACCACGTGGGTTCTCATAATGAGGGAAATTAGAGGCACTAATTATTCTCTACTCTTCAGGGTGTCTCGCCAAAGTTTTGCACTTCAAAGGCAAGGCTCGCTTCAAAAACATTTCTGAACTGTCTTCGCTAATTAATCTTGACTGAATACTTGCTCTACGTAATTTTGGTTTAATTATTTTTCCTTTTCGTGACAGAGGTGTGTGTGTCTCAAAGAACCTGTTGAAATTATAGTAAAGTAATGGATGCTGAGTTTGACTTTATAGAAGATGTTCTGACAGGCCTGGCGCACTCCGCACTTTAGGTATGAAGCTACAAGTAGTCGTCTTGTCGGACTTTCCGTGCCCGCTGCCGCGCGATAGACAGAGATAACGCGACAAGAGTTACGCGATAGACAGAGAGGCAACTTCTAGGTTAATATAGCTGTAGGTAGTTAGCGCTCGCACGTCCTGAATTGCACTTTATTGTGTAGAAGCAAGAGTCGCTACATATTTAAATGATTTTGTGGAGTGAATTTTCTGCACTTGTACTTATGTATGTATTCTGTGGTTCTGATACAAAAATGTTCTGTTAGTCCTTTGTTTGTCCAAACTGTTTCTAAAACTTCAAAATGTTGCTGAAAACCGTTGTGAAATCGATATTTGAAGATCATAATATGCGACGCGAGACGAATGCCATCTACTACTTGACCACAAACTACCGTCTCCATGTCAGGTAGACGCCCGATTTATGATATATCACTAGTATTGAACCTCTCGTACAAGCACTCCCAATCGTATAACAGAATGCGTCCAGAATATTAGATGCTTTGAAAGCATGAAACGTGGAGCATCGTCCGTGAAATATTGGTAGTTTGCAGACCCCGGCTCTGCGAAAGTTTTATATTTATGTTTGAAAGCATTTAGCTTTCCTCCATTTACTTCACTTCACGTGTGTTCTTATAGCCGGGGAGCCTAACTTTCCGGGTAGAATTACCCATTGGCTTAGGAATTACTCCGTTGAGAATATTATTAAGATAATGAGTCATTATTCTGTTACAGAAACGCTTTTACTTTCTGAATAGTCTACGTTATTGTTATTTTAAAAGTTCTCGGTTCTGGCAGCTCGCAGTGGGATCTAGAAGCTCTCTAATAATTTTACGTAAATTAGCGTACTTATATCACAGTTTTTAAATTTTTTTAAGGTTGATAGTCTATGCGTTCGACACAGCTCATCTTGTGATAAATAATGGTATGGTCAAAGATAAGGAAAAACGCTTAGCCTGGAATGGGACCTGGGGCATAAGCTTAGGCTTATGTCACAAATGTGACCTTTGTGTTTCGGATTGCCATTCCTGGCGAAGTATATTATTATACCATGGATAAAATGATCATTCATATTCATCATTTTGTCTTGTACGCAAGTAGGCTACCTGCCTACTTGCGTACAAGACAAAATGATAAAATAATCGTTCATTTAAAAAGACTAAAAAAATGTTTACTCTCACGCATAAAGCATTTCCAAACCCATCAGCGTACCAACTGGTACATCGATGCCCAAAATCTATAACTTTGTAGCTTTTAAATTGGTTAACATTTATGTTGACACTGACACAGAGAAATCTTGTAATCGACACGGGTTTAAATATTTACGCACGTGTACTGCGTACATAATGTGCCAACAATATATTTGTACGTGGTGTCATAAAGCTGAGGTACAAGCGATAATTTACGAGCAGTCTATAAAGAGCGAGAAAATAGGTGCGCCATTTTAACAAGCCGTCAAAAGACCCAGGCACAGGGTCGTATGTGCAAACATGTTACCGAATAAACAGACGCTTAGAGAAACTCAATAGAAACCATGATCATAGCAACGTTACTACCGGCTCTAATTTAGTTTGCTGCAAACAATCATCCAGACGAGAGACTTGCGTACTCGAATACTCAATTAAGACAACCCGTAAAACATCCCAAGCCTTCCCTTTCTCTTCTTACCCTCTGTAACTCCAACCGCCAATTTATTAGACAAACCATTGAACCGTATTTTAGTCTCGACGCCCGTTATTGGACTAGAAGAATTCGTCGAACTGTTCCCTATTCTTTAACAAAATGGTCGAAAAAAATGTCCACCATTTTTTGTGTCACCACTGTTATGGCTCGTAATTTATCAGGACCTTCACCTGCATGGCTCGTTTTTGCTCCCACACGGAGACAATACCTACCCATTTTGCCGGTGAGATTACACACAATGGACGGCCGGGTCTATCGACTACAGTATCCTTATCAGAACTAGTTCCACTGCTATGGTTTCGGCTCTATGTCAATGACGCAAAATGTGCCGAAGTTTGAACTGAACAGGTTATGTCGAGATATCCAGACGCAAGACGTATGCATATTTATAGCACCTCCATACCAAGAACTATGACATTATGGTGGCTACTGTAGCGTTAGAAACACGTGACTTCCGCTGTTGAAATAGATTGACCGTCTGTTCTCGATATATCCTGGAATACTTTCTCAGTTTGTTATTGTTATCAACATTCATAAATATTCGTGAGATTACGTACATTAAAGTCTTTCGGTAATAGTAAATATTGTAAAACGTTTTTAGCTTTTACTTCCACTCCGTTATGTTCGGTTGGATCCACAAAATATCGCCTCAAATCGGAGCTTTCCAAAGGATTTTGTAGAGCGCTCGCCGTTCGGCAGCTTTCAGAAATATCTTTTAGAATGAAATTCTAAGAATTCGCTCCCTCTTCATCGTTTTATATTTAAAGAAAACGAAATATGTATAAAAACTTCCAATAGTTGGACGGAAAGAGCTTTATTTTATAACCGGGCTTTATCGTGTGAATGTCTCAAGCCGCGACTGTCGTGAAGTCGTCAGACTGCGCAAGTTAGAGTATTTTTTTATCGTATCGAACACGCGAATAATGTTTCAGTAAGGAAATCAGATACCGTGAATTATTCAGGTTATTACGAAGCTGATTACCAGCTGACCTATATTCGCGAGGCGGAATATAGTGGCCTGCCCTGCCTTCATAGCGTATGTTAGTTGACATTTCAGCAAACACCTTCCTGTTTCACTGCTCGGTCCAAATTACGTTTCTACATTTTGTTAGAAGATTTTCAATAACAATTCCCCTGGCTGTGCGAGCGGTAAGGAAGCGGAGGCTCTGATGACAGATTCAATCCATTATACACAATTTCCTTAAATGTGGAGTAACTCGGCAATAACTTACAATCAGACTTTGTCCTCCGTTTTGACTCTATTTTAATAGATTATGTTTGCACCCCAAATACGAATACGAAGGGTCCCGAGTTTTCTTTGAGCGTTTTTCGATTACAACTCCCCTCATGTCTGGGAGGGGTTTTTATTCCGGATTTTTCCTTGTTTATCTTCGAATCTATTGTACGGATAATGAAACATTTCCCTTGTTTTCTTTCTAACACGCCTAATTATCGTTATATCCCACTATAATATTATAAATGTGATAGTGTGTTTGTTGGTTTGTTTGTCAAATTGACGGATCGACGCGACATATTTTTTATCCCGAAATAATGCACGATTAGGGAATGTCGACATGAATGAAAATGCGAGGTATAGCTAGTATTTTATTAAACAAATGTACAACATAATAGATGTGAATCCCTATTGTATGATTTTTAACAGATTTGATGTGGTAAACCTAAAAAAAACATCTTAAGTAACTCTTTTTTTTGTAAAGACCAGATTTAAAGATTTTTTATTGCTTAAAAAAGTAACACCTTAAAATTATATTTTACTACGATCCCACCACACTAGGACAAAGCCTGTCTCGTGGGGGCCTTAAAACAAATTAACAAAAATAATATACTTGACTATGTACGAAAATACGACAAGAGCTCACAAATAACAAAAAGTTAAAAACATTACATTAAGAAATAATTTTAAGAAAATTTTCAGTATCATCATAAGATAAGGATAGAAGCCACTTTTGAACAATGCGCTTGGCCTCGTTAACCGAAAAGTATGTAACATATAGCGTTTTAACAATTTTGTTGTAAATATATGGGATCAGGAAGTCAGGAAGTTTTTGAGCGAATTTAGTGCGAACATTTCTTAATCTTTTTGTTTACTGGTGAGTTTAGATTAAAACAATACAAGGATGAAATATGAAAAATCAATACTTATCGGTAACGTTACATTTTGATCGAAGTGAATACAATGTTGCATAAAGAAAATAAATTTCTTTGTAATAAAAACAACGTGGAGCTAAATTTCAAACTTTTACCCAGCCAACACAACAACCACACATGTTAATACCTCAGTATGATGTAGGTATATCAGGTACGTGTGTATATCAACAGATATGGGATCAGGAAGTCAGGAAGTTTTTGAGCGAATTTAGTGCGAACATTTCTTAATCTTTTTGTTTACTGGTGAGTTTAGATTAAAACAATACAAGGATGAAATATGAAAAATCAATACTTATCGGTAACGTTACATTTTGATCGAAGTGAATACAATGATGCATAAAGAAAATAAATTTCTTTGTAATAAAAACAACGTGGAGCTAAATTTCAAACTTTTACCCAGCCAACACAACAACCACACATGTTAATACCTCAGTATGATGTAGGTATATCAGGTACGTGTGTATATCAACAGTGTATAGAGAGATTTTGTCGGGGGAAAGATCCATTGTGGTAACCCTCTTAGTCGTCGGTCCCCTTTTCCAAACCAAGGGTAAGCCGGAGTGGCTGCTTCTAACTCGCTTACAAAACTTGCTTTGGTGAACCGAATGCCTATATTTTACACAACTTTGTATAAGCTTAAAAGCTCTGCACAGCGTACTAACCGCGGCGGCATTTCGTAAACAATTTAAATTTGTTTCATACAAGTTTGATTTTAAGAGTGTGCCGGCTGTTATAATTTATAGCTAATAAGCGAGCACTCACGCTGTATAAAACAATATTCGGTCAGCCACCCATAGAGTTTTTACGCAAACATTTTCCAGAAAGTACCTATATTTTATGAAGCTCTTATAAGTTTACGATACGGTACGTTTTTATGAATGTTATTATTTACTATGTACGCTCGCCGTTTGTTTTCGCAGAACAAGAAAGACTCAAATATATTTTTCAGCAGTTCAAAGTATCGATTTCATAAAGTCAACGCTATCATCCCTAAAAAAAATTCGCTTGATAGAATTTCCATTAAATTGCCTTCTTGCTGTGTCGTGTTAACTCGTGTTACCTATTTGAATAAATTTTCTGAGCAGCGTTTTGTTAGATGTCTAATAGTGGAGGTTGAGCTAGTAGGACCAAGGATTCATGATCGATCTTGGTAGGACCAAGTGGTTTGTAACGACGAACATCAATTTGTAAGTATACTCATATATATCTCAATTCAGATATTGTTTATCTAAAAATAATATACGAAATATATATAAATAGCTATTTGTGTACAAGGGTGGACACGTTGTTGTTGACAGCTTTCACTAAATTGACAATATATCAGATATCTTCGTGTAGGCCAAGAGCACAGAGTATGCTTTAGTCCTTTTTCTGGGGCCTAGGGACCCTTGATTTCGGAGTTTTTGGCCGTCTGAAGGCCCCTGACATGGTTTACCTGTCATTGTTGTAAACCAACTGGGACCTTCGGTAGCGCTCATTGGTCAAACGCAAGCCTATTACGGAATAAAAAAATAAAAAAACAAAGACTAACCGTGTCGACTATTGCTTAACATCGGTAATCAGTAAGAATTACCTATTCCAGCAATACGAGCGCTACATAAAAAAAATCAACCTAATCTTTGAACAGATTCCATATAATTAATTATAAAATAATTTTAATATTCCCTGAAGTGGATGAAGCTACCGTGAAGCAAAACTTGACCGTTCACAAAGCGTGTCTTCATCGCGGAATGTGCCTCGTCTTCCGTCGTCTTTAAAATAATTGGAGTGGCCGCCTAATGCGGCGGCATTTGAGGCATTAACTAAATCACCCTCAAAGAGACTGTTTATATCTCATTCATTATTGTACGCGATTTTTTTCTTATTCGCTACGTTAGAATATGGAGAAAAAAATCATCTACTCGTCGAAATGCAAGTAGAATAGTATAGAGCGATGTGTTCAATAAACATTTGATAACGGAGATAAAAGGATCGAATCCAGTCACTTTAACTAGACCAGTGAATTAGTGCTGAAGAAACCCTTGATGTCCTCTAGATGTGGTACGAGTATCTCTAGATATAGATATTATTTACTACCCGACTGCCTAAAATGGAGAGTAATTTTTTCGGGTGTTATTTATGTTTGAATAATTGTTCATTTTACAAACGGCGTCGTTTTGCAAAATGCTGAAAATATTGTAAAATGCCTCCTCATTTTGTAAAAGTCCATTAAACGCAAATGACGATTCAAACGTTGCTCCATTTTCAAAATGCCGCGCCAAATTATAATAACCATAGTTTTGCGGTCGGCCCTAAGGGACCTCCCTTAAGCTTCTGGCTTTTATATATTATCTAGGAGTATGGTCCACAAGACTTGGTGGCATCGGGGCGCTGTGTCGGTTATGTGACTCATTTCGAGCCGTCCGCCCTAACCTTCTATTTGTCCAAAATAAAAACACAATTTTCCCTGAATAAAACAGGTGACATATCACAACAGTTTTATGCATCCTTCAATCATGGACATTTGACTCTTGGCAATGAATACGATCAGGAGCATCGTCGATTTGCTTTCGGCCTTTTGCAAATCAGCAAGCATTAATAAACAGACGATGCTGTTTGTAAAATGCCGAAATATACGATCTGCCGACGACGTCTATATTACCTCTTTTATCCTAATGGGTTTGACAGAATTTGTAGTGTTACGTGTCGTTAAATTCGCCTTTATTTCGGGAGTGTCATAGGCTACATTTTGCAATGGGGTTTAATGTAACTTTTTTTCATAAACTGCTGACTATCTCTATCTGACTATCTTTTGTAACCTCCTAGTTTTGTGGAGTAGTGGTCTAATGACCCTTTAGAAATTTAAGAAACTGCGTAAACACTAATGGGGGTGTTTATATTATATTATGAATACCTGCTTATTTTCCACAACACACCAAACAACAGACCATTTTGTTTACACCGTACTCCAGTTTATTACTCGATAACACGTTAACCCCTAATAAAACTAATTAATTACCTTCTCACTGATAAATAGGAGGATAAGAGATTTATTGTTCTGCGAAGATAAGATTTTCGGATAAATCAGAACGTGCCCCGTGTAACGTTACACTGTCTATTCCCAGAGATTATCCAGCTATTATTGATATATTACCATTTATTGTTGTCGACGAAACTCACGAAAGTCAGTCGTAAAGGCGTCCGTCGCTCGTAAAAGCTCCTATATTTGGAATGAAATTAAATCTTTACCAATATTGCCGTTTCAAGTGTTCATGTGAGAGCAGACGCCGTACCGCATTACACTAAAGGCAGTATAAAAGTATTCCCTGAAGTGGTTTTGCGACAGCATGCTAAGCGGTGAGCATTCAAAAGCTTCTATTTGCGTCCAATCATTATGCGCCAACACGCGCCTTTAACTGTGTAACAGTACCCTACTCGTTTCCGTTTGCCCTCCCTCCTCTTTCTTCTTTATTACCGACTCATTTGTACCAGACATTTGACTCGAATTTGTCTATATTTAAACGAAATCGGAAAGGGTTTAGCGGGGGCTAAATCAAGTGTCCGATCCCTTTGTAGAACCAACGAGATTCTTATCGAGAGTGACTCGTTAAATAATTTGATAGGCACGATCTCTCGCCTCGAAATTGTTTTCCATTTAGCCCTAAGAGCTCGAATATTTATGCTCAACTGTAGAGTAAACGCTTTTAAACCGTTAAACTGGGCAGGGTGGTTTTATGGACGATATTTTGCGCTAAAAATATTTTCTCATTCATTCTTCGAACGGTGATTTGTTGGAATAGTTTTTATAGCTTTACAGTTCCCGTGTAACCAATTCATATTGCACCATGCAGGCCGGTTATAGCTGTCGCATATTTGAACCCACGTAGATGCTGAATGTGTCTGATATTTCTTTAATGTTAATTCTTACAAGAACTCAACAAATTTTTTAATTATATTTTAAGTAAAAAAATATAAATGTTTATTCAGTTTTATGTACAAATGTATATGAATTCTTACCACTGAATTTTAGGCTTCCGCAAAATCATACCAGTGTTATAATGTATCGTCTTTTTTCCTTTATTCCACAAGGAGTAGGGAGCAGAGCACATTAACTTTCTCCACGTCATTATCATTCGCCATGTCTGCATTCACCCCTTTCTTCCAACCTACGGTGCTATCTTACGCTTCAGCTTCTTTATCGATTTTATGTTGTTTCAGATGCCCATAATGATTTTATGAGAGCGTGTCGTTTGTAAGCGGGGAGCGTGATGGGGCGCGCGCGGTACGTCGCGTGCGCGATTCTGCTGCTGTGCCCACTGGCACTGAGCCGGCATGACGATGACTTCGCATTTGACAACAGCGAAGAGTTCCAGGTAAGTGTAATATTTGTTAAAAGGCTCTACCAAATTTCGGAGCGATGGAGAAAAAATTAATAAATGGAAGCGTTATACCTACAGTTTCCCCTTTAGCACTTACACACCCCCTCGGTCCTCCATTCGCATACATTTTAAGCACATCGTTTGCAGTTGTGTGCGCTCAATATTGAAGTGTACGTTTGTAGAACTAGTAAGAATATCTCAGTGTGTGCAATAGGTGTTTACCTCGCCCCCTACAGTTTTTGGCAAACTTTTTTTCGGTATACTAGCTCGAGTTTAAAGGCAGATCCAAACTATATATTATCAAAAGGCCGAGCGGTAGCAAGAGCTCTTTACAATCTGAGGGCACCCGGTTCTATCCTTTACCCTGCACAAATGACTTATTTAGTGTTTAAATACATTATGTGCAGTTTTCACAAATACATCGTGAGAAACCGGTATGTCGGAGAAATTTAAAGAGAAGTAAGTTCAAAGACATATGACATTCACCATCATGTACTAGGCCAGCATGGATTAGGGTCCATCCTCTCTCTGAGAGTAGGCCTGTGTCCCAGCAGTGGGTACATGCTAGGCTAATTATGATGATGATACCAACTTTAGAGAGTCCGGACCCTAATTATAGGTATTAAACCATAGCGCTCTTAAATCCGGGCCTGTGGTGTGGTCAGACCTCAAATCAGACAAGCAAGGGAGATATGGTGGCAGTTGAGAATGTATCGGGTTAGGCCTGAAACATTCGACATCAGGCTTGATACTCTGTAGTCGAACTCACTTGCCTTGCCACCTTTTTGCATGTGAACTATTAATTGGTTCATTATAGTCGCTGCAAGTTTCTTAATGTGGGTAAAATGAGTGAGTGATAAAATGACTTACAGTATATGCGTTAAGCAGCTTAGCAGTGTGAAGTAAAAATTAGGCGAAACACGGAGACTTTCGAACACGAATGATAATATAATTGTAATTAGACATAATATCTCCCTTGTTTGGCTGATCTCGGTCAGACTAACGTTCTGTAAACAATCAAGTTCAATTCGCAATTTACGACACGACCAGGCATTCCCGCTCTCAGTACACATGAATATGCACTTAGTTGGAAAGAAAATAAGATAGGTATCCAAAAGCGAACTTTGATGTAAAGCATAATCGGCTAGCCGGTATCTACTGATAGAAACCACACTGATGGGCAGAATAAACGTTGACTCGCTCAATTTCCGCGTTCCCTCGTATTTGCAATAGAATTTGTAAAAAGTTCACTGAACTTCCCCTCTCCCAGCTCTAAATCATAACCAGTGCTCAGCGTTATGACATTAAATCGCGACGCTCCGATGAATAATAATGCAGACAGCGGCGCCACTGCTTCCTCTCTTCCGACTACCTCTGACGGGTACAAATAGTTCTCTGGTGAAGCTATTTGTTAACACATCCGCAACTTAAATTAATATGGATTAAGGTGCTTAGTTAGCGGAAACCGTAACTGCCAGAGTACTAACTGAAAGTTGGAGAGGAAAGCTAACAGTTGTACAATTGCATTGTGCAAATGCTCTACCTCCATTCGCTATTCGCAATGCACGGAGGCAATAATTTCAGTGTGCTGTTTACAAGCAATAACGCTAATCCAATTTTAGCTTACGGTGGTTTTATAACCGGAGCTAAGCTCAACTAGTTTAACTACGCTTTCAAACTTTACATGTCTATGAGTAGACATATTGAACTGCTTGCTTGAAAATGTCTAGCTATTCTGAATTTCTTTAATGACCTAAAATTATGAATCCATTTAGATTTTAGATCTGATTTTATGGATTCACCAATGTAAAAAAAACAGTGAATAGAAAGAATCAATTTATTTATATTTGTCAGAACATGGAAGGTACATACATATAACTAGCATATAGGGTCATACAAATTGAAATGTTGTATCTCATGTCTTGTTACCGGCAAGTGCCTTTATTAACTAAACAAAATACAAGCTAGCACTAACACTACAAATGTCTTTGATATGTTAGGAACTTTGGTATGCACTAGCTGACCGAAAACGTTTTTACAAAACCCCAATAGAAAAAAGCACATTTAAAATTTTTCTAATTTATTTTTTCTAAACCACATCAGTATTGAGGCAAACAAAACTAAAAATAATATTCAAATCGGTTAAGCCATTTTTTTTTTTGCGACTAACGAATGCCAATAGATTTTTATATATTTACTAGCGGACCCGACAGACGTCGTCCTGCCCGACCGGGTCCAATTGTTTTTTCAAATCACCCAGGAACCCATTGAAATCATCATAATTAGCCAGAAGACATCCAATGCTGAACATAGGCCTCCCCCTTTAACTTCCACACTGCACGACATCCTGCCATCTGCATCCACTGGATGCCCGCGACTCTCTTAATGTCGTCAGAATGAATACCCATTGAAATATACATGATAAATTTCATCCAAATCTGTCCAGCCGTTTAGGAGGAGTTAGGTGACAAACACACGTACAGAAGAATTAAATATTATAATTAAATATTATTATTTTGGTTAAAGATTATAGAAGCCATACACAATAAACTTTTTTGCATGAGTGCGGTCTACGAATTTTCTTCACCTTGTGTTACAAATATACCACTATTTTCTTGTTTCAGGTTGAATTGACAGCGAATCATTCAGAGATAGCAAAAAATGGCCTAAGAAGGTTGTGGGGTGTCCCCGACACGTCTGCCTACGTGGGACACTTGTTTCGAATGGAAATCCCCAAACAAGCCTTCTCCGGAAATGTTGTAGCTTATAAGGTAAACTCTTCAATATTAGATGCGACGTCTAACACCATCAGTGATCCAAAACCTATACAAAAAACTTGCTATTGACCCTCGACAATCTTAGTAGTCGTTTATAGTGGTAATTTTCAAGTACGCCTGGTTCTCAGCCTTGTAAAATATGACATGCTGTCATCCCAGTTGAAGAACACACCAAGAACCGCTTGTCTTAAAACTTGTAGTTGCGAAGAAATTATAAAGGGATCCGGAGGACGAGAAAATATTAAAATCTTAATCAAAATGTTGCATGGCAATGGCGTGTGCAGGTCCGCAGTGAAGATGGGCGTCGCGCGCCAATTTGGCTGGCGGTAGACTCGCGGCACGGACTGATCAGCGGTGTGCCGCAGAAGCAGGACCTCGGGCCGCACACCTTCACTGTCACAGCGCATGGGAACACGCACGGACTCACTGCCACAGATTCCTTCACCATCGAGGTTAGTACCCAGCTTAAATAACACTGAACATTGACGTGTTTATATAAGTGTATAAGTTGGGATGAACACAGCTGCCGCGTGCTTACCATGCTACCAGATCTGTCAGTTTTTGTCAGATTCTCTGTATGGAATCTACATCAAATTTCCTTTAGCAGATTTCGCTATCCTTTGTCCTAACCAAATCCTAATTTCTTATACTTTCCAGGTGAAGAAAGCTCATGAGAAGCCTCATTCGAAGTATGGCTCGTGTATCGGTGACGAAAGCCGCCTCGTTGTGGTGATCCTGATCGATGGAGCGTTCGGCAAGATCCCTCCGCGCCAGAGGATCCGAGCACTCATGCAGCTCGCCACCTTCATGGCGCTCGATGGGGTAAGGAAAAGAGTTCATGAAAATTACCTGTGATGAAAATAGTTAGAGAGACCTTTAAAAAAATGCATTAAACTGGCACTCACGCAGGTAAATCAATGCACTGCATGAGCAGCAGGGCTTGCTGTTTGACGGTGGATAGTGTAAGGAAATTTAAGTCGGTGATTCAAATATATTTTAACATAGGTCAGTGGACGGCTAATCATTGAGATTGTGCTCGATTGGTCTATTAGCTATGTTTTAGACCACCCAAAGGCCTCTGAAATATCCAATTTTAAAGTCTCATTTCCTGTTGGTCCCATGTTATGAATATTTTAGGACATTTTAATTATTACAGGATGAGTTCTGGATGGAACCATACAAGACTGAGACAACGCACACTGACGTCATTTTAAGCGGGGCTGGCTCCTCGCCGAGAAAACACGATGCGACCACTGCCATCTATTTGAACGTAAGCATCCTATACAAATATCAAGGTGCTGTGATCAAATGATTGAAAACGGAATGGCCCATAATCTATAATTGAAGTATCTATAATATTGTTTCCACTTGCCACTTCCCTATTAGGACTCGTATCTAGAACTCTCATTAGTTCTCGAATGAGAAACCTATACTAATTTAGAACCACTATTGGCTTAGAAGGAAGCTAGTAAGAGACAAAGCCAAGATATGGCAATCTCGACCGTATAGGACTACGAAAGTGCTCGAGATACCGCCCAATTCGTACCTGGCTGGGTACACTCCACTTTTCCTCCAGGCAGTGTACCCTAGCGCCCTACCTCGCCATGAAAAACTCGAGGCTAATTCCTCTACCTCAGTAACAGAGAGAGTGGGAAGGACGAGCATAATGAAGGCTACTGTTTGTTTCTATATGGAAAGTTCAAGACACCTTTAAACCTCGAAAGCTAGCCGCGCTTTTCCGCGTACTTTCTTAAAGTTGATTAAAAGATGCGCTTGACATCATGTGGCAATTGTTCCCAAATGTTCAATTGTTCATAGCTAAAGTTACATCCGTCATGTAAGGACGCAAAGTATATCAGAAAATATGCCACTGCCGAAAAGAGCCTGGAACATATATCATCAGGCTAGTTTTAAATATCGTACTATTTTTCAGGTGGGGTGCGGCAACCGACTATGGAGCCAGCACAAAGTCCTAGTCGCTGGGCTCAGGGAGCAGTCTCGCGACGGAACCCTCTCGCACGTGGTGCGGCTGCCCGTGCTCGGCTGGCGGCTATTTGCCGTCAAACCCGTGCCACGGGTCAAACGACAGGTTAGCACCGCAATTAGAAAACAGTTTTAAATCTGGAACCGGCAACTGCCAATTTCAAACGGGTATTTGAGCTTATTAGTTAGGTTTGCGTATCTGACTTAAACGTACCCCGCAGAGCAATATTCGCGCAGCCGAGAGCCTTTGAGGTGGTTTCCTGGCTCTGTAAATGTGACAAGAGTGAGCGCTTGACAGAGGTTCCCGGGTGCAAGTGTGTAATTCAAGCCTAAGGAATAAAACAGTGCTATACCAGCCTGGGTTGTTGCGGGAAGATGGAAAATGAATGAGGCTTCTGGCGGCAATGTTCCAGGGCGGCACTGGTGCATCGCTATGGATTGGCTTTCCTCCGAGGGGATTATAGTAGGTTCACACAACCCACCTGGCTGCACCACAATAGGTTATTCCAAAAAGAAGCCCATAAGTATATCTCTGGGTTGCAGACGCATAGCAAGTGGCAGGTATCGATAGACATACAGGCCATATATTTAAAAAAAACTATTTTCCAGTCGCCAGACGAGGGTTCTGGTGGCGCCCTCTACGACGCCGATTACGACGGCGATGATGACGGCGACTACAGCGGGTATGACGACGTTGATGATGAAGATTATAATAGAACGAACGACATCGGCACCGCGCCCGAACTGGTGAGTCTGACCTTCTGCACCTAGTACATTACATCAGCAATTCACTTGACGTCAATATTTCGATTCGTTATTTCTTGCCCACTTGGATCATCATCATCATCAGCCAGAAGACGTCCACTGCTGAACATAGGCCTCCCCCTTTAACCTCCACACTGAACGACATCCTGCCAACTGCATCCACTGGATGCCCGCGACTCTTGGATACCACCTCATTAATCTGCTAATAAGAAGTATATTCGTATTAGGCGAAGGCTGGATGACATAATAGCGTCTCGTATAAATTTCCGTGATGAGATGTAGGTATATTCGAGTGAGGAGTTATTCACCAACAGTAACGAAGGACTTCGATACAAGTATTCTGTCTCTATCTTTTACATATTCATTGTATGGAGAGTGTCGGAAACAGAAATAATAAAGACGTTATGCCTAACATCAGAGGTGACACACACAAAAAAATAAAATATGAAAAAAATTCTAATACCTTACTTGTACCCTCTAAAATATTGTTAATTTGAAATGTAATAGAATGAAGCGACTGGACTGTACTAATATCGCAAGGTCTTGGAGTAACCCAGAAATTCATTAGATTATTCGAAGTTATCTGAAGTTTTTTCGCGACTTAACGAGTAATTACGAAATATAATGAGATTTGACATCTAATATCTTAAGGCGCAGTGTTTTGCCGCGCAGCATTTTGAACTGATGAAGTTCCAAATTCTGGGTGGCATTGAAGTTTTATGGACAAGCGTGATACTTGCCATCAGGCGAGCAATATGCTCGTTGGATTTAAGAAAAACTTTTTTCTTCATGTTTATTAACTTTTCTAAGGTTACAAATGTCAAGAGCTTTGGTGCATAATGTCTTTATCACACATACATTTACAATGCCTACAATATCAATGTTTTCCTCATATCATATTCTTTGTATGGGACTGTCATACATGTTCGTTTACTAGATTGCATCATGCAATTAATCATTGGAAGAAAAATTTTAATAAACAAGACTTGAACTTTGCTTCTACTTACTACACTGAAGCAAGGTACTAAATCGACAGGAAGTCATTGTAACTACACATAATTATGAACAATTTTTACTATGGGCCAAACTCTGAAATCGCAAAAAGATAGCTATCTTTATCTACACATTTCATTGCGTGTGAATTATATTCTTTTATGAAAAAGCTGACATGTTCCGCTATTTCAGGATTGGCCCCATAGCAAAAGTTATTCATAAAGATGAGTACAATGACAACTTTTTGAGTTTGTATCACCGTTCCGTGTAATTTTGTGTAAAAAAGCAATACTATAATCACGCCCGAGGTCAGAGAAGTCAGAAGCAAAAACAAGTTTATCTTCCAATAAATATTGTCTCTGCTAGTCATCCCACGAACCTGAATGCCTACTCTTGCACTTATCTGTCACTTCATTCATACCATAGAAGCACTGGCGGGTACCCAGAGCATGGAATGCCGAATGACCATATCCAATATCTATAAGAACTCCAGGGCTTCGGCACCAGAAAAACAATCCAATGGTCACCATTTCAACCATCACCTTTAAAATCATTCAAAATTCTTCATAACTATCGATTTCTTTAACCATCGATATGTAATAATCTGGTTTTAAATGGATTTTGAGCTTTGTGTGTGGTTAACATAACGTTGCTTTAGCGTTTGGACGTCGCTTCGCATTACGTGTACATAGAATCAGAATCAGACTAACATGCACAATTTGACGCAAAGCATACTTATGTAATACGAGGACTGTGACTTAGTGAGTGCGCCTTGAATAAACAACAAGCTTAGGGAATTACCACTGATGTTATTAATAAAAAAAAGTTATAGTTATTTTCAATGTAAAATTTAACTCAATCAAAACCCCCTTAAAAAATTATGCTCAATTGCTTAACAAAAAAGGCACCGCCAACAATACTTTTTGGTAGAGTTAAAAAAAAAAATCTGGTAGAAATTAATGTAATACTGTGAAGTCTCCAGTCTTCTATGTCTACGTGCTCCATCTTTGGCCACAACATCGCTTTCCGTCATATGAGTTGGTAGCAAAATGTAGACCTATTCATTATAAAAAAAAAATACAAAAATCTAAATATGGCAAAGTGTATAATTGAATAACAACATGAAGGCTTTAGTCTTAATTTTGGGGTGCCTCTTCAACCAGTGAAGGTTGTGAAACAACTGATAAGGCGAAAGATTTCGGCAGTATTCCCAATTCAACCTTGGCCTTCGTAAGACTTTTTAAGGTCCCAAAGACGCTCTCACTGTGCCTCCGTAACCACACACACTGCTCCGGCGACATCGGTGGCAGTACTAACATGTTACGCGGCGCGCTGCCAGGTGGACCCCCCCACACCCCCGCACCCTCACCGCCACCACCACGGCGTGACCGACAGCGCGCCAACCTCGACCGACAACTTTCAGACCGACACCGCCAACGCCGACATCACTTCGACCCTACCCGAACCTATCCTTCCACCTAATATTACCCCCACCGAATCTACAACCACTGTACCTTCTACTTACCCACCCACAAGTGAGGAATTGACCACAGCCCGCGACGAACCGATCCCAGAGTCGACAACTAATTCATATACCACGGAGGTTTGTCGTAACCCGCTCAAGCTTGCGTTGCATGTGTCGGTGTGAGCATGATTGGTTTTGGATGGTTTGAAATACTGCTGTTGAATGAATAGGAAAACTATAACAACCTGAGTCTCTTCAAAGCCAGTTTGATTAGTACTTTCAAGGTTAACTTGTGGCTCAAGATGGATCATGGCCAAACGTAGACCTATTCTATATTAAAATAAAATAGGGTAAACCGAGCTTTTTGAATGATCACAAAGACCACTGACTGTGAAATCATGTAATGGATCAGAGAATAGACCCAAGATTTCAGCGGAAATTAACGCTCTTAAACGAATGCAGTTGTTTTAAAGCGCAATGCTGAACTAAGTAACGTGATATTCTGTTCCATAAAAATGCTTTGAATGTTGAGACAAGTTGCAAGTTAAACACCTGGTAACTTGAAAACCATGTGTCACGTTGCTTAGATGGTCACGGGGCCTAAGTGACGATATTCAACAGCTGTGTTTCAATCAACAATAGTATGTTTTGTGTAAGCAGTGCTCGGGGTATGCTCGAAAATATCTAGGTATGCCAGAATAAGTAGGTAATATTTTTACATTTAGGTGTCGTAGTTAGAAAGTTTTAAAGTTATCTTGATATTTTCTAATATTGGTAATTCGACTTGAGTAGATATTTTATATTTGTAAGTAAAGCTAGAAGGAAGTTTTTTGTTGATTTTTTTATAGATACCTTGTAAGGTAATTTGGGCAAGGTTTTTGTATTTATTTATTTGTAGCATGTAAAATGTCTCATATAGTTCAATTTAGCATGCTCCTTTTCAATATTTGTTTAATATTATTTTACAAAATACTAGCACTGTCTAAAATTGTGTCTAACCACACAAAGACACTGCAATACAAATACAACATAAATAAAAAACTGTGTTAACACAACAACAACTCTAACCAATTTTTAATAGAGCATGACATACTGCACACATTTTAGACCTTACCATAAAACGAATAGAGTACCTTATTCACCATATTTTACTCTTCGACAGGACGAAAAAGTCAAGATTACACCATACTCCGAATCCGCATCGGAATCTTCAAACGTGAACTTCTCTATAGAGCCTATGGTCTCGGTGAAACCGAGACGGTTGGAGGAGTCCTTCTTTGTGGGTGCCGTAGACCCGTCGACCACCACTGAACCGGATACGGTATGTCCGCACCTTAAAAACATTTTAACACTTGGTAGAACTAATTCTGTGAGTGGTTTTAAATCTAACATGGGTCAGATAGTCCTTTGAGTGTAACCATCTTAATCTCTCATCGCCATTTGAGGTGTTTAATGTAAATATCACACTAATAATTTAGACGCTTAGACAACGACGAGCAATTCTGAACGGTAAAAGAAATAGAAAAGAACACCATTTTATAAAACCCGAAACATATTCAGATAAATGTGAATACACTCTTTCTGGGAACTGTATCATACTCTATCGCTGTCACTTTTTCTTTTGGGTGGCTATTATAAAATCTCGTAGAATTTCTATGTCAAAGTATCAATATGCAATTGTATATTTACCTCTCTTTCTTCCGTTGTCTATCCGTCTATCCACCAATCACGACACATCGTGTGAGCGTCCGCATGGCACTTTCAGCAAACCGTAGTAATACGCGCGTCCAACGAACTGCCCGTGATGTCGTCATCTGAACCGACGACTGTGACGTCACCGCCGCCGCCGACGGACCCGCCGACGTCGCCCGAGCCGTCGACAACTTCGTCGACAACTTCCACAACAACAGTGCCGACAACTAGCTCGACGACAACATCGACCATGCCGCCGACAACGGTGCCGACAACGACGCCGGCGCCGGAGACAACTTTACAGGAGGTCACTGTACAGGTCCGTTGGATACTTGGATACATATCAATCGAGCTCTTTTGATAATAGCCAAAGATTTAACTGAACTGATAGAAACTTACGCCATGCTCAGTATAAACAGATGAATAATAATTGAGAAATGGCCACTTTAAAAAGTTAAAAAGGACTATTTGGTAAGTAAAACAAACAAGCCTTACAACAGAACTGTGGAAATAATAAGCAAAATAACTAAGTAATAGTTTCAACTTTTGTAAAAAAAACTGTATAAACCACATGCAATTGGTTTTGGGTTGAAGCATATATTTACAAAAGAATGAGACATACTTTGTAGCATTGCAAACTAGCTACAGTTGCGTTGTCATAGGGCTTAGTTTACTTTGTATAATAGATATAAACTTGAGTGGTATTGTAAATACACACAGCAGTCTTCGTTCTTTTTACTCTTTCCTACCTGGGTAAACCTGTAAGTACATCTCTCTCTATTTGATTTCTGTGATTGGTTGAGTTTCATTGGTAGTTTAGATATCGAGCATCACACTGAATTTTCACCTACTAACTTGAATTAAGTTTTGGTTTTGAGTTAACATTAATATTTTCAAAATTCTTAATTTATACGCGACTCAAATAAAATTAGATACCTAAAATTAGAATTAAAAACAATCTGTTCAATGATACCCTTTACTTCTATGGGAGCTAGTCGCCATATTGTATGTATGATGACGTCACCCACAGACCATCCTGTACTTTAAAAAAAACTTTAATTCCAATACACGTTGAAATTAATGGAACATGTTGAATAATAGACATGTGTCCTAATGTTTAATGTATTACAAATAACAAGCTTAGCGAAGGATATAATTAAATACATAATGCATAATGAGAAAATAATTTAAACAGATATAAAAGTTTAAAAAAAATTTAAACTTTTATGTCTGAAAAGTTTTAAACTTTTGTATCTCGTTAAAAGTTTTTGGTGGGGATAGAGAGCGGATTCTCTGTCCCTTTCCCTTAAACCGTATATTAGTATAGCGTTTGTATGGTGCGCACACGGTTTGACGTCATCACGTGTTATAGTGCGCTATGTCTAGCATGAAATTATGGTACTTATAAGTTATGTACTTTTGAACACATTTTAATTTAGTTTTCGTTGTTGGGCTCTATTTTTGGTCTGATTTTTTATGAGATATAAATTAAAAATTAGGACACATGCCAATTAAATTTAGAGTTCCAAGAACCAAAAAGTCACCGGCCATGGGACGGCAGGTCAGGAAAAAACAAGTTGCATTTCTTGTTAGAGGTGGTATTGACACACAGAACTTACTTTCTTAAGTTCATAAACTGTCACAGAAAAGATGACGTAAATAAAAAAAAATCGTCGTTAATTAGTGGTTCCAGGTGCTACTACTATTATTTTTTCTATGGCATTACTCTTTACCGCTATGAAAACCAGTTTGTCAACGTTGCAGGATATATCGAGCCCCACAGAAGGCAAGAGTACGATAATCGGACAAACGACGGAAACTGTTACATTTGCGATGCCGGTCAACCAGCCACCCACACTTAAACACCATATGAAGAAACTTGCTATCATTGCTGGAAAGGCTTTCAGGTAATTATATCATTATCAGGCCTTTGGATACAATCAAATACCGCAAACACGCAGGCTTGTTTTAAAATACACTTTTTTATATATATTTTTTCTTTTTTACTGTAGTGAACAACCGTGACAGTTTAAAATAGTTTTTTAAAGTCACCAATGGAGCACAGAAACTGTGTATGTCCTAAAACTGGGACCAGAATAAACACAAACTACATCATGAAACAACTATTTGCGATTATCT
Source organism: Agriopis leucophaearia (assembly GCA_949125355.1). Lineage (NCBI taxonomy): Eukaryota > Metazoa > Arthropoda > Insecta > Lepidoptera > Geometridae > Agriopis > Agriopis leucophaearia. Next base: position 9,627,964 of record OX421278.1, read on the forward strand.
TGTATTAATAAGTATATCAGAATTGTATTAATAATAATTAAAATAAGACCCCCTAAGCCTCCCATAACAATGTTGGCCTTCCGGTACCAATATGCGGCAACCTATATGGGGGGGCCATTTAGTAGGTAGTAAGTCATTACCTGCCTAAATGTATTATGAGATGAGACAGGATAAGGCAGGTGCTAATTCTCATCCTATATAATCCTGTTATCCCATCCGCAAGTTGTTCACCTCAATAGCCCAGATTTTTTAAATCCTATACTGTACAATAGTTTGATATTCCATTTTATACACATTCCATAGTAATTGTGTTTTGTATTCAACAGGGCCTCTTGGTGTTGGTTTCGGCTCTACCAATGCCTAATAAATGTCCGGGCTAGACCCGACAATTTTACGAATTAAAATAATAATTGCCCATATGTACTTGTAAATGTAATAGGACTTGGGAGCAACCAACTCCCGTCTCGAATTTGTCACCCTTTGTGGTAAAAACATGTTGCTCGTTAAATATTTTGAGATCTACACAAGTTTGGACAAATAAACGTATATTTATCTTTCACATCACTCTTGAAAAATTTGTGGGAACCATAATTTCCAATGCCTAATTTGGTTCCAGATACATTATCCCGGCGGATCTGTTCACGGACCCGGAAGACGGAAACTTGACGTTCACGATGTACGAGGCCGAGAACGTTCCGCTCAGCAAACAGTCCTGGATACAGTTCATACCCACCGCGAGAGAGGTCTATGGATTGTAAGTACGCTAAATGTTAATGCTTATTCTATCCTGTTATTCGTTTCCCTGAAGCTCAAGCTGGATTTCTAGAAGGCGATAACGATTACCAGAAAAGATACGTAATAACGCCGCTGTACGAGACAATAAATAAATATATTTTATAGCTTAACCAACTACGCTAATCAAAAAGGAAGAGTATTATGCCACTAGATTCCTTTAAATTCAGGAGGGGAAGGTGACATCATCATAAATACAAGATGGTGACATGTAAACTGGGGTCTTTTAAAATTAAAGTGAGGTTTAATACATAGTTTTTAGTCAAGGTGTACCGTTTGCGAAATATTAATAAGTAATAGAATGTCAAAAGTAAAGTCAAAAAGTAAAAAACAAAGAGGGGTCCTCATACAACAAACGTATTTTTGTCTTCACTCTAGTGTAAAAACGGTAATACGTAGAAGAGTCAAACTTGGTATGATTATAGTATACACTCCAAAGTAAAACAACAAATAATAAGCCCTAGCCAAAGACGTCTTGAGCGCGTGCTAAACATTAGTTACTGAATGAAAGAAAACACATTTTTTTGTTGCGGAACTGTCGGTGTGCGTCTCCGACTCGCACTTGGGCAGATTTTATTTAATCCACATTTTATGGTATAAACTTTTCCGCAGACCGCTGGAAGCGCACGTATCTCGCTGGAACTTCATAGTGGAAGCTCAGGACAGCGAAGGATTGATCGCGCGCGGACCTCTCGACATCACGGTGCAGCAACACAAGAGCGGGCGCACTGTCAACCATCAGTTCCTCATGCAGTTCAAACTGTTGAAGGTCAGCATTCATAAGTCTCACCATAATCTTAAGAGCTGTATTAAATTTTAGGTATCCATATAAACGGGCATAAAACGAAAAAATTAAGCCATAATTGTCAAGACGAATATAAAGCAACTAAACCATAATTAATACTTTTTGTTTTGTATCAGTAATTTAACAATATCCACCTAAACTTTCCCTCCGAGAGTTTTAAGAAAAACTACTTTTATGGACTACTTTTTTTACTAGAGGTAATTAATTAGTGGATATGTTGAGATTTACAAAATTTGTCAAAATTTTCACAAAAATTACAGATCTATAAATCATAGGTATCCATAGGCGACGGTGATTGCTTACCATCAGGCGGCCCGTCGGATTGTATGCCACATACGGCATAAAAAATGCACCTCGTTTCGATTAACCATAATTGATTTGTCTTCTAAAATGTACTTCTAAGTCTAGGTTATTAATATTAACATTTTGCGAGCAATATGTCTATAAAGTTAAATGATTTTTTACGGGAAGACCTGAATGTCTTCCCGTGAACATGGTGCATGTAACTGCGCCGAAATATCGGGAGCTCCTTCCACAACCTTACCACGGTAAATATCCCGTAAATAATCATTTAACTTTAGTGAACAACCGTGATAGTTTAAAACAGTGTTCAATATGTCTATGTGTGAGTATGTGTAGTTACAGTAAGGATTCGTATTTCTTTTTCTTCAGGATTACAACAATGCAATCGACTGGCAGATCCGAGCACTCGAAGGGATAGTAAACCTTTTCCGAGATACGGACATGGATCATTTGACCGTACTCAACGCAACACAGAAGGGAGATCTTTTTGAGTTCGTGTGGACCAACGATACTTTGCCTAAAGACCCGGCATGCCCCATGGACGATATAAAGAGACTGATGAAGGTAATTAATCAAAGCGTATCGTAGCAAACGATCGACTTTTTTTTGGATATAGATGATTCGAGAGCCTAGACCCTTTTGAATCTTTTTCGCCCGAAAAAATGTCCTTTTCCTGAAGGGAACGTCCATGCGAGTGAAACCACGGGGTGCACTAAATAAATAACCTAGATTATACATTTCCATTTTACACATTGGTTCACTTAAAATGGGCTTATGACTTAATTATAACTTATTTGCTGTACTTGTATGCTTTGTATTTACTTTACTTATTATGACTTATTATGCACGCCAGGTTTTCAATACTTTTGAAGACAGAAAAACTACCTTTATTTTATTATGTCTTTCTTTTGCAATTCTTGTTCAAGGGGGTTCCCTATTATATAGCAAACCCATCTCGTAACCTCTCTGCCTCTTCTCTTATGGTGGCCTTGGAGTTAATTTGTCCACTTATTTATTTTACCTCTAACCAACTTGTTACCAATTTTATTCCATAGGTAAACCTATCCACTATCTACCTCTATCCTTTGCCTCAATAGTCCTCGTTCTCTCCTAGTGCCCCTTATGTCTAATGATCGTGACTCGTCCCAATGGCAAAAATATCTTGGAATTTTTGGAGCGATGGGCGCCGAACCGAAATAAATTATGTGCAGAAGAAACCTAAAAGTTCAAAGACATATGACATTCACCAACTTGGAGAGAAGAAATGTGTCCCAGCAGTGGGAACATGATAGACTGATAACGATAATGATAATGATGAAAAAATATCTTATAATCTTCAGATAATGGAATCGAGCGATGAACCAGGCAGTCCGTCGGCCGGTCTCGTTCGCGCCATGTCACCTGAGCTGAAAGTGAGTGGCGTGTCGTGGCGTGGCGTGGGGCGTTGTGCGCAGCTGCCGGCCGCCACTCGTGCGCCGGACACCTACCCGCCCGTCACGAGAAACCAAGTCGACCACCTCACGGCCACTGTTGGACACATGTTCGTTTATAAAGTGCCAGAGGTTAGTACTGTTACTTAAAAAATGATTCACACTCATAAATATATATATAAAACAAAGCTGGGTTCTAGACTAGATAATTAAACACAACTAGTCTCCAATACCACAACTGCTGACGAAATAATTATTAATACAAAAAACCATCTTCATAAAAATAAACCTTTATATTTCATGAACTTTTTTGTGGTGCGTGCCAGCCCTAGACTTATGTCTGTTCCCCAGGATACGTTCTTCGACCCCGAAGACGGTGGCACCCGCAACCTGGCTCTGTCCCTCCGCTACAGTGACCGCACAGAGATCCCGGGGGGTCACTGGCTGCAGTTCGACGCTAAGAATCAGGAGTTCTACGGCCTGCCCGCGCCCAGCGACGAGGGCAGCGTCAACTACCAGCTGGTATGTCGCCTCTCTTCCTCACCACTCTGCCGGCATGTGTTCTCTCTCCCCTAGCGAGTCATTGGCTGCAGTTCGATGACAATAACTAGGAGTTCTAAGGCCTTCCCGCGCCCAGTGACTAGGGCAGCGTCAAATACCAGCTGTTATGCTGTCTCTTTCACTCGCTCATTAACCGGTGTGTAGTACTCACTTACTCCGCAAACCACACAAGCTCCACAAGCCACTACAAATATAACTCGACACAACACAATACAGGGTTAAGCAGAAAGGATGTACTAAGACGAAAACAGTCCGTTATACTCATTACTATGGGACAAACCCTAAAATCGCAATAAAAATATCAGCTGTGCCATACATTTTGTCGAGTGTGAATGGCCGTTTTCTATGGAACTGTTTGTAATTTTTTTACAATTTCAGAGTTGCTCTCATAGTAAAAATTGTTTATATAATGATATATGGCCCTATAATATAATGATAAAATATGCTATGGACCCCTTTCCGCCAACCCAGTATACGCTTAGTAATAAGCACGTACAGGCAAAGAAATCATCGCTTTCCGCGTCTTTCTGTATATCCGCTAACTCCTTCTAAACGCAACGGATATTGATGCAGTATTCTTTTAAGATAATTTTTCACGGAAGGTTTTTACTTATGACTAGCTGATACCCGCTACTTCGTCCGCGTAGAGCTCAGCTTTCGGCCTCGCTACTCGGTGCAAAGTTTTCAGACATGGACAACACAGTTCACAATGTTGAATTTTTAATTTCAGATTGCGGAAGATTCCAGCAAGAAGAGCGCGTACGATAGCCTCATAGTGGAAGTAGTGAAGGCGCCTACGATCCGTCCGACCGTCGAGTTCCAAATGACGATGGAGTATCCGTTCCCCAAGCTAGCCTACGACGCTAATAACAAGAGGAAGGTTGTTGAGAAACTGGCCGCGCTGTTCGGACAGAATGAGCCCTACAACATCAGGATCCATAGCGTTACTAATAACCCAACTACTATCATTTGGTAAGTTTGAGCTATTTATCTGAAACATGGTATTTAATAATTTGAAGAAGCCATTTTGAAAATTGGACTTTGGACCAATTTTTGCCTGTTCTATATTTTGTAAGAATATTTCAATATGGAAAAAGGTGTGACAGTATTTTCGAAAAAAAAATGAATAAGAACGCATTGGACTTCATATAGTTCACTTGGTTTTCATGAAAGGATACCACACCAGCCGGGCTAGTATGCGCACTGCGACAAAATTTTGTCGACTCTTTTTATATCGTGTCTAAACTAGACAGACGTATATGAAACCGTAGGCACCTTATCGCGTTCTCGCTTGACAAAGTGACAACAAGATCTTGTCGCGGTGCGCATGCTAGCCCTGCTGGATGAGCTGAATGACAAAGTGTGCAAAACTGTCCCAGATATTTATTTATTAATATTTATCCTGCGGCATTTCCGAGTAACATTTTGGGAAAGGGTCATTTTGGACATTTTGAACCCGAACGACTTACATGGGGTTCTTCAATAGGGCAGTTAATAATCTCGAAAGGGTCGGCAATGTATCTGTGATGCCCCTGGTGTTACAGGTATCCATAGACGACGGTGATTGCTAAATATCAGGCGGCCCGTTAGCTTGTAAAACAAAAAAAACGCAATTCCTCTTAAGTACTATTGAAGCCAGATTACTCTAACATGAGTTCTTGTTCTACAGGTACAACACCAGTTTACCAATGGACCGCTGTCCGAAGAAGGAAATCGAGGAACTGCGCAAAATAATAATCGTCGACGAGCGCGGCTCCGGCGGTGGGGCCCTCAAAGAAAACGTCGACCACGTGTTCGATAAAGACCTTAAAGTCATGTCCATAAGGCTCATACCTCTAGGCCTATGCGCTGAACAGAACACTAAAGTACCAAAGACGACAATACAAGTGTACTCTGGATCGCCAAACTCTGCGAACAGTAAAGCTGGGCAAGCCAATTCCAGCGATAACAGCTATCTACTAACATTTATCATTCCTTCGGTCGTGATCGTTTGTATGATTCTGCTGGCTGCGCTTATTGCCTGCGTGCTGTATAGAAAACGGCGGACAGGTAAGGGTTTGTATTATTTCTTCACTATTATATTTATGGTGACATGCTGTCAAAACTTGACAAGTAAACTTGTTTTCTTTGAAGTTTTGGCAGTTCAAAGTTATGTGATAATTAGGCACTAAGTTGCCGCCTTAGTGATATCGGTCCAAATAAAATCGCATCGTTCACATTTTAGACACACTTGCAGTACTTGAACGCGTTCTACGCGATAACCGCTCGACTTTTTTACTGTATTCTCGCATTTATTTCAATAGAACTAAAGTTTTCGAAAACGTATACAATGCTCAATACTGTTAAAATATTCAACATCTGAGAGAAACAAACAAATGAGATCTTAAGGGCGAATGAAATGAAGAGAATAAAATAAACTCGCGTGAGCGGATGCGCTTGTAATGTGAATGACGTGTAAGAGTTATATTGGTGTCTAGTTAGTAATTTTAAAATATTTTATGGGAAAACAGCTCATATTTTCTAAAAATGTATAACATCGGAGGATTGTTGGGCCAAAACCACAACACAGTGGCTTCCACAGGTTGGTAAATGACTTCCCAGATGGCCCAGACGGAGATGGAGGGATGAACTGGACTCCTACTTGAAAGACTGGACCCTAATTGCCCAAAACAGAGACAAATAGAAGGAGGAAAGAGAGATCTTTGCCCTGCAGTGAAACGATACAGGCTAATAATAACAATCACATTTCCTTTTTATCACTGGAAGGTAGCTTACCAAATATTTAGGTATGAAGAAATGATGCTAAAATTCCTACTAATTAGAATAAATGAACAAAAAATATTAAGTAACTAACATTTAAGTATTCGTTCTATAGGAGGAGTCAATGCGAATGCTTGAATAAAACTAAGGTGAATCAAAATTGTAGCAATGATAAAACACAACGCTAAAAACCACTTCAAAATCTAGATGTTGTCTTATGCTAAAACACGGTATTTCACATAGCAGTGTAATGTTTTGAACACAATTATTGCTTTATTTATGTCATGATCATGTAAATACACTACGGTGTCCACACAGATCTTTAGGTGTCCACAAATCACTTGCTTCAGATTTTCAGGGTTTAAGTATTGTTTCCGTAATATATTATATCTTATTAGAGTGAAATGAAGTTAAATGACGTTATCATAACACTACGCGAGTAGAGCTAGAAGTATCACTCGTGTAAAATATTACTAAAAAAGAAAACTACTTAATAAAATGTTATGATAGGCCTGTATATTTTTTTTATTACGTCATAAAAAAGCTAATCATGAATGGAGCACAACAACGATGACAAAAACAAAATTTGATAATAAATAAATAAGTTAAATAAATAAATTACTTAAGTATTTTAATTTCATGCTAGACAGAGAGCGCACTATAGCACGTTATAATGTCAAGCCGTGCGCGCTCCATACAAATGCTAAACACGCTTTGCGGGGTAGGGACAGAGCATCAGCCAAAAACTTTAGACGCTTATATCTCAGCAATTTATCAGCCAATTTAAATATTTTTTTCAGTATATATTATGTAATGTATTTAATTATATTCTTCGCGAAACCTGTTATTTGTAATGAATGAATTATTAGAAGACGGGTTAATTCTGTTTTCAGTGATCAGCTCTATTTATGTTCAGCTTTTTTATATGACAATAAAAAAAACAGTCCGGAGCCTATTGTCATTCTATATAGGCAAACTGGGTGAGCTTCCCTTTATTCTGACCACAATGTTATGTTTACCTGGTCAGTGACCAGAATCATGGTGTAAACTAATGCCAATGTATCATTAACATTACTAAAGTGTTGATTCTTTTCAACAGGCAAAATGAGCGTAGGCGACGAAGAAGAGCGCCAGGCGTTCCGCTCGAAGGGCATCCCGGTGATATTCCAGGATGAGCTAGAAGAAAGGGCTGACACGGAGCCCGTCCACAAGAGCCCAGTCATCATGCGGGAGGAAAAACCTCCGCTACTGCCGCCTGCGCCTGACTACAGGCAGGGGGACGACGCCCCCTACAGACCTCCGCCGCCCTTCGCTGCGTCCCGCACTCCGCCCCGGCCTAAAGCCACCCCCACTTACAGGAAACCACCACCGTACGTCCCCCCTTAAGAATAAACACTGCCATTACCATTAGCTTAGACGGGACGGGACCGACGGAACAATCTTATTCCCTTTTTGGCCAGTTTTGGATGAAAATAGAATTCGTTCCGTTGGTGTGTCATTTAAATGTTTCAATCGGTTAAATTTTCATCGAATGAAGCATTTTAGTTGACGGTTCGATTTTTGTTTGATTTGAACATTGATCCGTTTGTGTGGGATAGTTTTGTTAAATAAATAAGGTTGTGGATCTGTCTTATAAAAAAAGTTTAATATCCCATTTATAGTGTAATAGTATTACTTGCATGTTTGCTGACAAAAGTCGAATCGTACGGTGACAAGAAAACCGCACATTGTTAACTCGGAACTATCGCGAGTTTAATCTTATTTATTTTCGTAAGAAATCGGCTTCTTTTATCCTTATTAGGTTTCAATATTTATGGCAACTAGTCGGCACTAACGATGGCAACATTCTTCTGTAATTATGAACATATACATTCATTTTTATTAAGATAATACTTAAGCAGCTTATCATATATTTTAAGCTGCAGTTAAAATGCATTTATAAAATTAAGTAACACACAAACCTCGGTTAAACAAGGAATTGTGCACAGTTCGACGTGACTACGAATTTTTATGTAAGTAAATATCACGAATTAGATGCGAATAGTGTTTTAAAAGTGATAAGTCAAATGCAGTTTCAATTATACGAGAGTTCACGGGATGTGTACTAGTGTTGTTATCGTAGAATGTTACATTAGCTTCTAGGCTAAGACGACGGATGCGTGTGATTAACACTTTATATCAATTTACACGATTTTTACCAAATGCGAACTTGTTCCCTCACTAAAAAAAACGTCAGTCATAGGACTGCACGTCAGAAGTGAAAATTTAAGTAGTAATTCACCTATTCTACAAGAGATGGCGCTCGGTACAGCGTTTGTTTACCGAAAAAGTACTCAAGGCGCCTAAAGAAGTTTTCACTTCAACAAACTAAGTTGTACTTATGTTGCTAATAGACCAAAACGACAGAAAGGTTTGGCTAAATTTGTGCCATGTTGGGAGTTGGTGTAATTTAAAAGTAAACATATCGAAATGTAACATTTTAGCCTTTAGCGTAGATCTTCCATACAAGATATAGGTACATACATTTTATGGGTAGAGCGTGTGTATCAGATTTAAAGCCGCGGTGCGTTTTCGTGGTCGCCCGATTGTAAAACGAATCACTCTTATAAATGCATGGATTGTTCTGGATTAGCTCGTATACACTATTAATACTTATCCTAATGAATTATACAACTGACTCTAGTTATAGGATACGAATATTTGTAAGAATTAAGATATCATTTTGTACTTGTCTAATTACCATAGGGTTAAGGTTAACAAATTGTGTAAACTATGTGGAATATCGAACGAAAAGAGCTAATATAGGTAAAGTTTTTTTTTTAATTTGGATGTAATTTTTTTCTAATGTATACTCATTTAGAGTTTTGCATTTATAGATCTTTTAGTGTTTAATATTATACAATTTTATAAGATCGCTAAATATCAAGTGGATATTTAGTTTGTCATATTGTATTTTTTTTTTTAATAAGTACTTAAATTGTCCATTAAAAACAGTACAGTTTCATTATTTATACTTTCATTCGGCTACACGTTTTGTTTTTAAACATATCTCTAAAGACGCACATAATTTATGTAATTAAAATAATGAGCTTTTTATTTTAAACTAAATAAAAGTTCTAGAGACATAATTTGTTTTATTTAACGCTCAAAACAACGAAAGAAAATATCGTGAGGAAACCGGCATGTCCTAGAGCTCAGAAGTTCTAAGATATACGACATTCACCAAAATGCACTGGGCCCGCAACCGCATAATGGGTTGGATTCTCTCAGAGAGAGGATGGTCCATTCTCTCTCTCTCTCTCTGTGTCTGAGAGGCCTGTGTTCCAACAGCAGCGAATTAATAAAATTCGCTGGCCGGAACCCCATCTGACCAACGGGAGAGAAAGAAAACATTTTCTCTTTCTCTCCCATTGGTCAGATGGCGGTCCGTCCGAACAAATCCGACACGTCTGGTAAGGCTTAGCGTAGTAACGGATGGCCCCCCGATGGAATGGATGGTTGGTGGCGATGGAAGAACCCAAGAGAATGTAATACTCCTACGTGTTTTGCTACTAGCAATTTTGTTAGAGTCTGTGACTTCTGTCGATATGTTACGAAACTTATTTTTTTTAAATACTTGACACTGGCAAATGTACAAGATGTGCAACGCCAAAATCCTCTCAGGATGATAGAAATAATAATGTCATGCAAGGTATGGTATGTCAAACGAAAAAATTGTTGTTTTGCTACACTAAAACAACATAATAATTTAAATTCTAAAAGAATTGTAGAAAGTAAGCGTTAAATTGCTATTCACGAGTTGGTATTCCTTCATACACCCCTTATTATATATTTCAAAATGACTGAAAACAACCCTTCTAAGAAGAAACCTTGGTCTAAAATGAGCTTGAGAAGCTTGCGCTTATCCTTGAAGTACAGGCCAGAAATGCTAAAACTTATTCTCAAAATGCGCCAATGCATACGAAGTAGAAACTCTTTATTGAAGACCTTGAAACATCGACTAAAACAATTGGTACGTAACCTAAAAAATCTTTGTTACATGGTATAAATACCTATCGCCTTGTTGTTCGTCCACTTGTTGTTACACACTTTACTGCCAACCTTTTCCTTAGTTACTTTCCTGTACAGTACACATTGTGTCGTTTGTTCATTTATACGTTCATAGAACAATATCAATACTGACCCGTTGCGAAAATTAACCAGATCTTTTGATCCCTTCAATCGATAGATAGATTATTTAAAAAAAACGTGGTTTGTGAATCTCTCAGTCAGTTTAATAATCGTAAGAAACGTAGGGCATGCAAGTCTCCTTAAAAAAAAAAAATATCTTAGCGCTAGGTATGTGCCGGACACTACTTATATATGCAATTTAAAACATAATTAAGTTTCGCATTTACTTCTTTGAACTATTAATAAACAAACAAACATGCAAAATCTTTTTGCACTTCTTATTCTTATTCGAGATGGGGGCGATAAGTCCTGCACTGACGTCCCGCTTGGGGTGTATTGTGCATTTCCCCCTACCAGCAGTTACCCGAGCCAACCCAACTCCTTGAAATATCGGAGTGAGGCTCTGGGGCGCTGGCACAGTTGCTCCAGTGGCTTAGATGGAATTGTGCATAATGATGATGACGTTGAAAAGCAGTCTTTTTGCACTTGCACACATACTAACAGACACAAAATGGTGTAACCTATTATCAAATAATACGTTATAATGTAAATCATGTCACTGAGGTCACTAAGTAATTTGTTGTTGTTTGATTTGATCATGAAGATAACCATAAGCGTAGGTAGGAGTGTAAATATTGAGCAGGTCAAGTTAAGCAAGTTATAAAATAGACTTTGCTGCGTATAGGTTTTAAGTAGAGTAGACATTCATTTGTACACTTATATTGCTGTTCCCATCACACAAGTCAGTCACAAACGCAGACTAGACCACGCGGCTGGTCGCTCGGCTCTTTCGGTTTACCGCAAAGCGCAACCCGTCACCGTTATCCTTTCCGAAAACAGTTAAATTAAATGAACAAATACTTTCCGTCGTAGTAAATGAATCAATAGCACGGAGCTCACAACCCATTTTATTTGATTAATTCGTTTGCGAATGACACATTGATACTATTCAGCATACTAATCTGAGCTGATTATGAAGCATAGAACCTTTCTTAAATGTAAGTTTAAAAATGCGTGTTACAGGAGACTGATAATGCCAAAAACAGTAGCAAAACTGACTCGTCAACACAAACACTCAGTCATGAAGACCAGGATCAAGATAGTAAGATTGACCTTATCGAGTCTGAGACTACCAATGCAAATGTTGCTAAAGAAAACACTGGTTGGAATATAACGGAGAATGGAAAAGCTAACAAAAGTATAGCAGAACAAGTGAAAGAAGTGGCTCAAAGTGCTTTGCAAGACACAGGAATGGTGTATGTGGAGTCAGCTGGAATGTACTATGATTATAAGACTGGATATTATTATAATTCAGTAAGTAAGGCCTTGCAAAGACAAACAGAACACTGGACAAGGAAATTTTCGGGACTGTGTCACCTGTGGGAAAACACCCTTATTCTGAAATTCGTCATGTGGTGATTTGATTGGTACCACCAGTTGGCTGTGGTGCCACCAAGTTTTTTTTTTAAATATCAATTTTCTTGCTTACAATTTTTTCAAACTCTGAAATGCAGGGTGAAACTTATTTGAGAAACAATAAATAGTAAAAAATATATTTTATTGACTGACAATATATCATGAGTTAAATATCATGATGTAATTAAAAATAAGTCTTGTACGTATTTTTAAACACAAATAGTTATGTCTATAAATATGTAATCTGTGTTAGACCACAAACTCGTCTGTTGGTAAGCAACAATGTGGTTGAAGATGAAGAACTCAGACTTAGAAGATACCTTAGAAGATTGAAAAGGCCCAGTATTTTTTTTTATATGGCACCAATTGTACCTACAGTTATATAATGATTAACGGGATATTTACCCTACATAACATAGTACTTATAAAGGTCAAATATCCCATTAATAAATATCTGGGACATTATTGCACACATGGTCATCTGACCCCAAACTATATGGCAGCCAGAGACTGATATACATACATATATATTTATAAATACATACTTAAATAGATATTAACACCCAGACATAGAAGAAACACAAATGTTCATCACACAAATGTTTGTCCTAAATGGGAATCGAACCCACGCCCCCATGGTCAGAAAGTAGGTTCACTACCAACTGAGCCACCGGGGCAGTCAATACAATCATATAACTGTAGTGAACATCTGTGATAATTGTACCTAATAAAATCATAGCATCCCCGATCCAGGGAATCCTCGTGGGGCTACGGGTGTGAAGAGTTATTAATTGATTTATATTTGTTCACAGGAGCTCGGTCTCTATTATCACACTGAAACAGGTTGCTACTATTGCTACTCTGAGGACAAACAGTTTGTCTTCCACTCATACCCCGATATGAGTAAGGTGAATGCTTCACTCATTGCTCACCAGAACAAAAAAGCTAGGAAGCTCAAAAGGGTATGTTACTATTATACCTGTTAATATTATATATACCTGCATTTATATCAGATTCTAAAACTTTATAATTAAGTATAGGTCTCGTCATGTAAAAAGAACGCTGGCGGTTAGGCTGCGCAGAAGGCGATTTATCGGTCTATTTGGTGGTATGAGGCGCGGCGCGGGGCGGGCAGGTCACTCGCCGCATGCTTGCCAGAGCGCTATTGGTTCATCAGTCTAAAATACAATCGCGCATAAAAGTTTTTAATTAGAAATGGTTTTAAATAGAGAAGTGAGAAAAATTATTTATGACGTTTATTGTTTTATGAAGAGAGAGGCTGATAATAATGCAGTTGTTAATTAAAAAAAATGTATGAATCAAACCGCAGAGGTAAAGATGAACTAAGGTAAAGGAAATAGAGGCCGAGTATTGTAAATTGCCGATAACGTGGTTGACACAATGACCGAAACGTTCATAATTCGCGTAAGGGATAATGATTTTGACCCAAATGATGATGAAGTGACGAAAATGAAATGGCAACCTCTAGCACTAACACCATTTCATGTCACCAGGACGACTTAATAGAAGGAGTTTCAACATTACTTAAATTTTTACAAGCTTTTATTAATAAATATTAAACATTCTACACTGAATAAAACATGTTTTAATTCTATTTATTATTATTCTATCTAATATATTTTGCCATGTACCTAGCAATAACCAATACGCTGCGAGTAAGAGGCTAATTAATAATTATTTAAAACAATAGGCCTAGTACTTTTGTGCGCAAGTGTACCCATGCGCAAACACACCCTCTCTTTTTTCTTCTCTACATGACGTTGACTGAACGTTCTTTTTACATGACGCGACCTATTACATTGCTTGATTTTACTTGTTATTATGCATACTGCCTTGGCAATTCCAAATTATGCCCCTTCATCCATTACATATCTGAGTTACCTTGCATATGTAAGTTTTTAAGTTAGCTGGTTATTAATTTGTTATCTTAGTTTTCACCTATTAAAATACAAATAAAAACATCAAAATCAATCTCTCTTTTCCTATGGTTCCGTAGTAACTGGTTGTATTTTTTTTTTGTTAACATTTTTGAAATACTAAAACATCCTCTAATATAATAATCATCGCTTAATATCAGGCGAGTTGGCGGTCAAACGCAAGCAATTAAAATTACATAGGTGCTATTATTGGTTTCTAGAAAAGATATTATATTCCAAAACAATTTTATTTTTTTGCGTTTTCATATCTTAATTTTACTTCGTATCTTTTTCAGGAAAGAAGACCAGAAGATGACATAGATAACCTGACTAAACACTTATCTCAGGTTTCTCTTCAAGCCAGCACCGCTTTAGGTAAATAATATGGTGAACAGTAACTCCCCGATACCAAACTGAGCAATATTTTACAGGACAAAGAAGAGGATGGCGGCAACTCTAAGAAACCAAGGAAATCTAAGAAGGCCAAGAAAGAAAATGGAAAAGATAAGAAGACGAAAGGGGAAAAGAAAAAGAAGTCAAAAGATGACAAAACAGTGGTTACAGAAGAAAAACCGAATGAAAATGAGCCTCAAGTTGACATCAAAGATTCAGATCAGTTTTCTAAAGTAGAAAACATAGATAGTTCTAAAGATGGCAAAAATGAAGATAGTCAGGTTCTACAAACTACTGATGATAGTGATGCTATGGATATATTAGAGAGTAAAGAAAATTCTGAAGTAAAGACAGATAACAATAGTGTCAAGGAATCTAGCAAAACAGAATACATAAATGATCCAAGTAAAATTGAAGATGCAAACCAAATTGAAGATACAAACCAAACTGAAGATGATATCAAACATGTAGCTGATGAAGTGAAGCCAGAAGAATTGGAAGACGGAGAATGCAGTGACACTGGAAGTGAAGAATCTGAATCGGGATCGGAGTCAGAAGCTAGCACTTCTACTGTCAGTGATGAGGGTAAAACATTTGACAATAAGGGTTTATCATATTTTCTCTTTTCATCAAAATCAAACTAACAACCTAATATGCAATTACTTTGCAATTAGCTACAGCCTCCTGGTTTTCTAATATTTCTGCATATTTTTGGGACAAAAAGTATCATCATCATCATTTCAGCCATTTGACGTCTACTCCTGGACATAGGCCTCCCCTATCGATCTCGATTGGTATGTATCGATCGAGATACATACCAATCACATACCATGAAATTTACATACCATTACCAAGACCGAGAGTTTTCCTACTTCGCATGTCTGTGGCCTGTTTTAAGTTTGATCAATGCTCCAACTTGTTTCAAATTCAGATTATTGCTTCCATACACAGTTCAGTTTGATCTCAATTACCTTGGCAGTAGCATGTCAGACGTAAATACATAAATGTCAAATTGTGCCACAGTAAACAAACTCTTCGAGAGCAGTTGGCCATACATTACTCTCGTCAGCTCTCATGACGCTGAAAATTGTTTTTTCATACAATTTACCATGCTTGCTTAGTCTCGCCTTGTAAAAATCTGTGACGATAACGTTAATCCATTTGTTGTAGACTCAGTAGCGAAGCACCACCCGCCATCCATGCGCGTCATAGTCCGCGAGACGAAGCTACCGAAGCTGAAAGTAGGCAGCCTATTCGTCATCACCAAGGACGGTGGCACCGTCGGCCGGGAAGGAGATAACCACGCTATACTACTGAAGGACCATAATGTTTCTAGGGTGAGGTGATATGCCAAATTATACTTTATTGTCGTAGGTCCTATGCATGCATATTATTCATTTTATCCACTTAATACTGATTTTTCAACTGATTTGTTAAGGAAGAGGTTACCCAATTATTTTTTATGGTTGGCTGGCTTGACGTTCTGAACACAGTTCACCTAGTAGGTTATTCCAGGGCCCTAATTCTGTATGAAAGCACAACACGCTGTGAACGTGTTATAACATAGTAACATGGTCACAAATAACAGTAATAATGGTTACAAAATTCCAACGCGTCTTTTGGATACTACATTCTCTTGACAGACGCTGACGATACGCGATAGCTTGCTTCACGTTATTATGACCGTTCAGAACGAGCGTGTTATAAACCTCAGCGCATTAGCAAAACTTTAGATTGCCAACTAAACCGCATCATCGCTTAACATCAGGCGAGTTGGCGGCCCAGTGCAAGCCTATTATTTAATTAAAAAAAACTCCACATAAATGTGACTATGATTACGCGAACTCGTAACGAAGACACCCAATTACACCCAGTTTTTTTTATGCATAGGTAGGCTTGCGTTTGACCGCCAACTTGCCTGATGTTAAGCGATGATGCGGTCTACGATGGAGCACGCTTGCCTAGAAGAAGCCGATTCACTCAGTTACAATCTGAGTGACTTCAAATCGCGACTTGTTACTTTCCCATTTCTAATATTTGTGTATTTGGCATTGATCTTTATTTTTAACCAACTTCCAAAATTGAGGAAGTTCACAATTTGACTTTTTTTATGTTACCTCAGAACTTTCGACTGGGTGAACCGATTATGATGATTCTGTTTTTATTTGAAAGCTGGTGCTTCCCGTGTGGTCCCATTTAATTTGTCATTTTTATGAAGTCAGTTTTGATATTGATAATTATTTCTATGATTAATGGCGACAACCTAAAACGTTGTTACAGAACCACTTAGATATAAGATACGACATGGCGAGGAAAACTTACCAAGTGACCGACCTGGGCTCCAAGAACGGAACCATACTGAACGGCGTTCGAATGTCGGAGAGTCAAGAAGTCAGCTTACCTCTGGAAGTAAGTGCATTTTTATTTTTATGTCATTTTTGCACACACGGTCATCTGACCTCAAACTAAGCAAAGCTTGTAATATGGCTGCCAGAGACTGATATATACAGGGTGTTTGGTAGAGGGTCCGACAAATCAAATGAGCGTGTTCGGGGGCCCATTTGGAGAATACAAGTTGGCCAAAAAAAATCCCTGACCCCCCTAATTTTTTTAAAGGTTTTTTTTGTGAATTTTCCCATTTTCACCGAAATTGTACCTATTTACCTCCATAACATTTGTAAAATCTGTTTTAGACCGGATGTTTTTACTTGAATTTGGTCTCTAATATACCTTCAGGCCACGCAAAGCAAAATTGGATACAAAACAGAGCTAAATAACTGATTTAGAGCTCATAGAGTGAAAAAATGTAAATAAAAATTACCTCATAGTTCAACTTTCACAGTGATCTAAAAAAAAACACTAGCAATTCTGGAGATAATATGCATTTAAAAACTTCTCTATTTATTACTTATTACAATGACATACTAAATTGGTATAATACTTACCAGCTTATTGAGTTAAAATAGGATTCTAAGTAACAACTCTAGAAATAAAAAAATGTGTCATCTACGTAAAGAAAGGGACCAATTACGACGAATCGCAAAATCCTCGCGCGACTAGAGAGGCCTCACACCAACATAAGTTTTCGGTCAACGTATGGGCAGGTGTCATTCGGAGAGACCTCATAGGACCCCATTATCTCCCAGATACACTGAATGGGGAAAATTACCTAGAATTTTTAATGAATGACCTACCGGAATTAATGAGTGACCTGCCGATTTTTGAAGATGACCGGGCAGTTGTATTTCAACATGACGGCTGCCCGGCTCACTACCGGAACATAGTACGCGAGTACCTAGACAACGTTTTCCCCAATTCATGGATTGGGAGAGGTGGCCCAATTGAATGGCCCGCACGTTCCCCAGACCTAACACCACTCGATTTTTATGTCTGGGGACGTGCTAAAGAGTTGGTGTACGAAGTTGAAATAAACACAAAAGAAGAATTGGTGACGAGAATTGGGGATGCTTTTTCAAAAATGAAAGTAGAAATGACGCTGAACACGACTACAAAAGAAATACGCCGTAGATGCCGGGCGTGTATTCATAACAGAGGAGCTGTGTTCGAACAAAATTTAAATTAAATAAATAATTGTATTTATTTCTGTTGTTTGAATTTTCCCTTCTGCCTCATTTATTCAACAAGTTGGTAAGTTTTATACCAACTTAGTATGTCATTGTAATAAGTAATAAATAGAGAAGTTTTTAAATGCATATTACCTCCCGAATTGCTAGTGTTTTTTTTTTAGATCACTGTGAAAGTTGAACTATGAGGTAATTTTTATTTTCATTTTTTCACTCTATGAGCTCTAAATCAGTTAGTTAGCTTTGTTTTGTACCCAATTTTGCTTTGCGTGGCCTGAAGGTGTATTAGAGACCAAATTCAAGTAAAAACATCCGGTCTAAAACAGATTTTACAAATGTTATGGAGGTAAATAGGTACAATTTTGGTGAAAATGGGAAAATTCACAAAAAAAAAACTTAAAAAAAATTGGAGGGTCAGGGATTTTTTTTGGCCAACTTGTATTTTCCAAATGGGCCCCCGAACACGCTCATTTGATTTGTCGGACCCTCTACCAAACACCCTGTATATATATACATATTTATTTTAATACATACTGAAATAGATATTAACACCCAGATATAGAACAAACACAAATGTTCATCACACAAATGTTTGTCCTAGGTGGGAATCGAACCCACGCCCCCAAGCGCAGAAGGCAGGTTCACTACCAACTAAGCTAACGGGCTGTCTTCTTTAAGGTTACTAGTTTGTGCAGTAAAAAGCCATCATTACAGTACGTACCATTTGTGGCAAACAAGCAGATCGGCTACCTGTTGGTAAGCAGTCACCATCGCCTATGGATACATGTAACACCTGTAAGGTTTCGGGTATATTTTTGAACATTAGTCGTTCCTTCAACATTTAATTTGAGCATATTGGTTTTCTGTGGTATAAATTTATCACTGGCAACTCCAAAAGTATTGGTAAAGAGTGGTTAGCTTGACTATTTGTGACTATTAAAACGAATGTCAGTTGGGACATAAAAAGAAAAGAGGGGATATGATGTTTTGGTGGGAGGGCACTCGGCAAGCGGGGATTCATTGGGTCGTTGGGATTCAAGACCAACGGACGTCAGGTAGAAAAATAGTGCTAAGTGAATTATGATAAAAATGTTATAAAGTTGAAATAAATACAGTGTGGTGATATCGACGTACCTGTGGAGTTTCATTTGAGTTTGGTCTTATAAGTCAGAAGTGGGATAACCATCGCATAAACTGCGTAAGTACACGCCTGCGAGTTATTTATTTACAGCTTTAACGCTATCCAATTTAAGAACTTGTAAAAATGAAAACGAAAGTACATGCATGTAAAAATTGATATGAAATGTAGGGTATTCACTAGCATTATGTAAGTTTATCGCAGTTTTGAAACATTGTTTCAAACAAGAAATGAATCTGATCTCTTTTCTTCCTACCTACTTATCACATATTTTTTAAAGTACCGGTGATTATTCTTTTTTTAAATTTACTTTTATTAACATAGAAAAATTGTAAGTTGCAGAAAATGGATGAACCTGAAGTGTCGGGTCGTGAAGATGACCATCAACGGCTGGCGACTCCCTGCCGCAAGAGGAGCACTTCTGCGAGACGAAGTCGCTCACGCAGTCGCAGCCGCCTTAGCGAGTACAGTGCAGGCCGAAGCCTGCGCAAGCGTGAACAACAGTTGAGGTGCGAGCGCGAACGATTGCGTCACGAAGAGCAAGACCTACAAAAAGAACGCGATGCAGAGTTTCGAGGCCGAAGGGACGAACAACGTCACAACACACGGGGCCAGCGTGCTGAGTGCGAGCAACGGGACCAGCGTACTGACAGCGAGCGCCGTGGCCAGCGTGCTGACGACGAGCGCCGTGGGCAGCGTGCTGACGACGAGCGCCGTGGGCAGCGTGCTGACGACGAGCGCCGTGGGCAGCGTGGTGACGACGACCGCCGTGGCCAGCGTGCTGACGACGAGCGCCGTGGCCAGCGTGCTGACGACGAGCGACGTGGTCAGCGTGCCGACGGCGAGCGACGTGGCCAACGTGCTGAAGGCGAGCGACGTGGCCAGCGTGCCGACAGCGGGCGACGTAGTCAGCGTGCAGACTACGAGCAACGTGATCAACGGCCTAACAACGAGCAACAAGAAGACAGCGAGCGACGTGGTCAGCGGACTCGCGACCCCAGCACCGGCCGTCGTTCAAGGTCATGTAGTCCTACTTTCTCTTCGAAAGATATTGTAAAAATAATACAGTCGTTCAAATGTAACACAACGTCACAATCGGCTGAACAGAGTAAACATTCGAATAATAAACTTGACTATAAAAATATTCTGCCAGAATTTGATCCTTCGGCTAAAAGTCAGCGAATGGATGTATGGCTTAGAAAAGTAAATGAATGTGCCTCTGTTTACGGCTGGGACGACAAGACAACCATTCACTTTTCAATGCAAAAACTACAAGGACTGGCCAAAATTTGGTATCAAAGTTTAAATACAATTCTATTTACATGGATTGAGTGGCAGGAAAAACTACTTAAAGCTTTTCCTTGCGAACAAAATTATGGCCAGTGCTTGGAGGACATGTTGAAACGTAGGAGTAGGGTTAACGAACCAATCGAAAATTATTTTTACGAGAAGCTTTCCTTAATTAACCAATGTGAAATCACTGGAAAACGAGCTGTCGACTGTGTCATCCATGGTATCAGCGACAGAACCACAAAATCAAGTGCTCTAGCATTACGATGCTCGGAACCTGATCAATTACTACAGTTTTTGCTAAGTAATAAGGATAACTCCTATCAGCCATCGTTCCGAACCAGAACCAGCAACGAAGTTTCCAATACGTACGACTATGATCACCGCAATAGGTCTAACGTTAAATCGGACGCAAAACCGAAGGGAATCGAAGGGTTATTTTGCTATAATTGTAAAGAAAAAGGGCACCCGTATTTTAGATGCACTAAACCATTAATAAAATGTGATCATTGCAAAAAAATAGGACACAATGTCGATACCTGCTTACTTAGGCAAGGAAGCCAGTCTGCAAAGTCTAGCAATGTGCAGAAAACCATGTGCATATCAAATTCTAATCCCAATGACAAATATATGAAAGAAGTTACTATTAATGGTATAGTTTTGGAAGCTTTCGTAGATTTTGGTAGTGAGGTTACTTTACTAGGAGAGTCCACTATCACCAAGTTGGGTATCTTTCATGACGATGTGCCATCGACAATGAAAGGGTTCGGTCATGGCCTAGTCCAATCTTTAGGATCAGTAACGCTAAACTTATCTATCGATGGGGTAGTTGCGGAAGTCTGTTGCAAGGTGGTAGATGTCCACTTACTCGATAAACCAATGCTTATAGGACAAACCTACTCCGAACAACCTCATATTGTTGTAATTAAAGATGCAACGAAGTTGCAATTTCTTGACGTTGGCACTGAAGTCCCATCTCATTGCTACAGTGACGATGAGCGTTCTATTCGGGTTAGGGTGGTAGGACATAGTAAGCTTTACGGTACTGCTAGTATCAAAGCTGCAACGGAGTCCAGTTTTAGCGGGAATGTTTTGATCGAAACCAAAATTATTGGAAAACCCAATGAACAATGCGTGGTGCTTGGTGGTGTCCATCAGGTTAGGAACGGTTTCTTAAATGTTACGGTAACACCCTGTTCCATACCTTGCTTGCTTCAGGAAAACTTGGTATTCTCCCGCGCTGAGAAGGTAGATGTAGTCAATAGAGTACTAACAACCTATTCTGAGACTGAAGTTATTGCGGAGCGTCCTAAGTTCGATCAAACAATCAAACATCAGATAAAAGTCGGTGATCTGGTGTCCGATCAAGACAAAGCTAAACTTTTCGATTTGCTTCAACGTTATGAACATTGTTTCGCATTTAAGTTAACAGAATTGGGTTGCACTAACGTCACGGAAATGAAAATTGAGCTGAATAGTGATCGTTCTGTCGTATATCGTCCGTACAGACTGTCACATCATGAACGTGACAAGGTCCGTGACATGATTGACGAAATGTTGGAAGCAAAGATCATTAGAGAATCTGTCTCAAACTATGCCCGCCCTATTATTTTGGTGCGTAAAAAGGACGGTAATGTTCGTATGTGTATTGATTACAGAATGCTGAACTCAATTACTTTGAAAGAACGATACCCAATGCCGATAATAGAAGATGAAATATCTCGATTATCTGGCCAGGCTTGGTTTATTTCACTAGATTTGATGTCGGGCTATTACCAAGTGCCTATAGCTGAACAATATAAACATTTGACAGCATTTGTCACCCCGGACGGACAGTATGAATTCAACCGTATGCCATTCGGCCTGGCAAATGCGCCAGCAACATTTCAACGAATGATGAATCGTGTAGTGGGGCCAGCACGATTCCATAAAGCTACAGTATACATTGACGATTTGTTGATTTACGGAAAAGATCCTGAAGAAGCTCTAACAAGGTTAGAAGAAGTATTGCAGCTTCTTGATGATGCTAAGCTTAAATTAAATTTGTCAAAGTGTAGTTTCCTACAGAATCAAATTGACTACCTAGGGTATGAAATCAGTTCAGCAGGGATGCGACCAGGTGAAGCAAAAATCCGATGCGTATCGGAATTTCCAAAACCTGGAAACGTCCATGCCGTCCGACAATTCTTAGGACTTGTCAGTTATTTTAGAAAGTTTATTCAGGGCTTTGCGGTACTGGCCTCCCCTCTTACACGATTACTCAAAAAGGATACAAAGTGGGAATGGACGGAAGACCAAGAGCAAGCTTTTCAAGAATTAAAAGCGAAATTGACAACTCGACCGGTCCTTGTCATTTATAACCATACTGCTGAAACTGAGCTTCATACGGATGCTAGCAGAGTCGGAATAGGTGGAATATTGTTACAGCGTTTACCAGGTTCCGAATCGCTAAAGCCTGTTGCATTTTACAGTCGGCAGACGACACCGGAAGAGAAAAATTTCCATTCCTATGAACTCGAAACCCTGGCAGTCGTTTGTGCTCTGAAAAAGTTCAGAGTTTTCTTATTGGGAATAAATTTCAAGGTTGTCACTGACTGTAGTGCACTTCGGTCAACGTTTCAAAAACGTGATCTTATACCACGTATAGCAAGATGGTGGCTTGCCTTGCAAGAATTTGACTGTACAGTAGAATATAGACCTGGCAAAAGAATGGCTCACGCAGATGCCCTTTCAAGAAATCCAGTTGTGGACACAGATATGCCAGATACGATCCAAAGCTCTATTGTATTAGCAATAAGCGATGAAGACTGGCTTCTTACCCTTCAATTAGGCGACACGGAGTTGGGTAGGATTAGAGACATTGTAAGCAGTGAGTTGGACTCTAAAGGGCTGGAATATATCAAAGAAAATTATGTCCTTCGACACAATAAATTATTCAAGTGCATAGACGGAGACAAAGAGAATGTCAGGTGGGTAGTTCCTAAGGGTGCGAGATGGCAGGTGTGCAAGATGAACCATGACGATATAGGTCATGTTGGTTATGAGAAGACTTTAGAACGCATAAAAAAAATCTACTGGTTTTCAAAAATGTCGCGATTCATAAAAAAATATGTAGAGGCTTGTATTGAATGTGCATACGCGAAAAAGACTAGTACCAAACGTGAAGGGTTGTTACATCCCATTGTTAAAATTGAAATTCCGTTCCACACGTTGCACATCGACCATCTCGGACCATTTGTGAAATCAAAAAAGGGACACACACATATACTTGTTGTTGTTGATTCTTTTTCTAAATTTGTTTTCATTAAGCCAGTCAGGAACACCAAAACTCTGAACGTGATAAAGGTTTTAGAAGACATTTTCGACACTTTTAGAACTCCCGATCGACTTGTAAGTGATCGTGGAAGCTGCTTCACCTCGCACCTTTTTAAGAAATTCTGTCTAGACAGAGGTGTACGACATATATTGAATGCAGTAGCGAGCCCGAGGTCTAATGGGCAGGTTGAACGATATAATCGCACTATTTTGGATTCATTGACTGCCCAAAATCTAAAAGACAATGAGAAGGACTGGGATTTAAAATTAGGAAGGATACAGTGGGGTCTTAATAATACTTTACATAAAACGATAGGTAGGGCCCCAGCAGAGGTTATGTTCGGGACAGTAATGAACAGTGAGAGTAACCCAGTGCTGAACGAAATAACAGATTTAATCCGCGAACCTTGTGATCTATCATCTGTACGTAAGGAGGTAAAAGACAAAATTGATAGGGAGCAAGAAAAACAAAAACAATACTATGATAAAGGACGAAGACCAGCACGTATATACAATAACGGTGATTTGGTAAAAATTGCAAAGGCTGCTTTTCAAAACGATGGCAAAAGCACGAAACTTCTGCCATCTTATGAAGGACCATTTAAAGTTACAAAAGTTTTGGGAAATGATCGATACAAGGTGGCCCCTATACCTGGGTTCGAAGGGATGAAAAATAAGCGTAAAACTACTGTGGCTGCAGACCGGATGCAGCCATGGATACACATAGCATCGTTAGAGCTGGATAATAATAATGATAGTGATGATGTAAATAATGATAATATGGATGATACAAGTGATAATGAAGTACTGGAATAAATAAGTTATTAATCTCCTGGTTTTGTATTTTTTCAGGTCAAGGAGCGAGAATGAATAGATCCGCGACTTGACAAGGGTGATTGTTGATTAGTTTGGTTAAAAGCGTGAAAACGAATTCGCGACTTGATTTAGTTGATGATTTGGATTAATTCGTTAATGACGAGAATGAATTAGTTCGTTACTTAACGCAGTTAATCAAAATCCCTGGGTTTAAGGCTAACTAGTGGCTGTTTACTCTTAAGAGAGAGAGAGCAACGGTTACAGCTAGTTGGTTTGCTAGTATAGAGATGATTTGGTTTAATTCGTTAATGACGAGAATGAATTAGTTCGTTACTTAACGCAGTTAATCAAAATCCCTGGGTTTAAGGCTAACTAGTGGCTGTTTACTCTTAAGAGAGAGAGAGCAACGGTTACAGCTAGTTGGTTTGCTAGTATAGAGATGATTTGGTTTAATTCGTTAATAACGAAAATGAATTAGTTCGTTACTTAACGCAGTTGCTCAAATCCCTGGGTTTAAGGCTAACTAGTGGCTGTTTACTCTTAAGAGAGAGAGAGCAACGGTTACAGCTAGTTGGTTTGCTAGTATAGTGATGATTTGGTTTAATTCGTTAATGACGAGAATGAATTAGTTCGTTACTTAACGCAGTTGATCAAATCCCTGGGTTTAAGGCTAACTAGTGGCTGTTTGTTTCTTAAGAGAGAGAGAGCAACGGTTACAGCTAGTTGGTTCTAGTACAGATCTGTTTATTCTGGTATTATTGATTGGATCTGGTAGAGATTAGATGGTTACACTATTTCGTCTAAAATATAGTTACAATGATTATAATGAATATATGATGAATTATATTATTGTTGTATTGTTATTCTAATTAGTTTCTGATGATTGATAATTGTGGTCATAGATGCTTGATGTAAACAAAGTTGATTAAATAATATTGATGATGTAGTATTATATAAATATCTATACGAAAGTTATTTCCAAAACCAATTGTATTATATAAATTAGTGATACTTTTATTTATAATATAATAATATTGTATAATTATAATTGATTAATACGAATGGAATGATTTAACTTGCCGAGTGTAAGGTTCCTACAGAGGCATGTGTGGGGTCACACACGTTATCAGGATGGTCGAGTGTAAGGTTTCGGGTATATTTTTGAACATTAGTCGTTCCTTCAACATTTAATTTGAGCATATTGGTTTTCTGTGGTATAAATTTATCACTGGCAACTCCAAAAGTATTGGTAAAGAGTGGTTAGCTTGACTATTTGTGACTATTAAAACGAATGTCAGTTGGGACATAAAAAGAAAAGAGGGGATATGATGTTTTGGTGGGAGGGCACTCGGCAAGCGGGGATTCATTGGGTCGTTGGGATTCAAGACCAACGGACGTCAGGTAGAAAAATAGTGCTAAGTGAATTATGATAAAAATGTTATAAAGTTGAAATAAATACAGTGTGGTGATATCGACGTACCTGTGGAGTTTCATTTGAGTTTGGTCTTATACACCAGAGGTATCACAAATATGTTGCCAAACTTTTGAGACTGTAAACTCGCCTTTTGAAAACCCCATGTTGTAGCATCTAGGAATCACCAAGGAAGATAGCTCATTTCTCATTTTATAGGTGTGAGGCAAAAAAGATGATGTGAATCGCACAGTATATACTTTCAGATAACACATTAGCGAAAACGCTCTTTTATACACAACCCCCACTAAACCACTAAAGACACAAAGACCGTAACTTCAAGTGTACCAATCAGTGTAATAGGACCCGCACAAACATCTATCCTAGGTAAAAAAAATAGGTTTGATAACTGCATTAAAATTAAAAAAAACTGAAGGAAAACATTTTCTTTGAATTGTTCCACTATCCACATCAATCCTGGCTCCATTATCAAATCAGTTTGACCAAATTGTCACCTGGATTATAAATACAGTAGAACCTCGTTAAGTCGAACCTCGATAAGTTGAAAACCTCCATATCTCGAAAAAAAATTTTGTTCCCTTCCCTTCAAACAACAAAATCTCCATTAATCGAAATCTCAACCCTCCATTAGACGAAATAATCAGGGAGTCCCTCCAAGCCATTTTAGTACATATTTTCCCTCCCTAAAACGAAATATTAAATTTTTCCTCTGTATCTCGAACATAGCAATGTTTTATTTTACAACCTTTACAACTCTATTATTTGAGACTTTTAAGCCCTTTAAGAATTCGCCGACAGTGTTTCTTAGAAAGCAATTTAGGAGTATAAAATGAATAGAATTACCACGAATTTATGACTCATGTTAACACGTGTTTGCTTGCTTGGTGTCAGGTGTTTAATTTTATTATTTTTGATTTCACTTAAACTTAAGCGAAGCAAGTCATTGGTTGTCGAGTGAAATATTGTCAGAAATAGCTTGGTTGCAATACACATCAATTTGTACAACAGTTTACAAAGAATTTTTACAGAGTAAACCAGCAACTCTGAAGAACAAGAGTTTTCTGCTTTTTATACTTTAGACAATGCTATAGATAGAGAACAACAGAATTATCTAAAGCAAAAAAAATTGGGACTTTTTTAATGCCATATCTTTTTATTTTAAGAATGTTTTGAAATGATGTTGATTTATAGTAAATAAAAATATGTGTTTAAATCAAAATTTATAAGAATGAATCTCAACCTCTTTATGTCGAATTAAAATCCGCCTAAGTCGAAATCTTCTATAAGTCGAAAACTCTACAACTCGAATTTTTTGGCGTCTCCCTTGATATTCGACTTATAGAGGTTCTACTGTATTAGCAAAGTTGAAATAGAGATACGACAACCAGAAGTAGGTTTTAATCGACTTTACACGTGAATCTAATAAAAGCTTGTATTTTTTCAGGTTCTCCACGGAAGTACAATCCAGATGGGAGAGACCAAGCTACTCTGCCACATACACCCCGGACACGCCACGTGTGGTCAGTGCGAACCCGGACTTCTAATGCAAGGTTGGTAACCATAAATACGTATTATGTTTAACCGACTACCAAAAAGGAGGAGGTTCTCAATTCGACGTTTTTCTTAAATTTTATATTTTTTACCTCAGAACTTTCGACTAGGTGAACCTGTTTTAGTGATTCTTTTTTATTTGAAAGCTGGTGCTTCCCGTGTGGTCCCATTTCAATTTGGTCCAGTTCTGTAATTTTTATGAAGTCTGTTTTTCATATTGATAATTATTTTTTTAAATCAACATCTCATTGGTGCAAAAACATATTTATCCGATATTCTGATTATTCAGTGACAAATAAACAAAACAGATGAAGACAAATAAAACAGACTGATTTATTATTTTTAGTGGGTAGTTGTGAAAATTACTTCTACAGTACACCTGTTTTATTTATTTCAGTAGAGGAAGAAAAGAAAGCCGCTTATACACGCACCGTGAGCGTGAAGAAACAACACGAATTAGAACTGGCTCGCTTGAAGAATATCTACGCGCCGCAACACCTAGCCATAGAAGAAAAACCGTACAACGACCGAGCGCAAGCACGGAGAGAAACCGTGGGCTCCACTAACCACGCTGAGAAGACTCAAGCCACCGATCTAGACACGTAAGTCTAAACTAGTATCAGCAACAAGCGATTATAGCTCTGTGGTTGAAAGTCTGTCTAAAAACATTAAAAAAAACTGTGTATTCTGTTACGTAAATTCTTTCCAATGGTTTCCTGGAAGAGATCGCTTTTAGCGATAAGGCCGCCACTTGTGGCTTTAGCTCGTAAGTGTGTAAGTGTTTTCTATCTGTATGTAATTTTTATTTCTTGTGTACACAATGAAGAGTTTCTATCTATTGGTATCCGAAACGTGAATATTCGACAAAGAACCAGTCATCGACATAGCTATTAAAATTTTCAAGTTGAAGTGGCAATGGGCAGGCCACATCGCTCGAAGAACCGATGGGGTAGAAAGGTTCTTGAGTGGTTGACCACGAACCGGAAGACGCAGCGTTGGTAGGTCTCCTACTAGATGGACCGACGACATCGTGACAATCGCGGGCATCCAGTGAATGCAGATGGCAGGCTGTCGTTCTGTGTGGAGTTCTCAGTGGGAGACCTATGTTCAGCAGTGGACTGTAGTATCATAGCTACATCACATCAACATGACCTACATCAGAGAAAAGGTCCAAAGTTGCTTGGTAAAAAAAAAACGAGGTTTTAAATATCCCCAATATGCTTCATATTGCTGAACTTCTCCTTCTTTCGGCAGGTCTATAGCGGCAGATAACAAGGGCTTCAAGCTGCTGCAGAAGATGGGCTGGTCTAAAGGTGAAGGGCTCGGGAAAGACAGCCAGGGCGACATCGAACCTGTAAGTAATCAGGGCCCCGATTCTACTAAACCAATTGTTTTTCAATTGTTAATGAATTGCCTCATTTTTTTACTTTTTACACATTATCTATACAAAAAGTGTAAAAAAAATACATTTTGAGGCAATTCATTAACAATTTAAAACCAATTTTGTTTTTCACTTTTGACACTTTATCTATGCCAAAACTGTCAAAAGGGCAATTTTTTAGAAAAATCATTAACAATTCAAAAACAATTGGTTTAGTAGAATCGGGCCCCAGTCTATACTCCATACTTATATTATTGGCATCTAGATAGAGAGCCATAGCAAAAAAGGGCCATAGAAATAGGACCAGCAAAAAAAGTATCATATTTCGAACTATCGTCATAATCACAGAAAACAGAAGTAAATAGAACGGAAATGAGAAGAAAAATCTTTCGCCTGGCATTATGACAGAAACTTGATTGAACATTCTTATTTAGATCAACGCGTCGGTTGCTTAACTGATTTCGAATGACTGACGTTTTATTTATATGGGTGCAACTGGCTACAACAAATTTCTTACAAAGAATGCCTTGACAGGCATTCTAATTTAAACAAAAAAATTTTTTTTCTGTGATCGACACCACAGATTTATATCAGAAGTGGGTGGTTGTTAAAGAGGGGGAGATCTTTGCCCAGCATGGCTAGCATGCGCACCTTGACAAAATCTTGTCGCCACTTTGTCGAGCGCGAACGCGACAAGGTGCCTACGGTTTCATACGCGCCTGTCTCGCTTTGGCATGATAAAAAGAGTCGACAAAATGTACAAAGAAAACAAATAAAAAGTTTGTTACTTAGTTACAAACAAAGCTGATAAAGCATTTAAGGTGAAACGTTTCACTTTGGCGGGAAATTCAAATTTCAAACAGTTTTTTTGCCCTTGTAGCTAGGCCGAGTAATTATTGTGAAATGGCATAGTATTCGCGAAACTTGTTGGTCTTTCTTTACATTATCATGTACATCTATTAATCAGTTACACACCATATTACTTACATTTGGCAATAAATCGTTTGAAACAGCATAAATTTGTTTATTGACAAATGTATGTAATAATGTGCATTGGAGATAAATAACTTTACGCGAGTTTGTAAAGAATAATAATCAATTTTCGCAAACATCATTATCGTTTACAATAATTACTCGGCCTAGCTACAAGAACAAAAAAACTGTTTGAAATTTGAATTTCCCGCCAAAGTGAAACGTTTCACCTTAAAAAATCTAAACAATAGAGAATACCATAACCATACAAATCATATTTTTAGAAGCCCATAACTCATAAATAGCTCATCATTTATAAAACTCGTCAATTAAATAAAACGCACTCGTCGATCTTCTGATATTTTTTTTGTACAAAACCCTTAAAAATAAATAAACTCAAATGCCACAGAAGTGAGTTAGAATGAATTACATCTCCATTAGGGTTTGACGTGACTAATTAGCTCAGACCGGATAATATCTTTAACCTTGCGACGCAATGATAAAGTATCAAAAAAAATTGCCAAGAGTGAACTTATTTAGCTATTGAGGGTTCTGCAGAAACCGAAGTGTACGTAAATGACGAGTACAGCTATATTTTCAGTTAAGTTCTGTCTAAATGTTATAGACAGTACAAAACATTAAACGACCTTGTTTTGAACGTTTTGAACCTGCGATATCCGGGTTTACGCCCCGAAAGCTCCTTCTTTCTTAAGCTACGGTCGCTTCCTAAGCATCCAAATTCTTGAGCTGTCATTGAAATCAATATTATGCGTTGGTGACATCATCTATAATTCTTGCTACCTGCAAGTAACTACTGACTGAGAGATGGCGCCTTTTTACTAACTCGAAAGTATTTTTTGTCAACATTTAAATAGTAAACCCAATAATGTGAAACAACACTTTTCAATCGTTTACTTAAAACCTTCAAAATCGAGATCATTGAAATGAAACTATTTATAGTAACGTAGTCTCTAGTAGTTAGTCTAGCAGGAATATAATAATGTTACATGTTAAAGGGAGATTTTTTCCGCCAGCCTCTATAAAAAATGTTTACAAAAAGACCGGATAGATGGCGTTAGCAAACAATGAACTGATAATGTTACCCGATACTTTCACCGATTGTAAATAGATTTAAAAAAAAACATCAGTCAGGGCTGCGTTCAGAAAGAACACACTCAGTTTGATTTTCGTCGGACGTATGTTAACCGGATGTCTATGATTTTCATCCGACGTTACTGAACGGCACAGAACGACTCCGGTTGTTTTTATAATCCCACAGCTCATAAAAAAATAATAAACTATTATATGATCAATAGTAGTCATTATTAATGTATAATTAATGATAGTAGTAGTCACAGTATAATATTGGTTTGGATTTTGTGCATTACAACCTTCGTTTTTTTTTTAAATATTCTTAGCTTTTTCCAATTGTAACTTCAACCGCCAGCCAATCACAGTTGTCAAACTGACAGCGGTGTGATTTTCACCCACCGATTTTACGGTGCAATGAGTGCGATCGCCCAACGACGTACGATGATCTTTTTGAACGACGCGGTGTGAAACACACTGGCTTATTGAACGGGTGAGTCGTCATCGAGCATTCGCCCGACGATCTAACTGAACGCAGCCCAGGACTGCACGTCAGAAGTGAAAACTTGAGTAGTAATTCACCTATTCTACAAAAGATGGCGCTGTTTTAAAATACACGGTATTGCGTGACGATGGCGCGAGTTCCATGATTTATGTTCACCCTATAAGTGCTCAACGCGTCTAAAGAAGTTTTCACTTCAAAAAAATTGGTTATATGATGATGATGATAATATCTCGAGGGTCCCATATAAATTTGATGAAAATATTCAACGAAATTCATATTCATAACAGAATTTACGAATGCCGTTTTTACACGACGCACGACGGGTCCCCAGAAAACTGCTGTACTTTTGTTCGTTTTTCACCGTCTGTAGGTCAGACGGGCGCGCGCCTACCTGTCCATGAATCTGTTTGAAATAATTTGCAAGCGTTTTTTTCGCTTTGCGTTTGCGTTGCACCTTCATGATGTGTACTGCCCAACTACTGCCCAAGATTGAAACTCCCTGCCGTCCTTGTTTCCAGAGAACTACAAGGCATCTTCAAATATAGATTCCTTAATGATGCTCCACCCAGGGTTAGTAGCTAAACGTAGATCCATTCATATCTATTCATATATATAATAAAAACGTAGAGATATTCTCCAATCTATCTCTAATTGCGAAATATTAAAAATAACACACAGGGCGTCTTAAAATAAGCAGCTGAACACGTTAAGACACTTTTTAGAATTTTTGTCTGTTTCTTTGTTTGTCCAAGCACATCTCCTAAACCACTGGACGGATTTAAATGCGGTTTTCACGAATATGTTTAGCTATGACCAGATTAAAGTATAATAGCCAATGTTATTTTGCGCAAGGGCTGGATTAAGGGAGGAAAAAAGGGTTGAAAGTTTATATGAAAATCTAAGCGTAAGAAGTCGCGGGCAACAGCTCTAGTATAAAATAATATTATAGTTTAAAAACAAAATAAAAAGATTCTATCTTTAAATTGCGAAACAGTGAACGCACACGGGTAGGGGGGTCGATACTGCTTATATAGCTCCGGTCTTGCGTAATGATGGTTGGTGTATTTCCCGCTAGATGGCTCTGTCAATCTGACTCACATCATAGAAGAGTTCCACTATCCACCTCCTGGCTCCATCATCAGATCAGTTCGATGGTACCTAATTATTGTATTGTCATTAGAATTACATAATTATACATGCTGAAACTTTGCAAGTATAATTATGTGATTAGGTTATCCTAATGCGTATCGATTATTCGAATAATCGAATTTCTATCTACAATGCAATCTGTAGCTTTGACTGCGCAAGTAACATCTTATTTTTATGCTACTAACGTTAATCTAAAAATTTAGGTATTTTCATAACAAAATCTAAATTAAACATTTTATTCGATTTGTACCGACATAATTTCCGAAAGAAATAAGACCTTTATCGCGACAAATGACTATTTTTTATTGGAAATATTTACGAAATCCTATAAAATATACCGTACATCAAACCGACCTTCACAAATTGCAAAAATACAAAGAAATCCGAGTCATGTGTCCGATGCGGAGTCAGAAAAACAAATAAATTTACATTTAATCGCCGAATTAAATGTGTGCACTAAATAAACAGCTAAGATCAGTCATTTGTCGTGTTTTATTAATGTCGTGTTTACTGTGACCATCCAAAACCCCACGGGTGAGTCACTTGATCCCACATATAGAACAGTGAAAAAACAGGGGCTTACTTTTACAGATATAAATACACCAGAAAAAAGCCGGCCAAGTGCGAGTCGGACTCGCGCACGAAGGGTTCCGTACCATTATCTATAAAAACGGCAAAAAACACGTTTTTTGTATGGGATCCCCCCTTAAATAATTATTTTATTTTATTTTTATAATTTATTTTTAAAGTGAAGATATAACTAAATATTCTGTGAATATTTCAAGTGTCTACCTGTTGCCGTTATCAATATCGAGAAAAAACGAACAAAAAAACACGTTTGTTCTATGGCAGCCCCCTTCAATATTTATTTTATTCTGTTTTTTAGTATTTGTTGTTATAGCGGCAACAGAAATACATCATCTGTGAAAATTTCAACTGTCTAATTATCACGGTTCATGAGAATACAGCCTGGTGACAGACGGACGGACAGAGACAGCGGAGCCTTAGTGATAGGGTCCCGTTTTACCCTTTGGGTACGGAACCCTAAAAAGAAATGAAAGTGTTATATCTACAGTTTCCCCTTTAGCACTTACACCCTTGGTCGTAGATTTGAACATCTCGTTAGCAGTTGTGTACCTACCGCTCAATATTGAAGTGTGCATTTGTAGAACTGGCAAGAATAGGTATGTCAGTGTGTGCAATACGTGTGTACCTTGCCCCCTTCAGGCAGACTTAGGTACCAACTCAAGTTAAAGGCAAATCCAAATTATAAATGATCAAAGATTAATTTCGAACTTAACGAAAAGTTAAAGAGACGATTAAATATTTACCTACCTGTTTTAGGCTTTTCTTCCCTGTGTTTCATCTTGTAAAATTTTGGTTAATATGGGCCTAAAATTTGAGTGATATAGAAGAAACAGAAATAAATAATATTTAGTACCTATAAATATTTTACAATATATTTTTTACCTATATAGTATTAGTGTTCAGCAGTATAGTTCCTATAATGTCCGACTGCTGGGTAAAAGTCTCCCCTACTAGCCAAAAAGCCGCCAGATTACAATGGAATTGGGCGGGACCTGTGGCGCGTACTTATCCCGACCGATAGGCAATCTAGTAATATTCTAGCATTATAATTGCAATTTGACTGAATAATATTATTTTACCAAAGAGATGTGACGTGTACGGTATCTAATCTCAATCGCAGCCCGCATATTTATGTACCACAGTGTAGACATTCATCAATCATGCACGAGGACTTGCTTAATAAGGCCCTTTGAATTCTGTACCAACGTCGAGGTAATGTTTATGTTTCAGTATTTTAATGCGTTTGTTGTAAAGCCGATGTTGTTGAGTCATGCACCAGTGAATGTACATTTTGATGAGTGTTTTCTTACAGCATTAAGAAAAGGAGGTACCTGGTGGAGTGAGCTTCGCTTGTTTTCCTTGATTTTAAAAATTAGCAGACGATGAGATCAGACGATGACAAATAGAATATCAATAATTATGTTCAAGAAGTCTAAACCTTAAAATAATTTGAAAATTGAAGCATAAGTTTGTTTGTTTGTTAGTGTTTTTTACGAGAAAAGTGACAAGCACTAATAAAGTACGCGCTACCTGTTT
Source organism: Agriopis leucophaearia (assembly GCA_949125355.1). Classification (NCBI taxonomy): domain Eukaryota; kingdom Metazoa; phylum Arthropoda; class Insecta; order Lepidoptera; family Geometridae; genus Agriopis; species Agriopis leucophaearia. The sequence continues at coordinate 9,662,877 of OX421278.1, forward strand.
GTTCATAATGTCAATGGTCGATAGTAGAAATATATGAAGATAATAGTAATGAAAATTAAATCTTTTTAACACGCTTTTATTAGCTTGGTATGTATGTATGTATTGCACTTGATTTTCCATCTACTTCAAAACGTCGAATTAAATTGAAATTATAAAACACACATATCAAGGACCGATGACAATGCAATAATTTAAATAGTTGGTCCCATTAAAGCATGTTTTTTTTTTGTTTTTTCTTTTAATTAATTATTATCCAGAAAGTGCGGCTATCTTAGAAAAAGAAAATCAGACGATGTTAACGTTTTTCACAAACGTTACTTTATTTCCTAAAATTTCAGTTTATTCACGCTAGCACATAGCTCACGCGAAATATTATATCTTTAACTTTAAGTGGCCAAAATTCCTATTCGAAAAGTGGTTCCGCAATCCATATTCAATGCACCCAGCCCTATTCAAAGCAGCGGGCCGATAATTTAGAAAACACGATTTATAATGTCATAAAATACCTATCAAATTGACCGTAATTAAGTGCTACTGCTGGCAGCCTGACTTAACATTTATTTAGGCGTAAAAGCTGTCATTAAATATGCTTACCCTTTAGGACTTTGTCGTATTCATCCTTGCTCTATGTATTCATCTATGCATTCAATTAGACTTTATTTTTATGATACTGGGTGACGAGACGAGCGAAGTCGCTCGCCTGATGGCTCTTCACGCTTGCCCATAACAGCTCAACGCCACTTGTTTTGTTTTTCGGACCTATTTAATACGAAGGTATTCAATAAAACTGCGAAGGTATTAAGGTCATAGAAGTATGACTATGGTAGCCACAGATTAGTAAGTAGTTCTGTAATTCAGCTCAGTCTGATCCGTCCGATGGGTACGATGCGGGCGTCGATATAGGACGGGACGAGACGGGAAAGGGCTGAGGGAGGACCCTGGGCGGGACGAATGCTAAAGAAAGAAAGAATGGAATGGAGTAAAGTAGATTACGAGGCAATTCACATCTGGAGTAGAGCGTGACGGAAGTATATTGGATTGCGGAACTATAGCTGAAAATGCGAGACGAAAGTAGAAGGAATTATAGTACGGGTGCGGGCCTGAAAAGGAAAGGGCGGGATAGGAGTAGAGTGGATTACGGTATGGGAGTGGACGGATGCAGGACTAGATCAGAAAAGGTTGTACTGAAGTAGAGTGGATTACAGGACGTATACAGAGATGGATCGTAAAAGGGCGGCAATGGACCAAAGTAGATTACGGGATGGATGCCGAGTTATACTGGAAAGGGCAGGTCTGTAGTAGAGAAGATTACGGGAATGACGCGGTAAGGGTGAGACGGAAGAAGAGTGGGACGGATTCGGCCCTGAAGAGGATAGAGCGGAACAGGAGTGATTTACGGAAAGAATGCAGAACTGGAGCGGAAAAGGCGGTACATGAGTAGAGTGGGCTACAGGACGCATGCGTGATTGAAACTAAATGGGCTGAAGGGAGTATAGTAGAGTTCTAAAATACGCGTGCAAAGCCGCGGGCTGCAGCTAGTATAATGCCTTTATTTTCTACTGCAGTTTGCCTAAAAAACTATGCACTTAAATAATATTTTAATGTGTCGCAGAAGTTGCCTCTAAGGTATAGGCCTCCGATAGGCATCCTCTAGCCTTCTCCATTCATCAGCAGCTGCAATAGCTGCAGCTAATAGATATATAGATATAATTTCCAAGATAGTTTTCTAATTAAAATTCAAAAAAAGCATATTTTTTATTGTATTTACCTAATATTGTTTTCACATTCTGTATTTTTATCTGACGTTCATATTCGCAAAATATGTGCGATTTCGAATGCAAATGCCAAGAAATTTGCGAATATTCGCGTATGCGAACATTCGTTACATCACTAATTTATAATATTTCAATATTAATCCTTAAAAAAAACCTTAATATTACCCATATACAGCCCATAAACCCATATATTTTATGTACCTACTAATTTAAATCGACAAAGTACTAAGCTTACAACTGACAACCGAGATTGCGTGCAGTATATAATATATTCCGGCCTATAAATATGGCCACGTACTTAAGTGATTATTAATATCAGCATCTAATAAATTATTAATCTGACTCGGCGACGACATATCAGATGTTGCAGAGTTAGAGTCACCATGGTTTTGTTTACATTAAAAGCGTGGCTCCAGTCCCTCAGTTACAAAGCTACTGAAGAACTCGTTAAAGTCTATGACACCGACTCCTAAAGCAAAATTTCCTCAAACAACTTCACACACACACACTCACATCACACATGCTAGCATACATACATACATACACACTCACGCACCCATACATTCACACACACACTCACTCCCATCACACACTCTCACTCACACCCGCAGCGTAGCACAACAAACACATAGTTGACAGCTCGATTGGTTACAATAATATATTGTGCTTCTGTATGTATATATTGTCTGCTTTGTTACCTAATTTAATTTAACTTTACTTATTTTTCTTAGCTTTATAATGTATAATTTAATTGATGTTAATTTACTAGTCCTAAGTAGTAGAAACTCCTAAGCGCGCGCGATCTATCCTTTTGTAAAATCTTCCCAGGGCCACCAAGAGACCGGCCTAGCCGAGTTTGGGGTCCACTGTCCATTTGCGCAGCACAAGCGGCGCAAATATGCTAACCTCGGCAGTGGTTACATATTTGAGGCGTTTGGTGTCGAGACATTGGGCCCTTGGGGACCGGGAGCTCACCTCATTTTCAAAAATCTTTCAGAGCGTCTGGTTAACGCGACGCGTGACCAAAATGCTGGCGTGTATCTGGCTCAACGTATAAGCATTGCCATTCAACGTGGTAATGCCGCCAGCATGCTGGGTACGCTGCCGACTGATAGTGGGTTTGAGCATTTGGATTGTCTTTAGATCTTCAACGGTCTATGGACAGTCTAATAGTTTATTTAGTGTTAGTTTTAGCTAGTATTTTGTTTATTTAATAAAGGCACTTGCCAGTAATGTTGTGCAACTTATATATATGTAGGTACTGGTAATACATTGTACTTACGCATTATAGTTTAAATAACTCTTGGCACTTTCTACGTTAACCTGTATACCTTTTTGGAAATAAACTTTTACTTTACTTTTTACTTTACTTTACTTTACATGCATATAATATTATGTTGAAAAGTTGGCTTGCAAAGTAAGTGCCAAACGAAAAGTAATAGGATGAGAATGAGCGATTTTGACTGTATTACAACATTGACATATTTTTTTTTAATATTAAACAAAACTTTTTTTTTCTCACATTTTTACGCCGCACCACCGGCACCGCATTTGTACGACCCTTTATGCTTCTTTGTATGTCAACCTACTATGTCCTGACAAATAAATAATTTAATTCGAATTGAAAAACATATGAAGCAAACTCGAATATCTTTACATTTTTTTATATTATTTTTATCGCGAATAAGTCCACCTTTGACCTGCAACTCGCCTGTTAGTAAGCGACGATGTGGTCGAAGATGAAGCTCGCAGATTTAGAAGATACCTATTCACTCTTGCCATGAAAAGGCCTGATCATATATCTCAGGAAACAAGGAACATTTACGCAGTTTTGGCGGAGTTTTAAGTATAGGCCTCGGTCGGGCAGTTAGTGCAGTATGCTCTATTTATGTGATCGAAGGTGGTAGGAAGGAGGTAAGGAAGGATACAGATATTTTGATGTTGGTTTAAGGACTTGGTCCACTACACCGGACCATATTAAGAACGTGCTATGAACGTACCACACAAACTAATAGTACGACAAGCCCACTATATAGAACTATCAACAACGCTATAAAGTCTTGAATTCAATGTTATGACACGCTACGGTGTTGGTCGATGACAGAACGGTTTAGTAGGCGTTTTATATCAATTTATACAAAGGATTTTTTACACGTGTGGATACGGTTACTGTCTCAGTTAGAACAGACGAACAAGGAAATGTTATTATGATTATTAACGGGATATTTACCGTGATAGGGTTGTGGATGGAGCTCCCCTCTAAATGCTAAGCTATAATATATAGCTCCATCCACAACCTTATGTTGGAGCTAAAAAAGGGAAATATGGCAAGGCATAACGGGTGCGAACGCATCAGGCTTAAATCAGGCCTTACGCCCAACTCTAAACGCGGGCCCGAATAGGTGCAGTTTCCAAAATCATGCGACCGCAAACCGTATCTCGGCGCGTTAAGGTTCGCGTTCGCGTGATTGCGGTAGGCTGTTAAGCGTTATAGTAAAAAAGTGTGAAATACAAGGAGACATTTGAACATGAACGATAATTGTACTAAGGCATATCTTGATATCTCCCTTGTTTTCTGATCTGAGGTTATGGTGTTGTCATCGTATGGGCCGGTGTAGTGGGCCAAGACCTTAAAACATCGAAAAATGTTAACAACGTGTAATATTCCAAAAATCCCAAACTACCCAAATCGCATGGACACTATACACATCAAGAAGTCTCTCACATAAAACATCTAGGTACCGTTATTGGTTCCGAGGGCAATTTAGTCATATGGTCGACCGTCTGGAGCGGGCCGCCGCCGCCACCGCAGACGGCGCAACAATGTTGCAACAGACGTTTCGCACGTCATATTTCATACTCAAATGAGCCACGTCCAGGCTCAGCAGCCTGTGGAATGCGCGGCAGTGAACTATCTTGCACGGAGTTAAAAATTCATTGTCTTGATTTAGAATCAATTAAAAAACAGACTTCAAAATTTATGAACCCGCAATTTTGTTTATTTGGATGATATATTTTTTCCAGTTATTTTGATTAAAAAACCAAACTACTGAACCAATTTTGTTGAAGATTCTATGGGACTAATCTGAAAGTATATCCATTCTATATTTTTTTATCGGTTTTTAAATGAGGTAACAAACATTTAAAAAAACTAACTGAAAACCCCTCGTTTTTTGTACCCAATATAAAAACGGGACCCTATTACTAAGTCTACGCTGTCTGAGTCTGTCTGTCTGTTTTTTTCCCAAGTCCCACTGCTAGCAAATCTCCCCCATTTTCCATAATTCCCAGTCCTCCGCCGCTGTGCGGCCACCCTCAGCCAAACTCTCCTTTAATGTCCGGTATGTCAATCAAAGCTCCCAAAAAATTACGCATGTAAAATAGACCGTCCGAGTTTCCGTACTGTTAGTATGTAGTATACATACGTCCAGTACCGCCTATATTATGTATCATTAGTGCAAATTATTATGACTATTCTATCGTTTTTTGTGCGACGGTACAGATATGACTGACAGGTGTACGTGGAAGCAAATTCTTTTGTGATTGTGTTGTTACCAACTGGAATTGTCTTTTAAGTGTCTTTTGCGAAGGATGAAGGAAGGTTATAGGAGGTTGCTTTTGCAATCATCGATTTACAAATGTTTTTGTGAAGACAACGAAGAAATCTTTGGGTACATAGTGAGATTTGAAAGCTAGACAATGATCTAGATATAGACTAATAATACTCGTACTATAAATGCGAAAGTATGATTGTTTGTTTTCTTTCAAGCAACAATAAATCAACGCATCGAAGTGTTTTTAGGTGTCCGTACCGAAAGGGCAAAACGGGACCCTATTACCTATTACTAAGGCTCCGCTGTCCGTCTGTCCGTCCGTCCGTTTGTCCGTCTGTCACCAGACTGTATCTCATGAGCCGTGGTAGTTAGACAGTTAAAATTTTCACAGATGTATTTCTATTGCCGCTGTAACAACAAATACTAAAAAACAGAATAAAATTAATATTTAAGGGGGCTCCCATACAACAAACGTGTTTTTTTCCGTTTTTATAGATAATAGTACGGAACCCTTCGTGCGCGAGTCCGACTCGCATTTGGCCGGTTATTTTTGTTGCGTAGGACATAGGATACATATGATTTCCAATTTTAAAAAAACCGTTCCTGAGAGATTGTTTCCAGCGAGTGGTGCAATGAGCGATGGTGACCGTGTGGTAGCATGCCCAAGTAACATTTTAAACTGTATAAAAGCTGTATTATGGACTATTTGTTTACTACAGGCTGTTAAACGTTGCTGTATAAAGACAGTATAGCTAGCTATACAGCCCTTGTAACTCTGAAATGGGCCCCAAAATTATACAGCTTTAAGTGTAGATTTAGCTGTATAACAGCTGCATAATAGCTGTACTATTTGGCTGTCTAAGATACTATTTTGATACTTTTATACAGCTTCCATTCTCTAATTTTCCTTTTTATTCTTTTATACAGACTCAGGCTTGTGAAAATCTTAATAGAAGAATAAATATATTATAATTGTGTTTGTGGTTGAATTCATTCTCCATTTTATTTCTTAATTTACTATGTACCAAGGCAGAGACCATATGTGAAGGAAAAGTGAAAAATATTTAATAAGTAAGTGGTAAGTACTCTTTCCTGTTTATCGTTGTTGTTAAGCTTGCGACTCATATTTTTATGTGAATATGTATACTAGTTTTAAGCTCAAAACTCACGCCCCTTCGAAATAAGGAATATACATACATTTTTTCTGTAACAACAAATATGTGATCAAATCTGAAAACAGTTTTAAGAGTAACCCGGACTGTTCTATTGATAGTAAACCCAATTGTGTGTACTATACAGTTAAAATCCTTTGTAAATTTGTACTGAAATTTCAAAAACAAACAAAAAAAAATCTCGTAAAATTGGAATGCAATTTATAGGTTATGATAAAATGGCGTTCTTAGTTTATACAGCTCTTGCTCTTCTAGTACCCCTTAATGCAGCTTTATGCTTAACAGAGTCGTTATTTAAGAACGTATCTCAGCCTAAAGAGTAACATTGTCTGTACATTAGTATTTAAGTACTGTAGAAGCTGTCTTAAAGTCTTATTCATATTCATTAATACAGTTAATTAGGGTTCAGTTGAAAATATAGAAAACCTCATTATGACCCAAACCAAGGCCCGTAAGGCGGTGAGCAAGGAATCGGATTGTTTTATCGAAAGTGTTCCAAATATTTTTGATAAAACAATCCGATGCCTTGTTCATGGTATTTTTATCTTTTTTCTAGTTTTTTGAATTTTTTGAATATATAATATAACTATTAGGCTTTAAAAAAGTAGAAATACTAAAAATAAAAGTATATTTTTAAAACAAAGCGTATAAGGGGTATAATAGAGTATGTTCGACAAGATTGTTTTATATGAAAAGTACCCACTGTAATATGGGTAAAACAAATAGATAATTTAACTCTTAACTCCTTGATTATTTATATGTCTATATAATCAAAGTCTTAACTCTTTAGAGCGTCGTCGCTTGCTTTGATAATAATTTATCTAAGCAAGCGACGACGCTCTAAATACTCTAAGTACCTATATTTTTTTGCTTGAATCTAAATGCAAAATGTATTAAGCCTTATAAACACATTGTTGATTTACTAACTAGGTATGTTTATGTTAAGTCGGAACGTGTGAGTAGATATATGGGCACACAAACACAGTTTACTCTTTAGTACACTTGCGCTATCATCGCCGCGCTCGCTCCTTCAAGGGAAAGAGGACTCTCTCGCTCTCGCTCTTACAAACACAGCTCACCGTCCAAGACGTTTACCTCAGTCGTTGTACGGAGTATTGTTCTTGGATCCTGAGGTAATAAGTCTGGAAATCTTCCGTTTATTATTTGGATTAATTTTTTTAATGCACTCTGAGAAATATTCTTGTCAATGGCCCATTTTTTTATATTATTGCGAAACAATAAATTTAGATTTGCTTCGTCATCATCTGATGAACTTTCAGACTCAACAATTTCGCTATAATTGTCCATACTTTGCTCCATTATACCCGATTCTGCCTGTACAGAACCCTCACCGCATGTTACTAACCCAACATACGTATCCTCAGCACAGATATTTGCTATTTCATCATGATCCAACAATTTTGATTCTACGGAACACTCATTGCATGGTGGTGATACCAACTTGGAATTTGGCTGTCCATGCCCTTGTGAAATTATATTTTGTTCCGTTATTTCACGTTGGGAATAAGCTTTTTTTAATTTTCTTTTTATTCCGCCTGTTCTTTTTTGTTTTTTCCATGGTTTTATATCCATCTCAACTCTTGTTCACTTAACAAATTGGCAAATGATCAAAATTATGACTCCGTTTTGTTATTAGTTGTATCCAATAAATAGACTGATTTTAAGCTATATTAGTTTCAAAATAATCGATAAGCTGGATAATTGTGTATGCCAACACTATAATAATAACTTTAATCTTCTAAAACACGAAAAACTGTAAAAAGGGAAAAATGTAAGCCAATCGCATAAGGCTTTAAAAAGGAGTAAATCTAAACTCTTCTACATGATATAGAATTGTATTACACTATTATAAAGGGAATTGCTTGCTAAGAGTATCCTAGATTACCGTTGTACAGCTATTATCAAGCTTAACTTGAAGGCTGAACAATAGAGTAATTTTACACCAATATTCAGGCTATAACAATATTTAATGCTCTTGTACAGAAAATTTAGGCTCTATACAGCCGTTAATCAGCTATACTGTATACAGTTGTACAGTTATAATTTAGTACAGTCCTAAACATATTTTTACACTCTTGTACATCATTTATTAAGCTTATAGCTGGTAATGCGCTGGTAAATACAATATTTTTCCGCTTAAATGTTACTTGGGTGTGCGCTTGACAATCTTACGGCACCCGGTTCAATCCTCGGCCCTACGCCAGTGGCTTATTTAGTACCTACATAAATTATTAGCAGTTTTGATGCCATCGGTTAGCAACGGTGAAGAAAAACATTGTGAGGCAATCGGTATATCCAAGAACCTCAAAATTTCAAAGATATATGACACTCACCAACATGCTCAGGGCTAGCATGGTGGATTTGGGCCCATCGTCTCTCTTAAGGGAAAGCCTGTGACTGGCTGTGACCCAGCAGCGGGAACATGATAGGATAATGATGATGAATGATGAGGTAATATTCCATCATCATCATAATTTCAGCCATAGGACCAGGATCCATAGGAGGTTATGTTTACACGGGTGCGATTGCGCAGCTATCTCATTTCATCGTCAGTCATAAGACGTCCACTGCTGAACATAGGCCTCCCCCTTTCTCCCTTTATAGTTTCTTTTAGTTCATTTATAATTGACTCATTATGTTTTATTGAGTCTAAAATAAAAATAAGTGTTCTAAGAACTCTTTGTCTCTGGGTTCTGTAATATTGTAAGACACTCTCTTCTAGGCCTTTGCCTTTCTCAACAGTTGACATCTCGTCCTCTCAGCATACGTTATGTCTCTAGTGCTGTCACGCGGCTTGCCATTGTGCTGGAAGGGTTTGCGCTGTCGGCTGTAACCTCCACTTTCATAAGAGCGAGTGCTCTGTCAACATGCTTCCAGAACTATAGTTAATACTCGTATCGACGGACGAGCCAGAGAGGAGTTTGTCTGAGAAATTATCATATTTACAACACATTATTGTATGTATGGGCGACGACCTGCGAAAGGTGGCTTGAGGTAAGTGGCTGCGTAAATTCTAATTCATTTATTTCAGGCAACAACCCATACATTGGGACAAATCAATAAACTAAATAAATAAAAAAGTACAAACAGTAAAATAAAACATTCTTAAATAAATACATTAAATTAAATCAGATCAAAACAAATTAAATTAAATGACACCAAACAAATATAAAATTTAAATTACTCACACACAAATATTAATACTAACACACAAATCAAGAAACAAATTAAAGAATTACAGATGATCCTACGTCCGGCGTTGGATGAACATTAAATTGAAATGATAACTGTAGAACGTGCATTGATTGCACATAAATGTTGAGTCCAGAAAAAAAAACACGAAAAAAAACTGAGTTCACCTCTCAGATGAAATAAAAATAGTCAGATGGATTGCGGCGAACACGAAAAGTCAAGCCACTTTTTGAAACGTGTGCATAGTCGTTTGACGAAATTCACGTAGTTTTGAATGCGCATGAGTGCGTGAGTCCGTATATTTGTACAGGGAATTCAGGTAGTTTTGGAAGCGATTTTGACTCCACTTTGTCAGTACACCGTAATCGATCTGTATTTTTTATTTGATCCGAGGTTTACCTTCATAAAATTTTGAATATTTTAAAAATGCTGAGTAATAAAATTAAATCATACTCGTATGTCATTAAAACAATGCCTAATTTAGGTTGCTTTACCTAAATAACCTTAGTTGTTAGTTTGGATTAAGTCTACTTTTGGTTCGAAAATTTTTGAGCACTGACATAAATCAAATGATGAATCAAAAGACAAAATAATGAATATAATAGTTTAACATATCTTTGAAGACGAGTTTTAGACCCACCGCTCATTTCTAGTATATTTTAATAAACAACTCTAAGCATGTCCTTATGTCACCGACATAGCCCACCGGATTAGCAAGTTGAAGTGGCAGTGGGCAAGGCACATAGCACGCAGAACAGATGGCCGATGGGGCCGAAAGGTTCTCGAGTGGAGATCGCGGCCCGGTAAGCGCAGCGTAGGACGTCCATACAAGATGGACAGACGACCTAAAAGAGACCGCTGGATGCAGGCCGCTTCCAACCGGCCCCTTTGGAAATCGATGGGGGAGGCCTATTTCCAGCAGTGGACGTCCTATGGCTGAAATGATGATGATGTCCTTATGCGTAATTTAATTGTATGAAGTCATAAATAAAATCGAAACAGTCGTTTACCGAGTCAAGTGCTACGAATTTATTAAAAGTTACTAGTTATAGTAAAATTAATTTAGCACTAGTTTATTCTCCTGCAGGATACAGAACATTCAATAAATATCAGTTGAAGTCGATTTTGCATACAAAATACATAATTAAATTGATTTAAAATATCAGCAATTCATTATTTGCAATCCTACATTATTGTGACAGCGATAAACATGGTAGTTTTACAAAGTTGCATCACAAATGCTGCATGACATTCGACGGTGCATATAATATGAAAAGTGGTCGGGTCGGGGCGGAAAGAGCATTCTTGTATTATTTTTTCTGCAGAATAAACGCGGCGCGTCCCACGCCGCTGACAATAAACTTTATTTTAGGACCCCACAAAATGCGTTGTCTTAAATATTTTAAGTTTTACCAAACCTCCTTTTAACCGGTTCAGATACAGTGTAAACTCTGTATAGCGACACTCGATTTAACGATAAACTCTCTAAAACGTCGAAATTACTTGACTTTGGTTGGTTTACCTTGGTTTCCATACAACGATACACTCTATATAGCATCACACCTAAATATACTATATATCTACTAAGTATGTCATTATCAACCAATAAATAGTACTTTATAACACCTCGGACCTTACTTAAAAACGTTACTCAAGTTGATCAATGCTTTAAAATGCTCTCTCAACTTCTCGCTGACGGCAATCGTCACACGCGAAAACGAGACGGAGCATATTTCAGCGTATGTCAACTTGGGTAACGTTTTTAAGTAAGGCCCCTCGTATATTAAAAATAAAATAAAATACTGGACCTACAAAAAACGTCAGATGAACATAACAGATTATACGCAATAAGCATTGTTATTTGTATCAATATTAATGTTTGTTGTTTGTAAATTTTATACTTTATTGGTAAATACATATTGATTTTTCTTCTCTCTATTTAACGACAACTCTCAATAACACCATAAAATGCGCAATCCCTTAATTGTCGCTATATAGGGCTTACACTGTATATGTATCCGCAGTAATGGGCCAGAATAAAATGTACAACGTTAGCCCGGATCGGCCAGAAACGGCGGATGTGGGAACTGTGGGTGCAACAGTTCTATGCGAGAACTGTAAAGGTTGCAATTACGCCATTACACATAATTTCCGTTGTTTGTCTACTATTATTTTACCTTGCTATTAGTTGTTTCTTAGTTATTTGCTATAGATTCTGTAGGACGGTGAATAGGTGTCTTACAAGCGTCTTATAAGCGTCCGTAACCTAAAGAAAACTATATGAACACTTTACTACTTATTTTTGTCAAATTTTGACGCCTACGTAGAAAAATCTACTTGCTACTTTGTATTAATTTCCAAAACTTGTGTATGTTCAAGTACTAATGCGTAATAAAAAGATTAGTATTTATTTCGTCTTCTATAACATGACACAGGCTAAATAGACAAGACGTCTAGAGCCAAATATAATTTAAAAAAATGCAAGTCTTTTTTTATTTATTAACTAGCTAATGCCCGCGACTTCGTACGCGTAGCGCAAAGTAAATAGTGGGTGGACGATTAGACTGACATATCCAAATATAAATGTTACACTAACGAACACGAACGGAACTTTAAATAGGCATAAATCCATCGGATTATTTATACTGAATATTTTATAGATAATACCTACACATATGACATGATTGTAGATTTATTGCTCTCCATTTTAATGCGGATTGTCATACTATCGTCATAGTATGATTTTAGTCTAGTTTTAATCTGACTCGATACAGGTATCCCGACATGTCCATAGTTTCAAATATATTTCAATCAAATAATATATTACTTTCACTGGTTAAATACGTTGGAAGTGTGGAGCCATGGATACAATAAGGAAAAAAAATTGGTATAAGTCAAGCGAAATGTCATGCATGACAAACGTTATTATTGAATTATTAGTAAATAGTAAGTAGGAAGCATGGAGCGGTATCTACAATTAATCGCTGTTATTTAACATTACTCCGCGTAAAGACTGCCAATCAATGATGTCTAAATAATTTTTGCCCGCCTTCTGCGCCTCGACCCTTCCAACAACTAAACCGCTTTCGTTCACCACCATAACATCCAAAATAGCTGCTAATCATAGATCAGTAACAGATTAGATGCCGCGAGTTCACCTACTTTGCGTCTGTTATTGGTCTTAAGTTTGATCCTGGCAAAAAATGTATTCATTTTAATCTCCGTCGACTTGGTATATTAGCACGTCAGAAGTCAATACAAAAATAAACGTACTTTAAATTACGCCATAATAAACTGTAAAACCTCTTCAAAAGCAGTTGGCTGTCCTGAAAATAACAAAAACAAAAAAAAACTATTTGGTGCAGTCTATCGGAAGTTATGCGGGTACATACATTTCGGCGATTCGTTTTTATTTCATCATCATCATCAGCCAGAAGACGTCCACTGCTGAACATAGACCTCTCCCTTTAACCTCCACACTGAACGACATCCTGCCATCTGCATCCACTGGATGCCCGCGACTCTCACAATGTCGTCGGTCCATCTAGTGGGAGGCCTACCTACGCTGCGTCTTCCGGTTCGCGGTCTCCACTCAAGAACCTTACCTACTTCCCCATCGGTTAACAGTTCTTCGAGCGATGTGGCCTGCCCATTGCCACTTCAACTTGCAGATTTTAATAGCTATGTCGGTGACTCTGGTTCTTGGCGAATATCTATATTTTTATTTACATATAGATTATATGGCAACAGCCGCTCCAGTCTTCCTACCTACCATGTCTGCGAGTAGAAGTCTGTCATTACGACAACATTACTATAAAATAAGCTAGATGGCGTTATAAATAATTATAAAAAAAAATATTTTTTACTATTTATTATCATAAATTAATATAGCCTATGTTTCAATCAGGTATTTTATAAGCATATTCATGGAAACTGCTTTGAAATCCTTCTAGTAGTTTAAAAGATGTGCGCGGACAAACAAACAAACTGACAGCCGTCAGATTTGTAGTTCCATAGTTTGAAAATAGATTGCGTACTAAAACGATGTTTTGCGAAAAAATTGTAAATTTGCTTAAACTTTACGAATAATATTATTAAAAACGTAATAAGGTATTCAATAATTCCTAAAATAATGAGTGTAAATGGATCGTAGTTTCACAAATATGAAAAGTGCGTCTATTATAGGTAAATACGACACTTTACCTGAATCACGCAAACGGGATTTTTTTCGCAAGTTAAACCGATATCAGGTATTGCTTCTATTTAGTTAGAAGTCATGTGTGAAGGTATTTGATCTACACATTTATAATATGGTAGGGATAGGCTTGCGTTTGAGCGCCAATTCGCCTGATAAATGATGATGCGGTCAACGATAGAGCACGCTTGTCGAGAAGAAACCGATTCCCTCGAGATTATATTTCTTGACGCCATTATATCATAATATATTTCTTGACGCTGACTGTTCCACTGTCGTATTCTGCTTCCACAGCATCAACTCCGGAGAAGTGAATTCCACTATGCCTCTGTTTTATCCATAAAGTACAATCTGGTTCTCTTCAAGACAAGAGTGAAGAAGCGTGCCCCATTTTAGACTCGTTACTTATCATCATGCGAGTTGTGGTCAAACTGTGGTTATAGCATATCATACTCGTTGATACAACGATAAACATGATTATATGTTTATACATCCCCTACCATATTATAAATGTGTAGATCAAATACCTTCACACATGACTTCTAACTAAGTAGAAGCAATACCAGATATCGGTTTAACTTGCAAAAAAATCCCGTTTGCGTGATTCAGGTAAAGTGTCGTATTTACCTATAATAGACGCACTTTTCATATTTGTGAAACTACGATCCATTTACACTCATTATTTTAGGAATTATTGAATACCTTATTACGTTTTTAATAATATTATTCGTAAAATTTAAGCAAATTTAAATTTTTTTCGCAAAACATCGTTTCAGTACGCAATCTATTTTCAAACTATGGAACTACAAATCTGACGGCTGTCAGTTTGTTTGTTTGTCCGCGCACATCTTTTAAACTACTAGAAGGATTTCAAAGCAGTTTCCATGAATATGCTTATAAAATACCTGATTGAAACATAGGCTATATTAATTTATGATAATAAATAGTAAAAAAAATTTTTTTTAATAATTATTTATAACGCCATCTAGCTTATTTTATAGTAATGTTGTCGTAATGACAGACTTCTACTCGCAGACATGGTAGGTAGGAGACTGAAGCGGCTGTTGCCATATAATCTATATGTAAATAAAAATATAGATATTCGCCAAAGAACCAGAGTCACCGACATAGCTATTAAAATCTGCAAGTTGAAGTGGCAATGGGCAGGCCACATCGCTCGAAGAACTGTTAACCGATGGGGAAGTAGGTAAGGTTCTTGAGTGGAGACCGCGAACCGGAAGACGCAGCGTAGGTAGGCCTCCCACTAGATGGACCGACGACATTGTGAGAGTCGCGGGCATCCAGCGGATGCAGATGGCAGGATGTCGTTCAGTGTGGAGGTTAAAGGGGGAGGCCTATGTTCAGCAGTGGACGTCTTCTGGCTGATGATGATGATGAAATAAAAACGAATCGCCGAAATGTATGTACCCGCATAACTTCCGATAGACTGCACCAAATAGTTTTTTTTGTGTTTGTTATTTTCAGAACAGCCAACTGCTTTTGAAGAGGTTTTACAGTTTATTATGGCGTAATTTAAAGTACGTTTATTTTTTTATTGACTTCTGACGTGCTAATATACCAAGTCGACGGATATTAAAATGAATACATTTTTTTGCCAGGATCAAACTTAACACCAATAACAGACACGCAAAGTAGGTGAACTCGCGGCATCTAATCTGTTACTGATCTATGATTAGCAGCTCTTTTGGATGTTATGGTGGAGAACGAAAGCGGTTTAGTTGTTGGAAGGGTCGAGGCGCAGAAGGCGGGCAAAAATTATTTAGACATCATTGATTGGCAGTCTTTACGCGGAGTAATGTTAAATAACAGCGATTAATTAAAGATACCGCTCCATGCTTCCTACTTACTATTTACTAATAATTCAATAATAACGTTAGTCATGCATGACATTTCGCTTGACTTATACCAATTTTTTTTCCTTATTGGCTCCATGGCTCCACACTTCCAACGTATTTAACCAGTGAAAGTAATATATTATTTGCTTGAAATATATTTGAAACTATGGACATGTCGGGATACCTGTATCGAGTCAGATTAAAACTAGACTAAAATCATACTATGACGATAGTATGACAATCCGCATTAAAATGGAGAGCAATAAATCTACAATCATGTCATATGTGTAGGTATTATCTATAAAATATTCAGTATAAATAATCCGATGGATTTGTGCCTATTTAAAGTTCCGTTCGTGTTCGTTAGTGTAACATTTATATTTGGATATGTCAGTCTAATCGTCCACCCACTAATTACTTTGCGCTACGCGTACGAAGTCGCGGGCATTAGCTAGTGTCTCATATGTAGACTTTAATCAATCGTTTTCGTTCGTTTTTTGTAATTTAATCTTATATATGTAAAATTTTGTGAAATAATCCAACCTTACGTCCTGTTTCCTTGCACTCTCCCCGAGGCAATATTCGATGCAGCAACATTGTTGCAGGCCCAGAGGTCGGCTAGATAATTGTGGACTGACGCATGTGCGTCAAGTTTCGCAAGCCCTAATTGCTCGTGAGTGCTTGTCATTGTTGCTTGCAATAAGTCTCTGAGAAAATAATTTTACAGATAAATGCCTGTTAATGCTTCCAGAGATTCCAACTAGACCCCTAGCCAGGAGTGGATTTTCCTATATAGGCGGAGTATGCCCGTGTCCTAGGAACGCAAAGTTTGGGGTTTCAGGGCGGCAAACTTGGTGAGTTTTTTTTTTAGTAGACGCGCCCTCTGTCAACTCTTCAACGTTTAAAAACTCAAAAATCTATCCATAGAGACTCGCCAAAAAAATTACACGTATGCGTATTACGATTAAAGCCCGGGTATGTCCTAAAACTGCGACCAGAATCACCGGAAGATGGGCAGCAGCGTCCTAATAATACACGGTGAACGTACTGCGATCCCCAAGCCGCCTGCCAAGCGTGGGGATTATGGCAACACCCCTCTCTATGAGGGAGGCCTTGTCCAACAGTGGACGTTAATTGGCTGATGATGTGATGTGTGTGTATTACGATTATTAAAAGTCTGGATCATCAAACTGGCTGGATCTTTGCTTAATAGTCCAAGTTCAAGCGTATCGTATTTATTTTGCTCTACTACAGATATTAGTACTTCGTTCCCAGGAACGCGCTTTCCAGGGAGTAGGGGGGAGCGGCAATCTTCCATAGGCTTAGGGCAGCCAAGGTATCAAATCCGCTCCTGCTACTAGCGATATTTTTCTAAATTTGAGAGAATAAATCATACTTAATCTTAACTCAGCCCTTTCTTTTCACGGCGTTTATGCCATGTTCTTGATATGTGAAACTAATGAGATATCCAAAAAAAGGCTCTACAAGTTCTGACAGGTTAAGGCGGTGAGATAAGGAATAATCCTTAAATACTGGTACTCTGCTTAGAAGAACTACATCATTATTCCCTAGAACAAGGCAGGCAAAGCCGTGGGCAGAAGCTATTGGGCTTATGTAGAATAGACGAAATTGTCAGTCCTATTAAATTCAAACCTAGTCCTTATCAGTCTTTCGCTCGTACTCATATTATGTACTTCTCAAGAAGTGTCCTCTAAACTAGGAAACGTGAGTTTGTCCGTTTGCGTATGTCATTGACTGCATGCCTGACCTAACTCTGCGGCTTACACTAATATTTCTACACTCGATTTTGAAATATTGTAATAGGAAAATTGTGGCATAAATGCAAATAAAACAATATCACACTAATTTCAGGTATTCTAATATTCTTGCGTATTATTTTATGAATGACATAAGTAAAGAAAAATAACACAAAAACTTTTTTTTTATACAACTCATTAAAAAAAACGCATACTACAAAAACAAGACAGGACCAAAACGATGGCGTGCTAAAGAGCGACCTGAGTCAACAGTAGGTGAAAAATTGATGATGATGACCAAGAAAAAATATATAATATATTTTTTTATCGTTACTACTCAATCATAAACGTTTTATCACATAACTGTCTTATAAGCTCTACGTATCTAATGTATATGTTATCCTTGTTTTTGTGGTCTTTTAATAAAAAGTTATATTATTATTAGAATAGAATAGAAAACTCATTGTTATTCACACCAAAAATTACAAACGTACATGGTAGGTAACATAAAAAACTACTTAAAAACTAGTGAAACAATTGGAAATTATGACTTTTTATTTCAGTAAATTCTCGGGTCTAGCCCGGACATTTGTGGACATGCCCGGCATTGGTGGGCCCGAAGCCAACACCAAGAGGCCTTGTTGAATATAAAAAATAATAATTATGGAATGTGTATACAATGGAATATGAAACTATTTAAACTTACTATAACCCTTAATTGATCAACAATCTTGGGTCTAGCCCGGACATATGGTAGGCATTAGCTTTTTTTTATGATACTGAGTGACAAGACGAGCTAAGTTGCGCGCCTGATGGCTCTTCACGCTTGCCCATAACAGCTCATTGTCACTCAGAATTTTGAACTTCAATAGTTCAAAACCCTTGATAGCAATGCACTGCGCTCGTCACACCGAGATATAAGATGTCGAATCTCTGTGTGCCCTGTAATTTCGCTGAAAACATTGCCCTTCAATCCGGAACACAGTGGTGTTTGCACACTACTGCTTGGCGGTTGAATAACTGGCAAAGGTGTGGTACTTCCCCAGGCGGACCCCTGCAAAAGAGTCCTACCACTACAAAACCCCACTAGTGACCCATTATTCATCTCATGATTAATTACATAAGCAAAAATTAAATGTAAAAAGCGGCTGGGAATATGGATCACTACAAAAGTGTGTTCCGGAATCTGGAGATAAGAAAAGCCAGATACGAGACGAGGAGACAGGCCATTTATATTGCTTGACAGTGCAACCGCTCAGTGCAACAATGTTGCACCATTGAGAGAGCTAAGCTCCTGCGCATACCATCAGTGTTGGCCTGATGTAAATACATCTCGAACACCAATTGCCAAAAGCTTAATATGTCACGCCAGGAATTATTGTTTGGAACTTCATGATTCATTTTTTGAAGATGAGTTTTTGACGATGTCGCAACAGTAAAATATCGTCATCATCGGCCAGAAGACGTCTACTGCTGAATATAGGCCTCCCCCTTAGACCTCCACACTGAACGACAGCCTGCCATCTGCATCCACTGGATACCCGCGACTCTCACGATATCGTCGGTCCGTCTAGTTACTAGTAGAAGGCCTACCCACGCTGCGTATTCCGGTTCGTGGTCTCCACTAAAGAACCTTTATTCCCCATCGGTTATCGGTTCTTCGAGCGATGTGGCCTGCCCATGCCCTTGCCACTTCAACTTGCAAATCTTAATAGCTATGTCGGTAACTCTGGTTCTTTGGCGAATATTCACGTTCCTGATTCCACCGTGCAAAGAGAGTCCGAGCATAGTTCTCTCCATTGCCCGCTGTGTGACTGAGTTTTTCCAAAGGCAGTTAAGGTTAACAGTTAATAAAATATAAATGCTATGAGTTATTGTTGAAATTAATTAACCTACTTCAGGAGAGAAATTCTCAATTCGGTCCGTACATACACCGATCACTGCCATTTGTGAACTGAAACTCTCAAGGTGGTCCCACAAAAAAATTATGACATGGCTCCAAAGACTTTCTATAACTAGACATTTAATGCAGGTGGAACATGTTCAGACACTTCATCAGTTGACCACTACTGATATAAAAAACACGCCCACTGATTCCACTGAACCTCACGTCATTTCCGACCAATACCGTAGATACGCCATCACTATGCTTCGTTTACATTTTGAACTGACGTTGAATGGGCCAATTAGCATTTAGTAACCCCTCACCCCGCCCCTCAGGTATTTGACTGAATTGTTTCCATTGAAAATAATCGTAATTACAAGTCTGGGCTACGTAGTAGCTATAGCTAGTCTGTGCACGGCTCAGTAGTTTTCAACAAACTAATAATTCGAATAGTTTTGTTAGTGCGCGTATTGGCGAATACGCGCACTAACAAAACTATTCCAATTCAGCAATATCAATAATTTTGTACGAGTTTGTTTTCTATATTATTAATTTATGCACCTTAAGCGCTTAACAGTTGTAGCAAGCTAACTATAAATCTAAACGCAAAATGTAGGTACGAAAATTTAAAAATTAAATGTATATTTTTTTTCATTTACATAATTTTCATTACATTTCTTGCCTTGGTCATGAATATACGTAACCATTTTATTCGCCATTTACTGTCTTACTTAGCATAAAGCTTTATAACGGAACATATATACATAAAAGCAAAATACCATTTACTGACTGCCTCATTGCGAAATATCGAAAATTGCTTAGTTTCTGAAATTTGGCAGGTAGATGCTTAATGGGGTGTAAAGGTCTGGTAAGAATGGATTTCGCGGAAGGGTCGAATTAAAGGGGGTAAATGGAGGTTGAAAGTTTGTATGAATGTCTACGCGTACGAAGTCACGGGCAACAGCTAGTAATTAATAAATGTAAATATTTACTGCCAGATATATTGTAAGCATATCATGCAAACTGCATGGGTTTGTGAAAGATTAGATTTAAAGCCAATTAAGACGCGATTTACTAAAATTTGGTTGCAACTAAGTTGCAATCCCCTCTGTTCTGATTTACGACGACGTGTGTCCAACCTGTATTTGATAAATAATGCAATTAATGCTAAATATATTTAAATTGGAGTTCCTACCGGATTTTCTTTGTTGCATTTTTTTTCTGTGATCATTAGCAAGAACTTACATTGAAGAAATAATGACAACAAAACTTAAAAGCTCGTTTATTACTTTTGGTTTGTTGGATAAATACCTTGTTATGTTTTATCATTATAATGTAAGACTGCAGAACTTAATTCATACAACATAGAGACGTTGATTAAGGTATGATTTGTGAAATAGCTGTAATTGTGGATTCTGGAAGTAGGTATATATAAACACAGAGCTGTTTAAAACTATGGATCAAATCAGCATTCAAAAAAGTCCCAACCAAAATTAAAATAATTTGATTTGAATTTATGAAAAAATTTACTAACTAATCTATGGATTCTTTTATCTATGTATATTTTGGCTTGATTTGTGTATAACTTTTTATATGTATACTAGCGGGTCCAATTGTTTTGAAACCATCCAGGAACATATTGAAATATACACACAAAATTTCATCAAAATTGGTCCAGCCGTTTAGGAGGAGTTAGGGTGACAAACACACGTACAGAAGAATTATATATATTAAGACTAGCGGACCCGACAGACGTTATCCTACCCGCTATCGGGTTCAATAGTGTTTTCAAACAATCCAGGAACCCATTGCAATAAACACACAAAATTTCATCCAAATCGGTCCAGCCGTTTAGGAGGAGTTAGGGTGACAAACACAAGTACAGAAGAATTATATATACTTATATTAAGATTAAGATAATGTAGTATATTAAGAGTAAGATAAAAGGAAACTTTGACATCTGACAGGCCTGATACAGCATGAAATATTAAAATAAGGTTGACAACAGCGCATATTTAAAATCATTAAGTGACCTGCCCTACTTGTAAGACAATTACCCACATTGCTCTGTCAACTGGCAGATCAAAATAATTTACTTTGTTACACTTTAGAGCTTTTTGCAGCTGCTTTGTATTCACGGAGTAAGGCAAACGGGGCGATAAACTACTAGTTCTGATAATGTTTTAAGTTCGCTCCACGTTGGTATTGTTTTACTTGTGCGATATTCGTTGTTATATGCCTAGTGCCCACTTAAATTTTCTTTTAATAGCTTTGATGCATGCTTAGTGTTTGTTTGATATTTTTAGACAAATGCATATTTGATCGCGATTCGCATGTACAGCTGAGTACAAGCGTTTTGATTTATCGTTCCGCAGTTTCGAACATTCTATCTGACGACAGCATGAGCAGTTTTTTAACCGACTTCTAAAAAGGAGGAGGTTCTCTATTAGACTATTATGTTTTTTTTGTTACCTCAGAACTTTCGGCTGGGTGAACCGATTTTGATGATTCTTCTTATTATTTGAAAGCTGGTGATTCCTGTGTCGTCCCATTTTAGATTTTCAGTTCTGATTTTGTTATGTCGGTTTTTTATATTGATAACTATTAATGTCTTGTTTCAATTTTCCAACTATTATTAACCGACTTCGGGTTATTTTTTTTTACCGACAAAGAAGGAGGACGGTTCTATGTTCCACTGTATATATTTATCTTTGAGATCTCAGGGAAATCGAGGGCAACCATCAAATTTGATAGGCACTTATTACGTTTTTCATATATTAATGAAGTCGGTTGATAATGTGATCCACTTGTTATATTTATATGTGTTTGTGACCTCAGAACTCCTTTATTTATGAACCGATTAGCAAAAATATATATTTTTTCTATGAAGAATATACTTTCAGGTTGGTCCCATAGATTTTAGATAGATTAGATCAAAATCAGTTCAGTAGTTTGTTTAATCAAAATAAATTGGAAAATTTGAACTTTTAGGACAATACTGGCGACCCGCCCCGGCTTCGCACGGGTGTAAGTTTTATTATATACCTATATATATATATATATATATATATATATATATATATATATAGGTATATAATAAAACTTATATATATATATATAAACCTTCCGTGAAAAATTATGTAACTAATGATGAAAACCGTATATACAAAACAGACGCGGAAAGCGACTTTATTTTATACTATGTAGAGATTATGTCATCCGAGTACTTAACCGAAATTGCATATTTTAGCTTTATAAATTCAGTTTTTTTATTCATAATTATTTATTCTATAATCAAATCAGATACGATCTGAAAGAGTAACTTGAGATATCTACTATGATGTTTTTGTTATCTGGTACAATGTCTTTTCATACTCCTTTAGCATCGTTTCCCATTTGGAGGGTGACCCGGCCGGGCCATCAAAATAAAATACCGGGCCGCAGCATCGAGCGATGCGTCGATTAAACATTTTTAATTGTAATACATATCTCATAATGAAGTTATATGATTATTTACGGGACATTTACCGTGGTAAGGTTGTGGAAAGAGCTCCCGATATTTCGGTGCAGTTACATGCACCATGTTCACGGGAAGACTGAAGAATGCGGGAATGGTTGGTGAAAAAGTTCAAAATTAGGTGCAGACAAAACGAACTACCCTCTTTCTTAGTCTTTAATATCTCATAATATTTACATACTTCTAATAACAATACATGTAAGGGTATAGCTATTAAGTGGGTCACGAATGGGCAGAATGAAAATTACCAGGCCATGGCAGAACAATGTCTGTGCCCTTAGTACAAGATTTGAAATACGAAATACGAAAAAAGATTTCGAATAGCTTTCATCTCAGCAATGTATGGAACAATACGAAAACGAAAAAAGTTTTTGAAAACTATCAAATCTTGTACTAAGGGTGCTGGTGAACACTGTCTTAAATTATTCAAATTATAGTTTTCACAATTATTGGATTGTCAAGCTCCATAACTTGAGTATGCGCAGCGCCTTATTCTTGTACACATCACATTGTAACGTGAATGCACGTTCGTTTTGCATGTCCTCGTACATCCTCAATTACTACATGGTCAGCGTTTCACTTCCAGCGTCTTACAACGTCACTCGCGTGCGTCTGTCTGATACTCTGATAAGGGCCAACGCCTAAGCAATCATCGGGTTTAAACCTGTCTAGATCACGAAATGGGATACTGTGGCCTTAGTACGAGCACTTGTGAAAAAGTTGTCGTTACGTAAACGATAGCAAAATATATGAAAATTTCAATTTCCTTTCACGTCCGATAGCGGCGCTGTTAAATTTTTCATACATATTGCTATCGTTTACGTAACGTTAAATTTTTCGCAAGTGCTCGTAATCAAGGCCCAGAAATCAATTTTGTAACGATTTAGTTGTTTGAACTAGGTAAATAATAATCAATTTCCATACCGACTTCAAAATTAGTAAATACACAATTTCATTTGATTTAATGTCATTTTTAACTACTACTAAAACTACTAAACCGATTATATGGGACCAACTCTGAAGTATGGCCTACCAAACAAAAAAGGAATCATATTCATAATTGGCGTAGAAATCGGTGAACATACATTATATAGGCAATGAACAGATAATAGTTTAAACATCTAATACCAAAATCTGAAGAATAAGTTATTTAATGTTTCAGTAAAATACTGCCTTGTTCCTAAGCCCAAGTTTACACTAAAATTAAAGAATACTTACTATCTGTGAATGAATTTAGTTTTGTGCATTTTTCCTGTCTTATACATGTAGAAATAACGCATATTTTAGTTAATATACAGTCGTAATCGTAGTAATTTTAAGCGCCTAAGTAAATACCCTATAATACTAGCGTTAATTTTAAACGTCTCAATAAACTTGCTTATCTCCATCGAATGCTAAGTAACGATTAGAATATCCGAATATGTTTTACCTTTAAACCTGTTAAATATTACTTATAAATACTAAATAGAATCATTTATAAATTTTAATTGACTGGCCACCAATTTAATGCTATTGATATGATTGTAACCACCTTAACTCTGGACTTTATGTACGGCTTCTTAGGCGGATAGCTAGCTGTGCCCGGCGGTTCCAACCTCGATCTTCCAGATTTAGCATATTTTTTTACTGTTTCCTGTATATTCATTTATTTTTGTTCTTATGATGCCTAATTATGTCAAGATGATTTCAGTGATATTGTCGTGATAAGGCATAGATTAACAAATACATGTGCATATTTTGGGTGTACTAATAAATCCCACAACGTCCGATTTTTCCTCATTCCGCGGACCTGCTCGGTGTGGTATTTCCTTCCTCCAAAGGTCTTTCTGCCGAGCTTTCAACATGAAGCCTTCAAAAAGGGTGTCTTCAACACCGCTAGTGTTCCAGGCGTCCATAGGCGGTGGTTTTTGCTTACCATCAGGCGGACTGAATGCTTGTTTGCCACTCTTTTTATAAAAATAATAATAATAAATATCGCATTGTAATC
Source organism: Agriopis leucophaearia (assembly GCA_949125355.1). NCBI lineage: Eukaryota > Metazoa > Arthropoda > Insecta > Lepidoptera > Geometridae > Agriopis > Agriopis leucophaearia. Next base: position 9,687,788 of record OX421278.1, read on the forward strand.
CAATTCCGAACTATATTTAAAGTTTCAAGTCTGTAGCTCTTTGCGAAGTTAGTTCACAGTCGATTTTTAAATGTATACCGCAGCTAACCTAACACAGGTTTGTAATTTTAATCATATGTTAGTTAAGTAATATCTGGGACATTATTGCACACATGGTCATCTGACCCCAAACTAAGCAAAGCTTGTAATATGGCTGCCAGAGACTGATATACATACATATATATTTTTAGATATATACTTAAATAGATATTAACACCCAGACATAGAACAAACACAAATATTCATCACACAAATGTTTCTTCTCGGTGGGAATCGAACCCACGCCCCCAAGCGCAGAAGGCAGGTACACTATCAACTGAGCTAACAGGGCTGTCAAAACAATGTATAATTTAGATTGCAACAATTGTTGTCGAAATACACAGATTACTAAATTGTTACTTAGGCTTTAGCCTACTTTTGGAACGGTCAGTTTTAGCGCTGACTTGAAATCCATAGTTTTAAATATCATTGTGAATAAATAACTAGGTAACAGACAAAATGACAGCTATTTCATTATGATAAGCTTGATTGTATTTTATTGCAACGACTTGTAGCTCTAAAGAGAAGGTGCGAAGTTCTAAAACTACTTAATGAATAATTAACATGCTAGCGCAAAATATTTAGTTTTAGTCGAGACATAAACATAAGGTATAATAACTATTGCACTGCTAATCAGACAACGCTAGAAGAGATCGCTATGTAGCGGTACAATCGAGTTTTGTGTTCATATAAATTTTTATACCGGGTGGTTTTTTTTTTACCTAAACGGTAAAATTTATGTGTGATTTTAGTTTAGATTTAAACTTACGCTATTAATACTATTGTACTGCTAACCAGACAACGCTAGAAAACATCGCTATGTAGTGGCACAATCAAAGGGCTTGTCATCGTAATTCAATGTAAGTCATCATCAGCCAGAAGACGTCTACTGCTGAACATAGGCTTCCCCCTTTAACCTCCACACTGAGCGACATCCTGCCATCTGCATCCACTGGATACCCGCGGCTCTCACAATGTCATCGGTCCATCTAGCGGGAGGCCTACCTACGCTGCGTTTTCCGGTTCGCGGTCTCCACTCAAGAACCTTTCTTCCCCATCCGTCATCAGTTCTTAGAGAGATGTGGCCTGCCCATTGCCACTTCAACTTGCAAATTTTAATATTCAATATAAGTAGTGTCTTAGATCCTTAGCATTATTCATCGATGAACAATCTAATACAAAAGCCAATATTCAATGATATCTTCATAAACAAGTTTTTCAAGGCAACTATATTCTCAGTTGCACATTGTAAAGATTTTCTTAGGTCTACTGCGCTAGTGTAATGTGGATGGTCCAACACTATGTTGTCAAGAGATGCCGGTAATGTAAGTTATCTTTAGAAATAGATTTTTTACGCCGTAATTTGCAATTTAATTAAATTTTATATGGACAACAAACAGCTAACCAACGCAGTAGATACGAGATAAATAGTTAGACAAAAGCCAAAAAAGAATTTTTCACTTATACAAACTTAAATCGTGTAAATGCCCCGTTGCAACACCAATGTGAGCCAGCGGGGCTATTATGGATCTTTGATCGGGATCGTGAGTGTCAAAATTTTGTCCAAAATAAAAGCGTTGTCTATTTCCAATTTCGTAGTACGAAATTGGAAATAGACAACGCTTTTTTTTGCGTCATAACCCCTTTCAAGTGTCAAAATTCTGACACTCGCGATCCATAATACGGCTGCTGGATAGATAATAAGGTTTGAACATAGAAAGATATTAAGTTAATTACCAGAAAGAAAAAGCAACAAATAACAGCCATATTATAATTATATAAAAACTTTATAACCTTTCTTAATTCAACAAATATTTTTAATATTAAGTTTTTTAGTTATTTTATTTTTAATATCCAAACGCTCGTGTCAAAAAACGTTTAGTTTTTTTTTAAATATATATATCATCATCATAAATAATTCGATGTTTATTGATTAGTTTCCGTTGCAATTAATTCATGTCCGAATAAAGAACTTGTTTTTACCATAATTTGTTTCGTAGCATGGAGTATACAAAAGATGATGTCTACTAGAAGCTGAGCTCAGAGGAGTCACAAGACCTATCTGAGACAATAGTGAAGGCCAATCGATCTTACTAGAAACATACATATATTAAAATAACAATCATTGTAAAATGGGCCATACGACCGATGCATAGGTTATTATTATGAGAAATGGCTGGTTTCGCCGAAGTCTTGAAAAGATCTAACTGTATGACAATCTCTATATCAATTCATTTGATCATTGCTATATTAATAGGAACATGTTTGATCTGCTTTCAATAAAAATATCCTATTTCTACACTAAGTATGTAGCTTGGCAAGTTGACATATTTTGATTGTGTTGCAAGTTTACATATTATGTGAAAACTTACCAAGTGATATATTAAATGTTAGCTTTCGATATTGCCACAGCAATTTCCCTAATTTATGGCATCAATCATCAATATTATCCCTGCACTCTTCGTTACACTGTCGTACGCTCGTTGTCAGTTATGTAGTCATTGCATCAGTTCCATTATCTTGCCTCTGCATTTTATACGTATAAATAATTTCCATTACGATTTTAGTGCGAATACATTCAAGTATAAAAGTTTTTAAATGTGGCTCGGCTTGGTGGGGCCACATTTGATGCTGCTTTTAGCACGTCTCTCGTTACCGTAAGACTTCTCTAGAAATAAAGACAGTAAGGGCAACTAATATTGCCCTTGATTTGTTAGAAATTCCTTATGTATTACATTGCAATATAAAAAAAACCTAATCCCTATATTATTATTTTTTGTGACCGTTTGACCGCCACCTCGCCTGTGCTTAATCAATGATGCGGTCTACGATGGTACACGTTTGTTTAGAAGAAACCGATTCACTCTCGACTCGAAGAACCCATATTGTAACTATCTGGGAATACCCATTCAGGCAGCATATTCCACAGTCTAGCGGTTCATACAGTAAAAGTGGAATCAAAGCGTTTTGTACGGGTTTTCAGAATACCAATCTTGAAACGGTGCCACTTTTGTATTGAGCGAGTTTAACTTGCACAAACGCGCGGGAAAATATCTAACGAGCCTTTTCTATGTGCGAGCTGGTAACAAACTGAGAGACCATACTGTTTTTCCGATATAGCTTCTGAAGTGTGCAAAATGTAGGCCCACCAACTCTTAAATCGAAACTTTACGGTTGTCTTTATCGATGCAATTGAACGCTTTAATGCGAAAACACACGATGGCCGACGCAAATGGAGACTCCGCTCGTTACGGACTTACCTAGCCTTTTATTGTTCACACGGAACATTTTATTCGCCGGTCTGCACATACATATCGCTTATTAAAATAAAAATCACAGCGCAAGATCCAAATAAGCTGCTATTTTGTTACGGACGTTTCGTCAATGATTTTTACTGGCAGCAATATAAAAGCTGTAAAGTGGGCGAAGAAACTGGCCACATTACGTGCTGCAGATGATAATACGCATCTTTGTCGTACATTAAAGGGATTACTAGTTTCAATGTCAAGTAAATAAGTCTCTAATATAGCTCGGTTATGTTGGCGTGCTTGCATATCTGCATCTGCATACGAATGGAGTGCAGTGTGCAGTCGGCGACGACGTGCTGTACTAATTTACGCCAGTAGTTAATCTTCACAAAATTTGCTCTATAACAAAATTCAATGTTTGCTTTCACTGGTATGTAGAGTTTTAGGTATTTATTCACATTAACCTTTGTTACATTCAGATACGTAGTAGTACTTTATTAAGTTAAGTAAGCGATTTGTTAAATGGATGCGTTATTTATTTGATGGTAAAAAAGTTTTTTTTTCAGTGACTAAGCTATATACTCTATAGTCTAATAGTATCTATCTAGCTTTTTAGATGCAATGGATGAATTGGATCTAAGTAATGGGTGTTAATATCTATTTAAGTATGTATTTAAAAATATATATGTATGTATATCAGTCTCTGGCAACAATATTACAAGCTTTGCTTAGTTTGGGGTCAGATGACCATGTGTGCAATAATGTCCTAGATATTTATTTAACTATTGCTAGTATAGTTATATGATTATTTACGAGATATATACCGTGGTAAGGTTGTGAAAGGAGCTCCCGATATATCGGGAGCTCGATATATCGCAGTTACATGCACCATGTTCACGGTGCCGTGTCTTCCCGTGTCAATCCAAATGCTCAAATTGCTTGGCAGCGTACCCAGCATCCTGGCATCATTATCGCATTATTAGTTCGTATTTCCGTAAATGAAAACGACTGAGATTCCTCACTGTTGAAACAATATAGTACTTCATGTTTATGGCAGACACACAAACTCGAATGACGAACTTGCAAACATATTATATTTGTTGAATAGGTATGTGCAGTGCACCCACTGATGGCAACGAGACGGTTCAAATAAGTCCTATGCTTTTTACCAGACGTCTACCTGTGTGCATGAAATTACTTATTCATTATATATGCGCGGTCACTGCATTGCATACGTTTAAACGCCAGACTGAGTTAAGGGCATGCACTTCATACAGGGAATGAATTGGCGTCTGTCCAGCGAATAATCTCTCAGTTTAGTTGGATCGCAGACTAACGATAGACGGATCAAATCTGTCTCAACTCGTTTCTGTTTAAGACCCGTATTACAAAATGCATCGTTAAATTTTCTATATCTGGGGCCTAAACCTAAAAATAAATCCATAATTTTCAAGACCAATACAAAACAAGTAAACCATAATATTAATAATTAATTAATTAATAAAAAAAAACGCTTTATTGGGACATACTATTTAAATTATTGCATTGTCATCGGTCCTAGATAGGTACTTAAGTGTGCAAAATTCGACGTTTTGAAGTAGTTGAAAATCAAGTTCAAAGATTCCGTTACATACTTACATACATACCAAGCTCATAAAAGCATGTTGATATTGATTATTTTATGTCAGTAATTTAACGAAATCCATTCTCAAACTAACCCCTCCTAGAGTTTTACGAAAAATACTTTTGTAAATTGGAATGAATAAGTTTATGTTGAGTTTTTCCGAAACTTGAAGCTGAGTGAGTTTTTCCGAAACTTGAAGCTGCTACTTTTACTAAAAATACAGATCTATTTATTACAGAAAATGAATTTTCTATAGTTCTATTTGATTGAATCAGAACCAACCAACAATCCAGAATTCATTGTTTTTTTTTTTTTTTTTTTTTTTAATTTAATATGGCTCTTAATTTAAACTATTTTCCATTCTTGATAGAAATTGAAGGGTATCAATTACGGTCATGTTACAATTTTTATCAGGATGCTTTTAATCTGAAGGCGATCTGGTAAATAATTTATGCCGACTTGAAGTTGAAGGGATGAGTGGCGTGCCTTAGAAGAGGACGATGTCCAGCAGTGGACAAAGATAGGCTGATTGTGTCGATGCCAGCTAGTTGAAAACCAGAACTCGTGTGGTCTGATAAGGTAAAATGTCATGATACGAGATGCGATCAAGGCATAACTTTAGTATTCCGCTAATGTTTGAACTGTTTAATTCAAATTGCACTGTGTCCATCAAAGCTGTATCTTATGTCTGTATCTGGTGATATTTATAAAGCTAACTGATGCATGTCTGCATTGTATATTCTTGTATCTTGATTGGCTGAACCTTGGAGAATTGTAGATTGTTTTATAAGTTAACATGCCCACCAGACTTCTTTTACCTTATAGGTCTTAACGATTTGTTTCAGTGCTAAGAAATTATTTGCAAGGGCCGGTAAAATGTCTTCGTATAACAAATTCATTTATCATAGATGTTTTTTTTTTAAATGTCAAAGCTTTGTTTTGTCTAAAATTGTACACTAACACATGTTATTTCGATTTCTTAGAGATGTTACAAAATTTCAACGCGAGCGCATTACGCGCTGCACGATTAAGAGCTCCCCGGACTAAGTTATATCTTATGCACAGAGTGTGATAAAAAAAAATGCCATTAGATTGTGTTTTTGGTATTTTATATTTTAAAAATCAACATGAAAATTACCCTAATTTTTTTTCTTACCGAATCGGTTCTCTACCGACCTTAAAGCTTATTTAAAAAGAAATGTTCGAGCATGATCATTGTGGCAAAGAGCGCGCTCAAAATGGTTTCACACAAACAGACAAGTCAATGAATCCAATCCTCTGACTCAAGAATCTGCAAGTCAAATATATTTTAAGAGTTCCGTGCCCAAAAGGGTATAAACGGAAACCTATTACTAAGGCTACGCTGTCAGTCTGTCCGTCCTACCTTTTGGCGGCTGTGTCTTTTGAAACGTGAAATTTTTACAGAATATGTAATGTTACGGCGTATTAACTAAGAAATAATAGCAAAAATTAAAAAGTTAAAACTAAAGTCCTCATACAACAATACAACGTTTTTGTAACGTATTTTTGTTTTTGCTCTGGTGTAAAAATGGTAATACGTACAAGCGTCAAATTTTGGAAGATTATAGTACACAATCTTAAAGTAAAACAACAAATAATAATTATTGGCCAGATGCGAGTCGGTGACAAATTTCTGTTCACCACCAAGTTAAGCAACGTCGGGCGCGGTCGGTACTTAGATGGGTGACCGTCTGTGCGGGATGTTGTGTTTTTGCACTACTTTTTGTTTTATATGGTATGCTATACGAAACCCTCAGTTTGCAAGCCCGACCCGCACTTGGCCGGTTCATTTAATCCCACTACGACACAGCAGTCTGGCGGCCCGTTCCGACCGCATCACCTCAACAAGCAGGCTATCTTAACAGCATCTCACAAGCACTCAGCATGTACATTTTGAGATTAAATGAAGCTATCAAACAATTCCCGATATGACGGCACAAAATTCGTTAAAGTCGATATTGGACTATTGGCATAAAAATACCGTAAATATTATAACTATGTATACAAATATCGAAAGTCAATTTTAACCTATTATAGAGTTTTGTAGGCGTAATAACACACATAATCAAAGATTTAAATTGTATCCTTAATATGTGTAATATTACGCCCTCATTACAAACTTCAAATAATATACATTTTTAAGAGTTAAGTAATTAACTTGCAAGTATATTATCCTTATTAATTGATTTTGGAAGTAATGAGACTATATAGTTCCTTTCAAAGAGGCGAACAGACAGACAGAAGAAAAACTAAGACAGGGTTCTACTTCGTTCACAAATTAAATCGTTAAAAAAATATTGGCAGCATTTGTGTAATCATTTCATCATCATTTGTAAATTAACATATTATAAAATCGACACTTATAATTGTCGTATTGATTTGAAACTGCAAGTATGTATAATCCGGGTGGCAGTACAATAATTTAAACGAACTGTTCTGACAATAACGCCAGGAGGTGGATGGTGAACCTATTTAAACGCTAAGTAAACCCTTCGAGTTTGGGTTTCTCTGGTTTGTTTTAACAAGCCACATAAGCTTTTTTTGTAACTATAGTAGTAATTCGTATATTCAAATCGCCACAGTCTTCATCATGTCTGCAGGTATACCTACACTTCGTTATCGGACCATCTTAATACCTCACGTGCACTTACCACCCGCAAAAATTATCTTAATGCCCATATTAAGACTTTGTGCATTTTAAATGCATATAGTTTTGACGTCGACGTCTTTATCTGCGTTTTGGACGGATACCGCTTTGCTTGCATTGCCTTTTCAGTCGCTTTTAGTCAAATACTGAGTAAACCGAAGACCAAAAGGTATTTTCTCGTAATTTTTTGAATCAACATATTTTTTTTTGTTCATTTGAATAAGAATCAGTTTTTGTTTCCTAATTACGAAATGCTGAGACGCTGATGCATTCAGTTTCTGTCTGCATTCCAGCTCTTATAATTTTTACCAAATTAGTTACTCACGCAAAAAGTATGCTTCTTGCTGTACATTTCCGGAAATTCGTGATATTTAGGATATGCAATTAGGATTCCAATGAACTCATTATTAACTCAAATTGCAAACAATGAATGTTACATTCTTGTAATGGTACATTCTTAATTTATCAAAATAATGAGCTTGAGAAAATGACAGGTTATCTACATTGTTATTCTACTCTGATTCCGTTGAAAAAATATTCTAAGGATAATCTTGTGTTTTTCTTCTTCTGCAGACAATACATATTATTTTATTTTAGAGAAACTAACAGTCTTAAGAGTCAATTATAAGTTTCCACTGATAGAAATAATTTTTTTTTTTTTTTTTAATGTACTGAGTGACGAGACGAGCGAAGTCGCTCGCCTGATGACTCTTCACGCTTGCCCATAACAACTCAACGCCACTCAGAATTTTGAACTTCAATAGTTCAAAACCCCGGATGACAATGCACTGCGCTCGTCACCCCGAGATATAAGATGTCAAATATCTGTGTGCCCTGTAATTTCGCTGGAAACATTGCCCTTCAATCCGGAACACAGTAGTGTTTGCATACGAGTAGTGTCTATACGAGTATATAGGTAAAAGATTGCAAACAAAATATTAATAGAAGAGAAAAATATAATTCTGCACTCACAAAAAAGAAAACTTACTACTACGAGTACTTCCTTACTGATGGAACACCAATATAATATATTATTACTATCATATTATTTGTCACTCTTATTGGATATGAGAGTTACGGGGACAGAAACAATGTCGGTTCCTCCAGGATCAGCCCGCAGATATTTTACCACGTCTTGATGTACCATGCTGATACTTTATTTTGTGAATTGTTTGGCAAATAGATATTTTTTTTTTGTTAACACTAGAAAAGACATACACAGACCATAAAAGACTAGTACTAAAACTAGTATAACAACAGGCGGCCTTATTGCTATAAGCTATCTCTTCCAGGCAACTTTACATAGATGTTACATTTAAGGGCTTAAAACGGCGTCTTATTTTCACAAAACTAACCCGCAAGACTAACTTTTACAATGTATTTTGAGAACAGTGGTCAAGTTAATAATACTTCCACGAAAACGAAGCTACACAATTCAATCTGCAATTCAAATCTTCTCTCCTATTGATGCTGGAATCGTGATCCATAAATTAGACCAATGCCATACAACATTGTTGTATCCAAATCATGGTAACATTGTCACTAGAATTTAAATACGGTCAACGCGAGAATCGTCACAGAGCTGCAAGAGCTTTCGTCTAACCGTTAAAGTCCTTAAAATAATATGCTCGACTGCGCAAACTTTTGTAAGTGCTCATGCTTCGTTTCATTGTTTTAGCAGAACACAACACTAATTCAAAATCTGTGAATATTTCCTTCGAAAAAGTCGTAACGTGTGTAATGTGGTTTTATTTTGTGATTAAAGTCTAAACTGAAGTGTATACTTAATAATCCAATATTAAGTTATTCAGATTAATTAAAAGGACTTAAATAGATTTACACTGAAAAATTAAAACTGAGACACAAATGTTAAAACTTTGATTAGCTGTGTTATAATCTGCTATTTTTAGACCCTGATTGTAAAAAATGATTTAAAACAATCGGAGTGATCCATAATACTTTAGAGAAATTTCGACAAAACCTCATCAGATAATACATCGGATCATCGCCCATTAATTCCGCGGTCGTGATACATAAAATCACGTGCAACATTGTTTTCATTCGCTCAAAAGGCTTCGCTTGCGGTCAGACCATCACTGATGTATATAAGAAATACTCCATATATGGTTTATTTTTAAAGAGTAATGTAAAACAAAACTAGCGTACAACATTAATCTATTTTATCAGAATAAATGTAAATGTAACTCTCCCTATCGTCGTCAACGAATACTTATGATATTGCGTTTCTTGAATATACCGTTTTCCTCGCAATTATTTGTCTTATGAACTATGAAAAGAAACATGTAGTACGCCATCAAAACAACTAAACTCCCTTTAAGATGTTCCTTAGAAACATGACCCAGCATCTCCACCATTACGCGCAAGAAAGCAAATGAGCTCTATTATGATACACCACTGCGGAGTTTGCAACTTTGTCGCCCGACATACCGTGTGGGATTGTTCATACTGGCCTGTGGTATTGTGGTAGTCCGCAACCGGACAGCCTACTATACTAAGCTAGGTTTCATTTCAAGTATTCAAGATTAAGTGGTCTGCGGCTTCGATTTATTAAGTATAGGTACTGGCAGTGTATATATTATGTAAAATTGTACCGATTATTCTAAATTTTTAATTATATAGGCCCACGTGGCTACGTGCCGATATCTACGTGGTCGTAGAAAGGCTATCACGAATGCGCAGGAAGACGTCGCGACCACCGCGGCGACAACTCCAACTAAAGAACCTAATTCGTAATTAAAAACAGTCTAGCCATATTCATGGGTGGCATTGAAGGTTCCTTACATGGAGTTGTTTTGATCCATGCCGTTGCCCTATAGATTTCTATGACACAGAAAATAAATAGAGAATAAAAACTGGAGACGAGAATTCAAAAAAAAGTAAGTAGTAAAAATATTAAACAAATCTTAAATTTAAATTCATTAACTGCGAATTGAAAAATCAGCCATAATTAAATTCTACTCAGAAATGCGATCAGCGGTTACTTCCTAGTTTCTTAAAAAAAAAAAGTACGATGTAATGATTACGAAGAACTACAACATTTGTAACGCTATTGCTTATTCAAATACACTCCAAACAAAAACAATAATTTTTATTTACAACTAGGTACTACTACTTTTATTTTTATAATTAAAAAAGAAAACTAGCTGACCCTACGACGTTGTCCTACCTACTGTCTTACACCGTCGTTAAGTTTTCTGGAATTTTCAAGAATTTTTCTTTACCTTCTACATAGTATTAGAAAAGCTAAATAAAAGATGAATAAAATCGGTAAAGTCGTTCTCAAATTATGGCGTGACCAAGGTTAATAGGGATTCATTTTTTTATGCACAGATAACAGAAAATAGTATGTACAATGAAAAAATTATTAAACCCTAAAAGTACTGCAAAATCATGAAGGTACTGTTTGTTACCGTGAAGACCATCTTCAATCAAACAATAAAATTTACCAAAGACAGTTGCAACATCTTGACTTACGCTCTGAACTTCACCTACTACCGCGTGCGCACTGTGCTCACATCCACCATAGAAGCGAAGCGTATAGCACAGGAAATCTGGACTTCCGTCCGTCTAGGATATTCACCCGGCTAGACAATGAATCGCTAATAACACATTGTCTTTACGAGACGAGACGAGCACATTGTCTGTCCGTCTGTCTGTCGTTCACAAGTAATTGATGCATAGTTGTTCTTTTATGGTCTACCGATTGCGATGAACTTGTTTTTTGTAAACTATTGTAAATGTGATGCTAAAGAATAGTGGCATTTGGATTAAACGGGCGATTAGAGGTACTCGACTCTTTTTGCAGAACTTTTCTAGAATAGTTTAGCAGTAAACAATCCTGGAATGCTCAGCTCGATGCTTTTTGCTTAGCACAGTATCGATGCAGGGCGGGCCGTACTTAGTTTTTTGGACCCCGCTCCGTGCCTTCGCAACGGTTTGATGCACACGATGCGTCTCAAGAGACTTCAAAATATTAAAATCCTAAACACGTTTACCGCATTAAAAGCCTGTCCCGAGCCGCTATCTCGTAGTTTATAGTTATCTTAATTTCAATGGACATCAAAGGGCATATGTATACGGCGTTCGTGCTATCAAAATGGGCTTCCATAATTGGAATTAATTTTCAAGATAACATTCTTATCCGTATTTTAAACAACAGCGACTGTTTTAAGTAATTCATTTTGAACTCTCTCCCATCAGAATAAATGCCACGTTTAATCTCGACGTCCATTGTTCCAGGTACCCCTGATCAGTAACGAAGGTAAGGCAGGTTTGGGTACGGTAGGGGCCATCGGGCTACCTTCCAACACTCCAAAGCCTCGAGTGATCAAGAACAACTTAGCGGCGGGTGCCATGCGTCTGGCTGCCAGAACGAACATGCTAAAGCCTCCAGCGAAAGCATTCCAGAATGAAGACGACGATGAGTCTGAGTAAAGCTTAGTAAAACTATACGGCAATGTTTGAAAAATCGTACGTTCACAAAATAAATTTTATCATTTAGCGCAAACAAAATTTGCCGTTAATGCTGGTCTTGATATGTTCGTAGCTCAGTGCCCAATTTTAATGCAACGTTTTATTGTTGTTTTTTAACATGGCTGTTAGATTTAAAAAAATACGGAGAATATTTTTTTGCTAGTTTTTATTCATTTTTGACTACATATATGAATCTATTAATAACAAAAAGAAAACGGTACCTATACTATTCAAATTTTGGCGGTTATAAGCTGTGTGAAAATAAGCCGGTAAATGGCCACCATTAAATAGGTCTTGGAATCATCCGCACACTACTACTACTTACGTGTATTTTGTGCACTAGGATGCGAAAGTATGACTGCGTTCAGCGGGCGTACCACAACCTCAAAAACATATTTTTTTTATATTTGCACTCTTCATCGACTCTATGCTGTTGAGAGAGCAATTCCAAGTTCATTATAAGATTAAAACAAGCCTTTTTTACATAAAACACGTACGTTAAAAAAAGCTGTTAACACACGCAAAAAAGCTGTTATTTAAATGTTGCTTTTAATTTTTATTTTGGCAGCCATTTTGAAGGCAAGAAAAGTCATTCTTTGCAAGATTTCAGCAAAATCGGTTAGAAGTAACTGGTTCTAATTCAGTTCAGTTTGCAAGATTTTACCTAAATAAACTAACAAATACATGTTAAATAAAAGCATATAATAAGAATGTTTTTAGGTTGTATTAGGGCCCCAGAAATCTTAAGTTCAATATAAAAATGTATATTTGAATACCTTTATTTTCTTAAAGAAGATATACGCCGATATAGCAATTTTAAGCATAGATTAACTCTAACGTTTCTTAGTAAGGTTGATGTGCTGTATTCGTAAAATATTATTTAAGACGATGTAAATTATCCGGATGTATGTATAGTTGATTGAAACAAGCGTTATTTTGCGGAAGTTGTTCTTCAAAACAGTTTATTTGACGAATATCTAGTGTCGCTAGTCGTATCAAATACAATGAGGAATTAGTGTTTATTAGTGTAGTGTATAAAGTAAATTTTTGTTTCAGATTCAAATATGTTTACAATAATTATCATTACAGATTAATAATATATTAGTTTTAGTTATAACGAATTTTTGTTTCATATATATAACATTTTGGTTTCAGGTTAGGTTAAATCAGCATCATTAACAAATTTCTGTAAAGTTAAACATAAATATTTGATCCCCAATTCCTTATTGTAGTTGATTCGACGTTAAAGCGGAAATGCCCTAGAGTTATATGATTATTTACGGGATATTTACCGTGGTAAGGTTGTGGAAGGAGCCCCCGATATTTCGTCACATCTAACTGTATCTCATATAACTGTAGTGAACCACCGTGATAGTTTAAAACAGTGTAATACCCTAGAAATTGGTCAAAGAAACATTTAAATTATATTAAATTACGTATATTTATATTTAATTAAATACATCATAGTTAAAACGCCAATTTCATAGTAAATAATACTATATATACCTACTGAAACTAATAAAGTTTCTTCATCTTTCTCTAAGAGTTTCGATTTCACAGATTGAAGTTTCTCTACGATCCCATCCTTCATTTATAGCACCTGAAGTACAGGGCATTTATCCACATCCAGTTTTAACTGTCGCCATCATAACTTGAAGTGTAGGTAGTTTAGTTATAAATTGTTTAATTTGGTTTTGATGGAATAGAAAACAGAAAGAGTCAGCAAAATCACATCAGACCACATAGACAGGGCTGCTGGTAATCAGTTAGCATCTTCTTAGGGGCGGCCTTAGTACATCAAAACAAACAACTTTTGTTATACTTTTCGAAATTCTCGAAAAAAAAACTGTGTTTCCATACTAAAAAAAACGTACAGATGAACATAGTACCGTACATAGTACCGTACGGTAAAAATCATTCACTCCCGACAAAATATTTGAGATAAAAAACCGACTTCTTAAAAATGTCAGAACGGGACAGCTCACGGGAAGCACCAGCTTTCAAATAAAAAAAGGGCCATGAAAATAGGTTCATCCAATAGAAAGTAATAAGGAAACAAACATTTTAAAAAAACGGTCTAATTGAGAACCTCCTCCTTTTTGGAAGTCGGTTCAAAATGCGTTTCTATCTACCTATAAGAAACAGCTGTAATTTTTATTGATTAACACATACCGAAAACATGAACGACTTCAGTAGAATAGTGAGTAAAACCCCGGGCGGTGCTAATCACATTAATATTATAAATGCGAAAATTTGTGATTATGGAGAAGTGTTTTATTACCGCTCAATTCCGTACCTTTTAAACGGATTTGAATAAATTTTGGTACGGGGATATTTGATACACTGTATCAACCACTAAAGTGAGATTTTTTTCGTTTAGATATCAACACTTCTACTAATTAGTTTTAGAAATAGATGGGTTCAAACCTGAATTGCGCAGTTTCCAATACCGCCGGTTGTAATTTTTCTTAACTGGCTACCATTTGCATATCGTAGTTTTTAACCTGGAAAATATACCGTTCCTAATATAATAGCTATGCTCGGAATTTCTTTGCGCAATAAAATCCGGAACGTAGTTATTCGCCAGAGAACAAGTGTCACCGACATTGCTATTAAAATTTGCAAGTTGAAGTGGCAATGGGCAGACCACATCGCTTGAAGAACTTATGACCGATAGGGAAGAAAGGTTCTTGAGTGGAGACCACGAACCGGAAGACGCAGCGTAGGTAGGCCTCCCATTAGATGGACCGACGACATTATGAGAGTCGCGGGCATCCAGTGGATGCAGATGGCAGGATGTCGTTCAGTGTGGAGGTTAAAAGGGGAGGCCTATGTTCAGCAGTGGGCGTCTTCTTGCTGATAATAATGATAATGAATATAATAGCTGGTGATATCGCGGGGCGGCACTATTAAATTATAATTGAAATTGAAACGACATACTACTATAGATCACGTCAATAAAATCATATGACGTAATTTACGAGTGGGTAACTGATAGTTCATGATATTTCTAGTGTATAAATACATATTCTACTTATATTGATTATATAGAATTACAAAATCAAACAGCTTAAGTTTGACATTGAAATAAATGCGACTCTGACTGCTATTGCTGACCGTCTGAAAGGCTCGCTTGAAGTACCTAAGTGCGGTCGATTGAGGAAGGCGAACATTAAGGTGTGCTCCTAACAACTTCGAAAGGCAACAATTAATCTATACTCTCGGGGAACCGCAGTAAATGACAGCTTGGAAACCATTACGTTTCCTAGAAGCTGCAAATGTTGGGGTTTTATCTGGAGGGCACCGCCCGTCTGTCTGCACCTCGGCAATTTAGCGCGGAACAAAAAATCGGAGAGTACGAAGCGAACGACAGTTACTGGTTCAGTATAATATATATTTTTCCTATATCACTGAATTATTTTGTTAGTACGCGGAGGTACTTAAATTGAAGGTGACAATTGATGTAACTGCATCCACTTGAAGTAGATTAAAATATAAATTGCCCGCGCTTGTCTTGATCCGTTTTTTTCCATTGTCATGATGAAATCGGCTTTAGGATTAGAAACTAACAAAGACATAGTTTTTAATTTCATATCCATAATAATTTGTTTTGAGCCTCTAGAAATTTCACGACATACTCGTATTATGCAAGCAGACTTCAGCAGTTTTATACAAGTTCATATCATCATCCGCATCATCGCTTATCATCAGGCGAGGTGGCGGTCTAACGCAAGTAAATTTTTTTTTCATGTGCGTGTGCTTAACCCACTAAGCCCAACTAAGGGCTAAGGCCCACGGAACAGTATGACTCCTAGGGAGTTAAGACCACACGACAGAAGTGAAAACTTTATCTAGTTTGACCATAGCATAGATTAAGGAAAAAAAATTTAGATCTATGGACCATACACTTTTTTTTTGACATCCTAAATCTATGAGTTTGACATCTCTCTCGCTCCCTTAGTCAACTCGAGCCGACTTTACTCGAACGAACGTTACATTACCGAGCGTGACGGCTCTTTTCATTCAATACCCACAGCGCGCCATAAGCAGTTTTCACTTCAAAAAAGGTTTTACAAGTAAAAACTGAAAGTACCCGCACCGTAGGTAAAGCTCAGTCTAGCTATAAAGTCTCCCGTCTCCCCATTCTTAAGCGACCTTCACCCGCCTTCAGCGAGTTCAGTCGTTTCATTAATTGTTTTGAGAAAAGACACAAGCATTTGACGAGTTTACCGAGTTGGCGGAACTCCAAAATTCATGTTATTCGAACAGCACAGTAGTCAGTGACATGTCGTAATACAACGACAAATAATTGCACTGATGACTCGCTCCGGACTCGGAGGAAATGCAAATGGCTGCCACACGGGAATTATGTAAAATAAATACACGATAATTATTGCTCTACACCGCATTTTACGGAAACGCGTCGGCGTTTGTTGGGAAAATGTTATTTTTATATTTATTTAAATTATTACCTATTATGATGTATGGGACATTTTCGCTGCGGAGATTAGCTCGTTGATGTCTTTTGCAGGGACAAATCAAGGGAGCAAAGCTATTGAATTTTTTTCAATTTGTTATCCACTTCTTGGTAATGCCATAGGTGGCAAATAAGGTAACGGGCCTGATCGTAAGCGATCACCGTCGCCTATGGATACCTGTAACACCAACGGCATCACACTTTATTAGCAAATGAACTATATCTTTACAGAACGTGTGTACTTAGCAAGCATAATTTTTTTTCTTCTTAGATATTTAGCTTTACTAAAATCTAAACTTAAGACAAGCTCTTAGGTACACTCGTAAGTGCCTAGTTTCTTAGTAAGTATATAGGCACGGGCAAACAATATTCCTAGTAACAGCTTACAGTCGCCTGCACTTCAGGAAGTAAGTAATTAGTATAATGCTGACTGCACGTATATTTAGTAAAATCAACTCTCTAAATAGTATGGTACCGACAATTCTTAACCGCACTCGAATAGGCGAGAGGTAGAAACCAGACGGGATGTGGCGCAGACTTGCGTGTACAAGCCACCTTAACTTGTAGGGCTGCCGTATGCAGACGACATGATCTTAAAAAAACTGTCCAATTGCAGCCTCTATTTTCATACCCTTGAAATGAACTAAATGGATTTTTTCCACTTATTTCTACCGGTAGGTGTACCTTGGTAGTTATAGGTGTACCACGCGGAAAAATGCATTAAACTTGATTCAAGCATTCTTTAACTCTGACAGCTGCAATAAAATTGTAAAAACCTTAAATAACACCACAAATTCTGATCACTTTCGCTAGGTTTTTCAACGTAAAACTGAGTAGGTACTCGATATACTTCAGTTATAAAAGAAAATAAATATCGCTATTTTTACATGTTATTCCAGCTGTCAAAGCAAATTAATGCTTGGATCGAGCATATTTGTGTCATTTTCAATTAGTTTCAGACGTCATGTCAAAACATTTTGGTAATATATGTATTTAGAGGGGTTGATTTTGAATCTACAGACAAGGAATGGAACAACCTTCCGGCTTCTTTGTTTAATATAATCTAGATCATTTCAAGGTTGAAGTGAATAGGTACCGGCTAAGTAAGCGCGATTCGTCTTCGACTACATCTTCACCAACATTCATTTTGTCGCTTACCAACAGGCGACTTGATGGTCAAACGTATAGTTGTGTATAGGTACATGCAATAAAAATGAAACAAAAACTTGGTGCCAGTGAGAACCTTGTAAACTAAAGAGCAAGGCAAGGTGACTGATGACGATGATGATTCAATTAATCAATTTTCAAAACAAAAGCTCATGTGGGTACGTAATCCCACCATGTTCAATGTTGTACAACAAGTGGGCTGATGAGGTCATTAGTTCCACCAAACATTTCATAAGGTTGCATATGCCCACAGATCTAGGATGTAAAAAAATGCGATGCATTGCCTACCTATCATACCTATAGCTATAACAACTGGAACAGTTTCTATCCACACACTCCTTCACTATCAAATAAAAACTCCCGCATATGGAAGTGTTGCCATTCCAATAACATCACACGTCCGAGCTTAAACTCGGTTCAACATGAAGCTTTTAAAAAAGGGTGTCTACAATTACCTCTCCGGGCTGGCAAAGCACCGTCAACACCGCTAGTGTTGCAGGTGTCTATAAGCGGCAGCTTATGCTTACCATCAGGCGGACCGCGTGATCGATTGCCGGTCTTTTAATAAATAAATAAAAACACGTTTGTAGTAGTAGGGCTTTTTGTAGAATCCGCGTGGACTTTCACACCTTCGCCAGTTATTCAACCTACCCTTTAGTTTGTAAACATTTCTGTGTTTCGAATTTAAGGGCAATGTTTCCAGTGTTTTTTTTTTTAATGATACTAAATGATGATATGAAACGAGCGAAGTCGCTCGCATGATGGCTCTTCACGCTTGCCCATAACAGCCCAACGCCACTCAGAATTTTGAACTTCAACAGTTCAAAACCCTGGATGGCAATGCACTGCGCTCGTCACCCCGAGATATAAGATGTCAAATCTCTGTGTGCCCTGTAATTTCGCTGGAAACATTGCCCTTCAATCCGGGACACAGTAGTGTTTGCACACTACTGCTTGGCGGTTGAATAACTGGCAAAGGTGTGGTACTTCCCCAGGCGGACCCCTGCAAAAGAGTCCTACCACTATGGATATAACGAAATTGATTGTCGTTCCAAACTCTAGGTAGCACTGACATGGTATAGCTAAGCGCGGACCATCAGG
Source organism: Agriopis leucophaearia (assembly GCA_949125355.1). Taxonomy (NCBI): domain Eukaryota; kingdom Metazoa; phylum Arthropoda; class Insecta; order Lepidoptera; family Geometridae; genus Agriopis; species Agriopis leucophaearia. Next base: position 9,706,645 of record OX421278.1, read on the forward strand.
CAAGTGTTCGTCTCGACCCACAGTTGCTTAAAAATGAATTCAATCAAATAATAATTGCTACAGCTGCAACATTCTGTTCGACCCCATTATCTTTTGAGATCCTCTAATTATCAGGTAGGCTTCGCGTCAAGACCTGTCAGCCCTAGATCAGGGCGTGCAGTTCCACAGTCCAGCCGTGTCATTATGGTGCCCGGTTGCTTTTAATAGTAGCATGTGATCACGCAAATGGTCAGTAAAAACAAAGCTCAGCTACTAGGCTTAGACTTTTTAAACGGTTTTTGTATCGTACATTGATGATTTGTTGGAGAGAGAATGACTAATATGTGCTTATTGTTAGCTAAAAACTCTACATGGTGCTATGTCAACTGTTTGGGGTTCCGTAGTACTACAACGAACCCTAAAAGTTCTTTCAGTCCGTTCGTTCGTTATAGATACCATGATATAGGCTGATAATGATGTAGGTCGTACAGGCTGTCTTGATGTGAGTTTTGGCCGCCGAAAGGCTTTTGACTACTTAGTTGCTGATTTAGCACAAACAAGCCGGCCCTACAATTTAACATGTAATAAGGTGTAATCCAACATACAGTAGGGCTCAGTGCGGTAATTTTTGGACGGGAGGATCCAAAAATGACCGGCAAGTTCATTGCGGTGACCACAGAAAAAAAAAAGTTTCTTTTCTGTGGCGGTGACCTTTTATAAAGTACTAGCTTCCTCGCACGGGTGGAGTTTTTTTTTTGTGTTTTTTTTAATATTTATTTTTACTTTCTAGTAATATATATATAGCCTATGTTAATCAGGGATAATGTAGCATTATAATGGTGAAAGATTTTTTTAGTCGGTCTAGTAGTTTTTGACCTAATTCGTTACAAACATCCAAAAATCCAATAATACAAATCTTTCTTCTTTATTATATTAGTGTAGACTAATTATAAAGAGAATGCAGGAATATTCCTTTACCTTGTCTCTAGGTAAGTGACAAATTCGTATGACACGTTGAAAAACACATACCTATATATACACACACACACACACACACACGTATAATAGTCAACCTACCTATACAGTATGCCTAGATACTTCGTGCATATATGCATACTTTATGTTCTAAATCATTAAAGTGCATTCGATCTTGCTGATGCATCTCGAGTCTTGACATTGAAAGCTCCCTGGTTTTTTCATTTTCAATTCCGAAAACGCGTGAAGACAAATTTGCCGGTCATTTATAGTGACTAACAAAAAACCTTCTGCGAAATCATTTGTCCCGAGACTTCGGACTTCGAATGCAGCGATAATTAAATAAATGCCTCGTGTCGAATCCGGGTCGGGGGATATAAAACACTTTATTTATTATCGAGATATTTGTGTGGCGGCAGCTGTAGTCAGAGAGGATGTGGTAAAGAAAGGGGCTCTTGCTTTTACTCATATTGATCTTAGAAACTAGATTCAAGAATGGTAATAGGAGATTATTTAACCACGGGATGAAAACAATATTATATTTCACTCGTGATGATTCGATTGTGTAAGAGATGGGTTCTAGAGATTTACTCAGCTTTCCATTAATTTAAATGTGATCAAACTAAAAAATCATTATTTATTTGACACTGGCAACATAACAAGCGTGTGTAGTCATAATAAAATAAAAAATACGAACAGCGCGAAAATAAATAAAAAATACGATCCTCATTTCTATAGCCAAATTACTTTTCATTATAGGCTTTGAAACCTTTATTGGCACTCTTCTATCGAGGCTTTGGCGGTGACATTAACAACAAATGATAAATAATGTTAAAAGCCATACCAGTTAGTTACTATCAATTGGATAAAAAAGCACAGTTATATTCCTGAACATATTTAGATGATTCGCTCTGACGCATAACTCTGTTCGGAACGACTCCACAAATTATTTTCATGCCTTTTTTTGCCGCATGAGGGTAGGCGATTACCGCCTATAAATAATTGTCTATGAACACTAGCCATCACAGATTGTAACGCACATATAGAGATAGAGACCCAATATTTGCACCAATCTGGTATTTTTAACCACCTACATAAGATGCAGCCAATTCAGTGTCCTCCTAACTTCCCCCCAGATAAAGTCCTAGCTCCATCCACTGGGATACGGTACAGGAGCGACGCGGATCCGATTCGGTCCAGACTTCATTAGCAGGTAGCATGACTCACCCGATTTTACGAGCTGCGTTTTTATCGACGTTTCGGGCTCGAAATGGCCTATCTAGACGGGCGAGAGACTGAGATACAAATTTAACTTTATCTCAAAGATTATCGTTTTAGATAGGAACAATATAACCAGTTTTTGTTTTACTTTTTACGTTGTCTGCGATAGGAACAGGTGACACTAGGTGACAGGATGAAATTCTTGATACTGTTTTAAAGGTTTTTTATGTAGCATTGCATCGCTTTTACATGGAAGTCGTTGGACAAGAACGGACAGGTATGATCGATCATAGGACCACGCTCATCGGCTAGAGCTATTGAGCCCTGTTGTTGAACATTTGCAACATTTAAAATATAAAAATTGGTTCTTCATATTCAGGCTGATTATGATGACATACTAGTCCAATGCTGGGTGGACATAGGCTTCTCCCAAGGCACACCATCATTTCAGCCATAGGACGTCCACTGCTGGACATAGGCCTCCCCCATCGATTTCCAAAAGGACCGGTTGGAAGCGGCCTGCATCCAGCGTTTTCCTGCGATCTCTTTTAGGTCGTCTGTCCATCTCCCATCTGATCGGTGTCCCAAGGCACACCGATCAGCCCGATCCTCGGCCACTGCCAGCCATCTTACGTTTATCTTTACTCCAACGAGTCTCAGGGCGTCCTATACTACGTTTGCCAATTCGTGGTCTCCTCTCCACTACACGTCTACCCCAACGGTTATCGGTTCTGCGACAGATATGATCGGCCAACTGCCACTTCAGCTTGCTAACACGCTCAGCTATGTCGGTTACTTTGGTTCTCTGGCTAATAACTTTCTTCCGGGTATGATCCCTCAGAGAGAGAAAAATTGGTTAAGTAGGAATAAAGAACCTAATGAGCATTCTTGTTAATCGATTTCAAAATAGACGGTTTTTCAATTCAGTTGTATTTTTATGTTTGTTACCTCAAAACTCCGTCATTTGTAAAAAAAAAAAATGGATAGGTATACTTTCAGGCTGGTTCCATACAAATTTCATCAAAATCGGTTCAGTAGTTTGATCTCTAAATCAAATTTAACATTTGTGTGATGAACATTTGTGTTTGTTCTATGTCTGGGTGTTAATATCTATCTAAGTATGTATTTAAAAATATATATGTATGTATATCAGTCTCTGGCAGCCATATTACAAGCTTTGCTTAGTTTGGGGTCAGATGACCATGTGTGCAATAATGTCCCAGATATTTATTTATTTATTCAAATAACTGGAAAAATATGTCATCCAAGTAAATTGCGTATTTTGCTTTCCTGTGACTTGAAGTCGGTGTTTTAATATTGAGAACTATTACAATCATAGGTATTGCAAACGTGTTTTTTTTTTTTATATCTCATTTTAGCGGCAGGCGTCGATAATAACTATTTTTTTCGAGTTAATTATTAGTCCTCCTACCTTATAAAATATCAACACTAGAATTGCTTTATACCATATTTTGCAATCTGCATTTTATTTAGAGCGATGGTAGCTGAGTGGTAGCATGTGTACTTACAATCTGACGGCACTCGGTTCGATCCTCGGCTCTGCACCAATGACTTATCTAGTACCTAAAAAAACTATGTGCAGTTCAATGCCATTGCTCAAAAATGGTAAAGGATAACATCGTGAGGAAACCGGTATGTCCAAAAACCTCAATAGTTCAAAGACATTATTACATATAAAAACAGCATGGTGGATTAGAGCCCATCCTCTTTCTCTGAGCGGAGGCTGGTGACCTAGCAGGGGGAAAATGAAATGCTGATAATGGTTATATATTTATTTTCAAAAATGTAAAAAAATTGCCCAGGGGTCATCCATAAATTACGTCACACATTAATTGCGGGGAGGGTATCACCGGAATGTGGCATAGTGTGACAAAGGGCAGGGGGTTTCAAAAGCTTTGTGACGTCACATGTTAAAATTTAAAATCCATTATGCTAAATTTAAAAAAAATTACAAACTTGATCTATATTTACTAATAATATCTACTAATAATTTAGCACTCTCGCTATGAGATTATCTCTTGCGCAACAACAGTTAACTTCTAGAGCGGCGTTGTAATGCAAGTGAGTCTCTAAAATAAAATAAAATATAAATCACTCTCCTTTTCATTATTTTTAAATACATGCATAAATTTGAAAATTTGTGCACGTCACATCAGAGGGGGTTCTGAAAATGTGACAACCTGTGATAAGGACGGGGGAGGGGTTAAAAAGTCCTTAAATTCATGTAACGTGCCCCCATGGATGCCCCCCAAAAAGGTAGAGGTTAGATGTAGATGTATGTGCCTTTTAGTTTCAGCAACCATAATCTCACCAACAGTAGACAATAAAACATTTTGTAAAAATAGCCTAGACACGTTAATTACTAAACACAGGTTAGAGGGTGTTCACAGGAAGTGGCACAGACGGGGCTCGGCAGCGCATACCTAATGTGGCCCTGAAGAGGGCACTGCGACCTTTCACCGCCAAATTTAGACCTAGAAAAATTATAGACTACCAGCATCTATATTAACCTTGTTAAAAGCTTAGTTGTGGTCCGGATATATTAATCGAGTAGTTACTAAACATAGGGTGGGTATTGTTCACAGGAAGTTGGTCAGACAGGCACCCGGCGGCGCATACCTAATGCGGCCCTGACCGAGTCGCGACCTTTTATTTAGAAACGTGGAAACTGGAGGTCAAGCAAGGAGAGAGTAGGCCTTTTGGACTTACTAAGTACTGGTTTGCGAAAGATTGTATCAGAAAACACACCCCTAAAAAATGGAGCTAAGCTTTGTCTAGCTAAAACACTGTTGAAAAAAAAGTTATACGCTCATAATTTCGCACTCTAAACATTTTTTTTATTTTTATGATACTGTGTGACGAGACGAGCGAAGTCGCTCGCCTGATGGCTCTTCACGCTTGCCCATAACAGCTCAACGCCATTCAGAATTTTGAACTTCAACAATTCAAAACCCTGGATGGCAATGCACTGCGCTCGTCACCCCGAGATATAAGATGTCAAATCTCTGTCTGCTCTGTAATTTCGCTGGAAACATTGCCTTTAAATCCGGAACACAGTAGTGTCTGCACACTACTGCTTGGCGGTTGAATAACTGGCAAAGGTGAGGTACTTCCCCAGGCGGACCCCTGCAAAAGAGTCCTACCACTACAAAACTTAACATAAATTATTATTAATAGGTAGTTATTGAAACATCAACAACTTAACATAAATTATTATTAATAGTTAGTTATTGAAACATCAACAACTTAACATAAATTATTATTAATAGGTAGTTATTGAAACATCAACAACTTAACATAAATTATTATTAATAGGTAGTTATTGAAACATCAACAACTTAACATAAATTATTATTAATAGGTAGTTATTGAAACATCAACAACTTAACATAAATTTTATTATTGATAGTAGTTATTTCACTGCAATATTTTTGGCCACCAATCAATCCAACCAAGTGGTTGGATTAGGAATAACATTTTTTTTAATTGCATGCCAGTATTCAGACCCAGGTAAAGAAAGCAACTCCACCGACCGCCTTGCCTCGTAAAACTCCACTACTCACGAAATTGACTCCCAATAATATCGCAATAGAATGTATATCGCCTAAAATAACTTTAGCCGAATAAACACAAACTAAAATTAGAGCATGTAATATAAAACAGCACTCGAACGCGACCTCTGTTAGATTTCGTGTCGAACGTGCAGTGAGGAAAATAAATTCCTTCGATCTTCTGTTCTGACTCAACTCCTAGTATCGTCATTTTGTTGCCACACTAAAAAAACTGGCTGCAATTTAATGCATCAAACTTCAACACATCAAAACTTGAACATGTCTTTTATTTTTGATTTGTGCCATATCAAGTTCTTCTCATACTAATACAAAAATCAAAAAATATATTTGGCGGTGAAAAAAAACATGTCATCTCATAGTAGATATTATTTCCTAAACTTATATATTTTCGAGTGCTAATGTGTGATATTAAGTGTTTGTGAACGTAGTTAAGTGTGGGCAGTGAGATGTAATAAATATCTTAAGGTAATACGTTTCATGTTTGGCGGGAAATTCAAATTTCAAACAGTTTTTTTGTCCTTGTAGCTAGGCCGGGTAATTGTTGTGAAATGGCACAGTGTTTGCCAAAATTGTTGGTTGTTCTTTACATTATAATGTACAGCTATTAATCAGTAACTCACCATATTACTTACATTTGGCAATAAAGCGTTTGAAACAGCAAAAATTTGTTTATTGACAAATGTATGTAATAATGTGCATTAAAGATAAATAGCTTTACGTGAGTTTGTAAAGAATAATAATCAATTTTCGCAAACACCATGATTGTTTACAATAATTACTCGGCCTAGCTACAAGAATAAAAAAAATGTTTGAAATTTGTATTTTCCGCCATACTTGAAACGTTCCACCTTAAGAGTGACAAGACTGACAAGGGTAAGTGATATAACGACGTGAAACATGTCTTTTCGTGTTGTTACCAAAACTCCATAGAAGCCTCCAGTAAATCCTCCGCCACTTTACTGGGCCATGACTCTGACTTGATTTTGCTTGACTCTGACTGTTAGTATAACTTGTTTGATGATATCTAATAAAACTTAAACTTAAAATATTTCAGAACTTGACATTGGAAATTGCAAAAAATTTGGGACGCCAAAATAACCTCAACAGGAATGATTAAAACAACAGTGATCTTAAAAATTAAAAAATAATATAAAACTGCGAATGTTGGTACGTCAGCTAGCCGCGAGGTGAAAATACGTTATTGAAGAGTTTCACTATTCACCTCTGGACCCCATCATCAGATCCTCGTTCGTTACTAAGGATATACTACTCTATAAAACAAACTGTGACTTTTATCGCATTTACAACGGGGATTATTCTGAAGAACTGTTTGATCTGATGCCGGCGTCACGGTTTTATCATCGTACTAGCCGCCACCGCCTGAAAGTTCATCTACATATCGTATATCAGTGGAAATCGCATACTGTGCGCTTCACACGAGCTTTCTAGCCTCACACCTGCAAAATGTTGATTGAGCTACCTTCCGCGGTGTTTCCGAGAAGCTACAACATGGGGTGAGTTAATAGAATTCTAAAGGTCGGCAACGTATTTGTGATGCCTCTGGTGTTAAAAGTATCCATAGGCGACGGTGACTGCTTACCATCAGGCGTCCTGTCTGCTTGTTTGCCACCTATGGCATAAAAATAACGAACCCTAACTCCAGGCGTTTACTAGTAACAATTGAATCTAATAATGAACCTCTTAGCTCCATCATCAGATCAGCTCGACGGTACCAAATTATTGTATTATTATCCGGATCACATATACGTGCAAAGTTTCAAATCGATGTGTTAACTAGGTTTGTTTACAGACAAATCTTGTTAAAAACTATTTTTCTGATAAATTTCTAGTGTAATACCGCTTCTACGTCGCTTCTAAATATTGTTAGTCGACTTTAACCTACTTACTACTTCTGTAAGTACAGAGTTCCATAATTACTAATCAAGCTAAAAAAGGTGTATTAAATAGAGCAGATAGCCTACGGTCATCGTGTTTCCATAGAGGTGACAATGTCCTCGCATTGATCAACCTTTAAAAAATCTGAGCAGAGTGCAGCAGTCTCAATATAAGAATAAAGTTACAAATTGTTTAAAACCTCATTACTTAAAACTCTTTCGAAAGGCTAAATGATAATTTTCAGCCAGTTCGTCGGGTTTTTTTTTGACAGCCATTTTAAAAAAACATTTGCTTTGCTTGCGCCTTTGCAAATATGGAGAAACTGAATGTAGTGTGTTGATCAAACAATTTTTTTGCGTAAAATACCTATTACGGGAACGTAACAAAAGCCTGACAAATATTATAGAGACTCCGCTCCGCTCCGTCGATTAAAATGATCCACAAATGGTTCACCGATTTTCGTTGTAATAGCAGAGCACATAAATGATGCCAAGTTACACTATGATTTGCTCTGATTTGCTTCGCCACCCACCATATTATCTGTGGGGGGATTGGTAGTATTAAATTGCAATCGTCCTCCCACAGATCAAGTGACTCACGGTTTGTTATAATTTGTAAAAACTATATGAGATTTTAGCGAATGTATTGTAAAATTGTGAATAAAAGAATATGAAAATAAAAACCCCACCATATTATTTGGATTTTGCAATAATTTCCTGTTCCTGATTAAATAAGAAATGGCTTAGTGTAAAAGATTTAGCTCCAATGAAGAGATTAATGAACGCAATTAATGCATATTTCGAGGAGTTGCCAAAGTCTCACTATATTGAAGGAACCCAAATGTTGTATGAATTATATAGGGTTACGCATATATACTGTACTAAGTCGAAAGGAGGTCGTTGTACTCATCATTTTTAACAAATTTAACTAAGTGACCAACACTGAAATCGCGCATACATTTGTCGAGTGTCAATGACCATTTTCTATGGAACAACAGTTTTCTTTTTTCGCGATTTAGGTTTGGTCCCCTTGTAAAAGTTGTTCATAATGATGAGTATAATGACCTCCTTTCAGCTTAGTACTGTATATTTGCCTAACCCTGTAATGAGCATGTGCTGTTATAAATTTTGATTAGGTTGAAAAATTAATAATTGTTTATTCTTCTTGTATACATACATTATACATTTGCATCAGGCGAGTTGGCGGCCAAGCGCAAGCCTAATTTACAATAAATAAAAAAATATAACTACCTTTTAAGATCTTTATGTACCTATAGGCATTTAATAAACGTTTTTATTATTATATATATATGTGGTACCTTGTTTAAATTTGATCAGATTTATCACTCTTCATTAATATTTAGGTACCTCTTTATTTTGTTCTAATCTGCTCGCAACAGGTTGCCTTCAATTCAAGGGCGCGCCAAGGTAACGCATCCCTGGGGGCTGCGGCCAAGTTTACGTCGCCGACGCTATTAATTGTCTCATTTACATCAAGAGAATGCTGATAAAATACTTAACATAATTATAAAAAACTATCTTTGTCCGCTTCGTAAGATAGACTTTCATATAGGTAAACGTTCAACCCATTTTACTCCTTTTAATTAGGCTCTTTCGCAAAATCTTTTTAAGAGAACCTCTTGACGCCATAAGGAATCTACTTGCTAATGTCAGCTGCATAGGTTAAGTAGTTTTCGAGACTTTGAAATGAGTCAGTCAGTGAATAAGAGGTATTTTACGTTTACTAGCAGCGCCACGCGGTTATACCCACTATCTTACAGGAACCGTTAATATTTTTGGAATAAAAAATGCTAATCCAGGGGATATGCCCCTACACAAAATTTCATTCAAATCCATTCAGCTATTACGGAGTTGACCTCGGATAAACGCATTTATACACCTACTCACATACTTTCCCATTTATAACGTTTTATTATGGACTAGCCGTGCCCTGCGGTTTCACCCGCGTGGTGACAAAAATCGGTGATGATGATGATGATGAAAAGTAGCCTATGTGTTAATCTAGGACAAAAGCAATGTATATTCCAAATTTCATCCAAATCCATCCAGCCGTTTCTGCGTGATTGAGTAACAAATATCCATCCAACCATCCAAACTATCACATAATATATGATACTAGCCGTCCGCCCCGGCTTCGCACGAGTGTAAGCTCGGCCTTCGGCCTCGCTACAAAATATAATATAGCCTATGTCACCCGGGGATAGTGTAGCTTCCCAACAGTGAAAGAATTTTTCAAATCGGTTCAGTAGTTTCGGAGCCTATTCATTACAAACATACAAAAATAGGTACAAATCTTTCCTCTTTATAATATTAGTGTAGATTAGTGTGATTATACCTATAAATCTTCATTCTTCATTTCTTGCTTTCTTCTGATGTAGGTACCTAACGGCCGTACTAAGTAAGTAAACGTTACTTAAGTTAAGCAATACTTAAAATTGTTCTGTCTCATATTCATGTCTGCCAATTTCCGTCAGCGAAAAGTTAACACAGCAATATTAAGTTTTTCTTAACTTAAGCATATGAGTACGGCCTTAAGTGTCGAGTAGAGATTCGCGAAAAGTGCGGTGGCAAGTTATAATAGCAAGCAACAGTGAATGTACTTGAACGTAGGCAAGACAGGTGCGCGCGAAGGCCGAGAGCCGCAGACAGTCGACAGACGGCCCAGTGTCTGACCTTCGGGATAATTACCCTGCGCAGACACACGTCTACTGAACTTAGGACCGAAACACACACATAACGACCTATCGCAGTCGGGCGATAGATCTCAGGAAACTGCCCCGGTGGCTCAGTTAGTAGTGAACCTGCTTACTGCGCTTGAGGGCGTGGGTTCGATTCCCACCTAGGACAAACATTTATATGATGAACATTTGTGTTTGTTCTATGTCTGGGTGCTAATATCTATTTAAGTCTATATTTAAAAATATATATGTAATTATATCAGTCTCTGGCAGCCATATTACAAGCTTTGCTTAGTTTGGGGTCAGAAGACCATGTGTGCAATAATGTAAAAAAAAAACATTACGACAGCTTATCATAATCTCAAATTAGAACAATTATAATTGAACACTTTTAAGACTTTATATTAAATTGAAATTCAAAAAAATCGCAGATAAAAGTGCTGATAATATTCAACGGCTGCATAGATCTTGAATCTACCTACACTCTACACTCGATCAAGTCAACATAAAAAAAAGAAATCAAACTCGGTTCAGCCGTTTGGGAGCTACGATGCCACAGGCACACAGTAACAGATACACACGTCAAGATTATAACACCCATAGACCTAAAAATTTTTTTTGCTATGCAACTAAATCTATAATAATACCTCTCTTTATACGTTGGGGATAAAACAAGATGACGTACTTTTCAGACAACCTAAATAGACAACATTGGCTATAGATACGTCGTTGGCTGAGCCGTTATTTGTATGTACAAAATAAAGAACTCATTAAGGAAGGAGCTTTGGAACAACTATATGAAGTAGCAGCGACGTTATTTTGATATATACAAAGTTTGTTTCTTTTTTAACCGAGTCGGAGGGATGTTCCCAGTTCATTCCATATTTTTTTGTTTTCTCCGCTTCTTGAACTGAGTTACGTGATTGTTTTTTTATTATGTTAGAGGTGCTCTCGAGGTTGTTTTTGGTAGTTTCATTGAAATTGGCTCAGTAGTTTTTAACCAACTCAATTAATAAGAATATTTTTTCTTCGGGTGCCTGTTGATTTTGCAATATCAGAATTTTAAAAAAAAAACAAAAAAAAATAAGTCAGCACACTTTTTTTTAAAGTTGTCCCCACTTTTGTATTTCTTATTCAAATGTTATAGATAATTCAAAAGTTTTCTCCAAGACACTGTTTAAACTATCACGGTTGTTCACTACAGTCTGGTTGTTGTCGGTTGTCTTCCCGTGAACATGCATGGTGCATGTAACTGCGCCGAAATATCGAGAGCTCCATTCAAAACCTTACCACGGTAAATATCCCGTAAATAATCATATAACTATAGTTTCTTTCAAGATCCTGCCGTTCGTCAAATTATTTAACTGTTATGTAATTAAATCAATTATTTTTCTTACTTATTTGCTCACCAATTTTTGTCGATTTTTTAACACGCTTTTATTAGCTTGGTATGTGTCTATGTAACGGAATCTTTGAACGTGATTTTCATCCCTTTAAAAACGTCAAATTGATTACATAATGAAACTTTGCATAGGTACTTATCAAGAACCGATGACATTTTTTTTTTATGATACTGGGTGACTATACGAGCGAAGTCGCTCGCCTGATGGCTCTTCACGCTTGCCCATAACAGCTCAACGCCACTCAGAATTTTGAACTTCAACAGTTCAAAACCCTAGATGGCAATGCACTGCGCTCGTCACCCCGAGATATAAGATGTCAAATCTCTGTGTGCCCTGTAATTTCGCTGGAAACATTGCCCTTCAATCCGGAACACAGTAGTGTCTGCACACTACTGCTTGGTGGTTGAATAACTGGCAAAGGTGTGGTACTTCCCCAGACGGACCCCTGCAAAAGAGTCCTACCACTACAAATACAATGCAATAAAGTAAGTTTTTTAGATTCTTTTACTGCGAGAATTATTATTTAAATGTTTTTTTTCTGCAATTCACTTCATTGACGCAGCATGTGACAACAGTAGAATGAATAGTAAACAAGTGCGATCCAGTCAAGGACAACATGTCAGACAGGATGACGGCCGACGAGTTGGCATTTTGCAAAACTCAGTTACAATGTAGCCATGAGTATGCAGAAGCTACTCGGTAGAGTTTTCGAACATTGGCAAGGTATACGGGGTGTTCTTTTAGACGACAGATATATTCGAGAATATCATTGTACCATCATCATTATAAAGAACTTAAAATATATATAGGAAATAGCCATATGAAACAAAATATTTGTGAAAATAATTATCAACGTAAAAAACCGAATTCATAAAAATGACAGAACTGGACCAAATTGAAATGGGACTACACGGGAAGCACCAGCTTTCAAATAAAAAAAGAATCATCAAAATCGGTTCCCCGGTTAAAAGTTCTGGGGTAACAAACATTTAAAAAAAACAGTCGATTTGAGAACCTCCTCCTTTTTTGGAAGTCGGTAAAAAACAGCTGTTTCATATACATACTTCATTGAGTGTGAATGTATAATTTTTAGACCATAATGGTTGTTTACTAAAGTTATATGATTATTAACGGGATATTTACCTTGATAAGGTTGTGGATATGTAATGCCATTTTATCAGGGTTAGTCCAAAAGTAAAAGTTTTTTATAATCATGAGCATTATGATAGTTACAATATGGGGTGTCTTCAAATCATTGGTGAATCTTTAACATCAGCGAGATGGCGGGCAAACGCAATCCTTTTCAAAGATAAAAAGTACATGATAATTATTCTTGGATATGTCCGTCATCCAGAGAAACACGCCGTATTGTATAATCGTGTATCTGCTACAGCTGCTACCTACCACCGACCGACAGATAATAATTTCGTGTAAATATCCATATTATAAAGCTCGCAATTTTGTTCCGCAAACTGACAAGAAAAACGGAGAGGAAATCACAACATTTGATTACGGGACCGTAATGAGGTAACACGACACAATACAACACAATTCGTCACGGCTGTTACATGCGATCATCGTCTGAATCATAGTGGTATCCGACAGACAGTAATCACTAGTCTGCGCCAGGGACGGCGGCAGAGGTTTCTAGGGGGCGAACCGTAACGTATAAAGAAAAGCTAATCAAAACATCCCCGAAGGCTGAGACAAGCTGAGTTGTATTTCTAAAAGGCTAAGATTATTTTTTTATTATATTCAACAGAACTTCTTGGTGTTCACTTTGGCCCCACAAATGTCCTCTCAAATGTCCGGGCAAGACCCGAAAATAAAAATAAAATACTTATAATATAAAATAAGTCGTTGTCTGAGACGTATCGAAGCAGCATTCACGTGCATTAACCGTACAAAAATAATAATACAGCTCGTCTCAGCAAATAGAGTTGCTAAACAGATAAATATCGTTTTTTTTTATTGCGATGGTATAAGCTCGTGTCAGACCCAACTGGCCAATTTGCCCTGCCCTGAGTACGTCAATGTTTCTGTGAAGCCTATGTGCACGGTCATTTGATAGTCCAACTGTACGTAGATATCAGAAGAGTTCACACGGCCCAACTGGATGTGGCTTTAGGGGAAAAATCGCTCACATTAGTTAGAGTTATTTTGGCATTTCCATAAACTATATAGGTAATATAGTTATATGTTGACTGATCTTTCTTAGAACCTCAATTTCAAACTCGTAGAGCACTTTTGCAAATTCTGCCTGGGGGGTACCATACCTTTGCCAGTTAATTAACGATCAAGCAGTAGTCCTAGTGTGCAAACTTCACTGATTTGCAGATTGAAATGCATTTTTTTTTCAAGTGAAATTACTGAACTTTATTGAACCTCTTCATTAAAAAAGAGATAAAACATGTAATACGAGTATCTTAGGGTGAAGAGCGCAGTCGCGTTGCTGGGCAGGGTTTTGAATTGTCGAAGTTTTATGTTCTGGATGGCACTGAACTGTTTTGGCCAAGAGTGATGTTTACCATCATACAAACGACTTGTTTGATTCGTCACATGCATTTAAAAAAGGTAAACTATCTGCGCCTCGCAATACTCTATCGTAAAATGAAAATACCCCGTCGCAAGCCTGGAGACAACATTTATAGGTTGCCTATGCCTATATAATTATATGCCTATTGCACGTTTTGACGTGTTTGGGCATCATCAATGTTTTATTTGCGCTTTTAGTAGGTATAAATGACTCTTTGTTATAGGTGCATCCCAATGGCATGTGTTCGCACCATACCGGTGTCATATCCAGGGCATATCCAGATGCCATAAATCTCGGAGGCTGCCAGAGCCAGACGTTCACTTAGCATGCTCGGCCTGTGGAAACGTGATCTCGCACGTTGCACCGCTGTCTAGACGCCCCGGAGGCCGCCTGTCTGCCTAGCAGCCGCCGCCCTGCCAGCCGTAGCCGCCAGCGCGATGGCCCATACAAAGCAAACAATTAGAACTACCCAACTAACCTTGCATATGCTCTACCCACACAGCTCGGCCGCTCATTGCGTTTCATTGTGTTCCAGCACCAGGTAATATTAATAATAGCTTCAGAGATCGTTGATATTATTTTTGCCATAGTTTTGTGATATGAGACAAGCAGATGTATTAAAAAAAATAGGTAATAAGGTAAAAAGTTGAATATGAAGATATTTCAGTACAAAAAGTGGTTCCCTTTTTTCTTGTCTTTTATTCTTCCATGTTGAATTGTCTATATTATAGACAATAGAATAGACTCTATAACATCAAAATATTTATCTATTTATTAATTATTTGAAAAGACCAGCAAGTGGCCCGCCAGAAGGCGTCATCAGGCAGTTCAGTGCCACAGAGTATTGAAATTTAAGAATTTTCTCCGCCTGCTGTTACTTTTAGTAACTGTGTTAATGAAGCAGATGGCCCCGGCTTTGCTTACGATACACATTTTAATGCACTAAAGTCCCTATGGTTACGGAAAACTTGAGAATGTTCCCATTGTGAGTCACATGCCTTCTCTCAGAGAGAGAAAGAGACGATGGGCCCTAATCACATTGATTTTCTTTCTTTCTTTTCTAATCAAAGATAAATATTATGTTCGATATGTCGTCAGTTACTCAAAGTTACCCGGCCAGCACGGAGAGCTCGTCAAAGACCAAATCAGCATCAGTAGGATACTATTTTCGTGTATTCAGGAATGGAGCAGCAGGGCGGCTGCAGTGGTTACTTGAACAGTCTAATTATTTTAAATCAATATTCTACTTTTTCTTCAAGTAAATGACTGATTACTTCCACGGCAAACCCAAGTTCGTAGGTTAGCTTAGTCTAGAAAAAAGACTAAGCTAACCTACGAACTTGGGTTTACGAAAGGCCAAAAAGGTAGAAAGCATAATGTACAGCAAGTAAATTATATCACCTTACCGTTTAAGGTCATACTCCGGTTTAAGTAAGATTGAAAAGTAATTTCTCACACATTGGAATTCATTAGCTCTCACCAAAATGCAGCATAGACCTCTCCTTAAGAGAGGTTAAGAGAAGATTAGGAAGAGAGGGCTAGGATAGAGAGATATCAAAGAAAAAGTCGAGGGAAAAACTAAACACTGATGTTTTTTTAGAATTTTGAGGGAATCTGGAGAATTTCATACTAATTTGGGCACCAAACTGTAGTGATAGAAGGTATTGCTTATTAGTGGAAGAAAGGGGAACGAGATGATTAATAAGTGATCCTTACATTACTTTACAACTGTCAAGTTCAGACCATACATTATAATAAGAACTAGGTTACAAAAACGCCTCTATCTCTATGCTAATTCGCAAGTCATCCATCACTCACATTCGCAGAAAATTACGCAATAAAGCGAAGCTTTTTTCTGGCTACCGCGCTACGCAGCCGAACGCAGGCACGGTGTCGCTGGCTGGGCTGCATTTATGGGGCACTACTATACACTCGAAACGAGTCACGTACAGTTATGGTCAAATAATCAGGAACGAATTATGCCGAAGACATTTTTAGGTTAGGGAATGAAAGAAAAAGGAAGGAGAAAGAAGGAGGGTTGGGGAATGAAGGTTAAGGAATGTGCCTAATGAAAGAACAAACAAAATAAGCAATGATTATGTATGTCATTTCTTGATGGTTTTATTTAATCTTTAGTGCGTTATCTTCTGAATACAATGCAGATGATTCAAAGCAAGTTTCATGTTGAAATTTTATTGGATGGGGAAGGAGATTTTTAAAACAAAGTTTTTATTTATAGTCATCATGTTCCAGTAACCGTAGTAGACCTCATTATGGTGGGCAGACGGCCATCTCTCGAGATGGATAGAAAAACCGGTGGACTGCGCAGATACAAAAAGCAGCGCAGACGCGGATGTGCGATGGCGGCAAAAACTAGCATTAACATTCACTCGCCAACTGCAACGAAGTGCACTCGGAGCGCGCTGCGACAGTAACAATGCGACATTTCACCCACGATACCAAGCACAGAAAATCTTTTTTTTTTTTGTTCGACGCGTTGATCTAAATAAGAATATTCAATCAAGGTTCTGTCATAATGCCTGGCTACAGATTTTCCTTATCATTTCTGTTCTATTTACTCCTCTTTTCTGTGATACTAAGCATCTTTTTAGCCGACTTCAAAAAAAGAGGATCTCTATTAGCTATTTTTATATTTGTTATTTTACTCGGAATTCCGTCATTTATAAAACGATTCGTTTTTTTATTTTTTATTTAAATGCTTCCAGATTGATTTCATAGACATTTCATGGAAATCAGTTCAGTAGTTTGGTTTATAAATCAAAATAACTGGAAAAAATATGTCATAAGTAAACGAAATTGCTTATTAACTCGGCGTTGGGTTTTTATTAAATTGGTAAGTATCCCAGAAGGATTGAGAGGTTTTATTTATTTATGAAATAATAGGCTTGCGTTTGACTGCTAACTCAACGGTCGACGATGGAGCACGCTAAAATAACGTATTACGTAATGTAGAGTGTTTTTAGATGTCTACAACGACCTCTCGGGCTGGTGAAGCATCGACATTACCGCTATAGTGAGCGAAGTAGAAATATTCGATACGGAAAATACGAGTACGTATTGAATTCCATACAAATTTCGGTAACATTTTTTTATTTAGTTTTTAGGGTTCCGTACCAAACAGTACGTTGTGGCACAGGGCCCCGTAAAAGGCAAGCGTAGCCCTGGTCGGTCACCAACTCGCTGGACCGACTCCATCAAAAGTGCCACGCAGTCTACCATGGTGCAGTGTGCTCGCAATGAAACCAGCCGCCAAAAATGGAGAAGCATGTGAGACAAGCGGCAGCTCTGGGAACGGACGACGACACCGCAGCCTTTTTGTACCATCAAACCAATCACGACCACTCTGCCAAGAGTGCACGAGTAAGAAGAATTACCTAAGGGGTAAAAACGGGACCCCATTACTGAGCCTACTCAGTCTGTCTCTCTATAAATAAGTCAAAAAGTAAAAGTCTAATGGCCAAATGTGAGTCGGTGACACAGTTCTGTTCATTACCAAGTTATAACTAGTAATTTCCTTACTTGGACGACCTTATTATTTCTTTCACCGAATCGAAATGCCACATTTAACTAATTTTGAAGTCGGATTTTTAATTGATGATTAATTGTTGTATTTTTGGCCTCAGTGCGTGAGTCCGACTTGCACTTGGCCGGTTTATTTAAAATGCTTTTTACTATGATATGCCATTGAGAGGCAAAAGCTTCTAATTACTCTAAACGATAATGAAGTAACCTATCTTCAAGCACATGACGTATGTTCCGGCAGTGTCGTTTGAGAGCCAGTAACCATTCCAGAATAAAGAAGAAGCGTGATTGCTATCGACCACACCCATATTACAAAATGCATGAGATTTTTTTGGTAATTGGTATAAAACGAAAAATTTAAGCCGTAATTATCAAGCAAATATAAAATTCCTTTTTTCGTGGGTCAGAAAGCTACTTCCACACAAAATGTATAACATGAGTGTGAATTTGAGCCATGATGTCGTATTCCGGACCTTGTTTAAAAGAATAAAAAAATCGATTAAAAACTCATTATCGATTCCAGTACCGCGATGATGACAACTTTTCTAGTTTTTACCTGGATCTGCATAATTAAACTGAACCTACCTATCTACTATACGGAGCGATGGTATCAGAGCGTACGTACGCTTCACAATCGATGGCACCTGATTCGATACTCGGCCCTGCACCAATGACTGATTTAGTACTTCAATAAAGCGTTTCGGGGCAATGGTCCAACTGGTATGTCCAACTAGTTGGACTACAGGCATTCATTAGGGGTCGCGGTCCAACTATTTTTGTAGTTGGACAACGGCCCCATAACTAGACCTGTGGTCCAACTGATTTATTATAATTGTAAATTATTTATATATTTAAAAAAGAAAATCTATTCTCAATAATTATCAATATAAAAAACCGACTTCATCAAAACTGGACCAAATGGGAAGCACCAGCTTTCAAATAAAAAATGAATCATCAAAATCGGTTCACCCAGTCAAAAAAGTACCTACTGAGGTAACAAACATTAAAAAAAACATTCTAATTGATAATCTCCTTCTTATAGGAAGTCCGTTAAACAGACAAACTATTGATTTGAAAGTGAAGTGCTCAAAAATAGTGTAGGAAAACATCGTCAGGGAACCGGTATGTCCAAGAACCGAAAGTTCATTATGACATTCACCAACATGGACTGGGCCAGCATGGTGGATTACGGCCCATCTTCTCTCTCTCATTCTGAGAGAAGGCTTGTTTGGGAACACAATAAGCTGATAAAGAAGATGGTACCTTTCATACCTATGATAGAGTTCTACATACTTTGCTAAAGTTTTTAGGGAGTCCAAAGGCCTACTCCAACTAAGCCCTGAGACTGATCATACCGTAGTCAAAAGAACATGATTTGGACGTATCGACGTGCGTCAATCCGTATCAGATTGCATAGAAATATTAATTTCAAAATTTTAAATATTATCATAATCATCATCATAAGCCAGTAGACGTCCACTTCTGAACATAGGGTCCCCCTTTAACCTCTACACTGAACGACATCCTGCCATCTGCATCCACTGGATGCCCGCGGCTTTCACAATGTCGTCGGTCCATCTAGTGGGAGGCTTACCTACGCTGCGTCTTCCGGTTCGCGGTCTCCACTCAAGAACCTTTCTTCCCCATCAGTTATCAGTTCTTCGAGCGATGTAGTTGGCTTATTGCCACTTCAACTTGAAATTTTTATATCAATGTGGTTCTTTGGCGAATATCTACGTTCGACGGTGACTGTGGTTCTTTGGCTAATATCTACGTTCCGGATTTTATCGCACAAAGAAACTCCGAGCATAGCTCTCCCCATTGCTCGTTGTGTGACTTGAAATATTATGCCTATTTTAAATTCAAAATAATATGCCCATTCAGTATTATCCCAAACCATAAACAAATCCTGTATCAGGCACTACTAAACTAGGTCCAAGAATTTATTTGTTCTGTCAGTCTTTACAATGTTGCAATGATATTGCAACATTGTAAAAATCTGAATAAGCTGAGTTGGCTCGGATGGATGCCAGTACAGGGCTCTTCGCCCCTATCTCAAAAAAGAGTTATCAAAGGCCTCAACATGAGCTATGCAATTGAAAAATTATATTATTCGTACATACAATATATAATTTACTCTATCGTTCGCAACTGGTTCCGAAACCATGTTAAGATTAGTACCAGGTCGTCATTTATGATACGTACTGCCCATGCCATCCTCCTTGTTTCCTGACAACTACAATCTAACCATCTTCAAGGTAACTGTCACCAGATTGTAACTATCGGGGAACACCCATTCAGGCAGCGGATCCCACAGACTCACAGTTCGCACTATAAAAGTGGAATCAAAACGCTTCGTACAGGTTTTCGGAATATCAATCATGAAGCGGTGTCGATTTTTCGTGCCCGCTCTGTCAGTCCGATAGAAAAATGGGCAGGAGGGAATTATATCATTCAGAAAATTGCATTGCATTTACCAAATTGTTTTATAAATGGCTGAGTTCTAGGGTAAAAAACGTATAAAAAAATATAAGAACTCCCTTCTTTTTTGAAGTCAGTAAAAAAACAGGGAATTGTTGGTAGCATAATTAGCTATTTCATAAGATCGCATTACTTACTTACTGTGACTTTTCTGATTGATGGCAGTCAACCACAAATCTTTATCGAGTTAGAAGTCGCAAGTAAGTCAAATTGTATGCAAAGTATGCAAACCCAACGTGCCGTTATTATTTGTATGTCGTGAGAGTAAATTAGTGGTAATCTAACTCCATGCGCACAGATAACGGATTTGAAGGGTTTTACAGTTTACTATGGATAATTTGTAATTTTTGTATTTACGTTTGACGTGCCGAGTTCTAACTGAATTAAGTTGGAGCACTGGTCCAACTTAAAACGGTAAACAGACGCGCAAAATAAGTAAGCTCGCGGCATCTAATCTGAAACAGATCGTTGTAGACAATCCTACATTTACTATTGATGCTGCAATTGGTGAATGAGCAATGATATTGCATTATTATCGGAATATCTACTTGTCAAGGCAAACGTGACAAGCAATCATAGTCCACCCACTTGAAAAGATTTACGTCAGTTTCGTTTTGTACCCCGCAGTGCAGCTTACGTACTTTAGGCTTCGTCAAATAGAACGCGTACTTTTTTTCAAGGAATATATCCCATATTCCAAAGATACCCCCGGCTGCATTGGGGTGCCACCAGGTTATGTGGGATTATACACACTAAAACCCCCCCGGTGATCGGCCTTAGTGCTTGTGAAGAGAGCTCCGGGATCTCCAGAGGAACGAACCGGAGCCCTCAGCACTGCGCTACGGCTCCTCCCGAGACAACTGCGTGTTGCCTCAGCCCCTCCACTCGCGACAACGTTGTCGTTCTCTCCCTGGGCACGCTTAAGTGGATGGTCAGAGCCCCAACTTTGACCATCCCGAGCCCGGAGGTCCCCTTTTATTAGCCTCTTACTACAGGCAGGGGTACCGGTTCCGTATTTTATTGCCCTGGCACCAGGTTCTAGCGCGCGTCAAGGCGTTGTAGCGTCGCGTACTAAGGCATGCCACGCTTAGATTGTACATGATTTGACGAAGCCTTTATTATTTAACTATTAGCTGACCCGACAGACTTTCCGTAAACTGAAGAAGGTACAAAGTATTAGAAAACCTAAAAACAGTTATATAATTATCAATTTAAAAAACCAACTTCAAAATTTGTAAATACCTACGCAATTTCGTTTACTTTAGATGACACATTTTTTCAATTATTTTGATTCAAAAACTAAACAACTTTACCGATTTTCATGAAATTCATATGGGACCACCCTTGAAGTATGGCGTACCAAATAAATCCTCAAAATAAATTCATAATTGGCGGAGAAATCGATGAACATACATTAAAAATAAAACAGTGGAACACAGTGGAACTTTCTTCTTGTTTGAAGTCGGTTAAAAAAGATAATGAAATTGGTAAAGTCATTCTCAAGTTACGGCATGACCAAGGTAAATAGGGATTTAATTTTTATGTGTATATATATATCCTATTTGATGCTTTAACTGACGATTGAATAATCGGCCCTAATAGTCGTATATTTTATTTGTTTAATGGGGATTCGAAGAATATTTATATATATATATACCTTACCGTAGGTATATTAGACCTACTGTATACCTAATATATTGAAGTAGGTATATTAGGTAGGTATATATATATACCTACCTAATATACCTACTTCAATATAAATATTCTTCGAATCCCCACTAAACAAATAAAATATACGACTATTAGGGCCGTGTTTTCAATCCTCATTTAAAGCATCAAATAGGATTTATTCCATTGATAGCATGATTTCGAATTTTTCAGTAGTCAATCTGCGGAGTAAAACCTGTAAATTTATTGGACAGATACATTTATTGATTTGTTAACTATCTGACCGTTTAACTGCAGATTGAAAAATCAGCCCTTAGTGATAGTTTTCTTTGCACCTATTTGAATTTGAATCCTGAACTTAATCCGAAATCCTCTACTGAACCTGTATTTATAAATTTTAGATCACAAAAATATCTTTGGTCAGTTTTTGCTTCTTTAGCGTAGTCAACTGGTAAAAACTCTAAAGAACCGGATTGTGACTAGAGTAGGTACTTATGTAAAGTTCGCGTTCCACGTGAAATGGCCTTGACTTTGAATATTGGGTCAGAAAAAAAGTATTGTTACTACGTGAGCGGCCTACGAACCATGTTACTGCCTTTACGACGACTGGATCTAATTGTTATTCGCGCATTTGATTAATGCTGGTTGAATACGGAGAACATCCGTTTTAAATTTACTAAGTTGCACTACAGATAAAAATTAAAAATTCAAATAATAGTCATTCAGACTGAGATCAGACAAATAAGCAAGATATGCACAAGATAAGTACAATTATCGTTCGTGTTAAAATATCTACATTTTTCAGTTAAAAAAAGGCTATACCGCTAATCCGCTTATCGCAAAGAGTTTTTTTTTAATATAGAATAGATGTACGTTTGGTCTCCTACTCGCTTGATTGTAAGCGACGGTGTGGCCGAGGATGCAACACTCATTTCGTACTTCCTCATTTTTCATATTCACATACAACACACACACACACACAAAGAAACACCAACACCACTTGTAGTAACACCAATGAACTACTAATGAACTAACTAGTAGTCCACATGCAAAATAAAAGCGGCCAAGTGTGACTCAGGCTTGCACTCAGTGTGCAAGTTTCGTACCACCACATAAACTTTCAAAGTACAAAAAAGTAGTGCAAAAAGACATCATGCCCAGGCGGTCACCCATCCAATTTCCGACCGCGCCCGACGTTGCCTAACTCCGGTGATCGTACTAGAACCGGTGATGAATAAAGATTTGTCAACGACTAGCACTTAACCAGTATTTATTATTTGTTGTTTTACTTCAGAGTGTGGACTATAATCATGCCAAGAACGTTAGTGTGGAGAGAGCCTTGCACAAACACCAGTTTGTGTGAAAGTTTTACTCTTAGCTTCTTCTAATTTTGTTTTAATTAATTGCACATTTTGATGATTTGTTTGGTAACACTTCTTAATTTCTACAAAACTTGTTAAGACTACAGCAGCAACATTTATAAACAAGCAGAATCTCGGAACAGCAGACAGTGTTTCTAGGAAGCCCTTCTACGCGGAAGCTGCTTACAAAACATATCGTGTGACCGTCTTGACCAGCCTTCCACGTGCTCGGGCCAAACCAAAACAATTCAAACAAAAACTAACCTCCGATTAACGCATGACTCGACCCATTTCTTTGAAATAGACCACATTTTTCCTTCACAAATTGAATCTATTCGCTAACATAATATTTAAATCAAAGCAACACATTAAACCATATGATTATTAGGCCCATAAATTATTATAACAATCGCTCTGCGGTCCCGACTAATCTATTTCTTAATTTATGTTATTTATTAGCTCACCAGAGGGCCAATTTTAGAACATTACTGAGTTATGTGCACAAAAAACGGTCGATTTAAGTTGTGTTAGGAAGACACGACAAAGACATGATCGCTGTTAAATCGGAGCCAGATTTTTTAACTTTAGAAGTTAAGTTACTTTAACAACCATTATCTTTAGTATATTTTAATTACAGACGGAATTAGTGCAATATCTGAAAATTATAGAAAGTCCTATTTCTTGGTTTTGAATGAAAATTAAAAACGTATCTAAAATCCTTCCCTGCTGTCTCAGATGTCTATTTGTTTATAAAATGGAGAACACTTAATGTATTTTTAATATCGTACTTGTCTCGGGTGATGTGTAGTTATTTCGTCATTTTATTTTCAGCACATCCTGCTGTAGAGGTGAATGCAAATTTAATGTACTGAGATGCCTAATTATACATAACATTTACTCACATGTGGTATTTCCCAACTCAAATATATGGTTACAACTGTAACCTAATCCTTAGAAGCTCTAACCAAATATATTTTTACCATATCTACTCATAAATTGGGTCAGTTTGTGAGAACGAAGCTACTCATTATCCAATACATTATTTTGACTTTGGAGAGAATAATAATATAATTGAAATAAAAACACAGGTAATTATTGTGATCTTATCACAAATTAAGTAGGTACTTAAAAATTACTACGTTTTTTCATTTATTAGATAAATTATTTCCTCTTAAAAGGATTTTGGACTTGCATGTGTTGTACTTACTTTTGCCAGTGTACAGTATAGAAATATTTCAAGTTTCATCATCATCATCAGCCAGAAGACGTCTGCTCAACATAGGCCTCCCCCTTTAACGTCCATACTGAATGACATCCTGCCATCTGCATCCACTGGATGCCCGCGACTCCCACAATGTCGCGGTCCAACTAGTGGGAGGCCTACCTACAGTGCGTCTTCCAGTTCGTGGACTCTACTCAAGGACCTTACTTCCCTATCGGATATCGGTTCTTCGAGCGATGTGGCCTGCCCATTGCCACTTCAACTTGCAAATTTTAATAGCTATGTCGATGACTCTGGTTCTTTGGCGAATATCCACGTTTCTGATTTTATCGTGCAAAGAAACTCCGAGCATAGCCCATGGAGAGATCCATTGCCGATCGTGACTGTGAGTTTTCCTTAAAGGCCAACAGTTAAGGACCACGAATGATAAATTATTTGAGCTAAAAATAAATGAATTTATTTTTTTATAAAAAAAAAGTTGAGAGGCTAGTCGTTTGACCACAGCTAACCTGATATTAAATCACGGTGTGGTCTAAGATGGTAATCAGGTCTACCCTAAAATGGAAACTGAGGCCTTACGGTCCACCTATTTATTTGATTTTTATTGTTCAAGTTTCATCAGATATCGTCAAACAAGTCATAGACACAGTCAGAATCAAGCAAACTTCACAGTCAAGTCAAAGTCATGCCCTAGTAAAGTGGTGGGGTCTTTACTAGAGGCTTCTATGGAGTTTTGGAAACATCACGAAAAGGCATGTTTCACTTCGTTATAATCGCTTTCCCACTGTCAAGCACATACCACCTACACATATCAATTAAGATATTTTTAACTGCTTACCCAAGTTTAGGAAAATAACACAGTGAAGCGATGGTTTTTCACGTTGGCGCCAAAACTTTTACTTAAAAAAAATATTATTTTATATTATTCATGAAATAAATATATGGTTTTCCTTATTTTTCATGCTCAGAAACTATAGTGGGCCAATCCCTGATATTGACAAAATTTAAGAGTTTGATCTGAGTTAGGTAAAAAGTACTCGAATATATCCGAAATGTTTTTTTTTGTTTGTCTAAGTAATAGTTATTTTTTCACGCCAACTGAAAAACCTTTTTTTTTAAACACCACCTGTCTTGTCTTACTCAATGAATTGAATATACATCACCTTATTTACACTGTAAATAAGAATATTATATGTAAGTATACTTATGGATAACTAAAATTTTTTGCTCAATCGTTTCCCTCAACTTCCTTTGCACTATATAAACAAAGGCCGTCTCCGTACAGGCTACCGCTTCCACCACAGACCTAAATCAGGATAGACACCGCTTGTTTATCTACTTTGCATGTCAATGGCTTGTCATAAAGGTTGCATCAATGATCCAACGTCAAAACAAAAACTTTACAAATGAAACTCTTCTAAAACAGCTTGCCCTGCAAACGGAGTTAAACCTCAGAACAGACAAACAAGGGAGATATGGTAAAGAGGCGTGGCAGGTGCGATCGCATCTGGCCTAAATCAGGCTTGATACCTTTAGTGGAATATTTGAAAGTCAAAAAAACCTTTGCCGCTTTTTTGAATTTTGTTAGTCTTAGTGTGAGTGAAAATATGAATCACTGCTCCGTTCATGCAGTTTTTACGTTAAGCAGTTTAGTACAAACAGTGGGAGAAACACGAAGACATTTGAATACGAACGATAATCGTAATAAGGCATAGAGCGACGGTGACCGAGCGGTAGCATGTGTGCTTCACAAACTAACGGCACCCGGTTCGATCGTCGGCCCTGTACCAATGACTTATTTAGTGTTTAAATAAATAATGTGCCCAGAGTTTCGATGCAACCGCTCAAAAACGGTGACGGAAAACATCTTGAGGAAACCTGTATGTCCATGCAAGAACCTCAAAAAAGTTCAAAAGACTTTCAATAATACGCACTCCGCAAGCATGGTGGATTAGGGCCCGCCCATCCTCTCTAGAAAAGGCTAGTGTGTCCCAGGAGTGGGAACAAGAAAGGCTGATAATAATGATGATACCTCCCTTGTGTGTCTGATGTCTAATCTGAGAATTATAGTAGCACTAAATTGCGTGATATTATAGTAGGTTTATAAAAGCAGCACGCTGACGTGGTCGGGGTATCTATTCTTATAAAAGGTCTGTGTCATACACTGTGTTTGTTTGTAAAGTCCGTCTAGACGCGATTACATAATACGTAAACGTCTGCGTTTGCGCCGGTCATGCCGGTGATCGCTGCACCTTAAACAAATATGTTGTGTCTACTTTTTGATTGCTTAAACTTTTTAATGCCACATAGATCTCTTCCTTAGATCTCCACTTTGAACGACAGCCTGCCATCTGCATCCACTAAATGCCTCGGTCCATCTAGTTGAAGGCCCATCTACGCCGCGTCTTCCAGTTTGTGATCTCCACTAAAGAACCTTTCTTCCCCATAGGTTATCGGTTTTTCGATATGCGGCCTGCCTATATGGCCAATTTAACTTGCAAATTTTAATAGCTATGTCGGTGACTTTGGTTCCGGACATTTCCTTCAAAGTTCATATTCGCAGCATAAAGAACTCGTGTGGCGGTCTTTTTCATTTCATTTCTAGAATTCTGGCTAATCTGAACGTTATGGGACTCCCCCGGCATTCCGGACAAAAGCCTACATTTGCTGATATGTCCGGAAAAACATGCAACCCTATGTAGGTCCACCATTCTAGTCAATCGAAGCGAATGTGTAATGTGTGCGATAATAATACTATTAATTATACTGGTGAATATTAATGGTACCAAATCGTATTGTGGTTATAAATATAGCTTTCCTACGTAGCATAGTAAAAATACCGTGCATTCAGAAATAACTATGTACGAGGTAAACAAGCGATCGGCGACCAAGAGATGCAATAATGATACCAGTTCGAAAATCAAATCACGAAGTTGTGCCTGAATGAAGGACATTATAAAAACCGGCCAAGTGCGAGTCGGGCTCGCGCAGTGAGGGTTCCTTACCACCACAAAATACAATAATTTTCAAATAAAAAACTGCCCAAGAGCGTGTCGAGACACGCATATACGCACGTTCCGTAACCAAAGCCATATATAATTGTAGTCATAGTTCAGAAATTGATAGTTATAGAAAAATTCGAACGAACGAAGCTTTGTGGACAGCCAAATTTCAGAGATGTACCATCCCGACATAGCATATGCTTTTTATGGTTTAAACATAGAGAAAAATGATTGATAAACATTATTTGTTAAGACCATTTTACAAAAAGGTCTATGACCTTTGAGCTAGAACGCCTTGAATTTTATACAGTTTTATCGCTGTTACTCAAAAAGTCGTGATTAGATAATGTACGAAATAATTTTGAATGAATCTTTTAAATATGAACTACACACCTATACACTAAAAAACACGTGAAAATAATTATATAAGATGCAGCAAATATATACGGGTAACAAAACCAAGTAACAAGGAAAGAACCCTTTTAAACCGTCACCTGGTCACACTATGCACAAAGTGGCCGAATCGACCAAATTCCTCACATAGTTGTCGCCCGTTTGTTTGTTTGCCTTAAGTCAGTTAAGTCCTAGGAATTCGTTAATGGCGTAGTGGTGAAGGGGGACCTCGAGGGCCCCTAATGATTTACTTACCAGCCACTTGTTGGTAGCCACTCGACTCGGCAAGCTGTTGCGCTCGACTCTCGACAACAGTTAAAGAAAATTCTCTGAATGCCCTTAAGACTGCTTATTATGGTTTATCACTCTTGTAAATAGCGTAACTAGAAGGATAGCGGTTCGTTATCTTTTATCGTTTCTATATTTCTATTCATAAGCTTCTTATAGATAGGGAATGTTCTAGAATGTAAGAAGATGCGCTTAAATGGTTACGGGGACGGGGAACTGTTCGATCTGATGCCGGCATCGTGGTTTTTTCATCGCACCAGCCGCCACGGCCTGAATGTTCATCCACATATCATAAGATCGGTGGAAATCGCACATTGTGCGTTTTACGCGTTCCTTATTGCCTTACACCTGCAATTTGTGGAATGAGCTCCCTCCTGTGGTTTTTCTAAGTAGCTTTACTATGGGGTTCTTCATAAGGGCTGTTAATAGAGTCTTTAAGGGACGGCAACGTATCTGTGATGCCCCTGGTGTTGCAGGTAACCATAGGCGACGGTGATCGCTTACCATCAGGCGGGCCGTCTGCTTGTTTTGCCACCTATGGAATAAAAAAAGAGATATACAACATGTAACAGAAAAGCGTAATAAGAGCCGTATTTCAAAATACAATTGTTCAATTTACGGACATAAAAGGAAAAAAAATAAAGCCGTAATTGGTAGACGATTACAAATCAAGTAAACCGTAACATTAAAATTGTTTATTTTATGTCAGGAATTTAACGAAATCTACTCTCAAACTTTCCCTCCGAGAGCTTTACGAAAAATTACTTTTGTAAATTGGGGGTGATAAGTTGCTAGTATTGAGTTTGTCCAAAATTTTAAGCTGTTAAATAAAAAATATAGATCTATTTATTAAATAAATTGACTTTTCTATAGATATTTCTATTTAATAGAATCAGAATCCAACCCAAGAAAACAAAAAAAACTTCTTGGGTTGGAAAACACCGTTTTTGTTCTCGAATTTAGCAAACTTGTGTATTACAAATTGTTCACTGTGATGAGGACATCGAGTACATTTTGAACCGTTTTTGATCATTGTTCAAAGGAAATAGCAATTAATAGAAAGAAAGAAGCAAGAAATATTTATGTTGTATAATACACTTACTCGTAACACAACATAAATAATAATATGACTCTTAGGTTATTACACATTTAGGTGTAGGAAGTTTTCACAAAAATATGCAATAGTTAATGCGCATTTCGCAACCGAGGGCAAAGATTTTGAGATATTTTGGTCAATTCATATTGTTACATAGCATAGGTATGTCGTGTAT
Source organism: Agriopis leucophaearia (assembly GCA_949125355.1). Taxonomy (NCBI): domain Eukaryota; kingdom Metazoa; phylum Arthropoda; class Insecta; order Lepidoptera; family Geometridae; genus Agriopis; species Agriopis leucophaearia. The sequence continues at coordinate 9,736,175 of OX421278.1, forward strand.
GTCCAATAAATCCATGTTTGTTATCATCACGCAATTTTTTTAAATTGTAACCGCCACTATCGAATTTTCTATAATTAAACTGACATAGAGTTTGCAATGCTGTCATTATGTATTTGAAACATTTTGTGATATCATGACTCAAAGGTCACGTTACCGCTGCTGCAGCCAACATTGATGGCTCCACTTCCGTTGATGCACACGTTGTTTCTCAGGCACCAGTCTATTTTCGCTCGTTGTGATGCCATCAAGCGATGTTAATTATAGATTACCTAGAGTTTTTATGTATTGTTTTGAGACCTACTTCTTTAGTAGATGAGATTTTGAAATTCTGAAACAGTTTAAGAGCAAAAGCGAAAAAAAGAATAGGTTTTTGGACATGTTGTAATAGCCAAAGAAAAGACACAGATCAGGCGCCTAGAATCGTTGTGTTCGCGTTATAACTGTTGTTATAACGCGAACACAACGATTCTAGGCGCCTAGAATGACTTCTAGGCGCGATTCCTTCTATGACAGGCTGATATGGTTGTTACCATATCAGCCTATCATATTTCCCACTACTGGGCACTACGAATGCGGGACTGAAAAATAAAAGGCAGGATTGAAGTAGAATGGATTACGGTATGGGAGTGGAGTGAACTGATGCGGAAAGGACGGGTCTGAAGTAGAGTGTATTACGAGTCTGATTTGGGTCTGGGGTGGATTTAGCGGGACGGGAGTAGAGTGGATTGCAGGACAGACGGACGGACTGAAACTGAAACGGCGGGGAGAAACTAAAGTTGATTTCTATACTACGCGAACGCAGCCGCGGGCAACAGATAGTGCTATATATAGATGTTATTTTTCGCATTTTTTCCCAATGGTTGCCTGAAAGAAATCTCTTTCGGCGATAAGGCCGCCACTTGTGGCACTAGCTGAAATTAAGCTTAGTCAAGCTTAAGTTTATTTATCTAAGTAACTTTTATTACTGGTATGCGCTCTGGTATAGTAAAGAGTTCCTATCTTCTATCATTATAATTCTATCATATTAATATATGATTATTGTAAAGTATGATTAACGTCCGTTATCATAGCGTGTAAAATCGTACAGAGATGCGTAGGCCGAGACTAATTTGTGAATGAAAAGCTCGATAATTATAGCTCTAATGGATCATGTCTAGACTTCCGACGAGCTTTAGACTAGATAAACATGTTGGAACTATTCTTGGTGTATTCTTAACATTAATAATGGTACGTAATGGAATAACTATCTACATAAGCATAAAAGCGAAATACACACGCACTCACTCATTCACAGTCTCTAAAAATGCCTCGCTGGAAATTTGTCAGGTAGATTCTTTAGGGGGTGTAGAGATCCGCTAAGAAAAGATTTTGCCAAAGGGTCAATTAAGGGGTTAAAGAAGGTTGAAATTTTTATAAAAGTCTAAGCATACGAAGTCGCGAGTAACAGCCAGTACTATCTATACCTTCTACCTTCTAATTCACGGGTCTTCCAATTAATGTGGGCTTATGACGAACACTTAGATTTGCAAGAAAACAGAAAACGCAAAGAAACGTTACCTCTGTATCTACAAGCAAATTTCAAATGCAAATTTTAAGGATAAATAAAATATAAAAGCAAAGGTAGAAGAGGATGCATTTGACCTGAATGGTTTTATAACATTTTAATGTCAAAATAAAAATTATTCAACTTTAATTTTTGATATTAAAATGAATGAATTTTATTTTAACACAGCGAAGTTGGATAACTATTTTAACATTATAAACATAATGTATATTGTCTTCATTTTGTTAGGCTAAGGGCCGATTTTTCAATCCGCTGATAAACGGTCAGATAGTTAACTAATCAATAAATTTATCGGTCCAATAAACTAACAGGGTTTACTCCGCATATAACCTCTAAATGACTACCTATTGAAAAATTCGAAATCATGCTATCAATGGAATAAATCCTATCTGATTTTTTATCTGAGGATTGAAAAAGCGGCCCTAATTTTATTATTGTATTGACATTAAGTGATTGTTAAAAAAATATATATTATTGTTTTATCTTAATTAATTTTGTACAGTTTATATATATCATTGACTGATGTAATTGGCCCTTAATGTCGTTTTTATCTCCGACTCAAAAAGGTTATCTGTGTGTCTATCTGTGGCATCGTAGCATCGTATGTCTACGATATCTTAATAAACAGATTTCATAATTATGAAGGATACTAAAAAGGCACATTTTACATTACAGCTATACTTCTGGAAAACTATGAGAAAAACCTCAGAAATAGAAGTAGCGAAACGCACGACTGTATGTAAGCACCATGGTTGTTGTGCTCCACTAAATGCGACTTTAATGCAGTATGTTAAGCCTTATAGTCATCTGTAACAATAAGCGTTGTTTAAAAGTGGGAAAACTTCGCCTTAACGACCGGCCGGTTTATTTATTCAATCATAAGCAATAATTTAGCGTAATTGCAAACTATAACAGTTAAGTGAAGGAAAGGCAGCGAGCCGAGGTTGCAGACACCGTTTACAATAATTAGCGAACCACCAATCGATTAGTTCGAGACAATCGATTCGAGCCGGTGCGATTTGTTTGTGATTAGAGGAATGCTGTGGGTGTTCCGCTTACCTCGTTTGTTAGGGTATTTGAACTAGCAAGCACTTGTTGCTAAATTGCACGGCGAATGCCAACACTACAAAAAGTTGCAGTAGTAATCTTGGCGCGTTTATTACCTTCAATTATGATGATGATGATTGTTTAATACCAACAAGTATAAATTGTTTTTTAACCGACTTCCAAAGAGGAGGAGGTTCTCAATTCGACTGTTTTGTTAATTTTATGTTTGTTACCTCAGAACTTTCGACTGGGTGAACCGATTTGTATGATTCTATTTTTATTTGAAAGCTAGTGTTTCCCGCGAGGTCTCATTTCCAATTTTGTTCAGTTTTGTCATTTTATGATTTCGGTTTTTTAATATTGATAATTATTTTACTGAACTCTTCGCCCAACTTCGTTAATCACGAGTAACGATCTCAAAAATTAAGAGTACATACAGATCGAGTGTATTACTGTGCAATCTAACAGATTTCTAACGAGGGTAGCATTTATACATAATTTACCAAAGTTTAAAATCTGTAGTTTTCCTAATGCTGTGTTTTTCAAACTGTGGGTCGCGAGCCCCCGGGGGCTCGTCATGCCTCCATAAGGGGGTCGCGAGGGTCGCGAAGCCTCGGTAAAAGAAAAAAAAAGCAAAGTAAAAATATATATTTTTACTAAGAAAACTTTATTAATGAGTAATTATAAAAATAAAAAAAGGTTGTACGTATTTGATATTCGTAATATAATAAAATACAGATTATAAACAGTGAGGTAGGGGGTCCCGATTTTTGTTTTCACACTAAGGGGGTCGCGTCGTGATAATGTTTGAAAAATACTGCCCTAATGTAATATAGCTTTTAACTATCGCATATTTAGAAAACATATAATCTAGCTGTATAAACAATAATAATCCTTTTATGCATAATCGTCTTATAAGGTAACGTAATAACTTATATCGATGACGAGAAGAGTAATGCGTGACAACGAAAAAAATATTCTTCTCGATCATTTATTATGCACAAGGAGGTTAGATTTTACATTAGTATTTTAGCTACCTACTCGATCTCGCAACCAGCGATGGAACAAAAAAGAGGAGTCCATAAGGAAAATAAACTGAGATGAGATTAGAAATAAACTAGTTTTAGAACATAAATTTGCCCCTGTGTTACGCAACCGGTGATTCATGGCATACATATTTTGCGGTCTGTTTTTTTATGGCAAATGTCTAGTCCGTAGAGACTTAGTTTTTAGTATTTCGAGGAAAGTTTTATATCATAGTTCCCATAAATGGCACCATGCCGCGGAAATTGTTTACATTCCTATGGCATGTAACGTTTAAAAATTTAGGATACAATTATAATAAGCGAATTACTCACTCAACAAAAATGTTACATATGTACCAATTTGATTTATTTACGAAAAAGATACAGTTATGGACTGCTTCTGCGCCCTAATTCTGTATGAAACCGCATAACACGCCAATAACACGCCGTAAGCGTGTCATACCTCGGTAACCATGGTTACAATATTAAACAAATCAAACTCGTCTTCCTATTGGATACTACATTCTCTTAACGAGCTAGCTCGCCTAAGTTATTCTAACAGTTCAAAACGAGCGCGTTTAGCACTTCGTCGCGTTATAATAGCCTGACATTGTCAATTCCACGCAGATAACGTAATTAGCAGCCTCGTTATTAGTTAAAGTCGAAATCAAAGTAGTCATAGACACTATAAGAACAAAGAACACGCCAGTGTTCATTTTTCATTTACATTTTCATGTTACGACATCACGCGTTTATTCATTGCCAGAAATCTCATGTGAGAACCTTGATTAAACATTATTATTTAGATCAACGCGTCGAACTCCGCGTTACAGTTGCTAACTGATTTCGAATGACTGACGTTTCGTTTATATGGTTGCAACTGGCTACAACAATTTTCTTACAAAAATGCCTTGACAGCCGTTCTAATAAAAAAAATAAAAAAATAATTGGGTCCATATGTAATCCGAGTCCGGAGCGCTCTCTCACGACGTCTGCCAACGGTACCGGGAACACATCACGATAATAGTTTTACGTTAATGGAAGTGTTTGCAAATGGTGACAACGTTATTCGTGTACCAAATAGTACTAATAAAAGAAAACTTAAATAAAATTCTAGTTTTTTTACAAGCTTTTATTTAGTTTCACCTGTCCCGGTGTCTGTTCGTAATGTAATCTTGCAAGTAAAATTTAACCCACTTCCCGGTGTTCGATTGAGCTGATTTGCCATACTTGTCAAGTTCCGATGACAATACAATATTATGATGACAGAAAGCTGATTTGATAATGGTGACGGTGGACAACGGCTTTCCTCCTTCTTCATCCGGCCTTCAGCCTACGCCTTCAGCAAAAAATTAAAAAAAAAAAAAAAAAAAAACTGGGACATTATTGCAGACATGGTCATCTGATCCAAAACTAAGCAAAGCTTGTAATATGGCTGCCAGAGACTGATATACATACATATATATTTTAAAGACATACTTAAATAGATAGGTTTGATGAATACTTTCAATCTCTGTTTTAACTGTCGTTTGGTACATATGCAGCTATATAGTCTTGAAGTCATTTTTTGTTGTTTTTTTTTTTTAAATTAAGCTTTACCCACTATTATAAGTGTTAATTTTGTACCCACTAACATTTCTAAACGATAGGATGACTATTTTGCTGCAACACAAACAATTACAGCTTCGCTTGTCTACACTAATATTATAAAGAGGAAAGATTTGTACCTATTTTTGTATGTTTGTATGTTTGTAATGAATAGGCTCCGAAACTACTGAACCGATTTGAAAAATTCTTTCACTGTTGGGAAGCTACACTATCCCCGGGTGACATAGGTTATATTATATTTTGTAGCGAGGCCGAAGGCCGAGCTTACACTCGTGCGAAGCCGGGGCGGACGGCTAGTAAATTATATTTATATTATAGCAAAAATAAAAAATAAATACTTATGTACCTATAACTTACCCTACGTATTTTAATTGAACAAGAATTAAGATGAAAAATAGATGCATAAATTGACGCGTTCGACAGGACTATTAATTCATCGAAGATACAACACGATTTGTAGTTTATTTGTGGCTAAGATAACATATAAGAGGACAAGACGAGTGTCTGGTGCATTCACGTATTTATTTGGACAAAAATATACATATTTTTTTCTATGATTTTCAAATATCAAACCACTGTAAGAGCTTTAACCGCAATTGGGATTTTTGGGTCAAGTAAGTATCTAGTTTTCTAAGGATAAGGTTTTTTTTATGGTGTAATATTGATGGTGTGATTTCATTTCGTACTTACCTTATAATCAACGACTTTTTATATAATTATCAATTAAAAAAACTGACTTCAAAATTTGTTAATACGCAATTTCGTTTACTTGGATGACAATTTTTATCGAAGTTATTTATATTTGTAATCCAACCCACTGAACCGATTTTGGCAAAAAATAATCTGGAAATATATACATTCAGATAAAAAAAAACAGATCGGATAATAAATGACGGAGTTCTATGGTAAAAAACATACGAACTGAGAACCCCTTCCTTTCTTGAAGTCGGTTAGTAACTAAATAACCTAGGTCAATAAGACAAAGAGAGACAAAGAATACTGGGCTAAAAATTAAATATAGGATAAAGAGCAGCCGTAAAGTATTATGGGGAAGAAAGGTTCTTGAGTGGAGACCGACCACGAACCGGAAGACGCTGCGTAGGTAGGCCACTAGATAGACCGATGTCACCGTGAGAGTCGCGGGCATCCAGTGGATGCAGTTTGCAGGCTGTCGTTCAGTGAGGAGGTCTAAGGGAGAGGCCTATGTTCACCAGTGGACATTTTCTGGCTGATGATGATAGAAAGTGTTATAGCTAGTGCAAATTAAGAAAACGTCTAGTTATTCAAGCATTCGACTGCCCCGGTGGCTCAGTTGGTAGCGAACCTTCCTTCTGCGCTTCGTGGCGTAGGTTCGTATCGATTCCCACCTAGGGCAAACATTCATGTGACGAAAATTTGTGTTTCTTCTATTTATGGGTGTTAATATCTATTTAAGTATGTATTTAAAAATATATACCTATGTATCGTTCGCGCAAAACTTTATGAGCCCTCTGAAGTTAGGCGCGAGGCCTCCCCGACGCCTTGTAAAGTCCCTCGGATACCTATAATATGCGTACTGCGCAGCCACTGGGCCTAACTTCAGAGGGCTCATAAAGTTTTGCGCGAACGATACGTATATCAGTCTCTGGCAGCCATATTACAAGATTTGCTTAGTTTGGGGTCAGGTGACCATATTGTGCGCAATAATGTCCCAATTTTTTTATTTTTTTATTATTTACTAGCTTTTTTGCCCGCGACTTCGTACGCGTAGATTTTCATATAAACCTTCAATTCTTTTTTCTTCCCTTAATCCGGCCTTGCGCAAAATAACATAGCATATACTTCAATCTGGTCATAGCTAAGCATATTCGTGAAAACCGCATTTAAATCCGTCCGCAATTTCTTCCAGGGGTGTAGGAGATGTGCGTGAACAAACAAACAAAAATTCTAAAAACTGCCTTAACATGTTCAGCTGCTTATTTTAAGTCGCCCTGTGTGAAGTATTGATAGAATCATAAAAGTAATAAATAACACCGTCAACAGTTTTCAAATCAAAAAGATAATGTGACCACATTGCAGAGCATGTTTTGAAATTTTCTTTTTGTCTAAACCATTAAAAGTATATTTCCGGCCAGTTTCGCTGGCCACGGAACCCTGACAAAATGCTTGTCTTATAACACGCTCTTGGCTAGTTATTTCTTATTTCGCGTGCATTTGTATGTATACCTTGATTAAAAAGCCATGAAATGGAACTACTCTATTTATCTGTTAAAATATCACAGTAAAATAAAATTATTTCTATATTCTTATTCTTATTGCAAATATACACTGTATTCTTCTAAAAGCTAAGTTTATATACCCTGCATAAAGGGTGCAGCAATGACTTATGTAGTGGCTGTTCACAAAACCAGACCACAGACAAACATATAAATTTAAGTATAGTTCAATCTATTACATAAATATTATATATACTATTCAAACTTAACCTAGGGTGAAGTAATTTTACAAAACAAAAAAAACATACTTAGTGTGATAGGTTACTTAATTATATATGAGATGATACAAAACTTATGACGCTACTTTCTTAACTATTTATATATCGATATTTATTTTCTAATTATAATTTTCTAAAATTTATCGTCGAATAAATATTTTATCTCGTAATAACATTTTTGGGTTAGAAACTTACGAAGTTGGTTCTGGAAAAATGTTATTATTTCTTTCTTTCTTTATTGCGTCCGGAATTTTGTTGTAAGTATAGGTTTATTTTCATGTACAAAGGGCCTTTTTTGAATATTTCTATTCGCGGGACTGTATTAAAATAGGATGCGGTATATTTCGTGTTTTAAATGCTAACATAGAATAAAACCATGAGAATGTAATATGGAGCTTGGAGCTTCCCGGTGTGGTACTGGATGTAGATGCGACCTGGGCTATAGGGAAAACGTCATGTATGCGGTCGGCTAGGTCTGCCAGCACATCGAGTGATGACGTCATCTGCTGCGAAGCAATGATGGTCTGCGTGCTGTTCGGTAGGCGGCTGGTCCAAATCATGCGTAAAAAGTCTTCTGGAACTCCGGGGCCTGCTAGGTGTCGTAGATGACGTAAGAATTGAGAAGGCTTACGATCACCTAGCTCCTCGTGTGTTAAAAGTTGCTGTACCTTTTTTCTCTTGATGCGGACAAACGTTTAATTAGCAGCTCCAGCTTGAGTTTTTCGTACTTCTCGGTCACAGGCGGGTTGACGATGATGTCTTCGACTTCAGCTGCGTATTGCGGGTCAAGTTGTCCAATCACATAGTAGAACTTGGTGCTATCTGCAGTGATGTTGGAAATCGCGAATTGGCCTTCGATCTGGGCGAACCAAATCACCGGCTTCTCGGGCCAAAACGGTGGAATTCGCACGCCAACTCGGAATACATTGTCATCATCTTTATTCTTCGTGTCAGCCGCAGTGCTATCAGTACGATCTAGCGGCATTCTGACCTTTGTTAGTGGTGTACGGTCCATTCAGTGGTCACCAATTATAGTGGATTTGTACTATTTATATAGAAGGAGAGGGTTAAGCTACCGACAATGGAAGAAAATAGCTGAGTCCGAAAGAAATTTTAAATTTAATGCAAAGAAAAATCTTAGACAAATCTTAGAAAAAGCGAATGACAATTCCATTTGAAAATCGGTGTTCTTTTATTTTTTTCTTTTCGCGCCCCAGCGCCACACGTCTTGGAAAATTGGAATGAAATTCACGAAGGTTGGCGCAAAGAGTACGAGTACGCCACACTCCTACTCCATGCACTGGAATGAATCACCAAAGAGGTTGTAAGGCCTATAACATGCTTGATCTACACGTTCATTCATCTAAGAAGGTTAAGGAACCTTCTTTAAATTTAAACTGATTAACCGAATGACAGTTGACAGTTTCAAAATTTTAATGGCTATGTCAATAACATTCTCTTTACTTTGGATCTCCTTGCTTGAGGCTATGTGACGATCCTCATATTACGTTTCGGGTAACGAAGAAATAAATCATTGATTTTTATTTTCGTTTATGTAAAAATAAAGAATTAAAATAAATGAAATAAGATAGCCTATGTTTTAATCTGGTAATTTCTAAGCATATTCGTGAAAACCGCATTTAAATCCGTCCAGTGGTTTAGGAGATGTGCGCGGACAAACAAACAAACAAACAAACAAACAAACAAACAAACAGACAAAAATTCTAAAAACTGTCCTATCGTGTTCAGCTGCTTATTTTAAGACGACCTGTGTGATTTTTTTTTTGTTATCTCGTAATTACAGATTTTTTTATCTCTACGTTTTTATTATATGTATAGATAGATTGCATTTTTATTGCTTGGTGTTTTTGATAGCGTAATGGTGAGACAGTGACACAATTTCGTACAAATATGTAGATAATTATTATTAGAGATTTTTTAGACAAGCTGCGTAGACTAGCCCACGTAGACATATCCTGCACCGTATCTATATATTTTCGGGATAAAATAATACACAAAATTACTTTAATCTGTTGCTCTGTTGCTGCGTAAAACAAGGAAAAACACACCGTAAACCCAAAAACAACAAATTCATTTGTTAGTTTGTTGCATTTATAATATCACACTAGCTGAAGCCCGCGGTGTTATCCGCGATTATCCAGTTTTTCCGCATTTCTGGGGGGAAAAGTACCTTATGTACCTCATGTACACTATCTTCATGCATAATGTTAAGATCGGCCTAGCCGTTTAGTCGTGAAAATCAAGCAAACAGCCAGAGAGACAGAGTTACTTTCGCTTTTATAATATAAGTTAGGATTAGGATTATGATGATAGGTACATATTTTAATATTTATCGGGACTTATCGCGCACTATTCAGCCCGTGGTCAGCTCGTGACCACGACCATTGTAACATGGTCGAAACGTCGAGCGAAAGGTATCTATTTTTACCTATATTTAATAGTGCGCGGTAAGTCCCGATAAATATTAAAACATGTGTTCAAATCGCGAAAGTTTAAAAATTATTAGGTACATATTTATGCATAAACACTTAATAAATTAATGCATGCTATAAATAAAATAGTCTGTCTAGTTCCCGCTGATGAGTAGTGTCAGGAGTGAAGATTAGTTTAACGAACGGTACCCAAAGGGTGCAAACGGGACCCTATTACTAAGCCTACGCTGGCTGTTTCCCTGTCTGTCCTACCTTATAACGTCTGTATCTTCATTGCCAATTGTCATTTTCACAGAATATGTAATATTACGGCATATAAACTGATAAATAAAGCCAAAAACTAAAAGGGTACCCTATACAACAATAAAATTTTGTATATGCTGTAGCGTAGAAGGGTATTACATACAAACGTCAAACGTGACATGATTAAGATTATAGCACACACTCTAAAGTAAAACAACAAATAATAAATACTGGCCAAGTGCCAGTCGGTTACGAACTTTTGTTCACCAAAGTTAAGGAACGACGTCGTTAAGTTACTTGGATGGGTGACCGCCTGGGCGTGACGTTGCCTTTTTTCACTACTTATTAGTACTTTAGTAGTCAAGAATTTATATGGTGGTACGGAATCCTCAGTGCGCGAGCCAGACTCGCACTTGGCCGGTGTATCATCATCATTATTAGCCATAAGACGTCCACTGCTGAACATAGGCCTCCCCCTTTAACCCCCACACTAAACGACAACCTGCCATCTGCATCCACTGGATGCCCGCGACTCTCATGATGTCGTCGGTCCATCTAGTGGGAGGCCTACCTACGCTGCGTCTCTGGTTCGTGGTCTCCACTTTAAAAACCTTTCTTCCCCATCGGTTATCGGCCGATTTATATTATGTTATAAATGATCCAAACTTGTTATTTTTTTTTCATGTATACCCAGTAATTTTACCAGTAAGTACTTCTTAAAATATTATGCTGAATAAATGATGTCATTATTTTGCTAACATTGAAGAATAAGTAAACGGATTGAATGAGATATAAAATGTTATGGTCCATTGTCTGTTCTACGCCTAGAAAACACCTTATTTGCAATGAGTTATTTTTGCTACAAACATTTTTTTAAATACAAAAACAAAGTAATTGACCTGTTATTTATGATTTAAGACGTTTATTTCTTAATATATACTATTCATTTTGCATGAGAAACTATAGATATTTTTAAGAAAGTAGGTATGTGCACAAGCGCAGCTTACAAAAGTTGGTTTGGTAAGTTTAATTACCTATATTTTTATATTGCTAGCCAGAGTATATATATTACATATTAATAATGAGTTCTACAAACTTAACGCTAGATTTTAAACAATTTACTATACCTTTTTGATATATTTTGTGATTGACGACTACGAAGGCGATGAGTGACGATAGTTTCAAATAATCAAGAACATTTCTCAAAATTAAAAACAAAAATGTTTGTATATCTTGTAGGATAAGAAAACACAACAAAAACATCTAGGTTTGGCGGGCCGAAGTTCGAGTTAACCCCTTAATATAGGCCACATGAGAAGGCTACCAAAGATTTTGAAATTTCTATATGAAAGCGAAATACCACTGACTGATACATCACGAAAACTCAAAAATTGCTTGACCTACGAAGCTGAAATTGGTGAGGTAGGTTTCATATGAAGTATAAACGTCCACTAATAAAGAAATTTTTAAAAGGGCTAATTAATAGAGACAAGAGGGGTTACAAACTTTTATTAAAATATGCGTACGAAGTTGGGGACAACAGCTAGTATCACATGAACCTGTACCACTGTGCCAAATTCCATTGTGTCGTATTGGTACGCAACCAGTCCTGTAATCAAGGCGTATTTCTTAAACCATTACTGGCAATAATCGGCTGGCTGCCGTGTATTTTCAAATCATTAGGAGGGAAATAACGACTCAAATATGTACCTTCGCATAATGCCCAGCAGTCTTCATCATCTGAGCTTTGTTATAAGACAGTTAATGTATGCCATTATACTTATCATACGTGTCATGGATGACAGGACGGTCAAGGAAACACCAAGTCTCATTAAGACCCCTAAGGCGTATAGTTAAAAGTTACCGTTTCCGAGACATTTTATTTTACAATCTCACCGTCTGCCCACGAAACATGCGTAACAATGATTAATAGAAATAACAAACCGATGCCGAATTAAAATAGCAAAGATATTTGGTTTTTAGAGAAGAACTTGTTTTTTTCCGAATGTAACGTAATAAGCGCCCTTGAAAAGACTTCAACGCTTACTGACGCGAGGTTCATTGATCCGCGCTATTATTGAACACGCTTAATCAGATTAACTATAAGACCATGTGGATCGCGCTTGCATAACTCTATCGTGAGCCACATGGAATCTCTTGTGTATTCATAATGTACAGGAGATTATACGATATAATAAGCAGACAAGGTCGTCTCCACGACGCATTTACGACTCCTGCTAGACTCTGATTCGAAACCAATCATAAATAGCTCCGAAATAGATTTGTTGAATACAGTAGATGTTATTGATTAGACGTGTGTTACTGTTGTTGAAACTGAATAAAGTAGATAGTGTGAAAAGAAAAAGTGGTGCATGTGCGGGTTTGAGCGGGTAGAGTTGGCGTGGTTGGCGGTGTGACGGCGACACATGGCGGATGTAGCGCAGAGGTGTCTGCAGACGCGGCGTGGCGTAGCGTGGCGCGGCGTGTGCGGGAGGCGCGTGGCGCGGTCGACGACTCGCCGGCGCTGCACTTGCACCGCGGTTGGCGGGCGCGCGGCGCGCGGCGAGCGCCGCCCGGCACTCGCGCCGGCATCAGTCCGCGCCGACTCTCCGGTAGGAGAACACCGCCACCGGCACGGCAACGCTCACGGCGGATGGTAGGCGCGGCGTGGGGCGCCGGTGCATCGAGTGGTCGCGCGTGTCGCGGGTGGTGCGCGCACGTGCCGCGCGGCAGAGCGCCCGCGCCGCACGCGCCATGCGACGCTAGCCAGAGCATGCGGCTGCCGCTGCTGCCGCTGCTCGTGCTGCCGCTCGTGCTCGCGCGCCCGGCTGCAGGTAACCACCACCACCACCATGCACAACTAAATAACACACACACGGACACATTTTCCACGTCAAACTTGCACTTTGCCACGATACATTTTTCCAGTCTAATTAACCTCAGATTTTTTAATGTTTACAAAGTTATGTTGTTAGTTTTCCCTCCATATATACCTACAAAACCTACCTACTAAAAAAAAATTGACAAATTTTTATGGACATTTTTTTTTTGAATGATCACAAAACTGGAAATACATTTTCTCAAAAATCAACAAAAAACCTTAAAATTTAACTAAATGTAATTCCTTCTAGATGTGTACCTAGCATTCACATACAGTTGAGTTCTACATTCACTCGAGACATTCTAGAATATATAACTTTTATAGCCAGAAATTATGGTTTTATATAAAGGTATTTGACAAAAGTCGCCTATGCAGGCATACAAGTTTAGTTATTTATATTTACATAATAAAAAGTTCAACAAACTTCTTGGCTCCAATTAGAACGTTCATAAAAGTTTGGAGGCAATCAAGAATCTGTTTATTTGTGTGTTTGCTCGTTTATTAATGTTTCTCGATTTTGTGTTTTCAAAAGTTTCACAAAGTTCACAATTTATTGAAGTTACACGTCCTCTGGTTCCGACGACAATGTTTTATTAAGTGTTTATTTTACTGAAGTCATTTTGACCTCCGAATAATTTAAAATACCGGTATTGTTTTGGAAGAATTCATTCACATTCACATGATTTATATTTCATTAAAATTTAATCACAGTAACAAATATAGGTATAGGTAACTTAAAAGGTATTTAGATTCAAAAAAAAAACAAAATAATTATTAGTAGGTATTAGTAGTAAAGCTTAAAAAAAATCAAAGACATGACATTCACCAACGTGCACTGGGCCAGTATGGTGGATTAGGGCCCTTCCTCTCGCTCTAAGAGAAGGGATGTATCCCAGCAGTGGGAACATGAAAGGCTGTTTATTTTTGCCATTATAAGCCTAATCCATACTAATATTATAAATGCGAAAGTAACTCTGTCTGTTTGCTACATAATCACGACTAAACGGCTTAACCGATCTCGATAAAATTTTGCGACGTAATAGTATGTATCATGAGGACGGACATAGGCTATTTTTATGTCCTGGATTAACACATAGGCTAATTTTCATCATCATCACCACGCGGGTGAAACCGCGGGGCGCAGCTAGTTATAAAAAAATGAAAAATATCTGGGACATTATTGCACACATGGTCATCTGACCCCAAACTAAGCAAAGCTTGTAATATGGCTGCCAGAGACTGATATGCATTCATATATATTTTTAAATACATACTTAAATAGATATTAACACCCCGATTGAGCTGATATAGCTTTTTTTATTAATGAGTTGGATAGATAGATAGATAGAAAACTCTTTATTGTTCACACCAAAAATTATACACGTACATAAAAACAACTTAAAAAAACTAGTGAAACAATTGGCGGCCTTATCGCTATAAGCGATCTCTTCCAGGCAACCTTATTGGATATTACTGTTTTAATATAATTCATTAACCGACGAAAAAGGAGGACTGTTCTATGTTCACAGTATTTTTTTTATGTATGTTCACGGATTTCTCCGCCAACAGTTGACATATTTAAAAAAAAAACTGTTGTTCGGTAGGGTATACTTCTAATTTGCTCCCATTGTCACCAAGTCAGGATCTGATGATGGGATCCCAGGAAAATCGATGGCCACGTTCAAATTTTGTGATCATTTATTACGTTTTTAGTATATTTTTGAAGTTGGTTTTTAATGTGATCCACTTGTTTTAAATTAATAGTTGGATTACTGTTTAAATATAATTTACTAGATAAATATCTGTCTTGTATGATCTTGATTGTAAACTTTTTTTTTTTATGAGTGAAAACGTTTTATTACGTGTACTATCTACATACTATAATTTCTAAATTTCACCGTTTTGTTTCCGAATAGTCTATACTTCTATATAATAACATAATATTATAAAGAGGAAAGATTTGATTGTTTGTTTGCATCGAATAGGTTCCAAAACTACTGAACCGATTTGAAAAATTATTTCACTGATGGGAAGCTACACTATCCCCGGGTGACATAGGGTTTATTATATTTTGTAGCGAAGCCGACGGCCGAGCTTACACCCGGGACGGTCGACTAATGTAAAATATAAAGTAAATATTTAGAGAGAGAAAAAACTAACTGACTTCAAGACTATTGCTACGTCATGTACAAACTTAAACTAAAAAGTAGAAAAATGACAGTTAAAACAGAGATTTTAAGTCTCCATCAAAACTTTTGCTAAAAGGAACAAACCAAAACGTCATCTGTGTATTTTTTTTTGTTCTAGGGTTCAAGGGCTAAATCAATTTTGATAAAATGTATACAGAATCACCTCTGAAGAATGACCTACAAAACAAAAAAAAACAATCAAAATCAATTCATAATTGGCGGAATGATCGCGTAACAAACATACAAAAAAACATAGTCAAATTGAAAACCTCTTTTTTGAAGTCGTATAAAAATTAAATAATGATGATGATGAAGCTTGCGGGTATTTTCGCAACATTATAAACTTCATCAAATTTTTTAAACTAGGTACACTAGGTAACATTATAAAGAGGTAAAGTTTGTGACTTTGATGATTGTAGGATGTAATCTCAGAAACTACTAAACAGATTCTAATTTTTACATTGTACTCGTAAAAAACTACACATTCCCTGAGTTCGCAGTTTTGTAGCATTTTCCACGATTAACACTTTCCTAAAATATTCATATTTAGCACTATTTTTTTTATTACAACAATATCCACACAAAACAGAAGTAAATAGAACGGAAATGAGAAGGAAAATCTGTTACCAGGCATTATGAGTGAATCTTAATTGAACATTCTTATTTATGTCAACGCGTCATCACAGTTGCTAACTGATGTCGAATGACTGACGTTTCGTTATATGGGTGCAACTGGCTACAACAAATTCCTTACAAAAATGCCTTGACAGCCGTTCTAATTTAAACAAAAACAAATCTGTGACAAGATCAGTACATCCGTTGAGACGTGAAGAAGTAGGTAACAAACAGGCAGAGCCAATTTAATAGCTCACATTTGACACTTCATCAAATTTCAACAATGTAACCTTGTAACGACATAATTTTTTTCCCAAAGCCAGAACTGCACAATTGCTTATTGTTTTTTTTCAGTAAAATACATATTTATTGTAATAATGACAAAAGGAGACGACTTCACGACTAACATTGACTTATAAACTACTAGCTGACTTCGTCCGAGATTTCTTCAGAAAAAAATATCGTACGTCCGTTATTTAGAGTAAAATCTTTACGGATACGAAATAAAATTGAAAATTATCACTTTGGACTGGAAAATCAATTGAAATACTGGATTAACACATGAATCAGATACTTTTTTCCTGACGCCGCAATAGAAACACGGCTGTTTAACGTGGAAGTCCCCGTCTACGCCTAACGATTTTAGAATTTAACAAATGAGATGTTGATATTTCCAAAAAGAACAATGTTGGGTTCTCAATTTCTTTAAAAAAAACGGGAATGCAGGAAATGTCTCGTGGTAGATATTTAACCTGCAAATTGTTTTACCCAAAATGATCGTCTGCACTCAAACTTCAAACAAAATCCTACACAATCTGCGAATACACGGCGGTTTTATCGATAATTACATAAAGAGGACTCACCTAGTTTCGGATGTGCGAAGAGACGCGTCGCCGGCGTCGTCCCGGGAAGGTGGTCGAAAGCGCGCGTGAAGCCCAATTTAATGGGCAACCTAGGGCAACTTGATCATGAAGGCGAAGGCACGCTCACGCGCGAAGCACAAGATCTTGTAAAACCAAATTGTCTTCAAGTATCTTCAATCGGTAGTTAAGATTTTTCTCCATATCAAACGACGAGACTCCAAGAGCGGCCTTGCGAACAGGTCACAGATTTTTCGTACAATAGTACTATATAAATAAACTAGTTTCCAAAACAATTAAACTTAAAAAGGTGCACAGCAATTAAAGAAATCAATTCCAAAGTCTCTTTCACAAAACTACATCCATTTGCTGATGTAACGACCTTAATTTGTCCCAAGGCACGAGAATTAAAATTTTGCTCAAAAAGAATTTAGTTATCCTAAAATAATGTTTGGTTCCTGTAGAATAACGAATAGAACCGGGACATGCAATTAGTTTAGAATAAAACTACAAACAATTTTGCTCAAGAATGTCAGACAAATTGAAGGAAACGGGAAGAAATAAATCTCTCGCATAAAAATCCACGGAATGTCGCAACAGGTAGAGCGAACATAAGGAAACGTGTGACTATTTTTTTAAACATTCTGTGTTGAGTTTCATGTCATGGATAGGCTGGCGTTTTTCCAAGTGGTTTTTACTGAATGGTTGATCCGGTGAAAACACCAATTTAAAAGTAATCAAGTACTGCAAGAAGGCTATTTTAGTTTTATGTCACACAATTAATTATAGTGACGTGAGAACATTAGTGTAAGAGAATATAAAAGTAAGAGTATTTATATTTGCGTGGAGAACACATTACGCATTGAATGAGACAAATGATTATTAATTCATTGTTCCATGTTCCAAGATGATTTTTTCCTCCGATCAGATAAGCAAGGGAGATATGGTAAGATGGCGTGGTGGGTGCGAACGCATCTGGCCTAAATCCACTAATAATAGCGCTTGATGCACTGAAAAAACAGAACGGTTAATTTAACCAAAACTGTTTCGGTTGTATTTTTTTCGATTGAATTTACAAGAAAATTGTTTATTTAACAAAAGCTTACCAAAACCAACGTGTTCAAACTAACAAATCCCATTTTGTTATACTTACAATTGTCTAAGTGGTTAGAATAAAGAAAGTTACATGTTAATATAACAAAAGTGAATTGTTTGATTTTTCTTTTGTTAGTTTAACAATTTTCACTAGTAAAAATTTTCAAAAAGCTCTTTTGTTCAACTAAACATATAAACTTAGTTAAAGTAACCAAAAACATTGTTAAGATAAACTGTAGAATATAGTCAAAGTTAAGAAATCATTTTGATTAAATTAACAATACCAACATTAATAAACTGAACTTAACATATTTGTTAGAAGTAACAAAATGTTTTTGGTTTCCAATATCTTGATTCAATTTACCAGATATAGGCTTAATTCAACAATTTTATCTTCTTTAAAATAACAAAGACTTTAGTTCAATTAAACATATAAACTTGGTAAAGGAAACTAAAACATCGTTTGGAACAAACATGGAAAGTAGTCACGTAAAAAAAATATTTTGATCAAATCAACTATACAACTTTATTGAACGGAACCTATAATATTTGTTAGTAGTAACAAAATATTACAGTTTGAAACAACAATAATTATGGTTGCCAATATCTTGATTAAAGATGCCAACACAGGCTTAATTCAACATTTTTTTTTCTTTAAAATAACAAAGACACTTTAGTTCAATTAAACATATGAACTTAGTAAAAAATATCGTTTAGATCAACCATGGAGTATAGTCAAGATAAAAAAAAAATATGATCAAATCAACTATACAACTTTATTGAACGGAACCCATAATATTTGTTAGAAGTAACAAAATATTACAGTTTGAAACAACAATAATTATGGTTGCCGATATCTTGATTAAAATTGCCAACACAGGCTTAATTTTTCTTTAAAATAACAAAGATACTTTAGTTTAATTAAACATATGAACTTAGTAAAAGGAACCAAAACTATCGTTTAGATCAACCATGGAATATAGTTAGGTTAAAAAATTATTTTGATAAAAATAACTATACAACTTTAATCAACCGAACCTAACATATTTTTTTGAAGTAACAAAATGTTACAGTTTGGTACAACAATATTTTTGGTTACCAATATCTTGATTCAATTTACCAGATTTAGGCTTTAAGCCACAATATTATCTTCTTTAAAATAACAAAGATACTTTGGTTCAATTGAACATATAAACTTAGTAAAGGAAACTAAAACATTGTTTGGACCAACCATGGAAAGTAGTCAAGTTAAAAAAATATTTTGATCAAATCAACTATACAATTTTATTGAACGGAACCTATAATATTTGTTAGTAGTAACAAAATATTGCAGTTTGAAACAACAATAATTATAGTTGCCAATATCTTGATTAAAGATGCCAACACAGGCTTAATTCAACATATGTTTTTTCTTTAAAATAACAATGAGACTTATGTTCTATTAAACATATGAACTTAGTAAAAGAAACCAAAACTATCGTTTAGATTAACCATGGAATATAGTTAGGTTAAAAAAATATTTTGATAAAAATAACTATACAACTTTAATCAACCGAACCTTACATATTTTTTTGAAGTAACAAAATGCTACAGTTTGGTACAACAATATTTTTGGTTACCAATATCTTGATTAAATTTACCAGATTAAGGCTTTAAGCCACAGTTTATCTTCTTTAAAATAACAAAGATACTTTGGTTCAATTGAACATATAAACTTAGTAAAGGAAACTAAAACATTGTTTGGACCAACCATGGAAAATAGTCAAGTTAAAAAAATATTTTGATCAAGTCAACTATAAAATTTTATTGAACGGAACCTATAATATTTGTTAGTAGTAACAAAATATTACAGTTTGAAACAACAATTATTATGGTTGCCAATATCTTGATTAAAGATGCCAACACAGGCTTAATTCAACATATTTTTTTTCTTTAAAATAACAAAGACACTTTAGTTCAATCAAACATATGAACTTAGTAAAAGAAACCAAAAATATCGATTAGATCAACCATGAAATATTGTCAAGTTAAAAAATAATTTTGATCAAATCAACTATACAACTTTATTGAACCGAACCTATAATATTTGTTAGTAGTAACAAAATATTACAGTTTGAAACAACAATAATTATGGTTGCCAATATCTTGATTAAAGATGCCAAATTCCCATCTTTAATTTTCCCTTTTAACTGTCACTTCACAACAAAACATTAAAGTTTGATACAGCAATAATTTTGGTTACCTACCAATATTTTAAAATTTACCAGATACCTAGTTCACACGCACATTGATACAAATGAACTAAAAATTCGATGTTATTTCTGCTGGTTTTTTTCACCTAACTATGTAATGCTGCAATTAAAGACCAATATAACAGTCAATTATAGTCATTTCCGTCTAAAATTATACTCTCTTCGCCTATAAATAGCCGAAAAGAAGAAAATATATAAGTAGATCGAATAGAGAAATCGAACCACCTTAGGGGTAAGTAACGTACCTATTTGTGATGGCTCTGGTGTTACAAGTATTCATAGGCGACGGTTACCTTCTTACCATCAGGCGATCCTTCTGCTTGTATGCCACCTATGGCATTAAAAAAATCAAGACGTTCTAGTTCAAAGGTCATTCAACTTTTCGTAAAATTGAGTCTCAAGTAGTTTTCTTTTAACTAAACCATAAAAAGTAAGTATGCCTACCTAGGTAGGTAGGTATGTTATGTTGGTATGATGCACTTCTGAAATGAGCTTCGTTCTTTCGAAATTTTCTGTGACCAACAATTTCTGTACCTACGTACTAGGTATGATGAATGTGACCACAATAAATTTGGTAGGTAGGTATATTATTATAACTCTGGCTACGAAAAACGTAACCCTACCAAATAGGTATGCGTGTCTCGAGTACCTACATACTCTACCTACCTACCTGCTACCGCAGTGGTCTCAAGTCTTGACACGTAAGTTTTTATTTTATCGCACGAAAGTAGATAGGTAGGTAAGGACTTTCTAACGAAATCCCAAACAAAAGTAAAAATTTTGTAATAAAATAATTATCACTCGCTAAGGCAGTTGCAAACCATGCGTACCTAGTACAAGTTGCAAATGTCTACTACGCATCGTCTGCAACGTTTTGCTTAGTGCAACTGGCAGTTGAAGTGCTTAGTAGCACCAGGTGCTTGCAGACGATGCGTATTACAAGTAGCAAGTACAAGTTGCAAGTGACTATTATGCATCGTCTGCAACGGTGTGCTTAGTGCAAGTGGCAGTGAAAGTGCCTAGTAGCATTTTGCGCTGGTCCTTGCGCAAGTGAAGCTTCGTTTTCGCACGCTACTGACTAGACTAGTCAGTCTGACTACTCGCGCAACGCCCACTGCGCATCGTTCGTCTCGTTCGAGCACTCGTGTGAGGACCTGCGAACTGGCACGCGAGTTGTGCGCGTCGCCACTTGAGTGGCTAGGTAATTACGTTTAAATGCCTACCTGTACTTGTAAGCTACTTCGCATGGTCTCCAAGGGGCTGCAAACAAGTGGTTTGAACCATTCGAATTTAATGAAATAATTTCACTGATAGAAAGATACGTAGGTACGTATACCTACCTACCTACAGCATCATCATTATTTTAGCCGTAGGACGTCCACTGCTGGACATAGCCCCTCCCCCCCCATCGATCTCCAAAAGGGCTGGTTAGAAGCGGCCTGCATCCAGCGTTTCCCTGCGGTCTATTTTAAATCGTCTGTCCATCTTGTGGGTGGCTACGTTCTAGCTGCGCTTACCAGTCCGTGGTCTCCATTCGAGAAACTTTCGGCCCTATCGGCCATCTGTTCTGCGTGATATACCTACCTATGCCCTGCCCTGCCACTTTAACTTGCTAATCTGGTGGGCTATGTCACTTTCGTTCGTCTACGGATCTCCTCAGTTCTGATTCGATCTCGTAGAGAAACCCAGAGCCCCATTAGCCCTCTCCACAGCTCGTTGTGCGACTTTGAGCTTACTTATGAGCTTATTTACATAGTCTCTGAGTACCTAACACATACCTAAGTAGGCAAATTTTTGTTATGTGTAAAATGCGGGTAAAGCCGCGACAAAAAAACTAGTTCAAATAATAACATCGTACCTACCTAAATTATACTAACAAGTAGGTACGCAGGTACCTATACTAATAACATTCCCATTATAAATTATATTTAGATCCAAACTACATAGAGGTACCTACTACGCATAATTATCTACTTACCTATCTACTAAGGGAAATCTGTAAATTCAACAGCTAAATTAGGTACCTGTCTAGGCAAACAGGTTCAAACGTGTTTACGTTCCAGGTAGCACCGGCGACGGCGACCGACGCGCTCTTTGATTGGTCGTTCATTTCGATCGCTTGTGTGCCGGTGTTGCCAATTTTATAGTGTCGGTTACAACGTCGGGTAAATCTACTAAGACTCGAGCTATGAATATTAGATTGTATTTTTTTTTAATAACTAACCACAAATCAGTAACATTCCGCGATTGGGGGTGTGGGTTCGATTCCCACTCAAGACAAACATGTGATGAACATTTGTGTTTGTTCTTTAACTTTATTTCAGATCCAAGATCCATAAGTAGCTAAACACATTAATTTAGGAACTTAAGTAGGCTAACACAAATAAAATTACAAGTTTTTAATAGTTAATTTTATACATTCGCGTCTATATCCAAGCGCAGTTAAAATACAAAATAGCCGTCAATTAGACAGTTTTATTTATTTTCAACTGTTATACAATAGATTACTTTTAAAAAAAGTTTTATTCTTATCGGCTAATTTCTGACTAAATTTTGTTTGTATAGTTATCATGTCAAAGAAATTATGTATAGTAAGTCTATAATATTGTTCGAAATGGTTTTGTAATTACAATCTAAAAAAAAAACAATCCCCATTGCTGATTTGCTGGCAAGGCAAGTGGAAACACCGTTCAGTATTTACCACCGTTACCAGGGTTGCCAAAAGTACGGTAATTAGGCCTTCAAATCGCACAATGTACGGCATAAGGTCCAGTAGTTATTACCATACGCTAAATTCGTCCATCAAATAAAAAAGTTTTTCGAAGGTATTGTTCATGGTATAATAATATACTCCGCCAGGTATAGCAATCCGAGAAAAAATTACCACGTGGGCGTCCCGCAATGATGTCATGATGTCAATTTACAACAGGTTCGAGAGAGATGACGATACACCACGTAACAGCTGATCGAATAAAGTGGCAACTGGACAGTGACGTAATTCTGGGACAACTGCCAGAGTAGAAGACCTTGTTTTGATCATGGTTTTGTTGAAAATGGAACAGGTTTAGTTTTGGAACGCGCAACTGTCCATAACTGCATGGTCTGCGTGTATTTGCAGCATTATAGTATAGAAGAGACGGACTTAACTAAACGGGACCGCTGCTACAGCCCATTATTACACCCCCCCCCCCCTCATCGTCAAATGCCCAAGAAAACTACGGTACGGTCTTTTTTTGCCAAATACGGTAATTTTCCCACTTGTATACGGTAACGCCAAATGTAGCCAGCGGCAACACTGCCTGTTACTCCCGTCGCGCGCCCCGCCGCCACCGACCGATCCAGATCCACGCACGGTATACCGCGGCTATGACGCGACACCGGCGCCCGCTCATCATCAAAAAATCGTTTACCGCACTGACGCGAAGCGTCCGCGCTCCTGTGATAAAGTGACTAAATATTTTGTCTGAAGTGTCATTACAGACGTTAAAAATGGATGAACTGATGGAAATGTGGGGTGTATCAGAAGATACAATAAAAGGATTCCGCGGTAAGTACTACCGAGTTGGATTAGCGTTTAGGTTCTTTAAAACGATTTAAAACTTGTCCGATAATTCCTCCTATTTACCTGTGTAGACAGTTCTACAAAAGTTGAGTGGTACCAAATTTGTTTGTTCATTGTATGATTTTTAGGGTTCCGTACCTTAAAAGGAAAAATACGGAACCCTTGTAGGATCACTTCGTTGTCCGTCTGTCTGCCTGTTCGTCTGTCAAGACCCTTTTTCTCAAGAACGCGTAAAGGTATCAAGTTGAAATTTATATTAAATACGTGGGTATACGGTTTTCAACGCAATCAAAAGATAATATGAACGTTTATGTCGCATTTTTTGCGATTGCACAGGGGAATCAAAATCTATAGGATACTTCCCGTTGATTTAGAATCATGAAATTTGGCAAAAAGCAAGGTCTCATAGCACATAATTATATCGGAATAAATCCGAAAGTCAATAATTTAAAGTTACTTATATCATTTAAAAATAATTATTTTGCTATTACAAACTTATATTTTGTAGTTGGAATGTATTAGAATGAAGAACCTTATTGTCAACTACAAAGTTAAGTTTGTCTTTCAATATTTCAACTTCAGTTAGTTTTTTTTGGACTCGCGCTCTGAGGGTTTCTTTTGGACGGAACTCTCAGAGCACGAGTCCTAATCGTAGGTACTTGTCCGGTTTTTTATAATCTTTCAAACTTTTCAGATAACAATATAGACATATCATGTCTAGCCGGCCTCGGGGACGAAGAACTTAAAATTTTAATACCAGAAAATCGATTGGGGGACCGAATAAAATTTAAAATGGGATATAAAAAGTATACTGATGAAATAGAGACAGTCCATTCTGTGAGTACCTACCTACCTACTTACCTAATTGTTGATTTTTACCTATTATATTAATTATTGACCGACGAGTGTACTGGAACCAATTCTCAAAGACTAGAACGACGATAATCGTTGAGTACGTATCATTGAACCGATCATCATGAAATATTTTAGGCAAGTAGGTAAGACCTAGTTACCTACCTTGTTCGTGCCAATACAATTTTAAACTGAACTAGGTAGGTACCTACTTGATTGTATTGTAGATTTCATCAAAATGATTTCTTAATTTTAACTGTGTTCTATGGTTAATTTAAACAATATTTTTGGTTTCTTTTACTAAGTTCATATACATTTATATAGGTATTTTTAGTCGAACTAAAGTGCCTTTGTAATTTGAAGAAGAAATAATTTTAAATTAATACATTTTATCAAGATATCGTACATATTGGTAACCAAAACTATTGCTTTTTCAAGCCATCATGTCATACGACGTCATACGACATCCCAGGGGCAGTCACCATGTAGCCACCATTAGCTCCGCCCGCGAACGCACTCTGCTCGTGCGTCAACGAACGACACCTTTTTACCTTTTTGTTTCCTACTTTTTTCACTCGCTTGTACTGTACCTTCAGATTTCGTTGTGATTCCTTATTAAACGTATTTTTTTTATAGTGCAAAGGGAGTTTAATATTACACTCCCGCTATAAAAAATTGGCGACCAAAGTGCGGCTATAAAAATTGGCGCCAAACGTGCGCGGCTCGCGAACCGCGTGTATAGGTACTTATAGTGTTCGACTTGGACACCGCCCACTTCGTCTGGTACAGGCGTCATCTGTCTCGTGTCCCGCGGTACGAAGCAATTTTTGGCTCGCTCTCGCTGGCTGTCAAAAAAGTGTGTGTAACTGTCGTCGAACAAACGTGTCGCAGAGTGAAAATAAGGACATTGTTTTTCAACAATTTCTCGAGGTTTAGACTGTAGTATCGGTACGTAGGTATTAAAACAGGACACCTAGTTTTTTTGTACCTTGAATGCGTGGATGGTGCAGTGCCGTTAATCGCGTGTTTGTGGGTTATAGCTAGACTCTGGCGTACCTATTATTTCGTACTGGGTGTGGACCTACCTAATCTCGACTTCGAACATTAAGGTATTTGCTACACTTTATAGTCACGTCGTGTGAAAGTGTTGTTCATTGGGATTACGAACTAAAATACATAGTCAGTTAATACAAGCATTTTTTAGTGTGTACTGGCTTGTTCTTAGTTATTTTCGGGAGTGTTCTGATTATTTAAATATTTTCTGTGGAAAGTGACTTTAATTTTTACTATGTAGAGATTTATATTATTACAGAATACTGATTCGATAGACACCCTCTCACTGTCATCTTGTGAATTTCTGAAAAGATTTGATTGTTTGTTTGTTTGTTTTTTTGCATCGAATAGGCTCCGAAACTACTGAACCGATTTGAAAAATTCTTTCAGTAACGGGAAGCTACGTTATCCCCGGGTGACATAGGCTATGATCTATACCCGTGCGAAGCTGGGGCGGAACGCTAGTATTATTATAAATGCGAAATACCTTTAACCAAATTTCATCCAAATTCGTTCAGACGTTACAGAGATGAGTGGTAACAAACACACACACATACCTATGTGTTAATGCTTATGTGGGCATAATCTACCACTTTACCAAATTTCATCCAAATCCATGTAGCCTAGCCGTTACGGAGTTGACTGGGAATAAACATACATATGTATGTTTATTCCCATACAAATACATATACATACAAAATACACATACACAACTATCTTATTTATAGTATTAGTGTGATGCAAATAATAGCCTGTTTTAAAGTTGTTTTTTTACTTCCAGATTGAAATTGACTTTTGTCATAAGTATATGTGAAGATAAAAATTTGAAGTTGTTCGAAAAGTGGGATGAGTTTCAAAAAACTGCCATTAAGATAATGGAAATTGATCCTGCGATTGCGATTGAAGGAGTTCCAAGCTACAGTTTAAAGAAGATAGTGAGAGTAAGTATTCATTTGATTTTGAACTAGGGACATTTTCTATATAAGGCCGATAGATAAAGTGGTCTGGTCGAAAGAGGTACTTACTTACCTAACCATGAAATGATAAATATAAATTTTGCTGTTTAACTAGTGGGCTATTTTTATATTGAAAGTCTGACAACTTAACTTTGACAGTACTCTGCAAATTTTCACTTTTTAATTTTAATAACTTTTACCTATCTGTGAGTCCGTGCAGGCTTTAAAATCTACGAGGTTTTACAAGAGAGAGGAAGAAGAACCGCGAGACGCAATATTGTTTCATATTCATTACCTTATATATATTGTTTCATGTTGTTTGTAATTTGTTGCAGATATTCGAGACTTTGCAGTTTGCAGTTCTTTACCTTGCAAAATTAAACCAACATCAAAAATATTGAACAATGACAAGAAAAAGTTCAATAAAGTGTCAATTGCAGAATCTAGACAAGCTTTCATAACACATGTCAAAGTAAGTAGTAGTTGATACTCAGTTGATATTTGTGTTCTTGTATATTGTGTAGGCATTCAAAAATTTCGTTATAATTTAATTATATTATTCTGCTTTTATGACACTACGACAGACCTATCAACAATAATATTATCTACCTTGAAACCTGCCTTTACCTGCGAGCGTAAACAATTGGAGCTTTTAATTACAGGATTAAGAATAATAATTTAACTTATCATCTGACAAATCAGAAGAAAAAAAACTAATCTACAAATAAAATTATGACAAATGCCACTTAAATATACCGTTTATCGGTATTAATTTAAAATAATAATAGTCAAAGTTAAAAATAAAAATGTTTTGTGTATCCCACCTGTTATATTAAAAAGTACATATTGCTACCAACAATCTGATTTTATTTGCTATTAATGTTCCCTCAGTAAAAAAATTACAAACTTAGCTCAGCTACAGTTTTATTATATCTATAGATTTATTTATTGATTGATATAGATATTGGTATATGTCTAAATCTTGAAATATTGTTGAAATATCTATAATATTGAAATTGAACTTTTATTTTGTTTCAGAATTATGCTGATGTAGAAGAAGAGTTGCAGAATAGACACAAGTCGTACAACAAAAAAGGTTTGACTTGCCAACCTATGATTGTAAGTGTTGGTACACTTACGGAATTTGACGACAAAATATTTAGTCACTTTATCACAGGAGCGCGGACGCTTCGCGTCAGTGCAGTAAACGATTTTTCGTACACTAACTAAATGAGCGGGCGCCGATGTCGGTGATATAATAATATTCCCTTATACTCCTCATACTTTGTCAAATGGAGATACCTACTGTAGGGTGCGATATATTTAAAATACAGAAATAATTTGGCCAGTAGCACTTGGCCCAATACGCAGTTAGCACAACAATCATGTATAATATCATGTAAAAAGTATTTATAAATATGTAACAGCTTCAAAGGCGAGACATAATAGTCTATCGCGCGACTAATCACAAAAAATACCAACTGTTCCATACATTTCGTATAATGTCATTGTCAAAATATATCTATGGAACAGCAGATTTATTCCTTGATTTCAAGGTTGGTCCATTGTAAAAAAAAACATAATGATGGATACTACGACCCTCTTTCAGCTAATTACATACATACTTTACGCGTAGCCCTGTATTATTTCATGTATGTGCTGTTTTTTTTTTTATAATGTGTGAGATCAATGTAACCACAGAAGAGCAAAAATGTAACTGATTTTATTTGTTTTGGTTTCAATTTAGTGTATTTGTTTTAGTCTCTTCTGCAACTAACAGACCTCCTGTCGTCCTCTCCTGTTCTGTAACTGATTTTATTTTAATTTACTATAGTTTTTAATCAGTAAGTAAGTAGTAGTAAGTTATTCGATTATAAGTATAATGAAAATAGTTTGATAAATACACGTTTTAGTTTAAGATTTGTTGTATATGAATAAAATTAATATTGCATTTAATATACCTACTTAATTTTTATTTCTCTAAAGTTAGTTTCATTATATCTTTGACTACCCAATAATATTGTTACAGTTTACGATAATAATGATTTTTGTATTGCAATAATATACAAACCGTTTTTTTTTTTTTTATTAAACCTTACTTATTGTTGTTAATGGGTAGTCAATGGAATGAAATAATTGTTGGATGTTAATCTATAGTGTTTTACATCAAATATAATATTTTGATGTATATAAATATATTTTTTTAATGTAACTATTGGTTTAGGTAAGGCCTACTGAAAAATAATTGTTGGTTTTATTATGTCACTGGTTAGGATAATAACAAAAAACTGTAACATACTAAAACAGCTGTTTAGCCTGACCAGTGTTATCTGTTAAATTAACTATATTGTTTTAGGTAGGGCCCACTGAAAATAATTATTGGATTTATTGTCACTTTAGTTAGGATAACAAAAAAAAACTGTTACATACTAAAACAGCTGTTTAGCCTAATGCTTATTGTCTGTTAAATTAGCTATATTGGCTTAGGTAGCGCCCACTGAAAATAATTGTTGGATTTATTATGTCACTTTAGTTAGGACAACTATTAAAACTGTAACATACGAAAACAGCTGTTTAGCCTAACCAGTGTTGTTTATTAAATTAACTATACTGGTTTAGGTAGGGCCCACTCAAAATATTTGTTAGATTTATTACGTCACTTTAGTTAAGAAAACTAAACAAAAGCTGTTAATACACTAAAACAGATGTTGTTTAACCTAACCTGTGTCGTCAGTTAGTTAACTATCGCTTTGTTTATGTCGCACTGAATTTTTTTGTTGGATTCATATTGCGTTAGGTGCAAATGCTAGATTAAACAGCTGTCGTAGTACGCTTAACAGTCTCTAGTAGTCTTAACCAAATTTGCACCTAACGCAATATAAATCCAACAAAAAAATTCAGTGCGCCCTACCCAAACCGATAATTTATTTAACAGACAGCACTGGTTAGGTTAAACAACTGTTTTAGTATTATTAACAGCTTCTTTGGTTGTCCTTACTAAAGTGACTTGGTAAATCCAACAATTATTTTTAGTTGGTCTTACCAAATCTGACAGTTAATTTAACAGACAATACTGGTAAGGTTAAACAGTTTTTTTAGTATATTTAACTGCTTTTTTTAGTTGTCCTAACCAAAGTGACATGGTAAATCTAACAATTATTTTTAGTAGGTCCTACCTATACCAATAGTTAATTTAACAGACAATACTGGTTAGGTTAAACGGCTCTTTTAGTATATTTAACTGCTTTTTTTTAGTTGTCCTAACCAAAGTGACATGGTAAATCCAACAATTATTTTTAGTAGGTCCTACCTATACCAATAGTTAATTTAACAGACAATACTGGTTAGAAAAAACGGTTTTTTTAGTATATTTAACTGCTTTTTTAGTTGTCCTAACCAAAGTAACTTGATAAATCCAACAACTATTTTCAGTAGGTCCTACCTAAACCAATAGTTAATTTAACAAACAATACTGGTTAGGTTAAACGGCTCTTTTAGTATATTTAACTGCTTTTTTTAGTTGTCCTAACCAAAGTGATATGGTAAATCCAACAATTATTTTTAGTAGGTCCTACCTATACCAATAGTTAATTTAACAGACAATACTGGTTAGAAAAAACGGTTTTTTAGTATATTTAACTGCTTTTTTAGTTGTCCTAACCAAAGTAACTTGATAAATCCAACAACTATTTTCAGTAGGTCCTACCTAAACCAATAGTTAATTTAACAGACAATACTGGTTAGGTTAAACGGCTCTTTTAGTATATTTAACTGCTTTTTTTAGTTGTCCTAACCAAGGTAACTTCGTAAATCCAACAACTATTTTCAGTAGGTCCTACCTAAACCAATAGTTAATTTAACAGTCAATACTGGTTAGGTTTAACGTCTCTTTTAGTATATTTAACAGCTTTTTTTGTTGTCCTCACCAAAGTAACTTGGCAAATCCAACAATTATTTTCAATAGGTCCTACCTGAACCGATAGTTAATTTAACAGGCAATGTTTGTTGGTTAAACAGCTCTTTTTAGTATGTTTGACGGCTTTTTTAATTGTCCTAACCAAATTGACATAATAAATCTAACAATATTTTTAGTAGGCCCTACCTAAATCGATAGTTAATTTAACAGACAATAATAGTTAGGTCTAACAGCTCTTTTGGTACATTTAACTGCGGTTTTTGTTGTCCCTAAACAAAGTAACAAAATAAATCCAACGAATATTTTTTAAGGTTAACCCAAAACAATAGTTAATTTAACAGACAATATTGGTTACGATAAACGGCTGTTTTCAGTTGACTTGGTATTTATAATAGATTTGTTTAGTCGTCCTAACCAAAGTACCATATTAAACCCAACAAAATAGTAACCAAAATTAGGTGATACTAGTAGGGCCTACAATTTTTATTGTTGGAACAACAAAATTCTAACCAAAAGTTACACGTCAAAATAGCGCCAACCGAGAAATTTTGTTATTGCAACTAACATTA
The DNA here is from genome assembly GCA_949125355.1 of Agriopis leucophaearia. Taxonomy (NCBI): domain Eukaryota; kingdom Metazoa; phylum Arthropoda; class Insecta; order Lepidoptera; family Geometridae; genus Agriopis; species Agriopis leucophaearia. The sequence continues at coordinate 9,767,388 of OX421278.1, forward strand.
AGTGATTTCTGTTGCAATAACAAAGTTTCTTAGTTTTACAATAGATTTTTTCAGTCGTTCCAACCAAAGTCGCATGTTAAACCCAACAAAATAATGACCAAAATTAGGTGTTACTAGTAGGGCCTACATTTTTTTTTGTTGTTCCAACAAATATTTATGTGAACCCTACCTAAAGTGATAACATGATAGTTAATTTAACAGACAATATTGGTTAGGTTAAACAGCTGCTTTGGAATCTGACAGCATTTTTAGTTATCCTAACCGAAATCATAAAATTAATCCAACAAATATTTTCAGTAGACCCAACCATAAAAAATTATGTTATACCAACAGAAGCAGTTTCTGGAAATAGTTACTAAATAAAAATGTGTCATCATAACAAATGTGATTTCGTTGTTATTACTAATATTATCTGTTACTATAACAAAAAAACAGTAAGTTTAATCAATTTATTTATTACCTTTACGAGTTACAAGTGGTATAAGTAACAAATTGTAGTTTGTTGCAATAACGAAAATCTCGGTTGGCGCTATTTTAACGTGTAACATTTGTTAGAATTTTGTTGTTCCAACAAATAATTTCTCTCAGTGTGCCTTTAGTCGAACTCGCCCTGAGAATGAACTTTTTTTGCATGTGGACTATTAGTTCAGTGGTGGACTGGTGGTGCTGCAGTTTCTTAGAGTTCGTGAAAAATTAAGTTAGAGTTTTTGCGTTAAGGGGTTTAGTGGTACAGTGAAAAAAGTAGGAGAAACACGGAAGCATTTGAACACAAACTATCGATCGAAGTAAAAAAAATATGCTTGATACGTGGAATAACAAATAATTCAAACGATCATAATTATAATTATCGCAAAATTCCCTATTAAAGTAAAGTGGACCAGTTAAGTCATTTCATTTAAACTATTTTCCCCAATTTTTATGGCCAATTTACATAATTTCCTCATATAAATTATTATCGTTTTATGGCTACCTCGAATAAAGCTGTCTAGCTAAAGTTCTACACCGGGATGTCGTTTAAGAGAAATTAGACGTAGTTAGCGCATACTTGTCCCTATTAAATGAGTAACTAAGTGAATAACATAATATTATGTCTAGGAGGCATCCGTCGAGGGTTACCACAGCCTCAAAAACATTCTTACATTGAGCTTTGTTCCACTCTCTCAGCTAATGAACAAACTGTATAAACATGCAACTTGCATGGGCAAATAAATACGCCTAAAGCATAAAACTAAAGTACACATTAAATATTAATGATTTCTTAGGTTTACGCAATTACTAACCATTGAAAATGAACACTTTTAAAGCGACGAAAAACGAGAACGGTTCTGTTTCACTGTATTTAAAAAAAAGTGTATGTTCACCGATTTCTCCGCCAACTGGAGACCGATATCAAAAAAAACTTTTTTCGGTAGGGTATACTTCCAATTTTGTCCCATAGTCAGGACTAGTGATGGGATCCGGGGAAATCGAGAGCAACCCTCAAATTTTATAGACGCTTAATACGTTTTTTTTTTCATATATTTTTGACGTCGAGTTTTAATGTGATCCACTTGTGGCAGATTTTATCGCGTGTATTATAAAATATTTTATTACTGACGTCTCGAACAATTTGCAGTAGGCATATAATATCCGTGGTCACAGGTCGGTAGACTAGATAGATAGATGTAGAATCTCTTTATTATAGAGATAGAATCTCTTTATTGTGTACACTAGAAATTAAAATTACAAACAGATATATAACACGTTTAAGCTGGTATCACAAATGGCGGCCTTATAGCCGAAAAAAAAGTGAAGTGAGAGAGTGAAGTGTTTTCTAGATGACGGATGTGTATAGAAATAATGTAGGAATTAAATACAAGTTAGTTTTTATGTGGTTGTTATTGCTACTGAAATTAAATTTGTAATTAAATGTGTAAGAAGAGGCTGAGCCCTAATGTTAGTGTTTTTAGACCGTCTCAAGCTACACGAGCGCTACTTTAAGGCCGTGCTTAACAGCCAGAGCTAGCTAGCTCTTTCGCATATTTTCGAACTGGGTGAGATTGTAAAGCGCAAATGCTGCTGCTCGGCCACCATAGCTCTACCTTTATCCCAGAGACCTAAATGCAGTTTTTATTTATAGTTTGGATAGTCATTTCATTTTAGATTTAATTAGTTTGTTGTTAAATTAATATAAAAAAAACGATATGTTAATACCTAACTACTAAACTAATCTATTAAACCGCTACCAGTGGGAACCGTCCCCAAAATGCTGGCCCCATTACCACGAAATAAATTAAATAATAAGTAATTAAAGTAATTAATTAAATTAATTACTTTTACTTATATAATGTTCATAAATTTAATCTTTTTCATTCAAAATCATCAATATTTTGCTCTACCTACCTATGTTTAGATCAATGTTATTGATTTAAAAAACTCTACCTGGTACTTAGATTGAAATTCTGAAATAAATTTTACGTAACATTTATTAATTGTTATTAAATCTTGCAACTAAGTTAGACGTTTCAATCATATCAGTCACTGTATTTTATCTATTTTATATCACGTGCTTACTGGAATGGGTATTGCATCGAAAATTTATTACGAACTACTATAGTTTCTATTTTAATAAATAATTTTAGACAGCAGTTTAATGGCTTCATTAAAACGGATAAACGGCCTCAAATGCATAATTGTTTCGAGCAAATACGATAATGATTGTACAAGTACGTAGTTACGTACCTACCTGCCTGAGTGGAAGATCTGGGTTATCATCATCAGCCAGAAGACGTCCACTGCTGAACATAGGCCTCCCCCTTTAACCTCCACACTGAACGACACCCCGTTATGTGATCTGGGTTATAGAGGACCTTAAATAAGTATGTTTAGCGATATTGACTAGTTTATAAGTTACTATCTACGTCACGTGTAGTGAACAAAAACACACATTTTATTTTATTTTCTTTCTTCATTTTATTTTATTTTTTTGTCTTGCTGTGCTTAGGTACTTACTACTTACGTGGTGCTTATAGCAAAGCCAACGTCCACAGCAAGCCAACATTAGAAATACATATGAGACGTTGTATATGTTTGTGTTTGTTTCTAGCTGGTAGGTACATAATTATATATACATACCTACACTGATATATACCTACTAGTCATATATCAGTGTCAAGACTCAACAAATGCTATGCAAAACTGTAGACATTAGAATGGATTAATGATCACTATAAAATATCCTAGTCTGGACTAGAACACTACTTTATGCGTTGCATTTAAATAAGTGGCTGTGCCTTTACCTAAGTGTCTTATAGGCTACAATCATCCAATCCTAATAGGGAGGAGTCTCAAATTACCATTCTCAGTCGACCACTTGCCAGCCGTCAAGTAAAAACCTCATTGAATCAAACTGCTTGCATGGTCTTGTGACGTTATCAATCTTGTTTTCTGACATCTTCTACAAGAGAAAAGTAAACAGGCTGTCATCCAAATTGCATGCCAACTAAAGAACCAAATTACCTTATTATTTTATCGACACACGGTCAAGAAGGGAAGAAAACAATTTTGCAACAAGGGGATGTCTTACAAAGAGCATTCTTTTTATACCCACGACGGAAAGGGAAAGTGTGTGTTTGTATGTATTTTCCATTTATGTATTTTACACAGATTTCGTTGTGTTTTTTCTTAGTTATGTTTGATCAAAATTTGTTTGGCCGTTTAAAAGGTATTGCACAATGGAGAATGATGTATCGCTACCGCTATAATGCAATGGTCGTGAATCTATTAAGGAATAACTTAGTTCTAAATATCAGTGCTTTATTTTATTTACATTAGTCCAAGGTTACTTGGCATCTTTCGCAGTATATATGCAGTAGGAGCCCGAGATTAGAATGCAAATGTTTAGGAGTTTGTGGTAAGTAAGCCCTCTGAGCAGAAGGCGGTACTTGCTGTGAAACTGCCTTACCCATTAGGGCATTGGCAATTAATGCCGCCCCAAGCATTAGAATTGCAACTGCATGTCGGCTGCAATACATTAGGTTAAATCGTCATCACGCACAGAATTCACACTTACATACTCTTAATCACAGAAAAGAGAAGGAAAAAATTCTCACTTCAGTGCTCTTAATAGGCTATCAGACTGACATTCTTTTATCTTATAAAAAAGCTGACGGCAAATAGAGCCGAAAACAAAATAAAAATGTGTGTTCAAAATTAGGGAAGTATTTTTTATAAATTATATTTCGAATTAGTCCTCGTTTGACCACCAACTCGCCTGTTAGTAAGCGACGATGTCTTCGAAGGTGAAGCACGCAGACTTAGAAGATATGGAAAGCAAATATAATCACGCTAGTTTAAAATGCGGTCTTCAAACTGAAATATAGTAAAAAAAATATTTTTTTTCATTCGTTTAAGGAAAGTATTTTTCAGATGCTCGCAGACTGACGTGAATTTTGTACATTTATTTCCAAAACTGCTCAGAAAGCTTCAATGTTATGGTAAACAGCAAAGTTTACACAAACCCAAAATGCAACGGCATTGATGATTCGTCTGCAAAAACAAAATGCTCGGTGGTGTGGGCATTTATTTGCATGTGTAAATAAATACTGAAGTGGGCCCGTCTGCGTCTGTCTGGGCGCTCACCGCCGCGATCTGCCGATGATTCGAGAGGCTTGTCCGGCCGACCTGTAGGCTGGTAATCAATCCCTGTCGATAGTCAATCAATATCGATAAAAATATTTCTAAATATCGTCCACCAACAACTATTGTAGTGTTTGAAAATGTAGGCCGTAACGTTTTTTTTTATTTTAAACTTTGACTCAGTGTCAGGCAGGCCCAAAGCGTCTTTCTTAAGCGAAAGAGAACCAGTCGACATAATATTAGTATAAACGACGAAAGTCTGGCAATCAAATCTGCCATGTTCAAATATCAGTAAATATATAATAATCACAATAAGGTAAAATTACTAACAATAACTATATATATACTTTGCGACCGCATACTTTCACTCATCCTACACTGACTCTAGATCACTGGGTTTAGAGTCAATTACTCTAAACTAAACCCAGTTCAAGCGAGGATATGAATGGGTAAATGATTGATAATGTCAGATACGTACTTTTGTACACCTGCAATTCCTCCAACTCTACTTTGATAACGTGAGAACTGTGCACGGAACAATAAACCATCCCAACGCGTTTCTTCTGTAACAGATCGTAGATATGCCGTCTCGCTGTAGTCCTCCGATATGCACATTACGTTGCCACTAACGGGTATATTGCTTCGGAATGGAGGCGGTCGTCTGCATGCCAAGCGGCGATTCCTGGTGATCGCCCCTTTGAATTATGCGCACGGGCACGCTTACGCGTCTGCATTCAATCGACTTGCGAGATTTATGTGTGTCCCGCCTGTTTGTTACATACAAATGTTTCCATGAAATTTGACGTGAGAAGCTCTTAAGAGTCTGATGTACATATGTATGTTTATTTTGACATAGTGTACTTTCAAAGTGGCTCTTTTCAATTTGGGACAATTAAGGTCATCAGAACCTACCTGTAATAAAAAATAGATCAAATGTTTCTAAGTTCAGGACTGCAGCGAATCACACGAAATCATAACATATAATATTTTCAATAAATATTGAAAGTAGACTCTTGACACGTAATAACAATGCGAGCACTAATTTAGTCGATTGTAAATTTTTGTAATTATCGATATATTATGAGTGAATGTCGCGGCTCATCCCTAGAGTGGACGCTCGCTCGTCGCTGCACGCGCTTCGCTACTCCGGTCAGTGCAGTTTCAGTATACGCTGTCAGTATTCGGAATTGTTTTTACGAGCGCAATGCCAGGGCCATACAGCCGAAACCTTTTCAAAACTGTATAAGGGTAGGTAGTTCTTATTGTTTTAAATGAAACTTTATCCTTCTCTCTCGCTCCTATGGTATTTTTAGTTTGATTTGTGTCAATCTGTTGTTATCTAGATACGGTAATGTGCCAAAAGAACACGAAGCGATGGCAAACGTGTGAATACTTTTATACATAACTTTTATACTTACTTCAAATAAAGGTAAGCAAAGCAGCAAAGCAACGTCTCATTTTCAAACATCTTTGGAGTACCTACCTACTTGAACAAAACTTGAAAAGTGTAAATAGGTACTTTTTTGTTTATGTCGTCATCCTATTAGTTCACAGATATACAGATCGGCAATATATTTCAGTGAAAGCAAGTGAAAGACACAAATTGATATGGCTCAGCACAAGTACAAAAAGGACATAACAAGACTTTTTTGTCCTTATCGGCGTGGCCTGTTTTTTGGATCAGAAATGTCAAAATCTGACGGTTCTGTGCCAAACAAAACGGGTCTGAATATTGTTTATTGCATTTTTTTGGTGATTTTATGTGATAAATGCGTGTTTCGTCTGAGAAATAATTGTAAAACAAACATTTACAATGGTTGGTTGTATCATTTTGGGCTGCAAGTACCGCAGTGAGAGAAAAAACGATGAAATATCATTTCACACGTAAGTAAACATATAGAGCTTGTAATGATCACCTAAATAAATTCAGGATATCAATGCGTAAATATTGTATTCATAATTAGTCCGTTTTTTGGTCGATTTGTGGTATTTCCTATGAGTTTTATCAAAATATTAACTGAGAAGAATAACAATCAATGTTGCCAGTTTATAAATGAAATTACCCACCACAATTAACATAAATTATTCGTTCTGCAGGTTTCCAACTGATCCTGGCTTACGAATAAAATGGATCAGTGCTACTGGTTGTGAAAATTGGGTGCCAGGAAAACATAGTAGAATTTGTTCCAGTCATTTCAATGCCGAATCCAATATCAGAAAGGGAAAAATTATATTTTTGAGCAACTGCAGCTGCTCAGGGTCTAATAAACACACTTAAATGTACTTAAATCAAAGAAAATATATCATCATAAATCATCATCAGCGTGATTTTGTTCAAATAAAACAAAATAATCTTTTTTTGAAGTCTGATTTATCGTGTGTGATATGAGTACTGTAAATAATAAAGAGTTTTATCTAAGTATCTCATTAATTGGGATGTTATCCATAATTCCATCCATGAAAATAAATAAACTGGCCAAGTGCGAGTCGGGCTCGTGCACTGAGGGTTCTGTACCGTCACAAAATACAAAAAGTAGTGCAAATACACAACATCACACCCAGGCTGTCATCCATCCAAGTATCAACCGTGCCCGACGTTGCTTAACTTGTGGGAAACAGAAATGTGTGACCGACTCGCAAGCGGCCAGTATTTATTATTTGTTGTTTTATTTTAGGGTGTGCACTATAATCCGCCAAGTTTGACGCTTGTACCGATTACCGTTACGTACCGTTTGGTTTTTACACCAGAGCAAATACAAAAATACCTTAACAAAAACGTTTGTTGTATGTGTGGATGTGTACCCTCTTTAGTTTTGACTTAATTATATTTCTTAGTTAATCCGTCGTAACATTACATATTCTGTGTAAGTTTCAACTGACGATATTACGGCGCGAAAGATACAGCCGTTTAAAGCTGTCTTACCTTTAAACGGATGGATTTGGATCTTAATATTAATTTCTTTTGTTCATGAGTATTTTTCAGATATCCTTCCATCTCACAAGATTTTCCAAAGTTTCCAAAATTACTCATTGAAGAGATTCACTACCCGTCTAATATGTAAATTACCCTAACTTAAAGCAAATAATTTTAATGTGGCAACACACCTTGTTGAAGCGAGAGGCACTGAGCTAGCCACGCTCATTGAAAATCTATAGGTAGTAGGCAGGGCCCGGCAATATATTTCAGTGAAAGCAAGTGAAAGAGACAAATTGATATGGCTCAGCACAAGTACAAAAAGGACATAACTAGACTTTTTTGTCCTTATCGGCGTGGCCTGTTTTTTGGATCAGAAATGTCAAAATCTGACGGTCCTGTGCCAAACAAAACGGGTCTGAATATTGTTTATTGCATTTTTTTGGTGATTTTATGTGATAAATGCGTGTTTCGTCTGAGAAATAATTGTAAAACAAACATTTACAATGGTTGATTGTATCATTTTGGGCTGCAAGTACCGCAGTGAGAGAAAAAACGATGAAATATCATTTCACACGTAAGTAAACATATAGAGCTTGTAATGATCACCTAAATAAATTCAGGATATCAATGCGTAAATATTTTATTCATAATTAGTCAGTTTTTTGGTCGATTTGTGGTATTTCCTATGAGTTTTATCAAAATATTAACTGAGAAGAATAACAATCAATGTTGCCAGTTTATAAATGAAATTACCCACCACAATTAACATAAATTATTCGTTCTGCAGGTTTCCAACTGATCCTGGCTTACGAATAAAATGGATCAGTGCTACTGGTTGTGAAAATTGGGTGCCAGGAAAACATAGTAGAATTTGTTCCAGTCATTTCAATGCCGAATCCAATATCAGAAAGGGAAAAATTATATTTTTGAGCAACTGCAGCTGCTCAGGGTCTAATAAACACACTTAAATGTACTTAAATCAAAGAAAATATATCATCATAAATCATCATCAGCGTGATTTTGTTCAAATAAAACAAAATAATCTTTTTTTGAAGTCTGATTTATCGTGTGTGAATATGAGTACTGTAAATAATAAAGAGTTTTATCTAAGTATCTCATTAATTGGGATGTTATCCATAATTCCATCCATGAAAATAAATAAACTGGCCAAGTGCGAGTCGGGCTCGTGCACTGAGGGTTCTGTACCGTCACAAAATACAAAAATTAGTTCAAATACACAACATCACACCCAGGCTGTCATCCATCCAAGTATCAACCGCGCCCGACGTTGCTTAACTTGTGGGAAACAGAAATGTGTGACCGACTCGCACGCGGCCAGTATTTATTAATTGTTGTTTTACTTTAGGGTGTGCACTATAATCCGCCAAGTTTGACGCTTGTACCGATTACCGTTACGTACCGTTTGGTTTTTACACCAGAGCAAATACAAAAATACCTTAACAAAAACGTTTGTTGTATGTGTGGATGTCTACCCTCTTTAGTTTTGACTTAATTATATTTCTTAGTTAATCCGTCGTAATTACATATTCTGTGTAAGTTTCAACTGACGATATTACGGCGCGAAAGATACAGCCGTTTAAAGCTGTCTTACCTTTAAACGGATGGACTTGGATCTTAATATTAATTTCTTTTGTTCATAAGTATTTTTCAGATATCCTTCCATCTCACAAGATTTTCCAAAGTTTCCAAAATTACTCATTGAAGAGATTCACTACCCGTCTAGTATGTAAATTACCCTAACTTAAAGCAAATAATTTTAATGTGGCAACACACCTTGTTGAAGCGAGAGGCACTGAGCTAGCCACGCTCATTGAAAATCTATAGGTAGTAGGTCTGTGGTAGTAGGTCTGTGTATTAGTTTGACATAATCAAGCACATGTCGCTGCTTTTGAGGTTATTTTGCATTTTTAGTTGACGTTCTTTTATTATTTCCTCTGTACGCATTTTGGCGACGCACTTCTTGTGCATTTGCCACTGTCAATTAATAAAATATTATCAAGTTGGATGAAATGTCATTCAACAAGTCAGTCACACATAGTCAAAGTCAAGCAAAGTAAGTCACGGTCAAGTCAAAGTAATGCCCTAATAAAGTGGTGGAGACTACAAGAGGTTTTAATTGAGATTTGGAAACAACACGAAAATACATATTTTACCGCGTTATATCACTTATCCACACTCGAGCACGTCCACGAACAATAAATAAATAATAAGCCATTAATCGAAAATACACAAGTTTAGGAACATTCTGTAGTGGTAGGACTCTTTTGCACGGGTCCGCCTGGGGAAGTACCACACCTTTGCCAGTTATTCAACCGCCAAGCAGTAGTGTGCAGACACTACTGTGTTCCGGATTGAAGGGCAATGTTTCCAGCGAAATTAAAATACACAGAGATTTGACATCTTATATCTCGGGGTGACGAGCGCAGTGCATTGCCATCCAGGGTTTTGAAGTGTTGAAGTTCAAAATTCTGAGTGGCGTTGAGCTGTCATAGGCAAGCGTGAAGAGCCATCAGGCGAGCGACTTCGCTAGTCTCGTCACCCAGTATCATAAAAAAAAAACAATACAATGAAGCGAAATTTGTTAACATAGTAAGTAGGTACAAAGAAAGCGCTTCCATCTCGCGTTGGCGCCAAAGCTTCTTGACGGCCATGAACATATAAAACTAGTAGGGTTTTTTAAATTAAGTACTTACATAATAGGCATGCGTTTGACCGCCACCTCACCTAAGTTAAGAAGAAGGGTTTTGGGAATATCAACCACTAGCCGATCGTCCCGGCTTCGCACGGGTGTACGCTGGCCTTTGGCCTCGCTACTAAATATAATATAGCCTATATCACCTGGGGATAGTGTAGCTTCCCAAAAGTGAAAGAATTTTTCAAATCGGTTCAGTAGTTCGGATCCTATTCAATGCAAACAAACAAACAATCAAATCTTTCCTCTTTATTAGTATACATGAAACAGTGTCGCCTTTTCGTGCCGCCTCTGGCAGTAATAGAAAAATGGGCATAAAACAACTAAATAAAACAAAAAAGGTAACTTTTCATGTTATGTACACCAACGTTGAGTGAAAATTTAGGCACTGCCATATTCCCTTATACCTACCCATTTTGATCTAAGTCAAATTAAACATACATAATCAAAGATCTAAGTATATTCAGAATTCTCTGACAAAGATAAAATGTTACTATAAAAAAAAAACATGAAATGATTTAAATAACTTAAAATATCTGTTACGTTCAACTTTAATAACGGCTAGACTGAAGCTTATTATGCAAAATATGATGCCTAGACAAGTCTCGCCCTTCGTTGTCCCAGAAACGAAAACTAGGTCAGCTGAAGGCTACGAGACAATCACAATTTTAAATTAGGCACCCTTAACTCCAGACAGACTTTACAATACGCATATTAAACTGCATTTCATTAAAAACTTTTTACAGGGCTGAATCAAGGGCGACAGCGTCGGGTCTAGGTTCCCGATTTAAACTAAGCTGAAGACATATCAAACATTTGAAATAATGTGTACAGTAGTAAATGCCTGTCTATTTCAACTAACTTTAAAAAAAGAAGGGTTCTGAATTCAATCCGAGTAAAAAAAAAACACTTATTCATTGCGTTTGTATGCGTTAGAAGTTCTATGATATTCTAATAATACAAATACATATAACATAATTGATTGATTCAGGTGGTAACGTTGCTAAAGTTCGATCTCTAAACTGTTATGTATCTTAGAACTATTGATCTCTTATTCCTGGGGCCTTACGCCTAATCCTAACTACGGGCTCGAAGACGCGCAGTGTGCAAAATCACGCGAACACGAACCTTAACGCGCCGAGATACGGTTTGCGGTCGCGCAACTTTTCCCAATCACTTATACTGAATCGTTTAAAACGGGCAAGCCTAAGACCCCTGAACTTAAATGACATGGAAGGGAAAACACTAGACATAATATCAAAGTAACAGTTTTACAATCAAAAATATTGATTTGGCACGCCCGAAATTTTAAACTCTGAGTCCGCCCTTGAGCCCCTGGCAACAAATTATTAAAATGTTGTACCTACCGCTCATCTGACTGCCGACTAAGCGTATTCACGACGACTTTGTAATTCTTTAACGACCATTACATGCAAAATTATTAAATACTTATTTAATATACCCTTTTCTTTAACAATGTTTCTAAAATTAGAACTGTAAAGTTTAGTTGCACTTAATGTTGGTTGGTTATAAAGAGAATATCCCAAAGGTTGGATATAAAGTAACTTTTTTCACTTAAGGCTTAAGACCTATCCTGTACCTATATTCTAGCAAATAAATGATTTGATCTGAACATTTTGCACAATAATGCCACTGTTTTAGAATCCCATAGAATTGAAGTAGGACTGGGACCCATCTATGGTAGAGTATTATCTTCGATCAGTTTTGTTTCCCTGCTTTTTATCCTAATATAATGTTCAATTTAATACCTACCGATCTTAAGAGCTGCATTACAATATGCATCGTAAAATTTTATGTATCTGGATTTTTGGACATAAAACGAAAAAATATAGCCGTAGTAATTGTCAAGACGAATATAAAACAAGTAAACCATAACATTAAAATTGTTTATTATATGTCAGTAATTCAACTAAATCCACTTTCAAACTTTCCCACTGAGAGTTTTGCGAAAACCTGCTTTTGTAAAATGGAGTTAATATGGATGTTGAGTTGTTTCAAAATTTGTTACCGTTATTATCAATAAAAAATATAAATTTATTAAAGAAATTCAATTTTCTACAGATTTTTCTGTAACTAGATTTTTGGCATTATGATTCTAACCAAATGGTTAGAATCATAATCCCAAAAATCTAGTTATTACACAGTTTCAATTGTATTTTTCGTAAAAAAAAAAAAGATACGCCAAATAAAAATAAACAAGAGTTTTGTTTTGGTGGCAAAATGCCACCAAAACTCCATGCGTCAATAAAGGAAAATCTGCAATCGATTATGGCACGTGGCGTATCCTGTTTATACCTTTGGGAATTGATTAATCTATCCGTGACACTGTTTACCCCATACCCAAGGCTTGTAGCCAAAAATAACAACTGCAAATAATGCAATCAACAAATCAACCATATGTCACTATTTTGCCGCTATTTTCAACAGCGGATACAGCGGACTGATTGATTCCGATTTAACCATTAGGTACCTACTTATTTATTATTAGCGTGACGGTTTTAGAGCTATTCTGGTGTCATTCATTGCGCCGACGACGAATAAAGTGCCACCGAATCCACTGATCTATTTAAAGTGCTTGCCCGCACTTGACTCCCACTCACATTTGTTTACTTTTCGCGTACGCTTAGAATCGACACGATAATTGCTCGAACAATAAACTGCGAGAAATTGTTTAATCAAATTGTGACGATGATCAATTTATATTGATGTCACGTGTTTTATAATGCCCAACACCGATTGTAGGGTTACCCAATTGGCGTACCAGCCGTGAAATAGAGCTCGTTCCAAAAATACCCTTAGACAATCCCCTGCGAAGGGGGTTTTTAGGTTTTTGTCCAGAAATCACCTTTATTTCCATTTGAGTGAACAGGTTAAGACAGTTTCTAGAATTTTTGTCTGTTTGTTTGTCCACGCACAACCTAAACCACTAGACGGATTCAAATGCGGTTTTCAGGAATATGCTTAGCTATGACCAAATTGAAGTATATGCTATTTCATTTTGCGCAAGGATTAGGGAGGGGGAAATGTTGAAAGTTTATATGAAAATGTACGCGTATGAAGTCGTGGGCAACAGCACTAATATAAAATACAATTATAGAATATAGTGTGTGAATGGGAATTATGAAACTGTTGTTCAGTATAGGATTAAAGAATTCTCGGCTATTGTAGTGAATTATTGATGGTAGCTGGTCTATGGTACGAGGTACGGCACTCGCCAATCATGCCTCATTACAAGATATTGTGGCAGTTGTAGATATGTAGACTTGCCACCCACTATTTATTTTGATTTTATTTTGGAAAACAAACAGCTGCTAACAAACACGGTAGATATAGGATGAATAGTTACACAAAAGCCAAAAAGAAGTTTTCACTAATACAAACTAAAATAGTGTAAATGCCCCGTTGCATACCAACTTAGGCCTGGATAGATAGATAAAATTTAAACAGTAACACTATTTCAAGCATCTACGACATGAAAGACTTAATAGTTTGTTCATTTAACGCGTGTTAAGTGATTTGTTGGCATTAAACATTAACCGTCTTACTACAAAAGATTTAAGAACACTTTAGACATGTGTTGAACAGATCTTTCACAAATGTCGTACCACAAATCCACGTCTAGCACTCGTCTAAGGTTAGACATGCCTTAGCCATTGTTTAAATTTAAACAGCCCCCAACCCTTGTTTTAAGACGTGTCTATCTCAGTTTTGTCCATTTTAATCATTTTGCTTGTGAATTTATCTATTAAAACAATGGATTTTATTGATCCTATTGATTTTATCGATGATAACGACTTGTAGGACTTAGAATTTATGGACAATTGCTCCCGCGATCTCTGTGCTTCTTGTCCATTTCGAATTTATTTAGCTTTGATGTCATTACAAATCACAAAAACTATAAAATAACTTCAAATTAATATTTTTATCGCGTTAGCTATGTTATGTTACAACCAAAGAAACAGAATAACCAAGGACGTTTTAGGTGTTTTATGGGTCCTTTGTTCGAGAGAATAACAGAACTCTCAACGTCATATAAATTTGTCAAACTTTCTACACCAATAACGTTCCGGTCATCCTATAGTTTTACCATAATGTCACAGGACGTACACGTTTTTGCTCGATGCTCGGCCGATTGAAATGGAAATTGTCCAAAATAAGCCCCAAATAATGATAATTTGGTCGTCAAACGAAGGTCAGACATGAACCTATTCATAATAAAAATAAATTAGACACCAAAATGGATTGATTTCCCATAATCGGTTCTGCATAAAATGAAACGTTTCTAATTGTTGCCATATTCGAAAAAGTATGCATCAAGTTAGGCTGTGTTTAAGGAAACACATGTTAAACATGGTTTTATGGTAGAAGAAATAAAACATCTGTTAAAACGGTATTTAACTTTTAGACGCTGTCTAGCTAAACAGGTGTCTAGGCGTTGTTTTAAATATTTTTTGTGGTAAGACGGTACAATTCTATTATTAAACGGACGTGTAGTAAACACATATTTTTTGCTTCTTATTACCGAGAATCATGGAAACATGACATTTATTATTCTGACGTTCAAATTGAAATTGCAAATGAACGTGTCGGTAGGCGCGATTCTCTTAGAATGTAACTGTTCTTTTTTCTGAACGTTCGTAATATCTTGGCTTCTAGCCGGATCTCATTTCGACCTCTAAATAGTGGCGCCAGATCTCACGGAACGGCATTTAGTAATTATTTATATATAACTAAATATACAAGGCAGCATACCTCTATGCGTAGAGTCAACGTCCGCGCTACATCGTCTCGCACTAAAATCATAAGTACCTATTAATATCTTTATTTGCATTTCTGACACTAGGTTCCTCATACCGATGTTTTTGCTCTATATCTGAACCTACTTCTCAATCGTTTTCTTCTTTTACTAACATTAATACAACCTACGTGCCTTTTTTACTACGAAACGTTGAATATATGATCTTGTGACATTGCATTTAATTTTACCATACTGATGGTATTTTGATGAGATATACGTATTCTAGAGTGGAGACCACGTATTACATCAACTGGACCCCAAACAGGACCCGCGGGATGAGTTGACAAATTCATTAATTTTATTATTATTCTTTTGATTGATTGTGATTAACTATTTACTGTTCACACCATAAAATTTCATACAAACGACAAAAAAACGTTTAAAACTAGTGTAACAACTGGCAGCCTTATCGCTAAAAGCGATCTCTTCCAGGAACATTAGGATGGGATGGCGTTTCCTTATTTTGACGAACGGACCCAATACGGAAATAAGGCATATCATTCAGCCTGATCCTCAGCTTTCTGTTTCCAGCCACTGCCTTACGTATTTAGTCGCGCCATCGAGTCTCAGGGCTTCCTACTCTTAATACATTAATATCAAGTAATGGCGTACTTATTCTTTTTATTTGCCCCGACACTAGTGACGTCAAACCTCAGTACTACGTGACTAAGCACGCCAATTACCTTGCTTTCACAGTGTCAATATCAATGACGATATCTTTTGGCCAATATAGAGCGCTGTCAACGCATCTACATATAAAAACATCTAAGGGACAAAATTATATGAATAGTCATTCTTTTCGCGATAAAAGTTTAAATCAATGCTGCTTACCTGTCTAAAAATACCTAATTTTACGTAGGTACGATGCACAAATTTAGTTATTTTAGACTTCGGAGTCATAACTAGTAATATTCCATAATAGACACCTCAAAACCAGCCTTTCGCTAATTAATACACGTGCCATTACTTCAAAAGTTTATTTGAATTGCTAAATATGGTCTAAAAATAAAATCTTTATCTATAAACGACATTTATTTTTGCCCATCATGTGCTCATTCTGTAGGCATTCGTTGTGATAATTTAAACAGTATATTTTAGTCGCACCTAAAGTGTGACCAATTAATCATTACCATTACGTACCTACTTTTATGTAATCAGTCTTTTCATACCAGTTTTTTTTAACTTTATTAAAGGCTTACGTTTGACGTTAAGCGATGATGCTGTCTGCGATGGAGTCACGAAATAAGGCCTTCTTCCTTATTTGGTGGATGGAGCACGCTTGCCTAGAAGACCCCGATTCACTCGCAATTTGTAGACAATACTTCATCATCATCAGCCATAAGACGTCCACTGCTGAACATAGGCCTCCCCCTTTAACCTCCACACTGAACGACAACCTGCCATCTGCATCCACTGGATGCCCGCGACTCTCACAATGTCGTCGGTCCATCTAGTGGGAGGCCTACCTACGCTGCGTCTTCCGGTTCGTGGTCTCCACTCAAGAACCTTTCTTCCCCATCGGTTATCGGTTCTTCGAGCGATGTGGCCTGCCCATTGCCACTTCAACTTGCAGATTTTAATAGCTATGTCGATGACTCTGGTTCTTTGTCGAATATCCGCATTTCGGATTTTATCGCGCAAAGAAACTCCGAGCATAGCTCTCTCCATTGCCCGTTGTGTGACTCTGAGACAATACTTGGTAGATTGTAACTATCGGAAAAAACACCCATTGAAGCAACGTACCTATTCCACACTTCCACAAACTATGCAGTAATTATTAAATTTTAGGTAGTTATGATGCCTGCTGGCAGTGGTGTATTAAATTAGTTTAGTTTTGTATTTTAGTACTAGTTTGTTTACATTTGCTTTTAAGTAGTTTTAGGCATCAATTTGTTTTTAATTACTCATACTCGGAAAGTAGGTGTGAAGTTGCCTGAGGAGCGGGTTGAAAGTAATACATTTCAGCCCTAGGGAGAATCACTTTCAACTGACAGTGATAGTTGACAACTGACAGACACTCAAATTATTAAAAATAATACTAGTTCTATTTTCACATTTTCCAATGAAAAAAAAAGTTGGAACATGGTTCCAACAGTTTTTTTTTTTTTCTCCTCAGAGGATTATGGTCCCGCACTTCCCGTGCATTTGCCAGTGTCAGTTCATGTTTTTATTTTTAGTTTCCTTGTATTCGTATAATTTCGTAATGAAAAGCACAGTGTTTACCTCGAGGTTAAAGATTTATTTAGTCCCTCGAACTAAGCGTCCTCGCTACGCTTGGGCGCCAAACCCCGTCTCGGGACTAAATAAGTTACTTTCACCCCTAGGATAACAATGTACTATTTTATGTGCATGATAAAAAAGAACTTGCTATTAAGTTTTTATCATTGTGATTAATCTTTTACGTTATAATTTGTTTTCCGTAAATAAATTAATAACAGTCAAGGTATAGATTTTTCTCACGTGTAGGTATATATCATTAATGTACGTGAATATTTCTTCCTTTCGAGTCGAAGTAACAGTGTCAGAGGAAGCTTTAATTATGTTACAAAAATAGCAACTTTTTCTCACTTGAGTAGGTATCTGTTGCCATGCCAGATCGTTGGTTGATTTCTTGCGACTGCAGGTGTCCATGTTTGGTTCTGGTCAGGCAGGTTGAAACAGGACTGGGGTTTCAAGGATAATGTCTGGCCAATGTCTAGAGCACTCCAGTTCTCTTATAAATAGCGACATAGGCTACGTAATCTCCGAACTATCGAACGTAGATTGAATAGTTTTCGCTTTTTCACAAAAGTTCTATCAAATTTATTTATTGAGGTACACAAAACAGAATATAATCATAAACTAGGTGTATGACAATTGTGAACTAATCTATAACATTAAAGTTATATGATTATTTACGGGATATTTACCACAATCTCCACAACCTTTTCCACTTTTTCCTTCCACAACCTTACCACGGTAAATATCCCGTAAATGATCATATAACTTTAGTGAACAGCCGTGATAGTTTAAAACAGTGTCTATAACATTAGTATTAATATGCGAAAGTTTGCTCGTGAGTTTGTTTGTCCGCTCTCAACTTTGTATCGGCTGAAATTTGGCAGGAAGGTAGCTTATACCCTATCATAACACATATCCGTAATACGAATCGCCGTTCCTGTAGGTATCGTGGCTGGTAGTACTTTTTTCCATTTCAATTTCACAAACTGATCCTGTATCAAATTAATATGAAAATCAGGGCCTGATTCTACAATTTTTATTTTTTTAATTGTAAAATAGGCTTGCGCTTGGCCGCCAACTCGCCTGATGTTAAGCGATGATGCGGCCTACGATGGATCACGCTTGCCTAGAAGAAACCGATTCACTTTTGACTTGAAAACACCCAGATTGTAACTATCGGGGAACACCCATTCAGGCAGCGCATTCCACATACTAGCAGTTCGCACAGTAAAAGTGGAATCAAAGCGCTTCGTACGGGTTTTCGGAATGTCAACCATAAAGCGGTGTCGATTTTTCGTGCCCTACGTTTTCGTGTTCTATAATCTATAATTAATTAAATCTCTTCAGCAATTCCAAACTGAATAAAAAAAAAATGCATAAAATGTACTTTTAACTCTGGAAACTACGAGATTAAAAAATGTGTACCTACTTAGTTTATTTTATGTAAACAGGTTATAACTTAGTGAAAAACCACGAATAGACTACGAATCGCAACTGTTTTTATAATAACTTTAACCAGAACACTGTTTTAAACTATCAAGGTTCATATAACTTTAAGCAGTTATCTATTACTAGCTACTACCTACTGGCCTATAGGTTCGATGGTTCCGTTAGCGAGAAAGGTTTTAGTTCGAAGGAATTTGGATTATGGTCCAGGGATCTTTCTGCTAACTATTTTAGGCGATTCTGTTTAGGTGATGAAAAAATTTGCGTGACCGCGAACGTTTGCGTGATTTTTCTAACTGCGCTGTTTTGGTGTTAATTCAAGCCCGCGTTAAGAGTTACCCATAAGGCCACAGATCTTGTCTGGGCTCTGTCTGGTATTATTTCACCATCGTGATTAATTATGCTGTGGAATTCAGACGAATGCCTTCACTACATATTATGCAAGTACGTACGTATTGGATTTACTTAATATCGTGCCGACAAACGAGTTAAGAAATTTTATGTAGATATTGTGTTGTTGTAAATATCTTAACTCGTTCACCAGCCTGTCCTATTCATGTCACTGATATTCATCATATTTTTTTAGTTTTTTGAATCAGACGTCACTTTGCGGAAGTCCATCTTCAAAACTGACTACTTAAATAAACTTGACTTGCAGTGGACTTGTATTTAAAGCGACGTAGAAGCGGAAATACACTAGATTCTGAAAAGTCTAAAAAACAGTTTCAATCTTTTTTTTTTATGTAAAAGAGCGTACGGCAGGTAGGCATGTGTTTATGGACTTCAGCAGCGGTGTTGCTAATGGTTTGTTAGCCCGGAGAGGTGGTTGTACCTATTGTTTTATTAAGTCCATATAGTACTGTTGACTGAATACATATTTACAGGATAACTTGCTTACTTAGTGACATCTAATGCTCTCTATCAAGATCAGGGGCCTTACGCCCAACTCTAAACGCGATACGGGTTGCGGTCGCGTGATTTTACAAATTGTACCTATCCGGGCCCACGTTTAGGGTTGGGCGTAAGGCCCCAAGCCTTTAAAAAGTTGACTAGGAAACCACATAAATAACAATAGGTAGATACAGCTTTTTACTAGAACGAATTATGCCAATGTCCTAGATTTCCTTCAACTTTGTAATCTAGGTGAATAGGCCAGTGCGGTGATTGGATGCACATTAAAATGAAAATCCTATTATACAGGGTTACGCGAAAAAGGTTTACGAGGCCGAAAGAGGTCCGTTATACTGATATCATCATTATAAACAACTTTTACTATGGGAACAGCTCTAAAATCGCTAAAAATATCAGCTGTATACCATACATTTTGTCGAGTGTCAATGGCGGTTTTCTATGGAAAAACTGATATTTTAATCGCGATTTCTGTTTCTCCCATGGTAAAAATTGTTGATAATGATGGGAACTGTGGACCTCTTTCGGCTTAGTAGTACATCCTTTCTACGTAACCCAGTAGATATAAAAGACAAAAACATAGTTCGCCGCAACGTCTCTCGTCATAAAATGGCATTTAGACGTTTTGTTTTTCAGGACGACTGTAATACTGGTAACTTTTATATAATCTGTGGTAATGCTAGTAACCAGTTTCCGAGGCACGTTTTGAGCCACAAGCAGCAAAGTCAACGAAAGTCAAATGGTACTAAAACCTGGTGCACATTTTATTATCTTTCGACTTTCTTTGACTTTGCAGCGGTTGTCTGGCGATCGTCTACCGCGGACACCCATGCGTGACTCATGTGGTACCGGACCATGACGTAGGGCTAACACTGTGTAAAAATAGCTTTATAGCTCTTATCCAACTGGAACATAGATCGTGGCTTGGAATAACAAACAATCTTGTGATTTTTAATGTAACAAGGTGCAAGCAGAATCATTTACCGAGGTTTTATAGGAAAATCGGCGTATCTATCTCTTATATAAAATCTCGTGTCACGGTGTTTGTGGCCGCACTCCTACGAAACGGCTCGACCTATTTTTATGAATTTTTATTGTATATTTGATAGGTATGAGAATAAGTCGCAAAGTATTTTTCACCATCTTCATATAAATTTTACGTCAAAGTGCTGCTCGAGAAATGATACTGACAGTGACAGTGATCGATACGCGATGACAGCGCCTTGGTCGACTTCTTTCATGAAAAGCACTATAATTATCAATGAAAAAATATTAAAATAGTAAGCTATTTCAAATTGGTAAGCGCTCGAACAAAGTTATTGAAATCAACAGGCACTTCGTATTATTAGAGCTGGTTAAAACACTACAGAGACAAAGTCAATGAAATTTTTGTGGGAACATCTCGAGAGCTTTCTCTACATTATAAGAAATGACCACGGAAATCGGAGTTTATTTTTATGATACTGAGTGACAAGACGAGCAAAGTCGCTCACCTGATGGCACTTCACGCTTGCCCATAACAGCTCAACGCCACTCAGAATTTTGAACTTTAACAGTTCAAAACCCTGGATGGCAATGCACTGCGCTCGTCACCCCGAGATATAAGATGTCAAATCTCTGTGTGCCCTGTAATTTTGCTGGAAACAGGCTACTGCTTGGCGGTTGAATAACTGGCAAAAGTGTAGTACTTCCCCAGGTGGACCCCTGCAAAAGAGTCCTACCACTACAAAAGGAGTAATCGGTATATATAAATAAATAATTAGAATCTCTTGAAGTCGATTAAAAAATTGATGTTATATGTTGGTATGACACATCTCTTTATGAGGACATCTACGAGAACCACTTATGCGTGTTCGACCTGCATGCACTTGTAATATTTGTTTATTATATACATGTAGAATTGTAGAATTGTAGATCTACGTTTAGGTACCAACTCACTTGGTGGTAACTTGGTAAGCGACGATGAGACCGAGGATGGAATGTGTCGATCTAGCAGAAACATCATCATTCTAGAAAATGAATTTAACTGAACGGCAAAGCGTCACCCTTATATGGTCGAATTTTGAATCCTCTTTCAAACATGGCACGCCTTGCTTCTGTTTGTGTTTCCGCAGCACTTCGACCAAAAAAATACATTTTGCAGCCGCACTCATAATCTTGAGTGTTCAAGTCTAGGTCATACTGGGCAAACGTGCTCTACCTTCGCCGCATCATCATCTTCCATCCGTCACGATCGCAGTCAAACGTAAAAAAATATTATAAAAAAAAAGTAAATTAAATTAAATTTTAATTTAAAATTTTATTTTTCCTGTATTGTGTGAGGTAAATGTAATTGAACATATCGTTTTTATCTCAATAAATAAAAATGTAAAAAAATCTTAATAGGTCCAGGTACCATCGAGCTGGTCTGATGATGGAGACAGAAGGTGGCCATAGAAACTCGTAAACTAAACGACGTAACTCCGTCGAGTTTGGGTTCGTTGGTTTCGTCTTCCCAAGCACTTTGGTCCTAGATGATAAATTCAATATGACGGACGACCCAAGATGGTGGGCAAAATGTTCTTATCTACCATCATGATATGGGTATGAAATGAAATGGTTTGCTGAGAAGATACGAAAAAATATATTTTTTATTAATAAGGTTTATTTGTATTATATTAGACACGAAAGTAGATATGAAATAAATAAAATAAAAAAATAAAATATCTGGGACATTATTGCACACATGGTCATCTGACCCCAAACTAAGCAAAGCTTGTAATATGGCTGCCAGAGACTGATATACATACATATATATTTTTTAAATACATACTTAAATAGATATTAACACCCAGACATACAACAAACAGAAATGTTCATCACATAAATGTTTGTCCTAGGTGGGAATCGAACCCACGCCCCCAAGCACGATATTTTGCTCGATCTTGGATATTATCAGGGACATTATTGCACACATGGTCATCTGACCCCACATATATTTTTAAATACATACTTAAATAGATAGTAACACCTAGACATAGAACAAACACAAATGTTTATCACACAAATATTTGTCCTAGTTGGGAATCGAACCCACGCGCCACGCCCCCAAGCGCAGAAGGCAAGTTCACTACCAACTAAGATAACGGGGCTGTCTGTTTGGTTCTTTTCGGGTAAACCAATCTTGATGGAATTGGGCAAGGAAATATTGGGCATCAAGAGAACGGACACATAATATACTTTGTACTACAGGAAAATCAGAAATCTGCGAGCGCAGCAAAAAATATTTTACACTATGT
This sequence comes from Agriopis leucophaearia, assembly GCA_949125355.1. Classification (NCBI taxonomy): domain Eukaryota; kingdom Metazoa; phylum Arthropoda; class Insecta; order Lepidoptera; family Geometridae; genus Agriopis; species Agriopis leucophaearia. Next base: position 9,790,307 of record OX421278.1, read on the forward strand.
GCCTACATACAAGTAAGAACCCTGTCTGGCGAACCCGGTTCCCAGTAGACACCACACATCTGCTCATTTTTGTTTAGTCTGGGAACCCGGAGCGAACTGTTTTATTATCCAGTATGTATTAGATAAACACTAAAATCCAGTATAAAGTAAATAATTTCTGACACGCAAATACGTGTAGGTCACGCTTCTCTAACAGTGGACCGCTTTTGTAGATGTACCTATCTATAAAATCTACAAGAGAGTTGTATGTTGAGGTAGGTATTACCAGAGCATATATTTAATTCAATTCAATTCGAGGTAGGTAATACATAGGTATTACCTTCCTCATGTCTAAATCTAAATTTACAGGATGTATATTTAAAATAGAGGGTAGTCATATTGGGCGATAAATGGACCCAATAAAACAATAAAACCTTTTGTAGCAATTAAATCCGATTTGTCAAATTTTTTGGTTTAATTCTAATGGCCTAATTATGTTTGTGCCTTTTGGTGTCGAGATTATGCGGACTACGTTGAATACGTATCAGGGAAGATGAAAAAAAACATGAAAATGTATATGAAACATATGAAATGTTATTTTTAAGACAATGCACAACGGTTTATTTTAATTAGTACTCAGTGATTTTTATTTACAAAACTATTTCTAATTGTTTACTGATTTCAAAAAAGGTGGAGGTTATCAATTCAGTTTTTTACCTCAGAACTCCGTCATGTATGAACCATTTTGATTTATTTATTTTTATTGAAAGGATATACCTATTTGCAGATTGGTCCCATAGAATTTTTATCAGAATCGGTTCAGCAATTTGGCTTTTAAATCAAAATAACTGGAAAATATTGTTACTCTGAAGACAGTTTTATGTCATCCGAGGAACTGAAATTGCATATTTTACTAATTCTGTGTGAAGTCGTTTTTTTTATAGATAATTATATTTAATATTTAGCTTCCGCCAGGCTTTTAAGAGACCTCTATTCGTCTGCAGCTTTCTCGCTCGCACATTTTTACACTATTGTGAATGAATAGTGTGACTTTACAAAAAGTGACACACTGAAGTTTTGCTGACTATCATCACTCACTATATATATAAAATTTCCATGTCACAATGTTAGTTACCGTACTCCTCCGAAATGGCTTTACCGATTTTTACCAAATTTTATATGCGTATTCAGTAGGTCTGAGAATCGGCTACTATCTATTTTCCATACGCTTCACCGATTTTCATCACCACGCGGGTGAAACCGCGGGGCGCAGCTAGTAACATTATAAACAAAAAATGTTTCGTTTAAATATCTTTTAATTTGACGGAGTAACATGGTAACAAGAAAAAAAATCACTTGTTACCATTTCACTCCGTCAAATTAAAAGTAGGTAAATTCACACTCAGTAATTTTATATCGTCAATAATGTAAAAATGTGCGAGCGAGAAAGCTGCAGTCGAATAGAGGCCCCTTAAATCTCACTTATTGACATCGCAAAGGCGTTCAATTATTACCAACTTAGATAAATGTATAATAAACTAAGAAATAAATATCAATAATGATAACGTAATGAAAGACCAAAATGTTATTCATGCTATTTGATAACCTTAAGATATATTTAATTCTATCTGTAATTAGACTTCTAATTAGGTGTCTTTAGTGCACACAGAAGTCATAATGATAACATTAATTGTGTATATTTCATGTTATCAATTACTTAAGTACCGTAGGTAAGTTATAAGGGAGAAGTTTAATAAACAGCAACTGCACCTATCATTTTGATAAACCTTCAATCAGATTTCAAAACTAAAATGATAAAATGTTTTTTTTAGGAATAAAAACTACTGCACCTCTACACTAGTACAAACTTAAATTCAAAAGTAGAAAACAAATCAGTATTTTTTTCAAAAAGCGCTTTTCTATAAAATTTATATGGCCCCATATAAATTTTCTACCTACGCAAAAAAAAAAAATCGTCAGTCAATTTATAATTGGCGGAATAATCGCGTAATAAACATACAAAAAACAACATAGATACAGTCCAATTCATAATCTCCTTTTTTGGAAGTCGGTTAAATAACTTGACAATTCACATTTTGACATAAATGTTAGCGGAAAATCTTTATATGTGAAAGTTTGTGAGTGTGTGTGTAATTTTGTGGATTGGGATGAGATTTAGCATGGAGGTAACTTAAAACGTGGATTAACACAAAAAGACCTTTTTTCTAGTACCTACCCGTTATTAATTAACGTAATATCCATTTTTTTACTTTAATATAAATAAATCATTTCATCAATATTTAAATTAAAATTATATTATATAAAGCTGAATTACCATTCACTCACTGACTGACTCATTTAGATGGTTGTTTGGAGACTTGGGGGCGTTGGGGAGAAAATGTGAGTATGAGGTCTTGTAGGGGTATGTTCAGAGGCAAAGGGAAAAATACGTGATCTTCAAAAGACCAGCTCCTGGTAGTAGACCCCCCAGGGATCTCGGAAACGGTAGGAGGTAGGGGGGAACCGTTTTAACTAAAAATGCACTAAAACCTCGGACCTTTTTGGAGACATGAAAAAAAAGAGGCCTCCCATACAAAAAAACATGGCCGCCATACAATTTTGAACCCGTTATAACTCGGAAACGGTTTGACTTTCATGGGGGGTGTTTGACCAAATGTCATAGGGAATCGGGAGATCTTTTTGGAAAAATGTTTTTTTTTTTTTAATTTTCAACTTTTTTTTTTTTTAAATTTCAAAATGGTCTGAGAGGTCTGATTTTTTGTATACGGGGGTTTTTGGGGCCTCTAATTTCATTTTTGAAGTTTTTTTTTTTTTTTTTTAATTTTTGACCATGGTCGCCATACAAGTGATTTTCAGACGGACCGAGCGAGTGCCGTGGTGAGGCCGCCAGGCCGAACCACGGCACTCGCGAGGTCGCAAATCACTCGAGCGAGGCCGCAGGCCGAGCTCGAGTGTCTTGGGCGAGGCCGGAGGCCGAGCGAGAGGCGTGGTGAGGCCGATAGGCCGAGCCACGGTACTTGCGAGGTCGCGAGAGTCTCAAGCGAGGCCGCAGGCCGAGCAAATGTCTCAAGGGAGGCCGCAGGCCGACCTTGAGACTCGGAGGCCTAACTTTGGGCGAGGCCGAAGGCCGAGCCAGGGGCGTGGTGAGGCCGCCAGGCCGAACCACGACCCCGAGCAAGTACCGTGGTGAGGCCGTCAGGCCGAGCCACGGTACTTGCGAGCTCGCGAGAGGCCGAGTTTCAACACGAACTCAGCGCGAGGCCGGAGGCCGAGCTGCTCCCTCCCTCTACGGTCGAAACAAACTGGATTTCTGTTCTTATATTATTTCCACAACTGAATATGAAATTTATTTTGCATTTTCACTGCCATGAGGAGATTTGTACCCAGGACCACCTCCATGTTAATTTCCGGTCATGGAAATCAAACATCATCATCATCATCAACCCATTTTCTCATGTATAACCTTTTCTTAGCCATTTTCAACCTGATCCTTCAGTTTTTTTAAAGTTTTTAAAAGTCGAACTAAGAGAACCGCCCCAACCCGACTATAGGAAATCCCCGCGGGCCGCTTGCGGCCCGCGCAGCCACGCAAAACACTAGTCTTAATATATTATTAATTAATGTTTTTATGTCTATTTTTACACATAGGCTTTTTATCCTGAAACAATCACGCGGATAGCGGGCGAATCCACGAGCCTTGCTAGTTACAATAAAGACTCTTTTAAGTACCAAAGCCTGTCGGTATTTTACATGCAAACATTTATCAAACCTATACAGAATAACAAATCCTAGATATAGGAGATTCAGATTATAGAAGATTCTAGTTGCCATGCACCTATTACGCAACGACCTAAATTTGCAGCGTATCAGTTATTTAATCAGTCATGAATTGATGGCAGATGCTCTGCAGATGAACTCACCGCACCGACCCTTCATCAGATAACAGATAGGTACGTTAACTTCTATTAATGGTTTATCATTCATCAGCATCATTGATATACATATCCTAGTAAAGAGATGAAGAACGAAATGATGTCCTCCCATTTTCATCTTGCACTGCATACAAAAATAATATTATTATTTTTTTAACAAAATGCTAAATATCGACTTCACGAGAAATACAATAAACGAGGTTCATCTCATAATTTTTGATCCTGGATATTTTCTTCAACTTTAAATGGTACAAATCTCAGCACTTAATCAGGGACCTGGTATCTGGCCACAGGGCAGACCTGGATTTGTCAATAGACCATAAAGGCCGCGGCCTGGGGGCGGCAGCGTCCTAGGGGCGGCAGGTTTTAGAAGAGGAAGCTTAATTTCAGAGGATAGAAGTCAAACACCCCACCCCGCTTTTTATTTTAGAAAGGTACATGGGGCGGCGGAAATAAAGTGGCCTACATTCGTAAAAAATATATATCCGGCACTGCCACAGGTGCTCAAGACACATGCATTGGGGCCCGTTTACTCTTTCAGGCGCATAGGCATACTCATAAGTATTACTGTTACCACCAAGTGATTTTTGTCAATCTAATGTTTGTTTGGCAATTTTAATATTAATACATAAAAAAACCATCCTCGATATATAGCTTCTGTAGGTACTTAGTCTTACCTATATAAAAACGAAATATCACTTGCAAACTCATCACGAAATCTTGAAAACTACATACTTGACAAGAATCTTAAATTTAGCAGGTAGATTTCTTAAGAGGTGTGGACATCGACGAAGGATTTTACGACATGAACGAATGGTGATTGACAGTTTATTTTAAATTCTACGCGTACGTAAACGCGGGCTAGTGTTCAATAAAAAGCAGAATCAATAAAATCGGTTTACAATTGTCGCAGATATCGCGTAAAAGACACAAAAAAATACCTATAGTCGAATTCATTCAAACATAAGCTTAAGGTTTTTCTGACTGATATGGCGCCGTATAGCGTAGAGGAATTCATTCCAAAACTGGATTAAATAGCCTAATTAAAATCAAAATGACATTGTTTTATTATTATTTAGCTTTAATATGATAACTTTTTATGCTTAATTTTAATTTTAAATTAACATATTTAGAAATTTCTTTGACATGAAATTAATATTATGAATTATCATCAATATCATTGAGAACCTCAATTTTGAAGTCAGTTGAAAGACAAGTGATTTTGTTGTTGTTCCATACTTGTTTTTTTATTTTATTGTCTAAAAATTTTAATAAAATCAGAAGTGTTATAAGACCTCAATAGTAATAAAAGTAATAATAGTAGAAAAGGATTTATTATTTTGATAGCTATTAAGGAGGAATTTTATCTCAGTGTTCATGTTTCGCTTCGAGTTCCGACTAATCCGGAATACTCACGTGTATTATGTGTTGTTTTAGCCGGGATTTGCTGGACGGGTATGGACCGCGGCGGGCGCTGCAGCTCGGTGGCGTCGCTTCGCGTTGGCCGCGCCGAGTGCTGCGCCGGCGGCGCGCGCGCGCCCGCCGCCTGGAGCCCGCGCGACCTCGATAGCGGCGAGATATTCTTCTACAAGGCGCTCTCTGGAGGCGTCCCGTGTACGGCTTGTGCAGGTAACTGTGCCCGTATACAATAGATCGCGGCGGGCGCTGAAGCGCGCTCAAATAATCAACAACCTGCTAGGGCCGCAGGGTACCCAAAACGCCCCTTCTGGAGTGCCAGGGCATACATCGCTTAGTTTTGCACCAAACAGTCAGCCAGTTCAACAAAATGCTGAGGCCCAAGGGCACACCCCTTCTGGTGTGCCAGGGCAAGTCTGATTCCCCACTCTCGGCGACGGCAAAAGCCGATGTCCATACCTTCGAGGTGCCCTTGAGCTAATTGCCCACAAGTTAGGCCCAACGCCACCTGCGTTTCCACTCGTAACCGTCCAGTCAAGCTGTCGAGGCCATCTGAGGTCAACAACGCTGTAAGCCTGGTACCGGCCACTTAGTTGATGGTGCTGCGCGTGGACTGCCACCGCCGCCTTGACACGGGCATCGCTAGCGCAGATGTGCATCGGAGCTACAGGAACTTATCAAATGATCCTTTTCCTAGTACAGGACAAGTAGTAAATGTGGCTCTGTAACACCCATACATTGTGGATTTTTGTACTACGTTTTGGGTCCATATATATACGTTTCTAATCCGCATATATATAAAAAAAATATAATCGATGTTTGACGACGCTTGGGTTTTCGCCTTTCAAAGTCTTCTTTATTTATTTTCCTAATCGAAGACAATGAGGCGATACATTCACTGGACCGCCATGTTGCTATTATTGCTACGTATACTTTCGTACACCCGACTTCTAGAACCCCAAAATGGCCCAACTAAATGTATGGATGGCGTGGTGAGTTTTAGTAGGTATAAGATAAGCAAATAAAACCCGATATGTATGTATGGGTCTATAACGACTGACTTATTAGAAGAAATCTTTAAAATCTTAGGTACAAGGTATAATAATCTGATTAAGTCACTTTCTTTATTACTAGCGGCAACAATTCAATTTTTTACATAAGAATGCGGCGTCACTTCTGAATTAATGCATTTACATAACCCGGGGTAATGCTCTGCCAAAACATTTCATTTGCACGAATTATGTTATTGCTTCATTTTCTTGACAGTATGCCAGCGTTTCAGCAGCTTGTTGCATGTTTTGTGTTGTGACGTTCTTAGTGACAGATATTTCATGTTTAGTTCCTATATTTACCTTCCCATGTAGGATACTTCAATTTCTAATTCCAATAATAATAATAAGCAGGGGCGGCTTTTTACCGAGCCATCGTCGTCGGTGAGTGATCATATCGCTACTCCGATTCCATGGGGTTAAATGATACCAGACCTCTGGCTTGTCTTAACCGGCCGTCTGGGTAGAATCCGCAAGAGCTCATGCAGAACCTAAGCTCCAGGGTGGAAGTGTTAAGATGTGAAATTTGGTCTGTACATGATAATTATTAAATTAATCGTCAATAAACAAATCTATCGGGCGATGCACCTATCCCAATTGCTTATCTCGACTTTAGGTATCAGCAATCAGCATGGACACTCACAATTGTTTTAATTGAGGTTTACGCGTTTATTTCTTTGTTCTGTGAATGTCAATTTCAATCTTCATGGGTTTTACCAATTCAACAATTTGCAAAATGTACTATGTACTAGTTTAGTTAACGAAGTTACTCAAACATATTTTTATTTTATTTTTTATACTACTGGCTCTTTGAACTTCATAAAACACGATATAAAACATTTAACAATATTGAAAATCACTGTTTTAAACTATCGTGGTTTTTCACTATAATTATATGATCACGGGAAGACGGAGACGTTTAAATTTGATATGTGTTGTCTTCCCGTGAACATTGTGCACGTAAATGCGCCAAATTATCGGGAGATTCTTCCACAACCTTACCACGGTAAATATCTCGTAAATAATCATACAACTGTAATATTGGAAATGCTCATTGGTGCCATAGCATATCAAAGTATCTTATATTCCTACTACCTCGTAATCGGGATCTTATAAGCAAAAAATACAAAACTCTATAAACAAAATATCTTACCATCATCATCATCATCAGCCAGAAGACGTCCACTGCTGAACATAGTCCTCCCCCTTTAACCTCCACACTGAACGACATCCTGCCATCTGCATCCACTGGATGCCCGCGACTCTCACAATGTCGTCGGTCCATCTAGTGGGAGGCCTACCTACGCTGCGTCTTCCGGTTCGCAGTCTCCACTCAAAAACCTTTCTTCCCCATCGGTTAACAGTTCTTCGAGCGATGTGGCCTGCCCATTGCCACTTCAACTTGCAGATTTTAATAGCTATGTCGGTGACTCTGGTTCTTTGGCGAATATCTACGTTTCGGATTTACGTCACGCAATTTCCCGAACGCTGCCCATCCGAGTTGGATTCTTCGGGCGACCTCTTTGCCTAAGTTGGACTTACCTAACTGAACAATCTGTCCAAGATAGGTGTAATGGTCAACAACTTCGAGAGTATCGTTCCCAACGATTACCGGTACGGGTACCTACAACATGGACATTGGACATGACTTTTGTCTTGTCCATGTTCATTTTAAGACCCACCTGTTGGGAAAGGCTACTGAGGTCGCTGAGCATTGTAGTAAGGTCCTCCAGCGACTTTGCCATGATGACTATATCGTCGGCAAAACGAAGGTGAGTGATGTATTCGCCATTGATACCGAATCCGTTCCAGGCCAAGAGCTTGAAAACAAAATATCTTATAGCACTGATTAAATGTCAAAATAGAAAGGTACTGCAAGACCTGTGACCATTGCTACGCAGCATTGGCTTATGACTTAGATTATTTCTTCTAATGGCTCTGATATCATTGCTCATGATCTTGCTATCCCGACGAATATGAAAATCGCTGTAAATAGCTTCCTAAATAAATCTATGGTGTTGTGTCCCTCCTTAGAAATCCTTGTCGGCTTTGGAAGTCGTCTGCGGATAACAGATTTAAACGTATTCAATTATGTCTCTTGGGTCGTATGACTACGGACGATCTTTTGAGAGGCGTTGTTGGAGCCAAAGCCAAAAGGCCCATACTAAAATAGTAAAACTATGGAATGTGGAAAGGTATGCTGAAACGTTGGTGTCAATGATATTACTCGTATCTTTGATTGATGTAGAATTGTAGATGATACAAAATAATTGAATTATTGTTCTGAATTGTGTAATGGCACCACAAAACCTTTTTGCGGGTAAAGACTTTTTGCCATCACCAAATGGTCCCCCATCGAGAGTGTTCTTAGCTATGATTCAACGAAACTTGATATTCAGTCATCTGAAGATGAACAGCTCTTTTATCGGAGTTTTATTTTATTTATACTTGTTACTAAATTATAACATAACATATAACATATATTACAAATATCTAATAAGACAGAGACGCCTATACATTATAATGGGTTTAGATTTCATCATTGAGTACACCAAATGTACCTAACTGAATTGTAATGAGTGTGTATGTATGTTGGTAGAATCATGCGCAGGCGTGTCATGCGGACCAGGGCGGCGGTGCGTGGTGCGCGGTGGGCGTGCGCGCTGCGTGTGCGCCGCGGCGTGCCGGCGTGTCGGCGCCGTCTGCGGCAGCGACGGTAAGACGTACACCTCGCTGTGCCGCCTGCGGCGCCGCGCGTGCCGCCGCCCCGCCAAGCATCTCGTCATGGACTACCCGGGACCCTGCCAAGGTAAGCCATCACAATGCACCGATTTTGTTGCGATGATAGCTGTGGTAGCGTTCAAATTCCAATCTAATCACACTAATATCATATTATATGTGAAAGCACAGACTAGGTATAGCTACTACGTAGTGTGAAGTGAGTTTGATGGATGGATTGATGGATGTTTGTTACTCAATCACGCAGAAATGGCTGGATGAATTTGGATAAAATTTTGAATATACATTGCTTGTCCTGGATTAACACATAGGCTACTTTTCATCATCATCATCACCACCGATTTTCATCACAACGCGGGTGAAGCCGCGGGGCGCAGCTAGTACGTAATATTCTTCGGATCTCATTAGTCCAGAGAGCGAGACAAAATTCAATGTATGGTTATTATTATAAGAATGTTTTTAAGATTATCGTAACCCACCAGCTCGGGAAATTTATCACATACCTACCGTTTAAATTATAAATATAATGTTATATGAAAAGCTGCTTTTCGCATGTTCAAGTAATTTTGTCATTTCTTATTTGCAGTACCAAACATTTTTCCATATAATAATACATGTTTTGTTGTATTATTTTTTTGATTGAAAATAACCCCCTATTTTGAAAGAAGGCCTCTCCAGTTTCTACCAATTTTCCCTTTCCTGGGCTACTGTGGTCCATTTCTTTACTGTCTTATAATTGTATAATTATAATCTTCAATCATCGAGCAGGAACGGTAAATAAGATAGGAACAACCGCTCCATTAGCTATAATCGAGTCGTGTACTAATCGACTCGACGCTAACGATAGGTAGACTGATGATAGAATATGATTCATGGCTCGCCGAGCTACACTGCGTCCGTCAAGACTAGCCTAGGCTAGCCTAGCAACAGTCTTGGAAGGAGAGCTAGCGGTCAATCACAATCATGTTCCTATGAAAAACTGTTTATGAGCACGTATTATGTTTATTGGTTGACTCAAGAGTGAGTGTAAACCGTTATTATTTCTTTAGGAATGTTCACGATCATCACGCAGAAAAATCATAAATGACCACCACCATATAAATTCACTTCTTATTTGTCTCTATTTACGGTGTTTCTTCAACGACCGCTTCGTTAACGTCTGTAATGGTTAGTTAGGGTAGAAACTTAGTCCACCGGCATCGTCCTTACACTCCTATAGCCGGATTTATCATCATCATCAGCCAGAAGACGTCCACTGCTGAACATAGCCTCCTCCTTTAACCTCCACACTAAGCGACATCCTGACATCTGCATCCACTGGATGCCCGCGACTCTCACAATGTCGTCGGTCCATCTAGTGGGAGGCCTATTGTGATGAGCCGGATTTATAGTTTTTCTCAATTGCCTTTTAACTTAATCCCGCCGATCACACTAGGTTTAGGTAAGTATTTTTTAATTTAACAAAATCCAGTATAGGCCCTATTATATAGGTTTATAATATGGGGTTACGCGAAAAGAGTACTAAGTAGTAAAAAATATCAGCTGTTCATTTTGTCGACCGTTTCCTATAGAACACCTGTTTTGTTTACATTGTAAAAGTTTTTCATATTATGGACCGGACAGTGACCTAGACTTGCTTGAAGGTAAATTCATCACTAGCATAAAATATACCATAGTGTAAATGTACGTGTTTAGTGTTCTTGTTATGAGTAGGTAAGAACTTTGTGACACTAATATTATAAATTATTCTTACATTATCAATTATATTACTTTCTTTTTATCATTATCTTCACTGTTATGGTACTATGTAAAACATATTATTATAGTTTATTAAAGTTTATCAAAATGTCGAAGTATAAGTAATTAGTTACTAATTTAATTAATCACGTAAGCGAAATTGTACAATTTCTTTTGGAGAAATAAAGTTCTTTAACCCGATGCCTCGAGCTGTATGCTCACCATCGATGGCACCTTCTTGCGGCGGCGTCGTGTGTCGGGTCGCTCTCTTCCATCATACTTCAAATATGGCTGAGGAGGACGATGGATCGCTGGTCTGCTCGCGGTATACACAGGCACACAAACTAGTAGTAGCATGACCAAATTGTTTTAGCCTTAGATTAAGAAATTGTCCTTGTCGTTTTTTTGTCGTTTAAGCTAACAAGATTGTAAATAAGTGTAACAAAAGTCACAGACCCTGGTATCCGTGGAGTTGCATTTTAAATAAATAATAAAAAAGTGTGTATATAAGTTGTGTGTGTGTGTGTGTGTTTGTACGTACTCAATTCACGAACGAATTTAGATAAAAATTCGGACGGAGTAGCTTTTAGCCTGGATTACCACATTGATTACTTATTATTCCGGAAGAAAAACATGTTTCCTACAGAATACCGGGTGAAAACACGGGGCACAACAGTCTAAAATAAATGACATAATACCGATATTATACCTTCCGACCCAAATCTCAATCGTTAATATCCACCTCCTCTTGGCCTATGAATGCATAAACGTAGCAAACTGTTTAAAGCCCCATCAAAGTTTACAGTTCATTATTGAGTCGGTCGGGTATGACCTCAGATCAGACAAACAAGGGGATATGCCTTAGTACAATAAATATTGTTCGTGTTCAACCACTTTTATACCGACTTCAAAAAAGATCTCCATTCGGTTGTATTTTTTTTATGATTGCTACCTCAGAACTCCTTGATTTTAATTATTTTTTTATTTGTATAGATATACTCTCAGATTGGTCCCATTATATGGCTTTTAAATCAAAATAACTGGAAAATTCGGTTACTTGGAGGACGTTATTATGACCTTAACGGAATCAAAATTGCACAATTTAGGTACTATTTTTGAAGTCGATTTTAAAATGATAATTATTTACAAATTTTCTCACACATCCCAAAAACCTTTATAGCGACACTAATAAACTAAACAAAAACTAATTAATAGCCTAACTAAATGCTAAAAAAGTGGCGAAACCGTCTGCAGGGCGAGTTCGACTAAAGGCAGAAGCTCGCATCAAGGCCTCTGTTTTAGGCCTCAAGCGTTTACACCACTTCGCCACCTTACCATATCTCCCTGGTTTCTCTGATCTGAGGGTATGACCGACATCGACTGAGCTTATCGCCAGACGTGAAAACACATAAAGTTAACGTGAGGCCACTGACTACGTAATAGTTGTTCCTGTGAGTGCAGAGCGCAACCTGTATACTGGAAGTTAGCTATACTTTATATTTAAGGCATGTGCGCTTACTATCTGACGGCATACGCGTCGATCCTCGGCCCTGCACCAATCACCTATATTCTATGCATATAATAAAAACATAGATACATAAAATTCTGTATTTGCGACGTAAGTGCGACTCTAATTGTAAAAAAAACGCACAGGGCGTCTTAAAATAAGCAGCTGAACACATTAAGACAGATTTTAGAATTTTTGTCTGGTTGTTTGTTTGTCCACGCACATCTCCTAAACCACTGGACGGATTTAAATGCAACTTTTACTAATCTTAGCTATGACCAGATTGAAGCATAGGCTATGTTATTTTGCGTACGGGCCGTATTAAGGGAGGAAAAAAGGATTGTAAGTTTATTATGAAAATCTACACGTCGCGGGCAAAAGCAGTAGTTTAGTAATGAAGAATAAAGAAGCTCTTCTTTACTGTCTTCAAAAGTCTGAACGTTCATCTTACTTTACTAATCAAATCACCTACTTCAAAATCCAGTCATATCCGAGGCCTTTGGACGACATATCCGGAGTCCGGACCAACCTGTTGACATGTCCGGGTTATGAGCTCTAAAATCCGGGGTTTTCACGCGTCTTGTCCTGGTTGCCAAATTTTAGAGATGGCAACCCTTGAGAAAGGAGACTGACAAGGACAATTTCAATTTCAGCCAAGCAAGCCATGCCTTCTGCCACACCTGGGTATTAAATGAATATAGTAGTATAAGCTGTCCTTGTATAGGTACTATAGGAAGGCTATCAGCCGTCTGGCCGCACAATGGCCACAGATTAATAACAAGCTACGACGACAATAGCGTCATTTGCGCAGACGCAGACGGATCGTGCGGTGAATGGGTTGGGCTGAGCGCATGCACATTGCACATACCGCGATATGATCTTACAATGCAAGTCGCAGCCTTGCAAAACCATAATTTTGAAATTATGACTTATACTGGCCTCTGCTACGCCCTGGTCTACATTATCGTCCATAAAACTATTACAATAAATCGGTCCATTTTTAAAATGTATTTACATATATATTTTTTTATTATGTAGGTAGAGAAAGTTCTCGAGGTAGTTCCACATAAATTTCATTAACTTTGGTTCAGTCGCGTTTAACCAGCTCTAATAATAATTATGAATAATTTTGATCGAGCGACTGGGGCCTTACGCCCAACTCTAAACGCGGGCCCGAATAGGTGCGTTTGCAATCACGCGACTGCAAACCGTATCTCGGTGCGGTAAGGTTCGCGTTCGTGTAATTTTGCAAACTGCACCTATTCCGGCCCGCGTTTAGAGTTGGGCGTATGGCCCCAGTTGATTTGGCAGTACCCAAAATATTTTTCGAGTGCTTATTAATTCTGCGAAGTCAGTATTTTATATTGATAATTATTTAGTTAATAAAGGCAGTTACCCGCTAAAAACAATAGATGAAAAAATATATTATATACTAGCTGCGCCCCGTAGGTTCACCCACGTTGTGAAGAAAATCGGTGATGACAATGATGATGAAAAGTAGCCTATGTGTTAATCCAATACATAAGCAATATATATTTCAAATTTCATCCAAACCCATCCAGCCGTTTCTGTGTGATTGAGTAACAAACATACATCCATCCATCCATCCAAACCTTCACATATATGATACTAGCTGCGCCCCGCGGTTTCACCCGCGGGGTGATGAAAATCCGTGATGACGATGATGATGAAAAGTAGCCCATGTGTTAATCCAGGACATAATTTATGTATATTTCAAATTTCATCCAAATCCATCCAGCCGTTTTTGCGTGATTAACAATTGAATTAACAATTATTAAAATTGAGTAACAAACAACCATCCATCCATCCATCCAAACTTTCACATAGGTATATGGTATTAGTGTGATAGTGTGATTAGATGCCTACCCGAATTAAACTATAAACACTGATAATCTTCTCTAACAGCCTATTTTATGCCTCTAAATAATACTCTCCTAGTAATCAGTATTTATTTCCCCTATTTCCTGAACAATGGGACTATCTCCGCGCTGTCCTGTTACTTACAGAACAATCGGCCATTGAAGCTTATTCAGGAATAGCGCTTTATTTTTCATTCCCACTTCACATTAATATCGGTAATGACCGACCACTCCCTTCTCTTGCTAGGTACTTGGCCAGTGGTTTTCAAAGTCATGTACGGGACCTACCTGAAAAAGTTTAGGTCCACCTTGCGTCATGTGGGTACATGAAAAATATAGGTATACTCAAATAGTAAGCGCGTGCGATATCACTAAATATGAATGGCTTGCACATCGGAAGTTTGAACCGAGTTTGGAACCCAAAGACAATTCTATGTAGTGCTAAAAAAACTGCTCAATAAATGCTTATTTAAAAAAAAAAAAAAAAAAAAAAGGTGTTGAATATTTGTTTGACATTCATAGAAAAAAAAAGTTATTAAAAGAGAGAAAGAGACTGCCTACAAGATGTTGTTAACTAATTATCAATGGAATAGAATATCATTTATTATCATATAGTAAAATTTGCAATAGTTTATTAAATAAAAATATGTACTATGAATGCTTTTATTATGAACTCGTCAATTTGGTTCACAATTATATATTTTGAAGGTAAGTTGACCCAATGAGTCTTACTCAGCAAAATATAACATACTAGCCGTCCGCCCCGGCTTCGCACGAGTGTAAGCTCGGCCTTCGGCCACGCTACAAAATATAATATAGCCTATGTCACCCGGGGATAGTGTAGCCTCCCAACAGTGAAAAAATTTTTCAAATCGGTTCAGTAGTTTCGGAGCCTATTCATTACAAACATACAAACATACAAAAATAGGTACAAATCTTTCCTCTTTATAATATTAGTGTAGACTAGCCGTCCGCCCCGGCTTCGCACGAGTGTAAGCTCGGCCTTCGGCCTCGCTACAAAATATAATATAGCCTATGTCACCCGGGGATAGTGTAGCTTTCCAACAGTGAAAGAATTTTTCAAATCGGTTCAGTAGTTTCGGAGCCTATTCATTACAAACATACAAACATACAAAAATAGGTACAAATCTTTCCTCTTTATAATATTATATATATATTATATAACATATACCTAAAAAACAATAACCCTGAATAGCCGCTTCAATACTCTAGAATAAAATTTATTTAAGGTCTGCATGCATAAATATGTCGCAATAAATAAATTGAGTATAATATTAACATCTGCACGAAGACTTAACATGGGTTTCGCGGGGTACAAAAAGAAATAGGTTGTGCCACCCAACTTTTGAGAAACGCTGGAATAAGGGGTACTATGTTTGTGTATACATCAGATCAGACAAGGAAGATATGGTAAGGTGTCGTGGCGGGTGAGAACGCGTCATATCATCAGGCCATGGAATTAGTGCCTTTAGTGGAACTCATCCTGCAGACGACCTTGTCGCCCTTTTTTGCAAGTGAACTATTATTTAGTTCGTTGGTGTCGCTACAAGTCTCTTAGTGCGTGAAGTATGAGTGGTGTCCCGTTGTTAGTTTTTACGCTATGCGGTCCAGCGATTATAGTGAAAAAATTGGGTGAAATATGGAGACATTTGAACACGAACAATAATGTATTAAGGCATATCTTCCTTGTTTGTCTGATCTGAGGAGTGCATATACCTAAGAAAAAGAATATAGGGCGGAATTAGAGAAATTGAATCCTATCTACATCTACAATATTTATATTTATCTACACTAATATTATAAACAGGAAAGATTTGTATTTCTGTGTTTGTAACGAATTAAATAAAAAAATTCTTTCACCGTTATAATGCTACATTATCCTTGAGTAACATAGGCTATATTTATTACTGTAATGTTTAAAAAAAAAACTCCACCCGTGCGAAACCGGGGCAGGCGGCTAGTTGTTAATATAGCAAGTTGAGTAGTTATTGTGTTGTTTTTCGAAATCATGTTCTGTATTTTTTTTATTTTTGAACATTCTTTTGCTAAGAATATCTATATATTTGTAGTTGCATATCCTCAACAACACCAACAACCACTCAAACAACGCAACAACAACTCTACAACTCCGGCTCCAGCTACAACTCCTAGGAGTTGTAGAGCAGATGCGGAAAGAAACGTGCGTACGCTTTGTGGTTTCCAAAATAAGCACGGACTAAAGTAAATCCGTTTACAATATGAAAAATGGTAATTAGACAGGTATCTGTAAGGTAGGAACGGGTTCAAAGGCGTCGCCAGCACATGGCCCAAAAGGGGGGGGGGGCAAGTTAATATTATGGAGCATGAGAAAAATAAGAATTTTAGGTACATCAAGAACAGTCAGTGTTTCTTTGCAGTTGGCTACATTTTTTTTAATCTCTGTGGTTCTGGGGGGAGGGCAGCTGCCCCTCCCTGTCCCCTCTTGGCGAAACCCTTGGACGGGTTGAATATGGAGACAAATTTTAGACCTAAGAAAAACAATGTTAGTCCTAGACCTACAAAATGTTAAGCAGCAGCACTGCAAGCAGCAAAAAATATAAAAATTTGGTAAATGTTGCATTTCATAGGTTTGGAAATTGGAAAGTGTACGTACGATGAAAAAGCATCGTCGCCAAATACCTTGTCTTTACTATTCACCCTGCTTTGTGGTACCTATCTTGTAAAATAAACGAGCATACGTCGAATAATCTGTGCTAGGAAATTCGATGTTCATAAGCAGGCTGGCTACATACCTGCTTTTATGTATTGCAATCTATATGCTATCTAATTGCTCTATTGCAATCGAGATTATTGGTTCAATACGATACGCGATACATCTGGAACATTCTTGGATGAGAAATTATTCCGGCGTTACTTATCACATAAGTACAAAATACAGTCACTGGAAACTAATAATTACACGTGATTACACAAATAAAAAATAATACAAAATCATCATCACTAATTTCCGGGATGAAACTGCAGGTTGCAGCTAATACTATAATAATTATAGTGTCAAAGCATAATTATATTATTATTATACTGTTTTAAACTATCACGGTTGTTCACTACAGTTATATGTCCTTCCACAACCTTACCACGGTAAATATCCCGTAAATAATCATATAACTGTATTTAATTAAATTCTCGGGCTTAGCCCGGACTTTTAGTAGGCATTGGTGAAGCCGAAGCCAAAACCAAGAGGTCCTGTTGAATATAAAATACAATTATGGAATTTGTATGAAAAGGAATATGAAACTATAGTACAGTATAGGATTTAAAAAAAAACTGGCCTATTGAGGTGAACAACTTGTGGATGGGATAAGAGATCTATTGGATGAGAAACGGCACCTGCCTGTCTCAGCTCAAAATTAATTAGGCAGGTGATGACTTGCCACCCACTAAATGGGCACCCCATAAAGGCTGCCGTATCTTGGCACCTGAAGGGCAACATTGGCGTGGGTGGTTTAGGGTGTTGAGAGGTGTGCTGCACTTTCACTAAGAGCTACTCGCGGCGTTAACTGTATTATTATTATGTCAAAGTATCGTTATATATATCTGGGACATTATATATCTGGGACATTATTGCACACATGGTCATCTGACCCCAAACTAAGCAAAGCTTGTAATATGGCTGCCAGACACTGATATACATACATATATATATTTTTAAATACATACTTAAATAGATATTAACATCCAGACATAGAACAAACACAAATGTTCATCACACAAATGTTTGTCCTAGATGGGAATCGAACCCACGCCCCCAAGCACAGAAAGTAGGATCACTACCAACTGAGCCACCGAGGCAGTCAATCTATTATATCAAAGTTATCTAAGCGACCCAATGATATTGGTGCTCCGCTACCCGCTCTTCGATCTAATACGAGTACCATTTACTAACCTTACAATTTTCACATTACAATACTAATTGTAAATCAAGTTTGCATCAGCTTGTACCTAATATATGTGATAACATTGTCAATAAACTACAGTGTTAATTGTACAGTTTGAGCGGAATGAATAAATTTAAATAAATCTATGGCAGATTAACATTTTATAATGCACGGTAACGAAGTGGGTAATTTGCTTATGTAATCTAATTTTATTTCTATACTTGCTGCGCCGAGGTTACACCCGCGTACATTAACTCCTTATCAGCAGCTATCTGCCAGTCTCGTCAAAATCGGTCCAGTCGTTTTGGAGTCCATAGGGAACATACATACACACATCGCCTTTTATATTTATACTAGCTGCGCTCTGCGGTTTAACCCGCGTGGTGATGAAAAACAGTGATGATGGTGAATAGTAAAGCTACCTATATTCCAAATTTCATCCAAATTCGTTCAGCCGTTTCTGCGTGAAGGAGTAACAAACATACACTCACAAACTTTCGCATTTATAATTTATAGGGACCGGCACGGCTTCACACGGGTGGTAGTTAGCTCGGTCTTCGGCCTCGCTACTATGACCCGCTACGGGAACACAAAATTGAAAAAATGATATAAAAAAAGGCTTCAGTATCGATTATAGAGTGCCGTCCATAAAAAATCAATATTAGAACTGTTACAGTTTTATTATGACCAAGTGTGCAATAATGTCCCAAATATTTATTTTATTTATTTATTATAAGTATATATATAGATATAAATTACTCTTGTACGTGAGTGGTTCACATAACTATCTTACATACTTACTAAACGGCCATTGGCACTCAATAAACTGTGTGGAACAGCAGAATTTTCTTTCGTGATTTCAGTGTTCGTCTCATTGTAAAAGTTGTTCATAATGATGAGTAGGTACAACGACCTTTTTTCCGACTTAGTACAAGGTATATCTATGCGTAACCCTGTACTTTTTTTAACTTGTATATAAGACAAAACCAGTGGTACTGCCCATAGACCGTCAGGTCTGAATCTCAATCTCAATCTAATTGCTCAATCCTACTACCACTTCGCAGCGTACTTACCCAGCACGCTGGCAGCATTACCACGATGAATCGACCCACTCTGAACGAAAGTTACCGACATTATAGCGCCCGGTGCGCTATTGTTATTAGCAAGTTGAAGTGGCAGTGGGCAGGGCACATAGCACGCAGAACAGATGATGGCCGATGGGGCTGAAAGGTTCTCGATTGGAGACCACGCACCGGTAAGCGCAGCGTATATGACGTCCACCTACAAGCGACCTAAAAGAGACCGCAGGGAAACGCTAGATGCAGGCAACCAGCCCTTTTGGAGGTCGATGGGTGAGGCCTATGTCCAGCAGTGGACGTTCTATACCTGAAATGATGATGATGATGAGATACTCAATGACTCAAAGCCTAATTCACAAATATCAAAAATTATCTAAACCTCTATTGCAAGTGGTAAAGATTACCACTCGATATCTAGGTACCCACTCAGTACAATGCATATCTATTTAGAGCACTGAAGTTGTTTGTTTTCCAAGTTTACAATAACGGACCGATAAGCGTAGGTAATATACCAAGCTAGACAGATCGTTTATTTCGAAGAACTAGGTAAAGTAAATATACCAGGCGGAAGAGAAAGCGACGTTGCAGCGAATATTTAGATGACTGCTAAATATAGTGCAGTGGAGCTTTTAGTCGGATAAAAAGTTTATTGACGTCCCGGAGCCTGCGCCTACGCGGAAATCATCATATTCAGCCAGAAGACGTCCACGGCTGATCATACGCTTCCCCCTTTGACTTCGACACTGGACGACAGCCTGCCATCTTCATCCACTGGATGCCCGCGACTCTCACGATGTCGTCGGTCCATCTAGTGGGAGGCCTACCTACGCTGCATCTTCCGGTTCGTTTCAAGAACCTTTCTTCCCCATCGGTAATCGGTATCTGCTGTAACTTAATAACCAAGTAGAAATCAGACAAACGGCTGCGGACCAGTAAATATCCCAGCGTTTCCCGTCGATTGTATCGTATTGTGGTTTATGAGCTGGCGTTAGTCAGGTCTAGACAGCGATCAAGTGCCTACGTCCAGAGTTTAGATTATAGAATTTATCACGTTTAAAATCGGAGCACGCCGACGGCGGCGCTGGCAGGCCATGTCTGCTTTACGTTCCGCGTCGCTCATTGCAATCGATGCCTCCAAACCAAACACAGCCCCCAATTACATTGGACTCATAAAACAAACGTTTATCGCTTGCATTCCCTCGTTATTTGAAATCAGAAACTGTTACAAACACTTCACTGATATATTTGAATGTTGTAATGGATTCGAACTCGAATCGACTCAAGCGCTTATTCTGGTTCTATCATAAGTGCGGAAATAAATCTATAGCCAATCTCTCAAATTAGGCATGCATGTTATTAGCAGTTTCGCATCGTGACAAATTGCACATTTTAAGGAAGCTAAATCGGGTGTTTTTCAATGCTTCGGCTGTTACCAGGTTATCGTACTCCGGGAAGAGTTGGCAGCGCTCGCAGAATGGTAAAAACTGCCCGCGAACCGAAAACAACTCTTGAAATACCCAACTATGTAGAATGTATATTTAGACAGTTACACTGAGTACTTTATTACAGGAATTTGCGTTGCGGTTGCGGCCTATTCGCTCGTAAAGAGACGTAAAACGCGTTGAAGTGGAGTGGTGGCTTTTACAGGCACTTGAGGCGAGCTTGCTTAGATATTATCAGAGAATATTATTCATAAATATGGAATGAGGACGTCTGGGTCAGTCTAGGACCGATTGCGGTTCCGACAGCTTTGACGACTCCACAATACGAAGGTGACACGTTCAGTCTCGGTCGCGCGTTATGGCGACCACATAAAATTTGGTTTACGACTGGTTTTACTACTGGGATATTATGCGTGAATTTGAAGCGCGGCGGTTTATGATGTCTTTTAGCATTTACCTAACTCTAAACGCAGTTACCCACCAAAGCTTGCCCTTTTAAATTTTTTAATGCTCCGCTATAGACGATTGGGATGTATTTTTTTTAACTTTTCAAGCAAAATTGTCACGTACATTCAATCTTAATACTAGTAGTAGGTAGAAACCGAAAATAATATACGTTCACGACTTTCGCATCTGTATCAGCGATATGCAGATTTTCTACTTATCTTATTACGTTCTGACATTGAGCTATGCACTCAGTATGCACTCTCATAATTTATGGTCATGCGGAACGATGCCACTAAGCCGAAAGGAGGTCATTGTGCTCATCATATCATTTTTAATATATTTAATTTTCCTACGATAGTTATTTAAAAAAAGTAAACTTTTTTTCATAATACGTTATGACGTCAGAGATAATCGGCAAAATCAGAGGCAATATTACCTATAAACTGCATGTTTCTCATCTGTCAATGTCATTATTGAGATTTTGCTCTATATAGGTCTCAGAAGAAGGACTAAAGCCGACTAGTCTTCTGAGATTCTAGGCTCTCTATCTATTTATGTACCTACCTACTGGTACATTGAATTCATTGGTAGTAGGTCTGTTTTTTTAGATATGGTAGGGAACTTAGATAATCTAAAGCAGGGGACGAGCTCAATATAATGCCAATGATGACGGTATTACCTAAAGGGCAAAAGAAGATCAATCACATTTATTGTAAAACTAGTTTTTTTGCCCGCGACTTTGTACGCGTAGATTTTCATATAAACCTTCAATCCTTTTTTCTTCCCTTAATCCGGCCCTTGCGCAAAATAACATAGCCTATACTTCAATCTGGTCATGGCTAAGCATATTCGTGAAAACCGCATTTAAATCCGTCCGCATTTTCTTCCAGGGGTTTAGGCGATGTGCGTGAACAAACAAACAAAAATTCTAAAAACTGCCTTAACATGTTCAGCTGCTTATTTTAAGTCACCCTGCGTGAAGTATTGATAGAAGCATAACAGTAAGAACACCTTCAACAGTTTTTAAATCTAAAAGATAATGTGACCACAGTGCAGAGCATGTTTTGAAGTTTTCTTTTTATCTAAATCATAAAAAGTATATCATGTCATGTCGGGATGATACATCTCTGAAATTTGACTATCCACCTTCGCTCGTTCGAATTTTTCTATGACCATGCAATTTCTGAACTAGAGTCTGTGCGGAAAGAGAACCGTCGTGGCGAAAAATGGAACTACAAAACAATATGATTTTGATTATTATATGGCAGCCCAGCCCAGCCATCTGTCAAATGTCAAACTATACTTCGTGGTATTTACGTGACGGATACAGCTTTGTTTTGTGTTGTTTTTAAGTGAATTTTGCATAAAATTATGTCTAAAAGGGGAAAATCGTTACGCAGTTCCACAAGGGCAATAATATTTAATATTATACAGTTTTGTCAACGAGAAAAAGTGGCAAAACACACCATTGTTGACCTCAGTAAAGTAACGGAGCGTGTGGCAGCAATGTCCGGTAAATAACAGTTTTATATTATTACTTATGTCCTTCCTAGATAACCTCCGGTTCCTGATATCTCCAAATGTATTTAACTAAAAGGATTTCATATAAACATGTGACAATATTTGTATGTTTTGATTCAACCAATGTTCTTGATAGTAGGCTTAAAGTGTGTTGATGCTTTTATTTTTTTTACTAACTTATGTTTTTTTTTTCAGGTTTAAGTAGAGATACAGTATCTAAAATAAAAAAAGAAGGTTCTACAAATGACGGCGTATGGTGCACACCGGGGAAAATACGTAAAGGAAGACCAAAAAAAGTCATTCTTGATAAAGACCATTTATTAGACAACATGCAAGAGTTTATTATAAATGTTACTGATTCGAGTACATCAAGTTCAGAAGACGATACTAATAATTTGTATCTCTCTGGTAGCTCCAAAGATGGATTAGTCATGTCTGGTATTGAATGTTTGGAATCAGACTTTGACTATGGTTCTGATTAGTGACTCAATAAATAAATATATATAAATAAAATCTTTTATTTACTAGCTGCGTCCCATGGTGTAACTAGGGATAAAAAATAGCTTATATTGTGTTAACTCAGAGTAAACCCTGGCTTATTATTATTACCCATTACCTATTTGCAATTATTTTTACAACTTTTTCAATAATAGGTTGTATTATTTAGACAGAATTTTGTATCAATTTATTTGACAAAGTGTAGAAATATCAAGAATCATAGTCGCGCTATAATGACGTAACAGTGTTGTCACCATAGCAAATACGTTAAAAAAACACAGTGGCGCCCTCAAATTTTATGACGGTTCTCTTTCCGCACAGACTATATATGAATACGACCACAAGTATGGCTTTGGCCACGGAACCCTGATATATGCTTGTCTTGCAAAATGCATTGGATTGAATCACCAAAGAGGTTGTAAGGCCTATGTTTTTATAACATCCTTGATCTACACGTTCATTCATCTAAGAAGGTTAAGGAACCTTCTTTAAATTTAAACTGATTATCTGAATGACAGTTGACAGTTTCAAATTTTTATAATGGCTATGTCAATAACATTCTCTTTTCTTTAGACCTCCTTGCTTGAGGCTATGTGACGATCCTCATATTACGTTTCGGGTAACGAAGAAAATAATCATTGATTTTTTAATTTATTTTATGTAATAATAAAGAATTAAAATAAATTATATAACATAGCCTATGTTTTAATCTGGTAATTTCTGAGCATATTCGTGAAAACCGCATTTAAATCCGTTCAGTGGTTTAGATGTGCGCGGACAAACAAACAGCCAAAAATTCTAAAAACTGTCCGATCGTGTTCAGCTGCTTATTTTAAGACGTCCTGTGTGTTTTTTTTGTTATCTCGCAATTACAGGTTTTTTCATCTCTACGTTTTTATTATATGTATAGATAGATAGATATCCATCATCACCATCAGCCATTATTTTTTCAACAAAAACTGATGTATCGTAATCACGGAGGCTTAGGTATTCCTCCAAATGGTTTTAATTACAATGCAAATAAAATAGTGAACTGTCCTCATTGGATACCTATTTCTGTCATTTTACCCGATTTTAATAAGTTTATATTTGAAGCCTACTCATATGATTAAAACTTCGTTATTCGCAGAGGGTAGTTGCGAGGGCGTGCGGTGTGGCGGCGACAAGCGCTGCGTGCTAGACGCAGAGCTGGGCCCTCACTGCGTACGCTGTGGCTTCTGCGCAGTGGCCGGCGCGCCCGTCTGCGCCGTCGACGGAAACACGTACGCGGGTGCGTGTGCGCTGCGGCGCGCGGCTTGCGAGCGGGGACGAGCGCTGCCTCTGGCTTACAAGGGACCCTGTATAGGTGAGATACCTTGCCGCTTCTCAAGGCCGTATGCAGCCTGCAGGGGTTTTTAACCCCCTCCACCCCCCAAGATGTCTTAGCCAACTATTGTTACTTATTGTTTCCGGTCCAGCGTTCGAGCCCCTTCCCTCTCCTTGAAATGAATTCCTGGCTACGGCCTTGTCGTGTACCACAACAATGTAAGGTATGGTGATTTTACAGGTAACGCGACATGTGCGTCGATATCTTGCGGCGCTGGACAGCGCTGCGTGTCTGGCGGCGCGAGCGGCGCGCGCTGTGTGTCGTGCGGCGCGTGCGCAGGCCGCAGCGGCACGCGCCGGCAGCTGTGCGGCTCTGACACACGGACCTACCCTTCCTGGTGCCGCTTGCAGCGCGCCGCCTGCCACGCCGGCCGGCTCGTAGAGCCAATACACACCGGACCCTGCGCAGGTGAGACAACACCACGGGATGTATGTACGTTGGGATGGGGTGACGGCCGACGGGACGTACCTACCTACGAAGTACGGCTAAACAAATCCATAGGAACTTAAAATGTCACACTTCTAGCCTACCTATACCTGCTGCCAATTGGTGCGTCCACTACGCGTCGCGCGCCCTAGCTTCGATCACACGAAGCGAAAACTGTAAGTGCAATCGCCGCGAGCAAACTCGCTTGGTGTAGCAAACCAGTACTCCCTGCGACTAAGATTCGTTCGTCGCGAGTTGAATTTGCAATGATCAGTTATATTGTCGCCATTGAAGCGCTCGTGCGAGTCGTATGACATGGTTGTTAGAAATAAATGCAGCTAATTCACATCGCATTTCTTTGCTTGGGCAGCAATCAAACGTAGAATTTCCGTTGAAATATCGTCAATATTTTAATTGACATTGTTAAGTGGCCTTAAAGATTAAAGTAGTATATTTATTTAAATCGTTTCAAATTGCAGAATGAATATCGTAAAAGAGATAACTGGTATTTGAGGAACGTGAAACGATGGTCTCGAAATAAATCTGATATTTGAAATAGCTAATAGCACTAAGAGATATTAAATTTTTAGTGGACGACCCACATGCCGCCTACTGAATTAACATATAAAAATATCAAATGCGTATTACGATAATTTCAGATCATGAGTGTGGCTTATGATTTCGACATTCTTTGCACAAACTATTGATATTTTTCTTTCTTTTTTCAGGCAACAAAAACATAACGGACTATAGTGTGACTGATGGGAAAAGAAAGAGCGGTGCGGGCAAACGCGTGCTATAGTCATAAACTATTCTAGGTTTAGCCAGACAAGTATCCGCTGGCGTCGTAGTATAAGAAAGCGTTGACTGGCAAATCTGGAGTTTTACTCAGTTGTATGAAATTTTACTGATTTTTTTTTATACGGATAGGTAGCCTTGGAAAAGTTATGCGAAATTTGCAGGTACAGCTATGATGGCTGTATCAGATAGGTACTGCGTTTAACTCCAGGCTTTTCATGTCGATGTAAAAGCAGTCACTGTGTTACTGAACTACCAACTTTGAACGATAAGGTACCTATATCGGTTTAATAACTAAAACTAATGATTTTGCAAATACTAAATAACATAATACTTCATAGATCCATGATCTCAAGGCTAAGAATATTAAGAGTTGGTATTTCGAGTGACCACTTCGACACCTATGCGAGTGAGGTACCTTCAAATTCAAAATCTGTAGAAATAAGGTAGAATTAGACAAAACTATCGAACCTGACGCACTATTTCGAATTTTGTAGATAAATAATAATTGTATTATGTACTAGTTTTAAATATTAACACTTACATTATTTGAGCACCAAATCGTACTTAATATTTAGTCAAATATTGAATAGGGACTGTAGTTAGCACAATATTTGGAATTAGGAACCTAAATTCTAATTTTTCCGTCTCGTTGAAAGTCTACGATGCTCGTATGATGATGGAATCGCTTTCATCAGACTGACGTAATTGTTCTTAAAATTAACTCTAGAATCTTAAGACTTAAATAATTTTATTTCATGAATTATGTGGTTAATGCTTACGCAATATTTATTATTAAGTTATGAGTATGAAGTTTTAGTGCAATAATTTTATTGAAATTTGTATGAAATTTATGTTATTATAATATGTTTTGTTTGTTACGAGTGCGCAAGGTAAATGTAAAATGGAATTCGAGCATGTCTCATGAAATACGTTTTCAGTATTAATGTGTACGTAGGGTTATTACGATGTCATTATTTTCGATACATTTTCAATTGAAAGTGATTTTAATAGACTGTAGTTATCGAAAGTAATTTATTGTTACTTTTTAATTAATTTCCAAAATGATTCCAAGAATATTTAGTACCTATGTGAATTTAATGGATTTGTAAAGGTATCTTAATGCTGTCGTTGTAAATTAAATTTCTTGGCGTCCTTCTTAGCTTTAAATAGTTTAAAGTTATATTTCGTATTTTCTACAATATATTTTAGAGTTCAAACAAGCAGGTTCTAAGCAAACTGCTAGCCAAAAAATATACACAATAATTCAGGAAGAATGTTATTTTATCATTTCTACAAAAGTGGATTTATGCAAGAATTAATAAGGTATGATTCCTACATGCACAAAATATTTGTTGTTATAATATTTTTGACAATTGCTATTTTAAATATTACATAAGAAAACTTCGTTATAATAGTTACTTCTAAATTGTATATCTTTTAAAGTTGTTTGCCAAGCAATTTAAATTAAGTAGTCAATGTAGACTGGCCTAGTGAAATTTTACCTTTATTAAAATTTTAGTAAAAAAAGTGTCCAAAGATTTAAAATTTGAGGTCAGTGTGTTCTTCGATTACATGGAATTTATTATTGTCATTATATTGGATTCGTAAATAAGAATTAGATACCTGCTGGGTGTAATATGGCAAGCGGCTGGAAATCATTTATTTTAGGCCTTGTGGCGTTTACGCACCGGAAACCTTCGATCATATTATATTTCTGTAGATGTACTGTTGCCGCCTACAAAATGGCACCGGAAAAACAAGGCATATATGCCTTGTTTCACTCTCATTCGCATTCTCATTCTAACGAATTTGTATTTTATTGTAACTCATTAGGCGTCATTTTCGATACACTTTTTTCGGCATGAGTTGTTTCATTTCTGATTTTTCTTAGTCGTAAAATTTTACTGGGTGCAATGTTTTGTTCGATTTTGCATGGAACTGTGCTTCTACAGAAATATATGATCGAAGCCGGAAACTGAGATTAGCAATGATGGCGTAATACGACGTTAACCAATATAACACAAAATGTTACGTGACGTCATGTAAATTTCGCACAATTCTTTAGTTCAACTATAAGCCGCTCTGTTCAGCTGACATGGGTGTAATAAAATTGCTTGTTACAATAATTTTCGTAGCGTAGTGGTACGTCTATTGAATTTACCCACACTATCGTCATATGTGTTTAACCCTTTGACGCCTCGCGTCGCGCATCGAAGGTGCGCTCTGTGGATCCACGTCCGATGGAGGCGCTGTTCAATTTTTCATACATTTTGCTATCGTTTACGTAACGATAACTTTTTCGCAAGTGCTCGTACTAAGGCCACTGTAAGCCAATCCATTTTACGTTTACAGATTTTCTCAAATTTCTCAATTCAAATTTCGGTAAATGATATCTATAGATACGATTAAATGAACTTATTATGAATAGTAAAAAATACTGTTAAAATAATCAGTTATTATATTTCATGTAAATAATGGTCAAAAGTGGTGTCGCTTAATGGCGTCGTTGGCGATCTGGGCAGAAAATATTATTGACGCCTGTAGGCGAAGTTGGTGTCACAGTGTTAAAAAATATTGCCTGTTTCGAGAATGGTACATAAAAAAAAGGTTTTAGTAATATGTTCTTTGCGCCGTGATTTGTCCCACCATATTACCCTATTATACTTACCAATAACTGTTTTACTCATAATAATAGAAATCTTGACTCTTGTCAATTACTTCTGTGCTAATCGTGTTGTTAACTTTATCTATTAATTACTAAATTGTTGTAGTTATAGTTAAACTCATTGCAAACATTAGATGATGTATAATATATTTTTCCTTGTTTCTTCATAAATATTTTACACCGATATAAGCCTTCTTATTCAATGACTTACCTTACCCTGACTTCTGTGATCTTTGTTAAAGGCCACATTGTTTTCTTACGAAGAATTTGTACCAAAGGTTCCCAAAGTGGTGCAGGTGGACCTCCAGGGGCCCACGGGAGACTGACGGGAGACGAAGGCGTAGATTTTTTGTCGAGTTTTGGAATATGGTAGAAATATAGCTGCAGGCGGTTCACAGGAACCAGCTTAAATTTTGAAAGTGGTCTATGAGAAAAAAAAGTCATGAAACCTCTTATTTATACCTCTTATTTTACTACCATAGACAAACATGCATATAATATAATAGTACACTAGGAGCCTTACTTAAAAACGTTACTCAAGTTAATCTATGTTTGAAAATGCTCTCTCAGCTTCTCACTGACGGCAGTGATTACACGCGAAAACGAGACAGCGCTATTTTAGGCAAAGATTAACTTGAATATCGATTTTAAGTAAGGCCATACGTATTTACTATTTTTGTCTATGCTTAAGCGTATTTATACTTGAGCGGCGGTTTACATCTGAAAATATAAAAAAGTTTTCACTTCAAAAGTAGTACCCCCATATAAATGTATGTTTGTACCTACTGCATAATATAAAATAATAAATATTCGGGACATTTTTGCACACACGGTCATCTGACCCGACTACTTCTACTAAATCTAGTAGTCTAACTACTAAGTTAGTCTTGTAACTACTAAGTAAATGTTGTACTATGGCTGCCAGACTGATATACGTATTTTTTTTTAATACCTTACTAAATACATACTTATATGTTAACACCCAGATATGGAACAAATAATAGGTCGGGGAAAAAGTCTTTTCGTATTTTGTATGTATAAAGTTGTAGTAAAAATCTCATCGATTGTACTGTTTGTATCTGGCTGGTTTTGATACCATTAAAAATATGACATTTTAAAAAAGGAATACAAAAAGTTAAAAGCAATTTCCCGCCATTTTGCAATTGTTTTTTTGTTCGATAAAATGAGTGAATCTAACGAAGAAATTCGATATATTGTGAAATTTTATTACAAAAAACTGAAAAATGCGACACAAGCCGCGAATAAAATTTGTGACATTTATGGACCTAATGCAGTGTCATCAAGAGTAGCACAATGTTGGTTCAAGCATTTTCAGTCCAGGAATTTTGATGTCAAAGATGCAGCTCGCTCTGGTCGCCCTGTTACGGATAAAGTCGATGCCATTTCTGAAAAAGTGGACCAAGATCGGCATATTAGTAGTTACGACGTAGCTGAAGACCTGGGGATTGACCACAAAACAGTTTTGACCCATTTGAAAATAACTGGGTATACAAAAAAACTCGATATTTGGGTGCCACACCAGCTCACTGAAAGAAACCAAATGAATCGTGTACTCATTTGCGATTCTCTATTGAAACGTAAAGAAACCGAACCGTTTTAGAAAAGATTGATCACTGGTGATGCAAAATGGATCACCTACGACAAGAATGTGCGCAAACGATCATGGTCAAAGGGCAGTGAAGCACCACAGACTGTAGCGAAACCCAGATTAACACGTAATAAGGTGATGCTGTGTGTATGATGGGATTGGAAGGGCATCGTTCATTATGAGCTTTTACCGCCGGGCAAAACCATCGATTCGGATCTCTACTGCCAACAGCAGATGAGACTCAAACAAGAAATTGAGAAAAAACGGCCGGAATTGATCAACATAAAGAGTGTGGTCTTTCATCATGATAACGCCAGACCGCACACATCTTTGGCCACTCAGCAAAAATTTAGAGAGCTTGGTTAGGAAGTGTTAATGCATCCACCACATAGCCCTGACCTTGCACCCTCAGATTTCCACCTGTTTCGATCTCTTCAGAATTCTTTGGGTAGTGTTAGATTAACATCAAGAGAGGACTGTCAAAACTACTTGTTGCATTTTATTGATCAGAATTCCCAAAATTTCTACAGCAACGGGGTCATGTCACTACCTAAAAGATGGCAACAAGTTATCGAACAAAATGGTACATATATATTATAATTAAATGTAATTAAACTTGAAAAAAATATGTCTTGAATTTGTTTATAAAATACGAAGAAACTTTTTCCCCGACCTTATACAAATGTTCATCACATGTTCGTCTTAGACGGTAATCGAACCCACGCCCCCTGGCGCAGAAGGCAGGTTCACTACCAACTGGACCAACGGGCTACTAATCACGCCCCTCGATTTTTTCCAAACCCCCTCCGCCCTTTTGAGACTCACCTGATTAATAGACGATCTTTTTATACACCGCACTAGCCGCCACCGTTTGAAAGCGCATATACATATCATAGACCAGTGGAAATCGCATACTGTGCGATTCACACGTTCTTTCTTGCCTCACACCTGCAAAATGTGGAATGAGCTACCTTCCGCGGTGTTTCCTAGAAGTTACAACATGGGGTTCTTCAAAAGGCGAGTTAATAGTCTTAAAGGGTCGGCAACGTATTTGTGATGCCTCTGGTGTTACAAGTATCCATAGGCGACGGTGACTGCTTACCATCAAACGGCCCGTCTGTTTGCCACCTATGGCATAAATATATATGTATACACATATATATATATATATATATTCAAGCGCCTTGTTTAGTTTGTAGGATTAAACTCACACAAGACACGTTAATATTTTAAGTTAAGGTGATATGTTTCATGTTTGGCGGGAAATACAAATTTCAATCAGTTTTTTTGCCCTTGTAGCTAGGCCGGGTAAATATTGTGAAATGACACATATGTTTGCGAAAATTGTTGGTCGTTTTTTACATTATCATTTACAGCTATTAATCATTAACTCACCATATTACTTACATTTGGCAATAAACCGTTTGAAACAGCAAAAATTGGTTTATTGACAAATGTATGTAATAATGTGCATTGGAGTTAAATAACTTAACGCGAGTTTGTAAAGAATAATAATCAATTTTCGCAAAGATCATGATCGTTTACAATAATTACCCGGCCTAGCTACAAGAACAAAAAAACTGTTTGAAATTTGAATTTCCCGCCAAACGTGAAACGTTTCACCTTAAATAAAGAAATTTAAAATTGAAATTAAAACTTGATCAAATAAAAGTTACTAACATTTTCGAATTCTATATTTAATAATAGTACCAATATATTATGACTATCACTACATATTACAAAACAAAGTCGCTGACGCTGTCTGTCCGCCCCTATATATGCTTAAATCTTTAAAATTACGCAACGGATTTCAAAGCGGTTTTTTCAATAGATAGAGTGATTCAAGACGAAGGTTTGTATGTATAATACATGCATAATATTGTAGAAAAATACTGATAAAATTAGAGGTTTCTAATGAGTTTTCGTAAATAAACACATTTTTTTGCGCTTACTTTGCAAACGCTGGCTGAACCCCACGAGATAAATCAAAATAATGAACTACAGTATTGTATACCTTAAAATGGTCAACAAAAAAGTCCGCGATGGGATATGTCTATCTCTTAAGGATAACCCACAATAAACATTTTTTATCCTTTACATTTTACGGGAAAAAATGGCTTATTTACGAAGTGATTTTAAGCAATACAGCATTAATCCTTATCCAATTAAGTACCTTAAATACATTGTCCATTTGATATAGATCAATGAGGCCCTTTACAGCATGTAATTTAAAAGAATATTTCCGAAGATATTACAGATTTAAAATGCAGGGACATAGCGGTTGCAGCGGTACCAACCGGGGGGCGTTGTATATACAGACATTCTGTAGTATATTATTGCACCCGTGCGAAGCCGGGGCGGGTCGCTAGTACTACAATATGTCTAATGAAAATTACATTATACTTAATTTTTTTAAATTCTTGTCAATATTTACAAAGTGAAAAGAACTTTGGCACTACCAAGACATAAAATGTGTGGTCTAGTAGCACCGCAGAAGTTAAATTAGTACCTTGTGCCATTATAACAAATACTATTTCATTCACAGATCTTTATTAAAATAGACACCGCAAGCAAGTCAACTTGCATGAAAACCCAGCGTGCAGCATTTTTGTGCCAATTATGACGTCACGAGAGCAATGCAGTGGTAGTTTCACTCCAGCTGGGCTACGTTCAGGAGATAGAGTATTAGTTTTTTGTTGTTTTTCGCACTCGCCCTATGTACGGAAAGACTCAGATGCTTTCATAAGCTCACAATTTAGTATTGCCCCTCATCATCATTTGTAAAAAACAAATTATCAATTAGATCAGGAAAATAATGAATGAAACTTTTCATATAAAAATGACAGATAAACGTCAGTTTATTAACCATCGATTTCAACGGTTGTTTATTTGTAACGGAAGTGTTCGCTCAAATGCTCGGCACGGTCAAGTTCAGTCACGGTTGTTTTTCACACTGATGTTATAGGGGGTGTCCATTAATTACGTGAGGTGTTTTTGGTGATTTTTCAATCCCCTCTCCACCCTTGGTGAGATGTCGTGAGATTTGGCTCGACCCCCTCCCCCACCCCCTAATCTCACGTGAGATTTTTAAAAATGTGTATTTTCTTGTATTTTGTATATAACGTATTAGTATGTAATAAGTTGTAAGTATAGGATTTAACAATATTTTAGTGGAGAAAATATTTATAAACATGTTTTACCTAATTTAGCCCAGTTTTTTGCAATTTTACAGTATTTCTTGCGGGAAAAAATATTACGTGATATTTTCCGAGACCCCCTCTCTCCCTCACGTGAGATTCGGCTTGACCCCCTCCCCCCTCAAAACGCCTCACGTAATTAATGGATGCCCCCTTAGCGACGAAATAGTAAACTGAGCGTGCAAGACGTATCTCCTAAACGCAACCCTGCTTTTGAAAAGTTTAATCATCAGCCAGAAGACGTCCACTGCTAAACATAGGCCTCCCCCTTTAACCTCCACACTGAACGACATCTTGCCATCTGCATCCACTGCATGCCCGAGACTCTCACAATGTCGTCGGTCCATCTAGTGGGAGGCCTACCTACGCTGCGTCTTCCGGTTCGCGGTCTCCACACTCAAGAACCTTTCTTCCCCATCGGTTATCAGTTCTTCGAGCAATGTGGCCTGCACATTGCCACTTCAATTTAAAAAAAATTTAATAGCTATGTCGGTGACTCTGGTTCTTTGGCGAATATCTACGTTTCGGATTTTATCGCGCAAAGAAACTCCGAGCATAGCTCTCTCCGTTGCCCGTTGTGTGACTCTGAGTTTTTCCAAAAGGCCAACAGTTAAGGACCACGTCTCAGTACCATATGTCATCACTGGCAACACACACTGGTCAAAGACCTTTGTCTTCCGGCACTGTGGTATCTTGGACGAGAAGATGTCACGCAATTTCCCGAACGCTGCCCATCCGAGTTGGATTCTTCGGGCGACCTCTTTGCCTATGTTGGACTTTCCTAACTGAACAATCTGTCCAAGATAGGTGTAATGGTCATCAACTTCGAGAGTATCGTTCCCAACGATTACCGGTACGGGTACAACATGGACATTGGACATGACTTTTGTCTTGTCCATGCTCATTTTAAGACCCACCTGTTGGGAAAGGCTACTGAGGTTGCTGAGCATCGTGTTGAGGTTCTCCAGCGACTCTGCCATGATGACTATATCGTCGGCAAAACGACGGTGAGTGATGTATTCGCCATTGATGTTGATGCCGAACATTGGTGTTGTTTAAAAAGTTTACTAAGACGCAATTAGACATTTTTGCATTGACATCTGACGTGCCATTGGCAAGACGACGGAGATAACTGAATTATGTGGCATGCTAGTTGGAGCATTGATCCAACATAAAACATGCCACAGACACGCAGAGTAGTTGACCTCGCGGAATCTATCCTGATAAAGATCTGTGGTTATGCTCTAAGCTTTACGAATCACACGCGGCTTGCCTTCATAGCCAACTTATAAAGAAACGAGGAATGTAAAAACACACAAAACTAAAATAATCTCCTCTCCTGAAATAACTAAAAATTATGAAAAAAAAAAACATCCTTAGGCAGTCGGGTAAGAAGAGACCCAGTAGCCCTTTACACCAAAAAACTTGAAAGTGCGTGAGTAATTTACATAAACACTTATTTTAACTTATCAACACAAATTTTATCTTAGTGTAAATGATGATACATGAATTACTATAATATTTAATTATAACTTATATCTAGGAACAAAATATTTATTACATCTGTTCTTGTCTGATACGACTGGTTTGCCAACTGGTTCCACAACAAACTACCTCAATCCTCAAAATCTGGGTTTGTCTCCACGGGTCTTGTGATCAGACTGAATTAGCCACAGATCCCGGAGAGCTGTATCCACTGATACCGTGATCTGTTTCTATCAAAGAAACGAATTCATATTTTACCCGCTGTGTTTTTAATGGCATAGGTGGCAAACAAGCAGACGGACTGTAAGCCGGCTTTAGCTTAACATGTTATATTACATTTCTGGGGCAGGAAACCCGGCTTTAGCTATACATGTTTTGTTACATTTCTGGGGCAGGAAACCCGGCTTTAGCTATACATGTTTTGTTACATTTCTGGGGCAGGAAACCCGGCTTTAGCTATACATGTTTAGTTACATTTCTGGGGCAGGAAACCCGGCTTTAGCTATACATGTTTTGTTACATTTCTGGGGCAGGAAACCCGGCTTTAGCTATACATGTTTTGTTACATTTCTGGGGCAGGAAACCCGGCTTTAGCTTTACATGTTTTGATACATTTCTGGAGCAGGAAACCCGGCTTTACATGTCTTTACATGTTTTGTAACATTTTTGGCGCAGGAAACCGGGCTTTAGCTAAACATGTATTGTTAAGTTTTTGGCGCAAGAGACCCACCCGTTTTAAGGCTAACGCGACTTTGATAGTTGCCAATGCAATTTTTTACAATATTGTAAACAGTTTTTCCTATTGCTACTCCTGCATCTGTTGCAAAGTGGTCCTCGTAAACAAGTCTACGGTGAGCGCGCTCAGGAACAGCGGTATTGAGCGGTGTTGGTGTAAGTGCATCTCTACGAGTTCACCAAGAGTCGCAGAATAATCCGTGTGAACCATCTCTATCCCGTCCTCACAGAGAGTGAACGTGAGGTACTCTTCAGATGATTCGGCATACATATTCGACAGTCTGAAACGTGTAATTGATACTAGTTAAGGAGCCATTTCGCAACGGGCCAAGGAAAGAGCTATTCTTGGGATTACCTTACGGGACCGTAAGAGATATGAGTGGATTAGGCGGAAAACGAAGCTGAGAGACATCGTTGAAGTGATTGCGGGGAGATAATGGAGTTGGGCTGGCCATATAGCTCGGATGGACATTAATCGATGGACGAGACGCATCCTGGAGTGGAGACCGTGGGCAAACATTAGACCACGAGGCCGCCCACCGAAACGCTGGGTTGATGATATCCGAAGACACGCGTGTCATAACTGGATGCTCAAAGCAGAAGATCGCAGGTCGTGGAAGAAATTGGGAGAGGCCTATGTCCAGAAATGGAGGACGAGAGGCTAAAGAAAAAGAAGAAAGAGGTATTTATCGATTACGTAAGCAACAAAACGGCCCCACCCGTTTCGTGCTGGGTGATGATTTGGGGGTAGCAAAGTAAAGACCAAGCGTCTTTACTTTGCTTATTTTTTATGACATGGGGGATGGGGGGGTCTGGATGTTTACGTCAGCAATATTTATTTCCTTTTTTTTTATCTGCAAAATGCATTTGAACAAGTATGGCATGGCAACCCTACTTGTCTATGCTTGAAAGCGAAAAGCGAGTTTAAGGATTCCCCAATAAAGATCATGAATGACAATGAAAAAACCTGAACAGATTTTAAAAAATACTAATGTTCACGCTTTGCTTCTACTAGAGCTTTGCTTACTTCTGCTGATAAGCGGAGGGAGGGGAGGAGTTAAAATTACTAAAATTCTGCTTACGTAATACGCGAATGGCCCCAACTAGCGATGTGAACAAATCTTGGAAGATCTCCATCTCAATTTTAACCTACTTCTAAATTGTCGTATCAATATGAAACTTTGCAAGTATTAAGGTATCCTGATACCAGATCATAATACAATCATTTGATTTCATTGAACTGGCCCCCGATTCTACTAAACCAATTGTTTTTCAATTGTTAATGAATTGGCTCATTTATCTACTTCTTTTGACTCTATATATACCAAAAGTGTCAAATGGGTAATTTTTGAGGCAATTCATTAACAATTTAAAAACAATTGCTTTTTCACTTTTGACACTTTATCTATAACAAGAGTGTCAAAAGGGCAATTTTTGAGGCAATTCATTAACAATTTAAAAACAATTGGTTTAGTAGAATCGGGGCCCTGACCTCATGATGGAGCCAGGAAGTGGATGGTGTAACTCTTCAACAAAGTGATATTTGTTTTTTAATATTAGTAAACTTACCTATAGTTTTTATGGCCCGTGCGGTCTATCTTATATCCTAACAGCATGTAGACAACGTCTCGATACTCTTGCGCAGACGAGGTAAATTCTTCTTTCATTCTGAAATTACAAACATATTGCTAAACACTGTTTTAAACCATTACGGTTGTTCACTGCAGTTATATGATTATTAACGAGACATTTACCGTGATAAGGTTGGGGTTACGCCTCCCGATATTTCGGCGCATTTACATGCACCATGTTCACGGGAAGACAGCTACAGCCTCGACACATACCCACACCACTCCATCCACAACCTTATCACGGTAAATGTCCCGTTAATAATCATATAAGGGCGCATCCATTAATTACGTGAAGATTTTAAGGGGGTCGAGCCGAATCTCACCCAATCTCATGTAGGGAGAGGGATGAGGGGTAGTAAATATCACGTAATATTTTTTCCGCAAGAAATAGTGTAAAATTGTGAGAATTAAAACTGGGTTAAATTTATTACCACATGTTTCTTCACTAAAACATATTGCTAAATCCTACACAACGTATACAGTGTAACGTATTTACACAAAGAATACGCATTTTGAAAAATGCGAGATTAGGGGGTGGGGAGAGGTTACAAGCCAAATCTCATATCTCACCAAGGTGTGTGCGTGTGTGTGTGCGTGTGTGTGTGTGTGTGTGTGTGTGTGGCCACAAAATCACCAAAATCGCCACACAAATTAATGGATGCCCCCTAATTGTAGTCAAGATATTGTTGTTGTAACTTTGTTTGTAAATTAGACACATTATCATAGCTATACGACTACCTTTTATGCCTGAAAGAATAAAATTATGCATGTGACATTTTAATACTTACAAGGTTACGCGAAAAGAGTGCACTAAGCCGAAAAGAGTCTGTTGTACTCATCATTAGAATGATTTTTACTATGGGACCAAATGTGGAATCGCGAAAAAATATCAGCTGTTCCATACATATTGTCGAGTGGCTGTGAAATTTTTCTATGGTGTTCCATAGAAAAATGTCAATGTGTTAGCTGTTGCTAATATATTTTTTCACGATTTCAGGGTTGGTCCCATATTCAAAGTTGTTCATAATGATGGGTATAAGAGCCGTAAAAGACACGTCAACTTGGCTGACGTCAACCTACGAGAGAAAAAGAGAGGGAATTATATTCTCACTCTTAGTCTCCTGTTGGTTAGACGGCGGTTCGTCAGCCATGTTCGACACGTCTGTTACGGCTATAATGATCCCCTTCTCCCTTCCATCTATATAAACTTCTTCGGCTAGAGAATAAAACTAAGCTATAACAGGCAGGCAGTGCCGTAAATAGGGCTGTGCCAGCGGTGCCCAGGCACAGGGCGCAGACTCTGGAGGGGCGCAGAAATGACCACACCAGGACCAACTTTTGTTTTCAAGGGCGCAGTTATAGAAGCTAGCACCGCATAAAAGGCTAGTTACGGCACTGCAGGTAGGGGACTGATCGGGGAAAGCTAAGATGCATAAATATATACATAGCTCAGTCTGAAAGTGCTTAATTGTCACTATTTTCCTCGTAAAAATTATAGCACAGACTATAAATAGACGATTATGTTTATAACTATGACCAAGGTATTTATGAATATGTAGTATCCATATTATCGTCATCATTATCATGTTCCCACTGCTAGGTCATAGACCTCTCTCAGAGAGAGAATGGGCCTATATATGGAACACTCAGGCATTCTTGGACACTGGGATTGAAAAACTGGATGAATTTGCGTTGAGCCATTTTTTGACTGTCTGATTTTATTAACCAACTTCCAAAAAGGAGGAGGTTATCAATTAGACTGTTTTTTTTATGTTTGTTACCTCAGAACTTGACTGGGTGAACCGATTTTGATGATTCATTTTTTTATTTGAAAGCTGGTTGCTTCCCGTGTGGTCTCATTTCAATTTGGTCCAGTTCTGATGAACTCGGTTTTTTATATTGAAAATTATTTATTTGTTTGTTACCTCAGAACTTTCGACTGGGTGAACCGGTTTTGATGATTCTTTTTTTATTTGAAATTTGGTGCTTCCCGTTTGGTCCCAATTTGGTACGGTTCTACTATGTTTATTTTTTTTTACAATGTATGTAACAATTAAAAAGTCATTTCATTCAAATATTACAAGAGACATCTGTCGGACCACCTCAGTACTAAATCAAGCATGCGTTCTCTAAAACCGATTGTGCCTAATTAATGCACGCGCTATGGGATAGAGGGCGCATATTTGGTCCAGTTTTGACATTTTTATAAAGACGGTTTTTCATATTTATACCTTGTTCATAGGTTTCAAATTATTATTCACAAAATAAGAGAAATGGGGACACATAATAAGAATGAGGGCTAACATTATGGAGTCAATTAAAATTGCTGTCATAAGTTTTCTAATAGTTACTGAGATTAAAGTAGGATCAAAGAGGCTGCCCACCCGAATGCCCATAATGTATTGGTTTACTGTCAGCCCTCACTTTTTGCCACAGCCGACATGCGTTTTAAAAACTACTTTTTTTCCGCAAAGCTGTATTAATGACAACTATAACAATGCTGACAACAACTTAGAATCAAGAAGTCGGACTCACAATTTTACTATACTTTAAAACGTGTGTGTGTGACGGACCTTACTCGTTTGGTTCACTGGCCTCGTCCCTTAAACACAATTTATCAATGTGACCTCCGGTATAAGTGCAGTACAATATTATATGTAAATAATATTATGTACATTATGGAAACTGACGTGGTTTTCACACATTTTATTTATATTACACGGGAATTACTCACGTAAGATTAGGCCGGATACTCCGACTATAGTTTCAACCGCATACGGCGGTCTTTATCAAGGTGAATGCGCGCGCGCGGCTGCACTGTGCAAAGCGAGACGCAGCCGCGCGCGCGCGCATTCACCTTGATAAAGACCGCCGTATGCGGTTGAAACTATAGTCGGAGTATCCATCCTAATCTTACGTGAGTAATTCCCGTGTAATATAAATAAAAATATATTATGTACATGTACAAATAAATAACTTTTATCGAGGGTTATTTTTAACAGGCTTCAAAAAAGGAAGACGGTTCTATGTTCCACATTATTTTATTTTTAACCGACTTCCAAAAAGGAGGAGGTTCTAAATTCGACTGTTTTTTTAATGTTTGTTACCGCAGAAATTTCGACTGGATGAACCGATTGTGATGATTCTTTTTTTATTTGAAAGCTGATGCTTCCCGTGTAGTCCTATTTCAATTTGGTCCAGGTCTGATATTTTAATGGAGTCGGTTTTTTTTATATTGATAATTATTGTATGTATGTTCTCCGATTTCTCCGCCAACTGTTGAACGATAAAAAAAATAATCTTTTGTTTGGTAGGATTTACTTCCAATAAGGTCCCATTGTCACCAAGTCAGGATCTGATGATGGGATCTCAGGGAAATCGAGGGCAACCCTCAAATTTTATAGGCACTTAGTTTTTCATATATTTATGAAGTCGGTTTTTAATGTAATCCACTTGTTTTTGTAGTTTTTAGGTACAATACATGAATTTACTTCTATAAGTAAATCACTTTTAGCGAGGATTAGCTTTTAGCTGAAAACTGTATACAATCAATGATGGCCTCCTAGCTAAATCCGGGAGTATCTGGAAACTTCAAAATCTCAAACGTGACAAGCTCCGGCAAACTGCACGATTTTTTAAATCCGTAGTGTTCCGGAAGTCGAAAAAAACAATTGAACGAAAAAAAGTTGGCTTTCTAAATTCGTTTAGAATGACTATCATACAAAAGGAACAGCTTAAAAACAATTTAAAAATATCATATTTTTCTTTCAAAATAAGTAAAACGAATTTCCATCTCAAATTATGGATTGCACAATTTTAAGGCGGTTTTTTTTAAGTGAAAACTTCTTTAGGCGCGTTGAGCACTTTTAGGTGAACAAAAATCATGGGACTCGCGTCATCGTACCGTGTATTTTAAAACAGCGCCATCTCTTGTAGAATAGGTGAATTACTACTTAAGTTTTCATTTATGACATTCAGTCTTATAACAAAAAAAATTTGTTCTGTAACACCTTTGTTTACCTTTTTGATCTCGAATTTTGAACTCGGGTATAGATAGTTGTTTTTTTTTTTTTAGGTGACGTCGATACATTAAAAATCTAGTTCTACCTTTTGAGCTTGATGCGACTATTTTCGAGTTGCTGTCTCAGCTGCTGGGATTCCTCGGAGCACATTTTCGATCCCCCCTCGCGTAGCGCAGCTTTCAGCCTTTTGATCTGTAACACAAGTAGGCAGGCGTACCTTCTATGCTTTTAGCAGCTCACTGTTATCACTGTGACTCACCGTCTGTGACTGTCACGGACGGTGAGTCACAGTGATGACAGTTAAGTTTTCAGGGCCGAATTTAGAAGTCTGGAGGCCCTTGGGCAACAAAGACTTGGAGGCCCCTTATAATTTTTTCATAGACAATTTTTTTTACTTCCAACAATTAATTACAACTTAATTGCAAGACAAATCAAATTCTTTGAAGAATGTTTTTTTTTATATATATCTGGGACATTTTTGCACACACGGTCATCTGACCCCAAACTAAGCAAAGCTTGTAATATGGCTGCCAGAGACTGATATACGTACATATAAGGTCGGGGAAAAAGTATCTTCGTATTTTATAAACAAATTCAAGACATATTTTTTTCAAGTTTAATTACATTTAATTATAATATATATGTGCCATTTTGTTCGATAACTTGTTGCCATCTTGTAGGTAGTGACATGATCCCGTTGCTATAGAAATTTTGGGACTTCTAATCAAAAAAATGCAACAAGTAGTTTTGACAGCCCTCTCTTGATGTTAATCTAACACTAGCCAAAGAATTCTGAAGAGATCGAAACAAGTGGAAATCTGAGGGTGCAAGGTCAGGGCTATATGGTGGATGCATTAACACTTCCCAACCAAGCTCTCAAAATTTTTGCTGAGTGGCCAAAGATGTGTGCGGTCTGGCGTTATCATGGTGAAAGACCACACTCTTTCTGTTGATCAATTCCGGCCGTTTTTTCTTAATTTCTTGTTTGAGTCTCATATGCTGTTGGTAGTAGAGATCCGAATCGATGGTTTTGCCCGGCGGTAAAAGCTCATAATGAACGATGCCCTGCCAATCCCACCATACACACAGCATCACCTTATTACGTGTTAATCCGGGATTCGCTACAGTCTGTGGTGCTTCACTGCCCTTTGACCATGATCGTTTGCGCACATTCTTGTCGTAGGTGATCCGTTTTTCATCACCAGTGATCAATCTTTTCAAAAATGGTTCGGTTTCGTTACGTTTCAATAGAGAATCGCAAATGAGTACACGATTCATTTGGTTTCTTTCAGTGAGCTCGTGTGGCACCCAAATATCGAGTTTTTTTGTATACCCAGTTTTTTTCAAATAGGTCAAAACTGTTTTGTGGTCAATGCCCAGTCCTTCAGCTACGTCGTAACTACTAATATGCCGATCTTGGTCCACTTTTTCAGAAATGGCATCGACTTTATCCGTAACAGGGCGACCAGAGCGAGCTGCATCTTTCACTTCAAAATTCCCGGACTGAAAACGCTTGAACCAACATTGTGCTACTCTTGATGACACTGCATTAGGTCCATAAACGTCACAAATTTTATTCGCGGCTTGTGTCGCATTTTTCCCTTTTTTGTAATAAAATTTCACAATATATCGAATTTCTTCGTTAGATTCACTCATTTTATCGAACAAAAAAACAATTGAAAAATGGCGGGAAATTGATTTTTACTTTTTGTATTCCTTTTTTAAAATGTCATATTTTAATGGTATCAAAACCAGCCAGATACAAACAGTACAACCGATGAGATTTTTACTACAACTTTATACATACAAAATACGAAAAGACTTTTTCCCCGACTTATTATATATTTTTAAATACATACTTAAATAGATATTAACACCCAGACATAGAACAAACATAAATATTCATCACACAAATGTTTGTCCTAGATGGGAATCGAACCCACGCCCCCAAGCACAGAAGTTAGGATCACTACCAACTGAGCCACCGGGGCAGTCAACAATAATTCATATATGTACATATAAAAGGAAAATATGTTCTCTTATCAGAAATTGTATGTTTTTTATTCTAAAAGGTATGTTTTTTGGCCCTGTAAGTTTTTATCATATAAAATGTAACAAATAACCTCTTCTTGTGCAGCTTCGAAATCATGTTGGATTTTTTTCTGCGCTTCGGCTGCAGGGTTGTCAGCAAGATGTAGAATCTGAAATAGAAATATATACATGACTATAACTCACGAACATTCGATCCGGTCAAGTCAATCCTGGGATCCTGGTAAAGCCCGTCGCAGACCATGCGCAATAGGCGGTGGTGCGGTTTTTTGACATTTCTATGTTTACCTTTTTGATATAGAATTCAGAACTCTGGTATAGATACATAATACCTTAAACTTTGCCCGACACATTAGACGATCGAGTGTAATATATTGTGGAGCGAGCGTTTCCGTAGGATAATCATTGAGCACTGGGGCCAGAGTTCAAATGTAAATAGCCATTCGCGTGGCGACGCGCACCCGGTTCGATCCTTGGCCCTCCACCTCCTTGACTTATTTAGTACCTGAATAAATTATGTGCAGTTTCGATACCGTAGTTCAAAAACGAAACGAAAGATACACAATATATACATATAAATATACATACACATACATATACATACATGTATATAACATTCCGGGAATCTTTCCCTCCACTAATGGTCTTTTAGTTTAAGTTTTTATATAGTTATTTCAAGTTTTAGTTTCTAGTTAGTATTTTAAGTTTTCGTTAATTTCCTGCTTATATATATATATATACACACACAACATACCTACATATACACACACTCATATACGTACATGCAAACACACTACATACGTCCCAACATACAAGCATACATAAAGCTATTTATCGCTTACTTTTTAAGAGTTTTTTTTTTTTTATATTTGTTTGTAATTTTTATTATTTAGCTCATGTTTTGTCTTTTGGTGTATATCATTCATCAGTGTGGGAATAATGAATGGTAACGTTCTTCTTTCGTAGAAATTATGTACTCTGGGTATCACTAACATATTTTGAGACATTTTCCTAGTTACTGTTTTATGTGACACTGGTATTTGAAATTCCGTGTTATTATATTAATAAGGCTCTATTAATAAGGACAAATGCACTCTAGTATATACTGGAATAATATTACAAAACTCAAAGATATCAATAATATTCTCTTTTTACTGTTTTTTAATATGTTTTTGGACTATAAGTTTTAGTAATCGGACTTGTAAGTTATAAATTTTATCAATGTATGTTTTAAATGTTCGTCCATAGCTAGTGATACCATATGATATAAATGATTCCGCCATAGCTATATACATAGTTCGTAATATTTGAAATGGTATCTTAGTCTTTATAATGTTAAATTTAGCTAGTATCACCCTAAGCTTAT
Source organism: Agriopis leucophaearia (assembly GCA_949125355.1). Taxonomy (NCBI): domain Eukaryota; kingdom Metazoa; phylum Arthropoda; class Insecta; order Lepidoptera; family Geometridae; genus Agriopis; species Agriopis leucophaearia. The sequence goes on from OX421278.1 coordinate 9,834,844, forward strand.
CACATACTGATTCAACGTGATGTTCTCCAATTGGAGAGGTTAATCAGCTTCAAAAATTAGGTCTTTTCTTGCTGTAATTGGGCTCTGGGGGATCTCTGCCCCTAGGGAATTTGAGTTGCGAACGCCCGCCCGGTACTATTCGACCGGGCGTCGTTTCAACGCCCTCTGTGGACCTATGTCCTGTGGGATGGTGGAGGGGCGAGTGACCGGCCGGTGCCGTCCGCCCGTCGGCGCTCAAGTTCTCTCCCTTAGACTAGAGTGGTCTGGTGGCTCTCATTTTTCATGATGGGTTTTAACCATGGCTTTCTTCGGTCCCGTCCGGTGTGGGTCTCGCACACTAGCTTGCTTTTCATTTGCTGTACTGATTACCTTAGTCTGCGATTGCGCAGTGTTGCCGATACGTTCTATGTGCGCCTGGAGCGAGTCCCGCTGTGTGCGCAGCTTGTGCACGTCTCGGCGCGCCGACTCCGCCTCCTCGCGCCACTTGCTCGCTTCCGCACGTAAAGTCTCTAACGCTGGAAGATAACACAACGGTACAATATTCATCATCATTTCAGTAATAGGACGTCCACGACTGGACATAGACCTCCCCTGTATATGATATTTAAGTATATTTTACTTTTAATAAATCAAACTCCATATCCGATAGCCTATTAAGAGTTTATATCAATTAAGTTTAGACCTTTGGCTTGCTATGTTTACCTTTAGCTTGTTGCGCGGGATCTGTGCTGGAGAGCAGATCGCGGTAGGCTTGCAACGACTTCTCGAGCTGTTCCACACGCGCCGAGAGCAGCGCGGCGCTGCCTGCACCCTCTTCACCCGATAGGGTTACTGTCAACTCCTTTTCGTAGCAGTCTAATTGGTTTCTGTATATAAGGTACTAATTTTAGTATTAGATTTTTTCATTCATTCTACATTTAAGATCGTAGTTCTGGTCGGTGGAGTAAATTCCAGGCTTGATGGTCTTTTGCCAGCGTTTTCACCTCCCTGTACGACATGACATTTGCCTTCTCTTTTATTTGGTCTACGAATACCCTTCTTGACCTTTCCAGTCCTCTCTTTACTTCTACCTTTCCCTCTATGATGGTTTTCATTAATTTGTCATGTCGTACAAGGTGGCCAAAAATCTTCCCTCTTCTAGTATTCGATTTTATCATACTAATATTATGAATGCGATAGTGGCCAACCGGTAACATGTGCGCTTTACAAACTGACGGCGCCTGGTTCGATCCTCAGCCCGGCATCAATGACTTATTTAGTACTTATATAGATTATGAGTAGTTTCGATGCCATTACTGAAAAACGGTGAAGGGAAACATTGTGAGGAAATCGATAAGTCCAAAGACCTCAATAAGTTATAATAACATACAAAATTCACCAACATGCACTGGGCCAGTATGGTGGATTAGGGCCCACCCTTCCTCCCTCTCTCTCTCTATGTGAGAAGTCCTGTGTCCCAGCAGTGGGAACATGATAGGCTGATACTGATTATGACTGCAAAAATGTATAGTTGGTTGTCGGTTTGTTTTTCCTTCTTTCATGCAGCAGCAGAGCGAGAGAGATATTCGGAGGGCCGGAGAGTGACATACAATACTTTTTATCTAGGAAAAACATACGGAGAGTGGAAAGTGTCGTGTGGGAACTATAATAATCAAATAAAAGTAAAAAACAACGAAAGTATGTACATGATAAAATTACCTCAATGCCTTTAGATACTTACCACTTTTATTTGTGAATTTAGTGCTTCGTACGCGTAGTTTTTCATATAAACTTTCAGCCCTTTTTTCCTCCCTTAATCCGGCCCTTTCGCAAAATAACATAGCCTGTACTTCAATCTGGTCATAGCTAAGCAGATTCGTGAAAACCGCATTTAAATCCGTCCAGTGGTTTAGGAGATGGAGGAAAAACATGTTCAGCTGCTTATTTTAAGACGTGTGTATTTTTTTATATCTCGTATATTTTTTTTAATCTATTTTTTTTTACATATTGTCTTTTGCCTGGCCTTCTGACCACCGAAAATCCACAGAGCACCTACTAAAAAAACTTACCAAGTTTTGCCGCCACCTAAATTTTGCCGCCCTAGGCGGCGGGCTTTCTTGTCCTATAGGGAAATCCGCCTCTGATTGCTGTTTACCTGTAGCTGTCCCGTTCCCTGGTGATGAGGAGCAACCGTTTCTGCAGTCGATGTATGAGGCTCTCCTGGTTCTTGCGGACGGTCACGAGGTCGTTCAACTTGCCTGTGGCCTTGTCACGCTCGTACTTTAAGGTGGTTATTTCCTGGTTTGAAATGAAATAATAATCAATATAAAAAAAAACAACTTCATCAGAACTGGACCAAATTGAAATGGGACCAATAAGGGAAGTACCAGCTATCAAATAAAAAAAGAATCATCAAAATCGGTTCACCCAGTCAAAAGTCCTGAGGTAACCAACATAAAAATAAAATAAAAAACAGTCGAATTGATAACTTCCTCCTTATTGGAAGTCGGTTAAAACTATAAAATAAAACATTGCATACATTTGGGAAATAGAGCAAGAAATGCGAGATGAATAGAGCAATAGTAGCCTCAATAGGTAGCATGTTCGCTTTACAATCTAACGGCACCCGGTTCGATCCACCATAAACACATGACACCATAAATACTGAGCTCAAAACCAAATTTAGTTTACAAGTATCAAACGGTTTGATTCTACGCTCTTATCCGTACTGCCAAGGATTGGAACAACCTGCCGGCTTCCTTATTTTCTGAGAAATAATCTGGGCCTTTTTAAGGCAGAGTGAATAGGTATCTTCTAAGTCTGCGTGCGTCATCTTCGACCATATTGTTACTTACCAAACAGGCGAGTTGGTCAAAGCCGGATTTAATCGAGATAAAAAAAAATGTTTTTTTGATGTTTTTCTAGTGTAATTCCGCTTCTACGTAGCTTCAAGTACAATAAGGAATATGGGATAAATTTTACTCGGTAGATATTTTTAATGAAGTTAATTTAATTAAGTTTAGTTTTGCCTAACCTGAAATAAAATATTAATTATATAAAAGAGAAAATTAACCTAAAGACAACAGTTATAACAGTAAAACAAATTTGAAGATGGACTTCCGCACAGTAACGCCTGATTCAAATAACTATTCAAAAAAGCGATAATGTATATATCGTACCTCAGTCAACAGCGCCACTTGAGAATGTGCCTGCGAGCTGGCCGCGGTGGCTGTTAGTTGTGAGTTGAGGGCAGAGTCCAGGACCGTGGAGAGAGCTCGCGCGCTCTCAACTCCGTGCGCACGCGCCGTGCTCTGCCAATCCTCTAGCGCAGACTCTACTGACGATAACTTCACCTGCAACCGGGGAAATTACAATTACTGACACCACAATATATGTTTTTAACCGACTTCTAAAAAGGAGGAGGTTATCAATTCGACAGTGTTTTTATTTTTTTATGTTTGTTACCTTAGAACTTTTGACTGGGTGAACCGATTTTGATGATACTTTTTTTATTTGAAAGCTGGTGCTTCCCGTATGGTCCCATTTCAATTTGGTCCAGTTCTGATGAAGTCGGTTTTTTATATTGATAATTATTACAAGCTTTTATTCAACTTTCCCTGTTAGTTAGTATGTATGTTCGTACATTTGGATGTGTGAGACAAATTTTGCAACTGAATTTTAGACCAGTTATCCCCAACCGATTGAGCTGAAATTTGACATACTTATGTAAGTTCGGTGACAATGCAATATTATGGTACCATCAAGCTGGTCTGATGATGGAGACAGAAGGTGGCCATAGGAACTCCTAAACGAAACGACGTAACCCCATCGAGTTTGGTTTCGTTGGATTTGTCTTCCCAAGCACTTTGGTCCTAGATGATAAATTCAATATGGCGGACGACCCAAGATGGCGGACAAAACGTTTTTATCTACCATCATGATATGTGTATCAAATGAAAGGGTTTGCTGAGAAGAATACGAAAAAGCTTGTTTTTAATAAGTGTGTATTTAAAAATATATTTTTACGTATATCAGTCTCTAGCAGCCATATTACAAGCTTTGCTTAGTTTGGAGTTCGATGATCGTGTGTGCAATAATGTCCTAGATGTCCCAGAAATGACTCAAAAACCAACCTGTGTTTGGAAAATAATGATATTTATTTTCAGCTGTTCAGTGACGCGTCTAGGGTGGAATTGACCTATTTACATGCTCATATTCTATTATTTTCACTAACTATAGCACTACAAAACAAAATCCCATGCGCTATACTTAATACTAGGTAATAATAACTATCAATAAAAAAATAAATATAAAAAACCGACTTCATAAATATGACAGAACTGAACCAAATTGAAATTGGACTACACGGAAAGCACCAGCTTTGAAATAAAAAAAGAATCATCAAAATCGGTTCCAGTCGAAAGTTCTGAGGTAACAAACAATAAAAAAAAAGATGGGAACCTCCTCTTTTTGGAAGTCGGTTAAAAAGGTACAAACTCCTTTCATCAAGCCCATTTCTAATTCTATGAAAGATAGATAAGATAGAGTGCATACCTTAGCTTCGTGCAACTCTTGCTGCACGGGCTGCAGTACATTGATGCGGGAGGTGAGCTGGTGTACTTGTTCCTCCAGCAGTAGCTTGTTGCAGATACCGTCACGGAGAGACCGTTCACTCGCACGTAGACGGACCACTTCCTTCTCTAGATCCGCCATGTTGCTCAGGCGTTTTTGGGCGGTCTGCAATAGAAGAAATGGCTTACACATTTTCAGCCTACTATGTTCCCACCGCCAGGCCTGGCGCACTCCGCACTTTATAAAATGAAATTTATTCACAAAAAATAGGGTTATACATTGGTTTTAGGTATTTTATATTTAGTTCTTCTATTTTGCCGTTACTCAGCATGTGAATTTAGTCAAAAATAAATATATATTCTGAAGAAAAAAAAAAAGGAAAGTATACAATTCTATGTTCGATGTGTGTGGTCAAAATTAATATTAGTAGATTAGTAGGTGGTATGTCAAAAGAAGTAATTTGAGTTAACAAAAATGTATCTATGTCAAAGTATACAATGATTATGTCAAATACTTGATTACAATATTACCTTAATATGTCAAAATAAAAATAAGAATTTGATTAAAGTAAAAAGTTTACGTAGTAAGTCACAAAAAAAAACGAGAAGAGAAAAAACTAGTGTCTATGTCAAAGTATACAATTATGAAGTCTAATTTTTGATTACAATATATTAAATTAAGATGACAAAATAAAATAATAATTAGAACAATATTTACTTTAGGTATGAAGCTACAAGTAGTCGACTTGTCGGACTTGCCGTGCCCGCTGCCGCGCAATAGACGGAAAAAAACGCAATAGACAGAGGCTAGCAGTCTAGGTTGTTAGCGCTCGCACGTCCTGAATTGCACTTTATTGTGTAGTAGCAAGAGTTGCTACTTATTTAAATGATTTTGCGGAGTGAATCTTCTGTACATGTACTTATATTTATTCTGTGCCACCGCTTGGACACAGGCCTTCGTTTAGAGAGAGGATGGGGCCTAATACACCATACGGGCCCAGTGCATGTTAGTGAATGTCACATCGTTTCCCTCACGTTGTTTCCTTTCACTGTTTTTGAGCATTTTTTTTTTTAAAGTACTTATTAAGTCATTGATGCAGGATCGAACCGAGTGTCAGATTGTAAAGCGCACATGGTACCACTTGACCACCGTCGCTCCTAAACGGGTTATTAAACTGATTACACATTACACAGCTCTTTTAGGACAGGAGGTGTTGGAGAGGTGATGATGATCTAAATAATTCTTTGCTTTATACCTGACTATAGCAAAAAGCAAGGTTGTGATTTGCAATATCTGTCAACTACTCAAGCAAGCCTTTGATAAATTATGTAGCTTATGTCGTCGCTCCATCTAGTTGGATGCCTACCTAAGCTGCGTCTTCCGGCTTATAGTTTCTACTCAAAAACCTTTTTTTTTCTATCGGTTTTTCTAGCGATGTGGCTTTTCCATTGCCACTTCAAAATTTAATAGCTAGTTCGGGAATGAAACAGTATAATTAGGCTAATAAATATTATTTTTATAAATTATAGATATATTTACCTTAGCTTGTGTCTGCCAGTCTTTATAAGAGTCCCGTTCATACTCCAGCTCCTTGAGTTTGCTGGTGACCTGCTGCAGCTCAAATGTCATCTTTTCCAGCTGATTCCTCAGTGAGGTGCACTGGTCAGCCCTGCTTGTCTGTTTGGCTACTTCTTTCTTAAGCATCTCTACTTCCGATTGCGCGCCTTCTAATGCCTATAAATAAAATTAATATTCAGCATTTTCTAATCTACCGTCTAAACATTTTTAGCCAAGATGGAACTGATGGATAAATGCTTTTTTGCTATTTTTTTTTAATATGGCGAAGATGCACCTAATTTTGAATACTAAAACTTAAAAAGTTACTTAAAGTTAATTTACAGCACAGACTATTATTATGTGTGACTACACTATTTCCATTCGTTTATTTCCTTTGACACCTACAGTAACATTGTTAAAACCTAAATAAAAACATTTTAAAAATGTTTCTGTATGGGAAGGCATTTCAGTATATCACTTAATATAAATGTATTATTAAATCGGTATGGATGTATGGAATAGAGCCTGCTGTGTGGTACCGCTAGTCATTCCAATGTGAAAACCTTAAGGATATTAAGACGCTCTTTCCCGACTTTTAGCAATTATGGTCATTCTAGATTAAGTGTGCATACCTCCATGGTTAGCTTAAAATTATAAAAATGGTGTCATAACAAAATTGAATGTTTTATCTAGGAAACCCATGAGACCGAAACACGATTAAGCACATTTCGCTTGATAGAAAAAAAATATCAAAGTAGCACTGATTTGCGCTTTTATCTCTGTTTTTTTGGATTCATTCAATTACCTATTTATGAAATTATGTCTGCGATATCTTGATATATAGATTTCATAATTATTAAGGAAACCGGTGAGGTACACTGTACATTACATTACAGCTATACTTTTCGAAAAATATGAGAAAAACCCCAAAAATAGAAGTAGCGAAACGCACGACTGTGTGTAAGAGCCATGATTTTGCTCCGCTAAATGCGACTTTAATTCAATAAACCAAGGATAATGGTCATCTATAGTAATAAGCGTTGCTTAAAAGTGGGAATACCTCGCCTTAAGGATCCAAAACAATGTGTTGTGCAATATCACTGCTGCACTTCGGTATGATGAAACATCAGTGATTCTGTTGTTGATGTCTGTAGTTATAATAGCACGCAAATGAAGATCTATACGACAGCGTAAATACCTGTAGCAGTTCGTCCATGTCCTTCTTCATCTCCGAGATTTGATCCTTGCTGCTGACATTTGCATCCAGCAGCTTATCCTTAAGGTCAGCGATCTGCTTGTGCAGCTCGGTCTTCTCCTTGTCCCACTGAGCTTTAGCCTCTTTATGCTCTTTTACAGTCTATAAGAGATATTAAATAAATTAAAAACAAAATAACAACAGACTTCAAACGAACTTCAATAAACGGGATTTATTCCCTAATTTTCCACCCTTGATGATATGAAGAGATTTCACCTAGAGATGAAATATTTTATTTTATTAAAATAATCATTGAAATCGGTTTACAATAGGCGAAGATATCTAGTAACATAGACAAAATAATTAGAAAGTAGGTTAATTTTTATTTTTTTTTTTTATCCTAAAGTGAGGCACGCACCACTTCAAATCTAAAAAAAAATGGTCCTTTTCTTGCGCTATTAGATCTGATTGTATATTGTAAAAAGTACTGTAATTTTGGTAGTCCAAAAGGAGTCGCCGATAGAGATAGCTAATAGTCGCGATCACAATCCGAACCAAGAAAGGACATCTAAAATAATTATCAATATAAAAAAACGTCCAGAACTTCAACAGTCCAAATTTTGAAATGGGATCACACGAGAAGCATCAGCTTTAAAAAAAAAAACATCAAAATCGGTTCACCCAGTCGAAAGTTCTGAGGTAACAAACATTTTTTTTTTTTAAAACAGTCGAATTGATAACCTCCTCCTTTTTGGAAGTCGTTTAATAAGCCCACTGGTTCTTGATAAAATGCACAATACACCCCAAGCATGCCATCAGTGCAGAACTTAACATCCCCATCTTGAATTAGAGTAAGAAAGTTTTTGATACCTCATTGTACTCATCCTTCAGCTCTTGTTCTCTTCTTCGCACAATAGCTAGGCGATCCTCCATGTCAGACAAGGCACGCTCATCCCTTTTGTGTTGCTCCTGTAGAGATTGCTTTTCCTCTTCAAACAGAATCTGCATCTCTTTACGGATGGCGTGCTGGTGGTTCACACGGCCTTCCAGTTTTGTTATCTGAGGAATTTATTTATTTTATATGTAAATGGTAACTAAGCAAGGCCTGACTGCCTTAATCATACATAATTCCCTTGTAATATAAAAAAAATAAGCAAGGTCTTATGTTGCACTTTTAAACTGATTTGAACAGACCAAACACTGCACACCACATCCTCAACAACAGTCGTTTTCAATTGGAACAGGTTGCCTGAGGATGTGGTCGCATCGAAATCAATAAATGCGTTTAAAAACAAACTGGACAGATGGATAAGAATGAAGAAGATAATCTTAACAGATAAATACTAAATTTTGACACTGTGTGATATAGGCACATCAGCTTATGCTGCTCGCCTATAATCAATAAATAAATAAATAAATTGTGGTTTGGTTATAGGTGAAATAGTTTGTTCATCTTTAAATAAAAGCACCGACAACATTGCTAGTGTTCCATAGGTGCTGTAGGGATGCGCCGATCTGATCCAATCTTCTGAGAGATTGAAGCAAGCTAGGGTTGCCAACCATACTAAAATATATAGTATTGTACTATATTTCGGAGAGAGCATAATTTTTTGTAGGAACTAATTAGTAGGAACACTTTTAATAGGAAGCGAGAACGCAGCGCTGACCGATCCAGTCACGTCACTACTACAGCAAAGCGAGTGAACAATCTTTCTCGGGTTCGAGATGGGAGCTGACGAATTATAAGAACGATGTAGTTAGCTAAGGAGCTGTGAACTTAACTGAGCACTCCAGGTCGCAAGCTACTATGCGCATTGTGCTAGACTAGGATTATTGGACCACCAGAAGGCCTCTGTTATTTATTATTATTAACTGCTAACCTTTATTATTAATTCCTTGTTTATATTAGTCAGGATACAAGGAAAAAGACTTAAATCTTGTCTTTGCTACCAAAATTACTATTAATATGCCATGGTAAGTGGTACCTGAGCTTTAGCTGCAATCAAATCTATCTTCAGCCTCTTAGCTTCCCAGGGGGAAGGTGGTGGGGCCGTCGACTTATTAGAGCTATCAGACTCAGTTCTCATTCGTTTATCTGGCGAGCTAACATCGTGACCAATGCTAGACTTTCTTTTAGACCCTGCCAACAAGATTGACAAACCTGCAAGAATCGAAGATAATTATTATACAGCATAAACACGCGAATTGTGTACATGAGATGCAAAATATTCGTCGAAAACAGTCACCTTCTTTCAATGATTGGTTACTATCAGAGAAGTTTAATTTTGAAGATGCCGAAAGCTTGTCTTTTGGCGGGTCAGTGTTTATAACCCTCCGGAATGGCTCAAGCACCTCATTGAAGAGAGACATGTCGCTCTCTTTAGCCATTTTCACTTATGTATATTTAGTTGTTTTACCATAAAATGTTTATAATCATAGCAAAAACTATTAAACAATTAAAATTAAATGAAAACTGCACTACAGCTAAAAGCGGCGGGCGGCGTTCTCTCGTTCTCTGACAAAAATTGACAATGACATTAACAGAATATGACACTATGACAGACAGTACAATTCTTTTCTTTTTTTCGCTCTTCACTTGTCTAGCTAAAGCTATTAAAGCCATACCTCCTCATCACGTTTTATTCACGGAATAGAAAAGGGGATGATGGAAGTGAAGAGTAGGCGGGACCAGCTACCACACTTATGCGGAGCTCCACACCATTGTGCCAGTTGAACGATTACACTTCTCTTTGGTTGAGCGCTAGCTCCGCTATCGATTGCATGATCCGCCACTTCACTGTTGTACCCACAAAAAATGCCTTACTGTGCCATTTTCCAGTGCAAAACAGACCATATTTATCAAGAGGAGGTGTTTTGTACCACAGGCAAGAGTGATTCTATTTTTATATTTTTTAAGAAATATAATTAGAAAATTAATAATCGTCCTTGCAGTACACGCCTGGCGTGAAGTCGCGTGAAGCAAATATCATCTTTAAATCTAAGTGATAAATGGTGGTAATGCCGCCAGCATGCTGGGTACGCTGCCGACTGATAGTGGGTTTGAGCATTTGGATTGTCTTTAGATCTTCAACGGTCTATGGACAGTCTAACTGTTTATTTAGTGTTAGTTTTAGCTAGTATTTTGTTTATTTAATAAAGGCACTTGCCATTAAAAAAAAAAAGTGATAAAGAACTTCGTCTGACGGCGGTGCGTGGTACGTGGTCCGTACGTCTGTTACGCTTATAGCAGTAACAGACGTACGGACCACGTACCACGCATCCGAACGTATTATTAGATATCTGTGAACGTGAAATAAACTTTATTGTTGTCACGCACAAGGTTGGCATTAGCATTTTGCACTAGAGCTAGACTTCTTTTTGACAGTTTTGAATTTTGATATTGTTTGTTCCATTCCAAGACTCCTACATTGTTATCAATTGTTAATTTGTTATTGTTGTAATTGTTACAACAGTACTTATTTAGTAATTACGTGTTTTTCCATGGTATCTCCCCCCGTGCTTTTTGGGCTTCTTATTGTTAATAAACGGGCAACAGATTTATGTAATAAAATAATCACTATTACAAACAAGTCTGATACTGCTCAAAATAACCTAAAAATGGAGGAAATTGATTCCACCGCACCTTCAATGTTCATTGAAGACGACAAAGAAGCAGAAAACGAAAAATACTTTGATAGTTATGAAGATGTAGAGGTTTGCAATATTTAATTTAACCATGAAGTTACCAAATTTGTAAATATTGTCAAGCAAACATGTAATGCTCAAGTACCCATGAACTAATTGTGAAAAGTTTTTGTTTTGCTCGTAAAAATCAGTTCAGAGGAAACGGGGCACTATGAAAAAATTACCCTGCCCCCAGAGGTAGTTGACCTTGACATTATTTATTTAGAACTTGACCAACTTAAGTCGAGGTGCCCTGTGTTGGACACCGAGGCTCCCGTAAGAAGCTCTAGCAGTCGCCCGTGAGTGTCGCATTGCAACTTGCTCTCACTCAGGACCTCCCTTGAGCTTTTGGCTCCCGCGCTTTTTATATATGTACCTACACTAAGGGTAGGGACCACAAGATTAGGTGGCATCAGGGTGGATCTGTCAGTCATTTCGAACCTAACCAACTCAAGCTGGGTGCCTTGTGTCGGACTCTGGGTGGGTCTAGCTCTTTTCGACCTCTGGCTCAGCTAGAGTTGACCTAAGGTGAAAGTACTTCGTACAAAGTTTACCTCCCACCATGCCACCCATCGATCTGTGACATAAAAAAGGGGGTTAACAGTGAAATTATATTTGATAAAAAAAAAATATAGTCCCGTTTCCTCAGTGCCCTGTTACGTATACTCCAACCTGACGAACGCTTGATATATGACTTATTGCCCTTAGACACACTTTATTTTGTTATAGGTCCACAGAGTAATGCTTGAAGATGAACCCCGAGTAACTGCTTACAAAGATGCAATCCTCAAGAACAAAGAATACTTCAAAGACAAAATTGTTATGGATGTCGGATGCGGTACTGGAATTCTATCCATTTTCTGTGCTCAGGCAGGCGCTAAAAAGGTGTATGCAGTAGATGCAAGTAAAATAGCTAACTTGGCCAAAGAAATTGTTGAGAAAAATGGATTACAGGATGTTATTGAGGTTAGTTTACTGGCAGCATCAACCATGAACCAAACAATTTTAGAGTTTTGGGGCCATCGTAAAAAAACATGTCTCCTTGTTATATTATTTCACAGTCAAGTCTCAAGGCTGTAGGTAGGGTACAATATCAACATTTAAAAAGTCCTGACCTAAAGGCAGATATTTTAATAAGAGTCTGGACATTTTAGTATGTTCGTGTTTAGGGAAATGTTAATTAAGATTTACTCGTATTACATCACCCAAGCTAAAATAAAAAAACGGAAAAAGTCCAGACATGGCCGGACAGAATATGGTAACATTGGTAACCCTAACTTAGGCGGTATTATAGTTATTTTATTTCAAAGGAGCAGCAAGCAAGCATGCCTGATGCTAAGCGATAACCATTGCCTATCTACGCCTGCAACACTAGGAGTATTGTTCATGCTTTGCCAAATATATAGATAGATGAACTCTTTGTTTACACCACAAATTACATACAAATGATAAAAAAGGTGCTCTGAGGTGGTTTTGCCTGAAAAACATTACCCGCCTCCTCAGGCAGTCAAGTAAAAACCAGAGCAGAAAGACAACCTTCACCAATGGCAGAATCCATCAAACCTGTTTCCTGTAAAGCATCTAGTTCCCAACAGTCCTAGACAAAAGCCTTGGGATCAACACATTGTAAAATCGAAATGATTGTTAAAGAACATAATTTAGTTTTGAACATTATTGTATTTATTGTTTTGACCTATATTTTTATCCATAATTACAGGTACTTCACAGTAAAGTTGAAGATGTAGTCTTACCAGGTGATATCAAAGTAGATGCTATAGTGTCAGAATGGATGGGATTCTTCCTCCTGCATGAGGGTATGCTTGACTCGGTTCTTGCAGCCAGGGATAAATTCCTAAAGCCCGAAGGAAAAATGTTTCCAGAAAGTGCAGTTATCTACGTGGCTCCTTGTTCGTAAGTGTATTAATTTACATTTAAAAATGCTTCACACTCTAGCTAGCTAGGGTTCCAGAAATAACTAACACCGAGATTTAAAGCAAATGGTTAAATTCTTCAGTCAAACATCTGCCCGGCCGAAAATCACTAATGAGGTAGACGGCTTCCACTGAGCCTTACCAGTCATCATATTAAACTTGCTAATTTCATTCTGGATGATTTTAAACCTTTATACCAATCCAATTTATTTTCCTTTATTTATTTTGGCTTCTAGACCAAAAGCAGCAGCATTCGCGGTATGAGAGAGGTGGTCGTAAAAACGCCTAACTTAGAATTGGAACTGGCTCTCAAGTGAAGCTGCCCAGTTTACTGTAGATACAAATATGTTTTATACTCCATCCGCATCATCATCATCATCAGCCAGAAGATGTCCACTGCTGAACATAGGCCTCCCCCTTTAACCTCCACACTGAACGACATCCTGCCATCTGCATCCACTGGATGCCCGCGACTCTCACAATGTCGTCGGTCCATCTAGTAGGAGGCCTACCTATGCTGCGTCTTCCGGTTCGCGGTCTCCACTCAAGAACCTTTCTTCCCCATCGGCCGCATGCATCTTAACAATTCTAAAGTCTAGTTAATAAGGTACAATTTTGAATCTAGCGTAAACTAATAAAAGTTGACTTTTCCACGGCTGCTTGTATGCTGCGACTTTGGTCGCACGTTGGACCTTAAAAGTAATTCGTGTTTGTTGGTTACTTATTTACAATTAAATTGCTAAACTAATTTTTCTCCAGTAATCCGGCACCTGCTAGATTTTAATAGTGCCGAATCAGGAAAACTCCACTGTGTATACATTATGTTTTAGCATTCCAAAACTAAACGAACGTTGGGACAACTTTGAAGGAATTAACATGTCACCGTTTGCAAAGTGTTTGAGGAAAGAGAAGCAAATCAAACCAGATATAATGCTCATAGAGAAAGAAGATCTAATGGGCGAAGAGGAGGCTCTGTGCTGGGTCAATTTAACAGAAGACAAGGTTACAGACTTGGATTCATATAGCTTACAACATGTTTTAGGTAGGTAAGATCTGCAGAATGTTAAGAAATAATAACCTAAGCTTCACATTAAAAGTAATGTATCTCCGCTCTAAGTCGCCGTTCCTCAGATAAATCTGCATAGCTGCCTAAAGCAACTATTTGACATGACTTAACAGCTGAATTGATTGTGATGAAATTTGCCAAGGATTTATGTATAGTGAATCATATGGACATCTCAAAATCTTTATCCAATAAAAACTCAGTAAACTGGAAAACTTAGGGGCTTAAAACATGGATTTCCAATAATTGAAACTAACATAGCACAAACAAATCCTTATGCGGTTCTTTTAGCGCTGTTGGCATGGATTCGAAACGCGCCTTAGATCTCGCCACTAAACCTTTTATGAATGGAGAAAGAGATCATACATAACACGTATATCAATCCCTCTAGAACTAATAGTAATCACAGAACTTCGTTTCTTCAAATCAACAGTGAAGCAGTTTCTTCGGATGTTAAGATGCGGTAAATAATAGGCTTGCGCTTGGCCGCCAACTCGCCTGATGTTAAGCGATGATTCGGTCTACGATGGATCACGCTTTAATATTCGGCAAGCGCTGAAAAAAAAGCTTTCATTCACTAGACACTAAACTTTTAAGCGTCAAAAGCTCAAGTGTCAGTATTTAACTACCTACATATCTAAAATCACTCACTTCTTAAGTTTATTTTCGTTGGTTGACCAGCTTTTTAACCGACTTGTAAAAAGGAGGAGGTTATCAATTCAACTCTTTTTTTAATGTTTGTTACCTCAGAGCTTTCGACTGGGTGCACAGATTTTGATGATTCTTTTTTTATTTGAAAGCTGGTGCTTCCTTTGTAGTCCCATTTCAATTTGGTCCAGTTCTGAAATTTTTATTAAGTCGGTTTTTTTTATATTGATAATTATTGTCATTTAGACTATATTTTTGGTGCACGCGTACATACAATTCGTTCCAACCTGGAAGATGGCTCGTAGAAAATATTTATAGTCATAGTATTTTATTAAAAACAAAAAATAGCTCTAAGTCCTCCATTTGTGCATTTCTACATGATTTTTAAGTGTTAAATAAGTACAGCAATATTCTCAAATTTTTATCTTCTTTCAGGAGCAAACAAAGAGGGTCACTTCCAAGGTCTCTGCCTCTGGTTTGAATGCAATTTCCCCAATGGTGAAGTGCTTGACACAAGCCCGAGAAGTAAACCGACGCACTGGCAGCAAACAGTCATAGTCCTATCTTCAGGGATGCCCGTCGAAAAGGGAGAACCCATTGCTTATAAACTTGACATGATGAGGGATAATACTAATCCTAGAAGGTAAACCTCTGATTCTGTCTGTGTCGTAGACCACATCATCGCTTAACATCAGATGAGGTCAAAAGCAAGCAGTATTCAATAAAAAACAATCATAAAAAAGCATTCGACTCACTGCCGACCAGTAAGCGACTGGCTATGGAATCGACTACTTTCTCACACAAGTTTTTTAAAATAAAATAAGTATTGAAATTTTTTGTATAGAGCATTGCCACGATACATTTTTTTTTAAAATTCGTAAGCAAAATAAAACTTGTATACTTATTTGAATTAGGAACATATGGAGGAAAAAAAATTCAGAAAACAATTTCCTTACCTTAATCACCAGCCAATTTAGATAACTATAGAATTATATTATAACTCCGAACATAATTGTCCAAGAAAACGGCACTCATATTATATTTAGGTATAAGTAGCTTTATACCGTCGGCAGGCTAGCCAATAGTAAAAAACCTCATGCGATAAGCAGCGTTCGCTGACTGGCTGATATTTGCCGGCTTGATTGGCCGGGAAAGATTGAACCATGTGTACATGTTGTTTGAGAATGACATTGACATTCAACATTTAGATCTGTTTGGATGGTGTTATGCATTGCATCAACGAGTACAAGTAGACAAAATAAATTTATAAAAATATATCAAATAGAATACTACACTTGTTGTGGCGTTTGCACAATGCGACCGCGTTATGTAAAAACAAAATGTATGTATATTATTAGGATAGACGGACATTGTGAGAGTCGCGGGCATCCAGTGGATGCAGATGGCAGGATGTCGTTCAGTGTGGCGGTTAAAGGGGGAGGCCTATGTTCAGCAGTGGACGTCTTCTGGCTGATTATGATGATGATGAAACAGCTCAAAAGTTACTAATGTTATGTATCACATTATATTATGTATGTTTTGTTCTTATTTTTTATTTAGGAATAGGCTTGTGTTTGACTGCCAACTCGCCTGATGTTAAGCGACTCGCTTCTTGAAGAACCCCATGTTGTAGCTTCTCGGTAACACCGCGTAAAGATTAATTAATTTATAATTATGTGTTGTGTACTCTTTTTCTTGCAGGTACAACATCATTGTTGAAATGTTAGACTACCAATACATAGAACATCCGGTACCATGCTCCTGCTATATGACCAAATGTATTCTGGTAAAAAAACTGATGACCAGCCACGAAGAGCATGCCAAAGAAAGTAATGAATTTGAGCAGCAACAAATGGAGGAAAAGAAGAGAATGAGCATAGGAAGTGTTGATGAGTGAAAAAAAATAAAAAAATGTTATTTGTTAACATGGTGTTTATTGATAAATCACAGGAATTCATAGGCACATTTACAAGATTCATTACAAAGGATAAGTTAACTAATTACAGTGTTTTTTAGTTGGGCTCGACAAATGAGAAATTTTCCATAAGGCAATTTAATTTTTTTTATGCTATCGATGGCTTCATGCGTTACCTCATAAAAAGCTGATCATCAATAGAGTCTATCAACGAAAACAAAATTTAAATTAGTTCAATAATAAATAAGTTATAAGTATATTAATTTCATGCTAGACAGAGAGCGCTCTATACTGAGGTATGAAGTCAAGCCTCAGGTGCGGCATTCAAATGCTATACTAACACAAACTTTGCGAGAAAAGGATAAAGCATCCCCTCTATATCCCCACCTAAAACTTTAAACGGTCATATCTCAGACATTAATCAGCCAATTCAATTTATTTTTTCAGTATGTGTAATGTATTTAGATTTATTCATAGCAAAGCCTGTTGTAATAAATTAAACAATAGGTCACATGCTCTCTCAATATTTGAGCATGTTGGTGACCGACTGCGTCAGTTGCGCTTCTCCGCTTAGCCAGCGGTTGTAGTCCAACCTCATCAGCAGCCGCGCCAAGAACATTCCACACGGACGGTCCCGTAACGATACCAGGAGCTGCATCAGCTGTTTCACCAGTTTACTGAATCTGTCAATTTAAACCACCATAAGATATATTTTTTTATTTGAAACTAGCGACCCACCCTGGCTTCGCACGGGTGTAAGTTTTATTATATACTAGCTGCGCCCCGCGGTTTCACCCGCGAGGTGATGAAAAGTAGCCTATGTGTTAATCCAGGACATAAGCAATGTATATTCCAAATTTCATCCAAATCCATCCAGCCATTTCTGCGTTATTGAGTAACAAACATATATCCATCCATCCATACATCTATCCAAACTTTCACATATATGATATTAGTTTAATATAGAAAAAAAAAAAAATACTAATATTATATTTTTTATCAAAAAAAATATTTAAATTAATTCAGTAAAAAATTATCTAACTGATGGTAAAAACTGCATCAAAATCCGTTGCGTGGTTTATGAGGAGTTAGCGGAAATACTATGTAGAGAAGAGGTAGTAAATAAAATCGTAGGGTTTTTATTGTACACACAATCCAAGTCAACTAATGTATACCAAGATGGCAGTGCTAATCTAGTCTTATATTTAATATGTCATTTTTAATTTCATCTTTGAAAAAAATCATTTTGAAAAAAAATCATTGTCCCATACATTTTGTATGGAACGTCAAGATTTGAAGTAATAGAATTCAATTCTTGCCTTGCTTGACATAACAATTGACATAAATTATATCAAATTAAAAAAAAACAACTGATTCAAAGGAGGTTGCTGTTGCTACCAAGGCGGTCGCTTTAAGGCAGAGGTTCCCAAACTTTTTCTCTCATAGACCACTTTCAAAATTTAGCTGGTTCCGGTGGACCCCCTGCAGCTACATTTCTACCATATTCTCAAAACTTGACAAATCCCTGGGGGTCCACCAGCAGGCTTAGCACGGGCCGTGGACAGATTGTCTTTCCACAGTTTTTATCCCTCTAGAAAGAGACAAACGTAACCATATTCTAGCTCTGTTGTGTCTACGCGCGGATATAAACGGTGGAAAGAAAATTTTTCCACGGCCCTTGCTAGACCTGCTGGACCACTTTGGGAACCTCTGCTTTAAGGTACATAACGCGGGTGAAACCGCGGGGCTCAGCTATTAGTAAAATAAATTTGAGCTGATAAAGATGTGCGGGCTTGTATAACTAATTACCTGTCAGAGTACCCTCTAATGTAATAATCCTCAGCCTCCTTGTCTGGTGCTATCTCGCTCATGCTGCAGAAGGAGTGGCACAGTTTCAGCAGTTCCATGATGTTGCAGAACACGGGGTTGTTGATGGAGTCGGTCGTGTCTCCAGAGCATTCACTCTCGCCCGACTGCAATGACAGATATAATTATGATTTTTATTTGGTTTGCACTATCTATGCCCCGTAATTTCGCACGTGTAGACAATCCCTAAGGAACAGTTTTTTTTTCTAGGATAAAAAGTGTCCTATAAATGACATTATTCCAATTCCCTTTCAATTTATATCCATATCATGGAGGTGCGCGCATAAAAATAATTGGTCCGCCATCTTTGGGAGTCCGCCATATTGGATTTAGAATGACGTCACTAAGCTAACCTTGCACTGTCATCCAAACTAAACGTGTATGCAAAATTTCAGCTCAATCGGTTGGGGAAACCTGCTAACAAGGCAAATTAAAAAAAAGCTTGTAAAAAAGAGGTTAACTGTCCTACCGCTAGGTATTTTAACCGACTTCAAAAAAGTCAGTTTTTTTTTAAAATGTGTGTTCACCGATTTCTCCGCCACTTATGAATTGATTTGATGATTCCTTTTTTGCTTGGTACTTGCCATACTTCAGAGGTGGTCCCATATAAATTGCTCAAATCGGTTTAGTACTTTGGTTTTTATATCAAAATAACTGAAAAAAATATGTCATCCAAGTAAACGAAATTGCGTATTTACTCATTTTGAAGTCAGTTATTTAAATTGTTAATCATCATATAATCTATGGTGCAAAAGTCTAACCCTGTCAGTAATTGATTCCAAAGTCTAACCCTGTCAGTAGGTGATTCCAATGCTTACCGAAGTGACAGTCAAGAAGGACTGACTTAGCACATCAGCCAAGAACGTAGCATGCGCTTTCTTCAGCTTTTCGAAGTCGTTGGTTTTGTTGACAGCGTCCATCAGCCTTGAAAAGTTGGTCTCCAACACATCTGCTTGTAAGTAGTGTTGGAGGTTATCCATTAGGAACATCAGCTTATTGTGGAGTTGGCACATTGAGAAGCTGTAACAATAATTATAAAATACAAAAAAACCGACTTCACAAAGTTAGCAAAATATGCAATTTCTGTTCCTCGAACGATATTGTCATCAAAGTAACAAAATTTGCAAAATTTTGATTTAAAAGATACTACTGAACCGATTTAGATGAAATTTATAAAAAATAAATTTCCAAATTCATAAATGGCGGAGTTCGGAAGTAACAAACATGAAAAAAAAAAAAAGAAGAACTCCTTCTTTTTAAGTCGGTAATAAAACGTGCTCATCAGTCTACTATGTTACTAGTCTGTAGCCTTCTCTCAGAGAGAGAGAGATATGATGGGCCCTCATCTACCATACTGGCCAAGTGCATGTTGGCTAATGTCATGGCTTTGACTTTTGAGGTTCTTTGAAATACCAGATTCCTCAAGTTGTTTACCTTCACCGTTTTTGAGCGTATATTTAAGTACTTATTAAGTCATTGGTGCAAGGCCGAGAATCGAACCAGGTGCCGTCAGATTGTAATGCGCACATGCTACCGCTGGGCCACCATCGCATCGTTCGCCACAAAAATGTGCACAGATTGCACTATAAGCGATTAGGAGAAATTAGATTATTCGAAGATTTTTTTTATACCAGACTGCAAAATGTAGCCCAAAGTTTAGGCGATAAGAGATAATACAGAAACAAACATACATACATACATATGCACGAAAAACATTGCCTTCCTTTATGGACAGTAAGTAAAAAGGCGACGCTCTTGAAAAATACAGGATCACATTAAAAGGGGCTTATATTTATAATAAACTAATGAACTTTTAACGAATAACCCAATATGTTTAGGTGAATTTTGATACGAGATTATAATGCCGAAGGTCTGTCTTGTTGTTTTTAATTTAAGAAAGACATTAGTAAAGCCATGTTGATGATTACGGTCAGGCCAATATAGAAAACCTTTTGGCAGCTATAATTTTAGTGTTCGTGAGATATTGAAATCTCCAAGGACGTTGAATAATTGGGTTATATGTGAAGCCCATTGCAGACGATGTGCAGTAAACCAGCGCGAGTAATGCTTGCGCTAGTACTGCGCATTGTCTGCCACTGGTACTGAGCAAAAAATGTTGCAACTCGTTGCAAACGATGCTCGGTCAACTGGCGCAAGTAATACTTGCGCTAGTACTGCGCATTGTCTGCCACTGTCACTAAGCAATAACATTTGCATTGCAAACGATGTGCGGCCAACTGGCGCAAGTAATACTTGCGTTAGTACTGCGCATCGTCTGCAACGGGCTTTAAGAATATGCATCTTACCTGACAGTTGTCTGTTTGTATGTCTTCCAAAGGGCGTGCAAATCGTGCTGAGTCTTCTTGATTCGCAGCAAGAGCCGAAACATGTCGTTGTACCGCGCTAACACTTCCGGCGTGAATAACAGGTGGAGAGGCCATTTGAAGTCGTATTTGAGGATTATGGTGGACCAACCGTCTCCCACTGAAATAAAAAGTATTAAAAAAAATTAAGGCCAGCTATATCAGGTCAAAGTTAAGTACTGTTTTAAACTATCACGGTTGTTCACTACAGTTATATGATTATTTACGGGATATTTACCGTGGTAAGGTTGTGGAAGGAGCTCCCGATATTTCGGCGCAGTTAAATGCACCATGTTCACGGGAAGACATGAACATGGGTCTTCCCGTGAACATGGTGCATGTAACTGCGCCGAAATATCGGGAGCTCCTTCCACAACCTTACCACGGTAAATATCCCGTAAATAATCATATAACTTCAAAGTTGAGTTTTGGCGCCAACGTGGAAAAAACATGACGCCTCCATAGATTTAGGATATGCAAAAAAAGCGAAGTCTGTTATTGTAGTTGATTGTAGATGTTGTTATGGCTAGGCTATGCTATTTTACGATCATCATCATCATCATCAGACCAGAAGACGTCCACTGCTGAACATAGGCCTCCCCTTTTAACCTCAACACTGAACGATATCCTTCCATCTGCATCCACTGGATGCCCGCGACTCTCACAATGTCGTCAGTCCATCTAGTGGGAGGCCTACCTATGCTGCGTCTTCCGGTTCGCGGTCTCCACTCAAGAACCTTTCTTCCCCATCGGTCATCAGTTCTTCGAGCGATGTGGCCTGCCCATTAATTATTATTATTAATAGTAATAAATTAATGGCCCAGTTCTTTTGCGATAGGAAGGAAAAAAGGGTTGAAAGTTTATTTTAAAATCTACGCGTGCGAAGTCGCGGGAAATAGCACTAATAGGTAATAATATTTCATAAACACACTAGCTATTGCAAAGGACTTGTACACATACACTTTCACATACTTGTAACCTCGCATTTATTTGGCCCTTTCTCATACATAATCCTTTCTTAGCGGATCTCTACATCCTATAAGGAATCTAACTGCGTAATTTCACATTGGGCAGCAGTCAGTAAGTATTTCGTTTTTAAATATAAGTATAAATATTTACCAGAACTGCTATCATCATCAACTGAAGAGTTGAGGGTACTATTCACAGACACATTAGGCTTGACATAAGGCAGTTCAAAAGTAAACTTTTCTATATCAGCGTTGTTGCTTAAAAACACTGCTCTTGCGGCCAGTTGGAAAGCATGGTTCATATCTGCAAAGTAAAAGCAATAATTATTAAATAAAAAAAATAAACATGCATTTCGCATTCTTCTAAGCAAACCCCATATCATGATGGTAGATAAGAAAATGTTGTCTGCCATATTGAATGAAGTAAATTCTGATATTATTTTTCGTATTCTTTTCAGCAAAACCATTCATTACCCATATCACGAAGTGCATAAAAATTACTGGTCGGCCATCTTTGGGAGTCCGCCATATTGGATTTAGAATGACGTCACTTAGTTAACCATGCATTGTCATCCAAACTAAGCATCTATTCCAAATTTCAGCTCATCGCTATCCCTACATAGTATAAATAAAACAAAGTCGCTTCCCTCTGTCTGTCCCTAAATATGCTTAGATCTTTAAAAATACGCAACGGATTTAGATGCGGTTTTCACTATCAGTTAGATAATTTTTCACGGAAGGTTTATATATATATATATATATATATATATATATATATATATATATATATATATATATATATATATAATAAAACATATACCCGTGCGAAGCCGGGGCGGGTCGCTAGTCTTATTTAAAATTAGTTTGATTAGTTTTAAATTGTAAAAATAAGAGTGAATAAAACAACAATGTATATCAGGAAAAATCACTTCGAACTAGGCCTAAACAGCTCTTGATAACAACAGATATTAAAATATGCGGTGTCGTTAAATTTTTCTTTGTATCCATAGATTGTCATAGGCACATTTTGCAGTTGGGTTTATTCTTGTTCCATTTTCTTACCTCTAGTAGAAGTTCTAGCAGTCGGTTTGTCGAGCATATGTGCAGTAAGTCTCAGCAACTCCAGAAATAGTTCCCCTCGGCCGAGCAAGAAGAAATCCTTCATCAGTTTCAGTTCGTGGAGTAAATGGGCCTCCTCAACTGCTACCGTCCAAAGGTGCTGGAAATTACAAGGTGTAGAGATTTAACAGCTAATAATTAATTAATTCTCAACCGGAAGACACAGCGTAGGTAGGCCTCCCATTAGATGGACCGACGACATCTTGAGAGTCGCGGGTATACAGTGGATGCAGATGGCAGGATGTCGTTCAGTGTGGAGGCTCATGTTCAGCAGAGGATGCCTTTTTTTTATTTTTATAAAATAAATATACATACAAACACAGATTTTTATGTGTATCAGATTCATATTATACATACGAAAGTGTGTATGTTTGTCTTTACTCAACTTCGTAACAGCTGAATGGATTTGAATCAAATCTGATATGGAAATAGCTCATTTCCTGGATGGACACATACTTTCATCCAAGGGAAAAATCATTATTCCTTTAAGATAGGAGGTAAAACCGCGAAGCGTTACTGGTAGTAAATAAAATATACCTTAGTGACACATTCCTTTATTTCTCTAATAACGCTTCTGAGACTCCACACCTCAAACACTTCAGGATTCTTTAGCTGCTGCAGCTTCTCATGAAATTCTGCTTCTTTCTCTTCCCAAATTGTAAATCTGTTAATAATTATCAATATAAAAAAGCGAATTCATATAAATGTCAGAACTGGACCAAATTAAAATGGGACCACACGGGAAGCACCAGCTTTCAAATAAAAAAGGAATCGACAAACTACAGTTATGTGACTTTACCACATTATACCTAGTGTCAGCAGCAGATAAAACAAACCTTCTTGAATCAGCCCCATATTTCAGTGGCGTCATAACATTTCTATTAGCTATGAAGTTGCTGTGCCTCTTCACTTTCTTTGGATCGAAGCCAAACAGGATGACCGTCTTGCCGATAAACAGAACTTCTTGGGAGAGAGATAAGGGCATGAAGTATGGTATCATGTTGGGGTTCAAAGTGCATCCACAGTCTAGAGTTGTATCTTGAAGCTGAAAGAAGTTGTTGTCAAGAAGTATGCAAGTTCATTATTTTACTTAAGATTATTAACAGGCTTTTTTCTTCTAGTTATAGTATTTTTCAATCTGATCAATTAATTTCGTCACATCACACTCGGCGTTTAAAAACACTTATGGCTAAATTTGCGATTGTACCGCGCCTTAAGTACTAATTAAATCATTGGTGCAGGGCGAAGGATTGAACTGGATGCCGTCAGGTTGTAAAGCGCACATGCTAATAATAAAACCAGTAAGTAATATGTAATCTATAATCTACTTATCAATATAATGCTTCAAACTTACTGTAGATACCAAGGATTTATCACAAGTGGCAGTGGACGGAGTAGATAGGAAAGTGTCTGAGCAATCTTCTTTATGGCTCCGAAATATAAAGAACTCCTGGTACGGGTCCTTTAGTTCGCCATATAGCAGCCATGAGCATAGCTGGTTCACAAACACTTTGTTCATGCAGGTAAATATTCTGAAAAAGAGATTTATTAGTTTTTTTTTTATTAGTGGAATAATATATTTCTTAGGGTGATTGTATTTATCCCAGAATAAAATAAAACAGGTAGAAATATAGACAGACAGATGCACCAATGCATATAAAAGTGCTCTGTTTTAGAGTGAGTGAGAGTGTATGATATAATGTGTATGGCAAGTTTACTTTACAGAATCAACTAAAAATAAATAAATAAATATTCAGGACACCTTTGTACACACGGTCATCTGACCCCAAACTAAGGAAAGCTTGTAATATGGCTGCCAGAGACTGATATACATACATATATATTTTTAAATACATACTTAAATAGATCAACACCCAGACATAGAACAAACACAAACATTCGTCACATGAATGTTTTCTTGTAATATATCAATGCAGTATAAAGGGTCCAATGTTGTTGAATCTTCATCATCAACCAAACGTCAAAATTTTTTATTTGAAAAGTGTTCAAACAAAAAAAACTAAATCAAAAACGGTTCAGCCAATTCGGTATGTAAAGTTTTTTTTTGGTATTTTTTTTATATTTTTATTTCGTAGATTAGGTCATTATAAGAAACTAATTTCAATATTTTTGTTTTATATTCAGTAGTTAATTTATAATATTTTTTTGAAAATTTGAAACCTATGACGTCACTTTTTTGCACAAATATGTAGTTGCGTTGAGGAGCCAAGAAAAGCACGCGAGTCAAAAAAAAAGACACTAGGATTTACTTTGACACTTGACAGTGACACCTACTAATTCGTAAGTCTCTATTCAATCAAAACAAAAGTCCATCTAGAGTTGCCATCTACTAAAAATAATACCCCATGTCAGGCTTTTAATTTAGTCAAATTATTATCCCATTATAAGGCCTCATAGTAACATTACCTTATTTAATAATAATCTACACTTATATTTAAAAAAAACGAGGAGATTATTAAGTTTGTTTATAGAAGATACACTCCGAAACTACTTGACCGATTTAAAAAAAACCTGTCACTGATAGAAAGCTTCACTATTCCTGAGTCCGGGAGTAGAGAGGATTACGGGGCGAATGCAGAACTGGGGCCTTACGGACAACAGCTTCGGTATGTAAAGTTTTTTTTTATATTTTATTTCGTAGATAAGGCTATTTTAAGAAACTAATTTCATTATTTTTGTTTTCTATTCAGTAGTTATTTTAAAATATTTTTTTGAAAATTGAGATATTGTGACGTAACCAGATAGCTCAAAATGTCGTTTATTTAAATATTTTATTTGTTCGATTATTAAGGTTCTGTGTTTTTTAATCTTAGGTTGAGACATCATGTTTGAATATAAATTATTAATCATACATCAAATGGCATATTAAAATATGTTTAACATTATATATCGTTGTGAGTAGCACCCATAATAAAAACAAATTAATCTGACGTGGTGAAAATTAATTCTATTAACTAGGTGCTTCCAGTAAAAACGTTCTAAATCAGATATTTATTTCCCCGAAAAAAACCTTCCTCATGATTTTTCCCTACGCTTAGAGAAAAACACCCCATATTGGCAACTCTGAAAAGAACTAGACTGTAAAACCACAGATATGAAAGAAAAATATTTTCTGTGTGACGAACAGTGTGTCAAATGTATTATATTTTTTATTCTTAAAAAGCACAGATAATAAAATGCAAAAACGTGACGTCATTTAGAGGTCAATGAAAGTCGAATGATTTCATAGTTTTTTGTTAAAATAAATGGCATCTTATCATTTTAAAAGGTCAGAGTAGAAAAATAAGGGTTTGTAACAAAAAATCTCGAAATGGTTTCGGAATTGGCATAGGTAAATTTTTTTTAGCATACCGAATTGTGAGCTATGATTCCACAGACAATCATACCGATACACAGTTACAAACATTACTTATAACAACCCCTCTTTTTGCATTGGGGACATCAAGAATGGTTGGGTGATAAAAACTGGAATAACTGATCAATAAAATTAGTATACATTTAGCATTTAAAAAAAGAGCTTTTTAGCCTGGCTTAAGTAGTAGTACGTAAGTAGTAGTAATAGTACGTACTTGACAATAGCTTGATGCACTTTCTCATTCCCATTTAAAATGTACTGATGAATCAGGCTCAATATTTGACAACCTGTCAATCGTCGCTCTTTAATTGTAGATATTATTATATTTAAAGTGTTGAACAAGCCGTGATACTGCTGTATATAACTGTAGACGTAGGCCAGAGTGTAGTTATGATTGCCTATAATAAGGCTTTCAACTTCAACTAGAGTCTTCTTGTACGATTGTAGAACTTCAGTGATGCCCTCACTTAATGATTGTGTATAAAGACCGTACATTTTCTGGGTTGAAACTGTAAGAAGTAGTTCTTTAGTTAAATATTAGGCTTGCGTTTAGTCGCTAACTCGCCTGATGTTAAATGACGATGAGGTCTGCAATGGAGCATATTTGCTTTGATGAAACCCGTACGAGACAAAGGACTGAGGGTTCGCTCGCACGGCTCCATCAATTGATGTTGTTTATCTCACTATAATTCGAGAATGGCTGGACGGATTTCACTAATTTTGATCTTGAAATATTTGTGGAAGTTCAGAGAAGGTTTGAACGGTAAGTAAACGGGTCGACCGATTTGGGTGAAATTTTGTGTCGCTGGAGCGGGTCATAGTAGCGAGGCCAAACGCCAAGCTTTACGAGTGCGATATAGCGAGTATCATAATTTTCAAATATACACAATACATACACCTTGACTATAATGTAATCTATCACACACCTGAATGAATAATATTTCTAGCACGAAATCCTGTACATTCAACATAATTTTGAATCCTGTGATGACTTTTTGCTACTTCACAAATCCGACCATATATTTCTGTGTCCCCTTCGTTTGCAAAAGCAGTAACACTCCTCTGAAATGATATTTTAGTAATGTTTTAGTAAAGAGCAATTAATCTCAAGAGAGGGCAGGCAGAAACCGAGAAAATTCAAGTAAAACATGAGATCTATAGAAGTTGAGGTATTTCCCATAGTTGTACTCACACCATCTGTTTTTCCAGTACCTTGAGAACAATCCCATAGAATTAGCAAAGCGTCGTGAATCATGTTTTAATACTATTTAATTCGAACTTTAGTAAAAAATATTTTTAAATCCTCACAAATTTGGTACTGTTTATAAGTTAGTTTTTATTTTGGTTTGGTTGGCAATTGCATCACCAGTGACAAATTATATATATTTTTTTGTAATTTTTATTCACCATGGATACAAAGTCCTTCAGTCGTAATATTAACGAAGTTTACCTATTATTATATGGTGTCCATTGAAGAAAAATACCATGGAAGTATTCATCAAACAAGTCTCATAGTCAGAGTCCAGCAAAGCACGAAAATGTATTTTCGTGTTGTTTAAAAACTCCATAAAAACCTCAGCAACTCCATAACTCTTGTAAAGCCTCCACCACTTTACTGGAGCACGATTTTGACATGACCGTAACTTACTTTGCTTGACACTGACTGATATAAATTTGATTAATATTACGACTGAAGAACTTTGTATCCAAGGTCAGGAAAAAACAAAAACAGGTCAAATCGAATAATTCGACTATCGACTCGCATCGCACTCGATTCGTCGACTCGAAACAATAACACAAATGAATAGTACAATCTAAATACAAAGAATATTTTTTCATTAAAAAATACAATAAAAAAGTGAAGATCGCTAAAGAAACTCAGTAAAATTTTATTTAGATTATAATAGCTTTGGTATCAAAACACGAAACCGTAGGTTGATATCAACCTAGTTGGTATGATAATCAAATTAAATGATAATCTGTGCTCTGCGCCCACGCCGCTCGGTCGGCTATAAGCATTTATTTACGAGAATTGTATAGCATGGAATGATTTATCAAAGATCTGACATCTACAAATACTGTTTACTGTAATTTCATAATTTGTAAATTAAAATTATTACAGAAAACCAACGTAGGGTGGCTACTTATCAATGGTCATCGTTTTCTAATTATATTTAAATGAATATTACACGGAATGGCGGAAGCTTGCAGATTGGGGAATCGTGATACAGAAAACAAAACACTTAACAATCAAAACGAAAACTTTTGTGTTTTTAATGTTTTATGTGTTTTTATATCTCTAGTTTCCATATTAGCTGATCTCACTACAGGTACGTCATTACTTACAATTATTGCTTATTTACTTAGTATCATATTGTTATTTTTGTATAAGCTAAGTACCTAATTATTTATGTAATTGTTACAGACATTATTGTTTTTGCTGAATATTGCAAGGATGGTCACTTAATGTGGGCACTGGGAAGTTTTATTTTTATTTTTTCCCCTAATGTGTTAGTAAATGTGTTTTCATTACGATGGTTCATCATTGATCAGGCATGTAATCTAAGGCATTGGATATCACACGGATTTCTCGTTGGGCTACTGCAAAGGTAAGACAAACCTCAAATTACCAATTTATTATTTATTTATTTAATAATAATAAGAACGGCTAATGAATGCCACTTACACTTACTATTTAGTTTACATTATTAACAAATTAGTTGAGTATTAGTCACAAATTATAAAATTAGTCCAAAATATACAATGTTAGATGTCAATTATAAATATTACAATAAATTAAAAATAATATTCTTACCATTCAGTCATATGCAATTTTGTTCACAAAAAGTCAAGATAAATTTACAATGAATTACTTATCATTAAGAACCATTTAATTAAGGACCAAACATAGAATCGCGAAAATGTTTTTCTTTTTTTTACTTGGCCACTGCTACCCCGGTCGTTGGGGCAATTTTGCTATCAACAATGAGGGAGGAGTACTAAGATCTATTTGGCTTAAAAAGTAATTACTTAGATTAATGGTAGATTATTATTTATTGAGTGTTCCTGAATGTTCTCGACAGTGGGAGAATGATTTCTAGGTGTAACATGTATTTTCGTTGTTTCCAAAACTCCGTAGAATCCACTAAAGACTCCACTACTATTCTAGGGCATGACATTGACTTGACTATGAATTTGTTTGACTATCTATACTAATATTATAAAAAGGAAAGATTTGATTGTTTGTTTGATTGCATCGAATAGGCTCCGAAACTACTGAACTGATTAGAAAAATTCTTTCACTGTTGGGAAGCTACACTATCCCCGGTTGACATAGACTATATTATATTTTGTAGCGAGGGCGAAGGCCGAGCTTACACCCGTGCGAAGCCGGGACGGTCGACTAGTATCTAATATAAAACTTGAAAATATTTCAATACTTGACACTAGCAAATGTACAAGGCGTGAGATACCAAAACCCTCATAAGAGGAAAGAAAAAAAATTAGGTATAAAATTTTAAATAGGTACTTTATTTTTCAGATACATAACATTCTTGCATAAGGTTTTCGTGTGTAAAAACTGGGAAGTAATTGAAACACAAAAACTAATATCTCAGAGAAATGATTTGTGCTTGCTTCACTTTTTATATATATTTACTGGGACAGTGCCGCAAATAATCCTGCAGTTGTACGCGATTACTGTACTAGATGACAACTATCAGACAAAAGGTAAAATTTATTTGTACACCTCATTGATCAAGAAAACCAAATTATTTGATCTACCTAGATATTTTATGAATGAAACTTGTTTCAGTAATTAATACTAGCCAAGAGCGTGTCAAGATGAGGTAGGGTACCGTAGCTAAAGCCATACTATTGTGGTCACATGCCAGGTCAGCCAAGTCAGACCTTAGGCTTCAATATATTATCTTAAGTTAGATCTCACATTTAAATCTCACTTCTTTTGTCATTGAAGTCAACAACCAAGGCATATACCATAATATTCACTTGGCTCTCATTTCACATTTATGTTTTTGATGGGATACTACTAACAGAAAATAACAAATGGAAAAACTAAAGATGGATATTATTAGATTGTATGAAATATGCTAATGAATAAAATAATTGTCTTAACATACTGCATCATTAAAATAATATACAAATAGAATATATGAACTTAATTCCAATTGTAATGCAAAAATTCCATAAAATTAAAACTGTAAAATTTAATTGAGTAGAATTTTGATTGAAGTTTTTTTTTGTTTCAGCATTTGCTCTGAGCGCATCGATTGCATCCGTAGTGTGGGGCTGCGCAACATATATTTATAGTATTACTGCATTTTCCAATGACCATTTTAATTGGAACTCATTCTTTTTAAAATGTGTTTGGCATTTTTGCATGTTGATAAGTAGAATACAAGGCATTCTATTATTCACTATAATATTGGACATATGGACCTTGTTACCCTTAGGTACATTCTTTTATTACCAATAATTTAGCTACGTAAAGCTTGGCAAAAAAGAGTAGAAATTAATGGGAGTGCCACTATCGCAAATAGTTCCAAATACTAGCAACCCTGTAGTACATCTGAGGAAGATGATTAGATGAAGTTCTTCCACTGACGTGTTTTCCACAGTATTAGCAGAAAGAAAAATAAGAGTTTTTGTTTCAAGACTTTTTTGCCAAGCTGTAATGAATTTTTATAATTATTAATAATTTTTTTCCACTGGCATGATAGTTGTTTAACGAAGACACAGTTTAGGTACTCATATTATTTAATATCTGTGTTTTACTTAAATAAATAAATAATTCTTCCAGGTTTACATTGGTCAGCAATGACTATTTGGATAATTATCCAAAAAACAACGTTTTGCCCCAATAAATTCGAAGAAACACTATACAATATTGTGATGGGATTTGTGCACTGCTTTATTTACATAAATTTAAGAGAAGGGCATACAAGATATAGACTATTATTATTTTATACACTGATAGTGACGCAAAATTTTGGAAGTCTGATTTTATATGTTTTTTTACATGATACGGAACAACAACAAAAAGTTTGGTCTATAGCAACTACAATAAGCATCATTGTGTGCACAGTTGTAGGTATGTAATAAAAATCGTTAAATTTCATAGAATGTTAACATAGTAATTTGTTTTAAATTGCAATAATTAATGACCAACTTGTTCTAGGTATGGGAGCTATGGTTTTATACTACCGGTTTTTCCACTCTAATGGACCTATTTTATGGAAAAACATTCACCCTGATATAGAACTAAACAACAAATCTGTGATACAAAATTCCAATATTATGAATAATGAAAGTTCCTTGCAAAACGTACGATCTTTTAAAAATTCCCAACAACCTCAGTCGAATAATAATAGCCAAAGGTAAATAGGATGATAATATATTGGTTTTAAACCACTATCTAACATTCAATTAATAGTCCACTTATCTAGTATTTTTTTATTTTTTTACAGTAAAGAATCTTCACAAGATATTGATGTTAAAGGAAATCAAAATGCTGATAAGAAACTTTTATTAGATCACTGGATTGCTAGATCCGGGACACCAACCTTTATATCGGCACCTGTTGGCAACATAAGCATGGATGCATCTAGTATAGAAGTGTATACTGTAGAAAATACACCTCAAAATAATGAAGATACAAGACAAGGTAACATAAAACCACATTCCAAAACTAGCAAAAAAAAGACAATATGCGCTCCAACTGCATTAACACTAAAATTATCTTCATTAGAAAGTATTGAGAGCTCAATTGATGAAATTACTTCAAGTAACACAAATTTGAATAAACGAAGAGGGATATGCACATCTGAAGAGTTAAGAGAAGAATTAAATAACTTCAATATTGATATCAGTAATCTCTTGAACGAAGATTTTTTGAAAATGATAAGAGCTGATCATGGGTCTGAAATCAGTCATGACACAGATGGATCAAACAAAAAAACTTCTTCCGATTCAATCGACATGGACCTGGATTTAAGTTTTAGTGATATCAATAGTTCAGATATTAATACTTTTAATGAGAACATTGTTCAAAAATTATGTATTAGTGCCCTAAAGAACATAAAAGTAGGTAACCAAGATGCTGATATAGAAAATATACAAAGAATAGCTTTAGATATTCTTAAAGAAATGTATGCTAAGAAAGATCGACGAAAAAAACAAGCTTTGTTGTCTAAATCCCGTGATATTGATACTCCAACAGAGGCATTGTCAGTACATGATTATGAAAATATGTGCGCAATTAATATTGCAAGGGAAGCGTGGGGCTTAAGATCGTGGAAAGGATACACTGATATCGAGAACTGGCTTCATGATGGAAGTGTTGTTAGAGACAGACGACGAGATACCCTGACTTCCGGTAGCTCTGAAGTTAGTAGTTGTATTTCACAGGAATTGAAAAGTGCTATATTAACTGCTCCGCCATTTCCCAAAAAAGTACACACCTATTCAAATGTGTTTGTCAAATTTGATCGAACTGATCAAGACGACTACGCCAACA
Source organism: Agriopis leucophaearia (assembly GCA_949125355.1). Lineage (NCBI taxonomy): Eukaryota > Metazoa > Arthropoda > Insecta > Lepidoptera > Geometridae > Agriopis > Agriopis leucophaearia. The sequence continues at coordinate 9,867,615 of OX421278.1, forward strand.
CTGTGATTTGTCAAGATGATACATTCTTAGCAAAGCCATGCTTAACTGATGCTGGGAAAGACCTTAACCACTTAGAACCCATTATGGAAGAATTGGATGATTTAGGAGATGTAGATCCTTGCAATAAAAAGAGACTTAATTCTGAAAGCTCTTTAGTTGCTACTATAGATGAAATTCGAAAATGTACTGCGACTAACTCACCAAGAAACTTATATCATAGACACGAACATACTTGGGATTCTCCCCAGTTTCAAAATATTAGCTCCAGAATAGACCCGAATCTGAAAAAAGCACTATGGAAAGAACCATCAAAGTTTGATTCTAGTAATATCATGGATTCGTTGCATGAAAAAAAGATTTTTGATGAAATAAGTCAATCAAAACTCAACAAAAGTGAAATGAAACTGTATATTCCAGAAAACGCAATCACCACGGATTTGACTGAAAGTAAAAAAAGTGTAGGCTTTGATAAAAATACAAGGCGTCACAGTAATAAACCGCGGAATAATAACGTAAAAAAAAATAACAGTGGATCACAAAACACTTCAGACACTTCAGATCAAAATATTGAACAACTGTTGTGGCAGCTAGTTTCAGATGATAATGATTTACCGACTTCACTAGAATCATTGATGAAAAAAGGTGATTGCCACTCAGGTCCGTCAATGCCATCTCTAAATGCAACAGCTGCAAAAATTTCAAATATTAAAAAAAACACCAAAAGTCGTCCTCGCAGAAAATTTTCCATTTTAAGAGATCGTTTCGAACCCAGACTTAATTCTCATTCAGATGAAGAAGCCCTATTTCATTCGAATGAAAGTATATTGAATATAAACTCATCAGAAGCAAATGTTATCAATTTTAAAAATCAATTAGATGGTATTGTATTGCCTTCAGAAACTGCTACCGTAAATGCTTCTCGAAAACATGAAAAGACTTCGCCGGCACTTTATATTTCTTCAAAAGACATTAAAGACAACAGGTCTCATTTCACAAAAGAAGTAACCAACACAAACCCACCTAAGTTTAATACTAAGCTTAGATACAAGGTATAATTAGTTATGTCACTATTAAGTAAAATTTAAGCTGTGATTTTAATTTTTAGAAATAGAATACCGCCAGATTTAAAGTCATTACTTAATCATAATGGATCTCGCGTGTAGTCACTTTCATTTATAGTTGAATCGTGAGTTTTTTCCGTATATAAAAAGATACTCTGTGATCATGAGTTACTTATTACAATGTTGGTATATTAACCAACAAGTAACATTAATTGTGTCATTGTGTTGTGGGTGTCAATTTGGATGGTATAAACTCAAAATAAACAGGTGCAGAAGGCTGACTTCGGCTGCCCTTGATTATAATAACCAACGCGCAACCGTAGCGCTTGGGCTGGCATTGCTGGCAATTTTGTGTAAAAAGTTTAGATTTAGGAATAATTATAGGAAAAAAATATTTTCAATTAAAAACAATTTCTTAGGTATCACGTTACTTTAATACACATTTATTTCTAAAAGAAAAGGGTAACCAAATAGGTCTATAAATTGGTAACCGAAAAGTATTTTCGTCGATTACGGCAATAAAGTCTCATTCTTAAATAATATTTTTTGCAATATGACTATGGAGAAATCATTGTATATCGTGAGTATTGTCACACAAACCGATAATTACGTGTATTGCCAAAGCGCGGGCACTCGCGACTTAGGTACTGGCGTTCGACCTGCTTGATCAGAGATCCCTGTACGTTTACTTACGCGTCTTTGTGTGCCTTTTAACGCTTGTTGTATGAAGCCGGTCTTCTGTACCTATTATTTTGTTGTATAAATATTAATACTATATTATTTTTTATTTAAATTTTGAATTAGTATTGCTATATTTTAATACTAAAAGTAGAATTTAATCATATACTGTGATGTTTGTGCCTTTAAATTTTAGTCAGTATTGTGTCCTAGATGCTAAATTTAGATAGCTAGTTGTCTGGAACTTAGGATTATGCCTTTGATTTTGAAATAAAACACATTTAACTTTTATGACTATGTTATTATTTTCCTATTTACAAAGAAAACAATAGTAAATAAAAATGAAATACAATTCAGTTATACCAAACTCAGTGTTTTAAAAGCACAACTTGTATAAAACTAACCGAAATAGTGATTTCGTACTTACTAAATTCATAAATATAGTGGCACTTAATTAGCTTGAAGCATTCTTAATGCTCAGTAAATATAATTAAAATAGCTACTTCGTTATACATAATAATAAAAAACATTGTAAAATATGTATTAAAAGTATCACGAATTCCCTAACTATGAATATAAAAAGGCAGAGCTGCTCCTTATCAGTCTTAACCATTGGTCTTAACAATAACATTAATTTAGTATTTTTATGATTTTGCATTTGAAACAAAATAGAGGATATACAAACTTCCAAATTCTACAAAGATATAATTGTAAATCTATGCTTCTAATATTATTATTTATTTGGAGTATAATAATAATAAAAAACATTTTAAAAATCATGATTAAAGGATAGCAATTAGCTCTACAGTTGGAATTTATTTTCCAAACCATATATTTCATTTAAATACAGTGTAAACTCTATATAGCGGCACTTAGGGGACAGCGCATTTAATGGCGTTATTGAGAGTTGTTAAATGGAGAGAAGTAAAATCAATATAATTTTACTATTACAATATGTATTTACTATTAATTAATTGATATTAATAAAAATTTACAAACAACAAACATTAATATTGATGCAAATGACAACGCTTATATTGCGTATAGTCTGTTATCTTCATCTGACGTTTTTTGATGTTTATTTAATTTTACCTTAAATACGAGATTTTAGAAAGTATTGTTCATTGCAAAAATGACGTATTGTTGTCGTTATTTAGAGTGGGTGTGATGCTACAACAAGAAAACCAACGAAAGTCGAATGATTTCCACATTTTAGGGAGTTGTTAAATTTAGTGTTGCTATATATAGAGTTTAGACTGTATATGATTTTTTTATTCACAGATCTGTAGTCATTACATTAGTAAGTAGTCGGATGCGATGAGCATTACAATCCTGGCAAAGAATATGTCCATCGAGTGGATAACATCCACGTCCTTCTGCTTCTGATGACAGTTGCAGGCCACAATCCTCACAACGATAGCATCGCACATGAAAGCTTCGATCTAGTGCCACCACTCGTACAGTTTCTTCTTCACCTTCTTCTGGCATGATTGGTAGCTCACAAACACAACAACGTGGTGCAAATTTCTTATGAAAGTCATCGATGCAATGTATTTGGTTCATAGCATCAACTGTGAATGGTATGCCATCTAAGCTTTTACCACATTCCACACAAGTAAAACAATTAGGATGGTATGGCTTGCCAGTAGCTCGAATAATTCTGTCCAAAATTGGGTTATAGCAGACGGAACATTTCTCAAGCGTCTCTAGATAATCGACTTCACAGTATGGTTGACCTTCTACGGCGTAAAATGCTTTTCCTTGTAAATTTGTGTTGCAATGATAACAGCAGAAACATTTCACATGGTACATGTGTCCCATTGCAGTACAACCAGAATTTTCACCAACTACTTTTTCATCACATTTTACGCAGATACCAAATACATCCAAATCTTGACTGTCAGAAATAGATTGAACAAGTAGATCCGTGAGTGCATCAACCTCTTCTTCCTTAGGAGCAGGAGACTTTGTAATATTTGATTGCTGGTTGCAATAGTTTGGGATGTTAGTAGGTGTGTAATTACTATTTGGTCGAGGACTAATGGGCTCGTAGAGCGATTCATATGCAGACGCACGAGAGCTATTGCCATAGTTGTTGACTTCATTTTGATAAATTGGTGGATATGTTGGTCTTTCTTGATTACTACTTATGTTCGTTGTCGCTTGTAGTAATTCACTGTAATTGGAGCTTACAGGTGATGGCGGAGGCAAGTATTCATCTTTTTCACAGTTATATGAGACAGGCGTTGCAAACACTGGTAAGCTTGGTGGTGGAGGAGGTGGAGGCGGCGGCAGCAGCTCTTCATTATTATGATAAGGCGAAATATTTCCATAAACAGTATCGAAGTTCATTGTAGGCAATGAAATATCCTGTCTCGAGATATTATTATTTGAAGGTAATTGGAGCTGCTTAATATTTGCGTAATCTTTGTGAGGCGAATTCATCGTTCCCGAAACCATATTGCTGAATGTTGGACTGTTAGTGTTTACAGGAGTAATCTTTGTTGAAAAAGACGGTTCTCGTAAATTGTTCACTATGGTACTGCGTGGAACTTGCGGTTGAGCCGAGGGTGCCTTCTTTTTTGGTGGCACTGCAGGTGGTACTTTTTTCGCTTTGCTAGGTAAGTTCATATTCATGCTGTCCATGGTCATTTGAAGATCAGCTAATTGCTTTTCCAGAGCTTCAATGTTATCAAGATGTGACATTTTTGTTATTTACGATGACCTGATAACGACTAGTTATTGCCCTAATAAGGAATATAAATGGTTATTTTACCTTGTTACAAAATCTTGATAACACCGGGACTGGGCTATGCAAATAAAAACCAAACTGCCAAAGAGAATATAAAAACCTACGGAGACAAATTATTGTTTCTCCGATATTATTTTCGTTGTAGGATTCTGATTAGAAAATAATTATTTAGTCATTAGTGATGACGACAAAGCTGACTGACAGCGGTCCTTCCTGTCAGTCACAGTACAGAGACTGACACATCTGCTCATAACGGCACGTCACACAATTTTCACAGAGATAAGTCAAAAGAGTCGAAACCTCAGAAGAACGACGTCGAAACTTAATCGATTAAACATATTTGACTATTTCAGCTCATCCCCATTTTACATCTTCCACATCATTGAAGTGACAATTTTTTCGTTTAGATCTCTTTTCTGCAGGGCCCGGCAATATATTTCAGTGAAAGCAAGTGAAAGAGACAAATTGATATGGCTCAGCACAAGTACAAAAAGGACATAACAAGACTTTTTTGTCCTTATCGGCGTGGCCTGTTTTTTGGATCAGAAATGTCAAAATCTGACGGTTCTGCGACAAACAAAACGGGTCTGAATATTGTTTATTGCATTTTTTTGGTGATTTTATGTGATAAATGCGTGTTTCGTCTTAGAAATAATTGTAAAACAAACATTTACAATGGTTGGTTGTATCATTTTGGGCTGCAAGTACCGCAGTGAGAGAAAAAACGATGAAATATCATTTCACACGTAAGTAAACATATAGAGCTTGTAATGATCACCTAAATAAATTCAGGATATCAATGCGTAAATATTTTATTCATAATTAGTCCGTTTTTTGGTCGATTTGTGGTATTTTCTATGAGTTTTATCAAAATATTAACTGAGAAGAATAACAATCAATGTTGCCAGTTTATAAATGAAATTACCCACCACAATTAACATAAATTATTCGTTCTGCAGGTTTCCAACTGATCCTGGCTTACGAATAAAATGGATCAGTGCTACTGGTTGTGAAAATTGGGTGCCAGGAAAACATAGTAGAATTTGTTCCAGTCATTTCAATGCCGAATCCAATATCAGAAAGGGAAAAATTATATTTTTGAGCAACTGCAGCTGCTCAGGGTCTAATAAACACACTTAAATGTACTTAAATCAAAGAAAATATATCATCATAAATCATCATCAGCGTGATTTTGTTCAAATAAAACAAAATAATCTTTTTTTGAAGTCTGATTTATCGTGTGTGATATGAGTACTGTAAATAATAAAGAGTTTTATCTAAGTATCTCATTAATTGGGATGTTATCCATAATTCCATCCATGAAAATAAATAAACTGGCCAAGTGCGAGTCGGGCTCGTGCACTGAGGGTTCTGTACCGTCAAAAAATACAAAAAGTAGTGCAAATACACAACATCACGCCCAGGCTGTCATCCATCCAAGTATCAACCGCGCCCGACATTGCTTAACTTGTGGGAAACAGAAATGTGTGACCGACTCGCAAGCGGCCAGTATTTATTATTTGTTGTTTTTAGGGTGTGCACTATAATCCGCCAAGTTTGACGCTTGTACCGATTACCGTTACGTACCGTTTGGTTTTTACACCAGAGCAAATACAATAATACCTTAACAAAAACGTTTGTTGTATGTGTGGATGTGTACCCTCTTTAGTTTTGACTTAATTATATTTCTTAGTTAATCCGTCGTAACATTACATATTCTGTGTAAGTTTCAACTGACGATATTACGGCACGAAAGATACAGCCGTTTAAAGCTGTCTTACCTTTAAACGGATGGATTTGGATCTGAATATTAATTTCTTTTGTTCATAAGTATTTTTCAGATATCCTTCCATCTCACAAGATTTTCCAAAGTTTCCAAAATTACTCATTGAAGAGATTCACTACTCGTCATAGTAGGTAAATTACCCTAACTTAAAGCAAATAATTTTAATGTGGCAACACACCTTGTTGAAGCGAGAGGCACTGAGCTAGCCACGCTCATTGAAAATCTATAGGTAGTAGGTCTGTGCTTTTCTGTGTTCCACATCACAGGATAGGTAGTAGGTCTGTGCAGGATAGGGAAGGGGTGTTCCGCATTTTGTCTGAAAGGTCAAATTCTAAAAGCCCTAATAGACGTGTGGATTTGGTTGGCGGTCTGCCATTCAACCAACGGGAGAGAAAGAATGAGAATAACATATTTCCTTCTCTTTCTTTCCCGTTGGTCAGACGGCGGTTGAGTTAAACCAAACCATACGTCAGTTAGCACTTAAAAAAATCGTTGGAAACCCGACTTTAAAGCCCTACCAGACATGTCGGATGGTCGGTGTGTGTGTGTGTGTAGAGAAAACTTTATCTTTCTCTCCCATTGAAGAGACGGCGATCCGACCAAATCCATACGTCTGTTAGTATTACTACCATTATACGTCAGACGAGGCGGTATATACGTAATGGCTTAAGCCTACCCACTAACGGGCGAAAAAAATACAATAACATGTTTCCATAGATAATACTAAAACATATCAAATTGAAATTTTCTTAAAAACTTCAACTATTTTGCATTAATTGTTGATGTTGGTTTGGGTTACTGGTTTCTGCGTGTTCTAAGTTTTTCCAGTTTGTTACATATAATCAGAGTACAACGTCGCCATGCAGTGTCAATTATGGATGGGCAGTGTAAGTAAAGTTTCGTGAGTAATGTGGAACACACCGATGCACAATGTTTGTATCTTTTTCAAGATGCCTACAACCAAAAACATTCTTCAACCCCCGCTTAATACCGACATAACATGATGCAAAATATTCTGCTTTGAGTCTGCTTGTTAAATTGTAACTCTTTGGCGTATTCCATGGATAGGTACACAATAAATCCTGGTGGTGAAAGCATTAGTATAAAATTTAATTTGTAAATTTTTGGTTTTTACATTGGAAGGTGCAAGCGCAGATTTAAAAACATTTAATCTGTTTAATGAACATGACATAAAATTTAATTTACAGTTGGAACCAAACATGACGGAGAGTTTCATCATGGCTGCTTTCAACCGCATGGGATCAAGGCCCCTGGCTGTTAAAGTGATGCGGAATAAGTTTACCGGTGAGCCTGCTGGATATGCCTTTGTTCATTTTCAGGTGAGAGTTGTCATTTCAATTAATGTCCTATAAGTTCAACTACAGCATACTTAATTCTAGGTGGGGTCATTTCACTTGCATTGCGTCCCGCTTGGGGTGTTTTGTGCAATTCTCTCATGCAGCCTACCCTACCCAAGCCACCAGCTCTTTACATTATTATCGTTTTAGGGAGTTTATTGTTAAATCGACTTTCACTATATACTGTACACTAGTTAGTTTTTTTTTTAAATATTTTTTATGACCCCAAAAATGAGATAAACATTCTGGTCATCATTCAGCTACCAGCTACAACCTTACATTAAAAAACCTACAAAAAAAAAATACAGTTAATTGCTTATATTTGATTCGAGTTTTATTCAGCTCTAGCAGCTGCAGCGGATTGTAAAAAATTATGAAAAGATCAGTTGTTTTTCTGTGCCCTGCATTTGCATATAAAATGTTTGTGAAGTTTTAAATCCGTGCCTAGTACGGGTTACGATTTGTGCCACCCGGGCTCTAGCATAAATCATCCTTTAACAGTCCCTAAAATATTTTCAAACCTATATAACTTTTCTGTTTCCACTTCACTGATTGAATATATTTTTTCAGACTGATGAAGAGTCCGTAGACACAATGCATAAATTGAATGGAAAGCCCATTCCTGGCACATTTCCAGTCGTCCGGTTTAGATTGAACACTGCATCGCGAGAAGCGAGGGCCAACATGCAGCAGGAGAGAGAATTCTCCGTGTGGGTCGGAGATCTAAGCCCTGAAGTGGATGACTATTCACTGTACAGAGTTTTCGCATCTAAATATTCATCGATAAAAACTGCTAAAGGTAACCATTTGCATTTCACTTATGTATAGAAACTTGTTCATACAATATCAGCCTATTGTGTTCCCACTGCTGGGACACATGCCTTCTGACTGTTCAAATCAATTTATTATACTGAGTATCGAAAATATGAGGTTGCCCTTTTGATGGTAAGCTCTATCAAGCAAAGTTTTCTACATATGCCCTGTATTTTAAACATTCCCATTCAATCCGGAACTGTAATGATGGATGCTACTAGCAAATAATAAAAAAAATATGTTTTACGTTTCAGTGATATTGGACAGCTCTGGTTACACAAAAGGCTATGGCTTCGTTAGATTTGGCAGTGAGGAGGAGCAACGTAACGCGCTATATGCCATGAATGGATACACTGGTCTCGGATTAAAGCCTCTAAAGATATGCACGGCAGTGCCTAAACCTAAAGGAGCAATGCCTCAGAATCAAAACAACCCTAACAACAACAATAATGGATACAACAATGGGGCGGTAGGTTAATGTAATCAACTCAGAATATGTACATGTGTACAATAATGTCTATGATGTATACAAATTATAGTTCAAAGCGTAATTAAGTACAATAGGGTCTTCAATTTACAGGGGTTTTGTTTGGTATTTTGATTATAACTCTAATCAGAAAATGGTTGATGATGGTGAATTATTGTACAATGAAAACCCCTGCATCCGCGCCAGTCTTTTGCCATAGAGTTCTTCAGTTTCTATAATAGCATGTTTCTCCCCCACCCCAGTCACACTTATGCCAATTCAAATAAAGTGAGTGAATAATTGTGATGACAGGAGTACAATCAGTACTACGATCCGTCAGCGTACTGGCAGAACTACTCCGCCTGGTCAGGGTACTACGGGCAGGGAGAGGGCGCCGCGCCGCCGGCCGCGCCCTCCGCTGACGCCGCGCACACAGCTCCGGTTAAGGCGCAAAACGACGACCTAGCACTTGTTGGTAAGTATTATACATAACAAGCTATTGGATTAAATACTTACACGGAACTTTTAACAAAAATTTGCATTAAAACTATAACGAAAACCAAAAATTTTGAAGGATTGCCTTTGTGGAGTGAAGAGCTCGAAAAACTTAAACGCGACATGACGACCAAAAAACGACGAATACGGTGTGCTGCAGCCATCCGAAGGAACTACGTAGTGGAGCAGTACCTTGTGGCCAAACAAAAGTACTTGTTAGAGGCTGCAAAAGCTCAGGTGGCTAGCTGGGAGGCTTTTTGTGGAAAACAGTATAGGGAGAGTATGTTGGATGGAGTGTAAATGGTTATAAGCTGTGCCACCCTCAGGAAGGGAGTTTGTGAAGGGTGGGTGTTACAATCTGGGTGTCTTCAAATCACGAGTGAATCCGTTTCTTCTAGGCAAGCGTGCTCCATTGTGGACCGCATCGTTGCTCAACATCAGGCGAGTTAGTGGTCAAACGCAAACCTACTGCTAAATTTAAGCGAGCTCTAAAATTTTCACATACCTATTGTGATATTTTTAGGGATGAAACTACAGGGCTCTTATTCATTAAACACGCACGTAACGCGTCGCGTTAAGTGAAGTGATAACCTAAGGTGAATGTGATTTTTTCTTGCCTATTTCTGCGGATAAATGTCATAATATCGAATTATAAGGGTAAGGGGACTACAGTCAAGGATGATCACTCAAAATTTTGACATTTCTCTGTCGACAAGAAAAATACACGTTCACTTACCTTATCACCTCACTTACGCGTTCACTTAGCTTGCAGAATAGACCGGCAAGCCTGAATGACTAACCTAAATATCTTAAGATTCCGGGGGGTGTTTGGACGGACATTCGTTTCTCCCCTTAGATACGGACTTGTTATGAGTTATTCTTATAGAATACCAAACTCATGACTAACCTGATGGTAACCTGTAACCATATCACACACATCTACAATATTGCCACACCATTTCCAGTGCATTGTCTACCCTGGTTTTTTTTTTCTTTCTTTCCAGAGCACAAACGTACTATCGACATTGACCAGATGAATGAAGACTTCCTCGACCCTGAGCTATCACTTTGGGACAGCCTCGAGTCCTCACAATGGTTCCCACACGAAATTGTTGATGTGAATTGTTATTGTTAACATAGACGAAGACTTTTGGTGACTTTTGTGTATTTTTTAAAATCAAAGGCACCGTGTTACCCTCAAGGAACACTTTTCATAGGCGACTGTGATCGATCGCTTACCATCAGGCGCCTCGTTAGCTTGTTTGCCACCTATCACAATAAAACACATAGGTAAGAAAAGCCAATTGGCGAGTTTCATTTTCGTGCATAGAATTTTGATTGTTAATGTGAAATTAGGATAAGCATTGATTGTAAATAAATAATTCTGTCCTGAGTATTTGTGTATCTTTTTATTGCTTTACATCCTTGTTTGTAAACTGTTGTCAAATCACATAAATTATTTGTCAGAATTTGGTAGATATACATACAAAGTAGTCTATCTACGCAGGGCATTATAGTTTGTGGCTTCGCTGGCACAAAAGTGGGCTACTCTAGGACTAGAAAGCGCAACTAGCATAATGTATAAAGCTTAGGTTAGTTTCATTGTTGCAAAAAAAAGTTAGGTTAGGTTAGTTTCATTGTTGCAAAAAAAAGTTAGGTTAGGTTAGTTTTATTATTGCTAAAAAAGTTAGGTTAGTTTTTTGTAAAATAAATTTGGTTAGTTTTGTTTTTTATTGCAATAAAACTTAGGTTAGTACTAGTACTAGGGAAATGGAGATAATGATGATAATGGTTATGGAGACATTTCGCTCGATATAAAAGAAAAAAATTAAAGTAACATTGATATGAGGTTTTCTCCCTGCTTTTCAGATTCATTCAAATACCTATTTTCTAAATAATTTCTAAGATATTTTAATATACAGATTTTATAATTATGGAGAGAATCCTAAAAGTACATTTAACATTACAGCCATATTTTTTGAAAAATATGAGAAAAACCTCAAAAATAGAACAAGCGAATTTAATACAATATATTAAGCCTTATGATCATCTATAATCTGTATTAACAAGCGTTGCTTAAAAGATTATCAATAACCCTGTAGAAATTTTATTCTCAGATGGATTCCGTTGAATCGCATTACGATTACAAAGCGTAATCACCCTTATAGCCGCAAGCGCTTGCAAATAACATAATTGGTAAGAAAATAAATATTAAACTTAACAAAATGCCGGCCACATCCTAACTATAAAGAACTACATTTTACCGACCGACTATCTGTTACTTCTCTGTAGAGTGATGATGGAACTACAGGGTTATGCGGAAAGAGTCAACTAAGCTGAATGGAGGCCATAGTACATAGTTATGAACAAATTTTACTACGTGACCAACCCTGAAACCGCGAAACATACCCTCCCCCCCCCCTAAAAAAACCACCTAAGAATTCCATACATTCGACTAGTTTTTTATTTTATTTTTTTATTTAGGAAATGGCTTGCGTTTACCGCCAACTTGCCTGATGTTAAGCGATGATGCGATATTTTTTATGATGATGATTCTTTTTGATTCGATTCAGGTGCACTTTTACACAACAGCAATTAGTTATATCAGGACACATTTTTTTTACAACAGGTGAATTTCTACTTCTGTTTATTATTTACTAGCTGAGCCCCGCGGTTTCATCCGCGTGGTGATGATGATGATGAAAAGTAGCCTATGTGTTAATCCAGGACATAAGCAATGTATATTCCAAATTTTATTCAAATCCGTCGAGCCGTTTCTGCGTGATTGAGTAACAAACATCCATCCAGCCATCCATCTAAACTTTCACATACTCGTATATGATATTAGAATGATTGTTTACTTGTAATTTTTACCCTAGCTCCGAACCCTGTCAGATATTACCCCACACGAATTTTTTTATTTGGGGGGATGGGGGGGACCCCATCCCCCCAAAGCAAAGCCTCAATCATAGATCAGTTATTGTATACGAAGCGAGTCTTTTTCTTTTATTAGGGCTAGCACCGTTCGGCGGAGTGTTCGTCCGATCACTAACAATAGAACTAGGCGACATAGTCGACGATGTAGGCCCTTTAGGGGTATCTTTCTTTACAAAACTAACAAGAGAGCTCATCACATTAGGGTCTAAAATAATAGAAGCTATACTACCATCAGCTTGTTTTATGTACGTGTGGACAGCTTTATGAGATGGGGCTTTAGGGTCGTCGACAGTTAGAACGACTAAAGACCCGGGAGCTATGTCAGCGGGCACGGCTGGTAATGCGTCCAATAGTACCGGAGATTTGTTAGTGGGAGGAGTTACCTCTGTGCTCGTCTTTTGTATTGTAGCCATGTCAAAACGCGATAAGCCCATTTTGGGCGGTTTTGGTTTAGTTCCGATGCTGGTGGGTGTCAAAGTATGGTGGTGCTGATGCTGGTGGGAGAATTCTGAGTTAGTTTTAGTGTTTTTCTTAGGTATTCGTTTCTTGGCTTTAGCTTTCATGGCTTCGAGCAAGAGATCGTCGGCGATCGCGTTTTTGCCTATATTGGCCGATGCTTCGGGCACCACTGACATTCCTAGTGCTTGCATTGCTTTACCTGAAAACAAGTTTGAATTATACCTTTTAATAAACTTTATTGGTAAAAAATACTCTTTAATAATTATCAATATAAAAAACAGACTACATGAAAATTTCAGAACTGGACCAAATATGCAACCTCTATCTCATAGCGCGTGTATTAATTAGTGACTATCAGTTTTATAGAGCGCATGCCTGATTTAGTACTGAGGTGTTCCGACAGATGTCTCTTATAATAATTTTTATGTGGAAATGACTTTTTTATTTGTTAAAAATAAAACATACTAGAATTGGAACAAATTGAAATGAGATCAAATGGGCAGCACCAGCTTTAAAATAAAAAAATAATCATCAAAATCGGTTCACCCAGTCGAGAGGTCTGAGGTAACAAACTTAAAAATAAACATTCGAATTTCGATAACCTCCCCCTTTTTGGAAGTCGGTTAAAACAAGCTTTTTTTCTTCACAAGCTTCTCAGCAAACCCTTTCATTTGATACCCATATCATGATGGTAGATAAGAACATTTTATCTGTCATCTAGAGGCATCCGCTACATTGAATTTATCATCTAGGACCAAAGTGCTTGGGAAGACAAACCCAACGAACCCAAACTCAACGGGGTACGTCGTTCGGATAGACTAAGCCGAAAGGAGGTCATTTTACTCATCATGATCAAATTTTACAATGGGACCAACCCTAAAATAGCGAAAAAAGCTGTTCCATACATTTTGTCGAGTGTCAATGACCGTTTTTTAACCGACCTCCAAAAAGGAGGAGGTTATATTTTTTTTTTTAATTTTTGATACCTCAACTTTTGACTGGGTGAACGGATTTTGATGATTCTTTTTTTTATTTGAAATCTGGTGCTTCCCGTGTAATCCCATTTCAATATGGTTCAGTTCTGACATTTTTACGAAGTCGGTTTTTTTGTATTGATAATTATTATGGAACATCATCATCGTATGGAATTGTTATAAGGTTCTTGAGAGGAGACCGCGAACCGGAAGACGCAGCGTAGGTAGGCCTCCCACTAGATGACGACATTGTGAGAGTCGCGGGCATCCAGTGGATGCAGATGGCAGGATGTCGGTCAGTGTGGAGGTTAAAGGGTTAAAGGGGGAGGCCTATGTTCAGCAGTGGACGTCTTCTGGCGGCTGATGATGATGATGAATTATTATGGAACAGCTGATATTTTTTTCGCGGTTTCATGGTTGGCCCCTTTACAAAAGTTAATCATAATGATGAGTACAATGACCTCCTTTCGCCTTAGTACAGCCTATATGATTAACCCTGTATATCGATATTAGATTTACAAGTTACTTTGCCTCACTCTCCTCTCCTTCAAGATCTGGACTTGTTCCTTCTTGTCCTCCTTTAACCGCTCTTTAAGTTTCTGGGCCTTCTCTTTGGCTTGTTTCCTTTCGTCTGCAAACTCACTCTCTAACCGGTCCGCGTCCCATTCACAGTTGGACCGCAGAGCTTTGTCTATCTGGGCCAGGTTCATTCTCTCTTCTTTTTTGAACTGCAAAATAGATTGAACTGGTTTAGTATGGTACCGGTTAAACTAAATTTTTCTTTACTAGTTTAATGTGGGCTAAGACAGGCTTTGTTATGAATTAATACTAGATCCAAGTGTTTTTAGGGTTCCATAGCCAAAGGGTGTAAACAGACCCTATTACTAGGCCTACGCTATCTGTCTGTCCGTCCGTCTGTCCTACTAGACTCGCCTACTTCGTCCGGAGTACAACGCCACCATGAGGCTGAAGCCGCTGAAGTTAATTCCAAACGCCTCAAGTGCTCGGTAGCAGCGCAATATACCAGCATCGCTCCACTATAACATCAAACAAGTTCTAGATTGTTCTACATACCTTCAGCTTCAGATCTCGCCTACTCCGTCCCGGGAACAGCGCCACCATGAGGCTGAAGTCAGTGCCGAGCGCGGCCAGAGCTCGGTAGAAGCGCACTGTTTCAGCATCGCTCCAGTCAGCGGTGCGTGGTGCGCGTCGGTACACGCGTCCCGTTGACGACATCCAAGCTCCCTCACGGACTACTGACTCGGAGAGTTTACGCTGTTCCGATTGTTTTATGACCTGGAAAAAACAAATGCATTTGAGGCCGGAGTGCTTGCGCTTTTGCGGCCATTTTCATACAAACTGTAGATACATATTGTAACAGGTTTTTTTTAAGGAAAATTACTCATCTTACTTTGCTTCTTTTTGTATATTTATAAATAGTCACCATAACTTACATTTGATTTTTTTCACTGTATTTAAACACAATTTTTATTGCGGTTTTTAAAGCAAGCCAGCCACTGATGCTGCCAAAATATCATGAAAAAAAAAAGATGGTAGGAAAAGATCGCTTATAGCGAAAAGGCCGCCACTTGTGGCACTAGCTCGTAATTGTTTTCTATCTGTTTGTAATTTTTATTTCTGGTGTACACAAGTTTCTATCTATCTAAACGACATCATGGTCACCAGAAAGAGAATTGACCTAAATTGTGTAAAACAGGAGACTGAAGAGGCTAAACAATACAATACTGGGATAATGGGTTACGCATAAAGGGCCTATTAAGCCGAAAGGGGTCCATAGTATCCAACATTATGTTTTTTTAATCGTGAATAAAATATCAGCTGTTCCATAGAAAACGGTCATTCACACTGGACATAATTATCAATTCAAAACACCGACTTCAAAATGAGTAAATACGCAATTTCGTTTACTTAGATGTTATTTTTTTCAGTTATATTGATTTAAAAACCAAACTACTAAACCGATTTTGATGAAATTTATATGGGACCACCTCTGAAGTATGGCCTAGCAAACAAAAAGGAATCATCAAAATCAATTCATGTGAACATACATTTAAAACTTTTTTTTTTTAAGTGGGTTAAAAATTTATGGTAATAAAATGACTGCCCCGGTGGCGCAGTTGGTAGTGAACCTACCTACTGCGCTTGGAGGCGTGGGTTCAATTCCCATCTAGAGCAAACATTTATGTGATGAGCATTTTGTGTTTGTTCTATGTTTGGGTGTTAATATCTATGTAAGTATTTATTTAAAAATATATATGTATTATATTATATTATTTAAAAATATATTTGTATTATATTTAAAAATATATATCAGTCTCTGGCAGCCATATTACAAACTTTGCTTAGTTTAGGGTCAGATGACTGTGTGTGCAGATATGTCGATTTTTTAAAATATAAAACTGGTATTTTCTTAGTTATTTCAGGGTTGGTCCCATAGTAAAATTTATTCATAATGTTGAGTATAACGGACCGCTTTTGGTTTAGTACACCCTTTCCACGTAACCCTGTAAAACTAAACGTACCAAACTTTGCTCATCAAGTATGATTTCTCCATTAGGCCCCAGTTTGATCTGAGGCACGGGCGCTGCAGAGTCTGCGTTGACATCATTAGACACCTCGTTTATTTCCTCCTTCTTGTTGCTCTCCAGTTTACGTTGCTCCTCTTCTTTCTTAGTGGCCTCTTTTGCTAGCAGTTCGTCTTGATCTGGTCTGTAAAGTTAAAGTCCATTCATCAGTTAAACTGCAAAGAACTGAATAGAAACATCATTTTATTTTATTGAATTTTTACCTGACGACGGCAGAGCCAAAAAGATTTTGTGTTTCACGTGTATGTTTGCGTATACTGTATGTTTGCATATACTGTATATTTGCGTAAACTGTATGTTTGAGTAGTGTATGTTTGCGTATATTGTATGTTTGCTTTTACTGTATGTTTGCGTATACTGTATGTTTGCGTATACTGTATGTTTACTTTTACTGTATGTTTGCGTATACTGTATGTTTGCGTATACTGTATGTTTGCTTTTACTGTATGTTTGCGTATACTGGTTTGCGTATACTGTATGTTTGCGTATACTGTACGTTTCAGTATACTGCATGTTTGCTTTTACTTTATGTTTGCTTATACAGTCAAACCTTGATAAGCGCGAGTTCAAGGGAGCACAATCTCATTCCCGCTAATAGAGGTTTCTCACTAACCCGAGTTTCTCGCTAATGCAAGTACATTGTTAGCGTTTCTCTCTTATAGAGGTACGCAGCAATAACAAGTCACAGCAAGTACGAATGTAGTAAATATGTAATATGATAAAATTATGTGTATTAATTATTTATATTTTTGTTTTATTTCATTTCGTAATTTTCCGGATTCAAACGCATTCACTATTTTAAGTTTATCACTTAATGACAGTACTTTACTTTTCCGTTTTGACATGATGCAGAACAGAACCTTCCTTCGCAATTGATTAACGATGAACTGAGTAAGTCCGACAAACAGGACGGTACACAGGCACACGTGTCTATTCGAAAAGAATGCGATAAAATAACAACGTTATTTAGTTCTACGAAATAGAATAGGTACAATATTGACGAGAAAACAATACAAAAACAATGGTAGGAAGTTCCACGAAAGTTAAGAAAGAGTCATAAAATAGCAGATGTTAAATTTGTAATTTGTTTTGTCATTTGTTCCTGCTAAATAATATAAATAAATAAAGCTCCACTGTCGCTTATAGAGGTATAGATATGTAGCAGTCTCACTTACGGAGGTCCATGAGGGAAAAACCACAGAAAAGAGAAGGGTATAGAACGGAAAAGAGATGGAACATTTGTTACGAGGCATACGAGTGAACATTAGTATGCACGTCAACGCGTCAAACTCCGCATCGCAGTTGCTAAGTGAATACGTATGCTTCTCCATCGGATTTATCCACAATGCCGTCTTGAGCTGTAATTACGTGTCGTCGAGCTAGTAAAGATTTTAATTTAAAAAAAAAGGAGGAATTTCCTATCACCAGTAAAGTCTAAATTGTTGATAATTTTGTGATTTCACCGTATTTTAATTATAAGCCTTTGACAAGCCGTTGACAATAATAGTGGTTACCATAATTTTATCGATAACGTTTTTTTTTTCTTACAACATTTCCTACAATACCTACTTTAGGAGTATTTTTTGAAGAATAAACTTTATTGTGTTATTATTCATTTGTCTTATTATGTAGATGCAGACAATAAAATTATCACACTATTATTATAAATAAGAAAGTCTGTGTATTAATATGTTTGTTTCTACTGAATTCTGTAATAAGTGAAAGGATTAAAATAAAATTTGGTATGGAGGTAGCTTATACTCTGGATTGACTCAAGTTTTTACCCCGAAAAAATAGCAGTTCCTATAGGATAGCGGGTGAAACCACGGGGTGTTGCAAGTCGTCAGTAAATCTATGAATTATGAGACAGACAATAAATATTGTTTTTGTCTTTTTGGTCTAATGGTCCTTATCAAAATGAATTCAACGAGTCCAAACACGACGGAGTAATAAGTAAAAGTATGTAGTAGAGAGGTTACTATGGCCTACCTTTCTGGCTCCAACATCAGGCCAGCTAAGTATCACCATATTATTTTACAAACATCAAATTTACTTAGTGCAACTGAAACGTGCTTGAAAAATGGATTACAAATTTTGAATCGGGAAGCTGACAGACATACCCACAATGCCAGTTAAATAAGAGTTTGTAATTTTTTTTAAACGACTAGGGCAAGTTTTTCTATAAAATATTTTATAAGGTATAACATTAACAGGTTATCGATAAAATTAAAACTGCACACAAAACTTTCCCATCACTAGCTGTGATACCACATTCTAAATTTTATAATATCTTTTTATTTTTAATGGCTTCGCATGGAAATAGCATTTAACCTTATCAAATAATATTTATTTTTCTACCCATTTAAAGTCACATAAAACGACTTCTGAACATAGCCTAAATCGATATCATGGTCAAAGCATGACCTATTAAGGTCATGGAAACTTATCTAGCTAAGTTTGTGCGGAGTTTTGGGGCAAAATCGAAAATATATTTTTTTACTTCCTATTGTTTGCCCACACTCATGCAAACTTATCTTAATATTATTTAAAGGATAATAGTTCACTAGTATAAAACAATTACATGCGTTAATACACAACTTTTGTTAATTAAAATAAACAAAATTGTTGAAAAACTCTTTAACTCAAATTTTTTACCAACCACTTTTCGTGCAGTTTAAGGTAGACCTGTTTTAATAATGACGTACGTTAATTTACGATACGGTCTATATTTATCTACTAGTATTATAAACCGCACAATTATCGTGCAGTTTTTTTGCACTAGCAACATTTACCAAAATAATTGCATAAAATTCAAGGGGAACTGAACCGTATTGCTGCACCACGAGAATATCAATTTAAAACTTTATCAAAATGGCGTTCATAACCTTTTGAAATAATACTAATCTTGACGAATTATTGCATTTCTTCCTATGTAGTTATATTTTGACGTATCGTTTGCATGTGTTTAACTGGCTACAACGGATTTCTTACAAAAATGCTTTGACAGCCCTTTTAATCTAAACGAAAAAATTCTCACTTCAGTGGGAAAAACGACTCTCTCTTACAAAGGTTTCTGTTTCTCGCTAATAGAGGTTTTGGGAGTTTAAAATGACGGGTCCTGGCTATTACTCTCACTTACTCAGGTTTGACTGTACTGTATATTTGCGTATACTGTATGTTTGCGTATACTGCACGTTTGCTTTTACTGTATGTTAGCTTATCTACACTAATATTATAAAGAGGAAAGATTTGTACCTATTTTTGTATGTTTGTAATGAATAGGATCCGAAACTACTGAACCGATTTGAAAAATTCTTTCACTGTTGGGAAGCTACACTATCCCCGGGTGACATAGGCTATATTATATTTTGTAGCGAGGCCGAAGGCCGAGCTTACACTCGTGCGAAGCCGGGGCGGACGGCTAGTACTGTATATTTGCGTATACTGTATGTTTGCGTATACTGTATGTTTGCGTAAACTGTATGTTTGCGTCTATCTACTGTATGTTTGAGTTTACCTATCCATTTTTGTAGATACTTACACGATAGGATTAGTCAAGGGGTTGTAGAATATGAGGTCAAACATGGTGAGCTTGTCGCGTTGAATAGACTCTTTGCGGCGACGCATCGCAGTCATCCGCCGACTCACATCTATTCGCCGGCTTCTGGAGAAAAAGTACAAACCATATAGCAAACGATTCAAGGCTGCAGCCAAGAATTCATTTCAGGTTTCGAGCTCAGGACAAGGCTGTAGCCACTATTTAAATTTCGTTGGAGTAGTGCTAGTACAATACTACCTAAGCCTCGAAGGGGATGGTCGAGGGTGATGGTCTTCTACGCAAGCAAGTCCCGGGAGATAACGAAAACGTTGTGTGAAGGGATGAGCCGTGGCGCTGAGGAGGGCTCCGATGTGTCCCTCTTGAACACAGCGGAGCCAGTCTTAGTGTTTTCCTATATAACCTGGCTGCACCATAAAGCAGCCGGGTATCTTGGAAGCTTTCCCCCTGAAGGCCTTAATTTTGAAGTCTGTTGAATAACCCGACAAGTGTAGTTTGTACTTACTTTGAAACATTTTTCTCTCTCAAAGGAGATCCGGGAGCAGGCGTTTGTGGTGCCATTTGACTAGAACACATCGAATCATTTCTGACGCGGTTCAGGTCTCTGAAAAAAAAAGTCCAAAAACAATAAATGTTTTCTCTAGACTACAATAATACTAGAAGTTATATACACTTGAGTGGCGCCAAGCCAGCTCCTGGCTACGCACGTTTGCGCTCGAATTGGCAGAGAACCGGCCCGGTTCTTTGTGTTATATAGCATCGTATCACCCAAACGACTGAACCGATAATGATTTTTTGTTTGATAGGTCACTTGATTGTGTGTTCTTAACTATGATTCAAGAAAATCTGTTCAGGTTTTTGAAAACTATCAGCCCTTTAAGCTCAATCTCTACCTTGGGGGTTAAAAAAATACAATTTGTACTTGTGTAGATTGTTTTTATAGAACAAATAACCGAGACCTACAATTAATATGTCTTCCCACTCACAGTAGCACCACCAGTTGTAAATGCCACTCACAGTGACTGATTCGGAGACTAACCGGATCTTCCCTTGCTTAACTTCGGTGATCTTTAAGGAACACTTAGTTGATGTACACATTTAAAACAGGTAAGTTTTAAGTAAGTAGATGTCTCAATCTTCAAGTCACTCGTATAGAACTGGATTATTTATTTTAGACAAGACCAGTCACACAAGGATTCATGTAAGAGGTTCAGGTGGTAGACTTTCGACACTAAAGAGTGCATATAAAATTTTGGTCATCTGCCGGGCTAACACGCACCGCGACAAAATTTTGTCGACTCTTTTTATCGTGCCAAAGCAAGACAAACGTATATGAAACCGGTAGGCACCTTGTTGCGTTCTCGCTCGACAAAGTGACGACAAGATTTTGTCGCGGTGCGCATGCTAGCCATGCTGGTAAGTGATCAGCCATCAGATCTTGCCCCCTCCCATTTCTGGATATGCTCCCTGCGGCTTCCTATTAAGTACAACTTGGGTCTCTTTAAGACAAAAGAGAATAGGCACCTTAGGGGGCATCCATTAATTACGTGAGGCTTTTAGGGGGGGGGGGGGAGGCGGTCAAGCCCAATTTCACTCAATCTCACATGGGGGAGAGAGGGGATGTCGGCAAATATCACGTAATATTTTCCCCGCAAGAAATACTGTAAAATTGCAAAAAACTGGGCTAAATTAGGTAAAACATGTATTTTACTTTTATTTTATTTTACATATTAATATTTTCTCCACTAAAATATCGTTAAATCCTATACTTACAACTTATTACATACTAATACATTATATACAAAATACACATTTTTTTAAATCTCACGTGAGATTAGGGGGTGGGAGAGGCGGTCGAGCCAAATCTCACGACATCTCACCAAGGGGGGAGAAGGGATCGAAAAATCACCAAAAACACCTCATGTAATTAATGGACGTCCCCTTATGTGCAAGCGTGCTCCATGTCCCATCTTAGACCATATTGACATTTTCGAATTGGTAAGTTATGGTCAAATTCAAACAATTTTGTTATAAGAACCACTATATCCATCATTATCACTGTAAAGACTATAGCCACGTTCCAAATCACACTAATAGTGCCACATGGCTCGAAGAAAATTTCCTTGTACTGTATTGGTTCTTATTCTCATTAGAATGTTGACATGATTTGGAATACGCTATGATAATACCTGTTAGGATGCGACATAGTGCTATGTGAAGTATGGGAGTCGTGACGTTGCCGCGATGGCACCGGTGTCGACGAACCGCCATGGAAAGCTCGTTTGCTTTCATCCTCGGATTCACTTGCACTGCCCTGCAGAAAAAACATTCTATTAAAATCAACTAATTAATAACTTGAGTAGGCAGGGACAGTGATGAGAGGTGGACTATTGTAGGTCGGACGACATTTTAAATTGTAGCTCTGGTTGCTTAACATATAACAACAATTTTTTGCCATGTTAGAGGTGTTTGAGCAGCCAAAAAACTGTGACATTTGGCCTTAGCCTATACAAGCTTACTTTTCTCAAATAGTGTATTTAATGTGTCTATATTATATATGCAACACATTTCTACCAAAATTGGACTTTGCTAAAATAATTGGTAACCAATTTTAGTCACTTCTTTTTCTTTTTGGCATGACTATCTCATATTTTTTTTAAATACAGGGTTACGCCATATAGACTGTCATATATGAGTGCTTAATGACATCTGTGCAGATGGCATGGCAATATTGAGGCCTATTCATAATAGTGCAATGAGGAAAGTAATGTATAATGTTGTTAATGACTAAATTTAGAAATAGTAGGTATTCCAGGATGTTTTATCACATTTGCATTGTCTGTGTGGAATAAATAATCACCATCAATTAGTGCCTGTATTCAATTTTATTATGACAAAATGTTAGAAGCCAATCCACACAATTTTTTTTGTCACTAGCTTTTGATAATGATGAACATTTTCTCTGATAAATAAACTCTTTGTGTAGACACAAAGAGTTTATTTATCAGAGAAAATTCTGTTATTTCTGTTATCTGTTTTAGAGGACCATTATTCTTTATGAATAGAATAAGGGAGATAAAACAGTAACTGATTATAAAACCTACAAAGAGCATCTGTTCAAATAATCGGAAATGGAACATGTCTTCTTATTATGCATTTTGTAGCAGCTTTAGATAGATAGAAACTATTTATTGTGTACACCAGAAATAAAAAAATACAAACAGATAGAAAACACTTACGAGCTAGTGCCACAAGTAATCACTGAAGAAGTCTCGAGTACTCATTAATCACACTAATATAATAGATGTGAAAGTTTGGATGGATGGATGTTTGTTACTCAATCACGCAGAAACAGCTGAATGAGTTTGGATGAAATTTAGAATATACATTGCTTATATCCTGGTTTGACACATACGCTACTTTTCATCATCATCACCGATTTTGATCACCACGTGAGTGAAACCGCGGGGCGCAGCTAGTATGGTTATAAACGTTAATAAGCCAAAAATTACAATAACCCAATGTATGATGTTTTAGGATAATTAGTTTGGTTGTTATGTGTTGTATTGTAGTTGTATCTGACTCTTGGATTTGATGCAGAAGGTTATCCTAAATAATATGAATGGGTAATTGAAACTCCGGTAGATGGATTGAGTACGTGCGCTTTATTTGAGCGCCAGCGAATGACTGTTGAATGTCGGTGCGCTTCAGAAAGATGTTTATGTTATAATAATAACAATTCTGTGATGTAGTGGGACTCACAAGCCCTACATCTACATCCCCCTTAAAAATTAATTTTTGGTAAAATTTACATGATAAAATAGATTTCTGTAATGTATTACTTAGGTGGTAAGTACTTTGTTGCAGCTAAAAGTAGATTAAACATACAATAAAGTTGACAACATGACTTAAAATTTGATAAGTATGATAACATTAAGGGTGTAAATTGTATAAAAATTGAACAATGAAAAATAAGTGTGTAAAATGTAGTGAATTAAAAATTAATATGTTTACAGTTTTGATTTAACATAGTGCATTGTTTGTTTACAGTTTGTCTTATAAAAGAAAAAATAACTTGCTACTTTTTATTTCACATAGAATATTTTTCCGTAAAAACAATAACTACAATAAAATTGTTTTTTGATATAATAATACTTGTTAGTTGTTAGTTACGCGCACTTTAACTTATACGTTTGTTTTGTTTTTTAATTTCACTTCACTGCACTACCCGTTTTTATATTTGTTTATACGATAAACGTGCTTTTCTGGGAGGTTGCCGGAAACGCGGAGGTGTGGTTTGAATCGACGACACACGTAGCGCTATGACTATGGTGACACGCTTGTCCACTGAAGCCTCGATCCGCTTTTAATAGTAACTCCACATGACGTACAGGATGCCAGTGGAAATTACAACGCTGACGATCATGACGGTGACCAGTGAAATATATTGTGTGTCCTGGATGTGGTCGACCTGCGCTGTTTGGGGCGCAGCACCTGCGGCGTTCTATGTTGTGGGCTTGCTCTCAGGGTGATCCATGTTGATGTGACGTAGAGTGCAGCGTCGAAGTAGGTGAAATTGCAGTAAAGTTGAAAACATATAGATGATGCTTTGTGAGTAGTGAAGTGGTCTGCGGTCGAGTGGTGCAGATAAGTGCGGCGGCGGCCCGGTTCAAATGTCAAAACGAACCGTTTTCTTCACCGCGCGACCCGATCTTGTTATGACTGGCGGCGTCTTTTGTGCTTTGTTCTCTTTATTGCTGTGCTGTGTGGCCGTAATGACTGTATCATTGTTAGATGTGTTATTGTTAGTTGAGCCGGGTGACTCTTTCGTCGCTAAGTTAGTTGCGGCGTCGGGTGACTCGTAAGGACCACTAGTTACAACATAAGCGGGTTTGAGTCTATCAAGTGAGATGACGACATCTCGAGAACCCATACGAATGGTGTAGTGTTTGGTATTTCGATTGATTACTTTGAAAGGACCCAAATAAGGTGGTGTGAGCGATTTGGTCGTTGATGTTGCTTCGTATAGGTACAAAAAAATCTCCAGGTAGTCTGATAGATTTTCCGAACGTCATTTGAGCGGGACTAACCAATGTCTTTTTTTACGGCGGATCAGTGGTAGCTCCTTATCGTACGTTCTGTACTTCATATGTGCGGTCGTTAGTTTTTTTGAAAAGAAAGCGAGACATGTACATTTTTTTCTACTAATTGGTGTAGAGCGGCCCCGACACAAGTATTTGAAGTGTCGGTAATTAACACCGTTTTGGCGGTCGGGTCCGGGTGCGTGAGTATAACTGCCTCTCATATCATTTGTTTACATTTGTGGAATGCGTTTACGGCTTCTTCCATCCATGTAATTTTGGTCATGCCTTTTTTTGTATTGTGTAAGTATTTGTCTAATATTGATTGTGTTTCCGCGGCTTTTGGTATATTGTTTCTGTAGAAATTAATTAGTCCGAGGAAACGTCGTAGTGCTTCGATGGTTTCAGGTTGTGTAAACTCTGTGATGGCTTTGACCTTAACTTAGTCCGGCTTGATGCCGTCACAGGTAACGTGGTGATTATTAACCTTTTTGTAAACACATCGTACTTGTTTATTTTGGGTGGGTTCTCCAGTATGTCGCTAATCTGACTTAATTCGTCGCGCCCTAGCTTTGCAATAACTAGTTGGTACTTACATAAGTCTGTTGCTTTTTGTGGCGCGATGATCGCTTCAAACTGGTGGAACCAGAGTCGAGGTCGTGTGGCCCAGAAGTCGCTGATGCCCGTCTGAATGGTGACGGCGTTTGCTGCGAGTTCTGCTGTGATGCGGCTGGTGCTGGGCTGCTGCGGTGGTGGTGCGCCTGGTGCGCTTTGGTCCGTGAGCAGTCCGTGTTGTTCCTCGACGTTGGTGATTGGTGTGGTCATCGCGGATGTTTGAAACGTACTCAATAGTTTATTGATTGTATTTGTTCGTCGGGGTCACCAATTTAGGATAATATGTTTAGGTTGATATGTGTTGTATTGTAGTTGTATCTGACTCTTGGATTTGATGCAGAAGGTTATCCTAAATAATATGAATGGGTAATTGAAACTCCGGTAGATGGATTGAGTACGTGCGCTTTATTTGAGCGCCAGCGAATGACTGTTGAATGTCGGTGCGCTTCAGAAAGATGTTTATGTTATAATAATAACAATTCTGTGATGTAGTGGGACTCACAAGCCCTACAATGTCACTATCTGGTGGCCCTTCGTTTCAGTGGCCGAGGTTGTATCGCTCGCACAAATATTTTTGCATATAATTCTACCCTTGTAATCCGTGTGCCTTGTCATTGAGTAGGGGAGTTACGGATTTCGAAATTCATGCGAGCGCATGTTTTGTGTTTGGAATATTAAATAACCGGCCAAGTGCGAGTCGGACTGCGCAAGAAGGGTTTGTCACCATTATCTATTAAATTGGCAGACAAATCACGTTTGTTGTATGGGAAATAGCCCCCTTAAATATTTATTTTATTCGGTTTTTTGTATTTGTTGTTACATACATCATCTGTGAAAATTTCAACTGTCTAACTATTAGGGTTTATGAGATACAGCCTGGTGACAGACGGACAGACAGACAGACAGACAGCGGAGTCTTAGTAATAGGGTCACGTTTTACCCTTTGGGTACGGAACCCTAAAAACTAACTTTTATCACTATGAAACATAGCCTATAGCATGCAGGGGTAGTGTAGCTATCTATTAGTGAAATATATATATTTTAATCAGATTTTTAGTTTGAGAGATTACAAGCTTTACCTTTTTTTTACTCTACTGACATGAAAATCTGGTTTAAATGACATTACGACTTACAGGTATACTATTTCTCCTCATAGGCCCCAGTCTTGGTACAGGGCGCAACTTCTGTCTCACTTTTGTAGGTGAGGGTAAAAGTACTATCGGGTCGAACAGTACTTCGGCATTTTCTGATATAATCTCATTTTTGAGTAAATCTATAGGTTTGGGTGCTGTACTGATTGATTTTAAAGGCACTATGCCATCCATAACATCATTTTCAGGGGTGTTCGGGCTGTTGTAGCCTGAAATAAGACAAATTAGAGAATTAATGTTCATATTTATAGATTTACAAACACAATGTTGGGTCGGTATACATATGTGTTTCGGGCGCCAGGCAGAAACACCCCAGGGTATACAAATGTGTTACCAACAATGCTTTGTAAGGGCTTGGCACATTTATAAATGTTCCCATTTTTGTGTCGCATAACAACATAATATATACTGCCCTCCTAAGCCCAAGAACACTAAAACACTTGAAATAAAACACTAAAAAGATTTTTTTCTTTTAAAACTTATGTTTAAAAACTATTAATTCTTATCGAAATGACGGTATCTCATAAAAGACACAAAAACAATAATGTTGGGTTTTTAAACATATATTTAAGAAATATATTGACTGCCCCGGTGGCTCAGTTGGTAGTGAACCTACTTCCTGCGCTTGGGGGTGTGGGTTCGATTCCCATCTAGGACAAACATTTGTGTGATGAACATTTGTGTTTGTTCTATGTCTGGGTGTTAATATCGATTTAAGTATGTATTTAAAAATATATATGTATGTATATCAGTTTCTGGCTGCCATATTACAAGCTTTGCTTAGTTTGGGGTCAGATGACCATGTGTGCAATAATGTCCCAGATATTTTATTTTTTATATTGGTCCTAACATAGGCACATAAGTGAAAATAAATTAAATGATATATCATTAGGGTAACGAAAAATCAACTTTCACAAAAACTTGATTATCTCGAATTACACCTAGGCTGAGATACCACTCTTGGGCTTATGGCGGCAGTGTATGTAATATTGGTATTGGTTTAACAATTTCTATTGCTGTATTATAAGTAAATCAACCTCTACTTCTCTTCATACATTATCTAACATATTTAACCAGAACATGGACAGGCACGACTATTGGGTTGCTCGATACCGAATTACCCGTCAATTTGATGTTCTATATTTCCCTATAATACTTGGTGACCTTTTTACCTTATAACTGATAGAATTGACTATACTGCAAAATAATCTTTACTTTTGAATACATACCATCAGCAATGTTTTTAATTCTCTTCGCACTATTTGATGACACTGCATCATTATTTGGATTGGGTGATAATATATTCTCCCTATTTTCAGGTATTCTGTGCTTATGTGCATCTCCTTGTAGTTCTAAAAGCCTTTTGTGTGAAGTAATGAGTTTTTCTACAGAAACTTCAACTTCTATGGTCCTTACGACAGGAGAGCGTCTTATAAGTGGGCTCGCTCTAGCTTGAGGTGAAACAAAAACATCTGCCCGAGGTGCTATAGGCTTATTGGTGTCAGTTTTATTTTGAAGAGATGCACTACTGCGCTTTTCTGGTAGTATGGGTGTAGGTGTTGGCACCTTCCAGTCTGAAGGCACTTTTTCGAAATCTGGAGTATGTGGTGCGCGTGGTGATTTTCTAGGCGAATGTTTCCGGGGTGAAGACGCTGCTCTAACCGGGGAACTCCCGAAATGTTTGTCGACAGCTGTGCGACCATCTTTCGGACTTTTAATTACGTTTTCTAATAGTTCCTTAGTTTTGTTGACTGTATTGTCAGCGTTCTTTCTTCTTTGCGGTAGGGCCGCCACAGCTTTGATTCTAGCACGTCTTGTCGACATATTTGTTTAAAAACTATATCAAAGTTGGATTTTATTATATTTCAAACAAAACTTTCGTTTTTTGGGTATAATAACAAACATAAAAAGAACCTAATAAAACGCGAATCATCACGCAAATTATTTATATCAACTTGTTTTAATCCGCATTTTCACTCAGATTAAAGAATTTATAAACTTATAGGGTGGAACTCTTTGGGGTGAAATTTAAATAATATTTCATTTCAGCCACACGGCGATCACGAAGAACGAATGGAATGGAATGACAAATTTGACATTGATTTTTTTTTTTCTGGAAAGGATTTTGACGTGCCAAGTTTTGTGCATTTGCCAGTGTCAAGTACTCTATATTAAAAAAAAAAAATATAATGTTGTCAATATCATCAAACAAGTCACAGTCTAGCAAATTAAGTGTTCGTGAATTAGCTTGACTGTAGGCAAGTGATTAAATAAATTGAAATGTGTAAGTTTTTTTCAAGATATTATAAATTCTGGTAGAGTAACTACTATCATGATACCTATGGCAGTAAAATACGTATAAAGAAGCGGCATGGCCTTAATAGCTCTAGCCTAGTCAAAAATGAACCAAAAAATTTAATTGTAGTGCTGCCATATTAAATAAATATTTTATCTTAGTTTTTTTACCGCCAAACGAAGCCCGCCAACTGCTTGAACTTTGTTGCGCTAGACGCCACGAAGTTCAAGCAGCCTTTCATTAAAGTTTTAACTACATCTAATGCCGAGTCGTAGTAGGTATATAATTTTTTGGCAATTTCAGCCTGATTTAGAGAACGAGTTAAATACTATTTTAATTTGATAGTATTTCTATGAAATATATAGAATGTTTAGATTTTATATGGAACACCAATGTGGTGTTAAGAAATAAATAGGTACAAGCAGGTATCCCTTTTTATATCCTTCAAAGTACTTACTGGGGGCCACTGGCTTTAATTCCCTCGAAACACGCCGTACGCACGATCTGCTTTTGACTATATACCGAATCCTCCATGGCATCCTAGACTGCCCCACACTACTGACTGAGGCAAGCCGCTTGTCTGTACCAGATAATCTTGCACGGTTCCGTATTGGATGTGTGTTGGATGCACGAGAACAATCCCCTATCTGCCGAGCGCAACGTCATCTAAATGCGCTTGTATCCTCACAACCACAAATCGACATATTTGCTGATAAATGGTCATCATTTATAAAAAAAACTATGATGTACAGTGAGCAGTACATTATTTTTTAAATTGTTTATTTTAATTTTATTGTTGTTATAATTTTTTTATGCCACTTTATTTAATTTTATGTTTATTTTTATTGTGTGTAAATTTTTTACCTACTTATGCCATTTTAATGTTTAATGTTTCTTAGTGTAAATGATTGTTAAAATAATGTACAAATTTGTAGATTAAGTAAGTAACGTAATGGTACAAAACTGTAAAGTTATTTGCTAATTAAATAAAGATGTTGAATTTGAATTATAATAAAAAAGAAAAAGAAAACACGAATGCCCGATTATCTCACTAATTTTCTATTGCACTGCGTCTTCACTTTAATGGCTATTTCTATTAAATTACTCTTTATTTTATAGTAAGTAGCTATTGTTATGTTTTTCACTATCAGTATCATTTCTCGAGCAGCACATTTGACAACTTTACGCATCGTACACGACTCTTTAACGATGTTTTTTTTTTTTATTGTTATAAATCTCACTAATGTCCAAACACAGTAACAACACCTGACAACTACAACATGGTTTAGTTCCGTTGTTTGCTGTGGGACTTGTTGCATGAAAATCATGAAAAGCATATGAGTTGTTATTTAAAATGCCTTCCGAACTAATGTCATACGACGCAAACAAAAAAGATCAAAGGATCATAGCGAGTCTCCATTCTCAACATTTGTCAGTGAGTTGACCATTGGGCGAAGTTCAAGTAAGTACCTATTCGATACGTAAAATACACATCGAATTCCATAGACGTTATGAATATTAATACGTATTTTACGGAGCAAAAATTCGTTCTTAGCCCACAGTTTTCATACCTCCAGTCCAGTACCCTTAGTACAAGATTTGATAGTTTTCGAAAACTTTTTTCGTTTTCGTTTTGATGCATACATTGCTGGGCTGAAAGCTATTCGAAACTATTTTTCGTATTTGAGTGAAGCAACCTATACTGCCGATTACTACCGATTTTAGTTCATCCGCGTTTCCGCTAGAGGCGCTTTACTAAAATGTATGGGACAATACGGAAACGAAAAAAGTTTTCGAAAACTGTCAAATCTTGTACTAAGGGTACTGAGGCACAAGTTTAGCATTAAATGTCCCTACGTAAGTAAGTAACGTATAATGAGGAAAATGGTGTTAAGTAGCTATAAAATTTAGTTTATAAATTTCCTGACCATTTTAGGCATTGAATAGGTAGGTACAATATAAAATTTAATATATTTCCTAGGTAACATAATATTATATTTAGTTTTTTTTTACTGGCAAGTGGCTTTTATTAATTAAGTAAACAAATTACAAGCTAACTAACAGTAAATACCTAAACTATTTGGCCTATAACAGTTGGACTGCTCAGACCGTTGCTGGTCTAAAGACAATCCAAATGCTCAAGTCCACTACCAGTTGGCAGCGTACCCAGCATGCTGGCGGCCTTACCACGCTGAATGGCAATGCGTTGAAACCAGTAAATGCCGGGCATTTTGGTCACGCCTTAACCAGACGTTCTGTAAGATTTATTGAAATTTGAAATAAGGGGTCAGCACCCGTTCTCTAAGGGCCCCCAATGTACCTCAATCCTGCCCATTATTCTAACGGACTGCCAGAGCGGGCACGAAAAATTGTCACTGTTTTTCGGTTGTTATTACGAAAACCTGTACGAAGCGCTTTGATTCCACTTTTATTGTGCGAACTGCTAGTCTGTGAAATGTGCTGCCTGAATGGATGTTCCCCGTTAGTTGCAATCTATGTCTTCAAATCAAGAGTGAATCGGTTTCTTGAAGGCAAGAGTGCTCCATCATAGCCTGCATTATTGCTCAACATCAGACGAGCTGGCGGCCCAGCGCAAGTCTTTTATTTAATACTTGCCGTCCGCCCCGGCTTCGCACGAGTGTAAGCTCGGCCTTCGGCCTCGCTACAAAATATAATATAGCCTATGTCACCCGGGGATAGTGTAGCTTCCCAACAGTGAAAGAATTTTTCAAATCGGTTCAGTAGTTTCGGAGCCTATTCATTACAAACATACAAACATACAAAAATAGGTACAAATCTTTCCTCTTTATAATATTAGTGTAGATAAGTGTAAAAAATGTCTCGGTTTCAAATGGCTCAAATAATTAATTATGTAACCCACTACTCCACTACCGAGGTTAGGATATTTGCGCCGTTTGGGGTCGAGTTTTATTTAATATATAAATATATTTTTAGCCTGATGTTTGAGTTGCTCCGCTTTTTGAGGGGTTAGTAGATTGGTAGGTTAAGCAAAACAAAAGTAAACAACGTTCCAGTTTTCTTCATTCTTTTAATGCATTTTCTCTAATTTTCTTGACAGCGATGAGCACTTTTGGTGAAAATAGATACCAGAAATTAGTAAAATACTTATGTAACAAATAACATTTCAGATTAAAATTAAATCATGATTTCTTTAAGATTTTACTTACATTTGACTTTACAATAAAAATAGATCTCTTCTATAAAATTTATATAATTTATAAAAGCAGTTAGGTAATATTACGGGCTCGATAAATCAACAACAAACTTAAATGCCTCTGGGAATGAAACGCAATTATATAATTATATCTCTTTGTAGATAAATTGACAGATAGTCACTCTGCTAAGACCAATTTTATTGTATAAATATCTTACGAGTACAAAGTATCTATTGGTGTTAGTCGCTGAACCGAGACCTAGGCTGCGTTCATCTACAGGTAAGCTACTGCGTATTGGTTCGTCATTCATTAACTATATTTTGGCTAAAAAGTCAACATTTGCAAAACCTTCTTTACAAATTGTCATGACACTATAAGAATAGTCAACGACTCTCACACCGATGCTGCGCGGCAGCCGGCTCGGCGAAACCAACTAGGTATAAGTCTTCGAGTCTAAAGATATGTCGCTCCAAGTATCTACGCACTCGTTACTCACAGAAGCGGTTGCAAAGCCACAACAACCCAAACCGACTATTGATTGATAAACCGAAACAAAACAGAGCCAAACTTAGTAAAGCGTGTGAGTACCATGCACACATCGTTAACAACTATCTACACGTTCTATAAACGTAGGTCGCCGAGCCGGCAGCTGACACAGCCATCCGCTGCTCTATCACATCACGTAATTCGTCCGAATTTGTTAACGCTCCGGCCTACTTACTCCTACGAAATGATCACTATCGACAATAAATTATTTTCACCTACAATTAAAACAAGGTATGAAGAGTAGTGTGCATCGAGAACCGAGACGCCCGTCAGCACGGGTAATTGACTGGATCGCTCCAACGAGCGCCCGCTACCACTCCGATACGAACCGCGCTAATGCGAATCCCTGATATTAGGTACAATATTTACAGAAACGACCGTCAAAAGATTCGAAGCGCTACTGATCCACCTCTACTTAGGAAACCGAGAGAATTCGTTTGCGCTAATCGTGCCGATTTAACGGTAGATATGACTACTTATAATTAAAACGAAAGCAACCGTGTGCTATTGGAATCGCGTGTGAGGCTCGCCTGTTGTGCGTCACTTGTGCAGTAATAGTTAGCGGGCCGCGTCACGCCCACCACTGCCCCCCGCGCGTCTGTACCACACGTCCGCTCCCTACATCCTAAGAGATATACCTGTGCTCGCCAGCCACGGCTTGCCTGTAGTACCTTTTCGTTCCGCGAGTTCCGCGGGCGCTGCAGTGCGCGGGCGCAGGCGCTGAGAGCCTCGCTTAAACATCTCACGATCCAACATTCATAAACATTTTACATAAAGAACTTCGAATATATAATATCTCGGAATCGTGATTATCAGGAACGTTTATATACTTCGAACATTTTATACCGCGATCGAATATTCCGCTTCAACAATAGAGGGTATTCCATACGCCAACAAAGCATAAAATAGTGATATCTTTACAATTCAGTCTAGTCTATATAATTATTTTTCTCTTTAATGGCAAGGTATCTCTATAAAGATTCAATAGTATTCTTCAATATATAACAGGTATATCTATACAATCGTAATACGTCACGTATTCGATTCCTCACAGCGTCAATGATATAAAATTTAACCTAAATTATAACACAGGAGAATTAAGTATAAGATCACAAAATGAGATTCATCGGGCGGCGCGAGACGGCGCGCCCGGCGAAGTCGCAGCTATAATACTCGTGTCTACGCTACTCTAGCGAGCGGCCGCCGGCCGGGGCGGGGCCCCTCGCACTAAGCCTAGTATTGCTATGTGTCGCGAGCGCCGCGCGCGCCGGAG
Organism: Agriopis leucophaearia; assembly: GCA_949125355.1. Classification (NCBI taxonomy): domain Eukaryota; kingdom Metazoa; phylum Arthropoda; class Insecta; order Lepidoptera; family Geometridae; genus Agriopis; species Agriopis leucophaearia. Next base: position 9,901,694 of record OX421278.1, read on the forward strand.
GCGGCTAGCACAGCGTGCGCCGTCAGGGCGCGATGCCCGCGTCCGACTTGTGGAAGGCGGCGCCGGCGGAGGAGAGCGGTGGCGCCGCGCTCTGCGCCGAGCTGAAGTCGTGCTCGGACTTGGGACGCGGCAGTGCAGCAGCCGCCACGCCCAGCCCCGGCAGCGCTACTCCTGCCATGCGGCACGAGGCGGCCTGCAGCGGCTGCAGCGCCAGTCCCAGCGACCGCTCCGAGAGCCTCGCCACGCTGTCGTCTGAGAGGCTCACGTGCTCCGCCTCCGCGGCGAGCGCGTTTACCACCGCGTTGATCGTGTTGCCCTCAGAGGTGGTGTCATCCTCGCGGTGCGCCACTAGGTTGGGGTTCTTGCCGATCTTGTTCAGTCGCTCGGCGGCTACGCTTTCCATGGTGCGCCGCATCAGCGGGTACTGGTCGAGCACGGCGTTGAAGTGGTCCACGGATAAGGAGAACAGGTTGCAGTAGGTCTCGGCACGGACGGACGCCACGCGGCGCGCGTTCGTCAGCAGACAGATCTCACCGAAGTAGGAGCCGTCCGAGAGGCTGGTGGCGACCTCGCCATTAGCCATTACGATATCGACGATTCCCTCTTGGATGAAATACATTTTGCTTCCGATGGTTCCTTCCTTTATGATGATATCACCTGGAATGATAAAGCGTTTCATAAATAAGTATCAAGATCTTAATTGACAACTGATAAATAGAGCTTGGTGCATTTTTTTTATAGTTATGGATATACATAGTGTAATCATCAACTTACCAGGCTGGAAGACTTCATAGCGCAATTTAGTGACAACATCTGATACGAAGTTGGAATCGGCATTTGCGAAGAACGGCACGGACGCGACGAGTGATCTGCAGTTGTAGTTGATGACGTCTTCTCTGAGCTTTTCGCTGAGCTCTCCCAGAATTAGCTCCTCGTCGAAGAACTTGCCCTGGTATCGGTGCTCGAAATACTCCGTGATGCGCTGTCGCATCTCCCGAGGCAACTTTCGGTATGCCATGTACTCCTCTACTTGTTTAACCTGGAATTTGAAAAATGTTTTATTAGAACAACATCGATGTTGACTATTGGTTAACCCCTGAATGGGAACAGCTTTTGTTGCAGATGATAGGGAGATGGATATTTAAATTCCCATGGAATCAAGATTTGACGAATTAGTTGGTGATATGTGTCGAATGATAATAAAAGCAAAAGTTGTTCCTGCTTCCAGAGCTTTCTACACCATCTACCACCACGTCAAGTTTCGCAGAATTGCACGTGTAAAGCGACAGCCTAACAAAATCAAACACACTTCGATGGTAAATACAGACCATGCACTTTTCCAATGCCAAGAACCCTAGAAATTTTGGAAGAAGACGCTATCTACAATAGCACACTTTAAACCTAACCCTAAACTGATGGTTAGTGCTACCCATGGGAAGTAAATTGTTATGAACACCCATTTAATATTTATGAAATTTGTTAACAGTGAATACATGAATATGGTGCAGATGAAGTTCTGTACAGTTCTAAACAACCAGTGATAACACTAAACAAACATTCGCGCTGTACTCACGTCTAATCTCTGAAACAGGCAAGGGGATTTTAGTGATCATTTCTTTGAGATGGTGAAATATTTAAGTACCTTCGTGAATCCTCTAGATTTACTTCTACGTAAACCGGGATAAGGAAGTGACATACAATTTTATGGCATACTTTTATGAACCTTTTGCCGATCTTGTAGCATAGGTCAGGTGTTCATAACGATTTACAGAAAAGTTAACAGTCTATAAAAATGATAGGTGTAATATTCTGAGTTACGAATAAGTTTGTGATAAAGATTTGTTAGACGAGAGTGCTATGATATAGGTATCAAATCTACATCTAATTTGTAGTGTATTCAAAATTGGTTATACGAACAACCAAAGCCTGGTTTGGTGGAAAATTTAGATAGACCTAATTCAGCTATCTACAAATTTTCTCAAATAGTTGTCATGTGCATGAAGATGACAATAAATGATGAAATACATTTACGTACTTTATTTTAAAATATATACAAAAACCTGACAGTATCATGGGAATGGTAAAGTTGCCTCTGGTCAGGAATACTCGAACTATTACGCCTGCCACAAATACTGTAGGCATCAGGACAACGTTATGTAGGAAAAAAACTGCTAAATGTAGGGATACCAATTAACAACCTCATTTCGATCACAATGAAACCAAACCCTTACCTTCTCACGGTACTGTCTTCGGGAAGAGTCAAGGGACTGGATGAGATTGGTTGCGTGACCGAGGAAGAGCGCGTAGCACGTGGCGCCCGAGATCATGGACAGCATCGTGAGCCACATGTCCGTAAGAGACTGCGGGGGAAACCTGCCGTATCCGATACACAGCATGTGGGACATGGCCTTGAACAGTGCCCATGAGTATTGTTCCAGCCAGAAAGATTCCTGAAATCAGATGATTTGAAGTTGAGAGTAAAAAAAAATCATGGTAGATTCCACTCTAACATTTCTATGATTAAGGTATTTTGTCGACATAGGAAAGCAAATCAAACCAAGGAATTTAACATTTAGGTACTATAAAACTTTCGCGATTTGAACTCATATTTTATTAGCTCGTGGCCAACATTGTAACATGGTCGAAACGTCGTCGCGGGTAAGGTATTTATTTTTACCCAATGAATGTAGTCAAGGAACTTCTTCTGAGATTCTACAAGTTATGAAAGGGTCTCGTCTCGTCTACTTATAAATAAGTATTGAGACGTCTTGTTTGTTTGACTAAAGGACGCAATGTTTCGCAATCTTACTGGTTCTGTATAAAACTGGTTACAATTACGTATATATTAGGCAGTTATTTAGCTATTGCTGGCTTAGACTGGTTTTCATTGATACAATCAAATCAATGTGCTATGCTATATAAATGAAATAGTGAGACTACTTTTAAAGCTCAACATATCGAGTTTGTGTAAGATTTATCAGGTCTGCTCAAGTTTTGCTATGAAATCATGAGGTACCAAAAAAAATGACGAACCCGAGTGTTCTTACCTGTAATTCATTTATTGCTACCCAGGAGTTTGGTGGGAAACCTTGCAGCATAGGAACAAGGAACTGCAAACAACCGGACCAATGCCCGATCAGCAGCATCATGCAGATCAAGTTGAATATCCGCATGAACACCGAGGCCATGTTCAGGAACTGAAAAAATAAAATCGTCATTAGTCGACATCGGAGCACGGGAGAACATCGCCTCTAAAGGAAGCCGTGCGGATCGCGCGCGACAAGGACGCCTGAGTTCAAGCATCGCGATGATTCTCTACCGATGATTTCGAAGTAGTGAGAAAAAAATGTGGTATTGTGAGTGGTCTCGCATGCGTGGTGGCGGCGCAACGAACGTCGCGCGGCCGCGGCCGCCGCACGGTCCCGCGACGGTCGTTCGCCGCTCGCTCCGGCCGCGCGCCCGCCGGCTACACGAGGGTCGGAAACAGAAAACGCCAAAGAAAGAGAGAAAGCGAAGCGAACGCAGCGGACTAAGGGATGCCGGGCAGCGCCACCGGCAACATGCTAAGCGGGCGAACGAGCATGCGCGCCGGCTCGTGCCGACCCTGGTTACCTTGAAGATCAGATTGCTTTTGGTGCGACCCTTCTTTTTGGCAACGTCGGAGCCGAGACGTCCCCTCCGTTCGGTGCGCTTTTTTTGAAGATTCTGCAAGATCTAGAAAACAAGCGAGAAACACGAGATAGTAGGAAGAGAGCCAGGCGCGCCCGAAGCGCGGGCAAGGATCGGCGGACGGAGGTCGCGGATTTGGGTCAGGTGGTGCGGAGCGGGGCGGGGTGGGGCGGGGCGGGGCAGGCACGTGCGGGTGCTCACACGGGATGCACTAACACCGAAGGACGCGGGCTAGACCCCTACACTATCGCTACCGGTGCGGCATGCGGCGTTGTAGCACCTGCGAGGCGAGGTCGCGCGAGCCGCCGCCCTCGGGGTCGCCCGGCTGGTCGCGCGGCTGCGGACCGGGGCTCATCTGCACACAACGCCTTCACTGCGATGTCGCCACCACCCTCCCCGTACTCCACTTCTCACTGACTCTCCGCGCTTACACTCTTTACACGAAACCGCCTCGATAACACACTGCCGTCTACTGGACTCTTTACTTGCCAATATCACTTTCTAACTGTACAGATTATGCAATGCCACGGTTTTTTGTCTGATCTGTCTTTCTCTTAGTTGACGAGTCATCACCGGGTCTAGTCGTTTCTTATTTTCAGCTATTAAATCTAATGAAGTCTAATGGCCTAATCTATTTATTTGATTCTTTTAATGGTGCTAGGTGCTCACTTTCTACGGAAGACAAATTGCTCTGTTTTTGTATCTAGGTACTACGTTGAGTAGAAAGGCGTCACTCGCGTCTGAGATATGTTGTAAAAGGCATTTTTTGTTGTGTGAGTTTGTAATGATCATTCGGCGTCAGCACATCTTCTCTAAAGGCTTCGAAAAAAAAAGCTGCAACATAATAGTTGATAATCTTGCAAATAATATTCATGTGTGGCTCGATGCACGGGTGTCGTGGACGAACGGGTCGATCTCGGCGCGGGCGTGGTCTCGGGGCGGTCGCGGCGCGGGCGCACAGAAGAGATCGGACGTGACGAGTGAGAGCGTGCTCAGGCAGAAAGAAGCTTGCAGAGAAGCAGTAGAGAAGTGCAGAGCGGGACGTGGGGCTCACATACAGTGGGGCGGGATCATGGTATAATACAGGATTACAACAATTCCACGTCGTTAGGATCACTACTAGCTAAAACATTTCAAGTCAACATTATCAAATACACCATACAAGTTTAATTTTGAGCAACATCCACTTGCCAATTCTTTGCTACGTCTGCTTCGCTGAATCTACATATTTTAGCACTTTTTTACATTAATTATTTAGGTACTTAATCCAATATTATTGTTTGTTTAGTAAATGCGTTAATAATGTATTAGTTTAATGTGAGCGTAATGTAGGTTATAGCTGTGTTAGTGAAGGAGTTAGGGTAAAGTATGTAGTAAACTACTTAAGACTAGTAACCCGTGTCCTAAGGGTTTGAGGAGATGATGGCTTACATATACTTCCTCCCATTGTGAGACGTAGCGAACGAGCCTGGACAGCCGCAGTAGCCGCACTAGGGAGAGCAGTTTCGCTAACCGAAGTATTCGGAGCGCCCGCCCCGCGTGTAGAATTTGAAAGCTTTCACTAAAATCCTGCCAACACAAACAAACAGGTTATAACATCCTCCATAAACAAAATCATTGCCTCATATTGGAGCAACGATTGGTCTGGTGTTTAAACAGGAAGTGATAAAAAGACATGCGAACTGCATCAGAAAGTTTTCAGCGAAAGAAAAGTGCTGAAGCGTAATAAACATGTTACTTAGTTATCATCATGTTCTGGCAAATTACAGTTTTGGTGGGTATTAATTTGTGAAAGCTTTATAGAAATTGTAGGCTTATTTTCTGTTCAGTATTTTATTGTCAGAAAAGCTTAATTTTTTGTGCAACTGTTAAATTAAAATTTAAAAACAGAAAAGAGAACAATAGCAGAACTTATTTTGTTCTGCCTGTTAAGTGTATCGATGTTAATCATAATTATACTGTAAAAAAAGTCGTATGTACTTATACAATTAGATGATACAATTTGGTCGTGTTGTTATTGGTATACAAATATTTTGTTAAGAGTGCTGTGGGTATAAATCAATTATGTATATATATAAAGATTTTAACTGCCAATATAGAAAGCATAATATAAAGAGATTGTGCTGCGGAAAAGTCAAAAGACAAAACCATAGAAAAGGGTGTGAAAAAAATAGATTTAAAATTTACGAAGACGTGCATGTAAACAATGAGAAACGAAGATAAGAATAAGACATTAAATCGATATATTGTAAAAGTTTTAATTATCGTGCAAATCTGTGACAAAATTTTAGAATAGCCGGTGCACGGAGTTGAAAAGTGCTTATTAAAAGTTCAAGAATCCTAACTGGACCAATCCCATACAAGTCTATAGAAAGACAATTGAGAAAAATCAGAGTAAATATCCAATACCACCGGAGAATCTTACAGACTACTGATGCGTGCAAACAGACAAGAAATGTGCAAAAAATAGAATCAAAATCATACTGTAATAGATGAGAAAAATGTTTACTAACGCTATCAAACCTTTACACGTTTCAGGCCCTACAAATTCGAAGATGACGTAGGTACTCGTAGAAGTAGTATAAGAATTCACAATGAGAAACAAAAACCGAATATAAAAAATAATAACAAAATTCTAAAAACAAATGAAACACCCAAGCTGAAACAGAATATCAACAACATAAAGATAGTTAAAACTAGTAATAAGAACAACACGGCCAAATTGCAACGTACGTTTACCTGGTTGAAGATCAAAAATATATAATCTAGTGGTATACTAGAGATAAGGTCAAGGAAGAACCATGTCCTCAAATAGTGCTTTGCTATTAACTTGGGATCTAATATCACTTGTTCTGCATTATCTTGCTGCATTATTCCTGAAAAGATAAACAAAACTTGTAATCTATATCTATCTATACCAATATATAAAGACGAAACATTTGATTGTTTGTATGTTTGCATTGAATAGGTTCCGAAACTACTGAACCGATCTGAAAAATTCTTTCACTGTTGGGAAGCTACACTATCCCCGGGTGACATAGGCTATATTATATTTTGTAGCGAGGCCGAAGGCCGAGCTTACACCCGTGCGAAGGCGGTGCGGGGCGGGCGGTTAGTCATAATATATTTCTCGAATATCTTGAAGCAATCTTGGCACATGAATAGGAGCCTAATGCAGTTTTATTTTGGAAGTTATGCAGATGATTATTTATAGGAATTATAGTTTGTTGTAAGTAATATACAGATACGCATTACGCCACAACACGCATATAGGTAACGTATTAAAGATATTTCTAAAATGTTGGTCTACAACGTTGATATAGAAAGTATCTAAGTAAAATGCCAAAAAGAAGAAACTCACCTGTTCTAAAATTAACAACGATATCTATTAGAAATATTGTGTCCGACAGACAGTTGAAGGCAATCCAGCGCGTGCTGAGGTCGTCATTGAAGAAGGAAATGGCAACGGGTAGGATTATCAGGTTGGCCACTAGTAGTAATAACATGCAGAGGTCCCAGTAGAATCTGAAAGAATAAAAAACAAATAATTAGAAGGTGTATCGACCTATTCTTACATAACTTTTTATAAGGATCATCATATAAGAAAATAAACTGGCCACTTGTGAGTCGGGCTCGCGCTCTGAGGGTTCCGTACCATCACCAAATATAAAAAAGTAGTGCAAAAAGACAACATCACGCCCAGTCAGTCACCTATCCAAGTACCGACCGCGCCGAGGTTGCTAACTTGGTATTGGTGTTATTTTTCAGCATTTGGCCATTATTTATAATTTGTTTGTTGTTGTGTGTTTTTTGTTGTTTCTTGTTTTGTTATGTCATGTTAGTGTGTACTATTATCATGCTAAGCTTGACGCTTGTAGGTATTACTGTATATACATTAAAGCAAAATAAACACGTTTAAAAAAACGTGGAAAATCAATATTTTGTTGCATGGGTTGCCTTTAGTTTTACTTTTTGAATTCATAATTTTTTTTTTGTTAATCCACGTAACATTACATATTCTGTGAAATTTTCAACTGGCTATCATACCGTTCAAAGGATACAGCCGTTAAAACATAGGACAGACAGACAGACAAACAGACAGTGTAGGCTTAGTAATAGGGTCCTATTCACCCTTTGGGTACGGAACCCTAAAAAATTAAACAACTAATATTCAACAGCAACAAACCACAATGTTAATCCCTCAATGAACCTCAAATCCGATTGATGAAATAGATGAAAATAGATTTTACAACAATGGAATCTATAGCAAAGAGGTCAGGGCAAGAAATAATATAATTATTATGGGTGTTCAATAAACAGGAATTTGCTATTATTACCTCTCCACGTTCAAGTTTATTCACAGAATTACGTTATACAATGCTGGCGTGTTTCTGGCTCAACGTATAAGCATTGCCTTTCAGCGTGGTAATGCCGCCAGCATACTGGGTACGTTGCCAACTGATAGTAGGCTTGAGCATTTGGATTGTCTTTAGACCTTCAACGGTCTATAGGCAGTCTAAAGCCGGGTCCACTGCGGCATGTTTTCGTGTTAGCTAACACACTAACTGTTAACTAACACCAAAGTCGCATCCACTTTTCGTGTCCGTAACATGCTAGTGTGTTAGCTAACACGAAAACATGCCGCAGCGGACCCGGCTTAACTGTTTTTAGTGTTAGTGTTAGCTTGTATTTTGTTTCACAAAAAATTACCTAAGCACTTCCAAAAACATACCTGTTCCAAGTTTTTGAGTTCTAACAGCTGCAATAGATTGTAAACAGCGAATGAAAACCGAAAATCTTTGATCACTTTTGGGTTTTAAACGTAACATCCGTAGCTAGCAGCGGATGTACTACTACTTTACAATGATAAAGAGCTAAGAAAACTTGGACTGAATATAGCCTAAGTACGTGATTTATTATTTTACTGCTTATTTTATGCACAGATTTACGGGAAAGGACAAGACAGTTTAAAGCTTAGTCACTCAAAATTTAAAGGATCTTCATAAAATTCCACTTGGTTTCGCCCACATGATTTCAGATTACGGCACTCCAACGGAAGCTACGATAGATTAAAATCTTCAAAGGCTGAAAGTCCATCTTAAAAGTAGCGTTAGGTATTTCGAAATTTGGGCACAATCTTTAGCTAAGTCGATATTATAAAGCCTAAATTCAAGCTAAGTACTGACAAGTATTAAAAGGTCAAGTATTTTAATGGTAATTTGTAAAATAGTGATTATAACTTTAATAAAAGGGTTAGGTACGTAGTTAAGGTATGACGCCAACTTTCAACTTTAACAAGCGTGTTATTCACAGACCGTATTACCCATATGACAGGCCTTTAAAATACCTTTTCTCAACATTGTCAAAGTGGCTTCCATACAAAGATTATATACAATGGGACAACTGATTTAATAAGTTCGATAGAAAAAGTGGTTCATAATGATGAGTAGAATAACTTCCTTTCGGCAAGGTACCGCCGTTCCATATAACCTCGTATGTGAGCTAGATAGGAATAAAATCATCTATGATAATATACGACAATATTTCTATACTTACGTGACTAAGATTATAATGTTTCTATTTTTCGTAGTCACTCTACCGTTAAACCCTGTAAATGGGTACTTAGAATATTGAAGCCTTGTACATACATTTCGATGCTACGAAGTACGAACTATGCCAGTTCGACAGAAATTATCAGGTGAGTAACAACATCACTGTGGGAGTACAGGACATGTGGCAAGTACCCAGATAGGCTAGATACACTCAATTACCCAATGGAGTGACGATTCAGTCGACAATTGCTCATAAAATGATCTCATCTCGTTTAATCTGACCGCACCTGTGAGATGTCCCCCACGAGGAAATAATTCACCTTAAAAATTGGACCCACATTGTAAGGTGCCTCCTATCTCTCTATTTTTTACGAAAGTATTAATTCTGCAATTATTCTCGAGTAGAAATGGTTAAAACGGCTAAAAAGTGCTGCATAGACTTCATACTAACATTATAAATGCCAAACTTTTAGCAAGTGTGTTTATGTAGGTATAATGATTTCTTCGGTTTTCTGCAAAGTTTTAGAAACGTCAGTAATTATAATAATAATAAACGCAATAAAATCCGTTACCTATGTTTAATTTCAATGTGTAAATGTCTATGTTTGCCCACACTCAATTCCGTAACAGACGAACGGATCAAAATGAAATTTGGAAGTAGTTTAGGTGTATCTAAGCTAAGGCCTGGAAATATGCTATCTAGTTTTATATCCCGGCAAAACTCGTGGCTCCTTTAGGTTAACGGATGAAACTGCGAGTCTAGTCTATACATAAAAAGACCCTTCAGTAGGATTAGTCATAAATCTAGGAAATCGGGGACCGTGGGGTCTGACGACGGTGGCCCCGAGAATGACATCATAAAGTTGCCGTATAACTAGCGTTATTAATTCAAAATTCTACTTCCCTCCGAGACGAAAACGACTGTAATTTCCGACAATAGGCCAGAAAAATCTCTGTGCTAAGATTATTTTGTTAGGGTGATATATCGGTAGCTTTCTGTACAATTTAATTTAAGGCATAGATAATGTTAGATACCCTAACTTAAAAACTTACCTTTTCACCCGAATAAAAAGTAGATTTATAAGTAAGTACACAATATTGGTCCACAGTTATCGTGTAAAATAAATCTATTAAATGGTCATTGGTCTAATGTAGATAGATAAATTCACTTCTTAGAACGATGTACGTTTGTACGTGCTAACTAATACGTGTTTGATTTAAACTTATATAGGTACATGCTTTTTTTTTTAAAACGGCAATTGCCTTTATTAAATAAACAAAATACTAGCTAAAACTAACACTAAATAAACAGTTAGACTGTCCATAGACCGTTGAAGATCTAAAGACAATCCAAATGCTCAAACCCACTATCAGTTGGCAGCGTACCCAGCATGCTGGCGGCATTACCACGTTGAATGGCAATGCTTATACGTTGAGCCAGATACACGCCAGCATTTTGGTCACGCATCGCGTTAATCAGACGCTCTGAAAGATTTTTGAAAATGAGGTGAGCTCCCGGTCCCCAAGGGCCCAATGTCTCGACACCAAACGCCTCAAATATGTAACCACTGCCGAGGTTAGCATATTTGCGCCGCTTGTGCTGCTCTGCCGAATTGGCAGCTGCACCAGCCCTACCCTGTGTCTCAGGAAGATGTGACGGTGCCAAAGTATCGACACAAGTCGCGTCCCATACAAGGGGCCGCCCCAACTTCCAGGGAACAAGTGTCATACCATCAGGCCTCCTTCCATCGTCACGCGCAAGACCGCTCGGTTCGAGCACAGCTGCGACATTGGCGGTGGAAAAAGCCCTGCGTATGATGTCGTTCAGGCTGGCGTGTCGGCCAATACGACCAGCGCTTCTCGAGCAAGAGAGACCATGGTGACCGAGCTGGTCAACTGCAGTACCACACTGACAGCGGTGAGCCTCACAGCACCTTGCACCCAAGCGTAAGCTGACAGCTAGACGAAATGCGGTTGGGTCTAAAATGCTACCGGTATTAAAAGAGGGCATGGCTTGCAACCAAAGTCCCGATTCCCAAACAGAGACTGCAAGAATACGAGCACGATCTGCAATACTAGAACACGTATCTAAGAGCGATTTCCGTGCTAGTTCGCAGATCGGCCAATCCCACAGACTCTGGGAAGACAACTTCCTGGGAAAATCGGTATTTGGACACGCCAGCCTCCAAGCATTCATTGCCTCTTTCGAATGAGATACAACTACATCGGAAGGGCCTAAAGAGGGTGCAAGGATTTTTTCTATTAAATTATGAGTACTATGAAATGAGGACAAGAACGCCGGTAATGCAACACTTGAAATTTGGCGGAAAATGGTACATGCTTAATTGGCTTTATATATTTAAAATAAGGCCAATTTTTACAGGGCACACAAAGGTTTGACATCTTATATCTCGGGCTGACGAGCGCAGTGCATTGCCATCCAGGGTTTTGAACTGTTGAAGTTCAAAATTCTGAGTGGCGTTGAGCTGTTATGGGCAAGCGTGAAGAGCCATCAGGCGAGCGACTTCGCAGTATCATAAAAAAATTAATAGATCTCATTAGATATCTGTCAGTATATTGTTTATTAGTCTAAGTAAATCGTAAAATTGCCATCTTTTGTCATTATTACAATAAATATGTTTTTTTAACTGACAAAAGTTAAGCAATAGTACAGTTGAAAATTTGAAAAAAAATGTGTCTCCGTTACAAGGTTATAAGTTGCTGAATTTTGATGAGGTGTTATCTATTAAATTGGCCCTATACCAACGACGTAACAACCCTAAGTTTTATTACGTCCATGGGGCCCTCCATAGTTTGATTGACAATTAAAAGGTTCTACTGTGTCAATAATAGGTAAAAAAGATGTTATAAAACATTCACAAATAAAATTTGATCAGACAATTTTTGTTCCTAATCATTTTATTCAATGAAAACGAAATTAAATTGTTAAAGCTCACGAAATTCTGCCGACGCTGGCGTTAAAAATCCAAAGGTGAAAATTTCGGGGAAAAGCGAAAATAAAAACTTGTATATACCTAATAATAAGCTCGAAGAAACCGGTTAAAATATTTTTGTTGCGAAACTTTGATTGTTTTTATGAGGTTTAGGTAGGAAATAAAAATATGCTGAGGTGCCTGAGGTACTTACTCGTACTTAGCTACTATTTTAAGGGTTCTGTAGAACTACAAGGAACCCTTATAAATTGGTTCTGTCTGTCTGTCTGTCTGTTAGAATGTACTTGATACATAAAACTTTGCATAATTGCTGTTTTGTTATATACTTAGATCTTAATAGTCCCTATCCCTACCATATTATAAATGTGTAGATCAAATACCTTCACACATGACTTCTAACTAAGTAGAAGCAATACCAGATATCGGTTTAACTTGCAAAAAAAATCCCGTTTGCGTGATTCAGGTAAAGTGTCGTATTTACCTATAATAGACGCACTTTTCATATTTGTGAAACTACGATCCATTTACACTCATTATTTTAGGAATTATTGAATACCTTATTACGTTTTTAATAATATTATTCGTAAAGTTTAAGCAAATTTACAATTTTTTCGCAAAACATCGTTTTAGTACGCAATCTATTTTCAAACTATGGAACTACAAATCTGACGGCTGTCAGTTTGTTTGTTTGTCTGCGCACATCTTTTAAACTACTAGAAGGATTTCAAAGCAGTTTCCATGAATATGCTTATAAAATACCTGATTGAAACATAGGCTATATTAATTTATGATAATAAATAATAAAAAAATTTTTTTTTAATAATTATTTATAACGCCATCTAGCTTATTTTATAGTAATGTTGTCGTAATGACAGACTTCTACTCGCAGACATGGTAGGTAGGAAGACTGAAGCGGCTGTTGCCATATAATCTATATGTAAATAAAAATATAGATATTCGCCAAAGAACCAGAGTCACCGACATAGCTATTAAAATCTGCAAGTTGAAGTGGCAATGGGCAGGCCACATCGCTCGAAGAACTGTTAACCGATGGGGAAGTAGGTAAGGTTCTTGAGTGGAGACCGCGAACCGGAAGACGCAGCGTAGGTAGGCCTCCCACTAGATGGACCGACGACATTGTGAGAGTCGCGGGCATCCAGTGGATGCAGATGGCAGGATGTCGTTCAGTGTGGAGGTTAAAGGGGGAGGCCTATGTTCAGCAGTGGACGTCTTCTGGCTGATGATGATGATGAAATAAAAACGAATAGCCGAAATGTATGTACCCGCATAACTTCCGATAGACTGCACCAAATAGTTTTTTTTGTGTTTGTTATTTTCAGGACAGCCAACTGCTTTTGAAGAGGTTTTACAGTTTATTATGGCGTAATTTAAACTACGTTTATTTTTGTATTGACTTCTGACGTGCTAATATACCAAGTCGATGGAGATTAAAATGAATACATTTTTTTGCCAGGATCAAACTTAACACCAATAACAGACACGCAAAGTAGGTGAACTCGCGGCATCTAATCTGTTACTGATCTATGATTAGCAGCTATTTTGGATGTCTTGGTGGTGAACGAAAGCGGTTTAGTTGTTGGAAGGGTCGAGGCGCAGAAGGCGGGCAAAAATTATTTAGACATCATTGATTGGCAGTCTTTACGCGGAGTAATGTTAAATAACAGCGATTAATTATAGATACCGCTCCATGCTTCCTACTTACTATTTACTAATAATTCAATAATAACGTTTGTCATGCATGACATTTCGCTTGACTTATACCATTTTTTTTTCCTTATTGGCTCCATGGCTCCACACTTCCAACGTATTTAACCAGTGAAAGTAATATATTATTTGCTTGAAATATATTTGAAACTATGGACATGTCGGGATACCTGTATCGAGTCAGATTAAAACTAGACTAAAATCATACTATGACGATAGTATGACAATCCGCATTAAAATGGAGAGCAATAAATCTACAATCATGTCATATGTGTAGGTATTATCTATAAAATATTCAGTATAAATAATCCGATGGATTTGTGCCTATTTAAAGTTCCGTTCGTGTTCGTTAGTGTAACATTTATATTTGGATATGTCAGTCTAATCGTCCACCCACTAATTACTTTGCGCTACGCGTACGAAGTCGCGGGCATTAGCTAGTAAAAGAATAAATTTATATTTTTTTATTTTAGCAGTGTATCTGGTAGGTACATAATATGAAATAGGAATGTAAAAAGTACTTTCGCTCCATTCCTCGAATGGGAAATCATAATGAGCCAGAAGACGTCCATTGCTGAACATAGGCCTCCCCCCCTTTGACCTACACACGGTCAAAGGGGGGAACATTTGTCTAGATCGTTTGAAATGAAGGTAATAAAAAAAACGTGTCATAAATAACTTTTTATTCAGTGTATTCTTTGAGAAACATGGTGGCAAAAAAGTAAATAAATAAATATCTGGGACATTATTGCACACATGGTCATCTGACCCCAAACTAAGCAAAGCTTGTAATATGGCTGCCAGAGACTGATATACATACATATATATTTTTAAATACATACTTAAATATATATTAACACCCAGACTTAGAACGAACACAAATGTTCATCACAAAAATGTTTGTCCTAGGTGGGAATCGAACCCACGCCCCCAAGCGCAGAAGGCAGGTACACTACCAACTGAGCTAATTGGTCCCTAATTTCCCAAGTAGATTTTTTCTTTTGATAAAGTCGGTATGATCGATCTATGAAATACTTCTAAGTCTACTGAGCTTTGTTCGTTCGATTTGCTTCGATGCATAACCACCAATTTCTAAACTATGAATGTAGAACCCCTTCATGTTTTCATTTCATTCAAAATCGTCTGAGAATGAATACAAAACACATTTCTACTTAGGTAGGTAGGGTGAAGTACCTATAATTGTTCACGTTTCCAGGCGTTTACCTAAAAGTGGTATTCAAGTCCGTAATTTTACTAATAAAATACGTTCCTTTGGCTTAGTTCCTTGAAAGCTTGTAAAGGACCTCTCTCAGCTCAGAACGAGGTAAACATTATGTGAATTAGATTCTGTTTTCAGTGTTATATTTCACGTATGCGTGAGCTTTCAACATGGTACATTTGGTCCTGATTTCCGCGGAGGCGTTATCCAGGTACCTCCTATTGTTAGGATTTCAAAAGATTTATTAACAACACAAACAACGCTTTTTGTTGTGAATACATCTAGTCTAAATTAAGCTGGTTGAGCTCTTTTGTGCTTGTATCATTAATGTTGTTCCTTATGAATTCCTAAATATCCTAGGTACCTAAGTAAGTAGCTAGGTCTATATTCTTCTTCATAATTATATAATTGATTCCAGGGCATTTTTTAGGGTTCCGTAGCAGCCCAACATCCTTATAAATTCGTTCTGTCCGTCGGTCCGTCTGTCTGTCCGACCGTCCGAATTTTTCAGAACCTTCTAACTTCTATAAATATAAATAGTATAATAGTATATTATCATATTTGTAAGTAATTTAAGTATTAGTATGTATTATTATTAGAATTTTCTGTTTATATAAATATCACATTATTTTGCACGCCCGCCTTTTCCTTCCTGTAACTATGTATCCTCTCCATCCTAAGGTTGCCTGGAAGAGATATCTTTTAGCGAAAAGGCCACCGATTTTCGCACTTGTTTTTTTAAGCTGTTGTGTGTATGTAATTTGTGGTGTGAACAATAAAGATATTATCTATCTATGTATCTATCATCATCATCAATTCAGCTATAGGACGTCCACTGCTGGACAAAGGCCTCCCCCATCGATTTCCAAAATGGCCGGTTGGAAGGGGCTATTAGGTCGTCTGTCCATCTCGTGGGTAGACGTTCCACGCTGCGCTTATCGGTCCGTGGTCTCCGTTCGAGAACCTTTCGGCCCCACCCCATCGACCATCTGCGTGTTGTGTGCCCTGCCTACCGGATTAGCAAGTTGAAGTGGTAACTTCAACTTGCTAATCCGGTGGGCTATGTCGGTAACTTTCGTTCGTCTACGGATCTCCTCATTTCTGATTCGATCTCGAAGAGAATCTATCAGTATCTACATACTCACTCCATTTAGTCACAATGTGTAAACATAAACAATGTTTAACGATTCATTTTAATATAAAATTAAGACCAAAACAACAAACTGTGGATTTTACGGAAAGCCATTACTCGATCAATTCACGTGATTGAAATGGCATTGGTTCAGCCGATGCAGTTGTTATTGCATGCACAATAAGGTATAAATTGGCATGTGTAATGTGCTAGAATGAGGACATAAATACTCATTGGCTTAATTAACCTTAATTCGATGCATTCACCTATTGTCGAGAATGAACGCAATCGCATGATGCACTAAATGATGGTTACAGATTTGAAATTCGCTGTTGCATGAGATTCGAAGAACTGAGTATCTCATACAAAAACGATCTTAGTAATTTATTATTATATTAGCTTGTATCGTCCCACTGCAGGGCAAAGGCCTCCCTTTCCTCCTTCTATTCGTCTCTGTTTTGGGCAATTTAAGTCCAGTCTTTAAAGTAGGAATCCAGTTCATCCCTCCATCTCCGTATGGGACGTCCGCCCGGACAGTCCGGGAGGTCGTTTGCCATTCTGTGGAAGCCACTGTGTTGTGGCTTTGGCCCAACGATCCTCCGACATTCGACTGACATGACCGGCCCAGTCCCACTTTAGGCAAGCGGCCTTCTGAGCTACGTCGACAATCTTAGTAATTAAATTTATTTATTTTTTGTCGTGATTGTTCCACTGCAGGGCAAAGTCCTTTTTTCACTCCTTCCACTTCTCACAGTAGGGAGCTTTTGTGGTCCAGACGCTGCAGTGGGAATAAAGCTCGTCTCGCCAGCTCTTTATGGACCTGCCCGGGACCTTGTGACATTTGGCCACATCGTTGTGGTTTTGGCCCATGGATCTTCAGGTATGCGGTAGATGAGTCCGGCCCAATTCCCCTTTAAGTAGATAGTGCGTTGCATTAACCAGGCGCTAACTAAGGTGACCAAAATGCTGGTGTGTTTCTGGCACAACGCATAAGCATTGCCATTCCGAGTAGTTACTTTTTTAACGCTTTTATTTAGTTTCACCTGTCTTGTATCTGTGTCTGTCTGTCTTTAATCAAATCTTGCAATAAATTTTGACCTACCCCGATTGAGCTGATATTTGGCATCTTGTTAAATTCTGATGACAATACAATATTATGGTGACATCGAGCTGATTTGATGATGGTGACGGTGGACAACGGCACTTTTCGGTGGATAACAGTCTCAGAAAAAGGAGTAATAATTTCGCATAAATGAATTAAACATGTTACATTCTGTACTCATATGCCCAAATTATTGTTACCAGAGTCCTTTATCTGTTTCATGGTTATCTCATTGCAGGGTTGTACACTATTTGAATGTACTAGGGACCTGGAAAACTCCTAAGGCTACATACTATTTAACAGACGGTCTTGTACGCTTTGTAAATCTTTTGACGGATTCTATGCTCTTTATTATTTTGAGGGCTACCTAAAATCTCTGACATCAGTGTTAGCCTATATGACTTATTCGGTAAGTAGGTAGGTACATACCTACTGGATGCCTACCTATCTAAACTTAAAAGCCTCTAAGCCTACTACTAAAATAAATCCTGTGTATATAACCCTTTTGTCGTTCCAATTTTTATCCAATACCCAAAATATTATACCTACTCCTTAATTTTGTTTTCATAATAAGTAATACTAATAGAAATGTGAAACGTTGTGATTGTGTCCACTACCAGAATAAATGATTCATACTGTAGACTTTTGTGATCATAAATCATAGATACCTATAATTATATACACAATACAAATGTGATTGACCCAGATATTGGAGTCATATTGAAAGAAATACGAGCAAGCACTTGAATGTAAACATCCATATACCTCTCGACTTTGATTGTGAGCTGGAAATTATAAAGTCATCAGGTCAGACATCTTTAAATAATGAACTTCTTGAAAATCTCGAATGAGCTGTATATAACTGAGTACTTACTTGGTACTTACGTACTTCAGATTAGAGAGTACGTTAAGTTCAGAGAGTACGTTAAGTTCTTGGCCTTTGTTAATTGTTTGTCCTAGGCTGACCCATTCGGCTGTATCAAGCTTCGTCGTTACCTTCGTTCGTCTCGTATGATTTTTAATATACTTTTATTATTTCCTATACAATTCACGGTCAATATATGGTCCGTCTAATGTTTATTCCACGCATCACACAATTTTATGGTTGGACATTCTATCTTCTGATATGCCGTGGTATCAACAGTTAGACATGAACAATTGAACATGATCGCCATCAGTGTTTGGTGACCCGTATTAATTAGTTTCGCTAATTGGAAGCGTGTGCGTTATCTCGCGTAGCTATTGTATTGATCAGATTTCACTTCGTCAGGTATTGTTTGGATTATGTGGCGCAGTTTTGGATATGCTAACAACATGCGGGTATAATAATTAATACTGAAAACCGGATTGGAATCAGTGACTTTGATAACTATAACTATATTATCTGGGGTGAACGCGTAGACAGATCATCTGCTCTCTCGATTGCAGTCAAAATTTTAATTACGTAGGTATCTGAAATCGGTAAGTTGATTTTGAAAACCGTTTTCTATTCATTTTCTTAGACATAACATTTAGAAATACCAATACCAATATTTTTTTATTTAAATATATTACATACGTTTTAAAACGAAACTTGTTTGGTCAAAGATGTTAATTAGTTTATTACATCTTAGAGCAATATAGAAAATTAATAATTTGTTATTAAATATCTACCGGTTTTCCTAATTACTGATATTAGTTAAATTTTACATTGAAAACGAGCGTGCGGTGTCTAGCAGCGCAATCACCTAGGCATGTTCGCTAAGTCTGTGTGTACACGGCACTACCAGTCGGCAAAAGCACTGCTACTCATTTCGTAGGTACTTAACAATACACAATTCGGAAGTTACTACCCCACGAATAAGCCATCGTTTTTATAGCCCGCATTACGCGATGGGTCGTTCGTTTTAACGACATCTTAAACAGCTTCATAGTCACCGAAATGCGAGTGTTAAAAAAACCTATTTCAAGTTTAATCTGAGCTGATTATGGTAACATTTGCTAAGGGACTACTTTTTTTGATTATTGTATTCAGTTTTTCGTAGCACAGGTGTCTTTTACCTGTTTAGATAAAGAATTTGTGTTTGTGAAAGTTTGTAGAATATTGAATGCAGAAATGCTACAAATGGTGAACAGGTGAATTTTCTAGTTAGAAGTAGGAACAGTGGGTCACTCTCAGTACCTTCCCCTTTTTAGGCAGATCTACTAATTTATTTGCACAAAGCACGACTAAATCTTACACACATGTCTCCTACACTTAACTTTGGCTCCTATATTGAAAACAAGGCTCAATTGGCTGCCAAAAAGCTTGGTATCCTATCGAAGGTGCGACGGTACTTCACGTCGGAACAGTTGCTTACACTGTACCAAGCACAAGTTCGGTCGTGCATGGAGTACTGCTCTCACCTTTGGGATGGATCAGCTAAGTACCAGCTCGGGGCATTGGAGTCAATTGAGAAGCGTGCCAAGAGGCTCATCAGCAACGAAGCCCTGGTTCAGATTAAGCTTCTTAGTCTCGAGCATCGGCGCAAAGTTGCTAGTCTATCGGTTTTTTTGTGGATACATTTTGGAGAGTGCGCATCAGATCTGCATGATTTAATTCCCTCCTGCCCTTTTTTCTATCGGACTGCCAGAGCGGGCACGAAAAATCGACACCGCTTTATGGTTGACATTCCGAAAACCCGTACGAAGCACTTTGATTCCACTTTTATTGTGCGAACTGCTAGTATGTGGAATGCGCTGCCTGAATGGGTGTCCCCGATAGTTACAATCTGGGTGTTTTCAAGTCAAAAGTGAATCGGTTTCTTCTAGGCAAGTGTGATCCATCGTAGGCCGCATCATCGCTTAACATCAGGCGAGTTGGCGGCCAAGCGCAAGCCTATTGTACAATAAAAAAAAACATTTAAAAATAACCGGCCAAGTGCGAGTCGGATTCGCGCACGAAGGGTTCCATACCATTATCTATAAAAACGGCAAAAAAACACGTTTTTTGTATGGGAGCCCCATTAAATATAAATTTTAATTTAATTTAATTATTTATTTTTAAAGTCAATATATAATTAATTATTCTGTGAATATTTCAAGCGTCTCCCTCTTGCCGTTATCAATATTTATTTATTTATTCATTCTTTACAACTATTTTTACAGGTTAAACCCAATGCAATAGTGTAGTTTAAGTCAACATTTTATGAAATTATTACAATAAAAAAAAACTTAATTACTTAGTCAATAGTAATATAGAGCGAAAACGAGCAAAAAATCACGTTTGTTGTATGGGAGCCCCCTTAAATATTTATTTTATTATATTTTTTGTATTTTTTGTTTAAAGCGGCAACGGAAATACATCATCTGTGAAAATTTCAACTGTCTAACTGTCACGGTTCATGAGATACACCCTGGTGACATACGGACGGACGGACGGACGGACAGACGGACGGACGGACAGCGGAGCCTTAGTAATAGGGTCCCGTTTTACCCTTTGGGTACGGAACCTTAAAAATGCACACAATAGGTGTTCAAACAATAATAGTCACTTTGTATCATGTTTGGTCTAGTTAAGAGGCGTACAAATCTAGAGATATAGAATAAATTACCGAAAATATTATTTATTTAAAATAGAAAAAAACTTAAATCCTACACTAATGCCACCTAATCTACTCAATAGGCTTAAATTCAACACAAAATACACGTCATGACCTTTGTGCATGCATTAACTTCAATTTTTAGTACACTTAAATTAATAGGTTTTAAGATTTTTTGCAAAACTACGTTCATTTTCATCACTCTTTAAGTCGTCAAGTAGCTTACTAAATATTTTAATTGCCATTGCGTGAGGGTTAAGTATTTGTTATGTGGTTAAATACCAAAATCATTTGATTTCTTATTTCTGCTCAAACCAATATGGATGATTAGGTACGTGGTTTTTCAGAAACTTTTTATGTATATTCGGGGTATTAAAGATGTAAATTGACGCGTTCAGATTATATATTTCACGAAGTATCGTTTATGGAATTGTGATTTACAACGTTCTATGGGCAATTAAACTGTTTTAGTATAATAGAATAAGTAGTTACGGAATTAAGTGTTAATTAGCTTGTATTTTGTTAAGTAAATTAGAAATTAAGTTAAGTATATCTGCTTATTAAGAGGAAACTGTTACCTATTTAAATCAAGTGAAAAGGCAATGAAAAAGGAAAATCTACGATATTTTTCTGGGTTTAAGTTCAAACGTTCCTAAATACTGGTATCAAAGTGCGAGTAGGTAGGTTACGTATCCCAACCTGGGAAATCGTTGCAATCCATCGCTAGTTTACGACCTTTGACCCTTTTCCTTCTAAAGTAGAAGAATACAAGGAATTCTTAATAATAGAAACGTTGAGCTTGTGGCGAATGTCTACCTGAATCCACAACCAATTTCTACTGAAATAATGCTGCTAAGTGAGCGAAATACGAATACTTTTTTCTATTCGTGAACACATATCGAATTTCACAAATATTTAAATATTCTATTAAAGTTTGTATGGAATTCTATACTAAGGTTCATATCT
The DNA here is from genome assembly GCA_949125355.1 of Agriopis leucophaearia. Lineage (NCBI taxonomy): Eukaryota > Metazoa > Arthropoda > Insecta > Lepidoptera > Geometridae > Agriopis > Agriopis leucophaearia. The sequence goes on from OX421278.1 coordinate 9,923,573, forward strand.
AGACTATTTACAAAGGGAAATATACGTATTTTAAATTATTGCCACATATCGCGCATTATTTGTTTATTTTTAATTATTTTATCGCGATATTTTAAACAAATATTCGTACTTGGCACCATGTGGTAGCGGCGCGTCGTCGTTAAATTTTCTTGTACTTACAAGGAATTAAAATATAGGTTAATAGAACCATTACCTATAGAAAAGAAATATCTGAGTCTTCTTATAGTAGGTAAGTTCATTAATGCTGAGTGGCCAGCCATATTGTCAGACTATTTAGACCGCTAGAGCTCCTGTAATGGCAGGCGATTGTTGCTATATAGGACAAACAACCTTCTTACGTTGACTAGCCATTTTACAGTCATAATTCGCAATAAAAAACAAAGGTAATCCAAGTTAATCAACACAGGCTGCGGTGTACGATAAGTCACCCGACCACCAACCTTAATCCAACTTAACACCCTTAACCCTAGCTACCGTTAAATTTAACCTTTAATGTAGCCCTGCTAACGATTAACATTTAATTTAGCAATAAAATAAAAAATAAACCCCACAAATGCTTTTGTAATTTTGCTGTGGGACTAGGTATATTACATTTTCCACCAGTGAAATCATCGAAATTAGGTAGGTACCTTAAACAACGGATAGTTACGTTTAAAACGGTTTCTTTCATAAAAACTTAATAAAAGATGCAACTAATGGACGTATATGTATGAATAAATCTGAATATTTTCTTGTACACTCATACCTACTTAACTTATTCATACAGGGTTATTTAACGACGCGACGCTCGTAAAAGGACGGCGTCGCAATTAAAACTGTTTCAAAAAATTTAGCGGGGTACAACGCTCACTAAGATTTAGGCATTGTCATCCACTTTATAGCAATGGTGTGTAAAATCGCAAGATGTTATACAACTGTGTTTAGTTGGACCCTTGTCAGAGGAGTAAAGGCCAAATATATATAATAAAAACGAGGTTATTTATAATGTAGGTACCAGAGATTTCCTTAACAACTCGACAACTTTTGTTTAATAACTGAAAAACTCGAGTATTTTGTTCTAACATACAAAAACAAAATTATGTAAATAAGGCCTCTAAATAACAATATTTTCACTCTGTATTAATGGGAAGGAATGCGGGGAGCAAACTCTTGAATCTGCAAAATACAGAGATTAAAAAACCTTACGAACTAAAAAAAAAGTGACTTATGTTTTGTAAAAAGCCATGGAACAAAATCTGTTAAGTTTGATGCAGAGTAGCTGGTAGAGAGGTTTCTAAAACATGACTTTATGGTTGATATTCCGAAACCCTATACGAAGCGCTTTGATTCAATTTTTATTGTGAGAACTGTTTAGTCCTTGAAATGCGCTGCCTAAATGGGTGTTCTCCGATAGTTACAATTTGGGTGTCTTCATTAGACCGCATCATCGCTTAACGTCAGGCGAGATGACAGTCAAACGCATGCCTATAAAAATAACGATTTGACTGATAAACTCTGTCGTGTTGCGAATTGACAAATAAATGAGTCGTTATGTAGGTGGAGTGGTGGATATAAGATAGGTAATCGCATACAACAGCTCTCCCAGGGGTTGAGCTATATTAGATTATCGTTGTATAAATAATGCAGATAACTTCATCTACATTAGTAATGCAAATGAAACTGATCACAGTCTGGGAAATTGCGTAATTTCCAATATTCTCTCACGATTTCCTTCTGAAGATTTATCGCAAGTTCGGAGTCGACTTATTCGAATTTTCTTTTGTACAGTGATTGTAATGGATCTTTTCATGTTTTGCTCTGTACCACGTGCGTTTCATGTTTGAAAGACACAAAGAAAAATGAAACATTTTACATCTTTGTACAAAAAAATACTTAATATCTAAGTACCAACCATGTAGCAGGTTAAGTTTTAAAGTGAAATTTAATCAGCTTAAAACATTTACCTATACATTAATAGTAGATTATGCACTAAGGGAATAAAGCAGTGTCTTACGTCGCGGGTGGCATATTGAACCCTGAGCGTAACGAGGGACTCTAGACTAGAGTTATATAGAGTCCTGAGTGAAGCGAGGGGTTCAAACTGCCCAAGACGAAGACAGGCTTTATTCCAGAGGAGCACACTCTACTTTTCACACCTTCTGCGAGACAATAAAAAGGTTGAAATAAAGTTTACTGTAAATCACAGCACCAAGCACCGTCTTTTGTTTCACATTCTTTGTAAAAGCATTTTTTTTTTAGTTCTGCTTATGGTGGCCAGTTCTATTTTCGAACAAATCTCTTTACAATGTCATATGGGCATTTTTACACGAATTTGACGTTGCAAATTCAAATTACTTTATTCTCTAGGGAATTTCATACTACTTTATATCCCTGTTATTAGTCATTAACATCTCTAGTATATTTGTTTAATGATAACTTAATGCGACCTTTAGGACGTTTTGTTGGCAGGTAGTTTATCCAATATTAGTGAAGCAGTTCTAAGCATAAATTAACTTAATTAACGGTTATGTACAAAATTATTCCATTGACAATTTATTAGCCAAAAAGCTATAGGTAAATCTGTGAACTACACGTGTAAGAAACTGCAAAAAAAAATGGTACTGGGTCGCGAGACGAGCAAAGTCGCTCGCCTGATGGCTCTTCACGCTTGCCCATAACAGCTCAACGCCACTCAGAATTTTGAACTTCAACAGTTCAAAACTCTGGATGGCAATACACTGCGCTCGTCACCCCGAGATATAATATATCAAATCTCTGTGTGCCCTGTAATTTCGCTGGAAACATTGGCCTTCAATCCGGAACACAGTAGTGTTTGCACACTACTGCTTGACCGTTAAATAACTGGCAAAGGTGTGGTACTTCCCCAGGCAAAAAAACACCATATATTTTACAAGTTAGGCTCAGTTATTATTCATTTTATCAGTCAGATAGCTTCAAGTTACCTACCGTAGGTACCATTGACTTCGCGACATAGTCACTCGGGGGATGAATAGATTATACGGAATTTACATAAGCTTGTAATAATATTCCCGGCTTGAATGTAGACTAGTGTTGTGTTTTGAATGCTGAGATAATGCCAAGTTAGACAACGAAGGTGCTTACGTAAATACTATAATCTACGAGTATAAGACTTAAGCCGGTCACAAACAGCTGCGCACGGCTATGTGTGACATGTCCATTTGTCGTCCACGTCTTCATAACTTTTTTTAATAAGAGTTGCAATATATATCAAGGCATAGCAGACCATGCGTATGCTATGCTCAGCTGCGCGGTTATGTGCCGTCAGAGGCTCACGTGTGGCATGCTGCACATACGCAAGCCGAGCGAATTTCGCAGCTACGGAGCCAAGCGTCCTTCTCTCTCACCAGCTCCCGTCGTCTATATCTCCTGATAGCGTGTGTGGCTGCATCCTGTTGTGTCAAAGGTGTGCGGTGTCGTACGCAGCAGTCTAGGCTGGCTTAACTTTCTTTAAGCCAGTGTTAGATGGTAGTTTTCAGATGTAAGTAAGCTTTTGCTTAACTTTGTACAATATATCTTAAGCCCCGGGACAGTTGTCCTTGAAATCACGTTTGTCAAGTTCCGTATTTATGTCATTAAAGATGTACGCAAGATAATGTCATAATTTATTGGTTGATCGAATAGTATAGTTTCATGCGTCATTCTAACCACAGCACAGAGTTTATTTTATCGATTTTGCAAATTATCGATTAAAATGTTAGTTTTTAAATTCAAAGTTTAGATTTTCAGTTTATTTTGTAAATTTTTAATGGAAAAGTTCACATTGATAACGTAAAATAAGTGATAAAAAATATATTATTACTCTGCAGAACTGCTCTAGTATCTCAAAATCCGATTATGTCGTTGACGATGATTTGGGTTACATTTAAATTAATAAAGCTATTATTGTGTAACCTCATATTCCTTTTTAATTATTAACATTCAGTTAGAAATTATCCAAAATATCAATAAAAATAGTAACTATAATCAATTATTATGATCGATTTTCAACATCGTACCAGCCCTGGGCATGTTTCTTTGAGAGCTGTCACAGGGCTCAATGTATAGGGGGTGTTCACAGCGTTCTACACCACGGACATATTCGAGGGTATCATTGTACTCTTCATTATAAACATCTTTTACTATTTGACCAACACTGAAATCGCGGAAACCAACTGATCCATAGAAAAATGACATTCGCGCTAAACGTATGTATCAGCTGTTTTTTTTCGCGATGCCTGGTTTAGTCCCTTAATTAAAGTTGTTTTTAATGATGATTATCTTTGAATATGTCCGTCGGCGTCGTCTAGAGATACACCCCGTATTTTACTATAGAAATAACCAGCGTGTCATGTTTTCAAACATTGTATGAATAAAAAAATATGCCTTTACGCAGCACTACTTAGCAGCTGGAAGCATTTAGCGTAGGTACTTATATGAACCCATAAATGTATGTATACTATAACCACAAACTAAAAAAAAGTTTGCTGTCACGGAAAGTCCGGCGATGTGAAATAGGAGGGCTTAAAGAGCGTCATGTCATTTGACGTCACGGCATACGACTGCCAAAGTAGCGCCAATAGATGTTTTACATCAATAATCTCTGTTATGTTGGCATTATTGGAAACTAGTTGCGGTTTCACCCGCGTGGTGATGAAAATCGGTGATGATTATGATGATGAAAAGTAGCCTATGTGTTAATCCAGGACATAAGCAATGTATATTCCAAATTTAATCCAAATCCATCCAGCTGTTTCTGCGTGATTGAGTAACAAACATCCATCCATCCAAACTTTCACATATATGATATTAGTGTGATTGTCGTATCTTATCTGGCCAAAGACTGGTAAGTCATTCTCGTGATACTATCAGTGAAAAACAAAACATAATAACGACCACGAGAAAAATCTTTGAACTACCAACCAGTCCTTGGTAACTCCTTGAGCATGATCGTTGAGCATTACTGACTCAGTTATTTAATACTCCTCATATGCCTCTACGCTTCTCGGCCATTAGTCGAATGGCACGTATCGTGCGTGATATCATGCCCATCGGATGTCTAGATAGTTCCAGCTCCGAGATAATGCCTAACTCCGTCTCGAATTATGTCAGTAATCTGATATTTAGGGATAGACCTCACAGACCTTTTGGGAAAATAAACAGGGACATGATATTACTAGCTAAACTATCTAGACATGACTTACTAATAAAACTGGTGATAGTTTTATTTTGTTTGATAAGGTAGAGATAATTATTAATTGTCTGTTTAAGTAGACTTGAGTATTATTTAAAAAACTTAGGTAGGTACTCGGAATTAAAATTTGAAACGTGGTATTCCAATATGAAGTATGTCTTCTTCAACAAAATTTTTAATTAAAAGGTGGATAAGTTTTGTCTTCTCTTAAAATTAATATGATTCGATTTCATCAAAATCTAATTAACGTTTCCGGATGGTGTCCAGTGATTGTGATTATAATTCGGGAGTCATCAAATCGCGAAATGCCAATCGCCAATATATTATAGTAAATAATTGAAAGATAATGTTTTCATTAAAAAAATTACAATGTTATTTAGACGCATTCTCTCAGAACATGACTGCTGTCACTTTGATTTTAAGTTGTTTAACCTACAGTCATTTTGAAATTAAACACTTCTTTTTTAATTATACATAGTGATTATATACAGAGTGACGAGACTAGCGAAAGCGCTCGCCTGATGGCTCTTCACGCTTGCCCATACAAAACCCTGGATGGCAATGCACTGCGCTCGTCACCCCGAGATATAAGTTGTCAAATCTCTGTGTGCCCTTTAATTTCGCTGAAAAACATTGCCCTTCAATTTGGAACACAGCAGTGTTTGCACACTACTGCTCGGTGGAATTAATATCTAATTGATTTTATCTTGTATATTCTACATTATTTTATTTTCTGATGCTTCGAACACTTTGCAGTGTCCATGGTTAAACTAATGTCTATAGAAATGTTATGAAATTATTGACGCCAATTGGCTTTTAATCTAAACGCTCCTTAATTACCTACGTACATGTTCGGATACGATGTTCAGAGGTTTGTGTAATAATCTCAAACTAAGAAATCATTACCTAGTAATTGCCAAATAGATATGGGCGCATATTTTGCAATTGGTACTTATGTGTCGCATCAAAATTGATCCTTGAAGGAATTACCGTCAAAACGAACCATCATTCATGTTAAACCAATTTACTTCCAGTGAAATCAGTAAACTTTATTGCCAATAAGTTAACGCGAGTGTTTCTTTGCAGAGAAGCCGGGAGGTAAATATGTAATTTTCTCTTTGTAGCCAACCATGAAAGGAAGGCTTATCCGAACTCTTGACGCGAACCTTTTGACCTGTTTTATTATTTATTGGTACGTAACCGCTTACTTCCCTTTTGATGCATGTATTTTTTACGAAATCAGTCTCTTATAAGCTTGGGTCATATTGAGTGTGTCTAGCACAAAATCTTTTATCAAATTAAAGCGATAATCAAATCCTACAACGCTCTATACGGTTTCGACAGTTTTTTTTTTTTTTTTTAATCTTTATAAAAACAAACTTTTCGTATTCTTCTTAGCAAACCCTTTCAATTGATACTCATATCATGATGGTAAATAATTAAATTGTGTCCGCCATCGTGGGGTGTCCACCATATTGAATTTAGTGTGACGTCATTTTATTTTTCGTATTTTTCTTAGCAAACCCTTTTATTTGATACCTATATCACGGTGATGTATAAAAAATAACTAGTCCGCCATCTTTGAGAGTCCGCCATCTTTGAGAGTCCGCCATATAGGATTTTGAATGACGTCAATTAGTTAACCATGCATTGTCATCAAAACTAAGCGTTTATGCAACATTTCAGCTCAATCGGTTGAGGGTAACTGGTCTAAAATTTAGTTGCAAGATTTTAAATAAAAAAAATGTAAGAGGTTAAATAAAAGCTTATACTAACAAATATATTCTTATCTCTTTATGACATGGTAGTTGAGAAGATTGTATAGGTACCTAATATCTATTTTAAAAACTTACTACCACTACCAGCCTTACTACCAGTAATGCCGCGGTATATTTTTTTTGCCCGGTTATTACTAACTGCTTCAGTAGTTCTAAATCCCATTTAAGGATCATTTGATGTCAAACATTATTTGTTCGCGTTGATTTCAGTACCATCAAAAATGAACTATTAAGTCAGCTCATTGATGTAAAATAGGACTGAATAGATAGCCACTGTTAAAAAACGCGCGGAAAATATGACTACGAATAAAATTGTAAGTAGTCATATTTATAACAAATTCGGCTCAACTAAAGACAGACTGCGGAATGCGAATGCGTCAAAATGCTTGCTTATGGCTCTAAATTGCACTTGCTAACATTTAAAAATCTAATCTACACTTGTTAGTAACATGTACATATGAAGTAGGTACATATCTATACCTTCTACACATCTATACTAATCTTATAAAGAGGAAAGATTTGTTTGTTTGTTGAAGGCCGAGCTTACACCCGTGCGAAGCCGGGGCGGACGGCTAGTAGTATATATAGTAGTACATATCTATAGGCATATCTAACCCTGGCCGAGTTTCAGTTTTATTCGTACCTAACCCTCCATATAGCCCTATAAAACATCAATGGGTCAGCATGTTGGAAAGGTAAAATGTGCATTTGCTTCGAAACTTAAATCTAAGGGACCAAATCCGAACGCAATCCATACAAATGACCCGAACTCAATCCTGACAAAGGTCTTGTCATTCGCATTTGTAGTGAATGCTATAAGAATATTCAATATTCGTCCCTAACATTTCAGGGCTGAAAGTCAAGGGAACGCTGACCTTTACTGGCCCTGTCACCGAAATTGCCCTCGGAAATATGCAAATGTTGACAAATTGTATTCCGTAGATGATTATTAGCCTTTTAAAGCTCTTTGTTAGTTAATGGCCAAATTCTTCAGATTTTGGTTTTGAAATTTGCTGTGTAGCATAACATATTTTTTTGGTTTATAAAGTTGTACAACTATCTATGTTCAGTTAGAACAGAAAAAAGAATAGGTATATAAAGTATACTAAAACAAGATAACAATTAAAATAGTAATTAAGAATGTTCATCCCCAAAACATAATTATCACATACAATTATTATAGCAATTAACAATGTTCATTCCAAAACTTCACTTTACATAATCAGAGCGAACTTATACACAAAGGCAAACCTCAAAAAGATTAAATCTCGTCACATGTACGAGAGCAAACCGACCAAATTACAATTAACGCAAAAGAGAATAAACCGCGAAATTTCGTAGACTGCATAAATAAATACCATAAAAGAAATAGGAACAAGCAGCAACCTTCTAGTTTATAAATCCTTTGTGTTCTGCACTCGAATTTGCATCACGGACTCGTACCAAATGAGTGGACATGACAAGCTTTCATCTCTATCCTTTTTACTCTAAGTGGGACTTTGATTGAGTGAGTGGAATATGTTATCTATGTTAGAGATGTAGTGGATTTTGGACAGCAAGCAGAGCCATTGGTTTGACCGAATGGCTGCAATTTCGTCCTATTAGTTGCCCATACTATTTACATGAGTAACCCGTTTAGGTAAATATACTAATACGATATATTGATAACCTCACGTGGGCGAGAGAACTCAAACAACCAAAGACAGGATACGAGACAAAAAATATATTATAATAGAATGTAAGTATTCACATAGTTTCTGCTAACCATCTATAATTGCGAGTTGCTGTATCTAGTTGCAGTTTGTCAATATCTTAAAATGACTTGTATTCTAGTATTCCAGTATTTATGAGTACCATTTGAGTGTTCCTATGGTACTCAGCAATTGAGATTGGGATCCCATTCGATGCATATCGTACGTACAATATTGTCTTTTACCGATTAAGTACTAATATTCATAGTATTCTTCTTAAAGAGCAAGTGCCTTTATTATCTAAACAAAATACAAGCTAATACTACAAAAAACTTAGAGTCCGTTGAAGGTCCGAAGACAATCCAAATGCTTGAGCCCACTACCAGTTCGACTCTGTAGAGAGACGCGCCGTTCGACTCATTAATAATGAAGTGCTGGTTAAAAAGAAGATGTCGCACAGCCTGCGGCATAGGCGGAGGGTAGCTTGTCTGTCAATTTTCGATCGCCTTCATCATGGAGAATGTGCACAAGAGCTGTTCAGGCTGATCCCGTCATCCAGTTTCCGCCATAGATCATCGAGGCGGTCATTCCATCCTTACATCGTGAACTTTGGTAAAGTCCGTACGCAGCGTTTTCAAAATTCCTTCTTAATTCGAACTGCACAGGAATGGAATGCGCTCCCTGCCTCGGTGTTCCCTATAAATAACAACCTGGGCCTCTTAAAGACAAGAGTGAATAGGCACCTCATGGGCAAGCGTGCCCCATATTAGACCGCATCGTCGCTTACCATCAGGTGAGTTGTGGTCAAAAGCTAGCCAATTTCATCATAAAAAAAAAAGTTGGTACTCTACTCAGCATGGTGGTAGTGTTACCACGCTGAATGGCAATTGTGTGCTTCTGTATTCTTCTTGTTTGAATAACAAGACATTTATTACTAGTTATTTGTGTCGAGTGGAATAAACGAACTTTCTTAACTTTATTTCAGTTCCCAACAAAGCCGGATCTTCCTCATCTCTAGTAATATAGGTTGTGGGAATGGAGTCATCTAGCCAACCCAGTTTGCATAATAGGATAACGCCTAACCGACACTCCCGGTACACTGGATTACTCAGTTTGGAAGTATAACTGAGTTTCCAAAGTTCACGTTGTCTTCACAAACTGTTATGGCAGAATTGAGATAGGTTCAGGTGCTATAGCGATACAAGAACAATTTGGCGTAATGTTTGTTTAGTTGAAATTGTTAGGAAATTACGTTTGGTTATTATTCCCTTTTATTTGTATATGTGTTGGAATAATGATCATAAGTTAATAATAATCTGTATGCGACATGTATCTTTCTGATATGAATAAATTAACTATGAACTAACAACATTTAAAGTTAAATGATTATTTACGGGATATTTACCGTGGTAAGGTTGTGGAAGGAGCTCCCGTCCCGGAGTCTTCCCGTGAACATGGTGCATGTAACTGCGCCGAAATATCGGGAGCTCCTTCCACAACCTTACCACGGTAAATATCCCGTAAATAATCATTTAACTTTAGTGAACAACCGTGATAGTTTAAAACAGTGTTTAACAACATTTAGATGATGAGATAATTCACAAAAAAAAACCAACATATTTTAGTAATTAATTAAAACCTAAATATGTCCGCAACCGTATCAGATCAGTTATAGGTACAATGTGCCATTGCAATAATGCATAACATCAGACACCTCAACGACTTTTTAAATGTGATAAATTGATAAAATAAAAAAATATTAGTTTTCGTTAAGTATTTATTGTCAAAGATATTTGGTTGTTGATAAAGATTTTTGGTGTCCTAAGAGAATGTGTTGATGGAAATATGTCCGTAACCGTAGGTTAAGTAACGTGCCTAGAAAAAAGGGCAAAATCAATAAATAAATAAAAATGGGTTGAACAACTATGCGCATTAAAGGGCTGTGCTCTTTTTATTAGGAGTACTGGGACCTCATTTACATTAAATTAGTCTTTATTTATTTTTAACTAAGAAGATTTATATTTTATTTAAGAAGTTGATAGATCATCGCTCAATTTATTTAGTTTTATTTCATCGCTGTGTTGTTGCCACATTTCACTAATATCACATGCTCAAACAAAAAAGCAGTTTTCGATATTGCTATTATCTTTGTAAAGTCGCAAGCTGTAAAATCGAGTTTAACGTTGCTTTTATAAGTCTTTTTAACGTCTTACAAGTCATATGAAGCTTACAGTCTCGCTGGAATAAAATTTTTCATTTACTTAAACATTCAATGCATACAAATGTAGTTTGTTTAGGGACTGAGCTTGTAATTTATTAATGCTTTCTTTGAAAGTCAGCTGCAATGTAATTTGGACTCTAGAATTAAGGTTAGACTAGATAGTGTTGCCAGGTCAAGGACACTAGGCTACTTTAGCGTTATCTGCTGTACCAGGTACCACCTAGTCGTAGTTACCTGTAGGTCAAACGTTACAGCGACGGTAATAAAGTTCAGAATTATTCATCCTGTTACCTATTAAGAGTAAATTAAACATTCTAACAGCATACAATTTACTAAAATATATATATTATTTATTAGAATTTATGGAGTGTGGTCATGAATAAAAAAAAAGATACAAAACATAACATAAGTATACAAATTCATTTGCAAGAAGAATAAGGCGAACGGGAAAACTTTTCGTTGTTAATACAGATTTTGTTTAAGAAACACTCAATTTGAATAGGTAGTAAGTTGGGGTTTTTCTTTTGTTGTGTAGATTTTTCAATGAAAAGCTGCGTTCCTTAGAGTGGTTAGATTTAGTTTCTACAATATATTTTTTCATGCTTTGTTCCTTTTCAAAAGGTAGCCAATAAAATCTTCTAGATCGAGAGTATCGAGTAGGTCGAAATTTTTTGGCGTCGACGTCGGCAGAGCCTCGATGGGCCTCAAGAATCGGGAGGGGCCTCAACGAGGGGCGAGTGGCCCGAGGCCCCTTGTAGCCCTTGTGTCAGGTGGGCCACGAACGTGCCGGCTTGCCTTTTTAAACCTGATTCTAGAACCATTGCTACCCACGCCAGTTTGCTTTGTGATTTTACGTTCAGATATTCGTTGGCAAGGCCAAAGTTTCATTATTCAAGTGAAGTTCGATTTTAGCGAGCTTATTTAGATGCTTGGTATTAACAAACGTATTTTTTTCTGATTGTAGGTATTGGTCTAAATGTTTGTTTTCGTAGTGCGGTTTTGATACCGATTGAAGCTGTTTTTACATGAAATTTACTCACAGATATTTCTTGTTAAAAATGTTTAGCAGTTTCAGACGTTTTTTCATGAAATAACTAGCTAAATAACCTTTAATGCTATTAACCTATTTCGAAGTTTAGTAAGTTTATGTTAATTGCGAAAGTACAAAGCATTTGTCGCGTGAAAATCAAATTTACAAATCACGAATCGTGATTTTACCTTTAGCGCCTATGTGCAAAGTGCTACAACAAGAATGGATTGAACTTTACACATGACTGGGTAATTGGGCATATCTCCTACAAAATTCAGATATGTACCTATATATAAAAGCTGTGTTTAAGACGTTACATTGCGGAAGCACTTGAGCAGGACATTGCCTGAGCCAAAGTGCCTGGGCTCAATATATTTCTATGGCGATCTTGATGCTTGCCGTTAGGTTTAGAGGTCCCGTCACCGAAGAGATTTTGGTGGGTACGATCTACACTAATAATATGAGTATAAAGAGGTTATTATATGTTTGTAATTTTTTATGTTTGTATAGGATGAAATCTAATCAACTACTGAACCAATTCTAATAGTGTGACAAATTCTGTCACTGATAGAATACATGACATAGGCTATTTTGTTCACAACTCGGTTGGAGCCGTGGGCAAAAATAGTATGTATTTTGGTTGCATCTCAATTCAGCCGAGTATCTAATAATGAAAATATTTGAATGTGATTACACGACGTCGTTTTTTGATTCTCTTTTAAGTACTTATTCACAAGAAAGTGAACCTCATTTTACCATTCTAATCTATCGGAACTTCTAAGTTCTAAAAAATCTTGTACTTTTATATCAAACGATTTACTACAACTGTTACTTTTATTAAACTTCAAAGTAGGTAATTATTCGGTAAGAATCACTAGTGCATCTCTACTACTAATTTATTCAACACAGATGGGTACCTAGTAAATCTATTTTACAGACCTATCTTTTAAAAATATAAGTACAATCATGGAATAAAATATCTCCTACACCTAGGGAACAATTTCAATGCTGCTCGTAAAAATCCCGAGCAGCTCAATGTGCTCCAGCCGTTTTGTTCTCGCCTCCTATGAAAAATAACTTGATCGCTTCAGTGAACGCATTTTACGATTTATATGACTAGAAAAATTGATAAAACATTTTGTATCGATGTATTGGCCCAGACAGATACTTGCAGTTCAATTGTTTTGTACTACAACAGAATAAATTTAGTTTAAGGTATGATGGGACCATAGACCTAAAAATTTTTTGACATCCTAAATCTATGGATGGGACTGACATGGTTGGCAAAAGTCCGCAAAGTTTTAGAATAGAAAATAAAAGTTTTGTTCTTGTGTTCCTAGAGCGATTTTAAATTTGTTTTTTTTTGTCAGCGACATGCTGTTTACAAGCGTTATATTTCGCGCGTTCGCTTCCGCAGTTTAATATATTTGAATAAATAAAATTATTGAATGTACTCATAAAAATTTAAGCAGAACTAATAAAAATAAATAACATTCCAAATTATGATAGTAAATTTAAATATAAATCTTACGTAAAAAGTATCTGGAAAAATAATTACACTAGAATAGATTTTTAAATATGTAAACTTGTTTGTAAAACAAGTGAACAAAAATAAAAGTGAAATTTTTACTGAATAGTTGTTATGTAATTTTTTTTATTCGTTCTGCTTATATTCAACTGTACATTCAATTATTTTATATCTTATTTTTTTATATGCTAGTGAAATAAAGGATGTACAAAGCATTTAGTAAACTCTACAGAGTTTACTAAATGCTGTCAATTCTGAATAAATTCTATTCAGTGTTTTCAGAAAACCAGGCGATTTTGTTTTGTAATACGTAGATATATAGAGAAGATACATACCTACACATTAGACATTTTATAAGTGACTAGGTACTTTATTGACCAAGGCGTAATTTATAAAATGCCCACGTTCGGCATTACAAAATCTTCTCTACAGACAATGGTATTTTTTATGATAGATTTGTGAGAAATCAGAATTGATGATTATGTATTATTTTAAATTCAAAGAGTCTCCGAATAGTTAAATGTTTCTATACGTCTATACGTGTTCAAATGCTAGGCTTGTTAATTTATATTTCGGATTCAGTGCACGGATGCGGTTATCAGTGTTGCCAACTACTTTAAATTCGAGTACCTAGACTCAATATTAAAAGTAAGTAGATAAAACAAATAAAATATATATATATATATATATACAATAAAGTAGTTTTTTTTAGGTAAAATCAAATTGTTTGATGATTTCTGAATGCACTCAATAAGTTTATTTAACTAGAGCTAAAGTTCGAAGAAAAAAAAACAGTACTAAAAACTTAAATTTGAAAAAATATATTAGATGTTTAGGTTTTTTTTTTTTTAACAGGCAAAGCTACAGCATACACGAATGTAACCTTTATTAAATAAAAATTGAATTTTGTGCGCAAGAGCGTTTTCGTTTTCCATAAATATATATTAAATCTCTTGGTACTATATAATTATTTGTCAAGTTAACAAAAAAAAAAAACTATTACTGGCCCTAAAACTGTTTTGATTTGTACTCCAAAAGTCGTCATATAAGTCGCTAAACCATTTTTGTCGCCAAATTTCTTTTTTTGTCGCTAAGATTTAAACAAAAGTCGTTACTTTTATCGACAAAGTCGCTAAACTGGCAACTCTGGCGGTTATTCCGTGGGCACTGGGTGGTACCACATGTTATGTGGCTGTCAATAAAATCTTATTGCTTTGTTGTGTCCCGCAAATATCGTAAAATGGGTGAACAGTTTTGTACAATGTGTAATTTCATGTTTGAGTTTCATACAGAAATATGTTTGCGACCTATTTTTGGACTATATTCTGTTTGTTACTGTTTTTAGACGTTGGCGGGAATTGGTTGGGTATCTTTTTGCATTTATTATTACTTTGAATGATCCTATATTAAGCCTAAATTAATAAACACCGGGCAAGTGCGTATTCCGCACCCAAAAAAAAAATGTTTTCTTACAGGATATCTGGATCTTTGTGAGCAAAGTGTTTCACGCACTTTTGCATCGCTGCTAAAACAGCCATGTGTAAATTGTGTAAAAGCTGTTAAAGTGAAACTGAAAGGAGCTAAATAAGTACATAATGGAACTTTTGAGGCTTAAAATGAGACAGAACAAAAAGCTACCCACGATTAAAATTTGATACAGATGCTTGCACTACCAGCAAGTATTAGGTAACTAAGAACTTACTGACCTTTAACAAAGTAAAGCACTCATACACACTGTAAATTAATTAAAGAACAAACGAAGTCATTGTGTAAAGTCAGACTATGTGCTGCCCTGCAGAAAAATATAACAGTTTAGTCACAATTTACTCGAAGCGGGCCGTTGTTACGTTTGCGTCCTGTATTCCACTTTGTGGATGCAGTTTTGTTCAGTTTTGCTGCATTTTTCAGTGGAAATGTTTTTACGGAAGTTTGTGGACGTGAAAGACGATGGATATAATGAAGCCAGTCTTAATTAATTTTGTTATGACTTTATGACTCGGTGTTTGTTTTACGAGCTGGAAGAAAACAATAGCTGGATACAAGTACGACTGAATTATTTTCAGTACTGAGGAATAATAGTATTTTTGGAGTAAAAATGCACTGAAATTTTAATAAATGCATAATGTATAACATGTTGGAATTGTTGAGAAAATGGTTTGTAGATAATCAAAATGCATAAAAGAGTACGAGCACTTACCTACGGTGATGTTTTTTTTTTAATCTTTATTTTTTAAAGAGGGTTTAGTCGTAACCATGCCACTTTCATTGGTCCGTTCTTATATATATTATTTTCTTTTAATACACAGAAAATTTTATCTACCTACTTTATTCCTATCGTTTATTTTTCTTAAACAAAGGGGGCTTCTAGATTAGTTTTTTAGTTAAATTCAGTGTATATTTATTTAGAATCGCGGGCATCCAGTGGATGCAGATGGCAGGATGTCGTTCAGTACGAAGGTTAAAGGGGGAGGCCTATGTTCAACAGTGGACGTCTTCTGGCCGATGATGATGATGATACTTATTTTTAAGTTGTTTTAGGTTTTATTTCACTTCGCTTCATCAGCCAATTAACGTCCACAGTTGGACAAGGCCTCCCTCATAGAGAGGGGTGTTGCCATAATCCCCACGCTTGGCAGGCGGCTTGGGGATCGCAGTACGTTCACCGTGTACTATTATGACGCTGCTGCCCATCCTCCGGTGGTTCTGGTCGCAGTTTTAGGACATACCCGGGTCCACTAGCGGGTAGGTTTTATTTATTAGTTCGTAATACTCTTATTTTGCGGAAGTTTGCCTTCAAACCTGTTTCAAATTTTAGTAGAGTAAAATAATTGATCCCAAAATCCTTATTGTAATTAATGAAACATTGAAGCGGAAATAACCTAGATTCGCCATAGAAACAGTAAAACTAACATCTATTTTCTAATCTTGAAAATGTTATGGAACCTTTCAGCAAAATGACTTCATAAGCCAGAGGAAGCCAAAACATTTCAAATCCATTATCCAAATCACAAAATGATGCTCTGATCAACCACTCGTTTGTTATCCTATCATTAGGCCTCGTCATATCTCAGTCTAACACCCGGTAATGGTGTCTATGAATAAGCATCAAGAATAGCTCGTTGCAAATGCGATCGGCATTTCTGCGGGTGTTTTGACGTTCCTATTCCATTATTTAGGTACAACTTACATATTTATACCACGCATGCGGCTGAGGTGTGGAATTATTAGCTGTTACCTGCTTCCGTAGCAGGATATTTATTTACTATATAAACACCTACCTATCGAGTTGGCAAAAAAATGATCGCGAACTAGAGGCGTATTCAGACGTCGTTGGACAGCTTTTCAGAGCGGCAGAGCGGCAGTCACAAAAAAAAAACATGTCAGTCATAGGACTGCACGTCAAAAGTGAATACTTAAGTAGTAATTCACCAATTCTACAAGAAATGGTACTGTCTTAAAATACACTGTACAACGTGACGATGACGCGAGTTCCATGATTTTTGTACACCCAAAATTTTCTCAACGCACCTATAAAGAGAGAACTTTTAAAGAACTTTTCACTTCAATTTGAATTGTCGTGATGCTCTCTAAACTCCGATCAAACCAAATCCTTAACATCAGGCGAGTTGGCGGTCAACCGCAAGCCTATTTATGCATTTAAAAAAAGAAGTACAAGGACAGTCATCTTAATAAGTAAATTAGAAAATTAGTTCGCAACTTCATTAGTTCCCTGACATCATTAAGCATAGCATGGGTGTAGAATGGTATTGAACTATCCTGTCCTAATGTTATGACAACGAAACAACAACATTCGCTCGAATCTATCTCATCGTAAAGAAAGGGAGGCTAAATTTATAGCACTCATTTAGGGAACTACTCTCACTTAGAATGGGTTCCCCAAGGGTAATGAGAGGGTTACTTCACTACGCTACGGCCTCTAATTTGTTAAGAAAGTGCTAAGAAATCTATTTGGGAAAGTATCGGCAATTTCTTTTTTCGTATATTACCTAAGCTTATTGGAGGTACGGTAGCTTATAGAAATCTGAAAGTAATTAATGAAAGACTATTTTAACATTGTGTTTTTGTCAATATACCTGTGAACATGGTGCATGTACTTGGTGTCAATGAGACCAAATTGGAAGTATACCCTACCGAACAAAAGTTATTTTTTATCGGTCAACAGTTGGCGGAGAAATCGGTGAAAATACATTGAAAAAAATATACAGTGAAACATAAAACCTCCGCCATTTTTGTAATCGGTTAGTAATATTTCACGTTCGAATTTCATAACTAATTTTACCTCTACCCGACCCTGAACGTTTCCAATACTTCACCACAGCCCCAATTATTCAAAAAGTATCCATAATTCGCATTCCCGTGGTCGTGCTGAATGATACATGAACGGAGGAGGCAAAGGTCATCCCACTCCCTTGGGGGCGTCAGTGGAGGCTTAAATATTGACACTGCAATCCGCCTTTGAAAGAGCATTTCCTATAACGAGTTAACGTCTCGCTCTTGGCTTCTTTATCTTATTTTTTTTTATGAGAAAAGTTGTTTTGCTTGCTCTATACTTACATATAATACTTATATTATAAATGCGAAAATTTGTTTGATTGTTCCTCTTTCACACAACAGACTAATAGATAGAAACTCTTTATTGTGTACACTAGAAATAAAAAATACAAACAGGTAGAAAACACTTACGGGCTAGCGCCACAAGTGGCGGCCATATCGCTAGAAGCGATGTCTTCCAGGCAACCATTGGAAAGAATTTACGAAACAGGATCGAAATGGTATGCTAAAACACTTTTGGTGATAAAACTGTTTTACTGATGAATTTCTAGTGTAATTACGCTTCTACGTCGCTTCAAGTACAATAAGGAATTTGTGATAAATTTCTTACACTAGAAATTCATCAGTAAAACAGTTTTGAAAATGGACTTCCGCAAAGTAACGCCTGATTCAATCAACTTTTGGTGATACCATTAAATAAATACTACCAAATGATATAGGTATATAGATAATATACATAAATATGTATATACATATATTATAAATGCGATAGATACATACTATACTCTAACTCACAAATGGTTTTTGCATAGAGATACATAGTTGGGGCCAGAGAGTGACACATATAACTTATTATCCTGGAAATATATACGGCCCGGACCGTATATCGGACCGGACAGGATAATAAGTTATCTATGTCACGTTTGAAACCGCAAAGTGCACTTAACAATAGTTTTTGCAATTTATTATTTGACTAGTGCTGTTGCCCGCGACTTCGTACGCGTAGATTTTCATATAAACTTTCAACCTTTTTTCCTCCCTTAATCTGGCTCTTGCGCGAAATAACATAGCCTATCTTCAATCTGGTCATAGCTAATAATATACGTGAAAACAGCATTTAAATCAGTTCAGTGGTTTAGAAGATGTGCGTGGACAGACAAACAAACATAATTTTTTTCTAAAAATAGTCTTAACGTGATTAGCTGCTTATTTTAGACACCTGTTTTTTTTAATATACGATCTTTTTGTAATACTAGCTGGTAACATTTTTTTTCTATGCTGCATGCGCTTGCTACACTCAAACGATAGGCATACTCACAAGGTGTTAGTAAATTTTTTGTTCAATCATTTAACAGGTCTAATTCAGTTCATACAAACTTTATTCACATTTAAACTGCTGGTCTCCGCAAAAAAAAACTCTGACAAATTGGAAGGTTTCAACTTGGTTTAAACAAATTGGCCGGCTCTGCTTCAAAATTATACGTAGTGTTCAGGTTATTCCGGCGTTATGTTTTATATTCAGGCGCTAACTTTTACAGGAAATTATTTGTCATGTTTTTCGGCCTCAATTTTAGCTGTAACTTAATGTAAGTAGATTAACCGTCACAAAATTTAGCTCAGAAAATAAGTTTTGCTGAAATAAATCACGAGGAAATTTAAGTAGGTATCTAAAGATGAAAATTTACTACTTTATACGTAGGTTTTTAGTAGGAAAGAAGGTATTCTTCAGTTTGATTCTTTGAATAGGAATAACAGGGGTTTAGTGCGCAATAAAACTCAAAAGTTATGCGAGCTTGAGATTTCCTAAAGACATTTTTCCGATTCCTTTGGATACTGTTATATTAACCATATTATGGGATAAAAGGGATTAATTTCTATTACTTTTTAACTATATTCGTTCGTTACATTTTTGGTCGAATAAAATCATTGACATTCACAGCAAGAACACATATTTTCAAAATTCTAAAAGAATAAAAAACAAAGAGGTCGTATGTTACACAGAAGGAGATAATCTACAACAGATACCCTCTTGGCGGAGACACGCGAACATCCTCATTATTGACATGGTTCCTTTGTGAAATTCATCTGAATTTTTTGGTCCCTTATACAAGCAGGGATTCACTTGGATTGGTTCAAAACGATATTTCGATTATCGATATTACGTTGGATTTTAATCACCATCACGCGATATAAACATGAAGAAAGAAAAACAAAATGACTGCCTCAAGATTTTACTCCCAGGAAGAATCTCAGTGTCGTAACACGACTAACTTGCAAAATATATATAATCTGTACAGCCGAGCTGGACGTATTCAATTAAAACTTTCCCAGTGTGCCATTAAGCGTAGCGAGTACTGCATGCTACATTAGCCGCCTTATTTTACGACAAAACGTATTTGTTGCTTATTGTTTATTTGACCCGATGAGTTTATTGCACTGTGTTGTTTAAATCACAGAAAATCTAAACGAAAAAATTTCTCACTTCAGTGGTTTAAATAATCCGCGTTGGAGTGGGTTTCTATCCAACCCATGTGGGACGGAAATACATCAAATAAATCGCGAGTTCTGAGGAATTTTGTGTTTAGTTATGCTCTCTGGTTTTATTGGAATGTCTTTTTCTAAGTTTATAATATACTTGAAATAAGCATCTCAATAATCCATTACAAAACACAGTTACAGCGTTTTGTGGTCGTATCTCACGAGAACCGTATTGCAAAATACCTTTGTAGCATAACACTACTCTGGGATGGAAAATGTCGCATCAAAAACCTCACGAGTTGGGTATCTTTAAGTGCTCAGTGGTTTCTTATAGGCAATCGTGCTCCATTGTAAACCACATAAGGCAAGGGGGCACTCAAGCGCAAACCTATTTTTATGAATACAGCTGGACTGTGGAATGTGCTACCTGTTTCCTCTTTATAATATTAGTCTATCTCTCACAATATATTTAAGGTATTTTTAAGACAAGAGTCAATAGATTCATTTTGTTATGGGCAAGCACGTTATTACAAGTAAGCTTATAAACTGAACTTTTTTTTAATCCCCGATTAAATACCCGACAATTTTAAACGGCTGACCTAATTTTCTTGAATTCTTAGGTAAGAACACTCTTAAAAGTGTTTCAAGTCACCTTTAAAAAAGAAAATAATAAATTTGAGAGCTACGTTGCCACAGACAGACACACATATACAACCGTTTAAACTTATAAAAGCTGGGGCTGTTTGCTAGGGGATTAAAAACAAATATATCATGTTAGTATTATATGTAGACCTTGAAATTTAAGTACAGATCAAGAGCTTTTCCTAAATAGCATATTAAAGCACGTCATTACACAATACAATATGTCTGTAGAGCGGTGAGAATGAGGAATGAGAATGAGGCTCTGAAAGCGCAATGTGGCGCAAGTCGATACGCCTCATACAATATTGAGTATCAGACTCAGCTCCACATTCCAGGATTGTTGCAAACAAACATCAGAAAGGAAAACAATTTTGTTATGCTGGAATAAATAGTAGGCTTGATCGTTGGGTTTATCTTAAGAATTTCAACGCGGTCTATGGGTAATCCAAATTTTTACTTGTAAATTCCAATAGTATTTGGTTAATTTAATCATCTATAGATTCGACTGTAGATCTTGTTGGAAAGTATTGTCTTAGGTGTGGATCGAAGGACCAAAATTTTACTAAGAACTGCTGATTGGTAAATTAAAATAACTTTAAAGTTTTCTAATTTTGTTTTGTTTTACCAAAAAAGGTGTTTTGATAATATATTTATAAAGTGTACTGTATACTTTCTTAAGTAGGTATGCGATCTATGGGTACGAACAAGTACAGCGATTACATTTAATTCTGACGTATTACTACTGCCTTGTAGACAATCCGACGTAGTCAATTAAAATGACATTACGTTTAAAATGGACAGAACGATGTTGTTAGTAAGGAAACCCTTTTATGTTTATTGCAAACCTTTATATTTAAGGAAAACTGCATAAAAAATTTGTTATCTCGAATTGTTCCATTACGCGTTCATAAATGTTTAGCTTTTTTGTTTGAATGGTAACTTGATTTTAGCTACGATTCAAGAAGATTCGTTCAGCCGTTTGAAGATTATCAGCTTTTTTATCGGGAATTGAAAAAAAAAACAATGTATACTTGTGTGTATGATGCGATATCTCCGCAGATTGTGAACTGAATGTAAGGATTATTTTTCTTTTGAGTAGGTCACATCTCAAAGGTGGTCCATTTCCATCCTTCATTCCATGGTCCATCCACCACTAAAGGTGCAAATAAGGCGATAAATCCCATTTATTGAACTCTTTGTGAAGGCGGTAGTTGTTTTTGTATAAATAAAAATAAATAATAAATATCTGGGACATTGTTGCACACATGGTCATCTGACCCCAAACTAAGCAAAGCTTGTAATATGACTGCCAGAGACTGATATACATAGATATATATTTTTAAATACATACTTAAATAGATATTAACACCCACATAGAACAAACACAAATGTTCATCACACAAATGTTTGTCCTAGATGGGAATCGAACCCACGCCCCCAAGCACAGAAAGTAGGATCACTACCAACTGAGCCACCGAGGCAGTCTGTGTGAGGCAAATGTTTCCACCAGTTGGCTGCGTACCCAGCATGTTAGCGGTAACATACAAAAACCTTTAAATCATTTATATCAAGTGAAAATTGCCTCAATAATTATAAAGCAACTTCCATTAGCTACACTGCAGTTTGTCCCACCTTTGTTTATAAAACATGGCCGATACGGCGTGTATTGTAAGAACGATATTGATAAGCTATTTATTCACTTCCTAGAACTCATTGCATACTGCCTGCATGCAATACCTACTACAACGACCTGGTACAGATCTGTGTACATCTTACTACATTGACACAATTGATTTAGTCAAGACCTTGGTTTTTACTGTAATTACGCACTTATTTGTAAGGTGTTGTTATAATAGGAAGGAATTAATTGTTTACGACACATTTGCATAAGTCAATAGTATTATTATTGTAGGTTTTTGTAATATTGGAATGCAATTTACTTATTTCTTCATTATAGTTAATTATGTGTGACGCCATCCATCATCATCATTAGTCCACCTTAGTGCACTACTGGACGAAGATCTTCCAATGCCACGTCTATAGAATGAACTGTTTAAAGAATTGGCGTTACTTATGCCAGGTCCTCAGAGCCTCACTCCAATATTTCAAGGAGTAAGGTAGGCTTGGGTAGGTGCTGACTGGGGGAAATGCACAAGACACCCCAAGCGGGACCTCAGTGCAGGACTTCCCATCTCGAATAAGAATATGAAAGAACAATTAAAAATAAATTAAATTGAATGGAAGAATTGGCGTAACTCAGACCAAAACGTGCCCCTGGACCTATACTAGTCAATTTATAAGGAAATAAATTCCCAAATGTCCCTCAGTCATAACTCATAACAAATGATTTTTCTTTCTTTCTCCCAATGCAAAGAGATTCATTCTGAAAACTTCGTGTTTTCATATTTGATAATACCGCATGAATTATGCCTTAGGCCATGATTGTTATATCCAAACGATTTTCCGATTTAACTCGATCGTCCGTGTTTTCCGACTCGTTTAACAATTTCGATGAAAAATCAATATTTTTGTTTCGCTCCATTTGGAAGCTGGAGGATGTTTTTCAACGGGGAAAATATCTAACAA
Source organism: Agriopis leucophaearia (assembly GCA_949125355.1). Classification (NCBI taxonomy): domain Eukaryota; kingdom Metazoa; phylum Arthropoda; class Insecta; order Lepidoptera; family Geometridae; genus Agriopis; species Agriopis leucophaearia. The sequence goes on from OX421278.1 coordinate 9,947,011, forward strand.
ATGCCTTCGAATCTTCGAATGCAATGTTGCCACAAAAAAATCACTCATTAAACTGATTATTGAATTTCTCAGCGTCATCGCATTAGCGCGTTCGAAGCCATGTAATTTTAAGTTAGTAAATGAAAAAAAAAAGTTCACAAAATCTACACAATAAGATCATTAACATCTTTTCAATAGGCACTAAATTGTGTCTCCAACAACAAAACCATAAAAAATCGAATAAGGAAAAACACAACACAACTCATCCATCACTCCTCAAGAGTTAAATCTCCCAGAAGGTGCCACCTTGCAAGCGCAAGAGGTAAAATAAAATCGATTTTCGCCGACGGTTCTGAATATCCTACATAGCGCCATGAAGCCATAATATGCAATCATAAGATTCATAAGCCACTCGTACCCGGAATCGCTTGGCTGAAGCCAGCGCCAACTAGGTAGACAAATTGGTTCCTAATGGTTCGACCCTTGGCATTGAATGGATTCGCCTAGACCTGTACTGGTTTGAGCTCTTTTTGGTTCCTGGGCTTCAAATGTCGTAGACATTTTTGGTACACAAGTTATTATGTACTTATTCATTACCTGCCAGTACCAGTAGTATAAACCTTTTCAATACACACACACAGTGTTCAATGCTCATTGGATAGTCGGTTCGGCCGTAACGATATACATAATTAATATCTGTATATTTGAACTACTCCATTGTGGATTTCTCGATTATTACAAATCTTAGCATACAATTCTTCATATTATTTTACTTGAAACTTTCTAAATATGAAGTTATTTTATTAGTCACTCCAAAAGGTATTTGTTCGAATTTGTTGCACGGAATTTTAATGAGTAGGTGAATAGTAAGTTTACTCTAAATAAATATTAAAGTTATTTTTTTTGTACGCCGTATCGTTGACGTGTCCGACTTTGAGGTTTGAAGAACCGAATAACTTAGATAACTGTAATTTTCTACTATAAAAAAAAAAACCTCAATTAAAAAAAAACCCTGTACCTTTTAAGTTATCCCTGTCTCTCTGGTAGAGGGCCAAAATTCCGGACGAGTCAGAAAAAATCCTGCAAGCTGGGAACCATTGACGTGCTACTGTCATTGGTTATGCTCCCAACAAGTGCATGTTGGAGTTGGTATACAGTTGTCATGCAGTAAGAACAGCACAGACAGCGCATGTTATTGTGGCAGTCGTATTATGTCTGTCGTGGTCGCATTGTTCTGTGAATGGTCGCAATCGCTTTTGATGAACATCGTTACTCTGTTGATTTTATTAATGTGCGGTGTACGGTAGGTTATTCTGGCACGTTTTGAATTAACGTTTGTTAAAGCCAAGTTTTGGAGTCGGTGCTAGGTTTTCGTGTTGTTTTAACCACTGAAGTGCTTCTCTTTTCTGTGGTTTTAACAGTGTTGTTGCATAATTTAGTCTACTTATCACTATAATAGAAGCGGAATAACAGGAAATATTATTTTAAGAGTCTGATTTGGTTAGCAAGATCATGTACCACGAGAATTTTTATGCGGATTTTTTATGCACTACGTAAAATACCAGTAAGTATCAAATGATATTATTACCCATTGACATATAAATATTCAGCTAATAGTAGTTATATTTTCATTTAAGTATCATAGGCGTAGTCAGGTTTTAATTTTGTGTGGGACAAAACATAAAAACAATTAATGCAGTCATTTGGTACCATTGAACTGATCTGATGATGGAACCAGGAAATAGCTAGTGGAACTCTTCAATAGCTTCTCTTCTCAATGGTCCTTCGATGGTTACAGGTAAACTTCTGGAGTTTGGGTTTCTTTGGCTTGTTTTAATGAGTCCTATACATTACACTCGGTGACAATAGTCTAATGATGAAGTCAGGGGGTGGATAGTGGAAGTTAACCCCATCGGCTTACTATAACGAGTCAAATAATCATTTTTCATAGTTTTTTCAACTAAAATAATTATTTATTTAGGAAAGTATTCAATTTAATAGGTACACATATTTTTTTTATAATGCAAATAATTTTATAATAACGGTTTGTGATAAAGCCTGATTGCAGATAAGCTTGAATATGGCAATATCAGTTCAGAATAAAGCTGGCTACAGTTCGTCAGCTCGGTGTTGCTAGCATCAGCTGCGATAGTGTCAGTCAGAGTGACAGTTTCCGCCTGGTTGCTTGTCAAATGATTAGATAGAGCTGAGATTTTGTACTACATTAATTATTATTGTTAATTTATCTACAGAACAATTATTAGCTTTTTTGCTATTGTCGTCGAGGAAATTATTGTTCTTGACGAATTTTCCATCATGTTTTATTACGGTGGACTCAAATTTATTACCTGTATAGGTAATATCGATAGAGATAATATTTGGGCGTATCACTAACAAAAGGAGCAAAGAAAAACTTGCGATGATAAAATCCACTGAAGTGAGATTTTTTCGTTTAACCTTCTCTTTTCTGTGGTAAAATCCATCAAATTCGATTTAAAAAGGTACCTTACATTTTTGACGGGTCTAAAAATTTGACCACAATTAATTTGATGTTCAAAATTTTCTTGTCAAATATTCAACTGTAATTTTAATAAGCGAGCAAGACAAATTAAACATTGTAAATAATGAAATAGAAGCTTTATGTAGGTACTGCATTAATGAACAAAGGCCTATAGACGGTCTCTAGCTTTGCAGATTAACAACACGGTTCAAATTTACCAACGGGAAACTCGTTAAGGGATTTTAATTGCGTGTTCTGAAGACGAACAACAAGACTTCGGCGCTTGTGAGCGTAGTCAGGGTAGAAGATTTTGGTCCAAATCAGGAGAGGGAAGAGAAGTTTCAAATGTTGAAGGAAATTTTGACCGAAATCTCCTTCGTTTACCTATCTGCCTCCGTTTTCTAATTTTACTCATGAAATGTATTTTATTCAATTTGATCGACTAGCGATTAGCTTGTAGGATCGTCATCATTATGTTAATCGATAAAGCCAATTGTGTGTACCTGATATTCTCGATCAGACTCAATATCCGCATAATACGATCTGCTTGTCCGATCGTTGATCACTAAAACAGATTAGATGCTCAGGCGTTTATGATGGTCTTCCCGTGAACATGGTGCATGTAACTGCGCAGAAATATCGGGAGCTCCTTCCACAACCTTACCACGGTAAATATCCCGTAAATAATCATACAAATGTAATCTAGATGCTATTAGTATTTTTATTATTATTCTTCAGCAAATTGACTGAGCTTTTACAGCACATTAAATTACCTACTACGGTCGATTGCCAAGGCCTTTGAGCTAGTGGAAAAGCATCCAGCTAACCAAGACACAGGGCCAGTTAGGCCTTGTTTATCTATACTATCTATACTAATATTATAAAGAGGAAAGATTTGATTGTTCGTTTGTTTGCAATGAATAGGCTCCCAAAATAGGCTACTGAACCGATTTGAAAAATTCTTTCAATTTTGGGAAGCTACACTATTCCCGGGTGACATAGGCTATACTATATTTTGTAACGAGGCCGAAGGCCGAGCTTACACTCCTGTGAAGCCGGGGCGGACGCCTAGTTATTTTATATTTATCTGATAAGATTTCCAAGTAGATGTGCCTGCACCCAATCATACTTCAATTAAAACTTTTTGAAATAATGCCCTTAGTACGTCCGAAGTTGGAGAAACACTGGCGTTTATGTATAGGCGTTTATGATGGAAAGGTAATTAGAAATCATGTCTAAATTAGGTACATTGCAGGCTTTGTACCCTCTGCGGGCTATTGAATTTTAATTTCAATGCGGCGTACTGTTGAGCCAGCGGCCATACTTACATGTTCTATATACTTCAGGGGATTTAGTAATTGACCTAGCGAAGCGAAAGTATCCGAGTCTACATATCGACCGAAGTTACAAATCGAAGTTTTTGTGTTGTTTTGTTGTTTATCGTTTGTGGGTGGTTGTTGTTTGTGTTTGTTTCTCGTTAGTTGTTGTTTGTGTATATACAATCTTACATAGAAACACTAACACGTCCCATTAGAATATGAGACCTCTCTTCGCTTGGTCAAATATATGATTGTTTTGTATGCATTTTTAACAGCCAGCTAAATACTCAAAAGGTAATGAACAAAGTAATTGAAACGTGTTTGAGAAATAAATCTCTTTTAGTCCGAGTCGACGAGTGCATAAACCAAATATAACAGCATAAACTGTACCATAAACAATCTTGTAAAAACGAACATAATGTATTGGTTAAAAGAGCGATTGTACATTGTAAATGAGATACTTACTCGTAACTCGTAAACGAAATAAAGGTCAGACAAGCGGCCTTGAGCGGATCTCTATGCTAATTTTGGAATTCATAAATATATTTCAGTTTTAAAGGAAATCTATTTAGGATTTGAATTTCAGTACGTAATAATCTTACAGCTGCAAATATAAAATGAGGTTATTGAAACATGGTAACTTTTGAAAAATAATGAATTTGGGCAAAAGTCTATAGACCTCAGTCTAAATGCTCTTAGTCTGATAGAACTGCACTATATTATAACAGAGGACGGATGCAGGCTGATGATGATGATGATATTATAACATATGTCTGTGTATAAAACCTCATTGACCCAGTTTCTGAGATATTTTGTGTTATATTGTTGATACATAGCATACTCGTGTAGAATATGCACACCTGCGACACTTGTAGTCAGTGTGCGGTCTACCCGTTCCTGTAGTTCATCATTACACATGTATAAGTTAAGCACTAACCTCATCCATGTCTTCTCATTTTGTTTTTAAGTTTGCACATATTTTTGCATTACAATCCAGGTCTGAACCTATTTTTTTAAGATATTGTTTTGTATGATTGTAATTTGTTTTGTGTATATAATAAATAAATAGATATCTAAAACTTTCCATAAATTATTTCAACTAGAAACGGTTAAGTAATCACAGGATTTTGGAATAAAATCTAAAATAGTGCAAAGGGTTGCACTATCAACCCTTTTTTCCCCCTTTCGCAAAATAACATAGCCTGGAGCCTTACGCCTACCTGCTATAAGCGATTCAGTTTAGGTGATTGCGAAAGTTGCGCGACCGCAAACCGTATCTCGGCACGTTAAGGTACGTATTCGCGTGATTTTACAAACTGCGCTAATTTCGAGCCAGCGATTAGATTTAATTTTTTTAGTTTAGCGTAAAGCCCTGTAATTCAATCCGGTCATACTTAAGCATATTCGTGAAAACCGAATTTAAATCCGTCCAGTGGTTTAGGAGATGTGCGTGGACAAACAAACAAACAGACAAAATTTCTAAAACCGACTTAACGTGTTCAGCTACTTATTTTAAAACGTCCTGTGTTTTTTAAAATCTCGCAATTACAGTTTTTTTTTTAATCTCTACGTTTTTATTATATGTATAGATATACTTATATATATATATATATATATATATATATATATATATATATATATATATACATAGATGATTGCGTGGGTTATTTTTTAATTACATAGCATCGTTTATAATAACAGAGTCTAAAAAGGCAATATTAAATACAGAATATTTCTATTTCTGAAGGTTGAATTATTGAGGTCTCATACAATATGTTTTTTGCATTTTTAATGGTATTTCAAACACTGCTTATGTAATTATCATAATTATCATCCGTTGGCCCAGCTACCGGTAGTGACCCTGCCTTATGCGCTTGGGAGCGTAGGTTCGAGTCCCATGCACCTAGGGCAAAAATTCATGTGTTGAACATTTGTTTGTTCTATATCTGGGTGTTAATGTCTATTTAAGTATGTATTTAAAAATATGTATGTAATAGGTTGGGGAAAAAGTCTTTTCGTATTTTGTATGTATAAAGTTGTAGTAAAAATCTCATCCGTTGTACTGTTTGTATCTGGCTGGTTTTGATACCATTAAAAATATGACATTTTAAAAAAGGAATACAACAAGTAAAAAGCAATTTCCCGCCATTTTTCAATTGTTTTTTGTTCGATAAAATGAGTGAATCTAACGAAGAAATTCGATATATTGTGAAATTTTATTACAAAATAGGGAAAAATGCGACACAAGCCGCAAATAAAATTTGTGACGTTTATGGACCTAATGCAGTGTCATCAAGAGTAGCACAATGTTGGTTCAAGCGTTTTCAGTCCAGGAATTTTGATGTCAAAGATGCAGCTCGCTCTGGTCGCCCTGTTACGGATAAAGTCGATGCCATTTCTGAAAAAGTGGACCAAGATCGGCATATTAGTAGTTACGACGTAGCTGAAGAACTGGGGATCGACAACAAAACAGTTTTGACCCATTTGAAAAAAACTGGGTATACAAAAAAACTCGATATTTGGGTGCCACACAAGCTGACTGAAAGAAACCAAATTCATCGTGTACTGATTTGCGATTCTCTATTGAAACGTAACGAAACCGAACCGTTTTTGAAAATATTGATCACTGGTGATGAAAAATGGATCACCTACGACAAGAATGTGCGCAAACGATCATGGTCAAAGGGCAGTGAAGCACCACAGACTGTAGCGAAACCCGGATTAACACGTAATAAGGTGATGCTGTGTGTATGGTGGGATTGGCAGAGCATCGTTCATTATGAGCTTTTACCGCCGGGCAAAACCATCGATTCGGATCTCTACTGCCAACAGCAGATGAGACTCAAACAAGAAATTGAGAAAAAACGGTCGGAATTGATCAACAGAAAGAGTGTGGTCTTTCATTATGATAACGCCAGACCGCACACATCTTTGGCCACTCAGCAAAAATTTAGAGAGCTTGGTTGGGAAGTGTTAATGCATCCACCATATAGCCCTGATTTTGCACCCTCAGATTTCCACCTGTTTCGATCTCTTCAGAATTCTTTGGGTAGTGTAAGATTAACATCAAGATAGGACTGTCAAAACTACTTGTTGCATTTTTTTTATCAGAAGTCCCAAAATTTGTACAGCAACGGGATCATGTCACTACCTACAAGATGGCAACAAGTTATCGAACAAAATGGCACATATATATTATAATGAAATGTAATTAAACTTGAAAAAAATATGTCTTGAATTTGTTTATAAAATACGAAGAAACTTTTTCCCCGACCTTATATATCAATCTCTGGCAGCCATAGTACAAACTTTGCTTTGTTTGGGTCAGATGACCGTGTGTGCAAAAATGTCCCGAATATTTGTTTATTTTGATGCAACCCTGGGCAGATTTTTGCATTTTTGGCCATACCTATTATGGACCAATTTTCCCATTCTCCTTTGCTGAAACGAAACTTTTTGTTTCTGTAATTTGAAACTGAGCTTTATTACTTGTTTACATATTTTTATGTTTCTGAGTCACAATCATTTATCACGTCATGGCAATTGACATCGTAAAAAAGATAAATATGAATTGAAAAACATTACTCGAGGGGTCATTACACTCGGTGACGAGGGTCTGATGATGGAGCCAGGGTGTGGATAGTGAAGTAAAGGTAAATATCGACTAACGAGATTTTATTTACATTGTTAGTTACAAGGAATCGTTAGTCGGCGAGCGGTTGTGCGATTTACAATTTGATGGCACCCGGTTCGATCTATGTCGCTGCGCCAATGACTGCATTTGACTTTTTTTAACCGACTTCCAAAAAGGAGGCGTTTATCAATTCGACTGTATTTTTTATGTTTGTTACCTCAGAAGTTTCGACTGGGTGAACCGATTTCGATGGTTCTTTTTTTATTTAAAAGCTGGTGCTTTCCGTGTGGTTCAATTTTATTTTGGTTCATCAGTTCTAAAAATTTTATGAAGTCAGTTTTTTATATTGATGATTATTATTTGGAAAAGTAATCAAACTTCATTGCACATTGAAATACGTAAGTGCAAGATATTGGAGGAGACAAAAGTAGAATACCAATTACTTTACGGTCAAAGACCTTAAAGACTAAATCTCCTCGAAGTGTGTTCCTCGAATAACGGACACATTAATTACCATGTATGTGAAAAAGTACATTTACCCATTTTCCGGATTACCAGTCATCATTGCCTATTTGCGCAAATCGCTGTCAGCCCGACAATGATCACAACTGAACAACCTACAATTACACATTCTGCACAGATTCAACACTTTGTGCACGCTCTGCTGAGCAATATGATCGACGTACGAGTAATAAAGGTGTTCAGCGGAAAATGCGGTAGTAGTGCCACACAGCTGACTCTATTGGGTGAGTTGGGCTTTATTTGCAAAAGTTTCCAAATATCTGGCAGAATTTTTCACAAAACATATGACTAACGATTATACTGCAGATCATACAAACAAGGGAGAAATGGCCTAGTAAAAATAGCGTTCGTGAATAAATGTCTTCATTTTTCATATAAAAAAACACTATACCGCTAAACTGTAAGTACGGCTCAGTTACTAATTTTTCATGTTGTTTAAATGGCATAGGGACGTCTTTGAACACATTATTATAAAGTTCTTAGACATACCGGTTTCCGCACGATGTTTTTCCTCCACCGTTTTTAGCGATGGTATCGAAATTCGACTGAAACTGGACACACATGTATATTATATGATTATTGACGGGATATTTACCGTGACAAGGTTGTGAATGGAGTTCCCGGTCTTCCCGTGAACATGGTGCATGTAACAACGCCGTAATATCGGGAGCTTCATCCACAACCTTACCACGGTATATCCCATCAATACTCATACAAATGTAGTGAACAACCGTGGTATGACGTGGGTTACCAAATGGGATTCTTACCAAACGGGATGTACCCGTTTAAAACAGTGTTGGACAAGTGTTCAAATCTACGTGTCAAGTTGGTAACGGACCCGAAATGCCCTTCCATCATTTAGGGTTTCGTATTCATAATAAATTATAATCTTCGTATTAGGTATGTATACTATTTTGTGGACATTAGGGGCCTTACTTAAAAACGTTACTCAAGTTAACCTATGCTTAAAATGTTCTCTCAACTTCTCGCTAACGGCAATGGTAACACGCGAAAACGAGACAGCGCATTTTTAAACATAGATTAACATGAGTAACGTTTTTAAGTAAGGCCGCCAAATGCAAACCAAAAATGAGTACCTAATTTCAAAATCAGTGGGGTTAGTACGAGAACTTGCGAAAAAGTTATTTACATAACGATAGCAAATGTTTTAAATCATAAAATCATAAAATAAAAATTACGATAGCAAATGTATAAAAAATTCAGTTTCCTTTCACGTCCGATAGAGGCGCTGTTCAATTTTTCGTACATTTTGCTATCGTTTACGTAACTATAACTTTTTCGCAAGTGCTCGTACTAAGGCCAACGTAGTATGGTATAAACTGTGTACCTACCTACGACAAAGACATCAATGATGTCGAAGTCAGATGTTATCAAGTTGTCTTGAACTTGTAACCAGAAGACGATAACTCTTCAGCTTTCTTTGAAGTTATTTCAATGACTTCCATCGCATTTTTTATTTGCCAAATAATCAAGGAATAAATATCTGACTTTTTCCCCGACGACGCAAAACAAGAAAGAGGGTGTATGTTTAACTCTTACGCAGTGGCGTATTTTAATATTGCGCGCCCTGGGCCTGTAAGGTTCGCCGCCTCATAAATTAACGGAAAAAAGTATAAACTTTTAATTAGGTACAAAATAAAACCTAGTAGCATTATGACAATAGTGTGTTGACGTGAGCTGAGATGACAATGAATGAAAAAAGTTTATAGTTACATATTACCTACCTAGAAGCCCTAACAGACGTGTCTGTTAGGGCTCTCCCTTCTTTTTCTCGCCGCTCCTTACAGCCTGGCGCCCCGGGCCATGGCCTTTTTGGCCCTAAGGTAAATACGCCCATGCTCTTACGTACGTTTCCATCTAGCATGCTACAGCCATTTTGATTAATAAAGTGTTGATAGATTTCACTAAGTTCAGGTATGGTCTCTACGGTAGGTGACGTCATCACAATTACAAGCTGGCAGCATGTAAAGTGGCAAGGTAAAAATAACAATAAATATAAATAACTAAAAATAACTTGGACTGCCCCTATCCTTGGACTGCCCCTATCCTTGGACTGCACATGTCACCTATAAAGGTGACATGTGATGTGACGTTTCAGTGAATACCGAGGTCTTTTTACTTGACTACGGCAAAAGGAGGGTTATGATTTTGACCGTCTATATATGCGTGTATGTATGTTACATGTATGTTCATGTATTCCCGGTAATCTTCCGATCTGCTTATCATATTTTGACCAATGAGGTGTCTATTGACGCGTCTTAATACTCCTCAGGTCATAGGCTATAAGTGACGTCACGCTAAAACCAATATGGCGGATTTTATGACCTAATATCAAACGACTTTTTTTGGGATTAATATATCTTCTATGGTATCAAAAGACACGGCTTAATTGGAACAGTTCAAATATGTATAATTTTCTTATGTAAATGAACAAATGTGAAGTCTATGCATGTATATGTGTGTGAATTTTCTTGCTTCATCGTTGCTCCAAAACCACTAATCAGATTTTATGTTTCGTGATGCGTCTGAACCCGCGGGTGCTAAATGAAATAAAGATATCACACAAAATCCAATAGGGCGGATTTTAGAACCTAATTTCGCACGACGAAAAATTTAATAATTTTTAATTATCTTTACATATTTTTTTTTTTGTTATTCTGGTTTTAGTTTTTGACCTTTATCTTGTAAATGAAAGTGAGATTTAGTAAAAAAATAAAAATTGTTCAATCGTTTTTAAGGAAAGAAATTGTTTCTTGACGAATCTCTAGTGATTTCCGCTTCAATGTCATATCAAGTACAATAAGAAATAAGAACTTATTGGTTGTTTAACCCCGAAGTTGCGCGATAAAGATGAAAATTATTAGTCTTTAAACTGAAATTGTTATTTATACATTATTGTATGATCATTAGCATAATAAATACGCCTAAACTACTAAAATACAGCCTTCCAAATTATTATAAAACAGGAGGCATATCATAATCCACAAAATAAGCAAGCACAGGTGTCTCTCGCTAATTGGGTTTAATTAATATGAATTAATGTATATTTTAGGAAGGTTATTTGGTTCCGTGGTGCTAAAGCGCCACCATTGAATCGCAACTGGCTGTAATATAAAGAAAACCAATAAAAATAGCCATATAAAACAAAGAAGTGCTGAATAGTTTCTAAATGTAAGCTAAAACTGTAGTTAAAACCGTTTAACGTTCGAGAGTCACGAATTGTGGTCTAAAAATATTCTCATTCTAATATTCTCTCAGCACGAATGCAGGAAAGTGTAAACAAATTGTAATATCCACACTACAAAATACTTCAGTCCGTGAAGGCGTGCTTATAAAAAATGGCGAATGAAAAATATGACGTAGCTTGTAGCAGTTTACTAATATTATATTGACAGCCCCGTTAGCTCAGTTGGTAGTGCCTGCCTTCTGCGCTTGGGGGCGTGGGTTCGATTCCCACGTAGGACATACATTTATGTGATGAACATTTGTGTTTATTCTATGTCTGTGTGTTAATTTAATTAAATAACATTTCTTTTTATATTTATAGTACCTTGTAACTTTATATTTCTGTTTGTATTCTGTGATAATGTAAGTAACCAATGATTAGAAAAATAAACACACAATAAACAATGATTAATATCTATTTAAGTACGTATTTAAAAATATATAATAGGTCGGGGAAAAAGTCTTTTCGTATTTTGTATGTATAAAGTTGTAGTAAAAATCTCATCGGTTGTACTGTTTGTATCTGGCTGGTTTTGATACCATTAAAAATATGACATTTTAAAAAAGGAATACAAAAAGTAAAAAGCAATTTCCCGCCATTTTTCAATTGTTTTTTTGTTCGATAAAATGAGTGAATCTAACGAAGAAATTCGATATATTGTGAAATTTTATTACAAAAAACTGAAAAATGCGACACAAGCCGCGAATAAAATTTGTGACATTTATGGACCTAATGCAGTGTCATCAAGAGTAGCACAATGTTGGTTCAAGCATTTTCAGTCCAGGAATTTTGATGTCAAAGATGCAGCTCGCTCTGGTCGCCCTGTTACGGATAAAGTCGATGCCATTTCTGAAAAAGTGGACCAAGATCGGCATATTAGTAGTTACGACGTAGCTGAAGACCTGGGGATTGACCACAAAACAGTTTTGACCCATTTGAAAATAACTGGGTATACAAAAAAACTCGATATTTGGGTGCCACACCAGCTCACTGAAAGAAACCAAATGAATCGTGTACTCATTTGCGATTCTCTATTGAAACGTAAAGAAACCGAACCGTTTTTGAAAAGATTGATCACTGGTGATGCAAAATGGATCACCTACGACAAGAATGTGCGCAAACGATCATGGTCAAAGGGCAGTGAAGCACCACAGACTGTAGCGAAACCCAGATTAACACGTAATAAGGTGATGCTGTGTGTATGATGGGATTGGAAGGGCATCGTTCATTATGAGCATTTACCGCCGGGCAAAACCATCGATTCGGATCTCTACTGCCAACAGCAGATGAGACTCAAACAAGAAATTGAGAAAAAACGGCCGGAATTGATCAACAGAAGAGTGTGGTCTTTCATCATGATAACGCCAGACTGCACACATCTTTGGCCACTCAGCAAAAATTTAGAGAGCTTGGTTAGGAAGTGTTAATGCATCCACCACATAGCCCAGACCTTGCACCCTCAGATTTCCACCTGTTTCGATCTCTTCAGAATTCTTTGGGTAGTGTTAGATTAACATCAAGAGAGGACTGTCAAAACTACTTGTTGCATTTTATTGATCAGAATTCCCAAAATTTCTACAGCAACGGGGTCATGTCACTACCTAAAAGATGGCAACAAGTTATCGAACAAAATGGTACATATATATTATAATTAAATGTAATTAAACATGAAAAAAATATGTCTTGAATTTGTTTATAAAATACGAAGAAACTTTTTCCCCGACCTTATATGTACGTATATCAGTCTTTGGCAGCCATATTACTAGCTCTGCTTAGTTTGGGGTCAGATCACCATGTGTGCAATAATGTCCCAGATATTTATATCTATATATTAAAATTCTTTCACTGTTGGGAAGCTACACTATCCCCGGGTGACATAGGCTATATTATATTTTGTAGCGAGGCCGTAGGCCGGGCTTTTCTTCACTGCTGCTATAACTTGAGACTATGTTACTTTGGACCATCGTTTTTAATTCCAATTACTTTTTAAAATGGATATAGAAACCTTAAAAAAGTGGTACTTTCAAACGAGATTTTGGCTGTGATAACACTACTCAACAAATAACAAACTTTTTATTTTATCTGAGTTCCTACTATGTGATTATAATTCCTTGTTATTGACCTAATACAAATATGTAAATAGTTTTTTTTTTTCGATTTTCAAAATACCCGCAATATAAAAATCAAACTTACGTCAAAACTTAAAATTCATATTTCTCAGTTTCTAGACGAAAAAAAATGCCTACATATATTTATTACTAGCTAATGCCCGCGACTTCGTACGCGTAGCGCAAAGTAATTAGTGGGTGGACGATTAGACTGACATATCCAAATATAAATGTTACACTAACGAACACGAACGGAACTTTAAATAGGCACAAATCCATCGGATTATTTATACTGAATATTTTATAGATAATACCTACACATATGACATGATTGTAGATTTATTGCTCTCCATTTTAATGCGGATTGTCATACTATCGTCATAGTATGATTTTAGTCTAGTTTTAATCTGACTCGATACAGGTATCCCGACATGTCCATAGTTTCAAATATATTTCAAGCAAATAATATATTACTTTCACTGGTTAAATACGTTGGAAGTGTGGAGCCATGGAGCCAATAAGGAAAAAAAATTGGTATAAGTCAAGCGAAATGTCATGCATGACAAACGTTATTATTGAATTATTAGTAAATAGTAAGTAGGAAGCATGGAGCGGTATCTATAATTAATCGCTGTTATTTAACATTACTCCGCGTAATGACTGCCAATCAATGATGTCTAAATAATTTTTGCCCGCCTTCTGCGCCTCGACCCTTCCAACAACTAAACCGCTTTCGTTCACCACCATAACATCCAAAATAGCTGCTAATCATAGATCAGTAACAGATTAGATGCCGCGAGTTCACCTAGTTTGCGTGTCTGTTATTGGTCTTAAGTTTGATCCTGGCAAAAAAAATTATTCATTTTAATCTCCGTCGACTTGGTATATTAGCACGTCAGAAGTCAATACAAAAATAAACGTACTTTAATTTACGCCATAATAAACTGTAAAACCTCTTCAAAAGCAGTTGGCTGTCCTGAAAATAACAAACACAAAAAAACTATTTGGTGCAGTCTATCGGAAGTTATGCGGGTACATACATTTCGGCAATTCGTTTTTATTTCATCATCATCATCAGCCAGAAGACGTCCACTGCTGAACATAGGCCTCCCCCTTTAACCTCCACACTGAACGACATCCTGCCATCTGCATCCACTGGATGCCCGCGACTCTCACAATGTCGTCGGTCCATCAAGTGGGACGCCTACCTACGCTGCGTCTTCCGGTTCGCGGTCTCCACTCAAGAACCTTACCTACTTCCCCATCGGTTAACAGTTCTTCGAGCGATGTGGCCTGCCCATTGCCACTTCAACTTGCAGATTTTAATAGCTATGTCGGTGACTCTGGTTCTTTGGCGAATATCTATATTTTTATTTACATATAGATTATATGGCAACAGCCGCTTCAGTCTTCCTACCTACCATGTCTGCGAGTAGAAGTCTGTCATTACGACAACATTACTATAAAATAAGCTAGATGGCGTTATAAATAATTATGAAAAAAAATTTTTTTTACTATTTATTATCATAAATTAATATAGCCTATGTTTCAATCAGGTATTTTATAAGCATATTCATGGAAACTGCTTTGAAATCCTTCTAGTAGTTTAAAAGATGTGCGCGGACAAACAAACAAACTGACAGCCGTCAGATTTGTAGTTCCATAGTTTGAAAATAGATTGCGTACTAAAACGATGTTTTGCGAAAAAAATGTAAATTTGCTTAAACTTTACGAATATTATTATTAAAAACGTAATAAGGTATTCAATAATTCCTAAAATAATGAGTGTAAATGGATCGTAGTTTCACAAATATGAAAAGTGCGTCTATTATAGGTAAATACGACACTTTACCTGAATCACGCAAACGGCATTATTTTTGCAAGTTAAACCGATATGAGGTATTGCTTCTACTTGGTTAGAAGTCATGTGTGAAGGTATTTGATCTACACATTTATAATATGGTAGGGATTAGTCAACCTCGATATGAAACAATATGAACCAAATCAGATTTTTTTTTAGTGTTGAGTAGTGTAATTATGTTTTGTATTGTGACCTATTTGTGTTTGCAATAATTTATCTATATGTTTATTTGAACATCTTTCCGAATATCAAAAATGAAAAGTATATTTTATTGAATTACAATGTTCTAATTGAAAAAATCTGTTGCTATTATCTTTAATGACCTCATAATCCGTGAATTGTATGCGTTATTCCCAACATGACTCATCAACATGCGAAATTGTGTAGTAAAGTAATTTTACAGTCCAAATATTATTACAGTTTGGACGAATTTATCAACGATAGTTTTGGCGAAATTTAAATAGATCGTTCCGTTCCGAGTGTTGCCATACCCAAATAGGGTCATATGTATTACTCTAATAAACATGTACCTATTTTAAGACCTGCATGTACCTACATATTATGTTTGCAATAAAATATTGGGTATTGAGTATTGTGAATACACAGCAGAAACCACAATGCAGGATTTAGTACCAACATTTACCAATAATCATGTCATCATCTTATCATGTCTCATCTTACCGTAAAATATTTATCATAACGAGGAAAAAGTTTTGTCTCTATTTACAAAGTAGGTCATTGCGCAATTTAAAGTCCTACCAATCAATGATGCAACAGATAAATTACATATCACAACCAATTGCGAAAACAGCACATAACAGTTATTACCATTGTTTGTACTTATCATTAATTTTATCTTTTTTTTTTCATAACTTTTTTTCATTTTTTAAATCTTTTTTTAAGGTTGCCTGGAAAAGATCGCTTCTACCGATAAGGCGGTCAGTCGTTTCACTAGTTTTTAAGTTGTTTTTTTATGTTACATACTATGTACGTATGTATTTTTTGGTGTGAACAATAAAGAGTTTTCTATTCTATTCTATTCTATTCTTAGCTTATTTTAATTTTAGTATATTTTTTGTTCATGTTTAATTTTGATGCATTATAATTAATTGTGTGCAACTATGACGTCTCTAGTATAACATAAGTACCTAGTTGTAAGGCCAATTAATTATTCTATTTTATTATGTTCATTTACCCGCTGGTTCATTATCATCTTGATGAAAACATTATTAAGAATCTCTGCAATCAAACTTGGGGTTTTATTTACATATTTTTTGATTACGACAATTTGTAAATTTTAGTCTATAAAACCTTTCTACAGTTGCTATAAAGTCGTCACAAAAAACCTGCAAAGAGCCTGCTTTAAAATAGAAATAAACCGCATTCAAGTTATCCGAAAGCAGTTTTTTTTCTAGCTGTTTTGGTGAAAAAATTGCAATAACTTCTTACGCTCTTTTCTGTTCCGTCGTGGGTAAATACGTTTATTCAAGAACCCACAATACAATTAAGTGAAATATAAATCTGCTGTAAAAATAAATACTATTATAACTACGTAATAACCTTAGGTATTCAATCTGTGGTTAGCGTCAATAGTAAGAAACGTAGTCTTCAAACAACGAGCGAGTAGTGGCAAGTGCTTAGTAATTATACAAATATTGGTAAGTAATGATTGAATACTCATCGAAAAACATACACCGGAACTAATGAGACTAGATTTCCTGTGTAAAAGGTCCTATGGAACTTCTGGGAGAAAGAAATTCCAGTAGTCCCATCCCAACTAGGATCTAGCGAATGGAACTACTGGGATCACCCAGTTTGTACAAACAGGGTTCCCAGCGTATTTTCTATTTTTGATTTCAAAAAAATTGAATAATTTTATTACTCTATTTGTTTTAAGATGGTTACTCTGATTCAGTTACTATATGAGTTCACTATTGGTCAAAGTCAATTGCTTAGAGAATGTGAGACTGCCGTCTTACCCGTCTTTATTAATTTTATGTTTCTGCTATTGAAGGATTAACATTGTGATTGGCATTATCAACTTCAGATAACCCTGGCAACAAATATCTATTATTACAAAAAGACTCACCTGAAACTACTGCATGGATGTATGACCCAATGGCCGGCCGCCTTCTGCCGGATTCTCTCCTTCATGAGCGCCTTCTTCGAGCCGAAGAGTTTCATGGCGAGTTTGTTGTCGGTGGGTTGGAAGAGGGCCTGCAGCTGGTTGCGGAGGAAGCCTTGTTTGGCGTCCGTCGCCGGGGGAGCTGGTTCCACTGGCGTGCCGTACAGGGAGACATCGTCCAAGCCACCGAAGTGGACCTTGCCAGTGCCGCTGCCCTGCTTCAGCGACATGTCGGCGTCGCCTGTAAACATAAATAACTATCAGTAAAACTATCATCATATCCATAATATAGATTAACGCACTAAGTATCATCTGTATTAAAAATTTGAACTCGTATCTATGTGTTCAATGCAATAAACTTGAAGTGTTGGTGAAGGAAACCATAATTGAAATCGTAGTGATAGAGCAATTCCTAGAGCTTATCTGTCCTACCACTGTCAAGTTTAAAATATGTAGCCAAGTACCTAACGACGCGTTCCATCTTCAGTTAACTAACAGTCTAAATCCAGATTAGGCATTTTGACCTTTACTATTACTCAACACCAGTTGAGTTGTGATCAAACGTAAGTATTAAAAATCTAGCAAATGGAGGAACGGTGGCTATAGATCCGTAAATAAAGCCCTTTAACAAAGTTCATAAGAGTTCGTTGACAGCAGACACATTCAAAAGCATCAGCAACTGATAAAATCAACAATAGAACGATACATTGTTAACCAATTTATATACAGCAGATATTCATTCTATTTGTTAGATCACCAAATAAATGTTGATTGAACATCACCATACCCAAATTTATACGAACCAGAATATTTCATGCAGTTTACAATCGAGCCGAAAGTCAACATGTCTGGCTCGACAGGCGAATGGAATAGCTAAAATCTCCATGCAGTCTATTCTATGCTCCCACAATACCTCAGGGTCACCGCTGTTGGAAGCAGCGCGATTGTTCCAAAACCAATAGTGAAACCAGTGAGCAAGGTTCACAATGCTCGTCTAACGGCTGTCGGGCCTCAGCGTTCAGCCAATATTATTAGTCAGTTAGTACAAGCTCTACACCACCTCGATACTGTTTGATATAAAACGTTCCAGAGTTTGTAAACTACATTAATATCGCATTTCTCAAACAAGGAGCTTGGATCTGAAGTTTGAGTTGACCATTTAGGCTGTTAAACCTAGATACTCATCTATGTATAACAGTCATTAGACATGGGCAATTAGATTATTGCTAAATGACGTGGAGGATTTGAAGTGGGCGTAATTTGTCTTATTTTGAAGTTCATGTATGACTCAAGCCAATGCAAAAAGACCAATGTTGTAAGTTCACTAATATCCAAACTTTATCTGAACAGAAACGGCTAAATCTTAAAAGATCAGAAGCTTAAACAGTTTTCTGCAACTTTAATAAGTCCACAGAAATATCTGTTATATTCAAACGTTTGTTGCCAGAAGAGAAACTATTTCCAAATGAAGCATCGAAATGTGCATTGACACGGTTGCGCTCAACGGCCTTAGTTATTAATTTTCGCATTCTCTCTTTTCTCTATTCGGCCAAATCTGTTTCGGCTAGTCTTTTATTCGATATTTTTTCTATCTCCTCTGCCGCAGAGGAGACAGACAAAAAAAATAGTTTTTGTTTTAATCTCTTCCGCTATCCTATAAAATACAACCAACACTGAAACAACACACTCAACACTGAAAATTACTAAAGACATTTTTTATGCCATTGGTGCCAAACAAGCTGACGGGCCGCCTGATGGTAAGCGATCACCATCGCCATTTGCATACCTGCAACATCGGGGGCATCACAGATACGTTAAACGCCGACCCTTAAAGACTCTAGTAACAGCCCTTTTGAAGAACCCCATATAATAGTTACTCGGAAATGCCGCAGGATGCTCATTCCACAAATTGCAGGTGTAAAGCAAAAAAAATCGCATAAAACGCACTGTGTGCGATTTCCACCAAAATGCCGAAATGACCAGTCGGTTTTTTTATTCTCACTCAGTGTTTTTTTCCAAATACGTTAAAATATTCGATTATGATAGCCGCGAAACTATAGCTGCCTTTAATAAATCTATTTTGTTGTTGTTGTTCGTGTAACTTTACACTCTATTGAGCGAGTACGTTGAAACGTCGATGTATCATTTGATACAGTGTCTTCACGTCTTAATGAGTATCATGTTGGAACGTCTCGTGTATGTTCATTACAGCTGATAAAACACGATTAAACAATGAGCCAATGGCACTTCATTGATTCAAGTGGCGTCAACAATGTAACTGGAGACCGCCAATCAGCCGCGTTCGCCCACTCGCATCATGACCAAAATGGTTAGGCATTAGAGCAATTTGGTTCTGATCTCGAAACTCAAAACCTCTTGAATTCACCGTTGGGTCTTATGCACTACAGGAATGGAACTTTTTTATTGTATAGTAGGCTTGCATTTGACCGTCTTCTCACGCAGTGTAGGTAGGCCTCCCACTAGATGGACCGACGACATCGTGAGAGTCGCGGGCATCCAGTGGATGCAGATGGCAAGTTGTCGTTCAGTGTGGAGGTTAAAGGGGGAGGCCTATGTTCAGCAGTGGACGTCTTATGGCTGATGATGATGATTTGACCGTATTCTCGCCAGTTGTTAAGCGCTGATGCGGTCTACGAAGGAGCTTGCATGCTAGAAACTGATTCATTCTCGACTTGAAGATATTTAGATTTTAACTTTCGGGAAACACCCGTTCAAGCAGCATATTACAGGGAGATAGAGAAGGGAACTTAGACAAAAACGATATTAAGCCATCTAGAGTTGCATTGAATGATTGCAACTGCACTGTTCTTCAGTTTGTTGTTGGCGCAAGTGTTATTAGTTAACAATGCTTTATTATTTAATTCTGCAACGCAATTAAACTTTAGAATGATTGTGGTTGGATCAAATCGTCATTCAAATAAACATCTGGCTCCGATTGCATTCTTAACTTCGACGTCTTCGGCTGTATGTGCTCGTAGTTTCATGCGATTAATTTATGTGTCAAGATATCGTGGCACTTTAATTAAACGCGGGCTTCCGTCTGAAGTGGAAATTATTTTAGGAAACAGGTGCAGTAGTTTGAGTGGATGTATGTCTAGGGAATGCTAGACCATTTCCGAAGATCCAGTTAAATACTAGGAGAGAGTATACGAGGCGCAGTTGCACTAAACGCAGCGTGTGATTGATTAGCTTTTTACTACTAGGTTATGGGATTTGTTACGTTCGTTGATTATTATCAGCCTTGAAATCGACGTTGACGATACGGTTTAGTTTGCGGTGGCATCACAATATAATGACACGTGACATTTCATGATTCCATGTCCTTTATTTCCAAGGCATTTTCCGGTTGTCATAATATCAATTGAACTCTAAGCATAAGGAAAGCTGCAGAACAAAGTTCCCTAAAAGGCGTGCTAGAAATTTCTGTTGACAGTTTGTCGATGCAAATAGTTTCACAGCTGTTTCTTGGAAACTTATGTAATATCTTTAACCAGAATATTGTAAGAGGTAAAATATTCACCATGTATGATAAATAGTTTCAACAATTTCTGTTAATCTAAGTAAAGCTTCAGAAAAAAACATAAGTACTTTGAAATTTTAGTTGTCTATATTATAACGAATATTTGTGATAAAATAAACTTTAATATAGTACTTAGGTCAATTATTGATCATAAATAAGTAGTAAGTCGGTGACTTTGGTTTTTAGGTGGATATCCTCGTTGCAGATTATATCGCGCAAAGAACGTCCGAGTATAGCTCTCTCGATTGCCTGCTGTGCTTCTGAGTTTTTCTAAAAGGCCAGCAGTTAAGGACCATGTCTCAGTACCATATGTCATAACTGGCAACACGCACTGGTTAAAAAGACTGGTTAAAGATTCTCGGGGGATAAATTGTTGATGATGAATACGCCAAAGAAGCTCTGAAGTTCTTACGTGAAAGATCGTATCTATTACTGTACTGAAAGTACATCACGTGTGGTATTAGCAAGGATGGATGGTACTTAGGTACTTACCTCTCGGCATGACTGCTCTTTTAAATATCCAAGCTGCGGTTAGTAGCTAATTATAAGAATATAGCAGGCACGTCGTAGTACTCCAAGCAGAACACATCACAAGGAACTCGGATGGCACAAACAATTTTACACGTAGCGGTTTTATTTACACTACATAGAACATTCGTTTGCTGCTTAATCCTGACTACGCTTGATTGACTAATTATTAATTTGGCTTTGCGTTTGGCTGAAAAATATCAAAATGTCATATGTTTTTTTTTAAATTGTACTGTATTCGATATTGGTATGACGTAATCGGTTTGTTATACTGTTTCATATAATCATATTTAAATAATTCGTGTGCTAAATATGAAATAGAAATATACGGAGTGTGTGTTATGCTAAAAGAAGTCCATAGTACCTATTATAATAAATTTTTTTTACCATGGGAGCAACTATGAAATCGCGAAAAATATATCAGCTGTTCCATAGAAAACGGTCATTCACACGCGATAATATGAATAGAACAGCCTTGGAACAGCTCATATTTTTTCACGATTTCATGGTTTGTCCCATAGTAAAAGTTGTTCATAATATAATATAATGTATATTATAATGGGTTTCTTTTGGCTAAGTACGTATAATCTTTCGGGTAACACCGTATTTAATGTCTAAACATATCTATGCAGGTGATTACCAACTAGTCTAAGAAAGCTGGAATAGGTAGTCGGAAAATTCCCCATAAAAACATAATACTTTTATATACGCTTAAAACACTTAGGTAAAAAAAACAATAGTTGTTTTGTGCGGCTACTGATTTATAGGTAAATAGCAGTTATTTTTATTTATTAGAAAGGCAAGGTTTTTATTTTTGTAAGAAATTTGTTGTAGCCAGTTGCACCCATATAAACGAAATGTCATTCATTCGAAATCAGCAACTGTGATGCACAGTTCGATGCGTTGATATAAATAAGAATGTTCAATCAAGGTTCTGTCATAATACCTGGCGACAGATTTTCCTTCATATTTCCGTTCTATTTACTTCTCTTTTCTGTGGTAAATAGCACTTACCCGTAGCATAGACAAAACTAATTTCTTTTGTCTATGCTCAGATGTAGTGCTAATTTTAATATTGGATACGTCAACGAAACAATAACTTTTTTATTCGCAATAAAATTTATTATATATCTTGTATAGTTTGTATGTCAATAACGTCAACAACGAAACAACGTTTGTTGTTATTTTTACCGACCATTGAAAAATCTACAGCAAGACTAAATGGTGATTGTCAATTGTTTTTACACGTCGATATAAATCTATTTAACAACAATTTTTATCTATATTTATATACATTTATAATAAAAATGTGGACATAAAAAAATCTATGATTTCGGGATAAAAAAAATACACAGGGCGTCATAAAATAAGCAGCTGAACACGATAAGATAGTTTTTAGAATTTTTGTCTGTTTGTTTGTTTGTCCACGCACATCTCCTAAACCACTGGACGGATTTAAATGCGGTTTTCACGAATATGCTTATCTATGACCAGTTTGAAGTATAGGCTATGTTATTTTGTGCAAGGGCCGGATTAAGGGACGAAAAAGGGTTGAAAGTGTATATGAAAATGTACGCGTACGAAGTCGCGGGCAACAGCACTAATTTATAATAAATAAATTAGCAATACTGACGGTTATATTCGTTTCGGCGGTTTAGGACCAAAACAATTAAAAATGACCACAATTATAATCGTCAGAGTTTTGACGCCAACGTGGAAAAAACATGTCGGCTCGTTGTAATATTTTCCTAAGCTTGTTGTAATAATGTTGGAATATTATTTATTAAGTGCACGTGAACGTGATGGAGTGTGGTTAATGATATAAGGAGTTGAAACGTTTTTATCGTGTTGTTTCCAAAACTCCATACGTTTACTGGGCATGAGTTTTTCTTGACCGTGACTTTCTTTGCTTGACTCTGACTGTGATTATGACTCTTTTGAAGCTATTTAATACTATATAAACTTCTTTAATATCACGACTGAAGGACTTTGTATCCATGTCATGAAAAAAACATAAATACAGCTATTTAATACTATGTAAACTTGTTTAATATTACGACTGAAGGACTTTGTATCCATGTCATGAAAAATAAATAAAAAAAGCTAATCGTTATGTGGTAAAACGTGTAAGAGCCTTTTCGTTCACAAATGGACCAGTTATTCATTCATCGCAATTTCGCTTGATTTCGTTTGATCACAATGATCACATATCGTGTCAGTTTACACGATAATAGCGTTGCTAGCGGGAGTTAAGGTGCAATTTGAAAACACAAGTGCGAGATGTCTCAGAATAGAACAGAAGTCGTCCCCAACAATTACCGTCCAATTGAGGCAAAGAGGATAATGTTTGGCTGCCCCGTGTCAAGGTTACGCATCGTACGTTCAAATTGGAAATAGAAATTGACACGCTAGATTTATTCATTAAATTAACATTTGGCGATATCAATGTTCAAAATGATTCACGATGTAGAGAAAAAAAGTAATTTATTGGCAACCAATCAAATCGCTTATTAGATAACCAGTTTGATGGATCAATTACTTCTAGTCTACTTCAGAAGTTTTTTTCATGGCAATCATGGCTACTAAACTAGGCACTATTATACTTCTATATAGGCTTTACACATTACGTTTTTTAACCGGCTTCCAAAAAGGAGGAGGTTATCAAATCGACTATATTGTTTGTTTTTTTTAATGTTTGTTACCTCAGAAGTTTCGACTGGGTGAACCAATTTTGATGATTCTTTTTTTATTTGAAAGCTGATGCTCTCCGGGTGGTCCGATTTCAATTTGGTCCAGTTCTGTCATTTTTATGAAGTCAGTTTTGTATATCGATAATTATTTAAATAATAAATAAATAAATATCTGGGACATTTTTGCACACACGGTCATCTGACCCCAAACTAAGCAAAGCTTGTAATATGGCTGCCAGAGACTATTTTACTTTTATCTTCTTATTATACTGGGAAATTGCGTACTAAACTATCGGTAGAGTCTTAAAGGACAGTAACTTGACCTAGACAAGATACCGAGGGTTTAAATATAAAATATAAATATAAATATCTGGGACATTATAGCACACATGGTCATCTGACCCCAAACTAAGCAAAGCTTGTAATATGGCTGCCAGAGACTGATATACATACATATATATTTTTAAATACATACTTAGATAGATATTAACACCCAGACATAGAACAAACACAAATGTTCATCACACAAATGTTTGTCCTAGATGGGAATCGAACCCACGCCCCCAAGCACAGAAATTAGGTTCACTACCAACTGAGCCACCGGGGCAGTCAAACAAAATAAATTAAATGTATTTTGTTAAACAAAAGTTTAACAAAATACATTTAAACTCTTATTATATTTATAAGTAGCGTCTAGAATAAACAAGGTTATATCGCTTGAAAGTTGTTTTAGATAAATTCTATTACAAGTTCATGCCAATTAAAACAGTCACATGATTAGTGTTTCTCAGAATTGGTATGACTTGGGCAGAAGTTTGAATTAATGTAACAAAAATAAGATAAGATAAGATAATTTATTTTCCGAAAACTCTACATTAATACATTTAAACAAAATTATAATTAGTACACTTAAAATAAGGCAACAATTCGCGGACATTCCTGCGGTCTCACACTAGGCTCATTGGCCCGTATTATGGAGACTTTAAACGAAAAACAATACAAAATATTTTTATTTTTTTTGGAGCCATCCTTGCGATTATTTAAAGATACAGTTATCCTAGCAAGAGTATGTGTATGCGTGTGTGAGTGTGTGTAATGTGAATATATGTATGGGGTATGCAGTATGCGTGACAGCTAGGTACTGCTTAGCAGAAAAATGCAGCAAATAATGTAGACGCCACTATTACAAATAAATGCCACACTGAAATAGTTTGGTCAGAAAAAATTTACTCTTTAGTAGACGATTAAATATATTATTCATTTTTAGCATTCAAAACCTGTTCAAAACACATAATATCACCGCATATTTTTCTTCTGTGAGGAGTTTGGCGTCGCACTCCTTTGCATTTGCCAGTGTAAAGCATTATTATCAAGATTGATGAAATGTAGTCAAACAAGTCAGTCAGAGTCAAGCAAAGTAAGTCACGGTCAAGTCAAAGTCATGCATAGTAAAGTGGCGGAGACTTTACAAGAGGCTTTTATGGAGCTTTGCAAACAACACGAAAATACATGTTTTTCATTTTTTATGCTGTGTATGCTACCGCATTATATCAAAGTGATAGAGAACACTAGAGCCACACTAGAGCACATTTACGTAAATTTAATAAATAATAATCCACCATTATTAAGCATTAAAACTCGAAAATACACAAGTTTAGGAAAATAATACAATGAGACGACATGTTTTTTTCATGTTGGTGCCAAAACTCTATCACCGCATTACCTACTTATATTTTTTGACAGATAAAAAGTTTGTTCCGTTTCTTGAAATTTTTACCAAGTTAAACTTGGTAAAAGATAGTCAAGAAAAAAGTGGTTTCATTTAAGAGCAAAATATTCGACACATTTTCCTGTCCAGAAGGATATTAAAGTATGCCACGACCTTGCACGACAAAAGCTTGTATTAATGCAAAATAGACCAGACCAAAAAAAATAGTAGTAGGATGAAACCCATTAGAAAAGGAGGGGAATATGATAAAAATGAAAGGAAAAATAAATTACGGGCGATCTGAGTTCGGGAAGTGGGAAGGGGGTTAAGGGTAAAAAATGGTTTATCTCGATTTCCGGTAAAACTACAAGTCCTATGAAAAAAAGTTAAATGGCAAATTTGTAGGTAATAAAAAGATCTACAACTTTTAAATATCCAATTTTTTTACATAACCTTAAAATTTATGTGAAAAATTCAAATAACCAATATTTTTTTTTTCAAATAAAATAATTTTCTACCAAATTTGGTGAAAACTTACCTTTTTATGTCCCAAATACACTGTAATTTATTTGATTAAAAATATTTATTTTTTCACCTTATTTTGACTTAATATCAAAAAAGCACCCTAATTTTCAATTGAAAATTCTCGTGTCAAAATATTAGCTTATTATAAAAAGTCGGTGTGCTTTTTGTTCGTTGAAATCTCTACTATCTGATGGTTAAAAAAAAATACATTACAATAGTAAATGTTTTCAGAAAATGCAAAAAATCGAAATAAACTCTAATTCGAAAAAATTTAGTAAGGCCCAGACCCTCCTAGCTCCTTCCCCACTTCTCTATGAATGAACTACTATGAACCCTTAACCCCCCCCCCCTCCCACTTCCCGAACTCAGATCGCCCGTAATTTATTTTTCCTTTCATTTTTATCATATTCCCCTCCTTTTCTAATGGGTTTCATCCTACTACTATTTTTTTTCACTTTTTACCATTTTTGAAGGCTTCGACCCTGGTCTAAAACGCACAAAAACCATTTAGTACCTATGTACTCTAGTTTCGGATGGTTTCGGTACAACCAAAAAAGTCTACATCATTTTGCTATATGGCGCGGATAATAGGCGGATAACTAAGAAAATTATCTAAGTTAGGTTAAATTCTCATGTGTACCATTTAGATCATCTTACTTTATAATAGATAGGTAAGTATGTACCTAAATATACTAGTATGTTCCCAAATTCATGAAATAGAAACCCAGACGTTTCTGCAGAAAATGCCAACACAATTTAAAGTAGGTAGTGTTTTACATTCCTCTCTTTTGTACTTATGCTAATCCTTCTATTACATCACACCACTGTTGACACTTTACTATTCCGCATTGAACTAAACTAAGAGCTGGTAGTTTTCTTTCAATCATATGTTAAAATTTTACTAAAATAGTTTTTAAGCAATCATTATTTATGAGAGATCGCAAATGCAACGTTATATTGAATAAAAAACATTTTCGTTGGCATTGTCATTCACTTCATATAAATATTGGACACTATGGCAAAACCATAAGACGAGAGATGCCAAAATACTCTAAGAATAAAAATGTGAAAATGATGTCAATAAAATTTAATAATGATCTATTGTGTAGGTAACGACGGTGTCAGTATGTAAGTCAAACCAGGCAAATAATTATACAGGGTTACGCATATACGAGTATGTACTCGTACTAAACCCAAAGGAGTCATTATACTCATCATTATGAACAACTTTTACTATGGGACCAAACCGAAAATCGCGAAAAAAAAATCTGCTGTGCCACAGAAAACTATTGATACTCGACAAATGAATGGACAGAAGTTTTTTTCGCTATTTCAGGGTTGGTCCCATAGTAAAAGTTGTTCATAATGATGAGTACCTGCAATGACCTCCCTTTGGCTTATTACAGGGGATATTCGTAACCCTGTATAATAAATTATACAACTAACAATCACCCGCGGCTACGCCCACGTCGCCATAGAAACACCTCTCGACCAGACAGACGGCCTCGCCACGAAGTTTAAACTGAATCGGAACGACATTGCGCGACTGCATAGAAGACGAACTTACATACCCACAAACACTAATTTTAATATTATTATAGGTATGTTGGTAATAAAGTTTGAGGATAAAATGAATGACGCCACTTCACGCAAGATAATTTCCACTGATTGTGAATATAATATTAATTTTAAACAAACTAAAACTAGGTATATGTTAATGAGTCGAGTGTACTTTAGATGTACGAGCATTCCAGTATAAAGTAGATGACCTTGGCTTTTAATCTCTTTTATAATAATTATTGAAATGTGCATATAAAAAGAAAATAAGGATAACGAGAACATTAAAGTCAATGTCAAAGTCATTATTCATAAACGTCAATACAGATTTATACCTATATAGTGGCATCAATTCTTTGGTACCTTTCTCTAAACTAAACTTATCTGACAGGACTAAAATTATTATCGGCGTCTTATTTCATTTCAGTACGGCAGAAAGGGATGGCAAACGTTTTAGAGCTGTCAAATTTAATTTAGTTTGGAGAAATGTACATCAGAATTGACGTCAATAAAATTATATACGACACAAAATAATAATGTCATGATAATAATTTTATTGTCATAATTTAAATTATTTAAATTTCACATGTGTGATACTTTATTTGGTCATCACTTTTCCTGATTCACTTTCCTTGTATTTTAATGCGAAAATTTGTGTGTGAGTATGTTACTTTTTCACGCCGATACGGCTGAACAAATTTGGATAAAATTTTGGAATTACACAATACTTAATAATATATACTTAATTATACCCTGCATAAACACAACACCACTTTGTATCCCGAAAAATAATACGGTTCCTGTGGGATAACGGGTGAAACCGCGGGCGCAGCTAGTACCTAAGTTATGGTAGTTTAGCATAGTAGCCAGATTGAATTATAAATATAAAATAGAGGAATCGTAAAGTACCTCAAACTTTTTATAACAGCAATAATTTATGATTTCTTAGATTTTGGTGACCATTACATATAGGTACCAATTGAAATTAAACGATTTTAATGCGTGTAGGTACTAACCATTTTACATTATTTAATTCCTAGCGTTAAATAGTTTAAGTATATCTTTCTTTTGCTATCCCGATTGTATTCAAATTCGTTAGTATTAGGTTTTTTTTTTTAGTTGTTTTTATTTTATTTATAATTATATTTTAGTCCACACGCTATGCTTAGCAGCACAAATAATAACTACAATTGAATAATTATTCATATGAGAATAATAAATAATTCTGAAACCATAAGTTACCTACTAATAAACCAATATGTAGGAATCATTGCAATTTGATTATAGTTTGTATTTATATTTCTTGAGTCAGTAGTTTGCTACTTATAGTTTTATTGTTTTAAAATTATGTACCTACTGATCGTTTAATATTGAATCTGTGTAAAAAAAAAAAAAACAATTAGTATTAGTTGAGCGGATGTTTTATGGAAATATTTGAACCTACATTACATATCGAAAGCCACACGTAGAACATGAATGCAATCACATCGAATTCGCGATGCATTTCTCACAATCAGCTGCGCTTGCGCATGTCTGATTTGCAAAACAAACGACCGCATAGATTGTTCCAAGCTTATCTATGCTCATGTAAAGTGAAGTCGCGGGTGAATGGAGCAAAGTTCTCAGAACCGTTCTAGAAAGTTGCCTTTAGGACGCCTACCGACTGACATTGAAGAAATGTTGGTCATATAAACTTGAACAGCAGTTGAAAGCTCAATTTGTATCTTTGTAACTCAATTGAAACATGACAGCATTGTTGTTTATATGTCACCCGATGATAAGCCACTTGCGACGCTCATAATACGGTTATCGGTTAAATATAGAACCGTCAACCGGGAACGCGACAGCACTACTTACTTTCTCGACTGGCGAGTCCACATGTGTATTTCACAACACTACGAAACAGGTAGTTGGTGAACCTGGCACAACACATGGCGTACTGTTTTGTTGCACCTCAGTGTAATGTCATTTTCGTATGTGAAAGACGCGGGCGAGGAGACGAGCGCGAGTGGTCGGCGCACATACTACACTAGCCGCCCGTTGGTGCAGGGCGCGGATTCATCGCGGACACTGTACAGGCGCCCCCGACACTACCGGCCACACCAAGCCGAGCCCAGCTGGTGTACCACAAACGCGCGAACAGCTCGCAGCCGAACGCCCCGGCACTTCGACATGCACTGACTTTTTTCCATTACAGAGACAATTAATGTCAATGACTGACGAAACCAGAAGCGGCGTGGTGTTTCTCAGTCAATAATAGTATGTTTATAGTAGTTTTATGGGCTGATAGGTTTACGAGTTAGCTATTGACTTTGCGCGGTTTTACCTACTTATGTGTAGTTTGTTTAAATCGATTAACATATTTGTGTTGATTCGGTTTATACGTCGATTGCTCGATTAATTGCATTCGTAAATGTAATAAAAACGGAGAAGGGTCTGAGCAGACTGTGTGGATCATTTTGCCACTGCATATTTTTCTTGAAAATGGATTTATATTGTCTGGAAGCCGGTAGGTTTTGAGCCCAATCACGTGCTTTACTAGTGATCCATTTTGTGTGGCGTTGTTATGAAAACTACGTCTAAACATAGGTGTGGAAGTACTAAAACGGACATCGATTTACAAAACAGCATTTCTTGTATAACATACATACCTAACTACCTCAATGACAAAGAATGACCATCAGAATCAAATTTGACCATTGAAGAGCTAGACAGAAAGAGAGAGAAGGATAGGAGAGAAATACTAAAATACGAAATATGAGTAGTTATAATGGCTAGGCATTAGACCACAACTCAATGCATGAGTGTCATTGAGCGCTTTAGATGAGCGCGAAAGCTGCACCATCTAATTATGAATGATTGTGACGCTGTCGCTAAGAAATTCTGAAACAAATAGGTACCTAAATGTCGTAATTCTCGATGGGGTTGCCAACCGTCAAAGTGGCGCGAGCATAGTTAAGTATCGTTCGCGCAAAACTTTATGAGCCCTCTGAAGTTAGGCGCGAGGCCTTCCCGACGCCCTGTAAAGTCCCTCGGATACCTATAATATGCGTACTGCGCAGCCACTGGGCCTAACTTCAGAGGGCTCATAAAGTTTTGCGCTTACGATACGTGAATAGTACTTTTTTAATTTTTTCCGCTTAAGAAGATTTTGGCGTCCCACGTCTTGTGTATTTCCCAGTGTGAAGTATTGTTTTATCACATATCGTCAAAAAGTAATAGCCACAGTCAGAATCAAGCAAAGTAGAACACGGTCAAGTCAAAGTCATGCCTTAGTAAACTGGAGGAGTCTTAACTAAAAGGCTTCTATGGAATTTTCACGAAAAAAACAAGTTCCACATCGTTATATCACTGTCCCACAAGCAAACATATTCACTAACACTCAATAAATAATAATCTACCATTATTACACATTAACACTCGAAAAAACAAATAATATAATGAACATGACATGTTTTCTCACGTTGCCGCCAAAAACCCCTAGCAGTAAGTAAACTACTTGGTATGAGAAATTATGACATTTTAGTCTCTGTGACATTTTCCAAATCACAAAAAAAACTCATAGTACGCCTTCTGTGAAAAGTTTTTACTAGCTGTATAATTATATTAATTAATGTTACTAGCCATTTGATCTCAATATTAAATGTCATCAAAATTATAGTCTAACTGTTATAAGTTGAATTCCTTCAATATTGGAAACAATTACATCCCATTTAATAACTCATCATTGTTTGGGAAAGGATAATCCAAGACAAATTATTGTTGACAGTTTTCAGTGACAGAAACAATTAATAGTTGTTTTAATTTGTTCGTAATCACGAAACGTTTTGTAATGTACAATTAATTAGGCTAGGCGAGACGTTCAAGGCAATTACTGTTTAATTTTTCATTGTTGCTTACTGTAGATGTACAAGACTGATGATTCACCCGTATTTTTCCTTTTTCACGAAGGTATGTATTTGGAAGAAATTAGTACTCAGTATAATTACTCAGAGCCGAACTGATAACCGATGGGGAAGAAAGGTTCTTGAGTGGAGACCGCGAACCGGAAGACGAAGCGTAGGTAGGCCTCCCACTAGATGGACCGACGACATTGTGAGAGTCGCGGGCATCCACCGGATGCAGATGGCAGGATGTCGTTCAGTGTGGAGGTTAAAGGGGGAGGTTATGTTCAGCAGTGGACGTCTTCTGGCTGATGATGATGATGAACTCTTAGCCGTATTATAAAATGCAATCGTCAAATTATTGGTACCTATCTGGATTTTCGAGCATAAAACGAAAAGAAATAATAAAGCATTAATTGTCTAGAATAATATTAGTAAAGTAAACCATAACATTAAAATTGTTTATTCTTTATGTCAGTAATTTAATAAAATCCATTCTTAAATTTTCCCTCTCATAGAGTTTTACGAAAAACAACTATTGTAAATTGGAGGTAACTGTTAAGTTTATCCAAAAATTTTAGCTGTTATTTTTAATAAAAAATATATTTGTTACATTAAATGAATTTTCGATAGAGCTTTCTATTTATTTATTTAATACTTTATTGCATACTTACAAATTAAGTACAATGCACAAATGGAGGACTTTATGCTAAACATTTTCTACCAGTCATCCACCAGGTTGAACAAATGGTATGTAGACGTGCATGAAAAAAAAACTTATAATTTAAGAAACACTGGTCAACTAAATAATATAAAATAAAGAACAAAACTTTTACAAGAAATAGATAGCCAGATACATCAAAAATAAATCTAACTTAAATTAAACCTATATCAATACACAATTATATAAATACATGATTTGATAGAAGATCTATTTGAAACGCTAAAAATCCAGTTTTCGTTGCCTTTACGTCAAATAATGTGAGAAGGCTCTTAATTATTACTGACTTAACAACATAAGTACACAATAAATAGTATATTGGTTACGATTAGGTAACGATTCGATTCATAAATTTTCTGATTAATCAGCTTCCGTAAAGGATTTTAGTAATTGGAACTTTTACGAGTCTTCATGCTAGTCTGAGTCGATTATTGTCTGACTAGGTAGGAGGTTTCAGCTTATCATGGTACAATTCAAATTTTTGAGCAACATCCTCTTAAAATAACATTATTAAATTAATGCTAAAAATTATAGATAACCCCTACTTCCGTTGTTAAATGAATGCTGATAATGATAGATACCTCCCACTTCCGTTGTTAAATTAATGCTAATAATGATAAATAAATCCTACATCCGTTGCCTCTTATTTAAAATATTTCGTATATTTGCTGTAATTATTTTATGTAAATTTGTTATCAGCTGCCAATATTAGTTAAACACCATATCGAATTAGTCCAGGGGCCTTACGGTGGGTTCGAAACAGCGCAGTGCGGAAAATCATGCGAACGTGAATCTTAACGCGCCGAAATACGGTTTGCGGCCGGGCCACTTTCCGCAACCACCTAAACAAAATCGCTTAAAACCGGTAAAGCCGTAAGGCCTCAAAACAGTGTCAAATTAGTTTATTTCAGGAATCAGTAAAGATATTTTATGAAAAATTTGCTCATTACTACGAAAATGTAAAAAAACCTATACCTATTTATTAAATTAAAAGCAAAATACCGCTCACTAACTGGCTGTCAGATTCGTCACAAAATCTAACTTGGCCTGCGAAGTTGAAATCTGACAGGTAGATTCCCTATGGGATGTAGAGGTTCGCTAAGAAAAGATTTTACGAACGTGATGAATGAAGGGGACAAATACGGGTAAAAACATTACATGAAAGTCTACGAAATCCAACAGCTAGTCATAAATAATCTAACATCTAGTGATAGAACAACCAGTAGCTAGTTTTTTTACATGAAATGGAGCGTCGCGTAAAATTCATTTATATTAATTGAAACAGCGCCAACATGTGGTTCATAATTTAAATTGTACTTAGCAAATCATTTTCACAATCAAACTTAATTCTCATTAAATCTGCAAAATTTGTAATTGGCGTTAGATTATAAAAAAATATGATGTTGAAATGTATTATTTCTATTACCAAGCAGACTCTCCAATGTACTCGTAGGCCTATCCATTGGCATTGGTTGACAAAATTTTGGTCATGTGGCATCTAACCTGCGCTAGAGGAGGATGCAAGTATCATTTTACGTACTCACATTCTGCTCGCACGCGCACCCCTATTCTAAGTTGAGCAGGATACTTGCGCCGTTTACAAAGTCCATTTATGTTAACTAAGACAAGAAAAGGTAGGCAATTTCCCACATTTAATAAGATCGGGAATTCACAGAAATTCCAAAATATCGTACCTACGCAACGATTTGGTTCAACATTTATGAAAATAACGCTCAAGTATAGAACTCCCTGCCGTCCGCCTTTTTTCCTGAGGACTGCTATCTAGGTATATTTGGTTTGCAATCTTTTACCCATATACAAACACACACAAGCATATACAAGGTAATACCAACTTACCAACGATATAAATATTAACTATTTTTAACACGATTTTATTATAGCTTGGTAAATATAACGGAATCTTTGAACTTGATTTTTAACTGCTTCAGAGCGTCAAATTAAATTAAAATTTTGCACACTTATCAAGGATCGATGACAATGTAATAATTTAAATAGTTTGTCTCATTATTATTACAAGGATCTTCAGGATTAGCGATTTTAGAGCGTGTATTTTTATTAATTTTTTCACTTATTTTAGTTTTTTTAACTGCAATATTTACTATGGAATATTATATAACTATATGTCTTTTTAATGTCACATTTAATTTATATCACTGTTATTTAAGGCTGCTAGTTTCTCTAAAATTTGATAAAATATCATCGTGCCCCGTCCTTGGCCACACCACCGCTGTATTATTCATACTTCCAGATTGTAATAACAATTGGATTCTAGGATACTTCGATCATTTCTGTAGATGCACAGAAAGAGAGCGAAACAAGGCTTATGCCTTGTTTTTTTTTAATGATACTGGGTGACGAGACGAGCGAAGTCGCTCGCCTGATGGCTGGCTCGCGCTTCACGCTTGCCCATAACAGCTCAACGGCACTCAGAATTTTGAATTTTAACAGTTCAAAACCCTTGATGGCAATGCACTGTGCTCGTCACCCCGAGGATATAAGATGTCAAATCTCTGTGTACTCTGTAATTTCGCTGGAAACATTGCCCTTCAATCCGGAACACAGTAGTGTTTGCACACTACTGCTTGGCGGTTGAATAACTGGCAAAGCTATGGTACTTCCCCAGGCGGACCCCTGCAAAAGAGTCCTACCACTACAGTCCTGCCTTGTTTTGTCGGTTCCATTTTTTAGGCGGCAATAGTGCATCTACAGATATATATGATGGAAGCTAGGATAGCTTTTAAATGATGAAAACAGCTGTTCTCCTTACTATCCTCACAAGTCAACGTGGAAGCATCAACCGACGTCAACAGTCGAGAAGGGAACAAAACAATACTTAGGAAATTACAATACAACTGAGACTATATTTTTTCAACCTCTGTGTATAGTTTAATTAGTTTCGGGCGTCACTTTGTCCGATAATTTGAAAAGCAGACACTAAGTTTGGCACGCCATTGTGAGCCAGCTCAATAGTTTCGCGCTAAAATAAATATTACTGAAGGCTCGTCGGACTTCATTGTTTCTTTAATCGGTTTTACGTAACAACTCAACTTTTTTGACAGTTTGCGCCGTAGTGTATGTATAAAGACCTGCCTTATGAACTAGTGTTAATGGCACCAACTTGTCGGTGTACAAACGCGTCGTGTGCACCAGTGTGGCGTCAGTTGATGATTGGTTTGGCTAGTGTGCGGTCGCGCAAGTCTCTGAAAAAACCTAAAAATAGTCAAATGTGTAGTAAATAAAAACGTCTAGGGGTAATATAACTGTGAGCAAACGGTACGTTGCGTTGCAACGTACTTCAATAAAATTTCATAGCACAATCTTTTCAAGAATTAGGTTTTGTGTAATGTTCAATGAGCCATCTCTCGAGATATAGGTATATCTCAATAGTTCATACACAATAACTTCATCATCACCATAGTCCACTGTTAGACACAGGCCTCTATGAAGCCACGCCACTCAACCGTATCTTCGGCTTTTCGTTTCCAGCCACATCCAGCTGCATTTACGTGTTTTTTAAGTCATAGGTGGCAATAAGTAGACGGGCTGCCTGATGGTGAGCAGTCACCGTCACCTATGGATACTTGTAACACCAGATGCATCACAACTACAGGCCGCCAATTGTTTCACTAGTTTTAAGTTGTTTTTATCATATTATGTACCTATGTCATTTTTGGTGTGATTTATAAAGAGTTATCTATCTAACTATACCTATACGTTGCCGACCCTATCTATAGAAACTATTAACTAGCCTTTTGAAAAATTCCATGTTGTAGCTACTTGGAAAAACCGCGGAAGGTAGCTTAGCTCCACATTTTGCAGGTGAGGTGAGGCAAAAAACATCGCGTGAATTGCACGTGTATCGTCATTTCATCGAGTCTCAGGGTGTCCTACGCTACGTTTGTTGATTCGTCGAACGGTTATGTTTCTGCGACAGGTACGGCCGGCTCACTGCCATTTCAGGTTGCTAATACGCTGAGTGTCTATGTTGGTGACTTGACACAAAACATACATTTGTAGCATATTATCAGAGGCTCTTCCCACCCACCACTAAATGAAGCCGCTGATTACGATTATAAAGAATTTCCTACTTAAAGGCTTAACTCAACGCCTAATTTTCATACTACTTTTACCTGGCTAAACTTTAAAACTACACGTTTAACACATAACTAAGGACATGCCGTTAACTGATAAAAGAGTTTTTTTTTTTAAATCATTATCTATTAGCAATAATATGTACTTAATTATGTAATACTATAAGGCTAAAAAAAGATAACAAAAAGGTACACTTCTCAAGTTTTCTCGGATCAAAATATATGAAAATAGTCGCTCAGCTGCCGCCTTAACATAGAAAAACATACTAAAAACAAATGAATAACTTTAATACCTACTTAATATTTTCATTGGGTAATCAATAACAATTGAATTTATTTTCCATTGTAAGAAATTGCAGTTGAACTAACTTTGACTATCAATTGTTTTGTAAAACGCATAACATTACGCAGGCTGCAATGCAGGCCTCGCCCTCTATTACATCTCTTCTCTACATCTCTACATACTCGTAGTAGGTATAAATTAAGTCACTCTCCGCGTCTGTGTCTGTATATCCGCTAACTTCTCCTAAACCACGCAACGGATTTTAATGTGGTTTTCATCATTAAATAGTTATTTTTTCACGAAAGGTTTATATAAAGGTTATACATATATATAAAACGTACTTATTATACAAAGCAAGAGTCATGTTGTTAGTTTGGCTATTCATAAACTGCATTTCGCCTGGTTTTTACCCCGATGTTTGACATATTATTGTCAGTATTGACAGAATATGGGATATCTAGTATAATTATATAGCATAGCGTTTATTTAATCATGTTTACGATAAAATGACTTGACCAACAGCAAGGTCATTTTGTAGATATCATAGTTACTACTGTATACATATTTCTGTTTTGACGTAAGACCATAAAATGCGAAATTAAACTGGCCATTAAAGAAGCAGATGTTACTCGAAATATTATTTTCTTCCTACAGCATAGGTTTAATTTCTCACTAGGTGGATCTCGTCTAGTATTATTGATCGACGAAATAAGGAAGAGGTTTTGTAATTGACGTGTTTTTTTTTTAAGACTGTTGTGTCAATTTTTTCCGACATTTTATAAAAATTATGAAACTACTTGAAAAAAAAGGCAAAACTATTTGGGTCTCTTTGATTATGTGATAAAAGCAACATAATAAATTAAGAGATAGGTAGGTATCAGATTTAGTTAAACTTCAAAACGTAGCAGGTACAACAGAATTAATGTTATTATCAAAGTCATATTTTGCGAATTTATCACACTCACAATTTGAATAATTAGAATTCATATTTTATAAGCAAGTCTCGACATGCTCTTGCCCAGTTTTATTTTACTACAGTTATAAGATTATTTACAGGATAAAACAGTGTTTTAGTTTTATTTTATTTTAAAATGACGCCTTATTAAATTTATTGTGTTTTGCCAATTAATAAAATCATCATCATCAAAATCATTTTCGCCATAGGACATAGGACAGCCATAGGAGGATATTAGTAAAATAGTTATTGGAAAATATTTTGGAAAGTATATACTTTTAAGTAAACTCCCATTCCCATATAATAATTACTGCTGGATGAAGTTTGCATAAGAAGCTGTAGATTAATCTTCAAAAATAGATAGATAGAAACTCTTTGTTGCGTACACCAGAAATAAAAATTACATACAGATAGAAAACACTTAAGAGCTAGTGCCACAAGTGATGGCCTTCTAAAATCGAAATAGCTGTAGTTTAGTTATTTCGTAAGTATAAACTCAGGTCCAAAAGCTATGATAGCCTTGCCTGCCGTGGTTTGACCTGGCACTCTATCTCTTGTCAGGTTGCATTACAGAAGACAGTACTGTAAATGTCATGATTCTGTACTCTTGACCTTAGTCAGGTGTAGGATTTATTTATGTACTATGACTTTATGAATTTATAACTGTACTTCCTATTTTGCCAGTGTGCATGAGGCGGTGATGATTAGCTTACCCATCAAAAGATAAATTAGTTTAAGACGTTGTTTGGAAAGGGACAATGCATCTCATTCTCATAAATTAAATAGATTTATAAAAAAACGATTAATTATTTACTGAAATTACTCGTAATTATTATTTATTTTTAGTATCGGGGAAAGTAATCCAATGTTTCAGTCATTATTCCTAGTTTTTTCCGTTGTGTTCCACATAAAAAAACATAATTTAAAAGCTTATGACAAATAAAAATAATTCCGTTAACGCAGACCGGAAGGAAGTGGCCTTGCGCACGCGCCGCCGCGCCGTCTCGACATTGGCCTTTAGTAACTTATTATAATGATATCGTGCGAATGACCGCCCTATGAACTAAGTGAGTTTTTGGTAGGACACATTTGCAGGGGTCCGCCTGGGGAAGTACCACACCTTTACCAGTTATTCAACCGCCAAGCAGTAGTGTGTAGACACTACTGTGTTCCGGATTGAAGGGCAATGTTTCCAGCGAAATTACAGGGCACACAGAGATTTGACATCTTATATCTCGGGGTGACGAGCGCAGTGCATTGCCATCCAGGGTTTTGAACTGTTGAAGTTCAAAATTCTGAGTGGCGTTGAGCTGTTATGGGCAAGCGTGAAGAGCCATCAGCGAGCGACTTCGCTCGTCTCGTCACCCAGTATCATAAAAAAAAACGGCCTTTAAATCCCTACCATATTATAAATGTGTAGATCAAATACCTTCACACATGACTTCTAACTAAGTAGAAGCAATACCGGATATCGGTTTAACTTGCAAAAAATTCCCGTTTGCGTGATTCAGGTAAAGTGTCGTATTTACCTATAATAGACGCACTTTCATATTTGTGAAACTACGATCCATTTACACTCATTATTTTAGGAATTATTGAATACCTTATTACGTTTTTAATAATATTATTCGTAAAGTTTGATCAAATTTACAATTTTTTCGCAAAACATCGTTTTAGTACGCAATCTATTTTCAAACTATGGAACTACAAATCTGACGGCTGTCAGTTTGTTTGTTTGTCCGCGCACATCTTTTAAACTACTAGAAGGATTTCAAAGCAGTTTCCATGAATATGCTTATAAAATACCTGATTGAAACATAGGCTATATTAATTTATGATAATAAACAGTAATTTTTTTTTTTTTTAAATAGTTATTTATAACGCCATCTAGCTTATTTTATAGTAATGTTGTCGTAATGACAGACTTCTACTCGCAGACATGGTAGGTAGGAAGACTGAAGCGGCTGTTGCCATATAATCTATATGTAAATAAAAATATAGATATTCGCCAAAGAACCAGAGTCACCGACATAGCTATTAAAATCTGCAAGTTGAAGTGGCAATGGGCAGGCCACATCGCTCGAAGAACTGTTAACCGATGGGGAAGTAGGTAAGGTTCTTGAGTGGAGACCGCGAACCGAAAGACGCAGCGTAGGTAGGCCTCCCACTAGATGGACTGACGACATTGTGAGAGTGGATGCAGATGGCAGGATGTCGTTCAGTGTGGAGGTTAAAGGGGGAGGCCTATGTTCAGTAGTGGACGTCTTCTGGCTGATGATGATGATGGAATAAAAACGAATCGCCGAAATGTATGTACCCGCATAACTTCCGATAGACTGCACCAAATAGTTTTTTTTTGTGTTTGTTATTTTCAGGACAGCCAACTGCTTTTGAAGAGGTTTTACAGTTTATTATGGCGTAATTTTAAGTACGTTTATTTTTGTATTGACTTCTGACGTGCTAATATACCAAGTCGACGGAGATTAAAATGAATACATTTTTTTGCCAGGATCAAACTTAAGACCAATAACAGACACGCAAAGTAGGTGAACTCGCGGCATCTAATCTGTTACTGATCTATGATTAGCAGCTATTTTGGATGTTATGGTGGTGAACGAAAGCGGTTTAGTTGTTGGAAGGGTCGAGGCGCAGAAGGCGGGCAAAAATTATTTAGACATCATTGATTGGCAGTCTTTACGCGGAGTAATGTTAAATAACAGCGATTAATTATAGATACCGCTCCATGCTTCCTACTTACTATTTACTAATAATTCAATAATAACGTTTGTCATGCATGACATTTCGCTTGACTTATACCAATTTTTTTTCCTTATTGGCTCCATGGCTCCACACTTCCAACGTATTTAACCAGTGAAAGTAATATATTATTTGCTTGAAATATATTTGAAACTATGGACATGTCGGGATACCTGTATCGAGTCAGATTAAAACTAGACTAAAATCATACTATGACGATAGTATGACAATCCGCATTAAAATGGAGAGCAATAAATCTACAATCAAATCATATGTGTAGGTATTATCTATAAAATATTCAGTATAAATAATCCGATGGATTTGTGCCTATTTAAAGTTCCGTTCGTGTTCGTTAGTGTAACATTTATATTTGGATATGTCAGTCTAATCGTCCACCCACTAATTACTTTGCGCTACGCGTACGAAGTCGCGGGCATTAGCTAGTGTTGTCATAAAAATATATCTATGCAATTATTTAGTAGAACTAATAACTTGCAAAAATATATTAGCTTTATTACGTTAACACTTATATACAGCCGTATTTATTTCAATAATAATTACCACTTCATTACGAGTAGTGTATATATGTAAGGTAGACATATCTAATTCAGCACAATCTTCGAGCCATACTCATGTTTAGATTCGGAATACCAATCAAAGTTTGCGGTCAGATTGTAATTGGCTAAGTAAGGGGTACCCTCTGCGATCCCTTCTGGTACTTTGTCATCGAACACAATAATGTGCGCCCCGATCATGTAATTGTCTGTAGACTAAAAACTTTACAATTTTACGGCACAAAATACAAGCATACGAGAGGATGCGGAAGTGAGCGCTTTCCTAACCTTAGTGTGCTTTTAACACATCACAAACAAAAGTCATGTCACGCAACAGCAGAGGACGTGGACTACGCTCACGAACTTTGTATCGAATTAAAATTAAACAAATTGTTCTCTTCAAACTGACACTTTGGGGTCTTATATCTTCAGAACACTCCAACTCTCGACTTAGCTATAAAATTTCATGACGATCGAATCGACGGTACGTAAGTTATCGTGGAACAAATATACAAACATACACACGCTACTGAACAAAAACTTCGCTTCGTCAACTAGGGTAAAACTTGCATTGCATTGCCTTCAATGCAAATTTAACCTTAGTTGACTGAGCGAAGAGAGGTCTCTGATTCAACCGTATGTTTGTATATTTGTTTAGCAGCGTGTGTATGTTTGTATATTTGTTCAAAACATTAATTCAACCCTAGTTGGACCCATTCTCTCTCACACTCACTCTTATGGATTCGGAGTGCATCCACGCTATCTCCTATGAGTGTGTCTTGCGCTTAAGAAGTCGCTTCGAATTCCGATGATTGTATTCATTCTACAAGCTGCAGAAAATACGGCAGGCTGCAATAAGAGCAGTAACGGCTGCACAATGCCTAGTTTACATTGCGATTACATTGCAACGCGGCGCTTCAATATGTCACGGAATGTGACACTTTAGATAAATGTCTCTAACGATAGTGTTGATGTTGTGTTGAAAGCCTTGACAGAGATTAGAATTACCTGCGGCAGTTAATGAGATCATGAAGTTAATGCCGTGAGAGAAACTGTCGGTGCTATGATGTTAATTTTTGTTTTATAGTTGATTGAGCGATGCGAAGTCTCAGATTTTAATATGTCCCATTAGAACATGTCCCAGTAGAATGGTACACCAGAACATATTCTAATATGTCCCATTAGAATCTGAGCTGATCAAATATGCATTAAATAAATATATTTCTATTCCCTGGACTAATTTTGAGTTCAATTGAAATAAAGCCTTAAAAAATTTGGCTTATTTTGTAAGTAAAACTACTACATCATGGCAACTCTTCAACTAGTAGACAAGCTAATTTAACTTGGTAAATCAGTGTGCTGATAAAAGAGACAGAGGTCGGGGACCCAACCGATGATAATGACCTTGATATAATGATAGTCATTATAGTAAATGAGACGAACCATGCTGCCGTAATCAAGTTAACCAGTAATTGCCAAAATTTTAGTAAATACCTTCATCTAATTTGAGTACGTAATACGTCGATCATTTTGAAATAATTGGAAATTTACTCTTTTTACCCGACACCGGAAAAGCCAAAATGTATGATTGTTCCCACCTAATTACCTATACCCTAAATACCTCAAATGATTTTGATAAATGAGGTGCTTAAAGATTTGTGTAGATTCAGGGATGGTCACTGGGTATGTGACGTCATCATACATAACAAGATAACAATATGTAAAATGGGTCTCATTTGTGTCGTGTCATTGCATGCGCTGCCGGAATGGGTGCTCCCCGATAGTTACAATCTGGGTGTCTTCCAATCTCGAGTGAATCGGTTTCTTCTGGACAAGCGTGCTCCATCGTAGACCGCATCGCGCTTAACATCAGGCGAGTTGGCGGTCAAACGCAAGCCTATTACAGAATATAAAAAAAAGTTCTTTTAAAATTAAAATTATGTGTGATACCATCATTTTTGTTTTGGTGTCCTCAACCGATTTTGATAATTGCGGTGTCTATAGATTTGTGTACATTCAGAAATGGTCTGGGTATGTGACACCATGATATATACAAGATTGTGACATGTAAAGTGGGGATAAAAAAACAATTTGATTGCATCCCCCCCACATGTGATATATAATTGCATGTTTGGTACATCACTTTTGTTGTGGTGTAGCATTTGCAAAATATGATCCGCCATTAAGGCTGCGCTGAACGGCCACAGCTATCTCTAGCGCATTTCAACATAATTGAAGATAAAAATGAGTTAGTGAGAATGTTTATTTATTTAACACAAACATGATGTACGTCATTGCATTACATAGCCATAGGAGAGACAATGCACAAAAATTAGACTAAACGTCATCACAATTATAGGTGCAGACTACATGCATTTAGAAAAACAAGAGTTAAATTTGCTGACTTTTGCTTATGTT
Organism: Agriopis leucophaearia; assembly: GCA_949125355.1. Classification (NCBI taxonomy): domain Eukaryota; kingdom Metazoa; phylum Arthropoda; class Insecta; order Lepidoptera; family Geometridae; genus Agriopis; species Agriopis leucophaearia. The sequence goes on from OX421278.1 coordinate 9,990,539, forward strand.
TAGTTACAGCTCTGCTTTTTAACCATGCAGCAACACAAGAATTTTATAACAGCTTGTGTTCCTTGCCGCAGTAGTTTGTGACATAGAATTTATTCTCCAATGCTACCGCAACCAGATCAATACTTTCTGGTGGCGAAACTTATGGCCTGATCCCGACCTCCGTGACAGTTTGTCGGTTTGGTGGTCGGTTTGTTGGTTGTCGAGTCGAGTACCTGTGCTACGCGCATTAGTGTATGTTACAAGGGTACGAGGTCAGGTGGAATATAGAAGTCATTACCTTCTTATAAAACGTGTTTGTAACTTTTTATATTAGGTAGGTAGATACCCTGAGCCAAGATAAGTTTTTTTTATAATAAAAGCGGCAAACTTGCATGCGGTCTACCTGATGGTAAGCAGAAACGGCCTATGGACACCTGCAACACTAGTGGTGTTGATAGTGTTTTGCCAATCCGGAAAGTTGTATACATCCTTTTTTGAAACGCTTCATGTTGAAGCTCGGCGGGAAGACCTTCGGGAGATTAAAGGAGTGGAAAAATTGGACGTTGTGGGATATCCAGCTTTGCATCTGGTGCAAATCGGTCACCAGTTGGCGGAGAAATCGGTGAACATACATTTAAAAAAAACCATTGGAACATAGAACCGTCCTCTTATTTTGAAGTCGGTTAAAATAAGTAAGGTACGAAGGAATTACCTACCTAATTAATTGGTATATTTCCTTCGTTTTTAGGGTTCCGTACCCAAAGGGTAAAACGGGCGTAGGTTTAGTGATAGGGTCCCGTTACACCCTTTGGGTACGGAACCCTAAAAAACTAATGTATGTCTATACTTTATATACCAGTTATTCCATTATTACATCACACCCCGTCCTTTACTTCTTCTGTATGTCCTCTCCATACTAAGGTTGCCTGGAAGAGATCGCTTATAGCGATAAGGCTGCCAATTGTTTCACTAGTTTTAAGTTGTTTTTATCATATTTTGTACCTATGTAATTTTTGGTGTGAACAATAAAGCGTTATCTATCTATCTAACTATATACAATTCAAGGACTATTATCGAGCTGGTTCTGTTGACTTTAACAAGATTTCTAATATGGTTAATTAAGAAGATTTCGTGATAATAGCTTTACTAAGTTGTTATCTGGTGATAATGAGGGTGAAGGGAGGTCGACCGGACCTATTTATCACTTGCTTGGTTAACTTGTAACGTACTGATAATCTGGAAAATACACGCGTTTACATGCTAAATGACTGGAATTTCATCGTTCTTTTGGAGGAAATCAGAAAAGTTCATTTGGTCACAATCTATACATATATATATAATAAAACTGTAACAGGTCCAATTCTGTACATTGAAGATATTTTGAAAAAAATTATTGGACGGCATTCTATAATCGATACTGAAGCCAAAACTGTAATTTTTTTCATTTTTGTCTGTCTGTCTGTCTCTCTGTCTGTATCACGACCGCGCATCACGCCGAAACTACTGAATGGATTCAAATGAAACTTAGCATGGTTTGAGTTCATATTACGAGGTAGGTTCTTGTATACTTTTTATCCCGAAATTCGGCATGGTTCCTTTGGGAGAGGGGATGAAAGTCAAAATGCGTACTTAATTTTAATTCATTAACGCGTAGTCTGATTTCTTTAATTCTTTTTTTGTTAGAAAGGAATTACATCAAAGATTGTACCGTAAATATTTCAAGGTAATCGGTTTCGTGGTTCCGAAATTACAGACATCACAACCCTTAGTACAGTCTCCAATTTACTTTACCCCCGGAATGTATAGGAACCTTTGAACGTACAGCTCATCTTAAGCTGGCGAGTTTTTTATCGTATAGGCCTATTGTCACAGTCAGATCAGTCCAAATGAGTCCTAAGAGATATTGCCAAACGAACAATAAATAAATTATAAGTAAACAATTAAAATTTAAATCGGTCTTAATTAGCTTAAGGGTTGCGCACATAGGCTAAACTGCGCCGAAAAGAGGTAATTATTAAACAGGGTTACGCTCATAGGCTATACTGCGCCGAAAGAAGGTTATTATTAAACAGGGTTGCACACATAGGCTACTTTGCGCTGAAAGGAGGTCACTATTAAACAGGGTTATGCACATAGGCTACACTGCTCCGAAAGGAGGTCATTATTAAACAGGGTTGTACACATAGGCTACACTGCGCGAAAAAGAAGGTCATTATTTAACAGGGTTGCGCACATGTAATATCATAAAAACTATTCCTATTCCTAATAGGCCTATTCTTGTTTTTTATAGGGTAAATATTAAAACACAAAAAAACGGTTGATCCGGTCACCACCAAACTTTACAAGATCACTTGCTAAGCAAATCTGAAGATTGCTTGAAATTATATTAGAATGATATGATTGTATTGGCATATAGCAGTTTCTTATTCTATATTAAAGATATAATTATAGACATACAAAAGCCAGTAATGTAATAAGAGTGGTTACCTGCCGTTTAAACCAATAAAAATCACCTTGACATTGTTTATAAAAATCATTAAAATGTTGACTACTTCGTTCATTGACGTTGAAGAATTTATATTGTTTTTTTGTCAGTTTACGATACGGTAGTTAAATACTATGATTAGTGTAAAATCAATGAACTATATCCATTCATTCGAAGACTATACCTATTCCCACTTTGGCCTTCTAACATATTTTTTATCCGATTCTGATCCACGCCACTGAGGCGAAGTTTTGAAATATAATTATATGTGTTATTTTGAATTAAAACATTTATTTTGTTTATTTTTTTTAATTGTTCAACTAAGATAAATTCGGAGGAATAGAAACGCGAGTAAGAATAATCAATCTTCATAGTACTCGCTATAAAAAAATGGTACTAAACACTGTTTTAAACTATCACGGTTGTTCACTAAAGTTAAATGATCGGGAGCTCCTTCCACAACCTTACCACGGTAAATATCCCGTAAATAATCATTTAACTTTAATGGTACTAAAAATCTAAAACGTGAACTGCTAAGAGATTTACCATTAAACCCTATGAAAGTTACTCAAAAAGACGAGGCTTTTTTGTTATATGATACAGTTTAACCAGAGTTTAACCCCAAAGATCGACTGCAGTGGGGCTAGTAGGTACGAGAACTTGCGAAAAAGTATTCGTTCCGTAAACGATAGCAAATGTATGAAAAATTCAGTTTCCCTTTTGCGTCCGATAGAGGCATTGTTAAATTTTTCATACATTTCGCTATCGTTTACGGAACGAATACTTTTTCGCAAGTGCTCGTACTAGCCCCACAGTAATAAAATGTGCTCGCATCGGCAAAAAAACTTTCAATACAATATTTAGCACAGTAAGTAACGATAATGTTTGTATGTTTATTATTAAAATATTAAGGAAAAATGTAAATAAAATATTGTAGAGCTTGTACTCTTATCTATTCTGCGGCTGGACTAATATAGGTAATACTCAATGGACAGAAAGCAAATACGACCTTGGCCTAGTTGCGCATATAAATTAAACCAAAAATAAGCAGACATTACCAAAATACCCACTTAATTAATAATTACTTACTGACTATTTGCGGTAAGTATAAGACTTAGATGTTTTCTTTAAAATGAATTGTAGGCGTGGATGATATTCTAGCTATGCTGAGTTGCTAAGAGCCATTAAAATTTGAGCATTACGACTTTGCTTCAGATAAATCTTTCGACACAGCCAATTTCATGGTATTCAAATCTAAACCTAAACACACATAAGAATAAGATCAGAAACACGTTTAACCGTGGAGAGATGAGCAAACAATGTGACTGGAGACCAAAAACGACAATATTCGAAATTCAAATTTAAAGTACTTAACGTTAGTGTCAGATGGAACGAAAGCTATCAGTCAAATTCTCCACGTTTGTCAGGATATTTGCAACATAAAGAGGAGACGTCACGTTTGTGTCTTTACTTCTGTACGATAAATGTGAGGGGGGTTTCAAGTCTTCCCAGTTTTAAGTAAACATTTGCGCGGGCAATTTTCGTGCTAAATCACCAGAATCTATAGAACATGTTGGTTGGTTTACAGTGCATTTTCTGCCCCGATTTAAAACATTTTTACGTTAATATTTTATTTGTAGTAGCGAATACACCGTAAAAGATTTTTAATATGGCATGGAGATGCTCACTAGCTATTAGAAAATTCGTTCCGCTATCATCACAATTTACGTTCAAAGTTGTTTACCTCGATTGTCCAAATAAAATAAAATGAATAAAAAAAAATATGCCCTAACTAAAATATCTTATCGACCGATATCAACGGCGTGAAGAGTATTTTGGCCTCATCGTGAAAAAACATGTATCCCCATCATGTAATTTTCCTAAACTTGTATTATTACAAGTGCTTAGTTGGTATTGTACCCGCCGTCGCCTAGTACTCACCTACCATCTTTTTTATGAGAAAAAAGGTATGCTGAAAACCAGCCCTGCGTGACCCTTCAGGACCTCGCAGCACGGCGCTGAGCATATCCCCCCCTATTGCCAAACATTGGTTTTACCTTATGTGTTCTTTTTTTTTGGCAATAAAATAAATCTTATTCTTATATAATGGTGGATTATTTATCATGTAATTATTATTGATTAAGTGTTCGTGAACGTGCTCGAGTATGGAAAAGAAATAAAAATAGATGAAACATGTCTTTTAGAGTTGTTTCCATCTCCATAGAAGCCTCTTGTAAAGATCCTGCCACTTTACTAGGACATGACTTTGACTTGACTGTGACTTACATGGCTCGACTCAGACTTGTTTGATCTAATAAAACTTGACAATACTACAATAATTGATACTGGTAAATGCACAAGATTTGGAACGCTATTAGTCGTAACAGACGTATCGAACATGGCTGACGAACCACCGTCTGACCAACGGGAGAGAAAGAGTGAGAACATTATTTCCCTTTCTTTTTCTCGCGTAGGTTGAGGTGGTTGACGTCAGCCATGCTGAACGTCTGTTACGGCTATAAAATCCTCTAAAGAGGAAAGAGAAATAGGGCGTGAAAAGTCCAAAGTGTTATTCAATAAAACTTGCTTTGAATTTTAGCTTATGGTAGTAACTCAGTGCCTAATTTTGACCCGCGATAACTAGCAACGTATATTTTTTTCGTTTATAATAAACGGAAATTACTCACGTAAGATTAAGCCGGTTAGTCCCACTATAGTTAAAGTGTAAATCGAAACGGAGTCGCGCGCGCACCCACTTTGGATAAGAACGCTGAATGCGTTGAACGCGGTTGAAACTATAGTCTGAATAACCGGCTCTTACGTGTGTAATTCTCGTATAATAAAAACAAAATAGTTAAAAAGTATACTGCTTTTGTTTTATGTGTGAAAATTTGACGCTCAATTAAAGTCTTAATGTGAAAATGTTCACCTTGCTATTGAACTCTATCGGCTCAGCTATAGCTTTGCTACAAATACCAAAAACACCCGGTCATTTCCTAATGAATTTCTCAAATGAGCTTTTGATCGCATGTTCCGAAATTTAACTCGTTTTGCGCGATGTGATGCTGATCAGAGCATGTTGGAAGGTTAGTAATGAGAACGGATAGAACGCTGATGCGGATATTCAGCGGCTTTTAAATAATGGAAAGATAACACTGCTGTGGTTTTTGGGGAAATAAATGTCACTTCAGCGGGCCGGAAAAATCATTTTAATTATCTGAAATTACATTATATGCGGGTACAACAAAAACTTCTTTAGTGGCATTATAACTAAGTATATTATCTGCATTTCACGGTTTTTACTGTTACAGAAGTAAAAAAAAAACAGTCTGCACATAGTTAGGTATACCGAAAATATTCTCACTTCAGTGAGGTATATCATGTTTTGTTTTTTCCCTTTTTTAAATTTAGAATTCAATAGAAACAAACAAAGACGGATTACCTATTCATATAGGCTACTTCTCGTTTATCCCACTTAACCGGAAGTATTTAGAAGATTTCCTACTGGAAAAATAAGGCTTCTCCTCGTTAAATAATACGGTTGATACATTCCACGTTTATTCCAGTCCAGGGGCCTTACCCCTAGCTCGAAAAGTTGACCCGCATAGGTGTTATTTGTCTAAACGGTACCATCAACTACGATAAGCGGTAGTTATTTGATAGCCGCCAAGCTTTGCTATTTTCACGCACACACGCATAGTAAAACGGATTTTCGTTCATTCAAGTTAGACGCTTTTAAACGATGCAGTTTAAATGAGTTGGTTAATTTTAGGTACCTAACAGGTACCTACTAAAAGTTGGCTCGCAAAAGTGAAGCTAGGGGTAAGGCCCCAGGTAATAAAGCTACCTCCGTAACAAATACTGATTGTTTAGATTTTTTCGATCGTTACAAACGACGAGTTTCAATAATTAGCGTTTTAAAAAAGGGTAAGTATTTACAAACATCTCTCCGGCTGGCAAAGTATCGACAACACTTGCTAGTATGTCAGATGTCTATAGGCAGCGATTACTGCTTACCATCAGGCAGAATGACTGCTTACCGTTTTTTGCCTGTATGCCGCTCTATTTAACAAAAAAAATCGCTCACTTTCACACTTCAAGACAAACTTTCGCCTTACAAGTAGATTACATTAAAATCTACTTTATAAATATAATTATGAAAAACGTAATAAATGCCGGTTTGAGGGTTGCCCTCGATCAGATCCTGACTTGGTGACAATGGGACCTAACTTGGAGTAAACCTTACCAAACAAAAGATTTTTTTTATCAGGCGGCGCAGAAATCGGTGGGCATACATATAAAAAAACAGTGGAACATAGAACCGTCCTCCTTTTTTGAAGTTGGTCAATAATAAGAAGAGAAAAAACTTTTCTAGCTCCTTTTTGACTGATTTTAGTAACGAACATACAAACTATGATGTCATACTAATATTATAAACGCGAAAGTGTGTTTGTTTGTTCATCTTTCACGTGGCAACATAGCAACATATATATTTTTTGCATAGTGATAGTTGGAGTACCGGAAAGTAATGAGATATTTTTTATTTCGCAAAAAATGTGGTTCCTGAGATGTTTATATTGATAATATGCGAGCAACTAGTTGCTCGATGTAGAAACTCAATGGACCCCATACGGAATATAATATAATGGAAATAATGGAAAATCAATAGCCCCATATAATGGAAAATCAATAGCTCAGCATAGTTAAATTAAAAATAAGTGACTACTGAAGTGAATTTTGTTTTTGCAGTTTGGTTCGCATGGAAGAGTAATCTCTGGGAAAATAACGAAGTAAGAAATAAAATACTTTTCAATTTTAGTGTACTCGAAAATGGATCTCAAAGGAATAGACGCGCAACTTTAAAAAAACTCTATGGGTAAAGTGTAGATATTGCTGGGGAATAAATCAAATCTATCTACACGTGTATAAAGAGGTAAATTATGTTTTAAATGTCTATTATAACTTTTCGCATGTTTAGCTCGTTATCACAGCAATTGTAACATGATCGAAATGTCGAGAGAAAGGTACCTACATAAGTATGCGCGATAAGTCCCGATAAAGTCTATCGGGACTTACTTATCAGATAGACATTTCAAACATATGTTCAAATCTCGAAAGTTTAGAAGTTACTTTAGGTAAAATAGGTAAAGAATAACCAACATATGGTTATTCTTAAGTACCGAAACACGTTGGAACTTAAGTATTGAATATTGCCGTGGGTGCAAACGCGGAGCGCCGCTAGTTAGCTGGTGTAAGGATTATGACTACAATGGTTTTGTATTCTAATTAAAATAGTGTAAAATACAACCCACACTAAAAATGTAAAGTGATTCCGTGTAGGACAATTAAATGGGAGATTTATTGCCGACCGCAACTGACAGGATACCCGACACGCGCGGACACGTGGTCAGACGTACTCATGCGCATAATCAGGCAGACAACTACGAGTATCAGTTGTACTATCATTGCACTATACGAGATGTATCTCTAGACGACGGTCGTATTCATCGCTAGAAGCTACTCTCGCGAATAACCTTATTTTCCAATTAATATTTTATTATTTACATGTTTACTATATTTTTCTTTGGACTAAACTGCGATAGGTACCTTCAAATTATTATATAGGACAGACGCCGGAGACTTGAATCGTTGCAGCTATACACACAGGTTTTATCTAGTATAGGTGCTGTCCAAAGAAACAATTTAAATGTAGTTCATGAAAAGCTTTGCAAAGTTTAGTAGTTACTAATTATACTCTGTTCGAGTTTTTTGCGCTGACGTTTGCAAGAACATTGTAAAAAAGTTGAATGAAAATATATTCTTTCAATTTTTCACTGCAGTATAACATACACAACAAACAACAACAAACTCGTACATTAAAACCTAACAAAAGTGATCAGAATTTCATTCAGCGTTTTACGATGTTATTGCAACTGCCAGAACAAAAAAAAACTTGGATAAGTATAAATGATTATTGAATATGAACATCAATAACTCATTTTAAATAACCTAATGCTTTAATGAAGTTGGCAACAGCTAAGATTCTCATCTCTTGACCTAAATATGATAAGGCTAATGCATCCTATTCAACGCATATGAATAGTTGATATTATCTAAACTACAGGTTCATTGTATGAAGAGTTAAACTATTAATCACGCAGAAGGCATCAGTCTAGGTTTGTCCTATTAGACTTGTATAGTGCGAAATAACAAGTTGATTAGGTGATTTGAGGATCAAAATTACAACTATATGCTGTAGATATTTTTTGGTTGCAGTAAAAATGCTAGAAATAAGAAAAAAATTAAATAAAGAAAGTAAACAATATATTTTCACAAAAAAACTATAAAAGCTTTCTGTCCAGCATGTCTATTCTGCAAGCTAAGTGAACGCGCAAGTGAAGTGATAAGCTAAGTGAATGTGGTTTTTTCTTGCCTATTTCTGTATTTAAATGTCAAAACATTGAATTATAAGGGTGAGGGACTACAGTCAAGGGTGATCACTCGACATTTTGACATTTCTCTATAGTAATCGACAAGAAAAATACACGTTCCCTTAGCTTATCACCTCACTTACGCGTTCACTTAGCTTGCAGAATCGACCGGCAGGAAATTCAATTAACGGAATAATTGCCTTGATTTTCCCCTCTTATAGAAGTGGAATATTTACTTCAAATTTAAATGGGTGGTCCAATTTAAATGGTGGTCCCGTTTATTATATACTCTAAACAACAACAAAAACTTTAAAACCAAAGGCTTGTAATCGGCGAATAAATCGCATACACACCTGGGGCCTTACCCCTAGCTTCACTTTTGCGAGCCAACTTTTAGTAGGTACCTGATAGGTACCTAAAATTAACCAACTCATTTAAGCTGCATCGTTTAAAAGCGTCTAACTTGAATGAACGAAAATCCGTTTTACTATGCGCGTGAGCGTGAAAATAGCAAATCTTGGCGGCTTTCAAATAACTACCGCTTATCGTAGTTGATGGTACCGTTTAGACAAATAACACCTATGCGGGTCAACTTTTCGAGCTAGGGGTAAGGCCCCTGGTACACAAAAAAGGTATATAATAAAGAAGTTAAGGTATAGGTTAAAAATAAATAAATTAGTAGAAGTAGAGCAAAGCTAAAAATAATTTATTTAAGCCAAGTCTAAAGGCATTGATATGGTGCTCTACATATAATTCATTAGTTGGCAACGCGAATATATCCAAATGAATGTAGACTTAGAAGCATTATAATTTGTAACTTAATAAAATATCTACAGTAGTATCATAAATGTGTTTCATTTATAAACATTAATGATCGTATAGTAGCTAAATGTTTTAATGAGCGTATAGGTATCTGTAAAATAGACAGTGTGTGTAAAATGCATTGACTTTGATCTATAATTGAGATGAAAGCCTAGCGTATAGTTAAGTACCTACGCACTGGGCGTACGTGATTTGCATTTGTTTTGCTGTAGGTATACTTTTATGAACGACTAGTCGACCGTCCCGGCTTCGTACGGGTGTAAGCTCGGCCTTCGGCCTTGCGACAAAATATAATATAGCCTATGTCACACGGGGATAGTGTAGCTTCCCAACAGTGAAAGAATTTTTAAAATCGGTTCAGTAGTTTTTGAGTTATTTCATTACAAACATCCAAAAATCCAAAAAATACAAATTTTTCCTCTTATATTAAATACTAGCCGTCCGCCCCGGCTTCGCACGAGTGTAAGCTCGGCCTTCGGCCTCGCTACAAAATATAATATAGCCTATGTCACCCGGGGATAGTGTAGCTTTCCAACAGTGAAAGAATTTTTCAAATCGGTTCAGTAGTTTCGGAGCCTATTCATTACAAACATACAAAAATAGGTACAAATCTTTCCTCTTTATAATATAAGGTCGGGGAAAAAGTTTCTTCGTATTTTATAAACAAATTCAAGACATATTTTTTTCAAGTTTAATTACATTTAATAATAGAGATAGTGAAAGATAGTGGGTTTGAGCATTTGGATTGTCTTTAGATCTTCAACGGTCTATGGACAGTCTAACTGTTTATTTAGTGTTAGTTTTAGCTAGTATTTTGTTTATTTAATAAAGGCACTTGCCATGTTAAAAAAAAATTACATTTAATTATAATATATATGTACCATTTTGTTCGATAACTTGTTGCCATCTTTTAGGTAGTGACATGACCCCGTTGCTGTAGAAATTTTGGGAATTCTGATCAATAAAATGCAACAAGTAGTTTTGACAGTCCTCTCTTGATGTTAATCTAACACTACCCAAAGAATTCTGAAGAGATCGAAACAGGTGGAAATCTGAGGGTGCAAGGTCAGGGCTATGTGGTGGATGCATTAACACTTCCTAACCAAGCTCTCTAAATTTTTGCTGAGTGGCCAAAGATGTGTGCGGTCTGGCGTTATCATGATGAAAGACCACACTCTTTATGTTGATCAATTCCGGCCGTTTTTTCTCAATTTCTTGTTTGAGTCTCATCTGCTGTTGGCAGTAGAGATCCGAATCGATGGTTTTGCCCGGCGGTAAATGCTCATAATGAACGATGCCCTTCCAATCCCATCATACACACAGCATCACCTTATTACGTGTTAATCTGGGTTTCGCTACAGTCTGTGGTGCTTCACTGCTCTTTGACCATAATCGTTTGCGCACATTCTTGTCGTAGGTGATCCATTTTGCATCACCAGTGATCAATCTTTTCAAAAACGGTTCGGTTTCTTTACGTTTCAATAGAGAATCGCAAATGAGTACACGATTCATTTGGTTTCTTTCAGTGAGCTGGTGTGGCACCCAAATATCGAGTTTTTTTGTATACCCAGTTATTTTCAAATGGGTCAAAACTGTTTTGTGGTCAATCCCCAGGTCTTCAGCTACGTCGTAACTACTAATATGCCGATCTTGGTCCACTTTTTCAGAAATGGCATCGACTTTATCCGTAACAGGGCGACCAGAGCGAGCTGCATCTTTGACATCAAAATTCCTGGACTGAAAATGCTTGAACCAACATTGTGCTACTCTTGATGATACTGCATTAGGTCCATAAATGTCACAAATTTTATTCGCGGCTTGTGTCGCATTTTTCAGTTTTTTGTAATAAAATTTCACAATATATCGAATTTCTTCGTTAGATTCACTCATTTTATCGAACAAAAAAACAATTGCAAAATGGCGGGAAATTGCTTTTAACTTTTTGTATTCCTTTTTTAAAATGTCATATTTTTAATGGTATCAAAACCAGCCAGATACAAACAGTACAATCGATGAGATTTTTACTACAACTTTATACATACAAAATACGAAAAGACTTTTTCCCCGACCTATTATTAGTGTAGACTAGCCGTCCGCCCCGGCTTCGCACGAGTGTAAGCTCGGCCTTCGGCCTCGCTACAAAATATAATATAGCCTATGTCACCCGGGGATAGTGTAGCTTCCCAACAGTGAAAGAATTTTTCAAATCGGTTCAGTAGTTTCGGAGCCTATTCATTACAAACATACAAAAATAGGTACAAATCTTTCCTCTTTATAATATTAGTGTAGAAGTATAGACAAGGTTTTGTCCGCAGCTTCGCCCGCTTCGTGTACTAAACCTATCCTGCTCTGTGATAGCATAGCTTTATAAAAAAATATAAATAGCATCAGTAATTTCTGAGATTACCCCTTACAAACAAAACACAAATTTACTCTGTAATTTTAATGCCATAGGTCGCAACAAGCAGATGGGCTGCGTGATGGTGAGAAGTCACCGTCAGTATATGTAATTACTAATTAATTTAATATTTTTTTATTAGTGTATAAAATGCAATGTTCATAAAAACTGCATCTTGAAGAACTACCGGGTATTGTAGGTGTCTTGTCTATAGGCATCGGTGACTACTTACCATCAGGTGGCCCGTAGCTTGTTCGCCACTTATTCAATAAAAATAAATAAAAATTATAACTTTCGGGCGCGTTCTGTTCCTGTGACCTTTTTATATACTCATAGTATTTATTTTAATTTGCGACCGACATCTGTAAAAATACACTTGCAGTTTTTTGTGACAAAAAGGACACGGTGAAAGAAATCATTAGAGTTTTTGTCTCTAAACACGTGTGGCTCTCTGCATCCCTATTTGTATAAGAGATTTTTGCACTATTGGTCGGCTCTGTCATTCTATAGAGTCCTACTTCAAACTCACAGTGCAAGCAGGTTTTATAAAATAGATTGTATTGTTTCAGAGCGTCCTTGTGTACGCATTAAGGGCCTAAATACATTACAAAGTACAGGATTTTTGCAGTAAATGCACAGTATTTGACATATTTCTTTTACTTTGGTTTTGCTGCCAAGATGAGCGCTTAAACATTCTTTTGTTTTTCTGAATTCATTTCCATTTTATGTCACTGCAGAGTATGTAGACGTTGCTATTTTAGTTGCGAAACATTTTGAAGTATTCCATTAGCCTCATTACATCTTGTAGAAATGCAAACTCTGCTTATATTTTGTATAAAATAATGTCAAAAGAAAGAACTAAGTACTTAATAATTCAAATATCAAACAAAATACTACAAATATCTATAATAAAATGCTGCTTAGAATATGATGTGTATGCATAAAAAAATAACGCAAAACATCTGGGGCTACAATTTTTGAATCGCTCGTATGATATTTCGCACGAAAATATCATGCGTAAAATCATCAAACAAAATGCTACAAATACCGATAATAAAATGCTGCTTAGAATGAGATGTACATGAATCGAATTCTCTTCTCTTCAATCGAATTACTGACTTTAGAAAATTTCGAACGAAATCGCAAACAAAAATAGCATTTTTCAATTAATCATATAACGAGTGAGATCATAATGATGAAATCATTTATGAGAGCTAACGCAACGAGTGGTTTGAACCATTCGAATTTGCTTTTTATCAATAGAAAGTCTTTCATTGCGCATGACATTTTCGTGCGAAATCATACGAGCTATGTATTTAAATATCGAGTCCCAGGGATGTCTCAGACACCCCCACTGATTTTTAAATCTAGTAATATGATAAATTAAAAAATATTATTAATTAGTTCGTTAAGAAAGTCTGTAAAAGACATTTGTGATTTTTGATTTCATAAATGAATGGTGTTGACGGCTGCTGTTCCCTTTTGACGCATTGATCCGTTGTCATGAAATAAAATTGCTTAACAGGTAACTCATTATTTATTCTAAATCTGCATTATCGCTGGCATTATGCGTTAAAAGTTTTAGACACTAAATAAAATTCGCTGACTAACACACTTAAAAATGAAATCTTTCAACAAAAATAAACCTCCTTGTAAATAGTTATATCGGTTGTGCTTCTGATTCTGAACAAACTATTTTCAGGTTTTGCGTTATTTCAGTGGCACCTTGTATACGTTCAGTCACTCTATTATCTAAAATCACAAAATGTATACCGAACTCATGACTATGAAATTAGGTATGCGTAGATATGCGTAGATATCAATGACACTAAAAGAGAACAAACTTATCAGCTTTACTCAAGTAGAGCCGAGAATGTAAACTCAATAATTACAGTTATATAAAAACGAATCTTACTTGGAGAGTACCCATCTGACGAAGAGAACAAATTCACCAAGCTGGAGATTGTTACGGACCTCTTCATTCGTCCGTTGGACGACCCATCCGAAAACCATTTCATGTTTTCAACTCAATACGAACGCACGTTTCCAACTTGTGAAATACAAATATCTCCGCGACCAAGTCAAGTCACGACTCATTCTTACAGAGGTAAAAAAGATACTGAGTAGGTATCGCCCGATTCCGATTAATAAGTACCCAGTCTAGGTTTTATTAATGAATATTAAAATTGTATTAAGAATGGAATCGTATAGCACGTGTCAACAGTTGGGGTTAGCATTGAAGTCATTTGTTTTCATTTTTATCATACATGTAAAATTCTACGTCAGATAATCACGACGCTAATGGGTTAATTAATGTTTATATTTACTTCTTTAATAAAAATAATAAATAAACAATTTTGTCAAATGTTTAATGTCAAAGTGGAGTGGCGCTAGTATAGTTTGTACTTTTGTAATGGGAATTTTAACATTTGACATTTTGTCTATATGACTTTTTTGTTATTTTTAATTACAAATAATACGGTAAAAGTAGTATCTCTGTGAATTTTTTTTAGGGGCATACCATACCCGATTGTATTAGTTTTTAACAATCTATTTAAACAGGTTTTCAAATAAAGTTTATGTCAAAATCCGTCATGACAAAAATTGTGAATGGCTCCTGGCGCTGGGTTAGGGTTCTTTACACAAACCGTGTCAACGGAACCCTATTAATAGCCACCCTGTCTTATCTACCTGTCCTACCTTTTAACAGCTGTATCTTTGGAACCGTAAGAGGCAGCCAATTGACTTTTTCACAGAACATGTAATTTTACGGCGGATTAACTAGGGCATAATAAGAAAGGCAAAAATTAAAAGATTTTTGACGCCTATACCTACACGGGGAAAAAACATATCGCTTCATAGTATTATTTTCTTAAACTAGTGTATTTTCGCGTGTTAATTTTTAATAATGATGGATTATTAGTTATTAGGTGTTTGTAAATGTGGATTAGTGTAGAAGTGATATAATGTGCTAAAAAGTTATTTTCATGTTGTTTAAAAAACGCCATAGAAGCATTTAACAACGTCTCTTCATTTTACACCCTTAATATGACAGAAAAATACGTAACACGAAGTGGTGTATGACTTATAGCTTTAGCCAGCTCAAAAATTGCAATTATTTTAAAGGATATTTGTCTTTGCTCTAGTCTAAAAACGGTATTACGTACAAGCGTAAATCTTGGTACGATTATAGTACAAAATCTAAAGTTTTATTTCAATGTGTAATATCGCGACAACCTAAGAAATTAGAAATAAGAAGGCTAAAATGTCAAAACAAATAAGCTTCAACATATGGTTTCCCATATTTACACGTGACTTTGTATTTTGCTTAATAATGCATTTAAGCATTTAATAATGAAACCGTCCTCCTGAAACTGTATTCACCAGTACAGTCGAAATTTCTTGTCCCAAATTAGTGCCACCACGGTCTCATTGAATTCGGAGGCTCCATTTGAAAACGTCTAATAGTGTTCCGCATTAGATCCTATTACCATGTTAAATACTTTGACGGCTGGTGTCTGACATGACGGCTGGATAATAGATAGCAACATCTCTATTATAGTCTAGCGCAAAAGCGAAGCAACGTGATGTGCTAAATTTGGTATAATTTTTTTTGTTATCATATGCTCTATTTTTCTTCACCTCTATAGTTAGATCATGTACCCCAAACACCACACAACCTCATTCATTTACAAATTCTAACTTACATACTCCCAAACATGACATTTTTGTATTAAAGGATAGCTGCTGCGGTGCTGTCTGACTTCGTACGTGTAGACTTTTATATAAACTTTCACCCCCTGTAGCTATTCCCTTATTTTAGCTTTTTTAACAGCCTATAAGTAAAATACCAGCTAAATTTCAGCTTTGTAAGTCAAGTAGTTTTCGGAGACTTTGCGATGAATCAGTGAGTGAATGCGTGAGTGGTATTTCGCTTATGTTTAGATTTTGTCATCATTTTGGGCCTACATTTTGCAAACAATTCCCACATTAGTGGTTTAATCGATTAGTTTTTTGAGTAGTTAGGTTATAATTTGTTTTTATCTGTACGCTATTTATTTTATTTACGTAAATAAACTTTTATTCATTCGTATGGGAATAATTATATAACATTAGGTACATTGTAAATTAACTTTGTCTATTATATAGGGTTATTGGCAACTAGCTAACATCCGTTCGCAGGCAGCTTCGCTACATTATACCCAACAACATTTAATTAGCAAGTGCCTTTATTAACTAAACAAAATACGCAAGCTAAAACTAACACTACAAAACCAATTAGACTGCCCATAGACCGCTGAAGGTCTAAGCACAATACAAATGCTCAAGCCCTGCTAGTTAGTAAGACATACCTTAAATTAGGGAATAAAGTTTTAGTTATGAAACAAAGCATTTTTGTTTTCTAAAGCTATAAAGAAAATAAACTACAATACAAGCTTTGCTAAGCAAAATAAACGTTCTGTGGACCATACCTACCTATTTGCTACCTCAAGATATATATTCGTGAACCGTAAAAATATTATTATTTCTTACTATATCAAGAATGTTGTTGTGGTTTTTGTATCGATAAAATAAAAAATATATTTGTTTATTTCCATCTGCAATTATGATGGGATTTCCCACCGGCAACTTCAGGAGCCAAGGATTTTCGTTGTCATTTTCCTTACTTAGATTATAATTTAACAGTATTAAAAAAAAACGCAAAAAAAAAAACATCCATGGAAGGCATAGAAAAATTAAACTGCACCTAGCCTAAACAGCTGGGTTTAGAAGCAGGAAATTTTTCATAAGTGACACAAGGAACTAAAGGTTTTTAAAAATTGGTTTGGTTGGGTTTTTGAATTTGGGTTATTAGGTTTTGGATTTTGAGGTTTGCTTAAAACGGTTAAATAAGGAATAACGATACTCTTACAAACATTCACCCCCTCTTTACTTCTTTAAGGAAATGAAGTTAAAAAAAAAACTATTAGATTTTACTTATAAAACGAAGTCGAATTTCCACGTTTTTCACAAAAAATAATAATACTATAATACAACTAACTTTTGTCTATTATTAACTTTTGTTTCTAATTTAAAAAAGTATAAGCTTTCATAAATTGGTCATCCCTTATCTATTTTATTTTAGGCTATTAGTAATTTTCTTAAATTCTTTCCTAATGAACACCCATTGCTATACGAGATGACTGGTGAGACAGTGGAAATATTCGGAGAAATCATTGTACTCATCATTATAAACAACTTTTAGTATAGGACCTTGAAATCGAGAAAAAAACAGCTGTTTCATACAATTCGTCGAGTGTCAATGAACTTTTTGTATGGAACAGCTGATTTTTTCCCGCGATTTCAGGGTTGGTCTCATAGTACGAGTTGTTCATAATGATGAGTACAATGATATCCTCAAATATATCCACTGTCTCACCAGCCACCCAGTATAAGGAAGGCTTGTGCAAAATTTCATGGCCAGCGGTTTAAGCTGTGCGTTGTCTGTCAATGAATGAATTTAAGATTTTTATTAAATAGTTTTCCTCAATAAGAATTAAATTTTCTAGTGTTTTCCCAGACTTTTGTTTACTCAGGCTTTTTGATCGGTAAAATTCCTCAGCAGGAAAATTTAAGGATTCGATTATATATTTATTCTTGGTCTTGCTTTTGTTGACAAGCTGAAGGACGATCGAATTGGTGCCTTTCAATTTGAAATAACTATAAGTAGACAACTTATGAATACAGATTAATTATTTAACAAACATGATTATAATGTACAGCACGGACCGGACAGACGACCTAAAAGAGACCGCAGGAAAACGCTGGATGCAGGCCGCTTCCAACCGGCCCTTTTGGAAATGGATGGGGGAGGCCTATGTCTAGCAGTGGACGTCCTATGGCTGAAATGATGATGATAGTTATAATGTTGGTGACCAAGAAAATATAATACGTGTATATATATATTTATATCAATCATGAGTTGCTTTATATTTGCGTTAGATTTGTAACATACAAAGAAATGTTTTAAAGTTAACAACTCACGGACATCGGCTGTTTTGTTTATGAAAGTTATGGTCGCAAGTATGACCTATATAGGTACAATGACAAGAGTCTATGGTTCGTGGCTATGCCTATAACTCGGCAGATAAAAAAAAAACTTGATATTAATTTTATTTTAACACTTTATATTTTTAAAATATATGTTGTGTTTTTGTCTTCACTTTATCTCAAAACTTAATTTTAATATGAAATTTAATATTTTTTAAAGTTAGAAACGTGCGTCGCGTGACTCTGGAATTGTGTATAATATTGCAAATGCAATGTCTAGACTCCAAGAAAGTAAGTATTATGTTTGGATGCCGATTGTCGTGAGATTTATAATACCTACTCTGTTTCCCTATACTGGAGTTCATCCCTGTACACTGTACACAGGCCTATCTCTAGAATTTGTATGAACTTTTTTTTTTCCTTGTTTTTGTAAGCACGCAGTGAATATGAGCATCAAGTCAAACCAACCGTGTTTTTTTTATCCTTGTTTTTGTAAGCATGCAGTGAATATGAGCATCAAGTCAAACCAACGGTGTTTTTTTATCCTTGTTTTTGTAAGCACGCAGTGAATATGAGCATCAAGTCAAACCAACCGTGTTTTTTTTATCCTTGTTTTTGTAAGCATGCAGTGAATATGAGCATCAAGTCAAACCAACGGTGTTTTTTTATCCTTGTTTTTGTAAGCACGCAGTGAATATGAGCATCAAGTCAAACCAACCGTGTTTTTTTTATCCTTGTTTTTGTAAGCATGCAGTGTATATGAGCATCAAGTCAAACCAACGGTGTTTTTTTATCCTTGTTTTTGTAAGCACGCAGTGAATATGAGCATCAAGTCAAACCAAACGTGTTTTTTGGAGCAACATAAGACTCTAATTTGTATGTTGTAATTTTAATTTTTTTAAAGTTTCAACTGTTGTAATTATATATAATTTCACATTTATTTAAAAGATTATAAACAAATTAATTTGTTATCACCAACTATATACTAAAGTAACTAAATAAATACCTAACTATAATTTTTTAATTGTAAAATAGGCTTGCGCTCTGCCGCCAACTCGCCTGATGTTAAGCGATGATGTGGCCTACGATGGATCACGCTTGCCTAGAAGAAACCGATTCACTCTTGACTGAAGACACCCAGATTGTTAACTATCGGGGAACACCCATTCAGGCAGCATAAAATAAAATTTAACTAAATACCTATCTTGACCTATCTAAAACTAAAGATAAATCACTGTCTTCGGGTAAGGTCCCTAAAATGCTAGTGACATTACCATGTTGAATGGTCAAACTTATTCTTTGGCCTAAGTGCCCAGTGCAACTCTTTGCTCAACTGTATTGTTTTGTTACGTGTTAAGAAAATTCATTGAATTGAATTCTTTCTTGTGTGCCATCTGTCTCGAGATCCTATGCTAATCGGGTCCAGATACAACTGGTGTTAACAGTTTCTTTAACATAGACATTAAGGCATCTAGATTCGCTCCATGTGCTATGTGTACATAGACCATGGACTTAAATGTTGGAGACGCGTGGTATAGATGCATAGAAGCGCCGAGTACCTACTCGACTTTTTTCCATCAAACTACGATTTTTTTTATAATGCTTCGTTAAATGCAGGCTCAATTGCTAGTCTTACTCTTAGTCTCTCTCAGGCTCATTAAGAGCAGTATTTCAATAGAAACAATTTATCACACAAATTGACTCTCGATTTGAAAAATGAACACTAAAAATTTTATATTTTACGCGAGGCCTCAAGACTAATGGATGTGTTTTATCGGTTATAGTATGAAGGTGAAGATTATGAGCACAATTTGTCATCTGCAGATGAAAGATCTTTTTTAATACATCCCGTCGTAATACAATTCAAGAGGAACCGTTTCCTTCCTGTACTTTCAGATAGGCCAAAAAGCGAGCTTCTTGCTAGTGAGTTTTCATTCTAACACAAGGCCTGTTCGTGTGTCCATGCATAAGACTATGACCTAGAGCCCGCTGTGTGAGGCGCTTTTACTAACCTATCTCAACAAGTGTGAACCTGACAGAGCGATTCTGTAACGATCAGAGCAAAAGATCCTTTCACGCGTAGAAATGCAATTGAAATTCGGTTAACATTAACTATACGGTTGGTTAAAAGTTTTTTTTTTGTAATAAGATAGTTTGAGAAATAGGAACACGTACTTCAAAACACAACCCTCCTTCGTTGTAAATGAAAATAATTGGACTCGTTTGGCATTAAGCCATAAAATCCTGCACGCGCATTTCAAGTGTCTAGGTACAATAAGCATTTATGAAGTGCGAAAGCTTCGCTGTGCGTGCTAAAATTATCTTTTTTGCGATGTGTTAAATGTCATGTGAGGAGTGAGTACCTGTACTATATACTTATTATGTGCCTATACTTATGTGCTAAATAATATTTTAGCATAGATTTTATTACTGTTAGGCCTAATTTCACATTTACACGTGAAATAGTCAAATCACGATGACAAAATAAACATTCGGATAAGTAAAAATATTTGCATATTAGGTACCAATTACAGTTTACACTGCTAATGAACTGTATTATGTTTTACATTGGACTAAGCTTATACCTTTTTAATGGTTAAAAGGCTAGGCGTTTGACCACAGCTCACCCGATGTAAGTGACGATGCGGTCTAAGTGATTAAAGAACGGCCAATTTAATAGATGACATTGGACATTTCATCAAAAATCATCAACGTAACCTTGTTTTAGAACTGAACAATTGCTTAACTTTATTCAGTAAAAAAAAATGTAATAATGACAAAAGAAGGCAATTTTAAGATTTATTTAGATAAATAAACAATATTCTGACAGATGTAAAATGTGATCTATTAAATTGGCCCTACAATAATTACATTTGATGATATTCGTCAAATCCAATCACAATTTTTTTTAAACACTGTTTTAAACTATCACGGTTGTTCACTAAAGTTATATGATTATTTACGGGAAAAGACTAAGAAAGAGGGTAGACCGTTTTGTCTGTACCTAACTTTGAACTTTTTACCAACCACCCGCATTCTTCAGTCTTCCCGTGAACATGGTGCAAGTAACTGCGCCGAAATATTGGGAGCTCCTTCCACAACCTTACCACAGTAAATATCCCGTAAATAATCATATAACAATTTATTTATTTATTGCCTTTATTTTCATTATAATTATTTTAGCTCTGGCAGCTGCAGTAAATTCTGATTACTTTTGCTATGGTTTTCAACGTAAGATTATACCTAGCTAGATTAGAAGATGCTATAAAATTAAATATTAAAAGAAAATATTTTCATTCGGCTTTTTACAGTTATATAGCAAAAATTGCTAAACCCGTTGGAAGTGAACTTAAGTATGTATATCTATTTTATATAATACTAGATGCGCCTCGCGGCTTTGCTCGCGTGAAAATTGATTTGCCGCAAGTGGAAAACAATAACAGTAAAAAAAATAGGCTATGTGTTATTCCAGAACCTATACTATCCACTACGTTTCACATACACAAACTTTCGCATTTATAATTCTAGTTAGGTAGTAATTGATCTCAATATGTATGTGAAGTGAACAGCGACTGCTTTCTTAATTCGATATATATATATAATAGGTCGGGGAAAAAGTCTTTTCGTATTTTGTATGTATAAAGTTGTAGTAAAAATCTCATGGGTTGTACTGTTTGTATCTGGCTGGTTTTGATACCATTAAAAATATGACATTTTAAAAAAGGAATATAAAAAGTAAAAAGCAATTTTCCGCCATTTTTCAATTGTTTTTTTGTTCGATAAAATGAGTGAATCTAACGAAGAAATTCGATATATTGTGAAATTTTATAACAAAAAACTGAAAAATGCGACACAAGCCGCGAATAAAATTTGTGACGTTTATGGACCTAATGCAGTGTCATCAAGAGTAGCACAATGTTGGTTCAAGCGTTTTCAGTCCGGGAATTTTGATGCCAAAGATGCAGCTCGCTCTGGTCGCCCTGTTACGGATAAAGTCGATGCCATTTCTGAAAAAGTGGACCAAGATCGGCATATTAGTAGTTACGACGTAGCTGAAGACCTGGGGATTGACCACAAAACAGTTTTGACCCATTTGAAAATAACTGGGTATACAAAAAAACTCGATATTTGGGTGCCACACCAGCTCACTGAAAGAAACCAAATGAATCGTGTACTCATTTGCGATTCTCTATTGAAACGTAAAGAAACCGAACCGTTTTTGAAAAGATTGATCACTGGTGATGCAAAATGGATCACCTACGACAAGAATGTGCGCAAACGATCATGGTTAAAGGGCAGTGAAGCACCACAGACTGTAGCGAAACCCAGATTAACACGTAATAAGGTGATGCTGTGTGTATGATGGGATTGGAAGGGCATCGTTCATTATGAGCATTTACCGCCGGGCAAAACCATCGATTCGGATCTCTACTGCCAACAGCAGATGAGACTCAAACAAGAAATTGAGAAAAAACGGCCGGAATTGATCAACATAAAGAGTGTGGTCTTTCATCATAATAACGCCAGACCGCACACATCTTTGGCCACTCAGCAAAAATTTAGAGAGCTTGGTTAGGAAGTGTTAATGCATCCACCACATAGCCCTGACCTTGCACCCTCAGATTTCCACCTGTTTCGATCTCTTCAGAATTCTTTGGGTAGTGTTAGATTAACATCAAGAGAGGACTGTCAAAACTACTTGTTGCATTTTATTGATCAGAATTCCCAAAATTTCTACAGCAACGGGGTCATGTCACTACCTAAAAGATGGCAACAAGTTATCGAACAAACTGGTACATATATATTATAATTAAATGTAATTAAACTTGAAAAAAATATGTCTTGAATTTGTTTATAAAATACGAAGAAACTTTTTCCCCGACCTTATATATATATATACCATAGGTATGTTTAAGAAAAAGTTTTCTATAAATGTGCGGTTTAGTCTTTGTTTTTTTTCCAAAAAATATTAATAATTGTTTGTTGTAAAAAATAAATAACCTAAAATTATAAAATAATATGTTTAAATATGATATACTTACTATAGTAATGGGCTGGAACCATAATCACATCAATTCTGTTGTACTATTCTCTCTAAACTAAACCAATTTGACAAGACTGAAATGATTGGCGTCTCTTTTCATTTTAATACGTCAAAAAAGAATGGCAACATTTTGAGAGATGTCCAATTCAGTTTAGTTTACAAAATGGCACATCAGAATCGACGTCACTGTCGCTTTGTTATAAACTGATATTCTAAAACACTCACCATTAGTAAAAAATCTAGCGGTGAAAACATTGTTTACATTTTTCCCTGCATCATCACGCTACGTACTTTAAAGTTTTCCTTATTTGATTTTGTTTGTTTAGTGTTATATTACAGATCTAACCCTAACAAATTTCAAACGATATTACTGTGATTCATAATTTGATTATAGGCAAGTATATAATCTGAATCATCTACCCCTTTGATATTTTTACAGCTTTTATTGTACCTACTAGATGCAACGTTGAAGCGGAAATGCATTAGAGATGCGTCAAAGAAACAGCTTTGAAGATGAAATTCCGCAATGTAATGCCTGATTCAATCAACTATCTGATATGATGGTTTTTCTGGGTTAGCGTATAAGCATTGCCATTCAATGTAGTAATGCCGCTAGCATGCTGGGCACACTGCCAATTGGTAATGGGCTTGACCATTTCGACTATCTCTAGACCTTCAACGGTGTATCGGTAATCGAACTGTTTTTGTTTTAGGCTAGGTAATTTAGGTATTTAGTATAAGTTGGCTTGTATTTTGGTTAGTTAACGAAGCCACTTGCTCGAAAAAAAAAGCATACCAAATCATCTACTTCAATATAAGAAAATATCGGTGGCAGAAGTATTCTACGCTTATTTAAAACAAAATCCTAACCAAAAGGGTTGATAAGACCAAGTATGATCAAGTCATACTTGATAACAATTATCCACATTATTTGTCCTTATAAAAAAAAGGTTATGTTTTATTCTATTTTAGTTTAGTTCAATTTTAGTGCTATTCAAGAGCAGAAATGTTTATAAGTCCATGCCGAGTTTACATATTATTGGAATATTACATAGGTATTACCGCATGTATTATGCCATTTTTGTAAGAAACATTGGATCATACTTTTGGTAAACCAACATAAAAAAAACTTTGTGCTGTCTCGTTTTTCGCGTGACAATGTCCGTCAGCGGACTGTCTATTCAATTTTGACCTGTAAACTTAGAATATTGAATATTCTAAGCCTGCAAACCTTCCTGCAAACATAATTTTACTGACGGAGACATTTGAATATTCGGTGTTTTCAACCTCTGTATCCCAAAATCAAATTAAAAATATTTTACACATTGTGATGTTAAAATGAAGTGTATTCAAGCAATATGCGTATATGGGCACACAACCGCAGATTATGTCAATAGGGTACAGCAGGGTTGTGCCTCCGCACCTGCGTTGTTCGCCGCTGCCAATATAGATCGTATTGCGATTGCCTCTTGCATGTAACAGCACTTACAAACTTAATATAGGTTGGCGATATAAGGCTTTATTAGTTTGTTTTTACTTCGATTTTTATTATTATTTATCTGAAATCTGAGCACATTCTATGACATGGATGTCAGCTTCCTCTCACTAGTGTAAGTATGAGAATAATAAGTATAATAGAAGCAAGATATGTGCAAAGAAATAAAAAGTTCCAATCTAGAACTTTATTCATATTTGTCATAAGTAGCGGCATGAGAACTTTTTTGCACAACTTATAAAACAGAAAATTAACTAAAACTTAAAATACTAACTAGAAACTAAAACTTTCTTGTATAGCAAAGCTGTAAAAAATCTGAAAAAGGCTCAAATGACAGGTAATTTTATTATTTAACTTGTTTTTTATTAGATTGTTTATTTTTCTGAATAGGTGCCGACTTTTTATAGCATTACATAAAAAACCTTTATGCTAGGTTTGACCGATATTACCGGATTTATAAGCTCTAAGCAAAGATGCCGAAATGAAAAATTTATCGCTAGACCCTAGACTAGACTGGTAAACACATAAGCTGTCAAGAGAATCTATTACCTATCCACACTGCCTTCCTCGAAATGGTTTATTAGTTATATATAGGAACTTTGTATTAGGTACTATAGACAAGGGACAAAATTATAAAAATACGTATTTCGCTAACGGTCTGTAGTTTTTTCACGTGGCAAAATATGTCAATATAAAAGTAAAAAAGTGTTTTAACGTCATTTCACAAGACAACACGACGGACGTTTTTATACAACAAGTAAAAGAAACGCTTTGCGATATTATTTTATTTGCCCAAGGAAAATCTCAAGGAAGCCAAGACATTGTGCTACTTTTGAAAGATTGTTGAACTTAGAGAATATATGTCAAAAACTTGAAGAATTTCTGGGGTTTACGGTGCATTGAAATAGCTCTACGAAGGTTAAGTATCAAATTTAAATAACTGGAACATAATTTAGTAACTTCAAAGATATTGTACGCGTGATAAACTTTTCCGTGCGTTTTACTTTAAAAATAGATTCTTTATAGTCATAGTGCTTGTAATAATAACATAATAAATTATATGTATACTGTTCATAGACAAAATTCTGTTTTAAATTAAAATTTGTATCCACTTAAATACCTAACACAGAACAAACCCTAATGTTGGGTTATATACTTGTTTACGTTTAGAGTTAAGTTTAGAGTCAAGTAGTACCCACGAAGTTAGTATAATACAGGCTTCGAAACAATGCTAACTAAACGGCATATTTACCTAGTTAACGGTTTCCTTAGAAGTAATTTTATTTGTAAAAATAACCCGGTTATTTTTTACCTAAGCAGAAAAGCATATTTTACATTGTTAGAGCGATGCATCTTCGACAATACACAAAGGCACAAAAATATATACAGTATAAATACAAAACATAAAATATTAATGATGTATTGCACATGCGAGAACGTCATACCAATTGATATCGTCATTGTTTATTGAAATTCAATTTTATACGCCACAGAATTGGTTTCATGATCTGAATCAGACCTAACTAAAGTTTTATATTCATAGAACAATGAATTTTCAGGTACAGATTAATTTCTAGTAAGCAGTTCATTGCTTTGTTACATTCATGCTAATGAAAACAAATGCGAATTATTATTTGAGTTACCTATTTGTTCCCTTATTTTTCTTTTTCAATTGCAATGCATTGTTAGACCTGCAGTTACGTTAACCAAAAATTGCCTAAATCCCGAGCGCATACAGACATTTACAACATTTACAAGCTTGACACTGAAACTTAGATCTATCTACGAACGTGACAAAATCCGCTTTCCGTCATTTTTCTTTTTGACACGAACCAATTAACTTTTTAACCAGAAAAAAATTACAAAAATGATATCACTGCACACGCGTTGCACTTTGGGTTATAGTCGGTAGCTTCTTTCGCGGGCGTGTGAAGCTTTTATGTGTCGTGTGTAGCGCGGCATGTCATCTCGCGTGGCGCGGCGTTGTGGGACTGCACTGCAAAGACGGCCGCGGCCCGAGTCGCGGCCCGCGCGTTGCGGCCCATGCGCAAAACACACTTCTTCATCTCTGCTATCACTCCATAACCCTCATGGTCAATGGCATGAGACATTTAGTAAACATGCGTAATAGCTCCAGTTGACGGCTGGTTCCTGCTCACGATCTGTCCTTAACCGGCATCGCTAACGCCTCTTTTACAAGTTCAAACAATTGTCTTAACGCGGGGAAACTGTTTTAAATTGGAAAATAGGTTTAAGGTTACTGAAATCGACAGCAGAAACCTTGTCGCGTCAATACGAATTTAGTTTATTGAGGAAGTTATACTAAAAACTAGTCGTTTCAATGGAATATAATTTCATTATGTAATTTATATTTTCGTGAGATTGTATCGTACGATTCTTTTGTTTTTCTTACGTAACGTAATCAATTTTAATTTAGCTACTTACATCTTTGAAAATGTTCATTTTCAACGCATCGTGTAATTTGTCGTAAGCATGATGATACAAATTGCAACTATTCGCAACATTATAGAATCTACAAAGTTCTGTTATCTCAGCCCCTATGGCATTTAAGACAAAGTTTACTTTTCACACTTTAGTTTACTAAAACTGCATAACCGTATAACCGTAGCCGAAGAAACAAAATACACCACTTACCCATATAAAATTACCCATTGTTATTTAGTCACCGTTGAAATTTTTTTGTGAATCTAATCTTAATGATTAATTATTTATTTATTACTTACGAGAGTAGGTAGAACATTATATTGTGGTTTTATTATTAAATTAAGTTCAACTACTTCTGTTAGGTTCATAGTTTCACATGCAAGTA
The DNA here is from genome assembly GCA_949125355.1 of Agriopis leucophaearia. Taxonomy (NCBI): domain Eukaryota; kingdom Metazoa; phylum Arthropoda; class Insecta; order Lepidoptera; family Geometridae; genus Agriopis; species Agriopis leucophaearia. The sequence goes on from OX421278.1 coordinate 10,018,053, forward strand.
GGTGTAGTAAATATATAGGCTCGTAGAAAATCACCGATCACGTGATCCATTTTGTATCTCGCGAACTCATATTCTACAAGTTGTTCACTTTGATGGGTAGATTGACCCTTTATAAATGCATAGACAAATATTAAAAAAATTATAAACACGCAAGTGTGTTTGTTTGTTCCTCTTTCACGCAGCAACAAGGCAACCACAGAAAATATTTTATTGTTTCTCTTTTCTGTGACAGCAACGGAATTGATTTTTGCACAGTGATTAGAAAGCTGGAAAGTGACATAGATCTCAGAAATAAAAATCGGATCCTGAGAGAAAATCCACGGATGAAAAAACCTATATACGCTTTTTGTATGTATTATTGGAGCTAATCACTTGATGGTTTGTTATACATTGCACGCTGGTTATAATCTCGCCTACATGGTTTCCCGAGAGCTTTTACTGCTCTCATAAACGTGTTGCCTATCTCTGGTCTCTTTTCTTCTTCTCGAGTAAGGGCGAGACAATATAGCTGAATATTTCAGCAGCAGAACGGAGTGGCGTCAACTGTGCAAATTTAATGTCGGCAGAGCTTAATTGTTTCAGGGAATGGCTCCTACATCCGTTTGGCGTATCGGTTGGACGCCTACTAACTCTTTCGTAGCGTCTTTAAAGTTCGGGTGAAAGTTGTGAATTGACGTTAGGAGGTACCAGAAATTGAACACTTATTTATATTGTAAGCTAGCAGTACCCCGTGGTTTTACCTGCTATCCTATAGGACCTGTATATTTATTTTTAGGACGAAAGATTCAGGTTGGTTGTTTGGTTAGTTCAGGCATACACACACTCACACACATCATCAGAGTAAACGTCTGCTGAACAAAGGCCTCCCTCTTAGAGAGGGGTGTTGCCACAATCCCCATGCGTATCAGGCGGCTTGGGGATCGCTTAGGTTCGCCGTGTACTAATGAGACGCTGTTGCCCATCCTCCGGTACTTTTGTTCGCAGTTTTAGGACATACCCGGGTTCCTTTGTGTATCCAGGGTAAAAGCTTTCATACGAAATTTTATTTAAAACTGTTACTGAATGAAGAAAAACTTCCAAACTACAATATTATTGTTATAATTTTCCAGAAATAGGTAGTCAAAGTTTTTATGTAGATATTTATCTACATAAAAGCGAGATACCTCTCAATCATTCACTGACTCATCACGAATTCTAGAAAACTACTTAACGCCAAAACTGATATTAAAATTTTACAGGTACCTAGATGTCATATTGAGTGTAGACATCCGCTAAGAAAGGGTTTTACGACAGAGATGAAGTAAGGGGGGGGGTCCATTAATCATGTGATGTTTTTTTAGCATTTTTACCCCCCCCCTCCCCCCCTTAAAGGGGGTCAAATAGACATTAAGTGTTTATATGAAAGTCAACGCGTACGTAGTCGTGAGTAATAGCTAGCTTCATAAATACAGCGATACGCATATATAATAAGCCGAGGTCATTGTACTCATAATTATGAACAACTTTTACTATGGGACCAAAATTAATCACGAGAAAAATTTCAGCTGTTTCATAGAAAATGTCATTGAAACTCGAAAAAATGTGTGGGCAAATTTTTTTTTTTCAATTGCAATATTTTGCAATTTCATGGTTGGTCCCATTTTAATGAAAGCGCGTTGAAAAGAAAGACAAGTCGGAAAGTAAGTACGATTTTGGGTTTATTACGAAGAGAACATAATAATTTTGTTAGCTTGTTACTTCGTCAAATTCACTGAATCAGCAGCAAAAAACATAGATTGGCAAATAGGAAGTTACGTTGTTACAATGATCAGATCTTGAGAAATCATTGCAGATTCATATTGCAGTGTTTGTTGCGAAAATGTTTCGGACAAATTGTATTGGGACTTGAGTATTTCTACGCTGCAAACTCTATGGGAAATGAAAGTGTGACTAATAACTGTGGTTAAAGCACGAGCATACTGGGTTCCTTCAAACGATGGTACTACGCCGAAAGGAGGTTATCATCATCATCGAGAACTACTTTTAATGTGGGCCAGCCCCGAAATCAGGCAAAAAAATATCAGCTGATCCAAGACTGTTTCTTACGTTTCATTGAGTATGAATGCAATTATTCTATGAAACAGTTGATTTTATTGTCGCGTATTGTATAGTTCCATTAAAAGTTCATATTATTGACGAGTACAATGGCCTCCTTTCGCCTTAGTATCACACTTCGGTGTAATCCTGGTATTCTATGAATTCATTGGTAATGCGCGTAGATAAAATTACAATGTTTCACATCAATCTATTATCAAGTATGGAAGTAGATCTATATAGTTCATTGAATCAGGCGTTACTAGGTCGTTTGCTTTTGGTGTTTTTATGTTTTGTTTAATTTCTGTAAGTGATTTATTTATTTCAGATTTAATTATTTTTGTTTCAGGTTAGGTTAAATAATAATAATTGTACCCCGATTCCATGGTGGTGATTGGCCTTGCCATAGAGTAGGTCACCACAAGTGACTACCACAAAGCTAGCTTGACTCCTAACACACCTATCGGCACTCGATAAGCTAGGCATTTGACCAAATCTTGATCACCTTACTATTTTATTTATTAATAATAGGCTCGCGTTTGACCACCACCTATCCTGATGTTAAGCGAATATGCGGTCTACGATAGAGCACATTCGCCTAGAAAAATCTGATTCAATTACGATTTCAAGACACCCAGATAGCAACTATCGGGGAATACCCATCATCTTCTTGTGTTGTGTTGCAGCAGAGTAGCTCTCCTATAATTATAACAATAGTAACCGATAAACTAGAGCCTAGTTTATCGTCTAGCTGCTAGACGTTAGACCATTATATTTCTATCGTAAACTGACCTAGCAGTAGAGTCTCGTCGTCGAGGGCGGTGACGAGCGAGTCGGTGCAGCAGGTGTTGGTGTTGTCGATGGAGATGCGCACCGAGGCGCAGTCCGCCGGCGAGTGCGGCAGCTGCTCGGCCGAGTGCGCCGCCACGCGCCCGTTGGCAAGCCGCAGCGACGCCGTGCGCCCGCCCGCGCCTGTCGCCGCGCCGCCTCCACCATCCTCGCATCTACCAACAAACAAAACATCTTATGAGCAATCTAACCACCTACATATTCATATAATGGTTTGTTGAGGTTTTCCTCTATTCGAGCTCTAGGCTCGGTTTACTGAGCTCCCGCCCCGAGACCCTCAGGGAAAGGGTGGCTATCTTTATATATCTATATATATAGATAGGTGTATATCTATATTATATTTATTATATATCTTTATATTATCTATATTATAATATATATCATTTGGTAGTATTTATTTAATGGTATCACTAAAACTGTTTTAGTATCCCCCGTCGTTTATGTTACGTAAATTCTTTCCAATAGTTGCCTGGAAGAGCGCTTTTAGCGATAAGGCCGCCACTTGTGGCACTAGCTCGTAAGTGTTTTCTATCTGTATGTAATTTTTATTTCTGGTGTACACAATAAAGAGTTTCTATCTATCTGTCTAACCTGTTTTATTTTATTTTATTCACAATTTAATAAACACAAACGCAAAAAAAAAACTACAAAAAATTTCAAACGTGAATCACTTGATCTTTTGGAGGACGATTACAATTTGATACCACCAATCCCCATACAAAATTAAGACTGAAACCTGACCTGAATTTAAGGCCCTGTTTTCCGACTCTTAGCAATTTTGGCCATTCTAGTTTAAGTTTTCTACTTACATGGTTAGCTTAAAATTATAATAATGGTGTCATATCAAAATTTAACGTTTTATCTAGGAAACCGCAAAGAACGAAACACGATTAATGAAATTTACCTTGATAGAAAAAATAATTAAATTAACACCGATTTGAGCGTTTCTCCCTGTTTCTTTGGATTCATTCAAATAGGTATTTATTAAATGATGTTTACGATATCTTAATATACAGATTTCATAATTATGGATAGAACCGCAAAGGTATACTACATTATACATTACACCTATATACTTTTCGAAAAATATGAGAAACACCACGAAAATATAAGTAGGTAGTGAAACGCACGACTTGGCGTATGGTTTTGATTCACTAAATGCGATATTAAGCCTTATGGTAATCTGTAGTAAGAAGCGATGTTTGAAATTTGGAAAAAACTCGCCTAAAGAGAGTAAAGAATCTACGATGCTTGGTGAGGCTGGAAGTGTTCATGCAAAAACGTGCAGTGCAAACATAAGGTGGAGAATCCACGTTCGGCTTGGCATCAGCGTCATCGTCAGCTTGTATTGACCCACTGCTGGGTACAGGTCACCTCTTCTCTGTGCCATCCCATCCTTTGCAGTTCAGTTCATAATTGTGTTTAATCCGGCAAAATTGATCTTGTACGCGTAGACTGATAGAAAATTGTGTCAAAATCGTGATTAATGATGACTAAGGATACTGACTGTACTAATGCCAAATATAACATAAATCCTACATTTAAGATATTTATTATGACTATCTGCGCCCCGCGGTTTCAACCGCGTCGACATTCCCTCAGCAATCACACATTTTTCCGGGACATAAAGTCTTAATATCTCTTGACATAAGTCTTATGTCACTCCGGTCCTCAACAATCTCTATGCATATTAAAACACTTGATCCGTTGCTTGTGTCAGCGTGAAAGAAAAACAGATAAGCCAAAAAACAAACACATTTTCGCATCTAAAATAGTAGGTGGTTTTATAATGGTTGATTGGAAGCGCCGGCTCAAAAAACTGTGCCAAAAGCTCATGCAATTTTAAATCGCTAATGCAGTGTGCCGTGTAAATTTTGTATATACCTGGCTGTGGGTATAGAGCCAGGTTATGTAGGATTGCATTTACTAAAACCCCCTCGGTGGTCTGTCTCTGTGATTGTGCCTTAAAACTCTCTGTAATCAGTTGGCTGGGTGAATGAAGATCAACTAACACTAAATTACTGTTGCAACGTAAAAAAACGCGGCATGCTAGGTTTCATACAATTTGACTTGCTATAGATCTATATTTGTGGAAATGATACTACCAATATAGGTCGCACATTTCAAACTGAAGATAACATTAAGTCGTCCTTGAAAACTACATTTACCCGTAAAATAGAGAGCACCTGAGATTCGACCACAAATGTTTGCGAGCAGCAGCTAAAGTTATTGCTCTAAGTTTTAACATCTTACCGAGACCGAGTGAGTTAAGTACCAAGTGTTACTTTCGTAATATTGACTAATTTCCTAATACTGTTTTAAACTATCACGGTTGTTTAATACAGTTATATATATGATTATTAACGGCATATTACCGTGGTAGGGTTGTGGATAGAGCTCCCGATATTTCGGCGTATATAGTCACATGCACCATGTTCATAGGCAGACTGAAGAATGTCGGTCGAATGGTTGTGAAAATGTGTAATGGTTGGTCAAACAGTTCAAACTTAGGTGCAGACAAAACGAACTACCCTCTTTCTTAGTCTTTTGCTACGGTTATAGCTGGAACGTGAACTTGAACCTAAGCCCGACAAAACACTCTCTGTATCACTGTGTATAGTATTTTAATAATAATAATAAATAATAAAAACGTTTATTGATATTCATTAAAGGCCTATAGGTACATAAGGATCTTAAAAGGTAGTTATATGTATACAAATGTTGTGAAAGAGAGGTGGAAATAAACAATTATGTACCTTAGTGGAACACTGTCCGCCACACTAGGATAACCTGCGTCGTGAGGTCACAGTTTTCAACTCTGGGCATGATTGTCTTCCCCGCAGAACTAGGTTTTTTGAACACATTTTGAACGCGTTTTTTTAAGGCAACCTAATACTGGGTTCTCCGCACTGGCGAGTTGAAAACCATCACCTCGATTGAAATTCTGTCATTTCGAGATCTCAATAGTCCATCCACAACCCTAACCCGGTAGATAAATATCCCATTAATAATCATATAACTGTAATTTAAAATGTTATGTGTAACTCTAAATGAGAGTAAAAATTTAAACGACTATAAAAAATAACCATTACCTTATCTTGAAAAATCACTGTTTAGGAGTGTTATACTCCTAAATATGTGTGATTTTTCAAAAAGTCTCTTTGACCCTGAGTTTGTGTATTCTGAGCCATCTTCAATGCTTGCAAAGCAAACGACCAGTAAAACAGAAAATAAAAAATATCTAAATATTCTCAGCAAGGTCTGCATTCTGCAAGTAAATTAGTATATTTTTGTAAATTGGCATGTTTTTTCCATAAATATGCAGATTTGGAATTACAAAACCATACAATTTCGACCGTCTTGATCTTTGTGTTCGTTTGCTTAGTTTCGTATGGAATTTAAAAAGATGCGTCATGGAACCAATTGAGTCTGCAAAACGAGGGCAAGCTGAATAAGACACCTACTCGTAAGTACCAAATCTTATCCCTCTTTAAAGTACGCGAATGATACAAGTTTTACTCAAAATTTCTATGGTTTTATTATTTTTCTTTTCCTTCACTTTAGCTCTACTCTATACCAGCGGAATAAGGACAACAAATGAACTGGATTATGTATTTTAGATAAAACCTAATGGGAATAACTGAAAATAAGTATACGTAGATACGATGTTTTTTTACACAACAAAGTTATGTACATATTTGGAATAATAAAAACTTAAAACTACTTAAAAGTCCCCAAAAACCTAAAACTGCGCGTCAAAGCCAAGTCTCGAGCGGTACCGTGTGTAATATTACACGAACCATTTGGAGTCACTTCTGTCTTCATTACTCAAAAACTATTTCACATAAACATGTCAATTTTGGCATATATATTGAGACTTGCGATCAATTTTACCTACATCGATTTCGGATATTTTTCTCAGTATTAGTATATATGGATCCTAAGTATATTCGTATATATGATCTCATGCATGATGGATCAAATACGTATCAGAGTGAAACACAATATCCTATGTCTTTTCGAGGAATATTTATTTCTTAGTCATCATTGAAAATGTAACAATAGTAAGGAGGCTAACATTACAGGGTATTTACCAATTACTATCAGTTCAGTAAAACCAATAGTTAGGTATATTGGTATGTGGTAATCATCTACTTACAGTAATATTATAAAATTGCCTTATTTACTTACTATCTGTCACACCCAGTTACTATCACAGTCAGTAACTAAGGCTTGATTGCACCACAGTAGTAGTTAATGTTAAGGTTTATGACAAATTTGGCAATAACAATAATAACGCTCACTTTAGCTGCAGATTCACTAGCATAGTTAAAGTTATCAGGGTTGCAAGTCAAATGAGACCTTATTTACACCAGATGCATAGCTGGTGCTAATGCTAATTATATTTTATGCATCTGACAGATATTTAACATAAAGAATAACACTAACCAGCGAAGCGTGGGCAGGTACGGTTAGAAGGTGCTTTTTTTGCCAAACCAGTACTTTAAATGTCGATGTTTGTTAAAGCTAAAATAAGATGGTGCAACCTACCCTTAATGTCAGTTGTTTGTATTGTCTATCAATCGTTTGTCATCATTTCTGTAAATAAATATGGAACAATAAAGTACCTAAGAAGTTACCCCTCCTTTTTTGAAGTCAGTTAAGAATGATGAACCCTAACGCGCCGAGATAGGGTTTGCGGTCGCGTCATTTTGCAAACTGCACCTATTCGGGCTCGCATTTAGAGTTAGCCGTGAGGCCCCTGGTAGGTACTTCGAATCACCACTCCAGAGAACTATTTAGAAGAGAAATTGAGTTGTGGTTTTTGAAACATTAAATTAAATACATACATGTACAACAATTAACGCTGCGTCCTCTAGTCAAGATACTTTTGTCTTCTGCTCTAATTTATAAAACGCATTGCTCGCTTGAAATCAACATAACTCATCTATAAAGTTTGAGCAGTTTCCGACTTTAAAATTTAAACTTTCTGCAAACCTGTAAAAGCGCATATTTCCTTGAACCCGTAGTGCACATTATTCATGATTTGCAACTAAGATCCGGGTTACGTGACAAGCGAAGAACCTCGAGGGAGCCTTCCAAACTAGATGAACTTAACCTGCATAATTATAATTGCTGTGGGAACGTCTTTAAACTTAGAAAGGACAGATAGACAACTACGAAAAGAAATGTAGTGCTGCCTGACCAGCCCTCCACTAAATTAATCATAGTAGCATTAGTGCATCAAATTAGATTGAATAGCGCGCAGTTTTAGGAAAGACGATTTCTAAATACAGCATTTTCGCGAAATCAAATGAAACCACCAAGCTTTTCAGAGAGAGACAGAAAGAAATAGTTTCATAGGGTACTTGATAGATGGCAGTACACGTTAGCTTTTCGGATTTGGGTAGACTGGTTAGCATGAAGCATCTGCGAAAAATTACGGAATTATCCTCTGACCTTGCGAAGAAAGTGGCGCCACAGCCCTGATCTAAATCTAGGAGAGATATATCAAATTTTTATATATGTACATATATTACATTCATATTGCTTCCTGAAAAGATAGTAACAATATAAAAACTTGCAACTACATAGTCTTATAATATGTACCCTGTCGTAAAAGACTAGCGATATCATATTATGCTGTGACGCGTATCCTATGAGTGATTATTTTATACAATAAAATTATAGCCATATTGTAAAACTTAGCGGGAGAATCTCTGAAAAGCTCTCTATTCACACTTTTCGAGCATTAGTAGTATCGTGCTCTCAATGAATAGCGGCCGCTTTGCATGTGTATACTCAGAGCAAATTATTTATATTTGCTCTGAGTGTATAAAGGTATGATTTTATGACGATGGAAGGTACATTTGCAGACTAAAGTGTTACTGATACAGGGCATTCAAACTGATTGTACGAGTATGATCGTTATGTAAATCACGTAATCGTCATATGTTAGGTAAATAAGTACACATTATGGTAATTTTCACCTATTATCGAAATACCTCTGTTGCTTTCTAATCTGTAGTTCTGACCATATTTTGATCATTGCCATTTGGAAGTTCGGTAATAGGTTCGCGAAAAGAACAGTTTGATAGGTGAATGTCTTGAAAGCTATTAACGTTGATTGCCTCTTATAAAAGTTATCAAGTCGGGAAGTTTGTATATTTCACACAAGTAGGTAAGACGCAGCTTGATGTGGCAATGGTTAATTAATAACTTAATAACCCAATTTAATTGGAAAACGAATACCTAAATTTAAATGCTTGTTTGCTAGAATTACATTAAAAGTTTACGAGAATCATCAGTAATCAATAGAAAAATGGGTGGTAAAATTATAATCTTTGATTTGAACGAAGCTTTAAAAAAATATATTAATAAAAATAAGTTTTCGTACTCTTCTCAGTAAACCTTTCATTTGATACCCATATCATTATGGTAGATCAGAACATTTTGTCCGCCATCCTGGGGAGTCCGCCATATTAAATTTATCATCTAGGACCAAAGTGCTTGAGAAGACAAATCCAACGAACCCAAACTTGACGGGGTGACGTCGTTTCGTTTAGGAGTTCCTATCACCACCTTCTGTCTCCTTCATGAGACCAGCTTGAAGATACCATAACATTGCATTGTTACCGAACATAAGTATGTCAAATTTCAGCTCAATCGATTGAGGATAACTGGTCTAAAATTCAGTTTCAAGATTTGTTCCAAACATACGACCGCACATGCATACTAACTAACGGGGCAAAAAGCTTGTAAAAAGCTTTCAATCGCACCTAATAGTAAATGGACAAACATAAACCAAATGTCAAACTCATTTAATAAATGTCATGATAGTTGGCAACATCTCTGAAATTCCAAACAGCACTCTCTGAGGAGTATCAAAGCCTTGAGTTCAATTTCAAGGGCAGTTAGATTACCGTATGTTCCGACATCCCCCGAGACCTGCCGTGTCGGGAACATGACAAATGGATACCAGCCCCCCTAATGAAGGCGGCTTGATTCCAGAAACCGCAGACCCCTCATTTATTACAGCAAATATACCGCTGTAATCAACAGCCGGAGACCAAATTCTAGTGGTCATCCGACAAATTGATGTAACATAAATTGTAGGTATACTTACTGTTTGCGAACAGAAAGTTTACTGCGGTTGGGATATTGTGCTTACTATTACTTTTAGTCAGTTGTATGATTTAACTGAACATATTATGTACAAGGTCACTGCGGATAGAGTAATTAGGTCATTTTAATTTGAGCAGATAAAACAGGCCATATGAAGAGAAAATTCTGCAGCCGGAAAGAATCTTCTTTCACTACATTTGTAATTACGATACCAGTGTAGGACGTCCACCCACAAGATGGACAGAAACCTAAAAGAGACCGCATGAAAATGCTGGATGCAGGCCGCTTCCAACCGGCCCTTTTGGAAATCGAGCAGTGGACGGCCTATGGCTGAAATGATGATGACCAAAGGGTATAAGATAGAACCTAGTTTTCACACAGTTTTGATCAGTCAAAATTGTGTTTAAATTTGGTGCTAAGGTAGTTACTTATACCTATTACCTAACTAGCTGTTGCCCGCGACTTCGTACGCATAGATTTTCATAAAAAGTTTCAACCACACAAATAAAAATTTCAGTCGTAGGTCAAGTAGATTTTGTGATGAGTCAATGACTGAGTGAGTATTTCGCTTTTATATGTAAATAGACTCCATGGCAGAATAAAGAAATTGCAAAAAAACCTTGACATCTCGCAACTTCAGCGTAAATCAAGCGAGTTTTTGAAATCGAGAACTCTTACCCTCAAACAGGCACTTGCTCTGAGGTAAAAACTTGAAAGTACTCAAGTTAGAGAATAACCTGAATAAGTAATTTTTACCAAGGTTTTTTGGGAGAAATTTTATTTGATTTGGCAAGCTCAATAATAGGAAGATCCCTGTCATAAAAGTTCCGTAAGTGTAGTTTTATACGTAGATTAGGTACCTATATAGTTTGGGAACCGTTCGAAGTAAGAAGTGGTGATACGGGATAGTAATAATGTTAGATCTTTTTTCCATGAACACAACGCTACAGATATAAGGAATATAAAGGGTAAGACAGAACGGTGGTACTAAGCAGAAAGGAGAGCATTGTAGTTATCATTAGAACAAATTTCATTAAGGGACCAATCCTGAAATTGCAATAAATAGCAGTTCCTAAAAAAACACTCGAAATGTATGGCACAGCTGTTTTTTCGAGATTTCACGGTTGGTCCCCACATTAAAAGTTGTTGATACAATGACCTACTTTCGGCTTAATACCACCATTCTCTGTAACCCTGTAAAGACAGACTATCTATCGAGTTTGAGAATACGTTTTTCTATTATTACTTCTGCTAATATTACTAGATAACTAATTAATAAATAATATTAATAGACTGATAAAATATACGCAAGGTCTTGTACAATGTGTCTTATGATGAAATTGAAAAATTAAAAAGTTTCATAAAATGTCCCCAGTAATGGTTGTTTTATTACATTGAACAAACAAAACATATTTTTTTGAAATAAAGAGCATCTGTGGACACATTAATTAGTTCAAGTAAACATTTTAACGGAGAGTGTTTTGTGATACCTAAGCGAACTTAGTTAAATGTTAAAATAACATGTTTCCGTAACATGGCAGTGTTTTGTTACGAACCGGATGATTATTATGGAAATGAATTGTCGCGAGTTTATGTATAGGTAATTATGAGATACGTGTGGGTAAATATATTTCGTGTTAAGTATACTGTGTTTACATGTGTTACATGTTCGCAATAATGGATGCCGGGACAGCGTGCTAGAGGGTCTAGCTTGCATCCCCATGGGATGAAAAATATACTTACAAGATATGGGTACTCTGAAATGTGTATCCATTGCACATAAACTATTACGTCATAATTTCTTTTACCTTTCCCAAAAATGTTAAAATGGGCATACATTTTTCGCGCATGCGTGCATGTTCCTAGTACCTAATATTTTCAGCGTCGATGAATAGAACACACATAGAAACACAGTTTAGATACTTATTGTAGGTAGGTATGTATTCTGCGATGTCGGGTAGGTCAGGTCAATTCTCAAACAGGAAAAGTAACTACTTGCATTTGCATATAACAAGGTGCATTAATTACGCAAAACCTACAATCGTGACAATAAATCGATAGCGAACGTTTTCATAGAGGAAATGAAATTAATCTACGTTATCATAGTACCTATGTTACCTTAACATACGCTATTAAACTTTTTATAATTCTCATTAGTTAAGTTTGACCATAATATTACCAGGCCTTTTCCAGAAATTTCGTCACGGCGGATTTTGAAAGTTTTGGTAAACAGAAGTTGTTACGTAAAAAACTCAAGGAAAAATTTAACATTGGTAAATGTTCCCATCTATTTTAGTGCTTGTAAGTCATTTATTAAACGGGAAATATCGATTCATTCAAATGGAATATAAATTTCTCTCTGAATGCCTCAGGGACATGATGAGTTACGATTTTGTCGAAGGTAGTACCTACCTCAAATTGCGTAGCCTGACATGAAAACGGGTTCGTAAGTGAAGCTGTCTAAAGGATGGGTACTGCTAAGCGCTTGGCGATAGATTACTTTGAAGGTGGCAAGTCAATGACTTATTTATTACTTACTTTAATTAAAAATATGTGCGTTACCGATGCCATGGCTTAAAAACGGTGAAGATAAACATTGTGAGGAAACCGGTATGTCCAAGACATTCAAGTATTCAAAGACATATTCACCAACATGCCAGCTGGGTTAGCATGGTGGAGACTGAGTGAAGTTTTGTGTCCCAGCAGTGGGAACATGCCAGGCTAATAATGTTCGTGTGAGAGTGTGTGTGTGGCAAACAAAACGACTGCTGAAAATGACCCAATACGTTGTTATGGTTTTGGTACGAAATTTTTCATCACCGGAGACTCTTAGGATTTACACTGCGAGGGCCTTACGCCCAACTGTAAACGCGGGCCCGAAAAGGTGCAGTTTGCTAAATCCCGCATCAACAAACCATATTTAGGCGCGTTTACGTTCGCGTTCGCGTGATTTTGCAAACTGCACCTATTCGGACCCGCGTTTAGAGTTGGGCGTAAGTCCTCAGAACTTGCGTCTGAATGCACTAACGTCTGAGCATAATTTGCATCATCGCTGGATTTTAAGGTAAATTTTTAGTGCATAAAAGTGATGTATTCCTGCAACATTAATACTTTTACGGGTAACGTAAGAGTACACGTGTAGGTAGTTAGTGCGCCATGTTATGAGGTATGATATTATGTTATTCCGGTATAAATATGCTAAGCGCAGTTTTTAGCTTCCGGTATTATAATTTTATATAATTTGTACTTGTGATATCTGCACGTCTACACTAATATTATAAAGTTTGTATAGGTATCCAAGATACAGGCTTAGCCTAGTTTGGGGCCCACCTAAAACATCTTTTGGGTTTTTGATATTGCGTATGTCTATTATTAATTTGTATGTGCTCTTTTTTGGAAATAAATATTATTTCATTATTATTTATTAACGCAATGCAATGGAGAGAGCTATGCTCGGAGTTTCTTTGCGCGTTCGCTAAAGAACTAGAGTCACCGACATACTCGTAGCTATTAAAAATGCAAGTTACAGTGGCAATGGGCAGGCCACATCGCTTGAAGAACCGATTACCGATGGGGAACAAAGGTTCCTGAGTGAAGACCACGAACTGGAAGACGAAGCGTAGGTAGGCCTACCATTAGATGGACCAACGACATGGTGAGAGTCACGGGTGTCCAGTGGATGCAGATGGCAGGTTGTCATTCCGTGTGGAGGTTAAAGGGGGAGACCTATGTTTAGCAGTAGACGTCTTCTGATGGCTTCTGTGGCTGATGATATTATTATTTATTATATGTTCCAGGTAGTCTTCAAAACCATAGATCCGATTTGAATAACTCTTTAATTTATAGAAAACTACACTATCTCTGAGTGACAAATGTTTTCTTCACTAACCAAAGAAAGCTGCGAGTAAAATATATTTATTTATAAAACTAGTACGTTTATGTTTTATGTACAGGAAGAAATAATTACAAAAAGATTTTATCGGCCAATATATTTCTTCTGAATAAGTAGGGCATCTATCTTAGCAAACAATTCTCAGAGACAATGATAAATAGAGCCTATATACTTGCTCACAATAAATATATGAGACTTCTACACATGCCTACTATTCTTGGGCATCTCTAACTATGTATTATTTTCGTACATACATACATTTAATATTAGTTAGATATGTCATAGTTGCAGTAAAAGATGTATGATAATCTCAGTAGGTATGTACTAAACTATTACGTATAAAACTTTTGTTTCATGGTCATGTTACCAGATAAACAAAGCACCCTTGTTGCACCAAAGCAATGCTACTAAGTCAATATGACTAACCAAGTGGCGCCAGATCAATACTAACGTTTGCCATGCCTGCTGTACAACCTTACGGATCACACCAAAATCAGGTCAAAGACACCTTGCGAACTAGCACGGCGAACCTCAACTCAAGGTTATATCAAATGATAGCGCTCACCTATCGGCGGCGTGTGAAAGTGATTTTTACAAGGCCCTGCTCCAAATGTTTCTTCCTGTCATGCCTGACCAACAAAATAGTAAGTATTTGTAGCTCGTTTAGTGCCTTTCCTATTTAATATTTGATTTACGCAACAATACGCCTAAAACACTTAACATGTTTTAGGGCATACGTTTTTTTTGTTGTCGAGGGGGAAATCTTTAAAAGATACTCGGCTGCATTGGGACGTAGCCAGGTTATGTGGGATTATACCCTCCAGTGACCGCCTTAGTGCTTGACAAGAGGGCTCCGGGATCTCCAGAGGAACGCACTGTACAACGGCTCCTCCCGAGACAACTGCGTGTTGTCTCAGCTCCTCCACTCTCGACAACGTTGTCGTACTCTCCCTGGGCACGCTGAACTGGATGGTCAGAGCCCCAACTTTGACCATCCCGAGCTCGGAGGTCCCCTTTTAGTAGCCTCAGGCACACAGTCAGGGGGTACCAGTGCCGCATTCTATTGCCCCGTTTGCCCATTTTCTATTCTATTGCGCCAGGGCTACAGGGCGGTATTTTGTAGTTAAACAGAAGAAGGAAATTGTGAAAATTAGGAAACATGATACATTCAGCCAATCGGTTCAGCAGTTTAGAAATAACGGTGGCATAGATACTCGAATCGATAGACTTGCGATTTAAATCCATGCGTTTGTCTGATTGAAAGGACATTCTCAAATGTCTTTGTGTATGTCTCGACATATGCTTTATTTTCGTAAAAATTCATTGCCTGTGAAAGGAATCATGTAGATATAGGCAGACAAAATGCGCTACATGGGGCCTTACGCCTACCTGTTACGCCTACCTGTTATAAGCGATTCAGTTTAGGTGATTGCGAAAAGTTGCGGGACCGCAAACGGTATCTCGGCACGTTAAGGTACGCGTTCGCGTGATTTTGCAAACTGCGCGTATACGAGCTCGTGGTTAGAGTTAGCCGTAAGGCCTCTGATCGCTACTTATTTATTCAAAATCAACACCTACAGGGGCACTTATCTATTAACCCTCAGGTAAGGGCTGGGGCACACGCGACCTCGCGTGGGTGAGGTCAAGGTGTATCTTGCATCGATGAGCTCAGCAAACACCAGCAAACGTCGGCGCAAACATTGGCACAAACTTCGGCAAACATCTACTTTGTTAGATCATCGGAAAATAGAGGCAGACTGCCTGAAGCAGCCTGGAGTAGGTTTACTTAGTTTGAAATGCTCTCGTAATACAAAGTAGAAAGCTGTGTCACTAATGAGGTTGAACTGCATTGGAAAATGCTAGCGGAAAAACATTTTCAAACTTAGTCTTGTTTGATGTGTAGTTGTGTGTTTAAACTGAAGCAACTTGTAAACAATATTTATTTCACATGAGTATATTCTAATTTTGCTCTCTTCTTGTTTTTTCTTCTATGTATTTAACAAACTTATTTACAATTTAACAACTTTCTTGTTCTATTTTACCTCATTTTGTACCTAGCTGTAAGTTATACAATGAAAAAAAAAACGTATTGTATTTGGAGTTTAAGAAAAATAAATAAATAGGAATCAACGTTAAATGCGCTACATATTTTTTTTTGTTTCATATTAATAATCATTTTGCTTAGAGCTATGCCTGTTCCATCTAGCGTCGAGTAGCTGAACCTCAAAAATACACAGCGCCACCTATGCAGATGATCCGATTGGGCACTAATTCACATAGAAGCAAACATGAAGCCTGAAAATAGTTCTGAATCCGTGGCGCCACTGTAGCGTAGATGCTTAAACTACAAACTGTAAACTTTACGAGAAAGACAATGAAATAGTTTTTTAGTCTTGTTTTAAAACAAAGAAAGACATAAATTATATTATATCCGGGGGATATAATATAATTTGTCACAGCAAAATTTGTTCCTTTTTTTATCTTTTTTTATAATAATTATGTTGTTTGGTGGGAGGCTAAGGGCGGCTTTTTGCCATGCATTGGGACAGTTAATGCAAAAAAAAAGTACGAGTAGGTACGTATAATATGAATTTCACATAGAGACACCCTCACATAGGGACACCCTCACATAGAGACGGCAACATCATATAAATTACTTCTCGAAATGTTCACTAATGGGTGTAATAAGTGTAAACGAAGTAGATGTTTACATTTTAAACGCCCATACGTTTCCTGAACCTTTTAACGAGCGGGAACCCCATAATCACGATGCTCGTTGAAAGATATTCGCCCATTACTGAAGTCGTATTTCAACCGAACGCGGGCAAATCGCATAAAACGCGTATCATAAAGCAGAAGGCCAACAAAGCCCTCAATTACGGCCTGACGGCCCACGTAATGACCAACAATGGGCAGGAACCAATCTGGGACTCTTGCATGGACCTATTTTAATGGTGGATCTAAATTTGGAACACAGTGGTTGGACTGGAGAAACCAAGACGAGTGTTGTTATATCTAATAGGAGAAAAGTGGGAAAAAACAAGGCCAGAAGATTTATTTTAATTTATTTCAAAAAACAGGGCCAGAAAAAGGAAAAAACAGGGCCAGAAGATTTATTTTGATTTATTTTAAAAAACAGGGCCAGAAAAAGGAAAAAACAGGGCCAGAAGAGTTATTTTGATTTATTTTAAAAAACAGGGCCAGAAAAAGGGAAAAACAGGGCCAGAAGATTTATTTTGATTTATTTTAATACTAGCTGCGCCCCGCGGTTTCAACCGCGTGGTGATGAAAATCTATGAGTTAATCCAGGACATAAGCAATGTATATTCCAAATGTCATCCAAATCCATTCAGCCGTTTCTGCGTGAGTAACAAACATCCATCCTTCCATCCAAACTTTCACATAATTATATGATATTAGTGTGATTATAAATAACAAAAAGTGTTTATTTGTTCCTTTTTTGATGCAGCAACAGAGCTGCGGTTCGACGTGATTTTTTGCATGGAGATTCTTGGAGAGCCGTAAAGTGACATTGGAAACTTTTTATCCCGGAAAAATTGACGGATCCTGAGGGAATGTCCACTAAGTTAAAACCACTGAAGTGGGAAAATTATCGTTCAGATTCTCTTTTCTGTGGTTAAAACCGCGGGGCACAGATAGTATTTTGATAAAGTATAACTCTCATTCGTTTGTCTTTCTTTGTTTCTCTCTCTGTTTTTTTTTCTTCATGACAATACGTCTGAATAATATGTCCCGATGAAATATAGATGAAATTTCGGAACAATGTAAATCATGAGTTACATAATTATGATACTTTTATCTTGGAAAAAAGATGCAGGACATAATCGGTACTGAAAACGCAGGGTACATTATAAGTACAAGGTTTGCACGTTGATGGTAAGCGCTTAGTGGTAACAATAGAGTATACAGTACAGCGGCCTTGCAGTTACCTCTTAACGCGGGCTCGAAACAGCGCAGTGCGGTAAATCACGCGAACATGAACCTTAACGCGACGAGATTATGGTTTGCAATCGCGTAACATTTCGCTATCACCTAAACAGAATTGCTTAAAACAGGTAGCCGTACCCTTGACATATTTAGAAAACACGATTTCACTCTAACCTTGAAAAGGGGTCGACGCGTTCCAGATACAATCCAAATCTGACGGGTGATTGCACTATCTGGAAGGACATGGGGGAACGTTAAGCGACCTTTGTCCAGGAAGGGGAAGTATAGTATATATATATATTTTTTATGCTATAAAATGATCCTTCAACTTCTCTGAGACGACAAGTGTCACCATGGAAGCGAGGCAATTTTTTTCATAGAACAGTTTATCAAGCGTTGTCTTTTGGTTGACTTAAGCGATAAGGCCGCCACACGTTACATTAATTTTGTCTTCTTTGTCCTATGTATGCAATTTCTGGTGTGAACAATAAAGAGTAATCTATTTACCTACTAGTTAGATTTACTCGAATACGTAAGTAGTTTTGGAGGCATGAGATTTGGATTTGACCATGACTCACTTTGACCTTTTGACTTTGACTCTGGCTTGATTTAACTTTTAAAACATGAAATTATCGATAACATACTTATTTGAAAATTCTGCTCACTGGGTAAATAAATAAATAAGTTTTAATTTGCTTGTATGTGTTTTGTAAAGTTACTAAAGCACTTTGCCCGCTATAAAAAATAGACAAAATGTCAGAACCAAAAACTATTTTTTTTAATAAAGTTGTATTATTCACCTGGTTTAGTTACAATTTTATACAAATCGTATCATAATCGTTATCATTTCAGCCATAGGACATCCATTGCTGGACATAGGCCTCTCCATCGATCTCCAAAAGGGTCGGTTGGAAGCAGCATCCAGCGTTTTCCTGCGGTCTCTTTTAGGTCGTCTGTCCATCTTGTGGGTGGACGTCCTACGCTGCGCTTACCGGTCCGTGGTCTCCATTCGAGAACCTTTCGGCCCCATCACATCGTATACTCATTCAGAATGCTGCGAACAACCTTAGTAAACGTTTTCTCATCGACGCAGCTGACAGCCCTGATATGAACATCAATAAAATTCACGATATCGCACGAAGCCGTATTCGCAGAAACGTAGGCTAAATATAGACGGGTCAATAACGTAGGCGATCGCGCGACGGCGACGGAGCGTCTGACGGCGCCTTTACGTAACGATACAGCTTCACGTGACGCAGTAAGGAAACTTTAAGGCCGCACATTTTCAAGGAGTGAGAATTTAAAAAAACCTTCTTCTGGCATCATCTTAGTCTGTATTTCTGTCTATCAGTCTGTCAGACTGCCACGGTGACTCAGTTGGTAGTGAACCTACCTTCTGCGCTTGGGTGCGTGGGTTTGATTCCCATCTAGGGTAAACATTCATAATGTGATGAACATGTGTTTGTTCTATGTCTGGGTGTTAATATCTATTTAAGTACGTATTTAAATATATATGTGTACGTATATCAGTCTCTGACAGCCATATTACAAGCTTTGCTTAGTTTGGGGTCAGATGACCGTGTGTGCAAAAATGTCCCAGATATTTTTTAGTCTGTCTGTTTGTCCGTCCTACCTTTTAACGGATATCCAGTTGAAATTTTCACATACAATCGTCCAACTTGGCATGATTATAGTATACACTCTAAAGTAAAACCACTAATTATAAATAATGGCTAAGTGCGAGTCGGTGATAAATTTCTGCTTACCACCAATTTAAGCAACATCGGGCGTGGTTGGTACTCGGGTGACCGCCTGGGCATGTGGTACGGAACACTCAGTGCGCGAGCCCGATACGCACTTTGCCAAGAGATAACCGTTGCCTAAAGTGAAAACTACTTATGTTACATAAATACGATAATAGAGTAGACAAGTATTCTTCTGAGTATTTTTTTTTTATAGACTGGCGACTTTATTTTTTATACAAAATAGAAGCTAACTAATACTAAATATCTAAACTACTTAGCCTATTTTAAATATATACCGTCATAATAATAATATACCGTCGAAGGTATAAAGATAACCCAATCGAAAAATTGTTTCTCGTTTTATAAAATTAAAAATATGCTTGCTTCATTAAACCAAACAGAGATTATACCGTATCAAATTGGGATACGTCATGCAGTTGCTTCTTTTGCAATGTAGTCTTTTGTTGTAGCATCCTCAAAACGTAGGAAGATCTCATACTGCTCGCTCTATGTACTGTGCATATACCTACACAAGTTGGCTAGCTCCCTTGAGAGCCGTTAGCGAAGGTCACTCGAATTCGCTGCCAGCTGGTCGCGAGATCTTCTGACCTGTGCAGGTGTTCATGGAATTAAAAAGTTATGTTGAGCAAGCCTTCAAATAATCCGAAAGACTTAGATTTATCAAAGTAATTGCTTTCACGTAATCTTATCAACTCGCTACTAATCTGTGTAACTGAAGATTGTATTGTATAGGCTTTTAGTGTCAAAAAGTGGCACTTGTTTTGCGTTTACCCACAGCGTTTACTGTATTGTGTCGCCTTGATGTTTGTACGAGTAAATTATTTTGAGTGATTGGAAAATGTGTCAAGTAATAAAAGTGATTAAACCTTAAATATATAAAATGTGTGAAAGTACTTATGCAAAATATAAGCTACAGTATATAATAATATAATATAATATACAGTATATAATAAAGAGAATATAGCATTACAGATGTTCAGTAAATTTTTCATTTTGCAGTTTTCGTTGATAAATATCAATTCTAGTAAATGTAGTTTATTCAGTTTTTATGTTAAAAAATTATTATGAATCAAAATATATAAACAACAAGTAATGAATGCTGTGCGTAATTTTTTTAACGCTATATAGTTAAAAGGTAACACATTTAGATTATAAGATTATGGTGTATGCTATAATAATGTAGTTATCGAGTCTCCATTAGTTTTAAATAAAAACTACACATATTTCCTCACCGGTAGTTATTTCTTCTGAGCTGGTTGGCAACAGTTAAATATAAAAAACTACATACTTTAAAAAGACGCCATTTTTATTGATGGTATCCTAGGAGGAATCAACCAAGAATGTTTAGTTCTCACCATGAATAAAATTTCGAACGCGTCGTGTTACGTAGGACGATGTATGGTGTTTGTTTACATGTTTGTAACCTTTGAGTAGGCTAGCCAGCTGATGTCAATGGACCGAGAGGACAGAGGAGAGATAGTAATAACTCCTATTGAAGGTATTGTAGCTATTTCTGTAGAATTGAGGTAAAATTAGATGGACCTACTTTACTTCGAATATTCGGCAGACCCAGGAATATTTGATTTGTGAGTTGGATAGATGAGTTCGATGACTTTATTTAAATGTTTATTGATTTTATTTGTGGTCTGTCACGCAATGCTACTTCATACCTAAATATTTAATGCCGGTATCACCATTAGAAAATCTAATGTTTCATCGAAGTTACGAAATAAACATAGATAAATATTAAATTGTTTGAAATAAAAATTATAACAACAAAAATTATACAGGAAAACGTTTTTTTTTTTATTATTTATCTAAGGTTGTTTTCATACAATTAGTTTTTCTGTACAAATAAATTAGTTAAATTTCCTAAGAGTTTTGTGTATTAATAATTTTAACTCGAATCAATGAACAAACTGTAAAACGTTTTACTGATTGGACAATTGACCTTGTCAGAAATAATGCTATTTAAATAATTGCCATAATATCCAACAAGCCAAATTATCCAATCAGCAATATGGATTATGCAACGTTTTGATCAAAACTCAACTATCTAAATTTAATGGAATTCATTAACCCACGACACAAAATAATGTTATAAGTTTAACGTGTGTATCCGCGTATCAGTCTGTGGCATCGTGGGACCCAAACGGCTGAACCAATTCAATGACTTGATCGAGAGTTTTCTTAGATATGATTCACCGTAATCTGTTCAGCCGTTTGAAAACAATTAGCTCTTTTATCGGGGTTTAAAAAACCTATTTATACTTGTTTGACTTACGTATTTATTTAGGACCTTACCTTCTTAGTATGTGGTTATTTGAGTCGGAATAAAAGGTAAATAAAACCGATTCTAATGCATAATAACGCTTACGCATGTATATATTCTCTGTAATACAAACAACGAATTGAAAACTGCTATTATTAAACCTTAGAGCATTTCCACAAAGCGATATCGGCAATCCAATCAAAGTAAGTTGTTTGGTTTTCAGTTTCGTGCGCCGCCGCCGGCCGGGGTAATCGTCAAATCAATATTTATATACGCCTTGGATTCAACTGTCAGGCTTCAGGCTTCTTGGTTATTGTCGGCCTTGTAATTGGATGTTAGGTATATCCAATTACAAGGCCATATTATATTACATATCATGACTAATATTAAACCAAGAAAGTTTCGATCTTACTTATAAACGTTACGTTAAGAAGTACTTAAAATTGCTTGCAAATTTCCGTCATCAAGAAATTGACAGAGAAATTTTAAGTATTGCTTAACACAAGTAATAAAAGTAAGGCCGTTAGTGTGTAGAGCGATATTAAGGCAATAAATTGTGAAGCAAATTACCAAATTTTGCCTGAAATATTTATATTTCCTAAAATACTTAACATGATCGACAAGCATGATCCATCGTAGGCCGCATCATCGCTTAACATCAGGCGAGTTGGCGGCCAAGCGCAAGCCTATCTTAAAAAAAAAAAAAAAAAAAAACATTTGTTTATTTGTGCAAACACAGAAAACAGAAATCACTTTGGCAAGTAAACAATTGGACTGAATTAACGTGGTAAAAAATTGAATAAAAAACATTGATTCTGTGCAACTAATAAAATTAACAAAATACTTTCCGTAGATTATTATACCTATACTTTTCAAGCTTTTGGCGTGTCAACGTTCTGACAATACTTTATTCGTCATTTGTGTCAGATTGAGTCGTAAAATATAGAGGTTTACCTTTAGTCTCATTTTTATTATGCACAACTTAAAAAACAGAAAATTAACATGTAATAATTATAATAGTCATATCATAACCATATCCTTTAGTCTAATATTACTAGAATTCTACAAAAAATCTTTTTGAACATCGAAATAATGACATATTGACATTATAATACTTTATACACCTAAAAAAAATTGGCTACGTCAGATATCTATTGTAGTCCATTCAAAATACTTGATAGCCAAAACAGAATGTCTCACAAGCATTTAAGTAGTACAAACAACAACAAAAAATTAGCACATCCAGAAGTAGAGCACCGCTATGGTGACATGCAACAGCTTGCAATTCAAGTACAATTTTCTTTCAGCCTATAAGGTCAAGGCAGCGTCTAACACTCACGTAATTTTCGAGTACCACACCTCCAGATTTATAAAAAAAATGTGTAGCTAATTATCTAATTATGCCTGAATTCTTAAAACATTTGACACATAAATTAGTGCAAACACAGAAAACACTTTAGCGCCTGAATTTTACACAACGTTGACCAGCTAAAACTTAAAAAGTATTTAACTTTTTGTTTCTCACAGTTACATGATTAGAAACAAGATATTTACCGTGAGTAGATTCTGAATGTTCACGGGCAGACTGAAAAATAACTCGCCTCATAATAATCATATAATTTGTAGTAAACCACTGTCTTAGTTTTTCTTCTTCTCTCATCTTGAAAGGACTTTGGCATCGCACGTCTTCTGCATTTGCCAGTGTCAAGTAATAAAATTATTTTAAATTTTAATATATATCGTCAAAAAAGTCATAATCAGGCAAAGTAAGTCACGTTCAATGGCCTAGTAAAGTGGTAGAGACTTTACTAAATATTTCTATGGAGTTTTAGATATATCTCGTTATATCACTTTCTCACACGTATTTTTTTCCACAGAATCAAAGATATCTCTCCTATGAAAACTTTTCAGGAACTTCCTTCCGGTAAGCTAAACTAGAAGGCGCTAATAACTTAAATAGTAACGTAAGTTCCAAAAGGAAACTTAGGCCATTTTCTTATGGACTATTATTTAACATTTAGTTGCGGCTGTATTGCCGTCTACCTAGTCGCAAGAGACGTATTTCTTTTCTTTTAAATATTCTCTCTGAAAACTCTCATTAAAAATGTATGAAAATAATGCAAAAAAAAGCATTTTGCGAGAAAGTAGTTGTAGTAGTATGATGAAATTAAAATATAAGAAGGTTCGAAAAAAAATCGGACGGACAAATAGACATACAGACGAATGGACAGAACGAACTTATAAGGGTTCCTTGTAGGACTACGGAACCCTAAAAACGGTGTGAAAACAGGCGCAATTAATCTTTAACTTACATAACGTAGACCAACAAACTGGAACAAGCTCATTACCCAGGCGCACTTGTCTTTACTTTTGTTGTAAAAACAGGATGTTGTTGCCAAATTTTTAAAGAAATCGAAGGTTGTATATATCTAGCTTACAAACGAAATGCAATGAAAACAAGTACTAGTAACCTAAGAAACGGTACGGTCACACTTTTGACCTAGAATAAACTAGAATGCAGAATTGAACTTGTCATCTAAAATTTGGCTACACATAGTACCTAGGCAATGCAGCTCACGGACTATCCAAGCACTGACAGAAACGTGCAAAGTTAACGAGCCCTTCGCTATACTCCACTGTAGGACATGTTTGGATTTATATAGTTTCGAATTAAGGGGATAACATACCAAATTTTCATTAAACTGTAGAGTTTTTTTTTAATTATAGGTACCTTTTTCAAATGAAAACCTCTTTAGGAATGCTGAGCACTTTATTTTGTGGGTATTGAACAGCGAAGTTGGTATTGAATGGGACTGAGCCGTCACGCTCGGCTATCTAACGCTCGTTCAGGCAAAGTCGACCTGTGTTGACTACGGCAGCCACAGAGAAGAGAAGTAAATAGAACTGAAATGAGAAGGAAACCCTGTCGCCAGGTATTGTGATAGATATGTGATTGAACATTCTTATTTATGTCAACGCGTCCAGTTGCTATGAGTTTATGTGGGTGCAAGTGGCTACAGCAAATTTCTTACAAAAATGCCTTGACAGCCGTTCTAATTTAAACAAAAAACAAAACTTTTCTGAGACTGCGGCGGATGACGGCGAGTTTGGTTTGTTTTAAGAAGTCTATAAAGCGTCTTTTATTAGTTATTTATTTTTATTGCGAATAAGTCCGCGTTTGGCCTCCAACTCGCCTGTTGCTAAGCGACGATGTGAAATAATTCACGATTATGTGAAACTAGTAGTAGGACAAAATAAAACTAAAAGGGTTTCTAGTTTTGGTACTCCAAAGTTGTGAGAAAATTAGACGTTGCTTTGCCAGCTCAAAAAAGTTCGCTAGAAACGTTCCACCGGTCTACATAAGTCATACCTACTGGTGTCTGGATTTGGCCTTTTGTTGATAGAAGAGGAGCTGCTTATCAAATCGATTTTTATTCAGCTCAATACTGCAAAAGTTCTAGAAATCTCCAAGGAAACGAGAACCGTACAAAATTTAATAGCGAGTGTGGTTTCGTAGACCGCTACGGCACTTCGTAGAAGCTGCTACGTGCGCCGCCTACGCGCTACGACCTCGTAGCATTTCAATTTCCTCGGGAACTCTAGCTTCAGTTGCTTTGCATTTCATTTATTACGAATAGCGAATTTGTATGTTGATTTATGTCTATTTGTGAGTGAGTAAGAATTTAGTGATGAAAATAAATAAAAGATGTCACCCGTTGCATAATAATGTCACTTTGTGATCAAGAGTCTATACAATACAGACAAGTAGTACGTTTCTTATGTAGAGTTGTCCTGGGAAAATACCACACCCTTTGCTAGTTATTTAGCTGCTAGGCAGTAGTGTGCACAGATTTAGTTTCAATTTATTTGCTATAACACATTTAGAAATGACCCGGATATGTCCTAAAACTGCGACCAGACCACTGGATGATGGGCAGCAGCGTCCTATTAGTACACACCCCAAGTCGCCTGCCAACCGTGGGGATTATGACAAACCCCTTTCTAAGAGGGTGGGTGGCCTTTGTTCAGCAGTGGACGTTTCCCGGATGATCATGATAATGATGCTGTTACAAATTTTGTTGTTTTGGTGTTGTTGTTGGCTAGTCATTTTAAGGATTGTAGTAAAGTTACAAAGCTCGTATTAGCCGTTAATCTCGTTGTGTCCCACAAAGAGATTAACAGCTAATACGAGCATTCGAATAGCATAAATAGTAACGTCTAAATCTGTGTAACATTCACATTTACAATCTTCATTTTGATTTCATGTTTTTGCTGACTTTGGTTTTATTCTAATCAATTTTCAAACAAAAACTAATTGAATCAAAATAGGTTCAGCCGTTTTGGAGCTACGATGCTACAGACAGACACACATAGGTCGGGGAAAAAGTCTTTTCGTATTTTGTATGTATAAAGTTGTAGTAAAATCTCATCGGTTGTACTGTTTGTATCTGGCTGGTTTTGATATTATTAAAAATATGACATTTTAAAAAAGGAATACAAAAAGTAAAAAGCAATTTCCCGCCATTTTTCAATTGTTTTTTTGTTCGATAAAATGAGTGAATCTAACGAAGAAATTCGATATATTTTGAAGTTTTATTACAAAAAAGGGAAAAATGCGACACAAGCCGCGAATAAAATATGTGACGTTTATGGACCTAATGCAGTGTCATCAAGAGTAGCACAATGTTGGTTCAAGCGTTTTTAGTCCGGGAATTTTGATGTCAAAGATGCAGCTCGCTCTGGTCGCCCTGTTACGGATAAAGTCGATGCCATTTCTGAAAAAGTGGAGCAAGATCGGCATATTAGTAGTTACGACGTAGCTGAAGAACTGGGGATCGACCACAAAACAGTTTTGACCCATTTGAAAAAGTCTGGGTATAAAAAAAAACTCGATATTTGGGTGCCACACGAGCTCACTGAAAGAAACCAAATGAATCCTGTGCTCATTTGCGATTCTCTGTTAAAACGTAACGAAACCGAACCGTTTTTGAAAAGATTGATCACTGGTGATGAAAAATGGATCACCTACGACAAGAATGTGCGCAAAAGATCATGGTCAAAGGGCAGTGAAGCACCACAGACTGTAGCGAAACCCGGATTAACACGTAATAAGGTGATGCTGTGTGTATGGTGGGATTGGCAGGGCATCGTTCATTATGAGCTTTTACCGCCGGGCAAAACCATCGATTCGGATCTCTACTGCCAACAGCTGATGAGACTCAAACAAGAAATTGAGAAAAAACGGCCGGAATTGATCAACAGAAAGGGCGTGGTCTTTCATCATGATAACGCCAGACCGCACACATCTTTGGCCACTCAGCAACAATTGAGAGAGCTTGGTTGGGAAGTGTTAATGCATCCACCATATAGCCCTGACCTTGCACCCTCAGATTTCCACCTGTTTCGGTCTCTTCAGAATTCTTTGAGTAATGTTAGATTAACATCCAGAGAGGACTGTCAAAACTACTTGTTGCATTTTTTTTATCAGAAGTCCCAAAATTTCTACAGCAATGGGATCATGTCACTACCTACAAGATGGCAACAAGTTATCGAACAAAATGGCACATATATATTATAATTAAATGTAATTAAACTTGAAAAAAATATGTCTTGAATTTGTTTATAAAATACGAAGAAACTTTTTCCCCGACCTTATACACACGCTAAACTTATAGTATCCCTCTTTTTGCGTCGGGGTTAAATAATAATGCATCATAATATACAAAACATCATGTCAATACACCGATCTGTTGTTGCGTGAAAGAGAAAGAAGATTAGCATAAGGCCCTAATATTATAAATGTGGAAGTGTTTTTTTTTATAAATCGGACTAGTCCTACGTTTGACCGTAATCTCACCTGATAAAAGCGATTATGCGACCGAAGATTGACACGTTTGCCAAGTAATAACCTATTAATCCTACACTTGAACACTCCAACACGTCCAGATCAGAAAAGCAAAAAGATATGCCATAGTAGAATTATCGTTCGTGTTCAAATGTCTTCGTGTTTCATTTACCTTCATGTTTTGATCTGAGATTACACCATTACCAGCATGCCATTAGTAAATATCAGTTTCAATAACTATGTAAGTCTGTAAGCAAAGCTATGGCTGTAACAGGGTTATAATAAAAATCGTTATATTACGTAATACAAGTTTGAAAAAGTAAGTTTCTTTGCAAACTAGACGCGACGTAGTCTAGAAACCCAAGCTCGTGTTCTACGTGAGCCGGTTACCTATTAACTTCTCCCCGTTCCGTTAACCCCCTTCTTTTAACCTTCCTCCCCCCTTTCCCAAGTCTACTGTCCCGCCTTAGCAATTTCATCGCCTCTGTCTGAAATCATTTTAGGGTTCAATGTGTTAGTTCTGAAGATCTTAATAAATTGAAGGAAAATATTTTTTCTTTGAAATATTACGACTACAGATGTGTACTTGTTGGGTAAGGTCTCAGTCAGGGTCTAAAATAGTACGTAATTTTTTTATATTAAATATTTATCGGGACTTATCACTCATTATTTTATGTAAGGTGACTATTTATACCTAAATAAAATAATGCGCGATAAGACCCGTTAAATATTTAAAACGTGTCTTCAAATCGCGAAAGTTTAAAAGTTACATTTTTTTTATAAATTGGTCGACATCAAGATATGAGTTAACATATCCTATAAAAACATATTTTCGCACGACAGGTACTTAGGACTATAAAACCTCAAGCGGCTTGCTTTCTCGTTAAATATAAAACGTCGGCTAAATTCAAATCCTAGAATTAAATTAGGGCTGGGTCTTGAGAGGGTTTGATTACCCTGACTACATTACCTTTATTAATTTAAGCTGAAGTGGACAATTATTCAAAGAAATGCCTCATAAAAGTTTAAATTTGTTAAGCTGAGTATAAAATTGTTTAATTTTTTTACTATCATAATTTAACTTACAACGCAAAAAGTTACATAAGTATACTAATCGCAAAAGCCTTTAAAAATGACCTCAAATTCATAAAGTAGCACTTCAAAAATTGGGTCATAAAGTTGATCTCGTTATTTTTAGCATCATTGAAACGGATGTGTCCTTCCAATATTTTGTTTAGAACCCTTGACACGTTCAGGCACTCTCTTGACCCATTTTGTTAACACAGCGTTATACCGCAAATGTATGACTAATATTCTGCAATGTAAAACACATGTCAGTAACTTTGATTCACAATTCATCACGATTATTGCGACCAACGGAATTTAAACTTGACTGTATTAACCGGAGTTCAACTCAGTATTTTTCTTAGACTAGCTTTTGCCAGAGGCTTCATCTGCATTGTAAAATAACATAGCCTTTATTATGTTACTCAAGAATAGTATATCTTTCTATCAAGGATACATAATCAATATCGGTTTAATCGTTCCAGAGATTCCTATACAAACATACATAATCACAAACTTTACCTCATAATAATAATATTAGTATAATGTTATCAAGATTATTTCAAAAAGATATATACGTTTGGAATGCTCTATAATTTCATTAATAGAGTCCACAATTCTTTGATATGTTTTTGTCTTTGAGAATGTTATTTCTAGTGAACTTGGCTACTGCTTTTATATTCCATATCTCACAATAAATATTTCTCCGAGGAAGCTTACGACAATATAATAATGATGGAGTGAAATGACTCATCAGCCTTCTATTATTATTATTATTGGAGCTATTATGGGTTTGTTATAGATCAAGGAGTTGATATCGTCATAATAGGGTTTTAAAGGGAATTTAGGGCCTTGTTTAATAGATCGTAACAGGGTGAAACGTGACTGTGTGAAAATACTATAAAGCTTTCAGATTTTTTACGATATTCTATTACCGAACATTTGTTGTGTTTTTTTGTAGTTGCAACCCTGTTTACTTAGTTCATTTTAAATATATAAATCAGACTAAAGTTAAATGATTATTTACGGGATATTTACCGTGGTAAGGTTGTGGAAGGAGCTCCCGATATTTTCGCGCAGTTACATGCACCATGTTCACGGGAAGACTACCCGTGACTACTCAGTCTTCCCGTGAACATGGTGCATGTAACTGCGCCGAAATATCGGGAGCTCCTTCCACAACCTTACCACGGTAAATATCCCGTAAATAATCATTTAACTTTAGTGTACAACCGTGATAGTTTAAAACAGTGTTTATAAATCAGACTATAATATTATATGTGAAAGTTTGGATAGATGGATGTATGGATGTTTGTTACTCAATCACGCAGAAACGGCTGGATGGATTTGGATGAAATTTGGAATATACATTGCTTATGTCCTAAATTAAAACATAGGCTACTTTTTTTACTTTACATCACCACGCGGGTAAAACCGCGGGTGCAGCTAGTATATATAAAAGTGAAATACACTCGCTCACTGACTGCGTCATCAAAAAATCTCGTAAACTACTCAACGACATATCGTACGAAATTGAAATTTGGCAGGTAGATTTGTTATGGTAAATGTCTGCTAAGAAAGGATATACCCAGCAGTGGTATAAAGAAGACTGTAGCTGGTGATGATAAACGTCATAAGTTTAAAATATTGTTATTGACTTACTTATAGGAACTCACTTATCACTTGTATAATACTGTAAAATTACAGATAGTAAATCTTACAGTGTTTGTTAGGTGGGTGCAAAATTTTTAATGGGGAGAATATTTTAGGCTATTATTTGAGATTATATTTGAGCCAGACTTATTTCTGATGAAGTCATATTATTATTTTTTTGTTTCAACATTCACACATACACATCATCAGTCAGTAAACTTTCACTGCTGAACAAAGGCCTCCATCTTAGAGAGGGGTGTTGCCAGAATCCCCACGATTGGCAAACGGCTTGGGGATCGCAGGGTTTCAACATTAGTTCAATTTGACTTTAAAAAATCAGAATTTTTATAAGACATATCAAAACAATTTAGGGAACAATATGTGTTAAACAATTTAAGCTATCACACTTCTGTGCAGCATGGCGATTAGGGCATTACCTTCAATACACGGTACTACCGAGTTCAGTGCGCTGTAAGAGAGGCCTATGTCCAACATGGACGATGATGGTGAAGCTATAGTTCCAGTATAGCTTTGCACCTACCTACCAAACATCTTGTATACTTTAGTCTAGCATGCAACAACAAAACCCACGCAAAACCTTACTTATTTCAATATTATTATGACGCATGGCAATTCTCAGTAAGAGAGTCCCACTACTTTGGGCGCCATTACGTAGTTGAGTCATATAAGCTAGCTCGCTTTAACGTAATGAGTTTGTATACTTAATTAACATATAAAGCTCATTTACTGAAGCACCTGTAAATATATCCATTACATTGAAACAGCATCTGCAATTCTGCATAGCGGTTTAGGCTTCTAAAACATCGATCTGGGTCCTTAACACACGTTTTATCTAATTTAATACCTATCAAAAATCAATTTGCCTAAGATTCTTGACAGTGATTAAATTCATCAAAGGCGAGTGGGATCAATTTACTGCACAAATAACTACAAGCGTATTGTCATCCATACATAGAACAGGTAGACGTTAAAGTAAAATAAAACAACGGCTGTGGGGTAACATTTATTGCAAGCATTCGTGATGGTCGACGATGCAAACAGCACGGGTGGCGGCTCCAACGTGAAAGGGAAATATGAAAATAGAAATGGAAGCGGGAAGTGAACAGCTGGCAAACGGAGGACAAACAAACTTAATGTGAAAGAGCGACACCAAAAATAGATTTGGCTGGACGCTTCTCTCGGAGACTCGGCTTATTTTGCCACTTATTAACTTCGTTTTGTATCTTGTTTGACATTCTTTTGTGACATTTACTTGATAAAAAATTAAACTTTTTGATTAAAGTTACAAACAAAAAACAAACTTTAATGTCTGCAATATGACGGGAGACAAATATTTTAATGAAATCGAAA
Organism: Agriopis leucophaearia; assembly: GCA_949125355.1. Classification (NCBI taxonomy): domain Eukaryota; kingdom Metazoa; phylum Arthropoda; class Insecta; order Lepidoptera; family Geometridae; genus Agriopis; species Agriopis leucophaearia. The sequence continues at coordinate 10,049,912 of OX421278.1, forward strand.
GTAGATTATTCCATCTACTTTCGATTTCATTAATAACTCACTGGTAGTCACCAGTGAGAAAAATGTGAAGATACAAAAGACGATGGATTATGAATGAAACAGGGCAGACAGAAGCTTGCAAGACAAACAGTGATAGAGAAGAGAGAAGAGACGTACAGATGGTTGGAGTGTTCGTGGTCATTGTTGTCTTGCGCGGGCTGCGAGCCGGAGCGCCGCAGCCGCCAGATGGCGTGGCGCGCCGCCACCAGCCGCGCAAACCCGTGACGAGCCACTCTAGGGAGCGCTACGCGCGCATCCTCTGCCCGCGATCAACTAGTCTCGCGGCCTCGCACGCCCAGCACCCGGTACAGGGATCAGAGGATGGGAGTGGAGCAACAAGTGCAGGACGGGACCCGACCGACCACACAGACCCGATATCGGCGGCTCGGATTTCGCAGACTCCGTTACCACAATACGAAAATCTTACTACTATCACACTACGAGCAAAAGCTAGCCTAAATGACAATATCACAACCGAATATCACAATAAAGCGGTGGCAAGCGAAGCTTCGTGGACGGCGACGGCTTACGTAACGCTAACTTATCTACTTGTAAACGTGCAAAAATGTTATCGATCACAGAAATAAGCCTTAACACTAGGTTTCGGGTGCCCGTGGGGTTATGTAACGGAGCCGCGTTCTGTGTGGAGGTAGGAGGTAAGGGCCTGTCGAAGGACATGCGCGCGGAAGAGGGGCCGGGCGAGCACTGTCGCCGCCGCCGGTCGCGCCGCCGCGCGCCGCCCGCCCCGCGCCGCCGCCCGCCTGTTCCACGACACGACGCACTTGACATTTTGTGCATTACCGGCTAAGCTCTAATTAAGCTAATCCCTCAGGGTACCGCTCACGGGATGTTAGCCGTTAAAGACCTAAAGACTTCTTTGTCTCGTTCTACGTTCAATGTTACCGCTTCTGATGTCGATAACTTTTACTCTCGCGACCAAGTTGGCAACCAACTGCGCTTTAGATAGCAACAGTTACATACTTATCAGTTATTTACTACATCAATTCATTCAAGTTGGTCATGAATAGAAGAAAAAAAACGTAGAGTTTTTATGCTATACATTTTTCTGCTACAAGTAAATAGACAATGCAACGAATAAAATATTTTGAAAATTACGAACAAAGAGCTTTCAGATACGAGAACTAACCGCAATAAATACCTATAAATTAATAAGAATAGGTGACTTTTCAAACCATAAAACACATAAATCAGGTAGCGAGTACATTGAAAACATGAAGTTAAAATAAAATGTGTGCATGAAAGCCCAAGTCTTCAAGACCAACATACAGATAATAATCCCAGACATCTGCAAATGACTGGCATAAAAAGGACATCAATCTTTGAGTCGCGTGCTCGTAAACTCGTGATACTTTTATGGTACACGGATTCCTTTGACGGGGATAAAGGAGTTCCATGAAATAAATAGCGAAGACGTCAGGTGAATTGGTAACATAAATTTGGCCTGTATACCTATTGCAGCTTTATTGTAGCTTTATTTTTAATCTTCAATTTAATCTGATGTTTAGAGATAAACATTAGCTAAATAGGGATAAAAAAAAACGATCATACATTATTTTAAAATGACATTGCAAACGTCACAAAGTTTTTTTGGTTGATATTTTTAAGAATTCGAAAAAAAAAACATTTTTCAATCGTTCGTTTTGTGCGTTCTTCAGCCATCTTATAAAATATCAACACGACCATTGAACAATTTGCAATGTCATTCTAAAGATAATGCGCAATCGTTTTTTTTTCTCACACAATGACTTTTTTTTTTCAAAAATGTTGAAAATGCGCTAAGGAGGTAGCGCTGGTCGGAGAGCGTGGCCTTAGTAGACGACACCAAAAGTACCCTATGTAAATTCACAAGTATTACAACACCGCACCACCGCCATCAGTGTAACTTTGATGTTTCTAGCTTAATCCCATATTTCGCCATATTAGCCCCATGTTTCGCTAATCTACAATCGACACACTTAGCCTTCGAGTTGACCTTCGCCACTGCCCTTTGTGGCAGGGACAAAAGAAAGAGCCTTCTTTGTAGCACAATACGACCTGTGTTTCAGCCGTTTCAGCTGTGTAGGTGTGTCGAGGACGTTTCAGGCTTTTAAACGACCCAAGGACTTTGTTGGAGGAAAATTACGCAGCGATGCTTCAGCAGCTATGTAATATAAGAGCGTAATACAAAAAATTTCATAAGATCATGTCCTCTATTTTGGAGTTTTATTGAACTTTATACAACAGATAACCGCTGTTTTAGTTTGTCTGTATATCGTCATACGGACAAACAAAAAAAATATGTTTATGTTCATAAACAAATCCGTTATATTTATTTCCAAATATTTGAATTTTTTACTAATCACTTACGTATAAAAATTAAAAGAAAAAAATATTTTATGAATCCAATGCAAAACTTCTTGCGAGCTTTTCCCTGCTTTCGCTACTCAACAATAGATGGCGTTCTGTGTAGGTTTTTATACTAGCAAAAGCGAGCGATCCACGTTGATTTTAGTTGCAATAAAATTATATAAGAGTGTAAGACCAAATTTTTCGAGTATTTTGCTTTAACATACAATAATTTGGTAAGTAGGAGTAAGTAAGGCAATGTTTTGTCATTTCATTGATATTCCCTACGTTTGGCTGGGCGTAAGGCCCCTGAAGAGATTATGATGAGTTTTTTTCCTTGTTATTGTAACTGCCAGAACCTACTCTACGAATACTTAAGCATACTAGTATTAAGTAATCACAACTATTTACACATTGGTGCCATAAAAGATTATAGTGGAATCGTATTTTCCTGTCTAAATTAAGCATTGCAACACTTACGCCACGGACCATTCATTTGTCAAAACATAACAATTGATTGCGCGCTTAGTTTACAGACAACGGTCATTTGTTTGTCCGATTCTGGGAGAATTTACTGCTGCGAAGTGGATAGAGTTATGTAATATCCCGCCATGAAACAGTGTTCACAACTATTAGACTATTGTTTGAAATATTCACAAAGCGGTACTAAGTAGGTAGGTAGGTCGGTATTATTGTATGTGAGCTGTCCTTTTGAGCGAAAGCGATTCTATAAAAATCTATTAGTGTCACAACACTGACTTATATTGTTAAGTCTGGGCGAATAATTTTTAACCAATGGTACCAACCAACTGCTAACAAGCATAGGATATTGCGCAACAGTGTAAGGTCAGATTCTGGACGACTTCGCTGATGCGCGGCTTTTGCACATCGCATTATTTTAAAAACTAGGCACATATACTTATTATGTAAACACTTATAGACATGTTATGATACGACTTAGTTAAGATTTTGAGTTTGAGTAGTCAGTTTTCAAGTACTAAATTTATTGGGACGTAGGTCATCTTCGGATCACCCTCTCTTGATATTTAGCTCTTTGACCTATATATATTTAGCATAGATTGCGCATGCCAAGTATCTTCTAGAATAAAAACAAGAACCCGATATAACAAGCCCGATTTATCAATTTTTTTACACTTATAACAGGCTACCTCTTAACGCGGGCTCGAAACAATGCTGAAACGGCGCAGTTCAGAGTCCCTGGTGGACTGAAGACGATATAAAACAGTCTCTACGTAAATCATTTTTATATACTTTGGGATCAAAAAATATAATTCAAAAAGTCAGCAAAGTTCAAAAAGTGGTATTTTCAAGAAACAATTTCATGAAAAGCGTGTGGAAAAGCGTCATGTTAAGTTCCTAAGAAGACAAGTATTGTAGTGTGATATAATTTGACGTAGACACAGGTGGCTGATTGCCTCCTTTCACCTATCGATAAAGCTATAGTTTTGTATATAATTGTCTAGTTAATAATATAAAATGATGGATTACCAAAGTACATAATATAAAAAAGTAGATGACAAAATAAAATTCAATTTTCTGTACTCAATGGATAACGCTTAAAGTTCTTGACTTTGTCAATTTGCACTGGAAAGACAGAAACACCTTATTTTATAGGTTTTTTTTTTTTGCTTGGGGATGCAAACGCAGAAAAGGTATCACGAAATAAAACTAACTTTTCGCGTCCAATACCGTAAATGTAAGCGGCAACTTATTCATGCCTGCGATCGTTATATATGTATTGAATGTCTTTATCGAACGCTCTAAGAATACAGCTCGGCGCGTGTTATTGGAAAAATCGAAACGACGAAGCTTATATTATGAATGATATGCGTGAATGCGCGATAACAGAGCCCAGATTTATTAAAAAAAAGTAGGTAGATGTATTATCGACACTCGTATTTATCGAGGGATCTTATCTACCTATTCGGTTTCGAAGAATTCAGGCGTTAATTTTAGCGCCTGGATTCTTATTCATAAACTTCGTCATGAAGGTTTTTGAAAGCTTTACCATACAAAGTCTGCAAAAATTCGACTCAACAAACTCAAAGAAAAACCGTAGATACGAAAAAAACGTGGAAAAATCATGTCGCGACATTTTTTTCTAGCTTGTGAAATAATGTCGCGGCGTTTCAATATTTGACATTGTCAAAGGCACAATACGTGTGTCACCAAAAGAATTAGAGAAAAAAGTTCGTTTGCTGAGTCCATAGTATCAGAGTTTCCAAATTATATTATTTGACGGCCTCAAATATCGCTCAACGATTGGATACAATATCTAAAAACAATTTTTGTAGCAAATTGAAAAAAGCACATAACTCCGTTGGATATTGTGCTGAAAATCCAAATATTAAAATTGAAAAGTCGCGTGTGCAGTCCTTTGTGAATGTTTTCAATTAAGTTTGTTGACAAAAGTTTTTATGTATAGAGATTGCGGAAACAGGTATAAATTGTTTTTTTGTTATAAAAGAGCTGATAATCTTCAAACGGCTGAACAGATTTTCGTGAATATAGCTAAGAACAATCTTGATCAAGTCACCTACCAAACTAGAAAAAAATTGGTCAGCCGTTTGGGAGCTACGATGTCGCACACAGATACACACACGCACACACAGACACACACACAAACACACACGTTAAAATTTCTGTGCAATTTCTGATAGAAACGCAAGACCGGTTCCCAATAATTAAATAGGTACTTGTAAGCTAAAGTAAAACGCAACAAACAAACTTTTGTTTCAGTCGAACTAGTCTGGCCCCTGATACATTCTCATTTCGTCGCCAACAAGGTAAACCGACCCCTCCTCGCTCGTCAATCATTTCATCTCCTGGGCGCCGGCTTTTTTCCGCCATTGTTTTGAGGAAGAGACTAAATTGATGGCGTTTACCCGAACTAAAGAAAGGGTAGCCTTTGTTATTATCTCGGGAAATTACCGCATTAGCAATGATGGCCTTTTATCGGACAAAAAATATTGTTTTTCTGAGAAAGATTGTGTTGGGACAGGATATTTAAATAATGTGTAATAGATAGGATGAAAGTATTAGGTACATAAATAATACTTGAAAAGAATACCGCCCATTTCGTCACCGTAAAAAAGATCACCCCTAAAAAACATACAAAGTGCAAAGCAGGAAAACCCACATCGTCCCAGGTAACCGATCTTTACTACCGCGGACCTATGCAAGGCGTGGAATGTTCTTCCCCAAAGACCTTCCCACCGAGATTTTAAAAGAAACGTTTCAAATATATCCACAACTAATTCGGGATGGAAAAGCATCGACAACATCGGTAGTATTTTAGGTGTCCATATGCGGCGGACATCAAGTGTCTTCATTATTATCATCATCTATTACCATCAAGTGGTCCGCATGCTTGATTGCAACCCTTTTTATAACAAAATATAATTTTAAATCTGGTTTCACGCGAGAATAATTAACACAAAGTTAATGCTATGCAAAGCTGAGTAGAAATCATAACGGTATCAATGTATGACCGGCTCTATCACAAGGCTATGCCTACAGAATTATTTTTATTAAAAAAGTACATACTCTAAATATACGTACCCGTTATTTCGTGGGCGTTGTACTCCGATCTCCAACCCTGCTTGATATTCCGGGTGAGGAGTTGTAATGTCATTGGGACGTTATAAATAATCATGTTTGGGAAAAGGGTATAGGAAGCATTTAATGGATAATTATCAAAAATCCAAAAGATGTAAATAAGCTTCATTTTCGCAAATGCTTAGAACTTCGATAATTATTTTGACAATCTTCTTCGAGATAAAGCGAAATTGCTGTACTGGAGCTCGACTTTTGAATCGCTCGTATGATATATCGTATTAAAATATCATGCGAAGCAGCGGCTGGCAGCAATACACGCAAGCAGCGGCTAGCAAGGTAAGTATGAAAATCCATATCTGACGCGTTCAGCAGGCCGAAGAAATGACTATAAAAAGTCGTGTGATTTAAAAATGGAACGAATTTTTTACTCCGAAACATAGCAACCGGTAAAAAAGGTAACTTATCAAAGATTTTATTTAAATTTTGAACGGGCTTGGAAATAGAAACTTGTTATTTGAAAAAAATATATTTACAAATGAACGTGCAAAATTATGTTTTTGATCATCGATTCTGGAATTTGCAATTGTTGATTTAATTCGACAAAATGAGTTGTAGCGAAGAAAGTGGTAAAAATATTTTGGCGCCACCTGAGATTTCGGAAAGTTACATTCAACAACAGTATTTTTCAAATTTGCAGGTATTTTCAAATAATATATCTTACATAGTTACTACTTACTAAGTTTGAATTTTCGCGCATTATCTGAGAAGAGTACAATAAATAAAATTATTATGTGATTATTGCTGTGATGATAAATAATTTTAAGAGTTTGCTGTGATTGTAAAAAACAAACTCCAAAGATTTCATTCTTCTGATAGATTTATTTTTATGCAGTCTGTACGAACAATATACAATGTGGCAAAAAGTGTTTAAAAGGAACATGTGACGAATTAAATTCATATAAATAGGTATGTGACGAGTTTACACATATTTTTGTCCGTGGCGAATTTGCTCTGTGGCGAGTTAACAATACCCCACTGAGTATGTACTTACCTACATCCAAAAAAATTGTCTTGTCATCTTCGTCATAGTCGTGATGGATTTTTTATTAAAGCAGCAAGTATTCTAGAAGAATACCTCAAAAGGCGCAAATGTAGTACCCTAGACAGTGGGTACATATTTTAGCCTTTTGGGGTCGAAACCATGGGCCCGTGGGAAAGGCCAATTTTTTTTGTCAAGATTTGTCAACACGTCTGGGTGATGCAACTCGTGACCAGAATGCCGGCCTCTACTTTTTTCAAAGAGTGAGCATTGCTCCACGTGGTAATGGGGCCAGCATTTTGGGAACAATTCCCACTGGTAGCTGTTTAATAGATTAGTTTAGTAGTTAGGTATTGATGTGTCGTTTTTTTTGTATCACGAAGATGGAATGTTCGTACACAACGATTTGGGTCGTCTTTTATGATGCGCACTGCCCAAGGATGGAACTCCCTGCCATCCTCCTTGTTTCCTGGGAACTACAATCTAAGCATCTTAAAGACTAGAGTGAATAGATTTCTTCTAGACCAACGTGTTCCATCCTCGGCCACACCGTCGCTTACCATCAGGCCAGTTGGTGGCCAAACGTAGAACTATTCTTTATTAAAAAAAATAAAAAAACTACAAGTTACTTATGTTTTTTTAGTACATTAGAAGATTTGGCCTCCGTTAATGAACGCGTATTCTTCTATCCAGGGTCCAAGACAAAGCTCTTCCCATAATAAAACTACGAAGATTATTATAATATTGTCGAGGGGTGTTACAGATCTATATAGGGTGTTGGGTGAGCCGGGCAAGCAGGCGCCCGCCGCGCCCAACCATCCTGAATAAATAATGAAATAATACCTCACTACAGGAATTAATACGAGATTATTTTAAACCCGTTTCAAAGATTATATGAGTTGCTTGTAAAATAATATCATGTACTTAGTCATGCTTTATTAATTTGCTAAATTGATATTTGTTCAGTATCCAGTATCAGCTTGTCTAGACACTGGGACTGGAACACAGACCTTCTCAGAGAGAGAGAGAGAGGTTGGGCCCTAATTCACTACACTGCCCCAGGGCAGGCATGTTTGGAATGTCATGTCTTTGAATTTTTGAGATCCTTGGACATAATGAAAGAAAGAAAGAAAAAATATTTATTAATGACAGAAACAAAAGATACATAATATATAAAGTGTTAAAAACAGGAAAATAATAGTTTCTGACAGAAACTATTATTTTTCTGTGTGCTGAGTTGGGACTCAGCATAGTGCTGGTCGTATAAAAAACCAGCGCTGGTCTTCCGTTGGAACCGACAGGTAATGGTTTTCAGCGATGGCATCGAAACTGCACATAATTTATTTAGATAGATAGAAACTATTGTTTATACCAGAAATATAAATATAAATTACAAACAGATAGAAAAAACTTAAGAGCTAGTTCCAGCCACAAGTGGCGGCCTTATCGCTAAAATAGATTTCTTTCAGGCAACCATTAGGTTAATAATTAATTTAAATATTTTATTTAGTGTTAATTAGGCATATAATTTATTTAAGTATTTGTAAATAAATAATTTGTCGAGGATTGAACCGGGAGCGTCAGATTGCGCGTTATCGCTCGGCTCCGTGGCTCTTATTGACCTACATTAATCATAACATCTACAAACAGCTAAACCTATCTGAGACTTAACTACTTAACGCTGAGTCGGTCCGCTCCGCTGTGTATTGACTCAGTGGATTAACATCGGAATCAGAGCGAAGATGCAATAATTAGTTTTCTTGTTTGTTTTCCTACATTTATTAGTTGTGTTAACTATGATAGAGTTAAGGCATTGAGAGTATTACTTGACTTTAATAACTAAACGGAAAGGGTGAATGGAGTTCTCGAAGGTCATATGTGGCGGTGACCACTGGCACTCGCTTGTTTGTCTACTGTTATACCTATATGAAATAATTATTAATATAAAAAGCCGACTTCATAAAAATGTCAGAACTGAACCACATTAAAAGCACCAGCTTTCAAATAAAAAAAAAACATCAAAATCCGTTCACCCAGTAGAAAGTTATGAGGTAACAAAAAACAGTCGTATTGAGAACCTCCTCCTTTTTGGAAGTCGGTTAAAATGCTTAAACTATGTTAATCGCGTTTTAATTAAAATGACGGTTTTTACCCGTCTGTCCAGGAGATCAATTATTTCAGGTATGTTTTACATATTTAATTTAACTCCTATAGTCTAGTTTTCACAGATTTTGATATGCGAGGTGCCGTTGTTTTTTTTTTCAAATTTAAAATATTTAGCTATATTCTGCAGTCAGTGTTTTTTACTGTAACGTACTTATTATAAGAAGAAAAGACTTTTTTTAAATTATTGAGGCAAAAACATACAATAAATATTACAATAAAGCTATGTATAACTTTTTTTTTATGATACTGAGTGACGAGACGAGCGAAGTCGTTCGCCTCATGGCTCTTCACGCTTGCCCATAACAGCTCAACGCCACTCAGAGTTTTGAACTTCAACAGTTCAAAACCCTGGATGGCAATGCACTGCGCTCGTCACCCCGAGATATAAGATGTCAAATCTCTGTGTGCCCTGTAATTTCGCTGGAAACATTGCCCTTCAATCCGGAACACAGTAGTGTTTGCACACTACTGCTTGGCGGTACTTATATTGATAATAGTGGCACCAGCTCCATTTACCAGAGATGTAGGTAGTACCAATTCATATTAGTTCAACCACTTTATTTTTGAATATGCTAGGACGTGTTGCCCCAATATTTATAGAATTAAATTAAGTAAGATAAGATAACTCTTTATTAAAAGACCACACAAACAAGGAAAACATACATTACATTTAAATTATTAAACACTGTTTTAAACTATCACGGTTGTTCACTAAAGTAAAATGATTATTTACGGGATATTTACCGTGGTAAGGTTGTGGAAGGAGCTCCCGATATTTCGGCGCAGTTACATGCACGGAAAGACTAGAACGGGTCTTCCAGTGAACATGGTGCATGTAACTGCGCCGAAATATCGGGAGCTCCTTCCACAACCTTACCACGGTAAATATCCCGTAAATAATCATTTAAATATAAATTATTGTATTAATTAACTAGCAGGTACAGTGGGTAACGCATGCCAGCGTTAGTAGGTAAGGTACCTACGGCAATGCGTTCTAGTAGGTATTCAACAATGTAAGTTAGTGTGGTACTAACAATGTGTTAGTTTTTTCTAATGTTAACATTAAAATTGACTACGCATATTTTAATTTAATTTATTTAAAAAATAATTTTATAATTTAATTTAAATAATAATTAATTTACAAACGTTTATATATTTAAAACAAATTGTTTTAAAAATGTAATCAACCGACCTGTAGCTTTGCTACGAATAAATATTTCATTTAATTTCATTATTCTATAACATAGTTTATTTATTTATTTACATATCTGTCGTGACACAGATCATCAAGCTAAGTTTTAGGAGGTATTTTCTAAAGTATCGATGTGTATTATGTATTCTGTGCGATTGAGCAGAGGTTTTAGATTTTTAAACTAATAGTAAATTACACTATCCTTGTGTGTGAGCGAAGAGTAGGTCAGCCTTCATAATCGCCTTCCAACCCTTTTTTAAATAATTTTCGAACAATTTTACTGCCGGAGAAATTTTCATACGCATTTATTATTTCTAATTTGCATTTACTTTATATAAGAAGTAAGCAAATTAACGTCTGAATTTACCACACTTTCATTTCCATTTGAATGTTATTCTGAAAGTTTTATACTTAACAGCGCCACAGCGAACACATATTGCATGAATTGAAAAATGCTAAATGTTATTTTTGCCTCTAGTGTGGCTAGAGGCTCTAATTAGTCAGCCTCTCGCTAGAGGGCCCTTGCTGTGAGAGACTCGGGAACTCCCTTTGCGACACTACGCGACTTGGAGACCCCATTTTGCTTAATTTGCATACATCTATTCAATGCGGCTTCTGTGAGTTTTTGAACGGTGCAAATTATCATCAGTAATAGCTTACTCATCTACTAAAAAGCTTGCTACACCATCGTGGTAATCTTAAAGGATAAAGATCTTAAATAGATTGAAACTGACTAATACATAATTATTCGACATTTGAAAATGTGCTCTGTGACATATTTTTTTCTATATAATAGGTAATAAGAATTGGAATTCAATTTATGTAGAAATTATTTTTATATTTGAAGTGTTCCACACTTAGAATTCACTATTTAAATGTTACATACTATATTTTAAAGTCCAAAGGACTATACGTCGGTCGTAAGTAATAAGTAATGGAATGGGGCTCAAGCTTAAAGCTCAGCTTGTTATATTTATATTTTTTATATGCAATAATTGCCGGCGACACAAATAGAAGTAGAAAAAAAAGCAGTTGGCAGTAAGAAATCTAAAATGATATAATAGGACGTCCACTGCTGGACATAGGCCTCCCCCATCAATCTCCAATAGAGCCAGTTGGAAGCGGACCGCATCCAGCGCTTTTCTGCGCCTTCTTTTAGGTCTTCCTCAAATCATGACAGGTTAAATAATGATAATGATGCCTAATATTATTTTAATATCTATTGTGCATGCGTTTTTTTAATGTGTGTATGATTTAATCATGTTTTGTGCAAATAAATTATCTTTATAATAAGAGTATTTTCACTGTGCTTTAGAAATACATTAGACTGTTATTTATCATTTGAAGTGAGAGTGTCAAAGTCCCTGATCTCAATTATTTAGGCTTAGTATGGCGGTGCAGGGTTAAGAGCCCTCACAAAGGATCTACGGGAACAGGTGCAGGTTAAGGGGTTATCTTTGATGTTTCGTGTTTCCGGTCCGTTGAGTTTGCTCCATGGTTCGACGACACCGTAAAGCAGGACATTAGCTACCTTGTGTGGATCGGAAAACATTGGGAATTTTGTGGTAATAATTATTCATACATAAATATAGTATATAGCTACAGTTATTAGAATAAATTGGTATTTATTGATCGCGAATCTTCAACGGCAATTCAATTTTAGCGTGTTTTAAATTCACTGAAGTTGATCATCTAAATTTATAAGCACGTGGTCAAAGACACATAAATAGTTTCAGACAAGACAAGACAAGAAAATATTTCCAAGAAAAAAAAAAACAGAATCAAAAAAATATTGTAATATTTTAAATCGTAAATGTTTTTTAAAATAATAATTAAATAAAAAACACATATTAAAGATTTTCAAGAAGAGATTAAAAAAGCGCTCAGATGAGTTTTTGAGTTAAAAAGACACATTAAAACCCTGGATCTAAACAAAAAATCGAGTTTTAATATTTTTATTAATCGAGCTACCTATTTCATTTTATATTTTAGACAGTAGGTATCATAACTTACCTATATTATTTAATATAGGTATCAATTAAAAGGCGTCTTTTATTTTTAAGAAAAAAGTAACAATATAAATGCAAATATTGGCAATAAATCCCCACGAGAGAGATAGTTAGTGGTAAAAAAATAAGTCAGTTATATACGCTCGATAAAATCAAACGCTTTTAAGGCCAAGCGCACACGGGCGACTTTGTTTCCGTGATACTTTTTTCATATGTGTAACAAATACTAATACACATATGGTTTTATCTCTCTGATCTTTCCCTGATGCGCATCTGCACGCCGCGACAAAGTTTGTCGACACTTTATGTCGCACAGTAAAGAGACAGGTATACACGATCGTAGCCTTGTCTAATTTACGCACGACACAAAGAGTCGACTATATTTTTCCGCAGCGCGCATGCTTGGTCGACAGAGCCACAAACTGTCCTGAAGACGAAAGTCGTCCATGCGCACTTAGCCTTAGTTAACCATGCCTAATCAATAGCGACCCTCAAATAAATCAATTGCTAAACAAATATACTCGAAATACAGGCGGTTGAAATAGGAGCCTCTATTCGTTTTCACCCTTCCTGTTGCGGGCACGGATTATTATAGGTAGATGGAAAGGACAATATTACGTCCTATAAGTAAAAATATAATTATCAATATAAAAAACCCGACTTCATTAAAATGTCAGAACTGAACCAAATTAAAATGGGACAACACGGGAAGCACCAGCTTTAAAATTAATAATAAAACTTTAAAATCGGTACACCCAGTCGAAAGTTCTGAGGTAACAAAATTAAAAAAAACAGTTGATTTGAGTACCTCATCCTTTTGGAAGTCGATTAAAATACTAATGAAATAGAGGTGGTGGGTACTTAGCCTAAAGGAGATCCAATGATCTCTCTTCGAATCACCTCATCACCACATTATCATCAATATGAACAACAGCGTCAGCGACAACATCCTCAAAACACAACAACAGCTTTTTCTATGTGATCAACCCTTAAATCCCGAAATAAATCAGCTGTTCTTATTTTCTTATTAGTATTTTTTTCTTTTTATTACTTTTCTATACATTGTTTATAATAATGAGTAGATACAAACACATTCTTTCGTCTTAGAATCGCCGTTATGTGTAACTGCATGCATAAAATATACTTCATCATCAGCCAGAAGACGTCCACTGCTGAACATAGGCCTCCCCCTTTAACCTCCACACTGAACGACATCCTGCCATCTACATCCACTGGATGCCCGCGACTCTCACAATGTCGTCGGTCCATCCAGTGGGAGGCCTACCTACGCTGCGTCTTCCGGTTCGCGGTCTCCACTCAAGAACCTTTCTTCCCCATCGGTTAACAGTTCTTCGAGCGATGTGGCCTGCCCATTGCCACTTCAACTTGCAGATTTTAATAGCTATGTCGGTGACTCTGGTTCTTTGGCGAATGTCTACGTTTCGGATTTTATCGCGCAAAGAAACTCCGAGCATAGCTCTCTCCATTGCCCGTTGTGTGATTCTGAGTTTTTCCAAAAGACCCACAGTTAAGGACCACGTCTCAGTACCATATGTCATCACTGGCAACACACACTGATCAGATACCTTTGTCTTTAGGCACTGTGGTATCTTGGACGAGAAGATATCACGCAATTTCCCGAACGCTGCCCATCCGAGTTGGATTCTTCGGGCGACCTCTTTGTCTAAGTTGGACTTACCTAACTGAACAATCTGTCCAAGATAGGTGTAATGGTCAACAACTTCGAGAGTATCGTTCCCAACGATTACCGGTATGGGTACAATATGGAAAATATACTTACATCGCCCCTAATAAGTATTAAATGTTCAAAGTCAGCTGGATTCTAATATAGCACCGTACAGAAACGCATAAATGCACCGAAACGGCATTTTTATTGTTATAGTGTTCTGTTTTATACCTTTATTTACTCTTTCGAGAAAATATGGAAGAGAAAATTTACACCTTGATTCGATATTTTTACTTCTACGTAGGTACAGAAATGCCATGCGCTTAGGAGCTCATGTGTAAGAATGTACCTAGCACAGATTGCATAGAATGGCGACATTAAAAAAAAAACGACAAAAAAGTTAGACGACAAAAGTTTATTATGTTTTTTTATATCGTGTAAGCACGTCTTTGAATCTTTTTGGTAGGATTTGCTCATACTTATGGCGACTTTTCTGGACATCCATGTTCATTCCAAATATTTTCTAAGGCTGTCATTCGTTCGACCAACGTTACCGTTGTGGGTGACACTTCTACCCATTTTACCCTCATTGGGTGCGCATCCGATAACCTTGTCCTAAATGCCTGATAGATAAGCAGGTAGAATCTGATTTACATTGCTAATACAAACTCGGACTAGGTAAATCCGCTCTTTGGGATAGTAGTAGTTAGGTAGTAAGTAAATATAGGGTTTTCATTTTATTAAGGAAAACTGATGAGGTTTAGACATTTTGTTTTTTTATTCAATATTACTCACGTGTAATGAGAACTTTTAGGGCGTTGTTTCGGTAAGCTTCACTAGATGGCTCTAGTTTTAGGCACTTTACCTTATTGTTATTTTTCTTGTTCTGCAAAGTTATTATAAGGCGCGATTGACTGGTATTGAATCCTGACGCAAATAAATTTAGCAGCTGATTGGAACATTTTATATTTTGTTTTACTTAGCAAGTAAAATATTATATTTATTTTAAATTATGATAGGAACCTCCTTGAATCGAATTATTTGAGTGGCTATTCAAACAAGTTGGAATTGGAGTTGGAATGGAATACGTTTCGGGGAGTGTGCATCGGCTCTGCTTAATCTAATTCCCTCCTGCCCATTTTTTTATCGGATTATCAGAGTAGGCACGAAAAATTGACACCGATTTATGGTTGAAATTCTGAAAACCTGTACGAATCGCTTCGATTCCACTTTTATTGTGCCAACTGCTAGTCTGGTATGCGCTGTCTGAATATGTGGTCCCCGATAGTTACAATCTGGGTGACTTCAAATCACGAGTGAATCGGCTTACCTACGCGTGCTCCACCGCATCATCGCTTATTATCGGGAGAGTTGGCGGTCAAACGCAAGCCACTAAATATATTGAAAAAAATGTTTTAGTAATGATAAATGTGACAGTTAGATAAGAGTTCGCCACGTTTGAATTCTTTATTAGCGCGTGCGCAGATTTTAAACGATAAAGAAACCTTTCCAAGCTGGTGATATGTTTTTTTTTTTTAAATTTGATCTTGCTGTATCAACCCCAATACATTTATCTTGTGCATGTATTCTGAAGTTATATACAAGTTTTCTAATAGTAAATTATCTCACTCAAAAATTAACCTTTGAATTACACGCCTCGGCTAAGAAACATTTTTTTTTTTTACAAAATTATAAACTTCATAAGCTATCATTTATGTTCTCTCACAAAAACACATGCAAATGACAAGCATTATTTAAGCACTATTGTACTATTTTACTTGTAGTAGGTACTGCATTTTGTTTGTTACTGAATTAACAACTAGGTTGAGAATAACTTGAGAAAAGAAGCGATTAGCGTGATCCTATTAACTCAAGGTAAATAAAAGCAAGTGGAAAATTTCACAGACTCACGGTTTTAATAAACCATTGTAGTGTCTGGCTTAATGCGCCCTTAACAAAATTATTTCGCAAAAAGCACATTTGTGATCGAATCCGATCATAAATGTGCATCTTGTTTTTTTTACGTGTATTTGTTGCCACGGTCATGTCTTTGTCTTAGAGCATGTGCTTTTTAATATGTCGTCTGTGGAGCCCTGGTGGTCTGTGATGGGTGACTCAATATAATGGCTAATGGCCCGCCACAATAAAAAGTTTTAACCCAGAAAAAAAAACATTTAGACGAGAAGATGGTTAAATAAATTAACGATTCGTATAGGTTCGTTGGCTGATTTCCAATGACAGAGAATTAGGTCTTTTGAAGGTCTTAATATGGCATTTTCAAAATACATATCATTTAATCATTGCATTAAAATTGTAATTTAATAGGCTTTTAGACTAATTATTATTTATTGTCTAGTAAAAAAACCGTCTATAAATAAAACCGAACATCGAAACCAAAATAAAATGTGTTTAAAATTAAGGAAGATATAAGCATTGATAAAGCATTTTTATGTCTTGCTAGATAGAGAATGCACTATTCTTATAAATGACGTCACTCCATACTGACACTTACTTTGTAGGAAACGGGCAGAGGATCTTTTCCTAATCCGACCAAAAACTATAATCACTTATTACCTCAGAACTTTATTAGCTGATTTAGATAATTTCTTTGCTATACATATCACATTAATTATGTTTTTCACTGAGCCTGTTATTTTTACCAAATCGAACATCTATCGGATAGTGTAGTATAAAAACGCTTCCGCTTGTCGCTCATCCTGTCCTTACAGGTACGCCCCAACCATTGTTTGTTGCATGAGTCGGTCGCGTGTCACTTTAACATTGTTCACGGTTTACACACCGTCAACGGGCTCTCATTACGCACCAGCCAAGCACCTTTTAGCCACGTGGGAGTCCAAAATCAACAGTTCTCAATGCATGGCCCTTTGGGGACGGATCGCGTTTTATGGAGCAACGGGAACCCTGTAAAATGTGTGACCCGTAAACACGTGGGTGATGTAGGGTATGCCCAGAAACAACTTAAATATTTTAAGTGATGTTACGACATGATGACGAGGCCAAAATGTATCTAGGGGCAACCAATATAACATCTTTTTCGTGGTTGCATCAGGGAATAATAATCATAACGTCAGCTGGAGTCGAAATGAATGCTTGATCAAATGCATTTAGATCTCTCTGCTCTCTGTTAACAAATACCGGGTGTAAGGAAACTCTACCGAAGTCGAAACGCTATACTTTCTCATCTTCTCTTTAAAAAATGGCCAAATTAGTTCAGTCGGTCTCAAGAGATGCGCTTACCAGCAAAAACTAACCAGAGATATTTTTTTAAATACAATTACCTCTCAGTACATGCAAATACGATGCTGTTACGAGCTTTCATTAGAGCATAAAACGAAAAAAAAACTTAAATTCTACTAATTTGACTTATTTTTTTTATCCAGAAAAGTTTATTCTTTCGTGTTTTGAACTATGGTTTTATCTCAAACACAGATGTATCTGTGACATGTATTGTTTCCGGGCCAAATATGGTATTTAAAATTGATTGAAAAACCGTCAAATTTGGGATAACTTCCCGTTAATGTTTTATTCATAAAACAGATGCGAAAGTTTTGATGTGTCTAAGTGTATATGCTAGGGTGTGTTGTACTCAATTCAGTAACGGCTAAACAGATTTGAATATAATTTAGTGTAAAGTCAAATAATTAGTAAAAATTTCATTTAGATTATTTGAATCTAAATGAAATTTTTACTTATTCAAAAAGGCACAAAAATAATTGTTTTGCTGGCCCTGTCATGTCACGTATCATTATCTAGATGTTTTTATATAGAGTACATTTTTAATATCTTACAAAGAAATAAGGGTTTGACAAAGTTGTAATTTTTGACCCTTTTTGTTACGTGGTCTATCTCCAAACCTAAACTAGCTATGAACTTGAAGTTTCTGTGTATTATGTGTCATATCCTGTATTATAGCAAAAAAGAAATCTTCTTTTCAAGTTTTGGTGGGTCAAATTTTGTGAATAGTAGACGCTTAATATAAAATTCAGTCGTTCACTTCTTGGAAAGAATATACCAAGGCTGCTCTCTCTTCTAATGCCTACGTGCAGTAATAATACTTCGCGCAATAATATTCTTATAAAATTGTGCACTAAGTTACCAACTTAAGACAGGTATAATGGAAAAGCTGTATTTTCAATGTATAGAAGTAAAGTTCTGGGATATTACCAGAATTACTTAAATGCCATTACCTAGCCGTGTACAAAGTCCAAAAATGATCCACGTTTTCTCGTATTTGCTGATTTTGCGCTGTTATTTTTCACCAGCTTAACTACCAAAGCAAATGTTTATATTGTATTCGTCTGTATCTATAACACGTCCCGAATAAATAACTTCACCCACGCGTTACGCCGCTATCAGAGACTGCCTGGCGCATGGCGTGACTTCTATTTTTATTCTAATGGTTTGTTCGCACGATGCGACGTTTTTACTATCTTTATCTCCTCTAAAATAAGAAGTAAAAATGTTTTGATGGTGAACATGAATATCACAACTACGTAAATAGGAATAACGTCAATTCCAAAACAAAACAAAAGATAAAGTAGTTTTGTGTGTGAAATTCAGTAAAAGGGAATCATCCCCTAATTTTCCGCCCATAAAGGTGGAATATTTTCTCTATATTTAAATGGAACCACTCTCAAGATTAAGGTAATTCAATAAAAAAAAAACTGTTCACAATGGGCGTGAATATCGCGTAACGAACACAAAAAACTGACAAACTAAGAACTTTCATTTATTTATTTTAATCTCTAATCTCTTTAATCTTTTTTTTTTTTTTGTTTTTTCTACCTCATAACTCCATCATTTATAAATCAATTTGGAAAATTCTTTCTTTAATTAAATGCATATAAATTTAGAAATTTCATCAAAATCGGTTAAGTATTTTGGCGTTTAAATCAAAATAACTTGAAATTTTGTTACTTTGATGACAATATTATGTTATCCGAGGAACCGAAATTCCATATTTGACTAATTATGTGATGTTGGTTTTTTAAATTAACAATTATTTGAAGTCAGTTAAGTGCGTGCTAAAACAGCTACTTTGCGTTGTTTTTTCTTTTAATTTCGTTTCGTGTAATGGCAGTTACACATAGTAATTCAGTAGAATTAAACTGCATCACTAAAATAGTGCTCTAAATCGCATTGTTTAATAACTGGCAGTCGTGTACCTGATGGGAAGCGCCATTACTTGCACTAAAATATCTAGATACTTCAGATAAGCACGCTCACTGCGTAACAGGCCGATATCGGCCTACCGCGGTACTTCAGCTGGTGCGGACGAAGAAACCTTTGTCCCTCTCGCTTGTGCGAAACGATTATCTCAGGTGTTTGTAAAAATTCGACAGAGACAAATATATATTTCATCTTGCGGTCAAAATTGTAGGTGTTCCCCATCAAAACATAACGGCAGGCTTTTATTGACCTACCATCGCACTGATGGTGAAAAACATCCGCTGAGTGCGGCAGTGGGCCTATTTCGGCCCGCCCTCCCAACAGGCAGCTGGCGACCCGATACCGCACAGAGCGCGCGCCCCGCCAGTTAGTGTTGTGCTATTTAACTGATCTGACGTAGCGTTCGATATAATCAACGATGGCAAGCAATAAAAGAAAAATACAAATTTAGGAAAATAGAGTTACTGACAGTGATAGTGACAGCAGTGAAGAAATATTTTCCACTAAGAAAAAATAAAAAGAATTTGGAAACAAATGTGCACGGAAAACGAAGCACAAGCCGTAAGTTTTGTTTGCTACCTACACATATCAACATCTGATATGTTAGACTTTACCTTAGACTCATAATGACGTGGGGATTTTTTATATAATACCATCCTTTATGAAAATGATTACTCTTAAATTATTTCTTTGCTTTTAGTGTTATAGTATCTGCCGAGCATCTGTGAACATCTTTCCACATTTCATGTTTTATTTAATTTTTTACTTATATTACTGTAAAGTGTAATCTAAATCTGTTCAGTAGTTTTTGCGTGACAGAATAGCAATAAACATACATACATCTAAACTTTCATTTTATATTATAATTTTATTCCACTTACTTTTTTTGCATTACAGAATTTTAAAAAAAGCCTACACCACGGATTTCAAAAGGATTGTCTTCACTTTGCTCAATGTCAGCGGATTTTGCGTAACATGTTTCCAAGACAGGCATAAATAAAAACATTTTTCAGTTCTTTTACGATAATTATGTTTTATTTTCGTTATCCCCTTATTTTTCTCTGTCCCATCACTACTAAAAATACCTTCTAGTGCGGTTCAGGTCGATATCGGCCTGCCGGTTTTCCTGCTTTGTTTCTCATTTCCTTTTTGGCAGATCCCGGGGCGAATCAAACCAAAGGAAGTTGGGTTCAAGGTCATTCTAACAATATAAAAAAATGTATATACATTATGTTTCCACAAAGTTATAGCAATTTTTAATCTATCCTAGTGCTGGTGGGTCTAGAAAGACCTGCCACGCACTGGCGGAATTATCATTGGGGGTGCATTTTGGCCCGCCGCCGCACCAGATGAAGAATTATGATTTTACTTGCCGCAGTAAACGTGTTAGACATGAATATTTGACCTCAAATAAAAAAAATACTTAGGTACGTAGCTAAGCCTACAAATAATTACGGAATATGACGTGTAATGTTATTGTTTCATTATATGAATTTACAATTAAAAACAGTTTTTAAAAATAAATATAATAAGAAAAATTACCGACTCTTGATATCGCGTGGTTTAAACAGAACCTTATCGGCCACTCAAATGAACGCAATTATTATAACCACAGAGAGTAAAAGGGTGAACTTGAAGGATCAAGCGAGCTCTCTTTTTCTGAAAAGTTTAAGAACTTGGACCGACGAAGTCAAAAGTTTAATGCAATTAAATACAACTCCAAAGAAAAGTTATGTTATGGAAGGAATATTTACTAGGAAGTGAATCATAAAATATTTTAATTAGTAGCTGTGGTCTTATAAGGTAATTCACGTTAGAGTATTACTACATTGTTTTTCGATAACGGTGTAAGAAGGTCGACTTCGTAAAATGCTAATGCAGCACTTTGCCGGTAAGAATAGAAAAGTTACATGTATGAATAATAATAATTGTACAACCTATCCAAAGGTACGCATAGGTTACAATAGACAGTAAGGAAAAAATATTATTATTACGCGATATATTTACAGATGCTCATGATAGGTGAGAATATTTTTTTTGCAAATGTTAGACGAGAAAATCGCTATGCACGGCTGTGTGGAGTGGATATGTGACGTTAGAGAATAAATAAATAAATAAATATCTGGGACATTATTGCACACATGGTCATCTGACCCCAAACTAAGCAAAGCTTGTAATATGGCTGCCAGAGACTGATATACATACATATATATTTTTAAATACATACTTAAATAGATATTAACACCCAGACATAGAACAAACACAAATGTTCATCACACAAATGTTTGTCCTAGATGGGAATCGAACCCACGCCCCCAAGCACAGAAAGTAGGATCACTACCAACTGAGCCAGCGAGGCAGTCAACATGGAGGCAGAAACATGCGTGGGTTGTCGTGCCATGGATGTGCTAGACGAGCGAATTTTGCGGCTACGCAAGCCACGCTTGCTCCCCCTACTTACTCGTTTCCGCCTGTTCTCTCTCACGGTGACGTAGCGTAGGTCAGCTAGCTGTGTGTGGCACATCGTTACACCGAGCCAGTACATAGCTCTCGTGGCCGTACATTGTTAGTGTTACGCTTGTTTATAATAAACCACAAAAAAGAAGAAAAGTGGGAAGAGCCGACCCAGAACTATGAACTCCATCAACAGTTCAAAATCCTGCGTGACGTTGCACTGCGCTCGCCGCTCTGTGATATTAGAAGTTACTCTTTCCCGTGTAATTTCTCTAGTAAATTTTGCTCTTCAATTTGGAACACAGCAATGCTTACACACGCTGCTTGACGTTTTAACTATTGGTGGTACTTCCCCCGCCACAACTGTCTTACTACATTCATGTACGGCGCTACCATCGAAAATTTATAACATACCGCTTGTAACAGGTTGTAATTTGCATTAGCGTGGAGCACGTTTTCAGAATCTAAATAAAAGACCAAGAATTTCATATCCATGGGGTTTTTCTTGTACCCTTTCCATGAATGTTTTACTTTCTTAAAGTCTAAAATTAGAAAGTTTTTTTTTTGTTTCCATTCCGACATTGTATATTACCTTAATATTATCTATACTTTTTTAAACATAAATCAATAAGTACTTCAGTTTCATTGCTTCCTTTAAATTAAAACCTACGTAAAAGATACATTTAGCAAAGTTTACTATTGCTTATCTTATTACCAGAAAAGATAGTGATTGTAAACGACATTCATTTGTATACTAGTAGTCATCGAAGTTATGACTAGCATGGCTATAAAATAATGCCTTAATGGTTACAACTAAATCGATACAACAGCAATTTGTACTTATTTATCCATTGGATAACATTACTTGCAACATAAGGAGCCATTTCTACCCACAGATCACTTCAACTCATGCATTTAAACATAGCTGCAATGCAATACTATAATTCAAAGTTATTGGTATATCTGCATACTGCACGCCACTGATTTGCAATATTATCGCGTACTACTGCAATATTGAGTAATTTAACATATTAATGCAGCGAATTCGATCAGAAAACACTGATTTATAAGAGGCCGTCTTCACTACCTTACTTTGTTATTACGATACATTTTATGCTTTTCTGGAATATATTGCAGTAGGTAAATAGTAGATTATACGAGTGCAAAGACGTTTCTCAGCCCGAGTCGTAGGTGAGGGTGGATATCGATTTTTTTATCATGGCCTCATCCATAAAAAATACGGATAAAACCGTGTGAGGGTATGACCGCTTGTTCTTCCCTAAAATCTTCAAAAAAGGTTTTCGTACCGATGTCTACAATGACAATTTCTATATGTTGCAACAGCGTTGCAACCCGCTCTACCTAGCGTGCAATATCAGATCGGATCGGACAACCAGTAATATCGAGCATTCGACCAAATTGGTCGAGTATAACGACGCAGCGGGGAGCCTTTACGAATTTACACGATCGCCTCTCAGCCCGTTACCCATCCACAATTGAAAGATTTTAGAATCGGGATGAAAATAGTTAGTCTTTACTTAGGATGTGTCTAGGATTTTATTTTGAAGGTTTCTAACACCAGTAGGTTTGCTTCCTACATGCTTATAGTAAGCTCGAATAGAGCTAGCGCTAGAGTACAAGTTTTCAGGCTACCCGAATGCCTCGACAGTTTGACGATTACTGATCTAAGACAAACAACTGGTAACTGCCGAAACATGGTAACACTCAGTTGTAAACGCCCCTCGCTGTCACTCATTGCAAAGTGATTGGATCGTCGACAACCACAACAGTGTCAAACTGATGTACTGATTTCGACTCAATTTCCAGACCGAGCGAAGCTTAGCGTTCTCAACACATCGACGTTTGTTTATATTATACTAGTCGACCGCCCCGGCTTTGCACGGGTGTAAGCTCGGCCTTCGGCCTCGCTACTATGACCCACTCCAGGAACACAAAATTTCATCAAAATCGGTCCAGCCGTTTTTAGAGTATCCTATGTCCGTCTCCTGGTTCTAAGCTACCTCCCCACCAATTTTCAGCCAAATCGGTTCAGCCGTTCTTGAGTTATAAATAGTGTAACTAACACGACTTTCTTTTATATATATAGATTTGACGATAACTTGAGAACAGTTGATCCGATCTTCATTAAATATTCTGACCAAGTATTCATAGAAATACAATTTTTTACGTCTGAGTATAAGCAAAATCAGTCGATGGATTCTGAAAATATAGAGTTCGCGAGCTCACAGTTCATGACGAACAAATATATAGTTTTATATCTTTATTCTTGTAATAAAGAATTATATCTAAAAGTGTTTTTAGAATTCTGTATTTAATTAAAATACGGAATCGAAAACTCGCTCGAAGGGTTTTCGATTTCTGATACTTTTCTTATTTCTGAAAGCCAACGAATCTTCAAACAAACTGTGAATTCCTGGAGAATTAAGGTATCCCCAATGGCATTTTGGCTCTCAGCGAAGAGCTCATTCCTTACAGCTACAGGTAGTTCATTGTCTTAAAACAGCCTGATCAGAACCCAGATTATGCAGTAACAGCATGCGTTGGATTGCTTGTTCTCAAGGAGAATACTTATATTAACGAAAAAAATTTAATGATCATGTATAAAATGCTAATGTGTTAGTATCAATTTTGATATAATACAATTTTTATAATTTTAAGCTAATAAAGGAAGTGAACAAACATAAACTAGAAAGACCAAATTTTCTACTCTTGGAAAAGAGAGCCTTAACTTATTTATTAAAATATCAAATGATATATAGACAGCGTAGTGTAGGATGCCTTGAGACTCGATGAAGGGACGATATACGTAAGGCAGCTGGAAGTGGCTCAAAGCCACAATCAGAAGATCAAGCTGACTGATGTGCCTTGGCAGACACACCTTGGTACATATGTATCTAGGAGTTTACTGGGATAATGATTATGATAATGTTAAGGTTGCCTGGAAGAGATCGCTTATAGCGATAAGGCCGCCAATTGTTTCACTAGTTTTTTAAGTTGTTTTTATGTACGTGTATAATTTTTGGTGTGAACAATAAAGAGTTTTCTATCTATCTATCTATAATGATGAAATAGATAAACGAATGTCATAATATGACATTGTGTCATAATGACAAAATTTCAGTAAGAGAAGAAGAGCGATGGTGTCGAGCGGTAGCATGTGTGCTTTACAATCTGACGACACCCGGTTCGATCCTCAGCCCTGCAAGAATGACTTATTTAGTACACATAAATTAATTATGCGCAGTTTCGATGCCATCGAACCGTCATGTCAAAAAACCTCAAAAGTCCAAAACATCTGACATTTGCCAACAAGCACTGGGTAGGTACTGGTAGTACCTTCGAGTATGACGGAATCAAACAACTTCTGGAGGACTAAAAGTACCGGTTTTCCACCCGCTCTCAGTAGTTCTGTCGTGATTCCGTCATCACCCGGCGCCTTTACTGTACCTAGTAAAAAAGACTTGGTAATTGTGTGATGTATTTAGGGCTTATTCGTAGTGTAATAACATTTTAAGCAAAAAATTATGTAACATTAACCCATTAATGGAGCCATAAAGTCTTTTCGTGAAATAGTTTTGTAGCGCCATTTGTTCGGTTCTCATGAAATTTTAATGGGAATGCGAGACCTCTTAACCCCCGACGCAAGCAGAGGGGTGTTATAAGTTTATCTTGTGTATCTGTGTGTCTGTCTATAGCATAGTAGCTCCCAAATGGCTGAACCAATTTGGATGTAGTGTTTGTTTGTTTGTAAGGTGGCTCTAAACGGCGTTTTTTATTAATTTATTTATGCTTGCATTTTATGTAAGCACACCGATTACTCCGACATTTTTGTAAAACGATTTACGGTTTTGTATTTTGAAGAGGAAGCTCTCTAGGTATGGTTGCTAAAGTTTCAGTAACTTAGACTCAGTGTTTTTTTAACAAGCCCCTATAATTTTGTCTGTGTATTTGTTTTTGTGTGTATTAATCTTATAGCTCTCGAACATTAATAATTGTATATTAATATTCGAGTGCCTGTTGATTTAGCAATATCTATAATTTTGTACGAGCACTTATTAATATTGAAGTCGGTTTTTTATTGTTAACTAGTTTTTTTTGCCCGCGACTTCGTACGCGTAGGTTTTCATATAAACCTTCAATCCTTTTTTCTTCCCTTAATCCGGCCCTTGCGCAAAATAACATAGCCTATACTTTAATCTGGTCATTGCTAAGCATATTCGTGAAAACCGCATTTAAATCCGTCCACATTTTCTTCCAAGGGTTTAAGAGATGTGCGTGAACAAACAAATTAAAATTCTAAAAACTGCCTTAACATTGCCTTAGCTGTTTATTTTAAGTCGCCCTGTGTGAAGTATTGATAGAAGCATAAAAGTAAAAACACCGTCAACAGTTTTCCAATCAAAAAGATAATGTGACCACAGTGCAGAGCAAGCATGTTTTGAAGTTTTCTTTTTGTCTAAACCATAAAAAGTATATCTTGTCATGTCGAGATGATACATCTCTGAAATTTGACTTTCCAGCTTCGTTCGTTCGAATTTTTCTATGACCATGCAATTTCTGAACTATATGAATACGACCACAAGTATGGGCCACGGAACCCTAACATATGCTTGTCTTGCAAAATGCATTGGATTGAATCACCAAAGAGGTTGTAAGTCCTATGTTTTTATAACATCCTTGATTTACATGTTTATTCATCTAAGAAGGTTAAGAAACCTTCTTTAAATTTAAACTGATTATCTGAATGACAGTTGACAGTTTCAAATTTTTAATGGCCATGTCAATAACATTCTCTTTACTTTGGACCTCTTTGCTTGAGGCTATGTGACGATCCTCATAATACGTTTCGGGTAACGAATAAAATAATCATTGATTTTTTTATTAGTTTTATGTAATAATAAAGAATTAAAATAAATGATATACGCCTATGTTTTAATCTGGTAATTTCTAAGCATATTCGTGAAAACCGCATTTAAATCCGTCCACTGGTTTAGGAGATGTGCGCGGACAAACAAACAAACAAACAGACAAAAATTCTAAAAACTATCCTATCGTGTTCAGCTGCTTATTTTAAGACGCCCTGTGTGATAAATTTTTTGTTATCTCGCAATTACAGATTTTTTTATCTCTACGTTTTTATTATATGTATAGATATAGATTGTGTATTAGAGTTTTTTGGCATCATTGTCCTGTCAAAGTTTGGCAAATAAATGTATATAGTACAGTTACCTGCATTACCTAATACGTGTATATTTCATATCTTTTTAATAATGTCATAACATAAAATTTCTAATAAATGTACTCAGTCATCAAAAACGGAAAGGAATTACAATAAGAAAAATAGTGGGCTTAACTAAAACTAGTAGTTTAAACAAAACATTTCTGTCGAAATTGTGGATTTAAATATCATAACATGAAATGAATCTAGCTCAAGCTCTCAACCGACAAATGCACTTAAATGGAGGATTTTCGACTGTGAGATAGAATGAAAACGTCCCGTATAATGGACCAGCTGTGGTGAATAATGTGGTGGGAGCAAACATTATATCATGGCAGAATGGTAGCAGCATGGCGTCAGCAAGCGTTATACTTTTTATGCTGACAGAATAAATAAATAAATAAAATAAATAAATATCTGGGACATTATTGCACACATGGTCATCTGACCCCAAACTAAGCAAACCTTGTAATATGGCTGCCAGAGACTGATATACATACATATATAATTTTAAATACATACTTAAATAGATATTAACACCCAGACATAGAACAAACACAAATGTTTGTCCTAGATGGGAATCGAACCCACGCCCCTAAGCGCAGAAAGTAGGTTCACTACCAACTGAGCCACCGGGGCAGTCAAGAATCATGCAATTAAAGAAATTAAAAACGTCATTGCAAAATGCAAATAAAAAATATCGAGATTCTTCAAATACAGTTTTGAAATCGAACACGCACCCGCACACACACATTCGCCCACACAAGCACACACACAAATAATGGATTAGCCGTTTGGGAGCTACGATGTCACAGATAGAACCACAAATTCACACGTTAAACCTAAAACACCCCTCTATATGCGTCTGGGGTCAAAAACAGGCAAATAGATTTATTCTGCTATAATAAGTAGCGAATGATGCGGTCGGCCAATTTAATACCTGAATAGATTCGTAGCCACAGATGCGTCCGACTGTGGCGAGGCTATACGCTATCGCACATGATTTATACACAGTATTCTTTACATTTTGATTTATATTTTTAACTTACTTTAGGAGCGATTCAGTCCATATATTTTATCTATACATCTTTCTTATATCTACACATCTATATTAACTGCCCCAGTGGCTCAGTTGGTGGTTAGTGAACCTACCTTCTGCGCTTGAGGGCGTGGGTTCGATTCCCATCTAGGACAAACATTTGTGTGATGAACATTTGTGTTTGTTCTATGTCTGGGTTTTAATACCTATTTAAGTATGTATTAAAATAAAAAATAAATATGTATGTAAATCAGTCTCTGGCTGCCATATTACAAGCTTTGCTTAGTTTGGGGTCAGATGACCATGTGTGCAATAATGTCTCAGATATCTATACATACATATAATAAAAACGTAGAGATAAAAAAATCTATAAAGGCGAGATATAAAAAAAATATCACACAGGGTGTCTTAAAATAAGCAGCTGAACACATTAAGACAGTTTTTAGAATTTTTGTCTGTTAGTTTGTTTGTTTATATCCTTAAAGCACTGGACGAATTTAAATGCGGTTTTCACGAATATGCTTAGCTATGACCAGATTGATGGATAGGTTATGTTATTTTGCACAAGGGCCGGATTAAGGGAGGAAAAAAGGCTTGAAAGATTATATGAAAATCTATGCGTACGAAGTTGCGGGTAACAGCACTAGTGATTATAATTTTTTGTATTTTCATATGTATGTACAACAATTACTGCGCTATTTGTGAACCTATTTACGTGATTCTTTGTATAGTTCCATACCCAAAAGGTGTAAATGGGATCCTATTACTAAGCCTACGCTGTCTGTCTGTCCGTATGTCCGTCTTACCACATAGCGAATGTATCTTTCGAACTGTAATAGATACCTAGTTGAAATTTTCACAGAATATGTAATATAACGGAGAATTAACTAAGAAATAATAATAAAGTCAAAAAGTAATAACTAAAGGAGGGGGTCCCCATACAATGAACTTTTTTACGTATTTTTGTATTCGCTCTATTGTAAGACCGGTAACACGTACAAGCGTCAAACTTGGCATGATTATAGTACATACTTCAAAGTAAAACAACAAATTGAACGAGTTTAAATGTATAATTTCAACATGAGTAAGAACATCAACATCTATAAGCCAGATTTCTAATTACACCAATTCATATCATAACTTCGATAGCGAACTCAACCTGTGGGCGAAATACGAGTAATGGCTACGTAAAATTCGTATTGAATTTCATACAAATTTTGAATTTCGAATATGCATGGAGTTTGATACGTATTTTACGTAGCGATATTTCGTACTTCACCCACTGTATAGTTCAACTGAGTACAACAACAGGGACCATGTTCGGAGTTCGCTCCAGCTTAAATCAAGAATCAACAACGCATTTCGAACGGCAAATACATGAGCTAATTGTAATCTCGAACCTGTGACACCTGCAATACAACGACCGGGAACATAAACCTTGTTCCTCTAACTTACGGTCTATATTTGTGAGATATGGTGGAGATGCCTAGGTGAATGAGTGCATGTGAATCGATCAACACGTAAGTGCGTTAGTTTGTACCGCACAATAAGATAAGATATAAGTGACAGGATATTTAACAAAGTTAGTTTATCGTATTGACTACAAGGAAATTTAAGCAATCCAGGTAGTGAAATGTCTGGACTTTTTGTTGATAGGGTATTTAATTAGAATATAGTTAAGCTGTAAAGTTAAGGATGATTTATATATTGTCTAAGAGCATCGTTGAGTATATCCCCATCCCTCCGATCAAATTTGTCCACTTCCTAACTTGTCCATTTCAAAAGTTGACAACTTCCTAATTCGTCCGTACCTAACACGTCCTTTTCTTGAGTTGACTTTCCATCGCCACAAATGTATGCACGTGAAAGTAAAAAGGAAATTAAAAAAAAAAACGACTTCAAATTGAATTTAACGGCCCCTAATTTTTCACCCTTAGAGGTGGAGGCTTGTTCGTTTGCTTCTTTTTATCAAGACAAAAGTAACGGACCGAGAAATTGTTCGTGGGCGTGAGGCTTAGGCGTGGTCTTAGCGTGGCGTGAGCGTGGCTTGTAGGTACGTGGAGTGGGCGTATTTTAGTCGCAGGCTGCATTTTAGTACATTATAACTCGCAAGTCACTCTCCCGTTCTGTCAAGCTCACAATTTGAACGAAGAATGTTCCATTAAAAGTCAGATTTTAGCGATTAAAACCGTAGACCTTCAAAACCTGTTTTCTAAAGGTATACTCTAGGTATCTATTAATCAACTTTAGTTTATTGGACAAGTATTAAATTGATTAATTATGATTTTTATTCGTCCGCGCCGCACCTCTTGTGTATATCCAGCGCCTATACTTCATTTTAAATATGTTTAACTTAATATGGTAGATTTTGTAAGTTTCGCGATTCGAACATAATATAATATATGTTTTAAATTATGATGATATTTCATGTGATAATGCGCGATAAGTCCCGATAAACATTTAAAACATAGGAAACTATAGTTTCTACGTTGCGCTGTTTAAGCCTTTCGTAACTTCACTGGACGGCTTCAACGGAAGATTAGCGCTGTTTGGTAAACAGCATTACGCTGAATCGTGGCCATTTTTGTGACACATTGATCAGCTATGTATCTATATCTATCTATCTATACTAATATATGTATAAAGAGGAAACATTTGATTGTTTGTTTGTTTGCATTGAATAGGCTCCGAAACTACTGAACCGATTTGAAAAATTATTTCACAGTTGGGAAGCTACACTATCCCCGGATAACATAGGCTATATTATATTTTGTAGCGAGGCCAAAGGCCGAGCTTACACCCGTGTGAAGCCGGGGCGGGCGGCTAGTAGTTATATAAATTACCCTACATTGAATAATGTTGCTGATGTTACAAAATACAATTATATTTTTCTTTGTACCTTATTTTTAGCTGGTACAACTCCATCACGTGCTATGTTTATGTCATATCTGACGTATGTAGTACGTTTACAGCTGCACGTTGTCTCGCCAAGATAAATCTGCCACAACAAACCACATGTATGACATATGCATTAGGTATACTTGGAATGATTATTTGGTATATGGTATGCAGATAATTTACCTAATTTTATCAAAGTGTTTATTTGTTTGCTAAGTTTGATTTACTAAGTTAACTTCTCAATGGTTACAGTGTACTTGGTTGTACAAAAAACCCAACTTCAAAAATAGTAGTGCAATCCCAGGGTACCGGGATCCCGCATACATTTTGCGGGGTTAATCTCGGTCGAAAATTTTGCGGGATCCCGCTGGACAGGCGGGGTTACAACAGAAAAGCGTGGATCGTAGTACGTGTTACTCTGCGTGCGCCGGCGCATGGAAGCGATGCGTAAGATTCGGACCGCCTAGGGGAAGGTGTGAGGGCGCGGGGGAGAGAATTCCCCTCCACCCGCGTTCTCTTTTGTTAACTTACTTAATGTCTAA
The DNA here is from genome assembly GCA_949125355.1 of Agriopis leucophaearia. Lineage (NCBI taxonomy): Eukaryota > Metazoa > Arthropoda > Insecta > Lepidoptera > Geometridae > Agriopis > Agriopis leucophaearia. The sequence goes on from OX421278.1 coordinate 10,081,331, forward strand.
AACTACTAATGAACCATTTAAAATGTACCAAAAAGCTTGTCTAATTCGGGTTAAAATTAAAGCAATGAAAACTGAAATCAATCGTAATAAAGACCTAATAGACCTCTATTAGGTCTTTATTACGATTGATTTCAGAGGTCCATGTCCACCCTGCTCGCAAATACCTGGAATACCTCCAGCCTCTAATACGGTGGTTCAGTCTTGCAAACATCCGGATTGAAATTATCTTGCAGGGTTGCATTCCCTAGCTTCAGACTATAGACAATAAAAAATAATGGACCACACCGAGAGCTACTTCCACATCATTAAAAGAATCACGTAAATCGATTCACAAATGACGGAGCAACCGATGTGGGTTTTTTTAATTTTTTTTTATTAATTCGGCTGAATTGGAATTCTTCCTTCCCGAAGTCGGTTAGTAAAATGAATACGTACCAAGTACATTAGTAGGTATATTTAAAAACTAACCGCCCGCCTCATAGCTTCGCAAGGGTGTAAGCTCGTCCTTCGGCCTCGCTACGACATATAATATAGCCTATGTCACCCGGGGATAGTGTAGCTTCCCAACAGTGAAATAATTTTTCAAATCGGTTCAGTAGTTTCGGAGCCTATTCAATGCAAACAAACAATCAAATGTTTCCTCTTTATATATTTGTATAGATATAGATATGAATTATCATCATCATTGTCATAATATGCTGGGTAAAGACCTCCTCTACCTTGAGCCATTGATCGCTGTCTCGGGCCAATCTCATCCACGCATGACCCGCGATATGTCCGATGTCGTCGACCCATCGAGATGGATGTTTGCCTATAGAACGTTTGTCCGCCATAGGTAACCATTCTATCAGGGTTCTACTCCACCTGACATGCCTAGCCTCATGGCCTGCCACTTTATAGGAGTCGCAAACAATTGTAAGGATGCGTTTCACATTCAGGAGCCGTTTTTAATAATACGATTTAGATATCGTAATCATTATTAGCCTTTCATGTTCCCACTGCTGGGATACAGGCCTTCTCTCAGAGAGAGAGGATGGGCTCTAACACAACACTGGCCCAGTACAAGTTGGTGAATGTCATATGTCTTTGAACATTTTGAGATTCTTGTACATACTATGGTTTCCAAGTTTTCGTCATATTTAAATAAATAAAAATACACAATGAATGTCAAGAGTGTTTTTAGGGGTCCGTCAGGTCCAGAGGAGAGTCGAGGTGGCTACGCGATGTACAAGTGGCCGTGAAAAGGTTAACTGTTTGGTCTACCGTCTTAAAAGAAGCGTCCTAATTGGCCTTATGATTTTTGACGTTCGAACGTTATTTTTAGACAGTTTACGAACTAATTGACAGCCGGTAGTAGCTCAGTTGGTAGTGAACCTGCCTTCTGCGTTTAAGGGCGTGGGTTCGATTCCCGTCTAGGACAAACATTTGTGTGATGAACATTTGTGTTTGGTCTATGTCTAGGTGTTAATATCTATTTAAGTATGTATTTAATAATATATATGTATGTATATCGGTCTCTGGCAGCCATATAACAAGCTTTGCTTAGTTTGGGGTCAGATGACCATGTTTGCAATAATGTCCCAGATATTTATTTATTTAATTGTGATAGCTTAAATTAAAAAATCTAATGATTATAAGTATGTTTGTTCGTAAGTTTGTGCAAGCAATGCGATGCAATCTTCGTTTGTTCGTTCGATCGTGGCCAATTAACGACATTGCCTAAGGTCCCTAACAATGCCACTATTAGTGCAAGACCACTCCCACCCCTACCTAAATTGGCTTTTATTTACTACTCAATAATCTCTCATTTCCTCTGAATTGATTTAATTTTACACAAGTTTCGTGTTTACAAAATATATTTTTCTTGCGGTCGGTGAAAACATGGTATAAGTAAGTATTGATAAAGCTGATGATCAAATTCTTTGCGGTTGCGGACTTTCCTGGTCGCTAGCTGTGTCCACTTGCATATTCAGTTATCGAGAGCGTGTTCCCATTGGCTCCGTGCCAAATTGGCCTACCCTCAGCTTGTGTGAGTGTATGGACTATGGAGTACATAATTATTATACCTACGGCATACAGCGAAATCGGCTGGTAAACAAGTAGGTTTCACTCTTGAGTAATTGCAATATTTATTGTATTTGGTGATCTTCAGATTGTAGATGAAGAAACGTATCACCGTGTAATTGAGTACGTACTATAATAATTAAAAATTAGATAAATAGAAAAGTAAAAGTAGTTAAAAGTAAAGGTAGTTATTAAATGTAAGAATTTTTGAAAATTATAACATTTTTACAACAAAAAACTGACACGGGATGTTTAATGTACGAAATTCATCCCCTTATTATTAGACTAGTGCTGTTGCTCGCGACTTCGTACGCGTAGATTTTCATATAAACCTTGAACCCTATTTTCCTCCCTTTATCCAGCCCTTGTGCAAAATAACAAAGCCCATACTTCAATCTGGTCAAAACTAAGCAATTCGTGAAAACCGCATTTAAATCCGTCCAGTGTTTTAAGAGATGTGCGTGCACAAATAAACAAACAGACGAAAATTCTAAAAACTGTCTTAACGTGTTCAGCTGCTTATTTTAAGACGCCCTGTGTTTTTTTTTATCTCTACGTTTTTATTATATGTACTAGTTTTTTTGCCCGCGACTTCGTACGCGTAGATTTTCATATAAACCTTCAATCCTTTTTTCTTCCCTTAATCCAGCCCTTGCGCAAATTAACTTAGCCTATACTTCAATCTGGTCAGCTAAGCATATTCGTGAAAACCGTATTTAAATCCGTCCGCATTTTCTTCCAGGGGTTTAGGCGATGTGCGTGAACAAACAAACAAAAATTCTAAAAACTGCCTTAACATGTTCAGCTGCGTATTTTAAGTCGCCCTGTGTGAAGTATTGATGGAAGCATAACTGTAAAAACACTGTCAACAGTTTACAAATCAAAAAGATAATGCGACCACAGTGCAGAGCATGTTTTGAAGTTTTCTTTTTGTCTAAACCATAAAAAGTATATCATGTCATGGCGGGATGATACATCTCTGAAATTTGACTGTCCAGCTTCGTTCGTTCAAATTTTTCTATGACCATGCAATTTCTGAACTATATGAATACGACCACAAGTATGGCTTTGGCCACGGAACCCTGACATATGCTTGTCTTGCAAAATGCATTGGATTGAATCGCCAAAGAGGTTGTAAGGCCTATGTTTTTATAATTTCCTTGATCTACACGTTCATTCATCTAAAAAGGTTAAGGAACCTTCTTTAAATTTAAACTGATTATCTGAATGACAGTTGACAGTTTCAAATTTTTATAATGCACAGACCTACTACCTATAGATTTTCAATGAGCGTGGCTAGCTCAGTGCCTCTCTCTTCAACAAGGTGTGTTGCCACATTAAAATTATTTGCTTTAAGTTAGGGTAATTTACCTACTATGACGAGTAGTGAATCTCTTCAATGAGTAATTTTGGAAACTTTGGAAAATCTTGTGAGATGGAAGGATATCTGAAAAATACTTATGAACAAAAGAAATTAATATTAAGATCCAAATCCATCCGTTTAAAGGTAAGACAGCTTTAAACGGCTGTATCTTTCGCGCCGTAATATCGTCAGTTGAAACTTACACAGAATATGTAATGTTACGACGGATTAACTAAGAAATATAATTAAGTCTAAACTAAAGAGGGTACACATCCACACATACAACAAACGTTTTTGTTAAGGTATTATTGTATTTGCTCTGGTGTAAAAACCAAACGGTACGTAACGGTAATCGGTACAAGCGTCAAACTTGGCGGATTATAGTGCACACCCTAAAGTAAAACAACAAATAATAAATACTGGCCGCTTGCGAGTCGGTCACACATTTCTGTTTCCCAGAAGTTAAGCAACGTCGGGCGCGGTTGATACTTGGATGGATGACAGCCTGGGCGTGATGTTGTGTATTTGCACTACTTTTTGTATTTTTTGACGGTACAGAACCCTCAGTGCACGAGCCCGACTCGCACTTGGCCAGTTTATTTATTTTCATGGATGGAATTATGGATAACATCCCAATTAATGAGATACTTAGATAAAACTCTTTATTATTTACAGTACTCATATCACACACGATAAATCAGACTTCAAAAAAAGATTATTTTGTTTTATTTGAACAAAATCACGCTGATGATGATTTATGATGATATATTTTCTTTGATTTAAGTACATTTAAGTGTGTTTATTAGACCCTGAGCAGCTGCAGTTGCTCAAAAATATATTTTTTCCCTTTCTGATATTGGATTCGGCATTGAAATGACTGGAACAAATTCTACTATGTTTTCCTGGCACCCAATTTTCACAACCAGTAGCACTGATCCATTTTATTCGTAAGCCAGGATCAGTTGGAAACCTGCAGAACGAATAATTTATGTTAATTGTGGTGGGTAATTTCATTTATAAACTGGCAACATTGATTGTTATTCTTCTCAGTTAATATTTTGATAAAACTCATAGGAAATACCACAAATCGACCAAAAAACGGACTAATTATGAATAAAATATTTACGCATTGATATCCTGAATTTATTTAGGTGACCATTACAAGCTCTATATGTTTACTTACGTGTGAAATGATATTTCATCGTTTTTTCTCTCACTGCGGTACTTGCAGCCCAAAATGATACAACCAACCATTGTAAATGTTTGTTTTACAATTATTTCTAAGACGAAACACGCATTTATCACATAAAATCACCAAAAAAATGCAATAAACAATATTCAGACCCGTTTTGTTTGTCGCAGAACCGTCACATTTTGACATTTCTGATCCAAAAAACAGGCCACGCCGATAAGGACAAAAAAGTCTTGTTATGTCCTTTTTGTACTTGTGCTGAGCCATATCAATTTGTCTCTTTCACTTGCTTTCACTGAAATATATTGCCGGGCCCTGTTATAATGGCTATGTCAATAACATTCTCTTTACTTTGGACCTCCTTGCTTGAGGCTATGTGACGATCCTCATAATACGTTTCGGGTAACGAAGAAAATAATCATTGATTTTTTAATTTATTTAATGTAATAATAAAGAATTAAAATATATGATATAACATAGCCTATGTTTTAATCTGGTAATTTCTAAGCATATTCGTGAAAACCGCATTTAAATCCTTCCAGTGGTTTAGGAGATGTGCGCGGACAAACAAACAAACAGACAAAAATTCTAAAAACTGTCCTATCGTGTTCAGCTTTTTATTTTGAGACACCCTGTGTGTGTTTTTTTTTTGTTATTTCGCAATTAAAGATTTATTTATCTCTACGTTTTTATTATATGTATACCTAGATAGATAGATATAGATAGATGGAAAATACTTTTTTTATTTTATTTAATAAAACCATAAAATTTATGGTTTAATTAAAGAATCTTTAAAAGTCGGTTCACAATCGTAACATTATAGATGGAAAATTCTTTTTTTTTTTAATTAATAAAACCAAAAAAAATATATGGATTAATAAAATAATCTTTTTAAATCTATGTAGACTTGCCAAATGTCAGATATGTACATCCCGACATAATATATTATGTACTTAGTATAAAAGAAATATACTTGTATGGTTTAGTCAATAATAAAACCATTTAATGGAGAGGAAATAGAGTCTTAAAGGGTCGGCAACGTATTTATTGGTGATGTATCTGGTGTTACAAGTATCCATAGGCGACGGTGACTGCTTACCGTCAGGCGGCCGATCTGCTTGTTAGCCACTTATGGCATGGCATGTTACAAGTATGCCTAATAATTTAGAAATGCCCCTTTGCATTTAAAGTTTTTTTTCACCCACTTTTTGCCATTGCGGCGGGCCGTATTTCGCAAAATAATACACTCGATAAAAACAAACCTCACTTTTTTAAAATCTACTCAGCGATATCAAACACAAAGAAGAGTAGCGAAAAAAAAGACATCCCCATTTCACATGTACCACAGCACAATCCCTAAAATACAGAAGTATTTTTTTTATTGGAACATACTCTTAAAATTGAAATCTATACCAAAATTTTAATTGTGAAATGTTTTATTTACTTATCTTAATAACTATAGGAGTGAGAAGATTCTAAAAAATTAGGACGAACGGACAGAACACAATAACGATCATATTTTTTCTCTACCATGTTCCATCTCAGCTTTGGTAAATAAAATATTTATATATACACCGGCTCTTAGAACTGTATTAGAAACTAATGAATAATTTACTCACAGTTTGGCCCAAAACGCTGAAGAAAGGACTTACCTGAAACAAATAAACATAATACACATTTACGGAATACTTCCACTAAAGAATAAACAAACACGCTATCTAAATAAATATTTATAGCTCCATAACAGATTTTCCGTTCGCTATTTCCTCAGGGAACTCGAAAAAAAAGAATAATGAGCACAAAAACGTCGGGCTTTAAGAGAGTCATCGATACCGAGGCACCTGTATACAGGTTGATTCTTGGTAAACTGCTAACGCGAAAGGGGGTCAACTCTAAATTTGCTACAATAAAATTTGCTTAGCTGTCATCTCTATCTTGACAGATCAGAATACTTATTGAAGACGAATTATCAATAAAATAAGGGGATGTGCCCGGTTTTTACGCGTAATATTGGATGATCAGCTTTATACAGCAGTATGTGTAAATGGAAGAGAACTGTGTACTCGTATTACGGGCGGGCTGTCATTATTTTGTGTACCTCAGCTTCAATACTGCTAAGTTCAGCTTTCTTTTAAAAGTAATTTGGATTTGGAAAAATAAATAAGGAACTGGTTTGATTCATTAGTTATTGTTTTGTAAAATTATGAGTACAGTGACCCCTTTTCAAGTTTGCACTTTACCGAGATTCACACTGTATAATATAGTATATGTACACTAGTTGATGCTAACGATGCCCTACGACCTCATTAAAAAGGCCAACGCCGCACTGCACAGAATATTTCATAAAGTCTAACACTGATGCCTAAATTATCTCGCATTGAGCCGGCAAGTTTATTAAATTCGTTGGAAGATTTTTTCCCAGCTGCGATTAAAAAAGTTAATTTGGGATGCCGGAAAACGGCAGTTGAGAAGATTAAAGTTTTGTTGATAAATGTGTGTATTGAGGCTACTTTTATTATAATTTATTTTTAAGACAGTAATAATTATCAATTTAAAAAACCGACTTCAAAACTAAGTAGTAAAATAGGCAAGTTCGTTTATTTGGATGACAATATTATGTCCCAATCAAGTTTTCCAATTATTTTGATTTAATAACTAAGTACTGAACCTATTTAGATGAAATTTCTATGGGACCAATCTGAAAGTATGTCCTTCTATTAAAATAACTATTTATATGACGTAGTTTTAAGGTAACAAACAAAAAAAAAACAACCGAATTGAGACCCCTTCTTTATTCAAGCTTGTTAATAATGGCCGTGAAGGAAAAACCTGCTTACATCGATTTATTTGATTCTGCTCATGGAGCTGCTAAAAATTAAATCTCGACGGTAATAAGGTGTAAGACTGTGGTGTAAGAGCTGTATGCGCAATTGTTTTTAACTGACTTTGAAAAGGGAGGTTCTCAATTTACCTTCATGTTTTTCGAGTATGTTACGCGATATCTCTGCCGTTTATAAACTTATTTTTAAATATATTTTTTTATTTGATTGGCTATTGAGGGTCCCTATTTTTTATGGGGACAAGTTATAATTATTGGTTATTGGGAATTTTTCGAAGAAAATATTTCACCTCTATGGGTGGAAAATAGGGATGAATCCCGTTTTTTACCATTTCGTAGACTCGGTTTTTTTTAATGGGGACAAGATATAATTATTGGTTATTAAGAATTTTTTGAAGAAAATATTTCACCATATGGGTGGAAAATTGGGATGAATCCCGTTTTTTTTACCATTTCGTAGACTCAGTTTTTTATAGTATTTAATAAATAAATAAAAAAACTATTTTAATAAACTGCAAGTGCAAAATATATTAAATACAAATTGCATCTTTCACCATAGAAAATATTTACAATTTTAATATTTTGAATGTAAATATTTTCTATATATTTATATCCCAAATTGTGTGATTTTTTTCTTCTTCTTAAAACACACCTAAGTGATAAATATCTTAGCTACTGCCTTAAATCACCCAGTGTGTCTCAGAGGATATGTCGCTAATTGCAAGAAATAACTTTGCGAGTCGGACAGAAAAACGGAAGATATTGATAGTATTAGACTTTTTGCTATTTTATTAGGTAAACCTTTTTTTTAGTTCAAATATTTGCTCTGCTTACTGTGAAGCCATTATAGATAAATGCTAGCTGTTGTCCAGAACAGAACACTATTTTACCACGCTTTTATTAGCTTGGTATGTATCGATATAACGGAATCTTTGAAGGTGATTTTTACCCCTTCTAAAACGACAGATTGATTTGAAAATTTGCACACTTTTCAAGTATCGATGACAATGCAATAATTTGTATAGTTAGTCCCATTATCCTTACCAGGGTCTTCAGGATTTGCAATTTTTAAGTGTGTTTTTTAAATTGCGAGAATGATTACATATGAGGTATCTTCACATGAGCGGTTCCTGGGCTCGATTTCCAGCCAGTCAAATAAATGTCTAAATGATGAAATTAATTAAATTTGTTTCTTAAACGAATTTCTAGTGTATTTCCATTCAACTTCGTATTAAGTACACAAGGAATTTGGGATCAAGTATTCTACTTTATGTAACTAGCATTAAACAAAAAATAGTTCCATAAAGGAGAAAATTAACATGTAACTTAATAATCTTTGTTAATGATACATATTTAACTTAACCTATTTCAAAAATCTTAATCATTAATTCCAAAAAACCTAATTTTAAATTCTTTATTGTACTTAACGAGACGTTGAAGCGGAAATACACTAGAGATTCGTTACAGAAACAGTTTTGAAGAATTTGAAGATGAATTCCGCAAAGTGACATCTGATTCAATTAACTATAAAATTAAATATCTGCTCTGGGTCTTTGTGTTAATTTTCCGTGTCTTCTTGTATATGATCCATACTATCCCCTACATGGAGAATCTTAGTGAAGCTATGATTGTAGAGCTTTATAGAGATAATAAACTTTTATGCATCATCCACAGACTTCTTTATCCCTCTGCTGGGTATTAGCCTCTCTCTTGCTATGTCACCTGCCTCAGTCCTGTGCTAATCGAGTCCAGGTTCGACCCGCGATGGTGACTATAACGTCGACCCATCTTGCAGCTGGACCACTAACGCTCCGCAATCCTTGAAACTCAAATAAATATAAAACTTGTGGAAAAAATATTGGATGATTTTAATGATATAAACGATCACCGTCACCTATGGATATCTTTAACACCAGGGGCATTACTAATGCGTTGCCTACCTTTAAAGATCCTATTAACAGCACTTTTGAAGAACTCCATGTTATAGTTGCTCGGTAAACATATTTTAGGTGTGAGGTAAAAAAATAATCGTGTAAAACCACAAACATAATCGTGATTCCAGGATGAGCTTTCAGGCAGTAAGATGATGTTTAAATCTTAACTTTGTCAGAATGTGGATCACTTCCGTGCTCCAGTACTTCCTTCCCAGTCATAAAGACATTTGATCAACTGTACACCTAGGCTATTTACTGTTTTCTGTTTACTGAGCAAAACGTTTGATCAGCTCGTAGCCTACGTGCTACGATAAAGCTACGGCTACGGCGTAGCCAATTACCGTCGTATTTGCGCTAGCTGACAGTCAGTTTGCGGACGACACCTGAGCGCGTAAAATTTGAATTTTGCGCTACGAAGTTTTGCGGTGCAAATGTTATAATAGTTTTTTTAAAGTTTGAATTTGTGTGTGAATTGCAAAGTGAATGAGTACGCTTTAAAATGTGATAGTAACTCTTTCAGTTTCATGGTTTGTTTGTTACCATTTGATGGCTAAGCAGTTTAATGTAATTTTGATGAAATTTCACAAGGGGGTAAAAGAAAGATTGTGGGAAAACTGTAAAATGACGCGTAATATTGCAAGAGAAATACAATAAATTGTATATTATTTTTACGTATGAAAATAAAGAGGAAATGAATATCTGTGAAAAAAATATTCGAAAGAAGAGTACTCTAGAAAATTATCTTGTAACATTAAAAAGAAGCTTTTTTCTAAATTAACTTGATTTACATTTTAATAACGAGAAAATAAAATGTTGTTTACCCCAAGGGACAAACACTCAGTTAGTTTAGTACACGCGTTTATTTTCTCTTAGAACCGACAGTGTCAACGTACCTATCGTACGTAAAACGCTGGCCATTATCCTTTCTTGAATGTAAAGGCGCTATTCCGAATATGACGCAGACCGCAAACCATAAAAATCAGAAGTGCATTGAAGAAAAGTCGAAAATAAAATACTATAATATAAATACAGGGTTATTTTAAAATTTCCGAAAATTTCTCGTACACAGCTTTCTTACATATTAAACAGCTTTTGTTCAAGGTCTTTTCATAAAAATTCACCAAAAAAGTTTTGTATATCTTTATTTTTGCTCTGTATTTTGTAGGTGTAGAAGTTAGTTTCGCATGGGCCGAGTTCTTTCCATTCGAGACCGCGTCAAGTTATTGCCATTCAAACCTTAGTTTTAATACTTTTTTATCTTTATTATAGAAACTTAAACTTGGAACTTTATTTATCGTTGGGACAGAAAAAAGTCGAATGATTAATCTTGGAACAAAAGTATTATGAAAAGAGATACAATACGTGAGGTTTTTGATGCATAAAAAAATATTCTTTTATCCCATGAAATTTTATATCAACCCGTTCTGTGTACAGAGTGGGATCGTACATATTTACACACTCACAATTGATTACATTTGCAATATTAATACGATTTAATTTTTTTTTTTTACCCGATGGAGACAATATAACACCAGTTTGTCTTACATACTGTAAATATAGTCTTGAATGCAAGCTTTCTTATACGGCTTTGAAGGTGGTAACAAAGACGAAACTTTAATTTTCAAACTTGCACACTACCTTACAAGTTCCCTGCTAAAACCAGATGTGAGGCCCACAAAACTGTACTAAGTTGGTGCCGTTTTACAAACATAAACCTTCCTTTTACGAGGATAAAATTTTATTACGCAGCTCTTCTAGAAAAATAGGGCTTGAATAGTAAGATATTTGTAATTTTTATTTTCCCTATAAGTTGGATTTTGGATTCGCATTATAAATATTAGTTACTAACCCAGTTAATGGGTCTTTTTACCTTACAAAAGGTGGAGTAGAAAATGTGTATTACTTAGGTATGGGCATAAAAAATCAAGTTATAGACCTCGAAAAATTCCTTCCTGGGTCTCAAATGATCAGGTTTTTTAATGACTGCTACACACAAGTAAAATCATTAACTATGAAGTTATACCTTCTTAAAAAAACATTGAAATCAGTTGACTATTGACTGAGATACTCAACATATCGAATAACATATAAATCACACTTAAAAATATAGTTGATCTAAGAACTTCCTCCTTATGAAGTCGGCTGAAAAACCTTCAAAACCTCTTATCCTTTTCATATGAAAACCCAGTTATTAAGTTCTGCATACAGGGCGTAATAGGTATTATACGGCCTACGGCATAAAAAGACCGCCGCTCCCGAGAGAGTCGACCTTTGCTTGGTATTTAGGCTCTATTGTTGCAGCCCTGCGTCTTTAATTAGAAATCCCTTTATACCCTATCAGGGATTAGGGTAATTTTAGCGTCGAAGCGGAAGTAAGCTTATTGGGGTAAAAAAATATTTGCTACCTCATTAGTGTTTATATTCAGGCATTCACCGCCTGCTGTTTAGTTTAGAGTGGAATTTCTGGGGCAATATGACGTCTTTTAATTTTGTAAGTAGTTCTCTCAATATTGTTAGTATTATTTTATTTAGAATACTATGTCATGTACAAAGAAAGAAATTATTTTAATTGATTTTATCGCGTCTATTGTACATTGTTTTAATTCCTGACGTTTCAAACACTTTGCAATGGCCGTGTTGACAGGTAGGTTTATTTTCATTGTGTAAAAATCAAAGAAACTCAAGATATTGATTTTGATTAAGGTACTTATTCCTTGTCACTTCTAGAAGATTATTATTCAGGTGGATAACTGGCATCAAGTATTCAGCACCGCCGACGTTTGACTGATCGTGCCTCGTGAAACTCCTTCAGAGTCCGCAATGTGTGCTTCAGAACGGAAAGGACTGCAATTTATTCATATGGCTCCGTCGTTTGACTTCATATAAGCACATGAGTAAAGGAAAAATTATCTTTTGTCAAGTTAAATAACAGACTTGCTTTTGGCCAACCACCTCTTGCTTACTTCTTACAACATCATGCTTACGAGGCTGTTCCATTTTTTTTTGTGCAATGAAAAATAGTTGAAATATGAAAAAAGTTTAATTATACCTTTTCAAATTATTTTCCTCCAACCCCAATGCATTAATGCATTGAGGTGAAACAGCTTCCGTTTTTTTTTAATGTGGCCTATGTGTTAGGTCAAAACATAAACGCCAAAATTCTTCGACGGCTTCTTCTGCGGTGTTAAATTTTCGCCTACTAAGCATAATTTTACCGTAGAAAAAAGATCGCATTGTACTAATCTGGGCTTTATGGAGGATGGGGTAACATTTGTACCCCCGAAGTATTCAAATACTTAGTCCATGGTTCTAGCAGCTGTGTGAACGGGCGCGTTATCTTTGCATAAAAGAACGCCACGGACACCGCTTCTTGGTCGCTCGCTATAAGCTTGAGATAGACAAAGTTCGCAATACCATTCACTAGTAAACTGTTCTACGGTTTTCTAGTGGAATAACTGCTACTGGTCCACTGCATCCAAAAAAACGCTATTTTTTATTAATGCTCCGACTACGAGCAAACACCCATTACATGGATTATTGTTTCGTGAGAGGATTGCGTAGCTGTACTGTACATCCAAGTTTCGTCAGTTGCACAGACTAGGTATAGCTACTACGTAGTCAGTTGTAAGGATGTAGGATACGTTTTGCAAAGTTCCTCCTTCGAACTTTTCTGACATACATTTTCACCAATCAACACGATGGGATTTGTGCTCTTCGGTGAGAGAATGAGGTATCCATCGCGAAACAAGCTTCCTATTTAAGGTGTTCATGCAGAATTGTATAAACTGCCTATGTTCCAAATCTTCAGTTCAGACTGAATCTCTCGATGTCATTTTCAAAAAAAATGTATATCCGTCATGCGACAACGGACACTTTAAAACTATGTAACATACACGCGATAAAAACCATTAAAAGTGTTTAGTTTCAATAGATTTATAAGGTTCATAATTATCTGTGTCAGTGTATATTCTATAGCAGCTTCGATAATAAATTCACAATATGTACACAGTGTAATAAATACCTACTATTCGGTGGCCTAACATAATAACAGTATATAACATTACTTTTTCAATTTACTCCGACACAAATCGTTTAGCTATGTCATGTCGCTGAACCAGACATCCGAGAATTGTCCCGAAAGTAATTTTTCTTCATTCTACTGCATCTTATTCACATTTGCTTATACAATCTTTGTCGCTCTATATAAAAACCCTGTCATATACAGTCGTAGAAAGCAGTAAGGATAGGGTGTTTTGTGGGTCTGAGTTTGTGCATGTACGTGGAGTTTTCGGTTCTTCATACCTTACTATATAATGAAAGGCCTTGTATCGGACTACAGCATTTATTAATTTTTTTATTTTTTTTTATTCATTTTTTTTGTCTTCCCGTGAACATGGTGCATGTAACTGCGCCGAAATATCGGGAGCTCCTTCCACAACCTTACCACGGTAAATATCCCGTAAATAATCATTTAACTTTAGTGAACAACCGTGATAGTCTAAAACAGTGTTTACAGCATTTATTTTCCACAATCACAGTGAGATATCTTCACTTAAATATTGCGTACAGGAAAAATCAGACCAAACATTATGGAAAAATATAGTTGTTCAGAATATCTGACATTTGTAGGGATGTCACCTTATTAAAACAATTTTTAGTGATGTAGCACTAGTGCAGGTATAGTGAACGGGAACAAACGCCACGTACGTTTGTATATTTCTATGTTACGAGTACCTCATTCCTACCTATACCCTATTCTAGTTTCGGATAGAGAGAGATTTCGAGGTTGCCTTCATATCTGGAAGATCATAGAGTGGTTATCTGGTTCATCATGTAGTCAACTTTTTTATTATTATCAGTATTAAAACTGACTTCAAAGTTAGTAAGGGCTGCAAAAAAGTAATGATATTGCCAAATCAATAGGCGCTTGAACGAAATCGTCGAAAAGATTCGGTTGAGCGCCTGTACCCTGTATTTGTCATTCAAAAACTACTGAGCCAACGTTAATCAAATTTTTGTGGGACCACCTCGAAAGCTTCTTCTATATAATATAAAGATAATAATAAATAGAGTTATCGGTGCACATACATAGGGAAAATATAAATAAATGCGAACAGTATTGAGAACATCCCTCCCCCTGAAGTCGGTCAATAAAAGGTTTCAAATAATAGAGCCAATGTTTTATTTTACTTATTTGATTACAAAATGTTCACGAGAAAAGTTCAGATTAAAAATATATTTGATAGGTTGTTTGATAGCCGCGGCTATCAAACACCACTAAAAACTACCGCTTATCGTAGTTGATGGTACCATTTAGACAAATAACACCTATGCGGGTCAACTTTTCGAGCTAGGGGTAAGGCCCCAGGTGTAAACAGGTAAGATTTTGGTACAGTTTGACGATCATAACTGATATTTATCATTTAAATATCATATTGAAGCGAATTTTTTTCTTATTCAATACTGCTGGGAGAATCTTAAAAAAAGGGCGAAGCACGAGCAGACTCTGCGACTCTTTTCACCAAGTACTTTTGTTATTCAACATGTGCAATACAGATGTGCCGCCTCATAAACGCGTTCAAAGGCTTTAACTGTCCAAAATCGGGCGTTCAGAATTTAAACTCGCTTAAGCCTTAACTGAGATCAGTTTATGTTGGTGAAACCCAAATTGACGTTTTGAACTCAGTTAGCCACTTTAAAGCAGTTTAGCTTGCGTTGATCGCGTTCACTTTTGATGGTGAAATCGGCCCTTAGATATACTGGTCATCCGTCAGCTTATTAGCTTTTAGAAGCCTGAAACAAACTTTAATACCACCTGCCTACATGCCATAACTTTTGACATAGTTTCCGTGAACAAGTGCTCCTGCTGCTTACTTTATGTACGTTGTTTAAAATGTTCCCTCCATCTCGCTCGTTTTCGCGATCTTATGAAATTGCGAAATTGTGAGGAAAGTTTGAAAATTGAGGCTCAGCGAAAGTCACCGAGATTACTCGTAAATGGAGATGTTTCGTCTTGCGGGCGGAACTCCCTAGAGCCGTGGATAAACCATTGACATACCACAACTTTATCCTTATATACGACTATTAAATAACCAGGTTAATCTTCGGAGTTTTTTTTTATATATTGTGTCTAATAGTTCTTGATATCGTTGCCCAATAAATCTGAAACGAGGACGTTTGCCAGAGAACCACAGTCACCGACATAGCTTCCAAGATTTGCAAGTTGAAGTGGCATTGGCCAGGTCACAACTCTCGAAGAACTAATAACCGATGGGGAGGAAAAGTTCTTGAGTGAATACCTGCCACGAACCGCAGCGTAGGTAGGCCTCCCTTGAAAATGAACCGATGACATCGTGAGAGTCTGGGACATCCAGTGGATGCAAATGACAGGCTGTCGTTCATTATGGTGTTCTAAATGGGAGACCTAATGTTCAGCAGTGGTCGTCTTCTGGCTGATATAATGATGATCCAAATATTAAGCAATATAAGGCTTTTAGGTGAACTGGAAACTCTGACACTTAGGACTCAAACTATACGAACTTATTTAGACTATCCTATTTATATAAGGTTGTATGAGGAGATCCGTAGACGAAAGATTGTTACCGACATATTCCACCGGATTAACACGTTGAAATGGCAGTGGACAGAGCACATAGCACGCAGAACAGATGGTCGATGGGGCCTAAAGATACTCGAATGGAGATCACGGACTGGTAAGCGCAGCGAAGGACGTCCACTCACTGGATGGACTATCTATACGATCATCATCTATTTTACGATCATATTGTGTTCAAGACGTTAAAATAAAAATAAAATACATTCAAATTAGTTTTACATATGATTTCTTGTAATTAAAAGCTTCAAGTATTCTTTCTGCTTCTAATCGATTATTCATTTGATATTTTAATGTTAGAACAAGTCTACGAGTTAAAATACTTCCGTCTTTGCTTTCGGTACAGAATGTCTCAAAATACTTTGTACTCTCGGCGTAGACGACAAACTCCCCTCTTCCCGCAACTTGTCCCATAAATATGTCAAGTACTCCCACCGTCTGCAATCTACATGAAACGACGGCGAGTTCTAACTTCATCTCAAACTTCACCTTTAATTATTAAAACTCGAGTTACTTCGCTAAACGAACGCATAATAGAATAAAAATGTCTGCTCATGCGTCCAATTAATTAATTATTCATTTATCTGCCTGTAGAAACGGCTACATCATTTATGTATATTTCGTTTTGCCTTTTTTCACGGAGCTTAATCCCCCGTGAGGTGTTGTTAAACGCAGTGGTGTAACGTGGTGGCATGGGGGCTGTTGCCCCGGGCGGTAGGTTTTAAGGGCGGAACGGAGAGTACCTAAGCCTTCAACGGAATCGGTCGCCATTTTCCTTTCTTCCAGTGCTGTATATATATATATATATGTGTAGTATATGTATATTTCTCAATAAATAAAAAATACATCGAACAAAAATTGCAAAAAACAAATCGACTTATTTAATTTTATGCTATCATAACCCGTCACGTAACAATGTTCTGACGTAACTATATAAATTCTATATCTTCTATCTATTCTATACATATCTATCTATATCTATTCTATACATATAATAAAAACGTAGAGATAAAAAATCCTGTAATAGAGAGATAACAAAAAAAAAACACACAGGGCGTCTTAAAATAAGCAGCTGAACACGATAGGACAGTTTTTAGAATTGTTGTCTGTTAGTTTGTTTGTTTGTCCGCGCACATCTCCTAAACCACTGGACGGATTTAAATGCGGTTTTCACGAATATGCTTACAAATTACCAGATTAAAACATAGGCTATGTTATATCTTTTATTTTAATTACTTATTATTACATAAAAGAAATTTAAAAATCAATGATTATTTTCTTCGTTACCCGAAACGTAATATGAGGATCGCCACATGGCCTCAAGCAAAGAGGTCCAAAGTAAAGAGAATGTCATTGACATAGCCATTAAAAATTTGAAACTGTCAACTGTCATTTAGATAATCAGCCAGATTAAAACTTTATTTAAATTAAGGAACCTTCTTAGATGAATGAACGTGTAGATCAAGGATTTTATAAAAACATAGGCCTTACAACCTCTTTGGTGATTCAATCCAATGCATCAAGAGAATGTAATACTCCTACTAGTCTAAGAGCTAGCAACGTTTTCGAGAGAGAATTTCAGGTAGGCTAGTTTTTAGATATGCTATCTCTCTCACTCCCCCGGACGTCATACGGGCTATCTGGCTGGTGGTAGTGGTTGCGTTCATCAGTGCGCATCCTAAATGTCCAGGTAAAATATCGATTTTTCAAATCATTTTAAGAAGTTTTTTTTTTTTTTATTATTTTTATTGAATTTTTCGCAACATGAATCTATTATTGCCAGACATTTTTATCGTTGTTTAAATTGTGCCAGACGCTAATTTTGAATTGAAAAAAATTTTTTTTTTCAAAATATTTCAGTATGGCTGAAATTTTTATATGATGTTATTTAAGTATCTAAAAACCTAAAATTAATTTGCCAAACAATAATTCGATTGTTAAACCTTCAGCCAGACCGATCTAAAAGTGAAAAGTGATGTGGTACCATTTTGCTTGGTCTAGGAATAGTTGTCGAATAAATTACAGAGAAAGAATTAAAAACTATTGAATTAATTGTGGATTAACATAGCATTAAAATAATTATTTATTTTTGTGCAAAATTAAGGTAATAATCAATCTCAAGGATGAAAGTAAACAAAAAATATATTGAATTATCTTGATAATTATCATCATCATCATCTTCATCACTGCTGTCATTTTCATTGTCATCGTCGTCTTTTGGATTATCAACGTCTTGTAAGCTATTATCTGTAAAAGAATGAAAAATTTTATAATCTTTCGGCAAAGAAATTTATTAGTATTTTATTTTAAATTTTTACCTTTAATGATAATGTCGGCAACTAATGATGGTAACTGCTCTCCAACAAACCAGATAAAATCATATTTATCGTCATTTATGGTCCAGCCAGAAGCTTGAGGTGATATAGATGTTGGGTGTTGTAAATGAGCATTTCTCCAAAACTTTGTTACGTAACGAATTCGTAGTAAATGCTGATACAATTCAGCTTTGCATGGTGGTAGGCTTGATGGATCAAAATTACGATTATTTTTTTCAAAATTATCATCTGATTTTTTAGACCGATAAGTGTTTGAAAACAGATGAAACCGAACTTCATTGACGTTCCAAGAATCACGAGCTCCGTAAATGTGACAAATAAACTTTTCTAAGATCTTAAATGTCTCATCCAGCAATTCTTCATCATCTGTTATAATATTTTGACAGGCTAATTGATACTCTTCTGATTGCTCTAACAGTTTAAAAGGTCGAAGTTTACCTTTCCGGAAAAAAGCTGGTGTGTAGTCGCATCCTGTTCTCAATAGGTGTTAATCGTTCTAACATTTGCAATCGGGCAGAAATTGGAACAAGTTCAGGAACAATGGCTTCAAAGGTTCGTCTTCTTTTTGCTGGTGGTGGTAGCATGTCGGACTGATCACTTCTACAATCGATATCATTTTCATTAGGAGCATCATTATCAATATTTTGACGGAGCTCGTGATTCTTGGAACGTCAATGAAGTTCGGTTTCATCTGTTTTCAAACACTTATCGGTCTAAAAAATCAGATGATAATTTTGAAAAAAAAAAACGTAATTTTGATCCATCAAGCCTACCACCATGCAAAGCTGAATTGTATCAGCATTTACTACGAATTCGTTACGTAACCAAGTTTTGGAGAAATGCTCATTTACAACACCCAACATCTCTATCACCTCAAGCTTCTGGCTGGACCATAAATGACGATAAATATGATTTTATCTGGTTTGTTGGAGAGCAGTTACCATCATTAGTTGCCGACATTATCATTAAAGGTAAAAATTTAAAATAAAATACTAATAAATTTCTTTGCCGAAAGATTATAAAATTTTTCATTCTTTTACAGATAATAGCTTACAAGACGTTGATAATCCAAAAGACGACGATGACAATGAAAATGACAGCAGTGATGAAGATGATGATGATGATAATTATCAAGATAATTCAATATATTTTTTGTTTACTTTCATCCTTGAGATTGATTATTACCTTAATTTTGCACAAAAATAAATAATTATTTTAATGCTATGTTAATCCACAATTAATTCAATAGTTTTTAATTCTTTCTCTGTAATTTATTCGACAACTATTCCTAGACCAAGCAAAATGGTACCACATCACTTTTCACTTTTAGATCGGTCTGGCTGAAGGTTTAACAATCGAATTATTGTTTGGCAAATTAATTTTAGGTTTTTAGATACTTAAATAACATCATATAAAAATTTCAGCCATACTGAAATATTTTGAAAAAAAAAAAAATTTTCAATTCTAAATTAGCGTCTGGCACAATTTAAACAACGATAAAAATGTCTGGCAATAATAGATTCATGTTGCGAAAAATTCAATAATAATAATAATAATAAAAAAAAAACTTCTTAAAATGATTTGAAAAATCGATATTTTACCTGGACATTTAGGATGCGCACTGATGAACGCAACCACTACCACCAGCCAGATAGCCCGTATGACGTCCGGGGGAGTGAGAGAGATAGCATATCTAAAAACTAGCCTACCTGAAATGCTTGTTTTCCCGACGTTGCTAGCTCTCGTACTATACGGCATTTTATTCTATGTTAGCTTTTAATACAAAATATACAACAAACACAAAATATACTGCATCCTATTTAAATTTTTCAGAATTTATGATTACATTATCATAATAATAAAAAAAAACTGATAAACGATAAATATATTTACTAACATAAACAAGCTTAGCTTTTGATGTTTTTAAATACGTACAAAATATACTGGACAAGTTAAATAAGTAAATAAGAAAACTACTGTTTTAAATATCGTTAAACATAACAATGATGTTAGGGATTTCGATAAACATGACCTCAGCATATTACAAATAGAAGGATCTTTCTACCAAGACACGGGTTAGCATCACCCATCAGTTTGGCAGTTAGAACCAGTAACAATATGGATGTACATTTCTTGAATAAGTGGTAAATTATATTTTGTGTCTCCTGCCTCCATGCGCGCGAATCACCTAAAACGTATATTTTAATTTTTTAAACTAAAATCATTATTTTCAATACGCAAATGAAAGAGAATAATTGTATACCTTGGATTTATTTAAAATTTAAAGCATTGTTTTAAACTATCACGCTTGTTCACTGTAGTTATATCGGGAGATACATCACACCATAAATATCCCCTTAATAAACTGTTATTTATTACTTCTTTTTTCTTCTGAAAATATTGTCCATTATATCAGAAACAATTTAAAACACAAATAAATTACTTATAGATGTCTTAGTTCATGTGGCAATGAAGAGTTATAGTGAAGTCTTTTAAACCCAGATTTCGATTTCGTTTTTGTGGCTTTCGTTTTGTCGTTTTTACAACAGAGCTTTTAGCAGAGTAACTTTTATTGCCACAGAAGTGTACCTAGGCATTCCCTGAAGTCCTTTTATAAACTTATAAAACAGCTACTGAATAGAAACTGTTATTATTTTGTTAGCGAAACAATTTCGGAGAGATACTCGTAATTAAATGCTAGAGGCCATTGTTGTGAAATAATTATGTCACAAAGTGAATTTATTCCTCTTGAAAAATGTTTCAAGATTTGGTCGTGGAAATTATTTTACGTCTCGGTATTTTTGTATAATGCGGTGTATTCATATTGATATTTTTAACGCGATTTTATTAGCTTGATAATTGTATCTATGTAAAGGAACCTTTGAACGTGATTTTCATCGTTTCAAAATCGTCGTATTGATTTGAAACTTTGCACACCTATCTACTTATCAAGGACCGACTTCGAAAAATTATACAAGGACCGATGACAATGCAATGAGGCGTGTTTTTTAGTTTTTTAAACTGCGAGAATTATTCATTAAAATATTATTTTACGTCAAGTCAAATCAAATAGTGAATAAATTATATCAAATAAAAATAATATAATAAATATATCTATATCTCTTATCAATAAAGAATTCGTCATAAACATAAAAGATTGCTCTATTAGCCATTTTCTAATCTTGTTTTTCTTTTTTTTTTGGCGTCGCACCTCTGCATGTCAATTTGCCAGTAAGTTACGTCTTATCAATATTAATTGTCAAGTCTTGAAATATTTTCAAGTTATATTAGACATCATCAAACAAAATTAATATGATTATTTACGGGATATTTACCGTGGTAAGGTTGTGGAAATGTCGGGAGCTTCTTCCACAACCTTATCACGGTAAATATCCCGTAAATAATCATATAAATTTAGTGAACAACCGTGATAGTTTAAAACAGATCTTCAAACAAGTCAAACAATTAAAAGAAGCCTACAAAAAATCGATTCACTCAAGATGAAGACACCTAGATTGTAACTATCAGGGTACACCCATTCAGGCAGCATATTCCACATAGTAGCAGTTCGCACTATAAAAGTGGAATCAAAGCGCTTAGAACGGGTTTTCGGAATATCAACCATAAAGCGGTGTCGATTTCTAAGTCCGGGCAACAGTAACTGGTAGGTAGGTAAGGAACACAGTTAATTTCTGTCAGTTCTCGTCCCAATATTCCGATCCAAGATTAACCTCAGCTGAGTTCCCATTGGACCCTAACTGGAATGACTAAAGTTAGAGGTCCGACCGCCATCTATTTCTTGAAGACCCTGCGGTAATTAAGGACGCTTATCCTTCTGCGGACTGCCTGTTAGCAACCCCTCCTTATGCTCCCTCACAAAAACAGTAGCATTTTAAGCCATATGCTTGAGCAATAGAGTTCAACATCTGAGATTTTTTGCAAGGGATTCCTATAGCTATCCACATTTCTGTATGTAAATCCGCACTTCAGTATTTCCGGTTAAAACGGAAAATCACGTTTACAACGTTTATGAAGTAGGAAGTTTTAAACGCAAAAAAAGTCATTCTCTCTGACCTACTTTTTTTGGGTTCCGTAGCCCGACAAGGGCTACGGAACCCAAAAAAATAAATTCGTTCTGTCCGTCCTCTGTCTGTCTGTCCGTCCGAATTATTTAGAACCTTCTTACTTGTATATTTATTGAGATACGTGCATGAAACTTTGCACAATTACAATTGTAATATACATCTCAATTTTAAAAGTATAAAAATATATTATATTGCATTTTAGGGCATATTATTTTGTTATTTTATTGCATTGCTGGTACATAGTATGAAATGGTGATGTTTTTTTTTTTCACTACACATCCTCGTGTGAGATATCGTTGAAAAGGTTTTTTTAAATGTAGGTAAGGTTTCATTCCTTTGCGAAATATGGCCCGCCATATTGGCGAAAAGTTGCCCCTGCATTTCTAAACTATGAGACACAGAAACTTGTAACTTACAATACGAATAGGTCATAATTAAAACCGTCCTTCAAAATTATTTCGAACATTATCAGATTTTACCTTTTTGAGTAACAGCAGCAATAGAACTCAATAAACTCAAGGCATCCTAGCTCAAATGTCACTGACCTTTTTGTAAAATTATCTTAACAAAGAATGTTTCTCAATCAGTTTTCGCTATGGTTAAACCATAAAAAGTATATACTATGTCGGGATGATACATCTCTGAAATTTGGCGAAGTCCACAGAGCTTCGTTCGTTCGAATTTTTCTATAACTATCAATTTTTGAACTATGACTACAATTATATGGCTTTGGTTACGGAACCCTACCATATGCGTGTCACGACAAGCTCTTGGCCAGTTATTCTTACTTCGAATTCTTGTATCGGTTGCCTGGAAATAATACTTTTTAGGGCTGTTTTATGAGTATGTTTATGTCGTTTTGTCCATAGTATACCTAAGTATACATTTCTAGTATCTAACTTTACCGCACGATGGAATAGGCTTAATCCTTTCTAAATCCACCTCTACATAGTATAAAATAAAGTCACTTTCCGCGTCTGTCTTTCTGTATATCCGCTTACTCCCTCTTAAACCACGCAACGGATTTTGATGCGGTGTTCACCGCATCATCAGTTCGATATCAGTTAGATATTTTTTCACGGGTGGTTTATATATATTACTAGCTGTCCGCCCCGGCTTCGAACGCAAAATATAACATAGCCTATGTCCCGCGGGGATAGTGAAAGAATTTTTCAAATCGCTTCTGTAGTTTCGGAGTCTATCAATGCAAACAAACAAACAATCAAATCTTTCCTCTTTATTATATTAGTATAGATAAAAATTACAGACGTGCGAAGCTGGGGCAGGTCGCTAGTCTACACTAATATTATAAAGAGGAAAGATTTGTACCTATTTTCGTATGTTTGTATGTTTGTAATGAATAGGCTCCGAAACTACTGAACCGATTTGAAAAATTCTTTCACTGTTGGGAAGCTACACTATCCCCGGGTGACATAGGCTATATTATATTTTGTAGCGAGGCCGAAGGCCGAGCTTACACTCGTGCGAAGCCGGGGCGGACGGCTATCTTGTATAAAATAGATTTGGAAGAGAAAATATCTAACTCAGTCAAGATAAGTTCTGGTAAAAACCAACTGAGAGCGATACACAAAATCTTTTAAACCACGTTACGGTGTTCACTTACATATCTACTACATTCGGAGTACTCAGTTACATAACAGTGCTTAAATTTTATTTAAATATCAGTGTAGTCACGCTAACGTACACTAAGCCGATTACAGGCTTATATATGTTTGGTTAGACAACGGACAAACTTTGGAGGTTATTCATTACATGTTTCTGAACGCAAATAAGTAAAATTATTGATTTAATAAATTCTTTATTAAAACAAGATTTTCGTATTCTTCGCAGCAAACCCTTTCATTTGATACCCATATCGTGTAGATATGGCCACCCTCCAGCTCCATCATCAGGACCCTGGTCATCATCTAGGGCCAAAGTGCTTGGGAAGACAAATCCGACAAACCCAAACTCGATGTGGTCACGTCGTTTCGTTTAGGAGTTCCTTATGGCCACCTTCTGTCTTCATCATCAGACTAGCTCGATGGTACCATAACATTGCATTGTCACCAAAATTACATAAGTATGCGAAATTTCAGCTCAATCAGTCGAGGATAACTGTTCTAAAATTCAGACGCAAGATTTGTGTTTTTTTTTATTGTGGCAAACAAGCAGACGGGCCGCCTGATGGTAAGCAATCACCGTCGCCTATGGATACTTGTAACACCAGAGGCATCACAAATACGTTTCCGACCCTTTAAGACTCTATTAACTCCCCTTTTAAAGAACCCCATGCATGAGTAAATACTAATTAACAGGGCAAGTTGAAAAATAAGCCAAGGAATAAATCTCCATTTTCAGTACCTTAATAGGCTGAGAGCACATCATGAAGACAGACTAGGAATACTTGGTATCTATCTAGAAAAAAAAATTGTGGCAGAATTGACAAAATCATCGTATAAACCATACAGTAGCTCAAGTAAAATATGAATGTCAACCAGAATTTAAACCGAGCAATTTAAGAATTGTCATATATTTTATTGACGCCATTTCAACCGAATTTAAAATATGTTATAAATAAATTTAAAGAAAGTATTAAAGGTAAAAAATTAGGGGATGAAACCCATTTATTGAATTTCACCCACTTTCCGTGAATACAGTTTTATTATGGTAAGAATTTACTTTTAGCAGATACTATAATAAAAAGGCCTACTACGTACAATATACAAGACTATTATGGAAGATAAGTGGCAGAAAATATGCATTTAACATGAAGTAGGTAGTGTAAAATATTAAGCTTGTATAATAGAAGAAACTTTTGTTGTTTCAGTAAATTTATTATATTTAAGATAGCGTTAGAAATATGAATTGCTGCGCCCTAACAGTCTTAGTACCGATTTCGTGTACTTTTTAAGAAAAACATTTAACGTATACATTGGGAAATAAATAGATATACAACGTGGGCACTGTTTGTGTAGGTGCCATTATATTGACGCCAAAATTACAATTCCTCAGAAAAACTGTACCACATAAACTATGAATGAAAACGCCCCGTCGACAAAAAGCAAGCTTAAACTCTGCTAGAATCATCACATTTCGCCCTCGGTCGTAAAAATTAAGTTTACGATGTGGCCGACACCGGTAGCAATTCTGACGAGCTCGATTTACTCTGTCCTTGTCACTCTTACGTCCGTCTCGATAAGAGACAGCTAACAGAAAATATACGTGTTGTTCCAGAACAGCATTCACCACGTCAAAAGGGTTCCATAACGTGGGGCTTTAATTACTCGCACAATACATGACAGACTGTTGACAACGGGCAATATCATAAACAATAAACCGGCCAAGTGCGAGTCTGGCTCGCGAACTGAGGGTGCGTACAACAGAAAAGAGTAGTAAAAAAAATATACAAATTTTTTATCTTTTCTGTGGCGCGAACCGCCATATTAAATACAAAAAACTCAATGTAAAACAAAAGTTTCTTTATTAATTTGACTGATTTCTCAAAGAAATAAACATTTCAATGGAATAATTTAAGTAGCTTATGGCCTTATAAGCTACTTAAATGATAACGAAAAGTAGTGCAAAAAGACAACACACTCAAGCGATCACCCATCCAAGTACCGCCCGCGCCCGACGTTGCTTAACTTGGTGGTGAGCAGAAATTTGTCACTGACTTGCAATAATACAGTCTTCCTCGATTTTGGTATTTTTAAATAGGTCTTTTGGAATGAAAGTAGGGTTTGGTACAATACACCACTTTTTCTATCAAGTTGTATCCTTTGCAAAATATGGTCATAAAAGTATAAATTATGTCCTGATGTATATGAAATTTGGCTTGAAGAAGTCCGATCCTCGTTAATTAGATTTTTTCTATAGCAGCCAATTTCTAAACTATGAATGTAACCATAATTGTATAGCTTTGGTTGCGGGACCCTTATGCATATCTAAAAATGCTCTTATATAGAAATTATTTTGTTATCCTAATAGTAATAATTAAGGACATATTGTCATGCTGTTAGCTGCAACAAAAAAAAATGGCGAAGAATTTTTAGTGTTAGTGATACCTACTGGTGGTAGTGTGAGTTACCCTGCATTGTGAAAAACTAGGTCCTTTATTGTGTAAAACTATTGTGATACCAAAATAAAATAAAACGGTTATACAATTCAAGATTTTGCGAGTCTAAATTGTATGAAAATTGAGCGCCGAGTTGCCACCTCCAAATGCCCATTTCCGTTGCTAATGAAGTAGCAAAATGCCAGTTCCATGCTTCATCATGTCCAAGGTTTTAATTACTCTGCGAAATGATGTAGCTGACATATTGCCGACGAGAGCTACAGTGTTACGTCGGAGCCAACATGTTGGTTACAACGTGGAAGTTATGTCAGGGACAACGTGTTGGTTACAACATAGAAGCTACACCACTTCAACGTTGGAGCCAAGAATAGTGTTGGGAACTTGAGAGTTTCGCCATTAATAATAGCAGCGTTTAGGCTTCGGGAGCGTTTCCTTACACCTATTAGGTACCTATACAGGTTAAGTTACATACAAAAATAATAATTTATAATAATTAATTTATTCATTGCAAAATAGGTGTAAACAAATGAATAAATATGCGTTGAAATAAATAAGCATGCAATCAGTTTTTATCATATTTATAATAATTTTATCCCAAAACATAAAAAAATAATCAACAACAACGTCTTCATATTTATAAATCATTTCCCGATGGTATCCTGTGCTTGGCTCATATTACAAGCCATGGTCATCTCGTAATGTTTTACGAAGTTGGTTGCTAGACAACAACGTTTTAATGAAATACGAATATTACCCAAAAATATATTACTTAAATAATCACGAAATGTTAGAGAAAAGTGTTACTTTTTCAAACATTCCGTGCTATTTCGTTGCCTTGGCGGCAACTGAGCATTTATTGTCACACGTGTATTGGCCTCGTCTACATCTCGATCCACATTTTCACGTTTGAACATAAAACTCCTGTTGCCGACCGCTGCAGTAATGTAATATTTATTCTATACAAGATCTAGACGTAAAAATACCTACAATGCTACCTAAAGATACAATTGAATTTAACGTTTTCCTAGAGACGGCGCAGAACAAGAACGGGGCGTCTCTAATACAGTTATACAACATGTCACACAAGTTTGCCCTCTCTTGCCTATTAGTTTGTTTGCTCTAGAAACAAATATGTTTGTTTCTGCTTACACCTTCACCTTTGCCTCGCAGGCAGGGAAATGTGAGACAAAGAAAACTTGTTATCATATTTGCACTCAATTATATGAATAGCTAAGATACGAGTTATGCTATTAAATATTTATAGATATCTTTGAACAACTTTGATGTGCTTTTACACAAATTTTCTGCATTATATTCATAACTAGCAGAAAGTGCCGTCAATATCAATCCAGCCGTTTCGGAGTCCATAGACTTAGACTAAGATAAATATACATATATACACACATCGCCTTTTATATATTACAAAGATAATGCAAAAGTTCTTCATCATCATCATCATTCCTCTTTGTATACGCTACAATTATTATACACTATACACTAGTGATGATTAACTATAATGCTGACCTCCGCAGTGGTTACATATTTTAGCAGTTTGGGGTCGAAACTTTCCATTGGGGACCGGGAGGTCACTTAATTTCAAAAATATATCAGGGTGCGCCCAAAATGCTGGCATGTTTCTGGCTCAACGCATAAGCATTGCCATTCAGCGTGGTAATGACATCAACATGCTGGGTACACTGCCAACTGGTATATAGTGGGCTTGAGCATTGGGATTGTCTTTAGATCCTAAACAGTCTATGTGCTCGTATTTTGTTTAGTTAAAAATGCACTTGCAAGTATAAAAATAAAAGCGGCGAAGTCCGTTACTGAGGCGTACGAGAGTGCGTTTCGCGCACTGAGGGTGCCGTGCCGTACAACCACATAAATTGGTAACTACTAAAATACAAAAAGTAGTACAAAAAGACATTATGCCCAGTCTTACATGTTGTGTGAAAATTTCAACTGGCTATCTAATACGGTTCGAAAGATACAGCCGTTTAAAGGTAGAACGGATAGACGGACAGACAGCGTAAGCTTAGTAATAGGATCCTGTGTTTGCCCTTTGGGTACGGAACCCTGAAAAGCATGTTCTCCTCTTCTTGCCGGTAAGAATATAGTGAAGATAAAAATAAAAACGCTACAATATTGCTTTTTTTTCTTCAGTTTACGACATTCCCTTGATTATGTACTTTGTAAATCTAGTACCCTCAGATCAGACAAACATACGCATTAGGCCAAACCAGGTTTGATGCCTTTAGTCAAACCCATATGCAGACGATCTTACCGCCTTTTTTGCATGTGAACTATTAGTTCGTTCATTCGTGTTGCACGATTCTTAGTTGCGTAAAAAATTAGTAAATGTGTCGTTAAGCGGTTTAGCGATGTAGTGAAAAAAATGGATTCACCCCGGAGACATTTATCATAGAATTAGCACCTACCGACAGTTGACCGTATGAATTCGACATTCTGTTTATACCTCCTTCCACCCTCCCTACAACCTACGGTAGGTATATCACCGCGTTCTGGATATGACATCCTCGGCAATTACGTGTCGTGATAAGTGGATGTTGTAATTGTTTTAGTCGCTATCCTTTTCTCTTTATTTAGTGGGTGTTACTCTCGGGTTTATCGAGCATACTATGAGTAATGTAACGGTTATTTAACGCAGTTATTTCCTCCAAATGGTTGTTTGGATGAAATATAAGTCATACTCGGAATTTGATTGATATCAGGAATACTGGAAACGTACAAGTTATGAGCAAGTGTCCTATTTATTGGGTAGGTACAAGTCGGCATCGAAAATTTACAAAAAAAAAACAGTGATCCAGTACTTATACTTACTCAAATTGTATCAATGCGAATAGCAACAGAATATCAATGCATATTAGGATCGCCCATTGTGCTGCTAAACAGACAGACAGCGTAGGCTAGTAATAGGGCCCCGAATACACCCTTTGGGTACGGAATGTAATAGTGGCCTGCCAACTGAGAGTGGGTTTGACATTTGGATTGTCTTTAGACCTATACTCTGATATGTTTAGACCTTCAACGGTCCATGGGCAGTCTAACTGTTTTTGTAGTGTTTGCTTGTATTTTGTTTTGTTAATAAAGGCACTTTCCCAGTTAAAAGTTATTAAGGTATATGAAACTTTGCACAATTTTTTTTTTGTAAAGAACTCAATTAAAAAAATGCATTTTAGTGGTGGCTCTCGTACATTTGAAATGGGGTAGCCTAGATGATAGAGCAGGATGTAAATTCGCATGGCGCAGGTTCTAATTATGTCGGTCATAATTTTTTGAATGACCATTGTTTGTATTTATTGAAACAAAGGTAACTTAAAAAACAGATAATTAACATAAACTTAAATATTAACTTAAAACTAAAACTTAAAATAATAAAGTAGCTAAAAAAATACCTAAATTAAATCGAAATTAAACTGAATACCTATCCAAAACTATAAACTACAGGTAAAAAACTGCATTAAGGTCACTGTCTTCGGGTAGGGTACCTAAAAAGTTAGCGACATTACCACGTTACATTTTTGAATTGTCTATAACATAAAAAAACTGTTCAAGGTATCTGAAAATTAAGAGATTAGTTACTACGTTAACGTTTAATCTAATGTCAATTGATTGAAGTAACATTTCTTCACATTTTTTAAAATGAAGTTTCAGTTTTTAAAATAGGTTAGTCTTCAAATTCCAAACATTCTGAGAGACCAACCTCAATCAGTAAAGGTAGAGGATAAGGTCCCCGACTCGTCATTAGGGTAATGAAGTGAAATAATTGATTAATTACCTGTCTCCGTAGTGGAAACTAATAATGAACGCTTGTTATGACAAGCGAGGTGTCGGTCTATTGAGATCCGGTAATTCATTTTCATACCTAGACTTGATACTTGTAATGGAAATGGAAACATCAAAATTAAACAGAGCTACTCAAAATGGTCGTACTGAGCCGTAAGGAGGTTTTATTAAAGAAGATTATGAACGATTTTTACTATAAGTACTAACCTACTTGTACTTACAGTTAAAATCGTACATAAACGAAACAGTTGGTTTTCGATGTTTCTGGGTTGGTCCCATAATAAATGTTGATTATAATTATGAATACAATGACTTCGTTTCCATAGTACCACCTATTTATAATATAGGGTGTAACCCTATATTATAAACAAGCCGTCCCCGCGACTTCGGATGTGTAGACTTTCACATAAACTTTCAACCTCGTTTGACCGTTTTATTTCGTCCTCGTAGTAAAATCGTTCCGTAGCTGATGTATAAAACCTAATAAGGAACCTACAATATTTCAGCTTCGTAATAAGAAGCAGTTTTTGAGATATTGTGATAGAATAGATTCGAGCTTAGAAACGATGACACCTCCTTACGTCGCGATTTTCCCTTATCCACGGTTGTATTTTGTTTTGTTGATTTTTCGAAGAATGAAATACTGAAAATTTAAGTAAGACATCTGTGTTGTAGATTGGGTGCGTCCTTCTATTCGGCATTCCCTGTGATTTCAAAGTATTTTTTTTAAATTTTTATAGAAATGTGACACGATAATTCCTTTTCAAACTTCAAGTTCCATTTAGCCGTTTAAAGTCAAGAAAGAAACGTAAACTCACGTAATCTGCTTTCATTTCTAACAATAATTTTAGTGTACTTTGGAAAATTTGAGTGAGCTTTGTCCAATGGTGGTTGAGCGGCAGTACGTGCACTTTACAATGTGATGGCATGCGGGTTATACTTAGCCCATAACCTTTGCACCAATGACTAAGTACTAAAATAAATTTTGTGCAGTTTCGATGCCATCGTTAAAAAACGGTGAAGGAAAACATCGTGAAGAAACCGCTTTGTGCAAGAACCTCAAGAAACATGACATTCACCAACATGATCTGGGCCCGCATGGTGGATTAGGGCCCATTCTCTCTCTTTATTTCTCTGAGAGAAGGCTTGTGACCCAACAGTGGGAAGATGATGTCCGAGACTTATGTCCGAGAAAATTTAAATTCGTGCCAAAAAATCAAATGTATATCGTTTATGGCAACATCCGTTCATCGTTTCAATAAAGATGTTGCTCACTGAAGCAGACTGGAGTAATAAACTGAACAAATTGATTAATAGCCCGTCAGCGATTCCCGGTGACTAATAATGGCTAACACCTGACATGTTCATAACATGCCCGCAAATACCTAATAGCTATGAAATTGGCAACGCTAAACTCATTGCTTACTGGGCGTGTTCACACTAATGAACGTCCGTTGCGTTTCATACAAAATTTGATTTTATACAAACGCGCATTGAAAATTTCCATACAAATTTTCAACGCAGAGTCGTAAAAGTTACGGGGATATAAAAAGTGCTAAGGTCAAGAAAGCGCGTAAGAGAGAAATAGAAATAACGCACGTCCTAGCATGCTCAATAATGAATGAATAAATATATGGGACATTTTTGCACACACGGTCATCTGACCCCAATCTAAGCAACGCTTGTAATATGGCTGCCAGAGACTGATATACATTCATATATATTTTTAATTATATAATTAACACTCAGACATAGAACAAACACAAATGTTCATCACATGAATGTTTGCCCTAGGTGGGAATCGAACCCACGCCCCCAAGCGCAAAAGGTAGGGTCACTACCAACTGAGCCACCGGGGAGGTCTTAATAATAAAACGGCTATATTTATTTTTCATTGAAGTTATATCTTTTCAAGTATTTCAAGTATAGTCAAGTATAGTATATAAGTCCTTCTACTGTCTTACGTAGTAGTAGCGAGTAGCGAGTCTGTACATTTTCTATAGGATTCATTTCTGAGAATGTGCATCGAAGCTACACGACCTTATCCTACCATCCTCTTTCTACTGCAGGACAAGTAAGAAATCGGCCCATTACCACCCATACATTGTGGCCTTTCCTTGGATATTTACCAAACGTTCCTACTTCTATCCGTACGGCCAAGGATTGGAACAACCTGCCGGCTTCCTTGTTTCCTGAGAGATATAATCTGGGCCTTTTCAAGGCAAGAGTGAATAGGTATCTAAGTCTGCGTGCTTCATCTTCAACCATATCGTCGCTTACCAACAGGAGAGTTGGCGGTCAAAATAGGACTTATACGCGATTTAAAACTAGCGAAAGTGATCAGAATTCGTGTTTTTTTTCTACTTTTTACAA
This sequence comes from Agriopis leucophaearia, assembly GCA_949125355.1. NCBI lineage: Eukaryota > Metazoa > Arthropoda > Insecta > Lepidoptera > Geometridae > Agriopis > Agriopis leucophaearia. Next base: position 10,114,015 of record OX421278.1, read on the forward strand.
TAGGCAGCTGGCAGAGCAAATAAATACTTGGACCGAGATTAATAGCACATTAGCATGCTTTTGGGCCAAAAACAAGCATGTCTGTTGGTATCTGAGATTGCCTATTAAAAAGTTCAATTGATTTGCTTAATATTTTGTTAATTAATTTTAATTAAAACTTTCAGTGTGTTCCTGAGTTTTATGAACTTATACGAAAATTCAAACATTTCAGAGCCCTTTTACATTAATTACTCACTGGCACACATACTCGTTCATCTCAGAATTATATAAAACTTTTGAAGCTTCGGAGCCGTAACCGGAACGCATCTAAATAATTATGTTATTTTAACAACTTTATCATTTAAGTACTTTTATTCTATAGGTATAAGCCCAATTGGATCCACTAACAACCCAGGGCAGAGTATGGTGGCGCAGGCTGATTAGAAGAGCCGACTCCATCTAACGTGGGTATAGGAGAAGAAGAAGAAGATTTTATTGGTACAGAATAAAAAGTACTGTTATATTTCTAATTTTGCATGAGCCAATGATCAAATAACACAAAACAAGACTTACGCGTGATAACGGAGAGAGTTTTAAATTACTCAAGTGAGCGAATAAATTCTGAATAACATGCTATTTACCCTAGGTACATTGAATCAGAGAATATTACACATATACATAGAACTTCAGACCAGACAAACAAGGTAGATAAGCCTTAGTACAATTATTATCGATCGTGATCAAATGTCTACATTTTAATGAAAGTTCAAGTTCAATTTATTTCGCCATAGGAACACAAAGAACACTTAGCTATGTCAAGTTACAAAAGTAGGTACAACAAATTTCATTTAAGTTAAAATGTGGCTGTATATGGGCCTTGTCACCTTAAAAATAATAATAAATTAATAATTAAAAAACAATTAAAGATCACAAGATTTGCGCGGCTGTAAAGAGGCCTTGTCAAACTTATTACTATTGTGCAGAGCTACACTAGTCCATGCAGATTTATCTTCAACATAATCTTTAATCTTATAATAAGCTTTACTTATTAAATTTATTTTTACTACAGTTTTGAACTGTTTTTCATTTAATGCTAAAATTTCTTTAGGAATCTTATTGTAAAACAGTACTGAATTTCCCAAAAAAGTTTTGCTACTTGTTTGTAGCCTAAGCGTTGGATGGACGAGTTTATGTTTATCGCGTAGGTCATAATCCGTTATTTCACTTCTCTTCGTAAATCTACCTATATATTTCCGTGTGTACTTTATAACTTCATATACGTATAAAGATGGCACAGTCATTATACCGACGTTTTTAAAATGGTCACGTAGGGATGTTCTCACGCCCATCATGTATATTGCTCGTACAGCTCGCTTTTGCAAGATGAATATAACATCGATGTCAGCAGCCGCCCCCCACATCAGTATTCCATAACTCATAATGCTGTGGAAATACGCAAAATACACAAGTCGAGCAGTCGCAGTATCCGTAATTTTCCTAATCTCTCTTACTGCGTATGCAGCAGAACTTAGTTTACCTCCCAGAGTTTCGATATGTGGTCCCCACTGTAACCTATCATCTAATTGTATTCCTAGGAAAACGGTTGATTTTACTGTTGCAAGCTTGTTACCCATCACTTCAACTTCAGCATCTACTCGTTTAACTTGAGGTAATGAGAACTTCACACATTTTGTTTTGGATGGATTCAATAAAAGATTATTAGCTGCAAACCATTTACATGCCGAATCTAGTACATTATTCACGACATTTGTGTCTGTACTATGTCTATTAGTTTTAAATATAAGTGATGTGTCATCAGCAAATAAAATAATTTCAGCTTGATTCTGTTTTTCTATCATAAATGGCAAATCATTCACGTAAACGACAAACATAAATGGACCACCGATTGAGCCTTGTGGAACTCCCATATGAATTGGTGTTCCAGATGATATTTTACCATCGATATCGACGCTCTGCTCTCTTCCTGTTAAGTAGGATGTGATTAAATCTAAAGCTTTATGTGTGATTCCATAGTATTTCATCTTTTCTATCAGAATTTTATGGTTAACGCAGTCGAACGCTTTGGAAAGATCACAAAAGATGCCAATGGCGTCTTTTTTCTCCTCCCATGCATCCAGGACACATGACATTAGAGTTGTTCCCGCATCTATTGTTGACCTTCCTTTCGTAAAACCATACTGTCGAGTATGTAGCAAATTATTGGAATTAAAGTGAAATAACAGTTGATTAAGAATTATCTTTTCAAAAATTTTACTTAGGCATAGTAAAATAGATACTGGCCTGTAGTTGCAAGGGTCACTTTTACTACCAGCTTTAAATAGGGGAATTACTTTGCTTAACTTCATCAAATCGGGAAAAATACCATTTTCTATGCAAGCATTAAAAATATCCGCCAAATGGTTTGCAATAGATAAAATTATACCACCTATAACTCTAACCGATAATCCCCAGAGATCTTCTGTCTTTTTCATTTTAAGTGATTTAAAAACTTTTATTATAGTAGCTGCCGTGACAGAATGAAAAGTGAATGTTGGTCTAGGTAAATGTACATTTGCAGCCAAAAAGCCTAAGGAAACATCTATTGAAGATCCAAGAGTCTTGGTTAATTGTACTGGTATATTGGCAAAGAAATTTTCAAACACATTCGCTATTTCTAACAAATCAATGACAAGTTTGTTATCTACTTTTAACGATACAATTTTTCGAATGCTCTCGGCTTTTCCTGTTTCTTTTTTTATAATATTCCAGGTTGCTTTTATTTTATTATTGGCGTTAATTATTTTGTCTCTGACATATAGTGCCTTTGCTTGCGAACACACTCTCTTAAATATTTTAGAGTATTGTTTGACCTGTTCACTTACCTGGCCTGTCGTAACAATGTTGTGTTTTTTAGCATATCAAATCAAATCAAATCAAATCAAATCAAATCATTTATTTATATTCGGATAACACTGATCCATTCAGAATTAATTACACAAAATATTATAGTAATAATTAAAAAAAAGCAAATAAAAATGTCTTAGGTACTAATTAAAGAAAATTAAATTTAATACTTTAACATTTTAGACCAGAATTTCTGCAGAGAAAAACAATGATCGCAAATGGTCTTTATAATCTCATTACCCGACTTAGAGATTGTAGCTCTAAATCGGGCAATGCGATGTCTTATCAGTGCATCGAGAGCCGGCACGCGGGCCTCCGCGAACATCGTGGAAGCGCTGCACCACCGCGGGAGTCGGAACATTATACGAAACGAGTCATTGTACTGCACCTTAAACGTACGGTAACTCTCCACCTTGTAGTGAGACCATAACTGCGGAGTATAAAGTGCAGTACCATAAGTCTTAAATAGTAAGATTTTCGCCTCCCGCGAACAGCCAGCAAACTTTCTACCTAGCATATTGGCTCTAACAGCTAGAGACCGTCTCTCTCTGTCTAAGTCTAGATCGTCCACAAGGTCGTTGGCAACAATATGTCCTAAGTACCTAAACTTGGTAACATAATTCAGCGTCTCCCCATTCAAGTACAGAGGAAGTCCAGCTGCATCCTTTTTTGTAGCTCCGAACACCATCGCCACTGATTTATCAGCGTTGTACATCAAGCTATGAGCTGCAGCATATCTCTCGCACTTACCAAGTAGCACTCTCAAGGCGCCGATCGAAGGGCTCAATAGAACCATATCATCAGCGTAACTCAGGTTATTTGTACATTTCTGCCCTATCGAACAGCCGACACTGGTTCCGTTGAGCTCCTCGATCAGCTCATTAATGTACAAGTTAAAAAGTAAAGGCGATGTTAGTCCGCCTTGTCTCACACCACTCGGCAGCACGAACTCATCGGAATACGTATCACGCCAACGAACCACGTTCCTCTGAGACCTATACCAGGACTGGAGAAGAAGAATGATGTCGCCAGGAACGCCTGCACTTCGAAGTTTCTCCCACAGGATCCGGTAGTCAACCCTGTCAAAAGCGCGGCTCAGGTCCAAGAAACAAGCATAAACTTTAGTTCGTCTGGAGGTATAGTATTCAACTATCTGTTTCAGGCTAAATATAGCCATATCCGTCGAGCACCGTTTTTGAAAACCAAATTGTGCATTATCAATTACTATGTGTTCGGAGAGAAGATTTAACAAAATGGAATCGATGACCTTCGAACATGACGTGGAGATTGAGATCGGCCGGTAGTTAGATCCCAGAGAAGCACTAGTTGTCTTGCTTTTCACTATCGGCGATACCACAGACTTCAGAAGGTCAGGAGGCAGATACGAGTGCCTGAAACATGCGTTTATAAAGACTGAAAGAAAAACGATAACCCAAGGACCACCAAAACGCAGATGCTCAACACCTATTTGATCATGACCCACAGCCTTTCCCATTGGTAATTTCGTAATGGTATCAAAGACACACTGCTCATCGACGTGCGTACACGAAATAGTTGGTAACTCGCCCAGATCATTATTAATGGAACTACCATTGCTAACAGGACTTGAAGCTGCAATCAGAAACCTGTGCTTAAAGTTTTCAGCTATAGCTTTACAGTCGTTTTCGCCATCAATCGACGCTGGGGCTCTGGGTCTAGTTTTGCTAAGTTTAGACGATTCTTTCCAGAATTGATTGAAATTCTTGTTTGAGCACGCGCTACTAATTTTATCTAGCAAAATTATTTCCTTATTTTTCTGGCACCATCTTAGGCGACTTTTAAAAATAGATCTACCTAGCTTCATTTCTTCGAAAAGTGGACCAGAAGTGGGTGCTCCAGAATCTAGCCAAGTAAAATACTTCACTCTAGCTTCGTCGTGTGCAGCTTTAACGTGTTGGTTCCAACCCGGCACCGATTTAGGACGCCACACCTTTCTGCTTCTTTTACTCGCCGCCGCCTTCTGCAGGGTAATTATAAATTGATCGTAGACCCTATTTATTTGTTCAATGTGCGATTCAGCCTTACAGTTTTTACACGTGCTCAGATGGCGCAGTGACTTCCAGTCGAGAGATGATAAGTTTTTACTGCAAAGAGACTTGTAAAACTCGATCTCCTCGCCATTCCTTTTCCCCCATACACACCGGTCTACACTGCAGGATACGTTAGGCTCAACCCTATTTACCGATATGCCACCAAAGTCAAACTCAATTGCCAACGGCCTGTGGTCCGACCACAACACGTCTTCAATAACATATACGTTCGATACACTAGACCAAGCGAGCCGAGTCACGATGCAATGATCTAGCCAACTCTTTGAGCCAGTAACATCACTTACAAAAGTAAAGTTATAAAGAGTAATAAAAACAAGTTACAAAACGAGTTACAAAGTATAATTCATAAAGAGTATTTCTACTTTTTACTATCCCAGGCGTAGCCCACTCAGCAAAAGAAGGCTTTTTGTTAATATTCACTTCTCTGTGTTTAAAATATCGATTGAAACTTACACAAATTATTTTCATTAAATCGTTAAAACTCTGATTGGGATTCTCACGATCACCAGATAAACTGCAAACTCTTTCTTCAACAGTTGTTTTGAATAATTCCATACGATTTTCTGTTAGTGGTCTAATAATTACTTTACAATCATCTACTGGCTGTTTACTGCCCCTGAAAGTAACACTCTGTCCCATATGATCAGAGGGCAAATCTGTTATCAAAGACTTTTGTTGGAAGTCGCAATCAAGAAAGATATTGTCTAGGCAAGTGGCAGTTTTCCAAGTTACTCTGGTAGGTTCTTTAAACAGCTCGCTTAAATTATATGATTTGTATAGCGTAAAAAACTTCTGTGCTTGTTTAGAGTCAATCAATAGATTTGTATTGCAATCACCACACAATAAAATATGTTTGTTTTTTCTAGAAATACGTTCCAATGCTTGATCTAAAACTTGAATAAAAGATTCAAAATTGTCGTTCTCTGGTGGTCTGTATACACATAAAATTACATGGTTTTCCAGCTCTGCACATGACAATTCACAAATACGTTCAACAGAAAAGGCAACGACATCTTTTCGTTCTTTCGCTTTAATTTGCTTGCTAATAAATATTAGGCACCCTCCTCCCTTTGCTTTCTTTCTGCTGAACGCACTTATTACACTAAAATTATTCAAATGTATCATTTTTACATCAATTTTCACCCAGGTTTCTGTGATGCATAATATATCGCAGGGATTTTTTTTTAGAAACAGTTCAATATCTTTTATTTTCCCCATCAGCCTGTTGATATTTTGATGTATTAAGACAATTGAATCACTTATTTCATTATTCTTACTCCTAAAATTGTTACTAGCTAATTCGCCAGGTTGACTCGGTAGACATTGTTCTGCAATCCTACCAGGTCCTCCTGTTGTCAAACTTAGTAGTTTAAAGTCTTAATTGCTATCAAATTACTTTTAGAGTCATAATCTTTGTTACACAGTAAATTTAAAATTAGTTTGGAAATCATAAATCTATCTTGTCTACATAAGTTGCATTTTTTTGATGATACAATTTCCTGTCTGTATATAAATTTGTTGATGTCAAACAATTGAATTTCCTCAGAGTAAATCGTTGTCAGATTATATAAAGCTAAATTCAATTTGTCTATATTTTTGTTATCTCTTACGCAATCTGCCTTTAAATAAGGAAATGTGCTAAATATAATTTTGTTTAATTTCTCTCTTTTATAAAGATTAAGTAAAGATTCTACTCCATTAATTATATGATTTCTCGTGATGTTACAGCTATCACCTATTAATATAATAATATCCGCACCTTCCTTGTATTTTTCGCTTGTCAATTTTTGCATGATCTCACTGAATGACTGGCCTGGCAAACAAGTATTATGTACTATTTCGTTTGTGTGTTTGCTGAAAATAGGACCTATACCCCTACCCAAGCCATCACTAAATATATTAACCTGTTTATCGTATTCGTTTAAAGATCTTGAGAAGTGAGCCCCGTTTTTAGATGTATTGTGCAGTATGTCACACTCACTGCTACTGTCACATTCTCCAGAATTCATCGCTATCTTCTGCACATCTGCACTGTTTCTAGCCTTAATAATATTGCTCATGGTTTGTGATTGCTCTTTGCTGGCATCATCTGAAGGTTCATCTTGTAGTTCGTTTGTTTTTTCACAGTTACAGCTCTGTTCCAGAAGAGCGCTTATTGCCGCTATATATTTCTCAATTTCAATCTGCGCTGTTGCATATTTGTTGTTTATGGTTTTTAATTTATCTTCCAATTCCTTAATTTTTCCCAAATTATTTATATGTTCTGACTCGTGTACTTTTACTATCTTCTGGTAATTTTTAAGTTCGTTTGTCAATTCGCTTATCTCCTCTCTTAAAAGAAACATTGCTTTAGTAGTTTTTGTGTTCAATATTTTTAATCTTTTTGATTTTTTAATATTCTTAATCCCTTTAATTATGTTTCCGTATTTTTTTACTTGTTTATTTCTCCTTCTTCTACTTAAAGGTTCACATTTGCTATCATTGGTCAAATCAATCGTCTCTGTTTCATTCCCTTTTGTTATGTTTTCTACTAATACTTTGTACATTTTTCTAGTTTCGATTTGCTCCTTTTGGCGAATATCGTTCTGTAACGAGTAAATGGTTTTCTTTGATTCGTCTAATTTATATTGCAAATCGTTAATTTTGGTTATGGCTAGCTCAAGTGTGAGGTCACATTGCTCCAGGTTGTCTATCCTGGTTTGAAGGTCTTCCTTCTCTTGCGTCGCCTCTTTTAATTGTGAATCTACACTTAAAAGTTGACTTTTTAATTTTGTGTTCCTTTTAATAACTTCTTGAATTTCAAATTCACTTTCTTCGCACTCTTGCACAAGTTTAATATTATTTTTTTCTGCATTTTCCAACTTCTGTAGTGACAATTTTAGCTTTAATTCCAATTCTCTTATAATGGCGCTGCGAGACTTCATTATTTATTTTTATTATAAACAATAAATTTTAACGTCAAAATCCATCAAATTTGAAGTTCACAAAGAGAAAAATATTTATACTTGATCGGATTTGAACTCGGGTATGTTGGACGTAAGTCGAACGATGATCACACTCGACAAACGAGCTCTGTGACCGATGCTTCAAAATATCTATACTGTTACACTTTTCTCTCACTTTTAAAACCGTTAAATGGCACAGTCATTTATTTTTAGATATACCCCCAACAAAATTTAATAAAATGTCGTCAATACAAAACATTTAGGTTGTAATTAGTTTTTTACTTCTGGATTCACTTCTAGTTTATTACTCACAGTTTATGTTTTGTCTCAGTGCAATCATTAAAGATATCTGATCCTGTCTGCGGTGTCTTTGCTGGTTTGTTTACATTTTTCTACCATCTTCTTGGTAGGCATATCACTTATGAAATTACTCAGTTTTTCACGTATTTACTTAGTTGTTTACACTCACTCGCATTTATTACTGAGTTATTAGTCGGTTTTTGGTCACTGTATCCGATAACACTTGTTTTAGAAATTTTAAATTAAAGAAAGCCTACAGCGACGTGCTAGACGCACCACTCGCGCCACAAAACACAAACAAACTGTAACTGTAAAATAATTTAATATTTACGTAAGTTTATACGGCTCACTGCCTTTTTCACGCATACTAAGAAACGTTTAGCGACACCAACGAACTTAATAGCCCCATGCAAAAAAGGGTGAGAAAGTCGTCTGCACGGTAGAGTTCGGCTAAAGACATCAGACCTGATTTAGGCTAGATGCGTTCGCACCCGCCACGCCACTTTTCCATAGGGCCTTGTTTGTCTAATTAGAGCATATTATAGGCCATAAGCCCCGTGGCAACCTCCATTAAATTAATGCCACCATGAAAATAGAAGGTAAGACACCGTAGGAAGTAAGTCAAATGCGGTGGAAAGACCAGGTTCATGCCGCCAACGTCGCCATAGCGGTTCGTGCAGCTGCAAACCGGAACAGATGGCTGAACATCGTACGGGAGAAGAATCAACGCAACGAGTAAGAAAAGCTACATTATACATACACCCACACTAGTATCACAAAAATGTGTTTGTCTGTTGGTTGGTTTGTTAGGTTGTTCTTTTTTCAGGCAATACTTTATATCCCGGAAAAATTTACGACTCCTGAGGAAATGTCCACGCGGGTGAAACCGTGAGGTATAGCTAGTATTTGATGTTTTTTTTAATTTGACTAGTTTAGTGAAACGTTAATAAACATATGAATCCAACATCCTAAACCTTTTATCGGCTGAAATACAAGTTAGTTAAATATTATATTACATTTGTGATGTATTTATTGTAATTTTTTTTTTATATAAGCCACTATCAAATAAAAATAGAGTAACCATAATCATGAAAACTTACTATATTTATAGTTAGATAATATAAACTTTATTGTTTACACCAGAAATAAAAATTAAAAACATAGAAAACACTTACTAGCACTTATACACAGGTTGGTAAGTATGTTTTCTTCTTGTACGAAAAATGGAGTACGTGGGTATAAATGGCAAACCCACCAGGAAATAAAACAAATATTTACGATGAGACGTTAGTCTAAGGACGTTTTTCTATTACAACGCCCGAGTCTGGATAAAAGACAACTGAGAGAATGGCTTTATTTGATTTCATTGCTTTGATCCAATGGTTTGACGTTCCATCGTCGCTGTTTCACCCGAAACGCTAAAAGAAACACCATTATATCCTTACTTTACTTATAAATACGTAGTTAAGTGTTCTTAGAAACGTTTTTCTTGTAAATGGAACGCCTCTGAGCGTTTCTTAATTGCTCCAATTATATTTTCCTGGTTACTAGACCTCCTGGGGCCTAATTCTTGGGCTTTCAGAGAAACTATGCTATGCGTGCGAGAGAAGAAAATAAACCGAGAAAAAATCGTATTAGAAATTTAAGAAATATTGCCCTCTACCATTTTGTACTTGGTACAAATTCAAACATTCATTTGAAAAACTGATCGGTTATGCAAGATTACACGAAACGGTAGTACTAAGCCGAAATAAGGTTATTTTAATCGACTTCAAAAAAGGAGGAAAGTTCTCAATTCGGGTAATAATAGCGAAAAGTAACACAGTAATATAACACAGACAAAAATTTACCTACCTACCTACTTTATAGTATTTTTGTATAATGTTTTGAGACCACAAGAAGTTATAATTAAACCACAGACTTGGTATAGCTACTAGAAATTCATTGAATTGAACATAAATATATAATTTTTCATAGGCTCTGACACTCACTAGGAAGCGACATCGATTGCCATAGACCACTTAGTTTCGAATCCAACTTCTCGTAGAGTTCGACCCACATTTTATATCTTTACAATCCAATCGTTCACGTCACACAAAGAGGTCTCCAGCCTATTTTTTATACGGAAAGTTAGAAATGTGAAAAGCCGGTAATAATCCGGCGAGTTACTCTTTGACGACTTTATGAATAGATTTGTTAGATAATAAAAATTCAGTGGTAGGTGCGTCTTTGTCAATGCATGCAATAATAATAAATTACATTAATTCAGAAAAAATAGGTTATACACTGGTCTTAGGTATTTATATTTATTTATTTATTTTCTCAGGTATTTTATATTTATTTCTCCTAATTTTGCCGTTACTCGGCATGTGAATTTAGTCATCATCATATAATAAATATGTAGTAAAAAAGTATACAATTCAATGTTGAAAATTAATATTAGTAGATTGCTAGGTGGTATGTCAAAAGAAAAAGCAATAATGTTCTCAATGCCTAATACTTAAATATTTGAAAATATAATATTACCTAAAATAACACAAGCGTTGTAAAATAGGTACATAATTATCTTCTTTTAAAACTATAACAGTTACAAGTGAATGTTATGATGTGAATGAATTTCCAGGCGATTTATGATTGGCTCAAGATAGGTATCTAGAAATAGCAATAGGCATCGTTTTCTATTTTGCAATAAAATATGAAAATTAGCCCGAAATATTTATGAACATTTTCAGGTGAATATCCTCGCAAAGTTTGATAAATGTACTAAACAAGTCTTGGCGGGTATTGGGAAATTATGGATTCAGACGTCAATGCCTCCTTTGCCGGACGCTGCAGTTATTTTCTATCAGTCATCCGGCATCCGGCAAACCCCGTGCATTTCAAACACGGCAAGTTAGAAAACTTGTTTACTGCAACTTTTCTCCCGCCACGAGTCTGTCTGCGGGAATTGATCGACGTTTTATATCTAGTAACGACTTGAGAGATTGAGTTTAAGGATAGATTGCCATGTGATATCTTAGTTGATTTGACGACACGACTACTTGAGTTAAATGTTTCCTCGTCGATCTATATATTATAGGTATCTCAAATGTTTATTGTATGCCAAACGTTTGGCGGAAAATAAGTATGTATTGATGAAACTTTAATTTGTATTTAACGTGTTACACGTGTTTGTATACAGAGGTTTGATGTACATAACATCAGGCGGGCTAACATGCACACCGCAACAGGGTTTTGTCGACTCTTTTTGTCGTGTCAAAGGGTGACAGGCGTATATAAAACCGTAGGCACCTTGTCGCGTTCTCGCTCGACAGGGCGACGATAGGATTATGTCGAAGTGTGCTTGTTAGCCATGCACAAGAAAGCATATGCATGTTTTTATTTATGTCTCTTTAAAAATTGATGAAAGAAAGTTGTGACCAAATCGCTTGTTGGTAAGCGAGAAGCGTTAGTATCCTTTGCAATTGTCTGTTAAAAGCAGACTCTTTGCTACACCTCATTTATTGAAGTGCGATTTAGTAGTAAATCAATATTTTCAGCACAATAAATAGATCATCGTTGTGGACAATAATTAAAACAACTAAAATGGGCCAAGACAAGGCGTGTGCGATTTTATTGCGACCTATAAACAGAACAATATAACTATCTCTGCCACTCAACATTGGCATACGGTAGCTAGCCCGTACCACATCTGGCTTTACATAAGCGTAGATCAGTTTAACATACAGGGTTACTGACAATAATGTTAACAGCCTCTAGCTTCCCTACATAACAAGCTTTGCTGCGTGACATTTCAAAAAACCATGACTTTAATTTATTTTCACACCACCTGCTCGATAATGTCCTATTACATATCATGCAACCTCCCTAGAGAATAAAGTGATTTGGAACGTCAAATTCGTGTGGAAACTCGTTGGAAACGCTAAGTTAAAAAAATCCCATATGGCATTGTAAAGAGGTTTGTTCGACAATCGAACTGGCCACCATAAGCAGAACTCAAAAAATAAATAAAAAGGTGGGTTTACAAAGAATGTTTGAAACAAAAGACGGTGTTTGGTGCTGTGATTTTCAGGGATTTTTTTTTATTGTCCTCTGGAATAAAGCCTGTCTTCGTCTTGGGCAGCTTGAACCTCTCGCTTCACTCAGGACTCTATATAACTCCCTCGCTACGCTCGGGAGCCCATAGAGAATATATCTAGAGTCCCTAGTTACGCTCAGGGTTCAATATGCCGCCCGCGACGTAAGACACTGACACTGACTGAGACACTGCTTTATTCCCTTAGTGCATAATCTACTATTATTGACAATATTGCTTGATTATTTGACATAACATAATGTGGTATGGGAACCTATGTAGCACCCCAATAATTGGTAAACTCAGCATGTTATGGAAATTTTAGACTTAAAAAGAACTTAATACAAATTTAATACAATAAAACTTTTTTATGAATATATTTACCAAAAAAATAATTTTCGCCTTAGAAAAGTTATTGTATATTATTTAGATCCCTAATTTAAATATGTTTTTGTATGGAAACAAAAACGAAAACGAAAAGTCCTGGAACTGAAGTTGTTCAAACAACTGTTTAAGAACGGGAGTGACCCCCAATATCTGGTTAGCATTTTATTAGTAACCCTGTATAACTGCCAGCCTTGTTGTTTAGGAGATGAGAACTAGTTGCAAGTTGCAACTACGATTGAAACGCAAACTTGGATTGTAACAATTGCGTCATGCCGTCGGACAAGGAATAGTTTCCAGACTGGGTCAGTGGTGTTAAAATTACTTTCGAGAATTGTAGTTTTAATGACGATTCATTTAAAAATAATGTATGTTCACTGAATTCTCCGTCAACTGTTGACCGATTAAAAAGAAAGTGTATTGTTCGGTAATGTACTTCCAATTTAATCCCAAAGACACCAAGTCATGATGGGATCCCATAGGGAAATCGAGGGCAACCCTCAAATTTTATGAGACTTATTACGTTTTTCCTATATTTTTGAAGTCGGTTTTTGATGTCATCCACATGTAGTCCAATATATTGGGCGTCGGCTTCTTCCAATGCACGCTCAGCTTGATTATCGGCTTTTCCAGCCACTGCTAGCTACGTAAGATATCTTCACTTAATCGAGTCCACGGCTTTATATGTCTATTGTTGCAACCTAATTTTTAACAAAACCTCGATGACAGAGTCTCAAAAACTAGGTCAAGTGACACAATCGCTGCAGCAAATTTTTAATAAAAACGATGCAGCGTTGTCAAACATCAAACTCAAGAACTCGATAATTAAAAAGTGAAAATTGGGAGCGGGTGGTACCTATCCAAAGTAGATAACGTGTTTGGCAAGGCGCCAGGTAACCACCTATCCAGCATTTGGGTCATTCCATAAGGCGCCCGTATTTTGAATGTTTTCTACATTGTTTTGTATGTTTTATTATAGAAACACACGTGGTTTTCACAGATATTATTTATATGACACTGGAATTACTCACGTATGTTAAGCCGTTTACTCTGACTAAAGTGGCAACTGGGCAGTGACGTAGTCTTGTGTCTACCGGAATAGCAGACCTTGTTTTATAGGATCACTATCAATACCCTGTAGGGATGTTATTTGTGACAAAATAAAATAAACATGGTTTTAGACTTTTAGTTACAAGACTACGTACTTATTTAGTAAAATAATGGATGTATTACCTTATTGATATAAAACGAAAAGCAATGCTCAATTTCGTCCATCTTTTACTTGCAAACACTTTGGAGTCGTCGTCGTGTCTGTCTTCATCCACCTCCGTGGTCACTTGATGATATTTTGCTTGCATTTTACGCAATTTATTGTATCATTCAACTTGGATAAAATTTGAAGAACAGTATAAAAAGATACATAATAAATCCAAACGCGAAAGCAAGAGGCAAGCACCAGAAAAAGTTCCCAACACTTGGGTCCACGTCACCATCTTCTCCAGAAATGTCCACTGTAACACGAGCCATAATCTTATTATTTAATTATCTTGAGAAAAATATACTAAAACAATAAAATTTGGGAACATTTTTCAAGTTGATACGATTTATATTTTAATGAAATTTAAGCAAGTTTAGAAGATACTCAAGTTTAATCAAAGTCCGAATTACTCCCTCCGAAAATCCGCCACAAACAGGACTTGACACTTACGTTGTTTCATCCGAAACAAATGTCACACGAGCAGTCCCTTATCGATTTTCACGTCCACAATGTCAAAACATCCAAAATTAGAGCACATAAAGCGAAACAGTTAACTTTTGCGAGCCACGAGTGACCGTGCACTTTAATAAATTTATCGTTTTCATTCGCCGGAGCAATGAATATTTAGAAGCTATATGTGGCCAAGCGTTCTCATTGAATTCATTCAAAAAATTCCGAATTAAATCCAGTTACGGGAGTTGCGGACGGTACGCAATAAAGTGGACGGTTCAACAGAAACTAAAAGTTGGCGGAGTTATTCACGTATGAGCGAACTGCCAAAATATTTTACATTACTACCTACATAATTTTACTAAAACACGCAAGAATAACTATAATTTAAAACTATTGTTTAATTCGGCTTCTCATCAAAGTCAAGTCTGGGTCATGCACGATGTATGCGACGGTAGAAAAGTATGTAATTAAAATAAGTAGGTAAATGCCAACGCTGGCCTTGACATTGATGGGAATCCAAAACAATAGCATGAAAATATTTATAGAATTCCTGTAATACATTTATTTGTATAATATAATAACACATACTTAACTATTAGGTATTGAATCTTTCTAATGAGGTTTCCTAAGTTAACTACTTCAGTTAACCTTCTAATGGCACTACCAAGCTAGATTTTTCCCTTTCTACAGGAGTGTTTTTCCAGGAGTTTCTTGGGTAATTTATCTTCATTCTCCATGACTCTACCAACATATTTTTTACATGATTATCATTTGGTTTTCCGATATTCATACTTTTTTGTTACATATTTATATATTCTTTCTTTTTCTGTGTCTTCGGTATTTGAGTATTTTGTCTGATTCTTACAGTTAAAACATAACATTGTAACTGGTAGCGCAACACTGCCGTGCGCAAGCTAGAAAGCAGTTATAAGGTCCGACGTAAGTTGACCCCTGTCTAGATTAAGCACTAGGCTAGCTAAAACAGTCAACTTACATTGTACCTACTTTATATAGTATACGGAACAATATTTTTATTCAGCTTATAACAATGATTTTGCAGCTGTTATATAGAGCTAAATAGCTTCAACCGAGATACCAAAGGTTTTATTTATTGATTGAAAGATAGGCTTGTGCTTACCGTCATCTCGCCTGATGTTAAGCGATGATCCGGTTAACGATGGAGCTCGCTTGCCTAGAATTTACCGCTTCAATCGCGCCATAGAGACGCCTAGATTGTAACTATCGGGGAACACCCGTATGGGTGGGTAGGCAACGTATTTCATAGTCTAGCGGTTCACACAATAAAAGTGGAAACAAAACTCTTCGTTCGGGTTATCAGAATATCAACCATGAAGGTGTGTTAGTGTAATTATATTATGATAATGACACAAAGTAACTACTGTAACATTTTATCTTATGGTTTGCTCTTTTATTGTTCAACGTAGTCTTATCTTTTAATTAAAACAAACTTTAAGAATGTTGCTCCTGTCTGTTTAATTTCTGCGGCTAAGTAGAGGCTGAGTCGAAAGTTCACCTCAAGATGTCCTCCGAGCAATGCCAAATAACATCTCTCATCTCTGTTACACACAAGATCTTCTGTATACCTCCCTTATTCTCACAATATTTGCTTCTTGGCGAAGGCTGAGTGTAATGTATATTTAGGCACGTATACATAACGTAGAGATGTTTCCTACACGTGCTTAATTATAATGGTTTTCTTTTCTATATTCATAAGGGAGATTGTTTCTTGGCTAATTAAACCTCATACATTTTGTATATTATGTTAATAAGAACATAAACATTATATTTAATTGTATGACGCGGTTTACATACCTTGGGTTTGGTAATAACTAAGGTGTATTCACTATTCAGTCCTAATGTAGAATGACCTTATAACACCTTCGTGAAAAAGGTGCTGATTTTTTTACTGACTTCAGTATCCGGAAGGTTATCAATTCGGTTCGTTTTCTCTTTTATATATATATATACTGGGTTACGCGGAAAGGGTGTACTAAGCCGAAAGGGGTCTATAGTACCCATCTTTATGAACAACTTTTACTGTGGGACCATAACTAAAATCGTGAAAGAAATATCAGCTGTTCTATAGAAAACGGTCATTGGCGAATGGCACTCGACAAAATGTATGGAATAGCAGTTTGTTTTCGCGATTTCAGTGTTGATTCCATACAAAAATTTGTGTCTTTATTTAAATAAAAATAGGCTTGCGTTTGACCACCAGCTCGGCTGGTGTTAAGCGATGATGCGGTCTACAATGGAGCACACTTCCCTAGAAGAAACCGATTCACTCAGGATTGGAAGACACCCAGATTGTAACTACCGGGGAACACCCATTCAGGTAGCGCATTCCACAGACTATAGCAGTTGGCATAATATAGTTGAATCAAAGCGCTTCGTACGGGTTTTCGGAATATTAACCATAAAGCGGTGCCGACTTTTCGTGCCCGATCTGGCAGTCCAATAAAAAAATGGGTAGGAGAGAATTAGATCATGCAGATCCGATGCCCACTATCCGAAAGTCATGATGATTAGTCTTGATGATTAGTTAGTAATCACACCCCGTCCCTTACCTCTTCTGTATGTCCTCTCTATACTAAGGTTGCCTGGAAGAAATCACTTATAGCGACAAGGCCGCCAATTGTTTCACTAGTTTTTAAGTTGTTTTTTTTATGTTACCTACTATGTACGCATGTAATTTGTGGTGTGAACAATAAAGAGTTTTCTAATTTATTGTATTAGTTACATACATACCCTTCGCAGTATTACCACACTTTTTTGTTACACGTATATACCTACAGACAGATAAACGGTAAAATATATTAGAAACGTTTAGACAGACTTGAAGGTTTCTCGGCCTTACTATAGTAGAATCCTTACAACCAACTCATGTCTATTCTTACAACTCATGAATGAGAGCTATTGTGATGACGGCTAAATTGAAAAAGCCCGGAATACATTTTCCGCTGAATAATTTCCTAGCTTTCAATCATTCTGTATTTGATACATTTGCCAAAGTCAAGGCTAGAGAGTGACATCACTGAAATGACATCAGCACTTTCTTACAAACGTATAACGTCATTATATTTCATCAGTTTAGGATCGTCTCCGTGTAAAAGATAATTAGTATGCTGTAATACAATGTAATTTTGGAACTATCTCCGTTGCGCCTACAAATTCTGTATGCAAAGTACCATGGCATGTCAATAGGACTGCAAAAGCTTTCCTTAACCTATACTTACGATCAGTAACAAAGAATCACTGAAATGGTGATTTTAAATAGGATATTTGACTGATTTTACTGTTTATTATATTACTAGCTGCTCCCCGCGGTTTCACACACGCGGTGATGAAAATCGGTGATGGTGATGATGATGAAAAGTATCATATGTATTAATCCAGGACATAAGCAATGTATATTCCAAATTTCATCCAAATCCATTCAGCCGTTTCTGCGTGATTGAGTAACAAACATCCATCCATCCATCCATCCAAACTTTCACATAGGTATATGATATTAGTGTGATTATAATAAAACAATCTAGTGATTTAATCTTCATAATTTCAGTATTTGTGTTTTAAATGGCGGAACAATGGGGATCCCTCCTCCCCATTTTTCTATCGGACTGCCAGAGCAAAAACGAAAAATTTACACCGCTTCATGGTTGATATTCCGAAAACCCGTCCGAAGCGCTTTGATTCCACTTTTATTGTGCGAACTGCTAGTCTGTGGAATGCGCTGCCGGAATGGGTGTTCCCTGATGGTTACAATCTGGGTGTCTTCAAATCTCGAGTGAATCGGTTTCTTCTGGGCAAGCGTGCTCCATCGTAGACCGCATCGCGCTTAACATCAGGCGAGTTGGCGGTCAAACGCAAGCCTATTACAGAATAAAAAATAAAAATATTTTTTTAACTACCGCGTCACTGCTCCCTTTGACATTTATGGGGCCATGTGACATTAGTGACGTCACGCATAAGCAAACGAGTTCATCTCGTCATACAATTGTTGCGACTATTTACTTTTCTGTGACGTCATAAGGACTTTCGACCTACATAATATAGTGTTTGCAGTCAAATTACGTGATCACTGAAAACATATTTTTATTCAATTAAAACGTTTAAAATGTTAAATAAATAAATTTCTGGGACATTATTGCACACATGGTCATCTGACCCCAAACTATTCAAAGCTTGTAATATGGCAGCCAGAGACTGATATACATACATATATATTTTTAAATACATACTTAAATAGATATTAACACCCAGACATAGAACAAACACAAATGTTCATCACACAAATGTTTGCCTTAGGTGGGAATCGAACCTACACCCCCAAGCGCAGAAAGTAGGTTCACTATCAACTGAGCCACCGGGGCAGTCCCAGTGCAGTGTTATTTTAAAATAATGTCATGCATCTAATGTAATGTCATGTGTTAAAAAAAACTACTCAGCTAATTTTTATTGTTTAAAATGTTGAAATTAGCGAAAGAGATAGGTCTAACTGGTGAGCTTCACCTACAACGTCATCAACGTACTTAGTACTTACGTACTTACTTGTAATGTCAGAAGGAAAGTGGAACATGCCCTTAGGGATAGCTATTACCGGTGTTTTGAGAAGTCTACGTAATTAATGGTATTCGATACATAGTTAATTAACGGCGCTAAAGAGATTTTTGTTATTTGAAGATCACACAAAGTTCGAGAGGCTATAAGGCCGTTTGTTATAGATTGCTAAAGAGCACATCACTACGCTTTGTCACCTCACTCGAAATTTGTAATCTATGGTACTAATAATGGTACTATTGATTTCTTGAACTTGAATATGTCGTAGTTATTTAATGAACACAAGAAAAAGTGCAAAAAAAAAAGAGAAATAACACGTTTTATCTCCAAATGCGTGTTGGATTTCTTAATACATGGTTTGAATCAGATCTGACTGGCAACACAGAATGGAAAGTTAAAATCATGGATCAGGGAGTAACAAACCTAAAAAGGTTGTTATTACCATGATTAAAATAGTGGATTGTGTCATACTGGTGACAGCTTAAAAGAAAGATGCACAACAAGAATATTGGGTTTTGGCGCTAACAGAGTTTTTTTTTTAGAATAATCAACTTAAGATTCGTGAACTTCACACTGAGCATATTATTAGTTCGCGTTTACAATACCGTTTATATATATGACCTGTAAATTTGATGTTACCAATAAAATGATTATACGATTGAATTGTGGAACTGAATAAAATATTTTATGAAGGGAATTGCAGTTTTAATTATAGTTATAAGGTTTCATGGTTTAATTGGTTCGTTTAATGCGTTCATTGTTAGGTAAAATACTACTATTAACTTATATACAGTACGCGCAAGCTAACTTGGCCAGAGTGGCGCAGTTGGCTGCGCAGTTCGCTATTTTTGCAGCTTAGCGGGGGTTGCGTGAAAAAATTCTAAATGCCTATGTTCATTCTGGCCAAGTTAGCTTGCGCGAACTGAACGTTTCAATTAAATGACTAGATTATCTCCAGTCGTTCATATACAAGGCGACGTTAGTATCGGATACTCAGCAACACGAATAACGTCTCAAAACAATCGTGCGTTTAAATGACACAAGTCGCGCCGGGTGCCATCATTTGGACGCTTTATGTAGAAACTTCATGATCCCGCCACACTTATCTCGCGTACACAATTTTAATACTACCTATTTAAGAAAAATCGCGAATTAAGAATGTATAAAAACCAATAGGGCTTTAAAATACTATTTCAAATATTTGAGAGCTTTGTTCTTTATTAGAAGAAGATAAAACATTCGGAACTATAGTTTTTTTTGATATCATTAAAAAAGTTACAGCTTTGGGTATCATGAAAGTCGAGACCACAGATCTTTATCACGATAGATCCCCCAAGCACGTCAGTTTTGTATGAAAACCCAGTGTATTTTTTTTTTATGATTCTGGGTAACGAGACGAGTGAAGTCGCTCGTCTGATGGCTCTTCACGCTTGCTCATAACAGCACAAAGCCACTCAGAATTTTGAGTCGAACAGTTCGAAACCCTGGATGGCACTGCGCTCGTCACCCTGAGATATAAGATGTCAAATCTCTGTGTGCCTATAATTTCGCTGGAAACATTGCCCTTCAATCCGGAACACAGTAGTGTTTGCACACTACTGCTTGGCGGTTGAATAACTGGCAAAGGTGTGGTACTTCCCCAGGCGGACCCCTGCAGCAGAGTCCTACCACTACAAAAAACAATGACGTCACACGAGCAATTAAGTAGTACTTAAACTCAATTTGCACGCCAACTGCTTTCAAAAAGTTTTAACTGTTTGCTATGGCGCCATTAAACATTTTATTAATAACCCACGACGCAAAAATAGGGATGTTATAAGTTTAATGTGAGTACCTATCTCTGTATCTATGTATCTGTGTTCCATCTGTGGTATCGTAGTTCCTAAATGGCAGAACCGATTATATATTTTTTTTTTGTTTGATAGGTGAGTTGATAGATAGATAGATAGATAGACAAACTCATTATTGTTCACACCACAAATTACATAGTACACGATAAAATGGCTTAAAAAAATTGCGCAACAATCGGCGGCCTTATCGCTAAGAGCAAGTTGATCGAGTGTTCTTAGCTTTTGAAGATTTCAAGATTCAGCAAACAAAAACCGTTTGAAGATTCGGCAAACAAAAAAAAATTCTCTTTTATCGGGAGTTTGTAAAAAATTCAATTTATACTTGTTGACGTCTGATGTGCTGCTACTGGAATTATGGAAATCGAACTGAATTATGTTAGAGCATTGATCCAACTTAAGACAGGCCGAAGACACGCAATAGCGAACTCCTGATAAAGGTATGTACTCGTATGTGGTCGCGTTGCTAATTGAGTCAACGAATCCGATTGATGATCATTTAAAATAACTCGAATATAAATTTTAAAAGAATTAAATAATTATAATAGTTTCATTTTAAATTATTACCAAAAAATATTTTTTGTTTTATTTTGTTTTTTATTTATAATACTAAATGTATTTATCATGGTATATTTCATTATAAAAAACCTTGTCGCCTTGTGCACAAATGTCCTAAGCTCTATGAAAGTTATGCAAACTCGAGTTGAAGCAGCTTATCGTATGCAAGTCCTTAGTTATCTCTCAAATCTACTTGAGTAAAATCGATCCGAAGACGGAAGCTAAGCCAAACGTTCAAGATGATCCAATAGACTAATTGAAATATGGAAAGCAGTCTGATATGTCAAAGCTCTTTTTTTCAGGATTAACTACTAGAACATACTAATATTATAAATGCGAAAGTGTGTTTGAATGTTGTGATTGAGATGTACACCTAAGCTAAGCACCTAATATTATCCACAAACAGACAGACGTTGGCGAGAAATCTTGGTAAGAAAATTCACCACGTATTTTTTTCTCAGCAATTTTCACGTACTTATTGCCATTTATAAATGAGGTTGTATTAAGTCAACCGTTTCCTCTTCACTCCATTTAACAAGGATTCTGTTATTCCACGTGTGCCGACGAACCTCTCCCTAGAAATTAAAGTGTGTCAAATTGGGACAAGGTTCAGGGGCTCGGAGGCTTTCTTTTGGTCCCATTCCACTCACGTTTAGCTTTTGACGTTGTTAGCCTCTTTCATGTTGGATGAAATTCCTCTATATTTGTAGCGATGTTAAGCCGGATTTAGACAACTCTTGAACTCTTAAACCCCCGACGTAAAAAGAAGGGTGTTATAAGTTTGTGCGTAGTGTTTGTACAACGTCTGTGTCTGTGTGTCGTAGGTTCCAAACAGTTGAACTGATTATGATATTTTTTTGTTTGAAAGGTGACGTGATCGATTTTTCTTAGCTATAAGATTCAAGAAAATCTTTTGAAAACAATTAGCTCTTAGCAGTAAAAGCTCTTACCAGAGCCACCCCTAAAATGCAATATAATATATTTTTTATACTTTGAAAATTTATATTTATATTACAACTCTGTAATTGTGCAAAGTTTCATGCACGTATTTTAATAATTATAGAAGTTAGAAGGTTCTAAAAAAATAGCACGGACGGACAGACGGACACAGACAGACAGACATACATACTGATGGACGGTAAGAACGAACTTATAAGGTTTCGTTGTAGGACTATGGAACCCCAAAAAGGTGTTGTACGAGCTTCTATTTAACTTGCCGTAATAGTACGGCCTGTTGGCCTTTTGGAGAAACTCAGAGTCACACAACGGGCAATGGAGAGAGCTATGCTCGGAGTTTCTTTGCGCGATAGAATCCGAAACGTGGATATTCGACAAAAAACCAGAGTCATCGACATAGACGGAACCGGAAGACGCAGCGTAGGTAGGCCTCGCACTAGATGGACCGACGACATCGTGAGAGTCGCGGGCATCCAGTGGATGCAGATGGCAGGTTGTCGTTCAGTGTGGAGGTTAAAGGGGGAGGCCTATGTTCAGGAGTGGACGTCTTATGGCTGTAAATGATGATGATGAATAGTATGGGTCAAATCCTGCAATATTGAAAACTAAAAACTCTTGCACGGGAAAGAAACCAAATAAATAGGTTACCTTAATCGAAATTATTACGTAGGTACGTTCATGTCGATTTCAAAATCTTCAATCTCTTTGATATAAGTAGCTGTTTTTTTTTTCATTAAAACTTTATATACTTTATACAATACATCTTGAAATGAGTTTAGAAGAACTTCGTCAGTCATTTGTAATGGTCGTACTTAGTATAAAAGTAAACACAATCACCATTAAAACAATGGAGAGTTCCGTTTAAACGACTTTGGGCTTTCATTAACCTTCAGCTGGGATAAATAATACAATAACCATAATGACCTACTACGGGGGATAGGATGCGCCACGGTAACAAAACACTTTTAAAGATTTCACAAACGCGACATACGACATAAATAATAGTAAAAATACGGATCGCCTTGAGAATCTTCCTCCTTTTTTGAAGTAGGTTAATAGAGATAAGTTTGGATTTGTGAGGTAGCTTTCGGATGGTGAAAACATCATCCAAAAAAGCTACGTTGCATTTTTTAATCGGGAAATTTCGGCGCATGTAACTGCGTCGAAATAGCTTCCACAACCTTACCACGGTAAATATCCCGTAAATAATCTTATAACAGTCTAATTATTATTGTAGTGTTAGTTTGTTATTTTGTAGCCCGTTAAAAAAAACTTTTACATTATTATAGACATCTCCTCCACTTCCTTCGATATTTTCTTTGTTATTTTTCAAAAAGTCCAGTCTCGTATGGAAATTCTATATTACTTGGAGAACCGCCATAAAAGTGAAGCCCCATCAATGCTCCTCGGATTACCCATAAAGAGAAATGAATGGTGCACTTACAAGGCGGGATATTACATTTCAAGACCTATATGTATTTACATGAACGAGCAACATAGTACGCAAACTGTTTCCTCTCACACGTTCTCACGCTTGCACTATAGGCATTTTCAAAAGAAAAGTACTATTAAATTTTTTGGGTGTTTAATATTTTTATTCGAGACACATCATTACTAACATTTACCAGTTGCCTGTCACAACAAAAAATATCATCACGCGTGGTCGATACAACACGTGACCAAATTCTGGCTATTACTTTACTCAAAATGTGCATTGCTATAGTACCACGTGGTGATAGGCCAGCATAAGGTAGATGACTGATATTTATATCGTTGAAACTAACTTTGATGAAAAATGTGAGTAAATATAATATGTATATTGAAAAATAATTTAATTCGGTTACTAATGTTTTGATATATAAGCGTTTAAAGTTTTTGGTAGAGAAAACTCAGTCCCTTCCTCACAAAACAAAAAATAACGTCATGCCTCGGTGCGCCATAATTATTTGTCAGAATAAAATTTATATGGCGTACAGAGAAGTGACGTCATATTTTGTTGTTTCGCGCTCGCTGTCTAGCATGCTATTAAAATGCTTATAAGTTACTTATTTTTGAACAGATTTTCGTTTTGTTTACATTAATCCGATTTAATTATGGGCTACATTTAAATAGGACAGTTAAAACAAACAAGCCAAGTGCGAGTTGGACTCGCGTACGAAGGGTTCCGTACCATTATCTATAAAACGGCAAAAAAATCACGTTTGTAATATGAAATTTGGCAAAAAAGTTTTTTTTTTTATCGAATATAATACATAGTTTAAAAAACTATACTACGCGGGTGAAGCCGCGGGCAACAGCTAGTAGTAATACATAAATAGCCCGTCACGTATAAATGGCCCATCTGCTGTTTCCCACCTATGGCATAAAAAAATATAATAATAAAAAATTGGCTTACAATATCGTTGATGTCATGCAGTACGAAAATGTGTCAATTCACGATTGTCAATTGGATCCCAATTTGCAGTACAATAATTCGGTAGCGATTACATATGCATTGTTCACTCCAGCGGGTCCAATGAATGCGCGGTCGGTGCCTTCATCGGTGCGTTCACGAGGAATGGATGCCAATCGGTCCATTACGCTGTGCTGACTGACGTCCTTGACAAGGTTTTAACATCGATGACAGGCCGTAATCAAAGCAGGCCGTATACCTCTTTACCTAGTCTGTGGATATGCCTATAAGGCCGTATACCTAGTAGATCTGTGCGTATACCGCTTTACCTAGTCTGTGGATATACCTATGCTATGGTATGGCATGCTATTGCTATGGCGTAAACCAATACTCAGTACATCACATGTTTGGCCCAGTATCGACCATAATATGTGATGTGACACTATGGAGTACAAATGCTCTTGTTTGACCACAGACTAGGTATAACTACTACGTAGCCAGTCTTTGTGTTTGACGTATTTGAAAGAGCATTGTCCATTTTTTTAGGGTTCCGTGCCTTAAAAGGAAAGAAGAAACACTTATAGGATCACTTTGTAAAAAAAAAAAAAAAGTATATGCTATGTCGGGATGATACATCTCTGAAATTTGGCTAAGTCCACAGAGCTTCGTTCGTTCGAATTTTTCTAAAACTATAAATTTCTGAACTATGACTACAAATAGCTTTAGTTATGAATCTACCATATGCGTGTCTCGACACGCTCTTGGCCGTTATTTAATAACATCAAATTCATGATAATTTTCGTCATTATGACATATTTCGGCAGTGACGTCATATTGATGACACTGTCCATTGTTCAAACACGACCTTGACAAACAACAACCCTTCTGAACTTGTCTGACTTGTCATTTTATGTGATTGATCACCAACCTTTTGTGAGGTAAGGTTAGAGCTATAGTTTCTGAGTGCTGCCGAAGAAAGCTTAGAATAACATGTAGAGAGTGCAACCACGTCCTTGATTCGGAGTTTAGTAGCAGCAGTCTAGCACGGGCTTTGGACAAATTGTCTTTCCACCGTTTTTATCGGCACGTAAACGCGACAAAGCTAGGCTAGCTAAGCTATATGAATACATTTGTCTTTTTCTCGTGCGGATGAAAACGACGGAAAGACGTTTTATCCACTACGCGGGCTAGACCTGCATCTATTTAGTTTTAGATTTGGATGTAATTCAGAATGGAGGCAGCTTATACTTTGAATTAACACAGACCACAGAACAATTAAGCGTTTCCTGTGAGACAGCGGGTGGATCCGCGGGGCGCAGCTGGTGTGTCCATTTATTGAAAAACCCGCTTAGCTGAAAATTAGACTTTAGGGCCTCGTCTTTAAAGTAATTGGCGGCCAATTTTTGTCTCCTCTAAAATCTAAAATCATGTAGGTACGTGCGTATACAATATTTCAATGTTCAAGAGCCTGCTAGAATATGCTGGCCTTAGCTACGCCTAAAAACACGCTCATGTTGATATATACTCAAACTTTAAAAATTTGGGGAAGCGGGAAGATTCGAACCCGCAACCTTATGTTTACGCCCCGTTATCTACGGCCTCCTAAAACCTCGAACTGCTCAAATTACACCAACTCTGTGTCAGTTAATGAGATACATCTCAGTAAAAATCGCACACTGCGATTCACACTATCTTTCTTGCCTTAGACCTGCAAAATTTGGAAAGAGCTACCTTCCGCGTTGTTTCTGAGAACCTACAACATGGGGTTCTTCAGGGTCGGCAACGTATTAATTTATCATGCCTGTGGTGTTACAAGTATCCATAGGCTACGGTGACTGCTTACCATCAGGTAGCTCATCTGCTTGTTTGCCATCTATGGCAAAAAAAAAAAGTTCATACATACGCCTCCAAGACTGACATGAGATGTGACATCTTATTCAGAAACCACTGCGCATAGAGAAAAAACCTATAGTGCAGAGCAATAACATTGCGGCATCAATGGCCTAATGCATGCAGCGTTCGGAATGGCAACACTAACACCAATTTACATCCATCAAACGACGATTAACGATCGCTAATTGTACTCGTCAGAGTAACCACCAGTTTGCATCCAAATGTCAAGGTACAATGCACTGTGAATCACTGACATAAAGTCCACTTTTCTTCTAGAAGCTTGCGGCGGTACATTTTAGATTTAGGCTCGGTAATTGAATATTCACATCCCGACGGCCGCCATTCGCCGTTTTGATGACTTGTCGCCAGTGGGTCTCGATCGTCTTCAAAACGACCGTGATCGCAACCTTTGCTTAACAATTTACTCGTACTTAACCGGGATCGAGGAAGTGTTTACGATGATGGGGTCTTTCATATATAATAACTTAAAAGAACACTGAAACTGAAACACACACACCCGATAGATCAGTGACACATGATGCTGATTGTTTGCGCTGGCCAGCTTCGTACGTATTATTGTCTTATGTAAAGAGTATTTATACCTTCTAGAAATCAGAAGGGAGTTGTTTATGAATTCTCTAACAACAATTTTTGTTACTTTTTACTAATAATAGTTATAGTATCACCAGTAACATCTTTCACCTGTGATTTGTCATTTCATACTTAGAACATAGGAAATACTTTATGAATATTCGTGAACTGGGAAAAAATTTTGATCCCGTAATCTGTGATCCAAGATAAATTAGAATTAGTACTCACGTGTTATTAGCGGAGGAGAGCCGCCGGTGCAGGCTGCGCAGCGACATGGCGTACCCCTAGCAAGGCGGGCTGCCACTGCCCTTCCCGCGCGGCCGGCGTAGCGCGCGCGCACCGAAGAACGCGCCCTCCTCGTTGCACGACTGCGACCGCTGCGAGGCCAACATGCCGGCCGCGCGGCCCAGCGCGTGCAGCGGTCGCACGCGCGCGCGCCTGCCCCACCCGCACCCGGCCACCACCTCAATCTTGCCGGCGCGCGCGCCGCGCGACTCCGCGCGTTCTCGACTCGACCACGTGCTCAGGCCCGCCACCACACCATCTGGACTTCTCACGCCGACCGAGATAATGAGCGCGCCTTATGTACCCTACACTCGCACTCCTTGCCTTCACTCTCTAACACTTTCTTATATGCAACTTATAAATTATAGGTTAACTACTAATTGTATCGATTGAAGGCGCTTCGTCGTTCGTTTGATTTGTTTATGTTGATAATTTTGGGAAATCTGCTCTAGCCTCCTCCGCTCGGGTTGAAGAATCTGAAACAAATTAAAATTCATAATGAGATCTACGGCTCGATGAATCGGAGGGAAATTGGGTTTGATCGACCCCACGGTAATCGAATCGGCGCGCGTCAAAATTAATTTGTAACGTAAACGAACGAACGTTTCGTGACGCGCGGCGGCAATGCGGCTAATTTGTCGGCTGAGAGAACGGAAGAGAGGAAAATTCGCAGTCATGGTCGGGACTACCTGCCCAAACACGGATGACTCACAAATTACACGTTCATAATATAATTGAGTCACGAAATGATTTTGTTGTTGAATGTAATTAGTGCGGTTACGGGCGCGGAGGAAGTTTTAATGAAACGGTCATGCGGAGGTCCGCCCCAGTTAATCCTTTGAAAGCTTCTAATCCACACGCTTCCTACACCTACCAAGTATATGAAATGCGCGCATTTAAAATACTTTTTACATTCCGTTCTGTGGCAGTAGGTCATGTTGTCACGAAGTCGTACAAAGCAGGGGTACGAAAATATCTAAATTCAAATGTCACATGTCATTATCGGCCGCCTTGCCTTTTTCCCATTACAGGGGTCGGCGGTCATTATCAAAGAAGCGTGGCAGGGTCGGGTTATGATGACCGTTACCAGCGTAGGTTGTGTTCTATTTTTTTTCTTAGGCTCGTGCGAGGCTCTTTCTAGCGATAGCCAAGAGTTAACATGCTCATTCAAGCAGCAAGAGAGACCAACATTACAGCTTACGTACCTTGCTTTTTCACTGTCGGAAAATAGTACGACACAAATTAGGACAATTCTAAGAAAATTAGAGCAACAAACGAAGTTAATGGTTCTGATGGCTAGAAGTTAACAGGATATCTTCCAGTAGACTGGGCGGCAAAATGGAAGGGACAGAAAAAACATCGAGACATTTTAACGAGTGTCGGGGACAGCTGGCGAGATTAGCGATTAAGTCGATTTTTTCATTAAAACTTTATCCAAGGAAGTTCACTTGCAGGACGTTTGGACTTATAGACGTTTTTTAAGCTGCGGACAGTGGGTTGCGGTAGAACTTTTCTTGTGCCAGTTCCAGACTTCCTTCGATACATGCACTCGAACTTTTCAATTTAATTTTCAATTCGATTCAATTCAATTGATAATCCACTTTCATGTTGATTCTTAAAAAATAATTTCTATCATAACAAAAGTATGCTGAAAATCAGAAACCTTTCTTTGTTTGGATCATACATTTATCCGTAGTAACAAACATTATATTCAGATTCTAGTTCTTAAACAGGTTACATTTTCTCGAGAACCTAACTAGCTTGGTGTGGGTATACACGTTCAGTCAAATAACTTTATTCAAATTGGTCCCTTAAGACCTATCCTACAGGCAAACGGCTCTGGCACACGGACAGTTACGATGGAAACCTGGTTTTCATTTTGTTCTATACGTAGAGTAATACTCGTAGATAAGATAGGTTATATGAGCAATGATTTTGTACAAGATATATATGGTCCAAGTCATTTAAAACGACTCCCACAAATATTTTTGCCTGAACTGTTTTAAGTTATGTCTGCCTTTTTTAAACTGGTTTTATTCCTAAAGTCAAGCATGATCTGGTTGTATGATAAATTATATGCTACAAAACATTTTACTACATGCTTACACAAATTGTCTGAAGAACCGATAACCAATGAGGTAGACGGGTTTTAGAGAGAAGACCATGTTTTGGCAAACATAGTGTACCCTGCGACCAGGTGGAGTGACGAAATAGCGGGTAAAAACTAAATGTAGAGAACTGCAGACTCAGCTCAGTAGTGCGCTATAGGAGAGACTTATGTCGAACATTGGACAATAAAAGGCAATTGGACAATAAAGGATCATGATGATCACTGAAGTGAGAATTTTTTCGTTTAGATTATGCTAATACAAATGCTGAGAAAATAAGCTGAGTCTGGTCCACATTTGTAATTAAGGTAGTCAAAAATCATGGTTTAAAGAAAATTATGGAAGGTTGCACGGAACGGTAACACTAAGCCGAAAGGTTAACCTACTCATCATTATAAACAACTTTTATAATGGGACCAACTCTGAAATTTCATTCATTTCGCTGAGTGTTAATGACATTTCTATAGAACAGCTAATATATATATTTTTCGTGATTTCCGGGTCGGTCAAGTCAAACCTGGTTGGCATATGGAAAGCGAATAGTAATTTAGAGAGTTAAAAATCTTTGATCTACAGTAAAATTATACACCCCCCAAATCCGGACATTTATAGATATTACTTTCTAACAAGTTTCAAAGCCGTTCTTGTTCGGAACAATAGGGTAAACGTGGCAGTATTGGGTACTTGCACTCTGCCGTGTCACATTCAAAGTTCGTAACGAGGCCGACAGCAACGCCACAACAAATGTTCTAAACTGGCAACCCTGGGAAATACTGGAAACAGTAATTCACGCCAGTGTTATTGCATTAGGCTTATTAATGTTGGCTTGGAACTCAGAATTCCAGGCGGTTTTAATAATATAAATGTGAAAGCTTATACGCGTAACGGCATAGATTGATCGCGTGTCGCAAAAATTCGCAAAAAAATAATTTGAACGAATGATGCACTTAAAGACACTACATTAGGTATTTAAATGGCACTTTAAATGACAATAACTAAACAAAATAAAAGCTTAAACTAAAACTTTGATAAAATACGTGTATCAAAGCACTAACACTACAAAAACAGTTAAAACTGTCCGTAAATCGTTGTAGGTCTAAAGACAATCCAAATGCAGGTAGGTACTACTACTAATCACACATATCATATATGTGAAAGTTTGAATGGATGGATGGATGTCTGTTACTCAATCACGCAGAAACGGCTGGATGGATGTGCATGAAATTTGGATTATGCATTGCTTATGCCCTGGATAACACATAGGCAACTTTTCATCATCATCATCGATTTTCATCACCACGCGGGTGAAACCGCGCTAGTGCACATATATATTTCGACACAAATGCTAAAATTACAGTCTCTCTCTTTTTGTGTGTTATCCTAGCTTTCTACTTTTACCAGACGACGCAAAGAAAAACTAAGGTATATGTATATATCTACTAATGATGATGACATTCATAGGTAGGTATATCTCGGGCCACCTACAGCCTAAAAGGTTCAACAGATTTCGATGATATGTCCTTAAATTGCACTAAGTTCAGGGATGGTCACTGGGTGGGGAAGATGGCGTCATCAAAATACAAGATGTACCCACGGCAAAATAGGAATAAATTATTATCAATATAAAAAACCCACTTCATCAGAACTGGGCCCTTACTCCTAGCTCGAAAAGTTGACCCGCATAGGTGTTATTTGTCTAAACGGTACCATCAACTACGATAAGCGGTATATAGCCTATAACAGCCGCGGCTATCAAACAACGGCACAAAAACTGTTTGAAATTTGATTTTCCCGCCAAAGTGAAACGTTTCACCTTAAACACGAATTTAATATATTAAACATATTAATAACTACACAGTTTTGTCGGTTTCCCACAGGTAATACACGGAGATTGCGGAGTTATGAGTTCATGTTACTGGGTCAAGGACACAGCGTCGATGAGGTAGGCTTGTGTCACCCACGTGACCTTTGTGTCTCGGAATAGCATACCTGGCGGAGTATATTATTATATCATGTCTAGGTTAATCGTTTGCGAAATAATAAATCATCTGTCATCAAATACCGTTTCCAGGCATCGATTTTCGTTTTCGAAAACTCTACTGCATTTATGTGTATCTAATAAATTCTATTAAACATATAGCTATTGTTTCCGGGTGTTTAATTTTTATCTTATTCTTGTTTGTTACCTTTTATACATAAGATACTTTTAAATATATATAGATAAATACATAAAAACTGGAAAACTATGTTTCCCAAGTCCTATTAGCTCATTGCTATTGATATATTGCAATTGGTAGCAATTTCGTATCCATACCAAAAATTCAGTGCCAGAGCTAAACTATTCATAAGCTCACTGCTTCATTTAATTGAGTTTCTGCTGCATTAGCCATACTTCTCCCGAGATCATTATAATTGCAAACTACGTCTATTCACTTCGCGTGGTTGAGGTGAGAGGTGAGAGGTAGGTCAGGGTTCTCAAACATGTTTGTTTTGGGTGTTCGTTACCGCTTATTCCTCTTGAAAAAATGGTTCCAGAATTGCATGAAGACGGATAAAGTGATATGCTAGTAAGCACGGATAAGTGATATGCTAGTAAGCACGGATAAGTGATATACTAGTAAGCACGGATAAATGATATGCTAGTAAGCACGGATAAGTGATATACTAGTAAGCACGGATAAGTGATATGCTAGTAAGCACGGATAAGTGATATGCTAGTAAGCACGGATGAGTGATATGCTAGTAAGCATATCACATCCGTCTTTGGGCATGTATCGTGACGCGGTGACGACTCCATAGAATGCTTTGTGGTGCAGGGTAAGATTATATTATCGGTGAACAATTATTATTATACCAACATACAAACGCTGATATGTCACATCAGAATCTAAGACCTTTTTTCGATAGGTCAATGAACAACTTGCCTCCAAAATTTCATGAAGATAGGATCAAAATATACAAGTTCACCCTGAATTGAGACCTCGCAATCCCTATATCCTTGCAACCCCTATATCCTCGCAACTCCTCAACCAATTCTGCCCATATTTGAAATTAAAAATGGCATTTAAATGAACTGTTTGCCTACAAAATTTCATAAAGATACGCCAGATCCGATACGCAAGTTAACATCGAACAAGTATACAAACATATAAATATACTAGCTGACCCGGCAAACGTTGTTTTGCCTTATAAATTATACCCTTATCACTTAGGGGTATAGAAAATAGATAGTAGCCGATTCTCAGAACTACTGAATATGTATATAAAATTTGGTAAAAATCGGTAAAGCCGTTTCGGAGGAGTACGATAACTAACATTGTGACATGGAAATTTTATGGTAACTAACATTGTGACATGGAAATTATATATATATATAAATATATAAACATACATATAAACACTGAGCTTGTCCCAGTAGAATCTGAGACTTCTCTTCGCTCAGTCAACAAGTTATCTTTGAACGAAATAATCAACTCACAAACTTACTTGTGTACAAACAGTAAAAAAAAATACTCGTTTTTTTTGGGTGTTATATAACATTCTTCATGGCTTTCCCATTGTATGTTCTAATCTAGAAGATTCAAATTAAACATAGGGTCGAATGGTCACTTGAGGTGACTCACATAAATCCGAAACGCAGCCTGGCTGCGTTTAATCGGGTTCAGCCAAAAGCCTTTATTAAACTGACCCACATCTAGCCTGATCAGATGGTTTTCTTCCTATAGACTCTGAGATCTTCGCGAAGGCTTAAAGAATCTGATGATAGATCATTATCATCATCATAAAATGTTTACCTTCGATTCTTCAGCAGATACAGAATAGGGTAAAAATCATACATTTCGAAATGGATGTAATTTCATTACGATTCATTTTCATTGCTCTTTGGTCGCGATTCTCAATATAAATTAAGCAAATATGTCCCACAGGAAGGTGTAAATCAGTGTAAAGTATGATCGATTCGGCCATCCGCCTGATTAATGATCGGCTCGCCTTTGACAAACTTCCATTGAACCTCAAAATTCACTCGCTATTGGGACGAACTCTCTGGAAAATTAGCCAATGGGGTTCCGACGATTAGGATTTTAGAGTGGCATATGAGTGGCATTGATAATTTTGATGGTTTGATTTTCACTCTTACATACCCATACTGACAGCATTAAAATAAATAAAAAATGGTTCTGTAGCAAAACTGAAATTTTGTATTTAGACTGTTTTCGTTTGTCTGGATATCATGGTCATTTTATTCAGAGACTTAAGGTACACTGTGCTGATATTAGGTGAAAGAAAATAATTATCACACACCCAACACACGTTATCGGATTAAGAAAGAAAATATCTCCAATGATTACATTGGAAAGTAAATATTTTAGGAGAATGTAGTTTTATTTATTTTTCAACCGAAAATTTTCAAAAAAGGAGGTTCTCAATTCGACTATTATTTTTGTGTGTTACGCAATATCTTCACCGATTGTGAACATATTTTAATGTTTATTTAAAGATATTTGTGGTCCACCCTCGAGATAATAATAAAGCTTATTTACATTTAAATTTGAAAAAAACATTCCAAAAGAACCAGTGAAGTTGTATTTTTATAATTACTTTTTTTTTTGACAGAATAGATCTAAGTTTTGTCACCAACTCACCTGATGGTAAGCGACGGTGAGGCTGAGGATGTAACACGTTGATCAAGAAGAAATCTGTTCACGCTAGCCTTGAAAAATCCAAGTCTCTTTATATCTCAGGAAACAAGGAGGATTGCAGGGAGTTTTTTGCTGGTGGAAAGAAGATATTTCATGAAAGCAATCATTGCAAACCTAAACCAACTCAAGCAGCCTCATTATAGGACCGTGCACGCTGAAAGTGACAGAACTTGACACAATTTTAAAGAGCGGCTGAGTACGCGACTTCGGCACCTTAGTATCGATTTTTCGCTAAGTCTATTTTCGTTGGTAGCTCTCGGCCCAAATCGAGGCATTGTACGGTCGGGGGCAGTCGCGGGTGCCAAGAATTGTGCGATTCAACCCGCCACGGATGGTTGGATGGCTGTTATACGCGAAGATAGGTATGATATATCAACAGTATTGAATACAGAACGTGATACAAATAAAGCGGTTCTATTGTATGAACCGCTAAAGATAATATTTGAGTTGCGAGCGACTGCTAAAATAAGCGCCAATTTTGATTTGAGAGTACCAACTGCAATTCATATCAAAAAGGTAGGTAAGTAAAGTAGGTAAGCAATGCAGCTGTGCTCGAACCGAGCGGTCTTGCGCGTGATGATGGAAAGAGGCCTGACGGTATGACACTTGTTCCTGGAGGTTGGAGCGGCCGCTTGTATGGGACGCAACTTGTGTTAATACTTTGGCGCCGTCACATCTTCCTGAGACACTAGGTAGGAGGACTGGTGCGGCTCGCAAATCGGCAGAGCAACACATATGGCGCAAATACGCTAACCTTGGCAGTACAGTCGTTATGGATTTAAAAAATGTAGTTCTTCCCCAAACACATTTACGGCTTTTGATACTTTTACTTACTTACACGATACTTTTTATACGAGATAGAAAGTATCCTAAATCAGTTTAGAGTCCTCCCACTATATCTGAGCAAACGTGCAAAAAAAACGTCGATCCGATGCTGTGTTGCTGCTGCGTGTAATAGGAACAAACATACAGACAAACCATGAAACAAACACACTTTTGTATTTGTAATATTAGTTTGAATTGTATATAGCAAATAGTCCATGGTTTCATTAAGCTTAGCTTTAAAACGGCTATGTTTTCCAGAGCAATATTCTCGGTAGTTCGTTTCTATTGCCCTATTATGAGCACATGGGGCATTGTTGTGAGCTCGAGCCAGCCTGCAGGTGATGACCATTGTGCGACAATTTGCACTTCAAATCTCGACTGTATGCAACAGCATAATAAACATATAATCTATATATTCGATACAGGTTATATAGGCATAGGACTGAGGCTCACATGATATGAAGTTATAGTGGTCAAAGATGGTAAACTCGCCTAGTTTTGGAATGGGAACTGGTTTTCAAAATGAGGCTGCCGGAACACACAGTTAGGTAGTTAAGTACTTGGTGACAGATTTTTAACATGAGGGTAGCTAGCTAGTGAGCCGAGTAGTACTAGAAAGTACCCACCACAATGCCATGGTTTCCTCATGTTTTTTTTCTCACCGGCAATATCATTATTGGAATTTGGTTGTGGTTCGAATTCCAAACCACACAATGTGGTTTGGAATTCGAACCCACCAAACAAATTAATAAATTTATTAACGAAAAAAATAAATTTTTAATCAAGCTTTTAGGCGGTTTTGTTTTAGCTCTTAGGGGGGATTTAATTTATTGTTCGTATTTTTCTCAGCAAACCTATTCATTTGAAACCCATATCATGGAGGTGCATAAAAAATAACTGGACCGCTTTCTATGGGAGTCCACCATATTGGTTTTAGTCGCATTTTTATAATAATCATATGACTCGCTAACGCAACGAGTGGTTTGAACCATTCGAATTTGCTTTCTATCTAAAGAAACTAACTATAACCACTAACTCCAAAGATGGTAATAAGATGTGTTAAGTGATTATGTGCCCTCCTAAACGTACATACATTTCATCGCTACATAATTATATTATGAGTGCGGAGAGGTCGCATCCGCCGGCTGTCAAAATCGATTAACTAATTGGAATCGAGACGTCGTCGTTGCGGCGTTAATCGAGTAAAATGTTAAGATTGACTCGGGCGCCTTTATAATTCGGTTAAGATCGTTAAGTTATTGGAGACGGGTTCAATATACTCTGTGGTGGGGAAACAGTGCAGTAAAGACTTCTCTTTATATTCTACGTATTTTGCAAATAACTTGGATTGAAATAAAGCCATTGGCTCTTTGGGAGCTTCTGGGATCAACACTGTAGCTTACTTTACATTATGCCCGAATAAATCATTTAAAATAGGTATAATTTAATTAATGAATTAGGGTTTGTTATTTAGTATCGTTTTCGAAACTAATTCGAAATTTATTTGTTTTTACAAGCTTTTATTTGTTTTTTTTACAAGATTTTATTTGTTTTTTTACAAGCTTGCATTTGTTTTTTTACAAGCTTTCATTTGTTTTTATTTACAAGCTTTTATTTGTTTTTTTACAAGATTTCATTTGTTTTTTACAAGCTTTTATTTGTTTTTTTTAAAACTTTTTTTTGTTTTTTTACAAGATTTCATTTGTTTTTTTACAAGCTTTCATTTGTTTTTTTACCAGCTTTTATTTAACTTGCCTTGTTATTATGGGTCGAATCTTGCAACTGAATTTTAAAAAAGGTATCCCAACAAGCGTAACGACGTTTTATCGAAGTAAAAAAATTGCATACACGTACAGTTTGGATGACAATGCATGGTTAGCTAAGTAAAGTTATTCTAAATCCAATATAGCGGACTCCTAAAGATGGCGGAAGTTATTTTTTATGCACCCCTTTGTATGGGTACTTATCGAATGAAAGGTTTTGCGGAGAAGAATACGAAAAACAAAATGAGGTCACAGCAGTATGGCGATAATAAATAATATTTATCAATATGAAAAACCGACTTCATAAAAATATCAGAACTAGACCAAATGTAATAGGACCACACGGGAAGCATCAGCTTTCAAATAAAAAAAGAACAATCAAAATCGGTTCACCCAGTCAAAAGTTCTGAGGTAACAAACATTAAAAAAAACAGTCGAATTAATAACCTTTTCCTTTTTGGAAGTCGGTTAAAAATGCAAGACCACCGGTACAAAATATTTAAATACTTATCTAACAAATTAATGCATAAACATAAGACGCTATAATCCTCATAAGTGAGAAAGAAAAAAAACGCGTACTTACCCCATAATTTCAATCTATTATTGAAGGAGGCTATAAAAGCCAGCTTTCTCTATAAACTACACACTATACATAAAATAGGAATACAATTTGTGAAACAATATAGCAGGTATTACATTAGGTCCCATTTTCTTTGTGAGTGTATCCAGCTTTCCAGGTTTATGAGACTATGCATACGAAATTCCTGAAATCCCAAAACACTGGTTTATAGTGAGATGCAAGCTCGAATAGATTACGTCAGGCTTGTGGCTTAGGCATGCGTCACAGACTTGCGTATTTCGTTTGGAAAACAAGTATTATAATCGAATTCAACCGACTTCAAAAGAAGAGGTTCTCAATTCGCTTATTTTTTGTGTATGTTACCCTTGCCGATTGTAAACTATATCAATGTATATTTTTTATTAAATATGCTTTGGATAATGGTCCTATTAAAACTGATAAACGCAAGCCTAATCTAAAATAAATAAAAATATTCTACCGTTAAGAGTGTATTTATTTTATTTTTACATCTAGTAATAAACTTGCAATAGACCGCCAACTCGCCTAATATTAAACGACGATGCCGTCTGCCGTCTACTGGCTATAACAGACGTACATAGAAAATTTTCCATATAGAAAATTTTCTCTTACCCTCCTGTTGGTCACACAGCGGCGGTCAGTGGTTCGTGGTACGTACGTCTGTTACGGCTTTTAGATGGAGCATGCTTGCCTAGAAAAAACCGATTCACACTTGATTTGTAGACACCCATATTGTAACTATCGGGGAACACCCATTCAAGCAGTGCATTCTACAGAAGACAGCAGTTCGTACATTAAAAGTGGAATCAAAGCGCTTCGTAAGGGTTTTCGGTTTCAACCATAAAGTGGTGTCGACATTTCGTGCCCACTCCGGCAGTCAGATAGAAAAAGGGCAGAATGGGAAGTAGGTCATGAAGGTCCGATTCACACTCTCCGAAATGTATATATCTGATAAATAACCGATAGACTAGCAACTTTGTGCCGATGCTCAAGTCTAAGAAGCTTAGCCAGAACCTAGGGATTCATTGCTGATGAGCCTCTTGGCACGTTTCTCAAGAGACACCAACGCTCCAAGCTGGTACTTAATATTGGTTAAATGCCGTTTACTGAACTTCCAGGGAAAAAGGTTGTTATTTTTTTGGAAAAATTTATTCATCAACATCATCATTTCAGCCATAGGACGTCCACTGCTGAACATAGGCCTCCCCCATCGATTTCCAAAGGGACCGGTTGGAAGCGGCCTGCATCCAGCGTTTTCCTGCGGTAGTTATTGTATATTGTTTTAACCGACTACAAAAAAGGAGGAGGTTCTATGTTCCACTGTATGTTTTTATGTATGTTCACCGATTTCTGCCTCAATTATGAATGAATATTGATGACTTTTTTTTGGTAGGCCATACTTCACATGTGGTCCCATATAGATTTCATCAAAATCGGTTTATTAGTAGGGTTTTTAAATCAAAATAACTGAAAAAATATGTCATCCAAGTAAACAAATTGCGTATTTACTAATTTTGAATTCGGTTTTTTAAATTGATAATTATAGCACTAGCACTTGAACACTATGTAGATTACATGGAGTCAGTTCCTTCCCAATTATAGTCGGAGTAACCGGCTTAATTTTACGTAAGTAATTCCCGTATAACAGAAACAAAATGTATTATTGTTATCTTAGTCCAATATATCCAATGCTGGACATAGATTTCCAGCTTGTCATTACACTATGTCGTTGACTTTCGTTCATGGAAAATAATAATTCTCTATTACCGACTTTGTGCAAAAGATCATAACATACAATGGGTGGTTTTCTGACAGCTTTAGAAATATAGTTCTGCAACCATCAATAGGTGGCGCTGACAAGACATGGTTTTAATTTTTTTGCATTTGTTCAATGAAACCTACAATACAAGGAAGAGGAAACATTTTGTAACACGGCAAGGAAAGCACACTTATGTACCTACAAATTTTAGTTGTGTTGTGGAAAAAAAAGTACTTTGTTAGCAAACAATAACCACAAAATCTACGAAATAAAATAATGCAAAAAAAAAAGAATGACAGACTGTGTCAGAGAGACAGATAGATGTTTTCTGTGTATAATCAAGTTTTTTTTAATGACCTTTCTTCGTCTGTGGTTTTGAAAAACCTTCATATCCATGTCAGTCAACGCCAACTATCGTATTTTTATGTTTTTTTTTTTCCTTTTGGAATACCACCCATTGCATCGATTTGCATCTTAGGATTTTCCAGTTGCTAGTTACTTGTAGCTTGTGTGGAATGGGCATAACAATTGTTACAGAGATTTATTATTAGGTACGTACAAGCATGAAGACTATATGATACAATGCGAAAAAATGGCATTAAATCGTCGTAGGATGTAATAAATCAAGGCGCGACTAACATAAGCTAATTACGTGTGTATGTTTTTATGTTGCATGAATCATTTCTGGTTTAAATCGTATTTGGTAATATCGTTTTTAGGGTTCCGTAGCCCGACAAGGAACCCTTATAAATTCGTTCTGTCCGTCCGTCTGTCTGTCTGTCCGTCCGTCCGATTTTTTTAAAACCTTCTAACTTCTATAATTATTAAGATAATAAAATGAAATTTTGCATAATAACAGTAATAATATAGATCTCAATTATAAAAGTATAAAACATATATTATATTGTATTTTAGGGGTGGCACTCGTACATGTGAAATGGGGATGAAATTTTTTTTTTCACCCCTCTTACTCATGTGGGGTATCGTTGAAAAGGTCTTTTAAAATGAAGGTAAGGATTTATACATAACTTTTTTATAAAGTCTATACTTTGCGAAATATGGCCCGCCAAAGTGGCAAAAAGTTGGTCCCCCCCCCCCTGCATTTCTAAACTATAAGACATAGAAACTTGAGTCTTACAATACAGATAGGTTATATTTAAAACCTTCATTCAAAATTATTTCGAACATTATCTGATGATGACTTTTTGAGTAACAGCGATAAAACTGTGATAAATTCAAAGCGTTTTAGCTCAAAGGTCATTGACCTTTTTGTGAAATGGTCTTAACAAATAATGTTTTTCAATCAGTTTTCTCTATGTTTGAACCATAAAAAGTATATGCTATGTCGGGATGGTACATCTCTGAAATTTGGCTAAGTCCACAGAGCTTTGTTCGTTCGAAGTTTTCTTTAACCATAATTTCCTGAACTATGACTACAATTATATGGCTTTGATTACGGAACCTACCATATGCGTGTCTCGACACGCTCTTGGCCAATTATTATAGACTCAGTTTATGAGATATAGATAAAAAGGAATTACGCTACACATGCTTTAAAATAGTATAGTTTTGTGTTATTTCTTCTTCTCGTTTTCTTCATTACATTGTTTTGGAATTATATTGGTAGAGTTTACAAATGATGTACCTAAAGTACTAACTAATGAATTCTCTAGATTCACTCGCTCGTACATTGCAACACATAATATTACTAAATCCTTAAAAAATACACACACATTTTGTTATTATTCTTGCCTAAATAAAATAAAATAATGCGCGATAAATCCCGTTTTTTTAACCGACTTCCAAAAAGGAGGAGGTTATCAATACCACTGTATTTTTTATTTTATTTTAATTTTTGTTACCGCAGAACTTTTGACTGGGTGAACCAATTTTGATGATTCTTTTTTTATTTGAAAGCTGGTGCTTCTCATTTGGTCCTATTTCAATTTGGTCCAATTCTGATGAAGTTGGTTTTTTATTAGGGAATTATTACCTATACTGTCCCTCAGCAGGGCAATGGTCTCCCCATTTCCTTCGAAGTCTGTAAGTTCCTTCGAAGAATGTGTTCAAATCGCGAAAGTTCAAAAACTACACACACTAAGGTTCACCAATAGGGTGTAATTAATATAAGATAATTTTGAAACCCCATTCTAAATCAGCATTTTCAAACACATTTTGACACAGACATACTAAAATTCAAGCACTTGTGAGTTTGTTTCTACTGATATTATTTTCCGACACGTTCTTCCAATAAAACGACCGTAAAGTC
The DNA here is from genome assembly GCA_949125355.1 of Agriopis leucophaearia. NCBI lineage: Eukaryota > Metazoa > Arthropoda > Insecta > Lepidoptera > Geometridae > Agriopis > Agriopis leucophaearia. Next base: position 10,155,529 of record OX421278.1, read on the forward strand.
ATTGCTCATAAATAAAACCAATTTAAGCAAACACTCATAAGCCATGAAAATAAATGAACTCTTACATATTAATGGCATTTGCCGCAAAATAGTTAAAAAAATATTCTCGTCAAGTCCAGTCTCGTTCTGTGGAATGTAGCAGGTTTTGGAATTTAAGTATACCTAGATGCATGATCCAAAAAAATAAGGTCTGGCAATCCGGGAGTTGACACCTAACTACGTAACTGTCCAGTTGCCACTTTATTCCAACAAAAACAGAAATTGGAAGACATAATATCTATCTATACATAATAGGTCGGGGAAAAAGTCTTTTCGTATTTTGTATGTATAAAGTTGTAGTAAAAATCTTATCCATTGTACTGTTTGTATCTGGCTGGTTTTGATACCATTAAAAATATGACATTTTAAAAAAGGAATACAAAACGTAAAAAGCAATTTCCCGCCATTTTTCAATTGTTTTTTTTGTTTGATAAAATGAGTGAATCTAACGAACAAATTCGATATATTGTGAAATTTTATAACAAAAAAGGGAAAAATGCGACACACGCCGCGAATAAAATTTGTGACGTTTATGGACCTAATGCAGTGTCATCAAGAGTAGCACAATGTTGGTTCAAGCGTTTTCAGTCCGGGAATTTTGATGTCAAAGATGCAGCTCGCTCTGGTCGCCCTGTTACGGATAAAGTCGATGCCATTTCTGAAAAAGTGGACCAAGATCGGCATATTAGTAGTTACGACGTAGCTGAAGAACTGGGGATTGACCACAAAACAGTTTTGACCCATTTGAAAAAAACTGGGTATACAAAAAACTCGATATTTGGGTGCCACACGAGCTCACTGAAAGAAACCAAATGAATCGTGTACTCATTTGCGATTCTCTATTGAAACGTAACGAAAGCGAACCGTTTTTGAAAAGATTGATCACTGGTGATGAAAAATGGATCACCTACGACAAGAATGTGCGCAAAAGATCATGGTCAAAGGGCAGTGAAGCACCACAGACTGTAGCGAAACCCGGATTAACACGTAATAAGGTGATGCTGTGTGTATGGTGGGATTGGCAGGGCATCGTTCATTATGAGCTTTTACCGCCGGGCAAAACCATCGATTCGGATCTCTACTGCCAACAGCAGATGAGACTCAAACAAGAAATTGAGAAAAAACGGCCGGAATTGATCAACAGAAAGAGTGTGGTCTTTCATCATGATAACGCCAGACCGCACACATCTTTGGCCACTCAGCAAAAATTTAGAGAGCTTGGTTGGGAAGTGTTAATGCATCCACCATATAGCCCAGACCTTGCACCCTCAGATTTCCACCTGTTTCGATCTCTTCAGAATTCTTTGGGTAGTGTTAGATTAACATCAAGAGAGGACTGTCAAAACTACCTGTTGCATTTTTTTGATCAGAAGTCCCAAAAATTCTACAGCAACGGGATCATGTCACTACCTACAAGATGGCAACAAGTTATCGAACAAAATGGCACATATATATTATAATTAAATGTAATTAAACTTGAAAAAAATATGTCTTGAATTTGTTTAAAAAATACGAAGAAACTTTTTCCCCGACCTTATATAATAAAAACGTAGAGATAAAAAAATCTGTAATTGCGAAATAATAAAATAAAATCACACAGGGCGTCTTAAAATAAGCAGCTGAACACGATAGGACAGTTTTTAGAATTTTTGTCTCTTTGTTTGTTTGTTTGTTTATTTGTCCGCGCACGTCTCCTAAACCACTGGACGGATTTAAATGCGGTTTTCACGAATATGCTTAGAAATTACCAGATTAAAACATAGGCTATGTTATATAATTTATTTAAATTCTTCTTTATTACATAAAAGAAATTAAAAAATCACTGATTATTTTCTTCGTTAACCGAAACGTAATATGAGGATCGTCACATAGCCTCAAGCAAAGAGGTCCAAAGTAAAGAGAATGTTATTGATATGGCCATTCAAAATTTGAAACTGTCAACTGTCATTCAGATAATCAGCCAGATTAAAACTTTTTATTTAAATTAAGGAACCTTCTTAGATGAATGAACGTGTAGATCAAGGATGTTATAAAAACATAGGCCTTACAACCTCTTTGGTGTCTCTTACGCCATTTTATTCTATGTTAGCATTATTTTATTTAAAACACAAAATATACTGCATCCTATTTTAATTTAGTCCCGCGAATAGAAATAATTTAAAAAAGGCCCTTTGTACATGATAATAAACCTATACAACAAAATTCCGGACGCAATAAAGAAAGAAAGAAATAATAACACTTTTCCAGAACCAACTTCGTAAGTTTCTAACACAAAAATGTTATTTCGAGATAAAAGATTTTTTCGACCATAAAATTTAGAAAATTATAATTAGAAAATAAATATCGATCTATAAATAGTTAAGAAAGTAGCGTCATAAATTTTGTATGATATCATATATAATTAAGTAACCTATCACACTAAGTATGTTTTTATTTTTGTTTTGAAAAATTGCTTCACCCTAGGTTAAGTTTGACTATACTTAAATGTCTGTGTCTGTGGTCTGGTTTTGTGACCAGCCACTACATAAGTCATTGCTGCACCCTTTATGCAGGGTATATAAACTTAGCTTCTAGAAGAAGAAAGTGTATATTTTGCAATAAGAATAAAGAATAAAGAAAGAATGTTATTTTACTGTGATATTTTAACAGATAAATAGAGTAGTTCCATTTCATGGCTTTTTAATCAAGGTATACATATAAATGCACGCGAAATAACAAATAATTAGCCAAGAACGTGTCAAGACAAGCATAAGTCAGGGTTCAACCGTTCTGTTATAACGTGTAACAGAAAAGTGTAGTTAAAATACAAAATGGATCGCGTGATCAGTCATTTGCATCGTGACTATACGTGACGCTTACCATCTGCCCAGCGACTTGCTTGTCTCGTCACAGTTGCTTAAAATCTGCAGATTGCAGCTAGTGAGATTAGGTGTAATAATTTTACACCTAATCTCCCGTACTAACTCTCCGGTGTCAGCACTTTGCCATATTTTGTGACTGCGCTTTATTTTCTTTGTACCCGTGCATGCGAGACACTTGGCATAAATAATATGAAACCGCCCACGCCGTGTAGAGCCGACAATAGACCGGCTTAATGACTCCTTTAATAACTGCCTTATCTTGATTTATCCTTGATCTATATTAAGAACAGATTATCTGGTAGAGGTTTGTGAAACTTTTTAGGGTTTCGTACCCACAGGGTAAAACGGGACCCTATTACTGAGCCTACGCTATCTGTCTGTCCATCGGTCCTACCTATTAACGGCTATAACTTACGAACCGTAATAGGCAGTTAAAATTTTCACAGAATATGTAATGACACGGCAGATTAAATAAGAAATAATAATAAAGTCGACATATAAAGTCGAATAATATAAAGTATAACCGGTAGCGATCACCGAATTGTCAGAGGCACATTGAATATCAACATCAAGCTCGAGATGTCTCGTCTGGTGAAGTCCACGCTCCGTCCTGGTCAGGCTCAAATCCAAAACCCCAAAGACTTCCAACTCGAACTGCATAATCGCTTCCAGAGCCTAGCCGAATGCGGAACTGTGGACGAATTGAACAATGGGCTGGTGGAAACTGTCCAAGCAGTGGGGTCCAAGTTCTTTAAGACCCCACGCCGAAAAAGACCTCAAAAGCTCTCAGACGAAACCATTAAGTTAATGGAAGACCGGGCTGAGATGAGACTGCAATCTTCAGCTGATATGTCGGAATATGGCAAAAATAGACGAATCTCGAAATCGGTGCGACATGATCTGCGTTCCTATAATACAAGATCTATTAGGGACGCAATTGAGCGGAACCAGGGCTCAAAAGTGTTCGCGAAGAATTCGTCTATTGGGAAAAGCCAAATGACGAAGCTGAAGATCGACGATGGCAGTATCATTTCATCAAAGCCGGAGATTCTGAGAGAGCTCGAGAGGTTTTACGGACAGTTGTACACCTCAACACGACAGCCTATTGTCAGCGCAGCTCAGGACAAGAGAGCTAAACTGACCCAACACTACACTGAGGACATCCCAGACATCAGCTTGTACGAGATTAGAATGGCTCTGAAACAGCTTAAGAACAACAAGGCGCCGGGTGATGACGGAATCACGACAGAACTTCTGAGAGCGGGTGGAAAACCGGTACTTTTGGTCCTCCAGAAGTTATTTAATTCCGTCATACTCGAAGGTACTACGCCTGAAGCATGGTATAGGAGTGTGGTGGTGCTCTTCTTCAAAAAAGGTGATAACACCTCGTTGAAGAATTATAGGCCCATCTCACTCCTGAGCCATGTGTACAAGTTGTTCTCCAGAGTCATTACGAACCGTCTCGAAAGCAGGTTTGATGACTTCCAGCCTCCTGAACAAGCCGGTTTCCGTAAAGGCTGGAGCACCATAGACCACATACACACGCTCCGCCAGATTATACAGAAGACTGAGGAGTATAATCGGCCATTATGTCTAGCTTTTGTGGACTATGAAAAAGCCTTCGATTCAATCGAGACCTGGGCAGTGTTGCAGTCCCTCCAGCGTTGTCATATCGACTATAGGTATATCGAAGTGCTGAAGTGTTTGTATAGAAACGCCACCATGTCGATCCGATTACAGGACGAGAGCACGGAACCAATCCAATTGCATAAAGGCGTGAGGCAGGGAGATGTTATCTCTCCGAAACTGTTCACTAACGCATTGGAGGACGTTTTCAAGCTCTTGGACTGGAACGGATTCGCCATCAACATCAATGGCGAATACATCACACACCTTCGTTTTGCCGACGATATAGTCATCATGGAAGAGTCGCTGGAGGACCTTAATACAATGCGCAGCGACCTCAGTAGCCTTTACCAACAGGTGGGTCTTAAAATGAACATGGACAAGACAAAAGTCATGTCCAATGTTCATGTTGTACCCGTACCGGTAATCATTGGGAACGATACTCTCGAAGTTGTTGACCATTACACCTATCTTCGACGATTGTTCAGTTAGGTAAGTCCAACTTAGGCAAAGAGGTCGCCCGAAGAATCCAACTCGGATGGGCAGCGTTCGGGAAATTGCGTGACATCTTCTCGTCCAAGATACCACAGTGCCTAAAGACAAAGGTATTTGATCAGTGTGTGTTGCCAGTGATGACATATGGTACTGAGACGTGGTCCTTAACTGTTGGCCTTTTGGAAAAACTCAGAGTCACACAACGGGCAATGGAGAGAGCTATGCTCGGAGTTTCTTTGCGCGATAAAATCCGAAACGTAGATATTCGCCAAAGACCCAGAGTCACCGACATAGCTATTAAAATCTGCAAGTTGAAGTGGCAATGGGCAGGCCACATCGCTCGAAGAACTGTTAACCGATGGGGAAGAAAAGTTCTTGAGTGGAGACCGCGAACCGGAAGACGCAGCGTAGGTAGGCCTCCCACTAGATGGACCGACGACATTGTGAGAGTCGCGGGCATCCAGTGGATGCAGATGGCAGGATGTCGTTCAGTGTGGAGGTTAAAGGGGGAGGTCTATGTTCAGCAGTGGACGTCTTCTGGCTGATGATGATGATGATGATGAATAATAAAGTCAAAGGAAATACACATGTAGATCACATAAAAACCGACTTCAAAAATATGTAAAAAAGCGTAATAAATGCCTATAAAATTTGAGAATTGTCCACGGTTTCCCTGGGATCCCATCATCAAAGTCAAAGTCAAAAGTCAAAGTCATAAATATAAATTTACATGTCAATTCTGATTAAGTATAAGATATAAATTGTATAAAAATAAAAAACAATACAACAAAAATTAACGAATCAATAATCATGTCAATTGTCCTTACTTAAAAATATATATTATAGGTACATCTATATGTATTTCTATATGTATTTAGACCATGGGCAGTTGGGCCACTGAAGCCAGAAGCTTCATTGGTGAGTTGGGGCGCAGGTTGAGGGAGAAAAATAATGACCCTCGCTCCGGCTCGTACCTTGTGCAAAGGTTGGCCATAGCCATTCAGCGTGGCAATGCTGCTAGTGTTATGGGCACCTTCGCACAGGGTACAGTTAGGGGCGGGTTATTCGATTAAAAATATTTTATTTTTGTTTGTAATTTAAATTTTTGTTAGAATATTGTCAAAATAATTAGGTTTAGTTGTATTTTATAGCATTTACTTAAGTATATTGATATGTAATAAATCATTACCATTCTGTTATTAGTAAAATTAAAATAATATCATTACAAATAAATAAAATTTTTAGTTTATTCAATCTTTATCTTTTATCTTATTTTATTTGCGCCTAATTCATCAGTCATTCATCAGATCCTGACTTAGTGACAATGGGACCAAATTGGAAGTATACCAAACAAAAGTTATTTTTTTCAAATCGGTCAACAGTTGGCGGAGGAATCGGCGAACATACAAAAAAATACAGTGAAACATAGACCGTCCTCCTTTTTTGAATGCAGTAAAAAAAACAATAAATTTAACTAAAAAATTTCCTAATAAGTTTAACATTAGTAATTTTAGCTAATTCATCTATTGATATTACTTAATACAAGTTTACACGATACATACCATGTTAATATACGTACGACATTTGTATGTTCTATAGACTAAAATGCTTATATATGTGTTTCGGTTTACCTGTAAATAGTCACTATATATATATATATTCAGGTATACCGAGGCCTTAAATATTTGATGAATGTAGCCGCCTGCTATGAGAACGAAGCGCTCTGCTCTTCGACAATCAGTGTCGGGTTTGTAGGCTAACCAATAATGCTTATAGGTAGTCTATTGTTCCGTTGAATCAAGCGTTTGTTTTGTTTGCCATAGAATCTGTAGATACTCTTTTCAAGTTTCTTTTTCGCTCTGAAAGCTACAATTACATTGTGAATCGTTGAATGAAAACATTTTCTTTTAATATTTATCTGTATTATAATATTGGCTACCAGCTGCAACCTTACGTTCAATAAAATAGCAAAAGTGATCAGAATTTAGATTTTTAACTCTCGACAATGTAAGGAGTGTTATAAATTTAACGTGTGTATCTGTGTGTCTGTGTGTGGCATCGTAGATCCCAAACGGCTGAACCGGTTTTTTTTTTTTTTTTTTTTAACAGGGCAAGTGCCTTTCTTAACTAAACAAAATACAAGCTAACATGAACACTACATAAACAATTAGACTCCATATACCGTTGAAGGTCTAAAGACAATCCAAATGCTCAAGCCCACTATCAGTTGGCAGCGTACCCAGCATGCTGGCGGCATTACCACGCTGAATGGCAATGCTTATGCGTTGAGCCAGATAGATACACGCCAGCCTTATGGCCACACGTCACGTTCTGAAAGATTTTTGAAAATGAGGTGAGCTCCCGGTCCCCAAGGGCTCAAAGTCTCGACCCCAAATGCCTCAAATATGTTACCACTGCCGAGGTTAGCATATTTGCGCCGCTTGTGCTGCTCTGCCGAATTGACAGCTGCAATTTTGTTTGTTTGAAAGGTGACTTGATTGAGAGTGTTCTTAGCAATGACTTTACGAAAATCTGTTCAGCCGTTATAAGATTATCAGCTCTTTAATCAGGTTTTTTTTAAACTCTCAATTTTTTTTTTGTAATTCAACTTTATCAAATGACTGTAGGTATTGAAGCTACAAAATTGGACCGAGTATAGAAGCATTTTGAGTTATCTGTGTTTATATCTATCTATTATATACATGTAAAAATCAATTGCCGTGCGTTAGTCTCGCTAAAACTGGGATTTTTGTAGGAATCATAATTCAATGGACAGGACAACGTTTGTTAGATCAGCTAGTTGCCAATAATAATAAATGCGAAAGTGTGTATGTGTTTGTCCCGCTCATATACTCGTACGTAAGTCACTAACGAAGAATATCGGGTAAAGCCGTAGGTTATAGTATAGATAAACACACCAATTAAATTGTGAACGTCTGGTTAACGCGACGCGTGACTAAAATGCTGGCGTGTATCTGGCTCAACGTATAAGCATTGCCATTCAACGTGGTAATGCCGCCAGCATGCTGGGTACGCTGCCAACTGATAGTGGGTTTGAGCATTTGGATTGTCTTTAGATCTTCAACGGTCTATGGACAGTCTAACTGTTTATTTAGTGTTAGTTTTAGCTAGTATTTTGTTTATTTAATAAAGGCCATTAAATTGTGAACAAGTTTGAAAGAATTTCTTTCGATGGCGAGACATCGCTCATGTTTGCATGTTGCTAAAGTTTGTACATTGCTTTTATAGGTACATTGCGTGTAGTGCGAGGGTTTACCCTCGATGCCATAACTGCAAGGCGTGACTTTGAAATAGTAATCAGTTTGCATGCAGCAGCCGTGACATTGTACGCCTTCAAGGCTAAGGTTGTTGTCCTCAAACTATATATAAACTTGTTAATTTGTTACTCTTCAATGCAGCAAAGTAACCTAAATTTTCTCACTTAGTTTTATCGTACGCCTAAATGGCAAACGACATGACGCTTTCTTGTACCGTCACGTTTTACATCTGCCGGCGCCAGTGACGGTCAACTTAAAAAAAATGCTCTTCCATACTTTCGTTGTGAAAGTTAGTTTTTCTTTGGGTCAGATGTTTTTTCCGCCGTTAGGTACTCACATCTTTTTGCAGTGCATTTCTACGCAAATGCAGAATAGTATGCAGATCCTACATAATATTAGGTACTTACGCGTACTTAGGTAGATAAGTACTGAATATTATCTCTTGATGACCTTTTAATGCTGTACCTTCCGCCTCCGGCTGTCGACAGTCGGAGCACCATAAGTATAATTTATTAGCACATTAAGAGTCTGCTTCCACTGTGTTCCGATTACGACTCTGATAACCGATCTAACGGAACAAGGAGTTACAGGGAAATGTACTTCAAAAACCTATGTCTGATTCTTTGTCTGGATTTACAGTAGGTAACCAAAATTAAAAAATTACAGCGTAGAGTTGTAAGAATTGTCAACTATCCCAAACTCACCGATAACCTATAGCCGGTCAACATTCGCAGTGACGTTGATTTTCTCTGTATATTTTATCGCATTTACAATGGAGAGCGTTTTGAAGAACAGTTTGATCTGATGCCGGCGTCGCGTTTTTATACCTGCAGTAGCCACTACCGCCTGAATGATCATCTACATATCATAGATCATTGGAAATCGCATACTGTGCTTTATCTTTCTTGCCTCACACCTGCAAAATTTGGAATGAGCTACCTTCCGCGGTGTTTCCAAGCTACACAGTTACAACAATGTATTCTTCAAAAGACGAGTTAATAGAGTCTAATACAACTAAAGCTAAAGTATCCATATTGAACTTAAACTTCCACAGTATAATAACTCCATTCGAGACATCGAGTTATATGTAATTCGAGAAATCCATTCATTATAATATTCCGACAATTAATTACAAGAAACAGAAACACGGCAGCAATTATCTTGTACAATGGAAATATGCGGCTTGTGAAGTTCAGATGGCGCGTGTATGTTATGCATTCAAGATTAAATAATGTAAGTAAAACGTAATAACAATTATCAATATAAAAAATCGACTACAAAACTAGTAAGCATTCGAAAAAAAAAATTATATTGCCAGATTAACAGGTACTCGAACAAAATTATTCCTATAGAGCTGTTTCAAAAACTACTGACTGAGCCAAAGTAAATGATATTTTTGAGGGACTACCTCAAGAGCTTCCTCAAGAGAGAGCCAATTACTTAGACATTTGTGAAATAGAATTCATAAACGTTCACAAAAGTAATTGGTGTTTTTGTAGATGATAATCCATTTTTTTAACAAAGTACTATGTATTTGACGACAAGCTCATTTGATGAGATGCGAAGATGTGGTCGAAGATATAGCACGCTTGACCAGGAAATACCTGTTCACTTTTTTCTTGAACATCCCCACATTGTACCTGTTCGGGAAGATAGACGCGGAGAAGTTTCAAACCTCTGCTATTCCGTTCAAAAATTGGAAGTAAATTCAAAGTGCTATTTTTCGCATTTACAAGTTTATATATACGAACAAAGTAGGCAATCATCTACGAAGATTAAACGTTTTGTCCGTTAATGACTGGCCGAATAGTCATAAGAACTCAGTAGTCCGGCAACAGCCGTGTAAGTAATTGGTCTTTATGTCCGTCTGTCCCATAAACTTAATGAATTGCAGCCACTCACTGCTTCTATTTAATAACAGCTCACCTGGATGTGCTATAAAATTGTTTTCGGTATTTTATTTTTTAAAGTTTTTAGTCCGTTAGCTTTTATGGTTTCAAGTTACAAGAGCGCTAATACAGAAGGAGGTTAAAGACCGCGTTTTAAAAGTACCCGTTTTACGCGTTATTCACATTATAGACGCATCTGCACACGTTCCACGTGGAAATTGCTAGACTGTGGAATGGGCTGCCTGAATGGATGAGAGTTACAATCTGGGTGTCTTATCTTTGGGAAGAATTGATTTCTTCTATAGTTTGTCGTGCTCCATCGTAGACCGCATCATCGGTTAACATCAGATGAGGTGATAGTGCAAGTTTGACTGCAAGCCTATTTTTCAAAAATAAAAATCACAGTTTTTTTCCATTCCCGACCTTGGGCCTTACCCCTAGCTCGAAAAGTTGACCCGCATAGGTGTTATTTGTCTAAACGGTACCATCAACTACGATAAGCGATGGTTATTTGATAGCCGCCAAGCTTTGTTATTTTCACGCACACACGCATAGTAAAACGGATTTTCGTTCATTCAAGTTAGACGATGCGGCTTAAATGAGTTGGTTAATTTTAGGTACCTATCACGTACCTACTAAAACTTGGCTCGCAAAAGTGAAGCTAGGGGTAAGGCCCCTGATCTCAATAGCACTAAACTTAACGGCGGCATTTGAAACAAATAAAAATAATATACTCAGTAAGTAAAACGCATCCACCTGCGTCGATAATGTGAACGTGGTCTTACAAGCTTCCTTTATATAAAAACCTGCCAGTTTGCTAATATATCATCACAACTTTTTTATTTACATTGTTTATTTATTCCCATAACCTTGGGTATACAGGTTTACGCGGATGGTGACACTCAGTCGAGAGAAGGTCATTGTACTCGTCTTTAAGAACTTATTTTACTATGGGAACAACCCTGAATTTACGAAAAGAAAAACAGCTGTTTCATAGACAAGTAGGTAGTCATTCTCACTACACGAAATGGAAAGGGTTGATATTATTTTGTGAATTCAACTTTGGTCCATAGTAAAAATCATTGATACAATAACCTTCTTTCGGAGGTCCACCGTTTCTTGTATCCCTATATAGGGTTTTTTATTACATAGAAAAACTGCTAGTGTGGGAGCTACAGCTTTCCTTATGTAGTGAAAATTAAGCAATAACATTAAAACATGCTTCAAATATATTGTCAAGTATAAGTTGTATATTTTTTTTTATTCTTCTTACATTATATACAGATTAAAAGAGAAACACTCTCGGAAACGAAAACTGCGGTCGTCCTAAAGATTGTTGATACGATACCACAAAAAATGCAAAGTTTTATTTAAAAAAAAACGCTATGGAATTCAAATAAAAATATCCGCTGACGATAGAGGTCAACGAACGACTTGCGCTACGCTGAGCCGTGGGCACTCTTGTACACTTTACATTGCTGGTTTGCAAAAATCTAAAGCACTAAAAAAAGTATAAGGCGAATGGTTATTGGTTTTAGATAGTATAATGGATGAGTTTTGGCTTTGGGAGTGTTTTCCTGGTATATAAAAGCGAAATACCACGCACTCACTCACTGACTCATAAGATAATCTAGAACACTACTTAACCAACAAGCTGAAATTTGGCAGATAGATTATTTATGGAATATAGAGATCCGCTTAGCAAGGATTTTTGGGAAGGGGGACAAACGTTGAAAGTTTATCTAAAAGTCTACACGTACGAAGACGCGGGCAACAGCAAATAATCTATGTAAAAATGATAACTATCTTAACCTTTAAAATGGTAAGTATTGTTCTAAAAATACGCCTCACAATTTTATTATTGAGTAGGTACTTATTGAATCAGAAAATAACACGTGACATCACAAAAAGAGTACACAAAGACTATCAATCATTGAATACAAAGTGACTATGCTTATATAATTGGATTTTAATTAACTTGATACCGATTCAAACGTACTTAATTATTTTTGTGCAGCCAGTCCGGCGGGAATGAAAAACTACTAAGTAAAGCAAAAAGTTGAATGTAATTAGTAACTCTGGGTTCCGTACATTATGTAAATTCATAATAACCGAGCTAATTTAATTACCTACATTATTATATTATAGTTTACGACATAATATCATGAAAGTATGTGAAATTACCGGTGGAATAACAAGGAGCTCGTGCTTTCATTGTAGTTAAGTACATACTTAGTAAATATTCCTGTCTACCGTTCTTAATCAATCTCAATATGTTCATATTGACAATGTTTAATAAACCAATACGTAATTGCCGTGCACGCACAGACGACCTTAATACCTACCTACTTATTGTACATTATATTTGCCAAACGCATGACCAAGCTAACAATTCTTATATACGAAGCAAAGCGAAGTGATTATCACGCTTCGTCACACCATTTTTTAATGAAATATTCAATTAATAAAAGCAACTTCAAAGAAATAAAATGTTAACAAAATATGTAACAAAGTGCCTAAATTACCGAAGCAAAGCTAAAAAGCATATAAACAAGAAGGTATCTCAACAAGTTCATTTAAAAAGCTAAAACGACAACGGTATTTTTGGCGGAGCATATATCGTAAAAGGTACAGCTGAACTAAAAATGATGTACCAAAACGCTTAAATTAGAAAAAAATAACTAAAAAAAATATTTATACGAAGACGACCTTACACGTTTTGTATTTATGTATCTCGTCTTGTCTTTTGTTTTCGTCTTCTAAAATCTTGTTGAAATTTGCGCGAGCTTCAAGTCGTCGACATGCGAGAAGCAGCGCGCGGTCGATACCAGGCCTGGCGCACTCCGCACTTTAGATATGAAGCTACAAGTACGGTTCGCGCAAAACTTTATGAGCCCTCTGAAGTTAGGCCCAGTGGCTGCGCAGTACGCATATTATAGGTATCCGAGGGACTTTACAGGGCGTCGGGGAGGCCTCGGGCCTAACTTCAGAGGGCTCATAAAGTTTTGCGCGAACCGTAGTCGACTGGTCGGACTTGCCGTGCCCGCTGCCACGCGATAGAGATAACGCGACAAGAGTTACGCGAAAGACAGAGAAGCAGCTTCTAGGTTAATATAGCAGTAGGTAGTTAGCACTCGCACGTCCTGAATTGGACTTTATTGTGTGGTAGTAAGAGTCGCTGCTTATTTAAATGCTCTTGCGGAGTGAACCTTCTGCCACTTCATTGGAACAAACTCAGATATTGGCAAACAAATTAGTTAATTATATTATAAATAAAATAGTGAAGCTATTAGTTAATTATATTTTAAATAAAATAGAGCATTTCAGTTGTCATTATGTTTGTCTACTCAAGCGAAGAAATTCAAGTTAAACACGAATTTAAAAATATTAAATATACTATTTAAATCAAAACCACATTGTTTTAACTGGTTACCACAAGTAAATACAGAGATTGGAAATACAGAGATTGGAGAGTTATAATTTCATGCTGGTAATACAGCGTCTATGACGTAAGGCTTGTATCACCCACGTGACCTTTATGTCTTCGAAAAGCATATCTGGCGGAGTATAATAGTATACCATGCTTGAATCTACACAAGTCTATAGATACCTCATTTATTTAAATCGGTTCAGATGTTTAGACCACAGAAAAAAAAATTTTTTGATTAAATTAGAACGGCTGTCAAGGCATTTTAGTATGTTTTTTTTTTTGTAGCCAGTTGCAACCATATTATAAACGAAACATCAGTTAGGAACTGTGACCATAGATTTAGGATGAATTTTTTTTAGGTATATGACTGTATGGGAGTTGTGGTCCAGGTATCGGGATGCGTCCCTCTGGACATTTCCATATATTATTAATGGCGAAGGTTAAATAAAACTCTCATTGCGATTAATTAGATATCAGACACGGTAAAAGTATGTGAGGAGAAAACTTGTCTCTTTTATTCCAGTATCTGTCTGTTAGTGTTGCCACTCCCAGGTCACTAAAAGTGACGTTCGGTTTCCGAACGCCACAACTGTGACGCCGAGTTCGACGCGTTGATCTAAATAAGAATGTTCAATCAAGTATATGTTATAATGCGTGGCGACAGATTTTCCTTCTCATTTCCATTCTATTTACTTCTATTTTCAGTGGTTTAGACTGTAGGATGTGAAATAATCCAAGCACACAATGTTCATAAACGCTATTTACTACACGCTTCTTATAGCTTTACGTTGTAATATAAAAACAAAATAGCACTTAATCCGTAATGAAGCTATCTAACAGGGTGTTTAAAACACCCATGTTAAAACGTTGCTAAAACCAAGCAAATAAAAAAGGTGAGTTCCGGTACACCGTTTTTGTTTCCACCTACGTAACCCTAAAAGCCGACAATAACCAAACACCGGACTCCTGTAACGAGCGCGGCACAAATTGGCAGAGAAGGTTCTGGAAGTGACCCCAAGCCCTCACCAACAACCACGTTTGAATTTATGATGGCGCCCGTAAAACGCGTGTGACCGCTGATTCAGATTAACTATTAAATGTCTGACCCAAATTGGATGGCTTAAGCTTTATTTTAATCGTACATTGGAGTACGTATATCTACCATTTTAGTCCTCGAGAAAAAAGCTTCTCGAGATTCTCAATTTAATTGTTTTCTTTTATCCCCCGACGCAAACAGTTGTTATAACAAAATACATATTATAAGTTTAACGCGTATATCTGTCTCTCTCTGTTGCATCGTAACTTACAAACAACTGAACCGATTTTGATTTAGTTTTTTAGCCTTATCGCTAAGAACGATAAGGCCACCGATGGTTAGAGATAGTTTGGTGTTCTATTATAGGATAGTACTAAATGAAATTTGTAAAAAAATGGGTTAGGTTAGGTTAGATCATTTTCTATTCAGATTTTATTTTTAGATCCCTGTTTGTTCAGGTACTTTTAAATTTAGTATAAACATTGCGTTTACTTTCAAACCAGGCGTCTCACATACCTGCTAGCATCCAAAGTTTTATAATTATAACAAAAAAAGTACTCACTACACTAAGTAATTTTTTAACTTTCGAGATTTGAACACATGTTACTACACTTATGTAGCAACATAACAAAATATATTTAAAAACATCAGTCTTCTATTTATTTCAGCTCTTAGCGGTAGCTAGGTAAAAGGGAAAGTTCTGTGTGTTCCAACTTTATGTTCAAAATTTAAGAACGTTGCGAATAGTTTAAAACCCCTCAGGGAATTTCTTCCGAAGAAAGCCAGCCTATTTCAACAGAACATGCCCAAACTTGAAATTATTTGGAGGAGGTATATATACCTACACTGCTTTATTATATCTACTATCAACGCAGCAGTATAAGCCAGTTGGCATATATATAGACTAATAAATTAACTTGGAGGTCGGTTGTCTAGAAAATGCATCAAAAAACTCTCTCTCTCTCTCTCAAGTTTGATTTAAAAAAAAAGCTAATTTTTATTTGCTCAAACTGACTCTTAGAAAGGGTTATCATAACTGAATGCGACTTCCATAGTCAGGACCCAACCCTCAGTTTTTTTAGCCTTTTCCATAGTTGTTCGTAATATTTATAAGCCTCTTTTGACTTGACACACCCTTTTTGAGTAGCTTAACAATCCGAATAAAATAACAAGATTAGTTACATTAATCTTCTTTAGTATATTCAATCGATTCGTTATAAGCTTTTCAGCTCATGTAACAACAGTGATACGGAAGTGTAGGAAGCCTAAAAATTAATTAAAGTTATTTTATGATGGCTCTGCAACATTCTACTAGGTGACGCCTTAGAATTACTTTACTACATGGTCATCATCATCAGCCAAAAGACGTCCACTGCTGAACATAGGCCTCCCCCTTTAACCTCCACACTGAACGACATCCTGCCATCTGCATCCACTGGATGTCCGCGACTCTCACAATGTCGTCGGTCCATCTAGTGGGAGGCCTACCTACGCTGCGTCTTCCGGTTCGCGGTCTCCACTCAAGAACTTTTCTTCCCCATCAGTTATCAGTTCTTCGAGCGATGTGGCCTACCCATTAACACTTCAACTTGCAGATTTTAATAGCTATGTCGGTGACTCTGGTTCTTTGGTGAATATCTATGTTCCGAATTTTATCGCGTAAAGAAACTCCGAGCATAGCTCTCTCCATTGCCCGTTGTGTGACTCTGAGTTTTTCCAAAAGACCAACAGTTAAGGACCACGTCTTAGTACCATTTGTCATCACTGGCAACACACACTGGTCAAAGACCTTTGTCTTTAGGCACTGTGGTATCTTGGACGAGAAGATTTCACGCAATTTCCCGAACGCTGCCCATCCGAGTTGGATTCTTCGGGCGACCTCTTTGCCTAAGTTGGCTTACCTAACTGAACAATCTGTCCAAGATAGGTGTAATGATCAACAACTTCGAGAGTATCGTTCCCAACATTGACCGGCACGGGTACAACATGGACATTGTACATGATTTTTGTCTTGTCCATATTCATTTTAAGACCCACCTGTTGGGAAAAGGCTACTGAGGTCGCTGAGCATTATATTGAGGTCCTCCAGTGGCTCTGCCATGATAACTATATCATGACTAGCAAAACGAAGGTGAGTGATGTATTCGCCATTAATGTTGATGCCCAATCAGTTCCAGTCCAAAAACTTGAAAACGTCCTTCAATGCGTTCGTGAACAGTTTTGGAGAGATAACATCTCCCTGTCTCACGCCTTTCTGCAATTGGATTGGCTCCGTGGTCTCGTCCTGTAATCGGATCGACATGGTGACGTTTCTATACAAACACTTCAGCACTTCGATATACCTATAGTCGATATGACAACGCTGGAGGGACTGCAATACTGCCCAGGTCTCGATTGAATCGAAGGCTTTTTCATAGTCCACAAACGCTAGACGTAATGGCCGATTATACTCCTCAGTCTTCTGTATAATCTGGCAGAGCGTCTGTATGTGGTCTATGGTGCTCCAGCCTTTACGGAAACCGGCTTGTTCGGGAGGCTGGAAGTCATCAAACCTGTTTTCGAGACGGTTCGTAATGACCCTGGAAAACAACTTGTACACATGGCTCAGGAGTGAGATGGGTCTATAATTCTTCAATAAGGTGTTGTCACCTTTTTTGAAGAAAAGCACCTGTGCAACTGCACACTCCTGTGCCATGCTTCAGGCGTAGTACATTCAAGTATGACGGAATTAAACAACTTCTGGAGGACTAAAAGTACAGGTTTTCCATCCGCTCTCAGTAGTTCTGTCGTGATTCCGTCATCACCCGGCGCCTTGTTGTTCTTAAGCTGTTTCAGAGCCATTCTAATCTCGTACAAGCTGATGTCTGGGATGTCCTCAGTGTAGTGTCGGGTTAGTTTAGCTCTCTTGTCCTGAGCTGTACTGACAATGGGCTGTCGTGTCGAGGTGTACAACTGTCCGTAAAACCTCTCGAGCTCTCTCAGAATCTCCGGCTTTGACGAAATGGTACTGCTATCCTCGATCTTCAGCTTCGTCATTTGGCTTTTCCCAATAAACGAATTCTTTTCGAGACTTTGGTTCCGCTCAATTGCGTCCCTAATACATCTTGTATTATAGGAACGCAGATCGTGTCGCACCGATTTCGAGATCCGTCTATTAAGTTTGCAATATTCCGACATATCAGCTGATGATTACAGTCTCATCTCAGTCCGGTCTTCCATTACTTAATGGTTTCGTCTGAGAGCTTCTGAGGTCTTTTCCGGCGTGGGGTCTTAAAGAACTTGGACCCCACTGCTTGGACAGTTTCCACCAGCCCATTGTTTAGTTCATCCACAGTTCCGCTTTCAGTTAGGCCCTGGAAACGATTGTGCATTACTCCATGTATAAAAATAAAATACCATTGTTTTTTTAGGCTATCTGAATTCATAGAAGTAAAGGTATTGAAAAACATGTCCATAAAATAGCATGCTTATCACTAGAAAACTTAACTGAAATCTGGTGTTAATTTCTATAAAAATAAAGAATATTATAAATTTTTCATGCCATGGTGCTAAAGCATGGTGGTCTTTATTATGTAAATACATAAATCTGCATGTTACCCATGTCTCCGCAAAATAAATATTTTGAATGGGAATTTGAATTTAGCATACTCGTCAGCTGTTCATATTTGCTACCAATAAGCATATACTTTAAATATGAAAACTGACGTGGTTTTCACACATTTATAACACACGGGAATTACGCAAAAAAAATACTTGAGTGCAAAACGAGATGCAGCCGCGCGCGCGCACCTTTATAAAGACCGCCGAATGCGGTTGAAACTATAGTCGGAGTAACCGACCTAATCTTACGTGAATAATCCCCGTGTAATATAAATAAAAAGCATATACTTGTTGCAAAGGCGGCGGCAGCAAACTAGTAACAAAATAAGCATGCTTGTTTTAAAGACTGCATGCGGCTTGATTTTTGAATCACTTTTATGATTTCGCACGAAAATATCATTGGGAATGAATTATTTTTGAGCGTATTTGTAATGAATATGCTCATTATCATTACTAGTTATTTTTTACACTCATGCTACTAAGTAGAATTTGCTATATAGTAGCATGCTCTTGGGCAATAAATAAGCATGACTGTCAGTAGGTACCTTAAAGTCAAGGAATGTATGTTTATATGTACTTCAATGCATATGTGAAGGAAGAGTATGTAGAGTACACAAACAAAGTGGGCAGAATCAATCCATGTCGAGGCGAGGGCCGACGGCCACTAAGTGCCTTAATTCCCCTCGCCTGCCAAACAACCTTTTTTGCCCCAAGGATGTAAATTAGGTCTACATCTGCCTATATGGAACGCTCAACATTCTTGATATATTTGCCCGTTGTTGCTTGGAGCCTTTTTGTAATATACCTATGTTCCTAACTATGCAGAGACGGGGACTTTATACATATATGTATATATTTATTCAATGATAGGCCACCCGGACCCGGGTCCCGGGTCCGGTGGACCCGGGTATGTCCTAAAACTGCGACCAGAACCACCGGAGGATGGGCAGCAGCGTCCTAATAGTACACGGTGAACGTACTGCGATCCCCAAGCCGCCTGCCAAGCGTGGGGATTATGGCAACACCCCCTCTCTATGAGGGCGGCCTTGTCTAACAGTGGACGTTAATTGGCTGATGATGAGACCTATCTCATCATCAGCCAATTAACGTCCACTGTTGTTGTGGCCTACCACCAACCCTCCTGATGCTAAGCGATGATGTGGTCTACGATGAAACACGCTTGCCTAGAAGAAACTGATTTACTCGTGATTTGAAGACATTGTAACTATCGAGGAACACTCATTATTGCAGCGCATTCCACAGGCGAGGGCGCTAATAGTTCGAGGGACTAAATAAGTCTTTAACCCCGAGGTAAACACTGTGCTTTTCATTACGAGTACAAGGATACTAAAAATAAAAACATGAACTGATACTGCCAAATGCACGAGAAGTGCGGGACTATAATCGTCTGAGAAAAAAAAGTTGGAACATGGCTCAATTTCACAAATGTGAAATTAAAACTAGTTTTTTTAAATAATTTGAGTGTCTGTCAGTTGTCAACTGTCACTGTAAGTTGAAAGTGATTCTCCCTAGGACTGAAATGTGTTACTTTCAACCCGCTCCTCAGGCAAATTCAGACCTACTTTCCAAGTATGAGTACTGAAAAATCTATTGAATGGTGGAAATTGGCGATGAAACTTTGTGAAAATACTATGAAAATAAAAAAGTTTATAAAAAACGTGTTATATTTTTCTGAAAACGAATAAAATTACTGCTCATGTAAATAAAATAAAGACATACCCAAATTTACAAATTAGATTGCGATTGTTGTTATTCAATTAGCGTAGGAGTTTGAATTATGTGAATTAGCCTAGAGGCAATTCTTAGTTTTTGCCGATTTTTGCAGGGTAAAAACCTGTAGATTATCAGATTTCCTATGAATTTTTATATCACGCACGCAATACCTTACTTACCTAATAACAAAAATGGTTTGCCAAATTTATATTCAAAATAACTCACGCGATAGATTTTGACTTACATTGTATCATCGCGCATACAAATTGTGTCAGGATGAATACAATAAGTATAAGTACCTACTTAGTTTATGGCTTATTTACTTTGATTATATTAGATACTTGCTGTACCCGCGACTTCGTCCGCAATTTCCTCAGAAAAAAATGCCTATGTCCGCCCTCATGATACATACCATTGCCTCGCAAAATTTTATCGAGATCGGTTAAGCCGTTTAGCCGTGATTATGTTGCAAACAGACAGACAGACAGAATTACTTTCGCATTTATAATATTAGTGTGATGTATATACTCAAAGCTAAAATGTTATATAGATAGTTAAAATATTTGCTTAGCGGTTAGATCGCTCGGGACGTTCACACAGTTTTTTGTATACTCAAATCAAAACAATTTAATTTTTAGACACAAGTTCCACAATTTAAGTTGGTACAAATTAAAACTATCTAATGCCAAACAAGCTATCGGACCACGTGGTGGTAAGCGATCGCCCTCGCCAATGGGTACCTGTAACACCAGGGGCACTGATACATTGCCGACACTTAAAGACTCTATTGCCGCTAAATGCCGCTCATTCCTCAAATTGCGCATTTGGGATTGCGCAGGTTTGAATCCTAATCATCATCATATCATGTTCCCACTGCTGGGACACAGGCCTTCTTTCAAAAGAGAGAGAGAGAGAGAGAGAGAGAGAGGGTGGGCCCTAATCCACTATGCTGGCCCAGTACATGTTGGTGAATATCAAATGTCTTTTGAGGTTCTTGGACATACCAGTTTCATCACAATGTTTTCCTTCGCCGTTGTTGAGCGTTGCAATAGCATCAAAACTCGCAACGGCAATGATTTGAATCCTGCCTGTCATCGATTCTAAGTGCTATAACATGTTAATAGTAAATCCCACAGAAAAGAGAAGTAAATAGAACGGAAATGATTAGGAAAGTCTGTCGCCAGGTATTGTGACAGATATGTGATTGAACATTCTTATTTATGTCAATGCGTCGAACTCAGCGTCACAGTTGCTAACACAGTTGCTATGGGTTTATATGGGTGCAAGTGGCTACAACAAATTTCTTACTAAAATGCCTTGACAGCCGTTCTAATTCTAACATTTTTTTTTCTTTTCTGTGGTAAATCCTAAAGTCTGGAACAACACAACTATAAAAATTACTTTCGAATTAGTAAAAGGCGTCATCTGATAACCAGTTTTGGGGCCTGTAAAGGTTCTAGCTAAGTAGTTACTTGCAGGTAGCAAGAATTACATATGACATCACAAATGCTTAAATTGATTGCAAAGACAGCTCTAGAATTTGGAGGCAAACAAGAAAGTGACCGTAGCTTAGCATCTAGAGCTCAGGGTGTTTACCCGGATTTTGCGCGGGTTCGAAATTGTGCTGGTCGTCAAAATTCTCAATTGTCTAGGTATAAAATGTAAATAGTAAAATCCTAAAGTGTCAAGCAACATTTAAATACAATGAGTTGTTGAATTTACATTTCATTTAAATTGTTTGATATTGTATTTTTTTACGCGTTGATATCTTTTGTACATGCAACCTATCGTTTTAATTAGATTTTAATTTTCGAAACATACATTTTGCTAATGTCATTCTATAACATACCTAAGTACTTCTTTTAGCAACTTCCTAACTATTCTAAGCTCTTAAGAACTTATTTTTCCCGTATTTTAACCAACTCCAAGGAAAGAAGGTTTTCATTTAATAAAATTCAGTAAAATTGTGAGACTATTTATATTATTATTTTCACCCAATCCGATAAACCTCCAAAACAGTCCCATGGATAGCCGACCGGTGTGGCTCAGTAGTAGCACGTCTACTATTTCAGCCAAAGGTTCCGGATTCGAAGCCGTCATTTTATTTATAGGTATATATTATGATATTTAGCTAGGCAATAAGCTTTTCATTGGGATAATTTTTTGCTCATTGGGAGCTTATCACCGAGCCATCATGGAAAAGACCAAAGAAGACCTAGAAGAGTTCGCAATGGCCACCGACCCGTCGCCGGCCTAGATATCGCTGGAAAGATGCCGTAGAGTTGGACTTCCGAGATAATCCTTCCACCGAATGGCGAGAGACAGCGCGAGACTAGGACCGATGGCCTTCTCTTGTGTCAGAGGCCAAGACACACTTTGGGTCGCTACGCCAGCGGAGTTAGTAAGTAAAGTAAACATTTATTTCTGAGCTTGATCCTACGGCATTTCCGAGTAGCTTTAATATGGGATTCTTCAAAAAGGCTGTTAATAGAGTCTTTAAGGATCGGCAACGTATCTGTGGTGTTGCAGATATCCATAGGCGACGGTGATCGCTTATCATCAGGCGGCCCGTATGCTTGTTTGCCACATATGCCATTTAAAAAATAACGCTTTTACAGATACGTATATACCTACCTAGCTATAAATTATGTTTAAAATAAGTTACATTGACTTTGCAAAGGGCCCCAAACTCGGATAGGCTGGTCTCTTGGTCACTCGGAAAGGATTTTCCTATACTTGATTTAACGCACGTGCTTAAGAGTGTCGAAATAAATTAAAAGTAAGTACCTAAATTAAATTAAGTTAAGTAGATTCAATTGAAGTAGAATTGTGTTAAGCATAAAATAGAATATATTTTATGATACCTGAACTTATATACATACGATACGTCAACAACTAAAATTGTGTGGTTGCACAATTTTTTGTATAAAATTTATACATAACGACACTTACTATTGAAAGTTTGATATCTTCCTTATGTACGAGCAATAAATCATGGCAAGTCTAAACGTGTCACCGGCGAGACGTACGGCATACAGCGAGCATTTGGTACAAAGACCGCCAACAAAAGCGTACTCGGAGGCGATATTACAACCATTCACGGTTGACGGCTGAGGCAAATATTCGCGGCTCTGGTGACTGATTGAACGGTATCATTAAATGTGGTAACCGATAAATATAGTAGATTGTTTACCTAGGGAGAAAACAACTATTTTAAAGGCGAGAGTGTTTTTTTGAATCCAGAGCGGAGCGAAGGATTCTAGAGTAAAACCACGAGCTTAGCGAGGGATTCTTAAGTAGAATCCTGAGTGCAGCGAGGGATTCAAAGTTACTCAAGCTTAAAATAGATGTTTGTTCCTGAGGTGGACACTCTACTTTTTATCACCCTCTATGAGAAAATATGTGCAACTTATGAATAAGTATAGTACGTTTATTTATTTCATTCTCACTATTAGAAGACACTAATTTTTGTAAAACTAAGTAAACTTCGAATGTGATGTGATTGTGAGTGTGTTACGAACGAATGCGGAATGCATTTCCCGCGTTTTTTCACAAACTTTTTTTTTATTTGGCTCGCGCGGTTTGCCTTCTTTTAGCCGCGCATATATAGTTACATACAGCCTGTAACTTGTTCATATAATGTTTGTGATTGATCTCTTTGGTGATTGGAACTTTTACTAACAATTTCCACATTCTAAATTCAAATCACTTTTAGTCCTAGGGATTAAAGAGCTATTTTAGTCCCTGTTTACGAAGAATATACTAGCTCTGTTCGAATTGATTCAGGATATTTTTGCACACACAGTCATCTGACCCCAAACTAAGCAAAGCTTGTACTATGGCTGCCAGAGACTGATATACGTACATATATATTATACCACCCGAGTAAACTGGCCAATTGTATTACTGTTGTTTTAAACAAAGCGAATAAAGCACATAACTGAAAACGGTCTAAAAGAAATCTCGTCTCCAAGTATTAATTACAGTTAAAACGAAAACCAACTGAAATATCAATTTTATTTCATGATCGGCAATTTTTCAACACTGGAAAAATATTGAGAGCATTTTTACGGCTGGATAATTTAAAAAGGATAAAAGCTACGATTTCTGACTTAAAAGTAAAAAAAAAAAAATTTTAGGTAATTGTATTATTTAGCATTAATTAAGTGGTTTATTTAAGATTTGTAGACGGGATGATTGGAACTTTAACGGATTGGAAAACGAAGAAGGATGTACTGATTCAAGAGCGTGAACATGATACACTAGAAACAATAAAAATAAAATAAATTAGGCTACCTTATACGACATTACACTAATGGTTAAGGTGGTCTAAAGTCCAAAGTTCTCCGAGCTAATAGAGAACAATGCTTGGAGTTCATATATGGGACAGAATTCGGAGCGAGGTGATTCAACATAGAACCAAAGTTACCGATATAGCTCAAAGAATTAGCAAGCTGAAGTGACAGCGAAGAACCGATAACAGATGGGGTAGAGAAGTTCTAGAGTAGAGACCATGTTTAGACAAACAGTAAGGCACCCTGCGGCCAGGTGGAGTGACGACCTGCGTAAAACGACGCCGGCAGGTAAAAAATTAATGCAGAGAACTGCCGACCGAGCTCAGTGGTTTGTTAAGCCTATGTCCAGTAGTGGACAATAAAAGGCAGATATGATGATGATGACACGACATGATCATATCATGATAAATATTCTGAAGTGAAGTTCAAAATGTTTGTAACAATGATAAAAGTTTAACTACTGTATACTGCTACTACTACTGTATGGAACAGCTGATTCAGGGTTGGTAAAAAAAAAAAGAATATCGTCCAAACTTAATATTGCCAGTAAACCAAACAAACTTTTTTTCATTTTGTGCTTTAAAGACTCGCTGCAGTTTAATAGTTACTTTGCCCGTCCTTGGTACGCTAAGTGTAGGGTCAAGCTTTGTTCTCTGTTACTTAAAAACGCGCTTTTGCATTCTAGCGAAATGCAATCTCCAAAGATAGCTTCTATTTTATAAAAAATATCGTTTTCATATCATTGTATTGTGAATATAGTGGCTTAGCGTAGATTTCATGGGGCGGCGCTTTGGTAGGCCACCAAGCCACGTGCTACTTTTTTTCCAGTGCCGTTCCGATCATAAATCTAATTTAAATTGATCACAAATAACTCAAAATTTCTTCTATATAAATACTTATAATATGACCCATAATTTAATGTATGTAACTAAAAATCTTAAAGATTTGCGCTCGCTTCGCTCTCACATTTGCAATAGGTAGGTGCTATAGCTGGCTCTACCTCCAAATTTTAAATCACTCTCTCTCTCTCTATTTTCGAATAGAGAATAATATTGGATATGACCCTGGGTGACCGAAATCCACGCTACGCAACTGTTTTTAATGGCTCTAATAGCAGGTTAATTATTTATATTTTTAATCAAGTAAATAGAAACATTAAAAGCTATAGCACAAAAGGCTTGTTTACAAATAAAATTACGTCATTATACCTGTAGGTAATGTAATGGTTTGTTTGTCATTTAGATTGTTAGGGCAAGGTGAAAACAATTAGGCCTCGAGTGGATATAAAATCAATGGAAAATGTCGTAACATTTCATTCATAGCGGCTTTTGATTATGGGTTATTCAAAATTTTACCCAAAAGGTAATTTCGATTCTCCTGCCCTTGAAATAAAACACATCTATTTTTGTTGTCGCTTCTATTAGGTACATATCTAATATAAACGTCTCCAAAAGCTATCTCAGTAAAAGGCCAAGTCCCTGTAGATAAACGCTGGATGTCGGCAGCAGTATCATGATAAATGGACATCTACTTGGCTGGTTTTTTTTCCGTTTCAGACGACATTGCCTCATGGCTTACAGACGATCGTTATCTTGCTTCTTTTTCGATTCTCTCTCATTCACTTGGGAGATATTTAATCATGCTAAAGAAATAAAATTGAATTAAGACGGTGCAAGAAATTACACGATTTAAACGTAAATTAATTGGATCGACGTGGGGTCACAACTTGAAATACGAATCCACTGAATTAGTTTCAAAAAGTGCACAACATTGCATAGGTGCTGGTGAAATTCCAACAAAGTCACACCAAACGAGTTGCAGTGTCAATCTTTGGGTATTAAGTTTATTTAAAAAGCATTTAAAAAAAAATCACAATATTGCTCACTAGTGAGTGTCCAAAGAGTCACACTAAACTATTCAGCGTTAGTCTGAAACACCGTTACTCGTCGCAAACTATTGTTTCTTGAGCGTTCCCATTATGTCAAACCCAGTATAGTAGGGAAATAAGTGAACAAATTACTCAACAAATCACAATGGAGCTGTATTAATAACTTACAGTTGTACCTATCAATATGCGTTCAATAATATGAAAATGATAGGTAATCTTTTACTGATCTATACAACATCTACGCCTTCGTATAAGCGTTATTTTTCACAACAATCTTTTTAAATATATAAATGGCATTATAATAAACGATGATCACGTAGAAAACTTCAATATCTAGGACGGTATAAGCGTTATTAAGTGTACCTTGAGCTTTTAAGACGTGACTGGATTTCAAAACATTTAACGGATGCTGTCTACAAACGGTTAGAAAAATTTGCCTTAAACACTACAAATCGATTATAGTTAGGTATTTGGTATAGTTCACCTACTGGTGGCCCGCTTTGGCTTCACACGTGTTCCACAATAACTACCTTTGAATAACTTAATAGTAAAAACCACACGAAAATGTTTAGTATTAGTTACTTTATATTAACACAGACAGGCAAAAGGAATTGGACTTTTTTCATTTGTAATGTTTTATAGAGGTCGAATAAAACGTAAAAACTCTTACAGTTTAGAAGAAAATTAGAAGAAATGTATGCTATAAAAAACCCAATTTCCCAAACCGCGACTCTGCTTCCCTCGAACGAATGGTTTTTGTGTGGATCCGACCTTCCAATTAGGAGGCAGGCTGTATTGAAATCTTTTTTCTTCACTTATGTACGAGAGCGTAATTATTTGAAATGGCTAACTTCTTTTCACGGTGCGTACTTTATATCGCGAGCTTTATTTTGGCAGTTATCAAGGCATGAATTTATGGTTATGGTCGTACAGACAGAAAATAAATGTTAAATCAGAGTTTCGCGTGTAAGCGATGGTCATTATCGTGGAGAGCACGCGACATTCTTCCGAGAAGCCTTAACGAGGCGACATCCGCCGTGCGCCGTAAACGGTGCCTTCCGCGCTCTCTGGCGGCGGCGAGGCGGCCGCCGAGACAGAGTCCCGTTACATAACGCACCTGCAGCATTCCGCGAATATTCGCACTCGAACACACTTACTTACTGCATCGATTATGTCACCTCTCAGCTGACGGTAAATGCACGCGCGCGAGTTAGCGGGCTCGCTCCGGTTATCAGTCGATACGACGCGTGGTGGGTCGCGAGCGGTGCGGCGCGCCGGTGGGCCGTGGGGGATGGGGTTGGAGGCTGCGGACTCACCGTGCGGATGGTTACATAAGTCGCGAGGCGGAGGCGAGGACACGTGCAGCCCCTCCGGGGCTCTAGGCGCGACTGACGGCGGCTCGGGCGCCGCCCCGCACCCATTGAGCTCGCGGGGTGCCGCCTGCCTCCCAGACGCGATTAAACAGCCTTCACGTGTGCGACTCGCCTTAAACGCAAAGCTAATAAACCTCGTCTCTATACTCGATTTTAGAGATTACACGCGCTCGGATTACGTACAATTTGCTCATTCATTATCCCATCAGCTATATAAGGGAATCGTTATTTATTTATACCCAAACAGCCCAAATCAACTCGCGGAGAAAATATTTGCAGCTGTGTTACATGAACGACGAATAATTACGAAAAAAATACTATTTCCACAAAAATATAAGGAAATGCTTCAGGGATATTTTTTTACTAAAATCTTTTTTTTTTCAATTCTTTATTATATCATTTCCTACTCGTACTATTATGTCTTTTGTGGTAGCCCAAGAAATGTAAGCTTTCCTTGCGTTAACTTTCTCGTCAACGGTCCCACTCTGTAGTATGATAAAATAGAGCTCAAATGCATACCAATTAAAAAAATACAACACATTAGACCAACAAATATAAGGCAGGAGAAACTAGAAAATTAATATTGTTAAATAAAATATGCGTGGGCCAAGTCAAAACCAACCAATACGAGACATTGAAATAGTACCAATTCTTTGAATAGTATATAAGGTCGGGGAAAAAGTTTCTTCGTATTTTATAAACAAATTCAAGACATATTTTTTTCAAGTTTAATTACATTTAATTATAATATATATGTGCCATTTTGTTTGATAACTTGTTGCCATCTTGTAGATAGTGACATGATCCCGTTGCTGTAGAAATTTTGGGACTTCTGATCAAAAAAGTGCAACAAGTAGTTTTGACAGTCCTCTCTGGATGTTAATCTAACACTACCCAAAGAATTCTGAAGAGACCGAAACAGGTAGAAATCTGAGGGTGCAAGGTCAGGGCTATATGGTGGATGCATTAACACTTCCCAACCAAGCTCTCTCAATTGTTGCTGAGTGGCCAAAGATGTGTGTGGTCTGGCGTTATCATGATGAAAGACCACGCCCTTTCTGTTGATCAATTCTGGCCGTTTTTTCTCAATTTCTTGTTTAAGTCTCATCAGCTGTTGGCAGTAGAGATCCGAATCCATGGTTTTGCCCGGCGGTAAAAGCTCATAATGAACGATGCCCTTCCAATCCCACCATACACACAGCATCACCTTATTACGTGTTAATCCGGGTTTCGCTACAGTCTGTGGTGCTTCACTGCCCTTTGACCATGATCGTTTGCGCACATTCTTGTCGTAGGTGATCCATTTTTCATCACCAGTGATCAATCTTTTCAAAAACGGTTCGGTTTCGGTACGTTTTAACAGAGAATCGCAAATGAGCACACGATTCATTTGGTTTCTTTCAGTGAGCTCGTGTGGCACCCAAATATCGTATTTTTTTATACCCAGACTTTTTCAAATGGGTCAAAACTGTTTTGTGGTCGATCCCCAGTTCTTCAGCTACGTCGTAACTACTAATAAGCCGATCTTGCTCCACTTTTTCAGAAATGGCATCGACTTTATCCGTAACAAGGCAACCAGAGCGAGCTGCATCTTTGACATCAAAATTCCCGGACTGAAAACGCTTGAACCAACATTGTGCTACTCTTGATGACACTGCATTAGGTCCATAAACGTCACATATTTTATTCGCGGCTTGTGTCGCATTTTTCCCTTTTTTGTAATAAAACTTCAAAATATATCGAATTTCTTCGTTAGATTCGCTCATTTTATCGGACAAAAAAAGCAATTGAAAAATGGCGGGAAATTGCTTTTTACTTTTTGCATTCCTTTTTTAAAATGTCATATTTTTAATGATATCAAAACCAGCCAGATACAAACAGTACAACCGATGAGATTTTACTACAACTTTATACATACAAAATACGAAAAGACTTTTTCCCCGACCTATTATATTATTTAAATTTATGCGCTGTAAATAACAGATTCTTACCGAGGATCAAAAATCGTAGCGAGGGCCGTAATCCAACTAATTTTAAAATCAGTAGTCTTCCCCAAGCCATGTAGAGCTTTTTACGATACTTTTTTCATGATATTACGACATATTTTTAATTTTTTTATTAAAATTATATAACGCACAAATAGAACCTCTTCAGATGAAATATTCTAAAAAGGTTGGCATGGCGCGAGTTTCTAATAAATTTTCAGCTCTGCATTCTTTGTTTACTTGTACATTCGTCGTGACAAAACGTAATAATAACTGTTTCACGTGGCTATTGGCGCGCAAAAATAAATATATACAACCAAACAAGAAATAACTATGAGAATATAATCTATAGAACTGTATTTCAGATATTTTACCTTAAAAAGGCTAAGAACCTTCTTAGATTGAACTCTTTCATCTTGATTTCATCAATAGTATTTTATATCTTTGTGCTTCGACCAAAATAAAATGAATGGACGGGCCCAGTAGAAGCGCATTTTTGAAGATTACAAAATGAGCGCCAGCTCTCATTTCGTTTCAGTCGGTCTCTAGCCGTAGGAAGTGAAACACGAGTCTATTGTTACGCGATAACGAAACATCTGACAAAATTATGAATTCGTATGCTTTACCGAAGTGTAAATACACAAATAAAACCGATATCTATTTTTTGTAACAAATATACTGTACATTTTTATAATTAGGTGTTGAAGTATATGTCCGACGATTTTGACTCGTTTTTACTGATCAAGTTCAATGGTTAGGGCCCGTCCATTCATTTTATTTTGGTCGAAGTCTTTGTGTAGTAATATTTGCATAGTTCATGAATATCTGCGATCTAGCGTTTGTTGTCAATTTGTTGTAAGCATAGAATACCATGTATGTAATGTAATCGTTTTCGTTAGAACCCCATCTTTGTTTTTTTTGCGACAACATGTAAAAAAAACATGTCGTCTCATGGTATTACTTTCCTAAACTTTTGTATTTTATGGTGGATTATTATTTGATAAGCGTCATGGTGCTCAAGTGTTGGCCGTGGTATAACGCGTTGAAACATGTATTTTCGTGTTGTTTGCAAAGATCCATATAAGCCTCATGTAAAGTCTCTACCACATTACTAGTGCGTGTCTTTGACGTGACCAAGGACGTTGTAAGGCCTATGTTTTAAAACGTCCTTGACCGTGAATTACTTTCCTTGAATCTAACTGTGGCTAATTGTGTGACTTGTTTGACGACATTTCAATAAACTTAATAATATTTCAATACTTGGAACTGGCAAATGCACGAGAAGTGCAACGCCAAAATTCTTTTAAAGGAAATAATTATTCAAACCGAATTTATTTAGATGTCAAATCATGACTTATGAGGTTTTAATTTATTGAGTTGTTCTCTCTTTTTGAACATTTAATGAACCTATTTGCGAGCGGGTACGATACAAACAAGTACCTAATTACATATAGATCGTTGGGTACAAAATATATTTGGATAGAGCATGCTATATTCTATAAATCTACACTATATTATAAAGATTTGTAATTTTATAATTTTGGATGTTTGTAACGATTTTAACTCAAAAACTACTAGACTGATTTAAAAAAATATTTCACCATTATAATGCTACATTATCCTTAAGTAACAGACTATATTTGTTACTAGAACGTTAAAAAAATCCACCTGTGCGAAGCCGGGACGGGCGGCTAGGTAAGTATATAGGTACCTACGAAGTACAAATATCTACGTATTTGATACGTTGTTGTTTGACCCATAAAGTTGTAGGTCAGTTAGCTGCAGACAGCAAAATTACTACATCTTGCTACACCATTTTACTTTAGGTTAATAGGTAGACAGTTATCTTAGAAGATTTTTACATGTGTACTTACTTATAGTTCTAGACCGATGGTGGCTGAGCGGCAGCATGTGCGCTTTATAATTTGACGACACCTGGTTTGATCATCAGCTCTGCACCAATGACGTATTTAGTACTTAAATAAATCATGTGCAGTTTCGATGGCATCGCTCAAAAACGGTGAAGGAAAAAATCGTGAAGAAACCGGTATGTCCAAGATTCTCAAAAGTGCAAATACATCACATTCACCAACATGCACTGGCCAGCATGGTGGATTAGGACGGCCCACCCTCTCTCGTTCTCTCTCTCTCTCTCTGAGAGAAGGCCTGTGCCCCAGCAGTGGGAACATGATAGGCAGATAATGATGATGACTTATAGTAGTAGTAATTAAAGGAAAAAGCTTATTACAAGCTTTTATTTAACTTTACTTGTAAGTACGGGTCAAATCTTAAAACTGAATTTCAAAACAGTGGCCTTAGTACGGCACTGAGAAAAAGTTATCGTTACGTAAACTAAAGCAAAATATTTGAAAAAATCAGTTTCCTTTCACGTCCGCTAGAGGCGCTGTTCAATTTTTCATTTATTTTGCTATCGTTTACGTAACGATAACTTTTTCGCAAGTGCTCATACTAAGGCCACAGTTACTTCTAACCGATTGAGCTAAAACTTTGCATAGGTACACGTTTAGTTTGGATGACAATCCATAGTTAGCTAAATGACGTCATTCTGAATCCAATATGGCGGACTCCCAAAGATGGCGGACCAGTTATATTTATACACCCCCACGATACGGGTATCAAATGAAAAGGTTTGCCCCAAGATGGCGGATTTTTTTTTTCTTATCTACCACCATGATATGGGTATCAAATGAAAGGGCTTGCTGAGAATAATAAGAAAAGCTTTTTTATGTTAATAATTTTACCGACACTGTGTGTTATTTATTTATCAATTAAATATTAGGTAAATGTCGAGGCAAGGTGGTTGTTAAAGGAAAACTTTTCTTTAATAAAAAAAATTGTAGAGATCCAAGGTAAAACTGTGTACCTCTTATAGGAACATACGCACTACTTCGTCATACATATTTGGAGCAAAGCCAAAGACAGATCTCAGTCTACAGAATCGACAGCTGGTAGTAGGTAGACAAAAGGCCCCAGAGCATTAACTACAACCATACCAAACATTCAAAATAGTTACATATTTTATGATTATGTTTTTAAAATTATTTCGATAGTAGTGAGTGCCTACCAAACTTATAAAGATCCGAAAAAACAATTTTCTAGTTACCATTTAATTTTAGCACCATCTAGCGTCGAGTAGCAGAACTAAGAAAAATGTATGTGAAATATCAGGAATCAAATTTTAAGTTTTCATTATGATTTCGAGCCTTTTAGAATTATATTTAGTGATGGCAGTCAAAGTCTATTAGTGTTTATTTATTTATTAATTTTATGGTGTGCTTGTGGTTGAGTTGATCCATTTCAGTTGGTCAGAGTGAAATGACTGGGTTTTTTTATATATTTTTTTATTGCTATTTAGGCTTGCGCTTGGTCGCCGACTCGCCTGATGTTAAGCGATGATGCGGCCTATGATGGATCACGATTGCCTAGAAGAAACCGATTCACTATTGACTTGAAGACACTCATATTGTAGCTATCGGGGAACACCCATTCAGGGAATCAAAATCATCATGACCTAATTGATACTTTTACACACCATTCCTTCATTATAATAAATAAAGAATTGTTTTCTTGCTTATAACATCGTTTATTCAAGATAGAAGTAATTATAGAGGTACAAATTATAACCAAGATAGTTAAACTATCTGATAAAACATTACATAATGTATTTTGTTACCATAAAGCAAGATAAATAATACTTGATAATTAGACTATTCACAAATTTAAATAAAAAGCTTAACTTAGACCGTACTTAACTCCTAAATATACAAAACACAATAAATATACTACTTATAAAAATATAATGTACTCGTATTCATAGGTATAGAGGTAAAGAAATTTAAACTAGGTACATATTTTTTTACAAGAATTTCATGACATAAAATTTAATACATTGCGACCAACTTATTGATAGAATTTCAAGAGGGCGTTATCATCGCTATTTCGTAACAAAACTGTTAGCATCCCATGGATAATATTAGTTTCATCATTTGGCCAACTACATGAATAAGTTAGAAGCTCTGTAACTATGATCTCGATGAAAAGATTTTCGTGAAATGGTTAGCCCGCCCAATTCTAACCGCGGGCTCGAATATGCGCAGTTTGCAAAATCACGCGACCGCACACCGTATTTCGCGTCGATAGCATTTCAGCAATTTTTTGCCTGCTTTTTGTTCATTTTTAAATGAACAGAAAGTCCTTAGTTTTTTCTGTGTCTGTACACACACAGAACATTGCACACAATATGTGATGTGTGATTCGGAGAAACCACACACACAAACGAATGGAATTGAAACAAAATATCATCAAAACAGGTTATACTAGGTAGATACTTTACAAAATCTAGATTGTACGTATATACAAATCAATATGGAAATAGCTATGAGTAATGTTCTGTAGATAGTACATTATCTACTAATGTAAAACTACACAACTAAATTCCAATTTAAGCTATATAATGTAAAAAGTATTAAAAGAAAATTATTATTATTCTACCGTTAAATGTTGATAGTGAAAACAGCGTGAAAACTTTAATTGACATATGGTTAAAACAATGCCCAGGAAAAAATAATTGGCATTCAAATTGACATAAAATATATATTTTTACCATTGCCACCCGAAAATGTGGCATTTGATTCATAAATAACAAGGAATAAAACTCTCTTTTAGTCAACGAGTGAATATTAGTAGATATATTATGCAATTAGTGAATGAAGGACGGATTTAAAGCGAGGGCCATAGAAGATTCACGAGCAAGTGAAGGATTCTAACGACTGAATCACGACCGTAGGAAGTGATTCATGATGATTCAATCACGAGCGCGTTAGTCTTGAGCGACGCGATTAATTAATGGCGCTCGATATAAATCCGTTTTATTCAAGAGTTGCATAGTATAATTTACACCATGACTACGATTGAGGATTTTTCGATTTACGCGAAAATATACACTTAAGGAAAAAAAAGGAAGATTAAATTAATTAATACGCATTGGTGCTTTTTATTCACTGTTTTCAGTGCCAAGCTTTTAAGAGAGGGAATGGTATAAACACATTTTGAATTTGAAACAAGTACAAATTATGTACAAAAAATAAATAAAAAGTGCTGAACGTAGGTAAACGTACCTAATGACTGGACTAATGACTTTAGAATGGAGCCATTGAGCTATCCAATTTAAATTAAGAAAAAAATATCCTGCCTACTTTAGTTACTACTACTTTATTTTGTCATCGTCGTTGTTTTATGTCATCTGAAATACTATAATATAGAACGGCTGTCAACGCATTTTTGTAAGAAATTTGTTGTAGCCACTTGCACCCATATAAACCCATTGCAATTGTGTTAGCAACTGTGACACGGAATTCGACGCGTTGACATAAATAAGAATGTTCAATCACGTATCTGTCATAATATCTGGCGACAATTTCCTTCTCATTTCCGTTCTATTTACTTCTCATTTCTGTGGTAATTCCCATATAATAAAAATAAAAACTGTGAAAAGGAAACTGACGTGCAATTTCTGTAATTTCAATAATGAAATTTATTTTATAAAAATAATAATATTCCTGTTCTTATTTTTTAAATTCGTATTTAATTACCTACCTTTATTATTATAACATAAGTAATCTTACTTAAATAAAGTTCGCGTATAACAGGTAATATTTTTTGCTAAAAATTCGATTATTTCAATAGTTAATTTACCTATAATAAAATGCGAAATTAAATCTTTCTCCTCTCTCACTGTCTGTTATAATTTTATACAGTTCAATGACTGAATAGAACTTGACGAAAAAGAATAAACAACATGGGAACTAATGGATTATATCCCAGAAAATGCGGTAAAAATTTAAGAGAGTGAGGGGGGAAAAATCAACATTATGTTTGACCAGTCAGTAACAACCTTACAAAACGATTGACATTAATTTGATGGACATTAATATTAATAATATTATTTTAAAAACGTCTCTAAATTTACTTATATTCAAGAGCGATACTTCGCGACAGCAAAAAAGGTTTATATCATAGCGATAGATTTTCGAACGTTTCTATAAAAGTGTGTAAAAGAATAACAAAACCTATGTTATGTAACCTTATTTGTGCTGTGTGCTTTGTGCCATAGAAGAATTATAAAAAAAACATTGGATATGCTAACCATTTTAATTTTTGATGAAATTTCTACTGAACCAATCTGAAAGTATATCCTTTTAAGGTGAAACGTTTTACTTTGGCGGGAAAATCAAATTTCAAACAGTTTTTTTGTCCTTGTAGCTAGGCCGGGTAATTATTGTGAAATGACACAGTATTTGCGAAAATTGTTGGTTGTTCTATAGACTATCATGTACAGCTATTAATCAGTAACTCACCATATTACTTACATTTGGCAACAAACCGTTTGAAACAGCATAAATTTGTTTATTGACAAATGTATGTAATAATGTGCATTTGAGATAAATAACTTTACGCGAGTTTGTAAAGAATAATAATCAATTTTCGCAAACATCATTATCGTTTACAATAATTACTCGGCCTTGCTACCAGAACAAAATAACTGTTTGAAATTTGAATTTCCCGCCAAAGTGAAACGTTTCACCTTAATTAAAAAAAGAATTTTTATTTCTTTCGGTTCATAACATAATGACGGAGTTCTGAGGTAACAAACATTAAACAAAAATACTACCGAATTGGGAACCCCTCCTCCTTGTTTGAAGTCGGTTAAAAAATAAACAAGATATAGGTTGAAAAACTAAAATGTGACTTTGTCCGTATACGACATTTCCCACATTTGTTTAGTAAATTAGTATTAGCAAAAATTCACTTGTAGCTAATTCTATTTGCAACCAACTTCTTATAGAAAATTGGTCTTTAATAAATTTTTAAAGAAATTTGTACATACGTGCGGTATTTATTTTTGTTGCATGCAAAATGTAACCCGGACCATAATAACGATGAAATAACGACCTCAATCATCAAATTGACTGAGTAGTTTAGATGCTACGGTGAAACATACGTAAATACAAACATAATATATACTTATTTATACACATATATATTTAGACTGCTAAAAACATAATCCTTTCTTTTGGCTTTGCTTAGTCGGGTAAAAATATGATTATGACAAGAAACTGTCAATCATACAAGCGTAAAAAAATTATTTCACCCCTTTTTACTCAAGCGTTCCATAAGACTGTTATAATGTTATAAAGTACCTAGTCTGTCAACTTCTTGCTGATGAGAGACGTAGCTCGCGGAAACGAGCCAAACGCATATTAACTAAAACGGCTCCGTTAGTTTGAAGTTTTTGTAATGACTAAGAAAACGTGGTAAAACATAACACATCACCACCGCAACACCGCTCTATGGTTGATATTCCGAATACCCGTGCGAAACTCTTTGATTCCACTTTTATTATGCGAACTGCTAGTCGGGGAAAACCCATTCAGGCGCACTCCACAGTGCGCCTGAATGGGTTTTCCCCGGTAGTTACAATCTGGGTGTCTTCAAATCACGAGTGAATTGGTTTCTTCTAGGCAAGCGTGCTCCATCGTAGCCTATTATTAAATAATACCTAAAAAAACATGCGATACACGGTTACGCAGAAAGGGCGAATTAAGCCAAAAGGGTTTTATAATACCCATAATTATGAACAATTTTACTATGGGATCAACACTGAAACAGCGGAAATAATATCAGTTGTTCCATAATAGGAAACCGTCATTCACACTCGTCAAAATATATGGAAAGGCTGATATTTTTTCGCGATTGTAAGCTTAGTCTCATAGTGAAATTCGTTCGTAACGATGAGGATAACAGACTCCTTTAAGGCTTAGTACACCCTTCCCACGTAACCCTGTATTATTCCAATTCCGGCTACTTAATACTTAATTAGGGCCTTCTTTACTTGCGCACACAGCAAAACAAAGACAAGAGGGTTGTGTTTTTTGGCTTAGCTTTCTTCGGTGACGACGTCGGAACTCTTTGGTACCGCGACTGCATCGGAATGACCAGCTCTAGCACTGACGCGTCATCATCTTCATCAGAGGCTGTCAGTTCCACCTCGTAGAGTGGAGGAGAAGATCGATCGTTCTCAGAGATAGAGGACTCTCGAATGTTGCCGTTCTGTCGCCATTTGATCGGTATGTCTAGAGATTCTTGCTGTCCTTCGCCCATGTCTTTCTGTAATGCAGAATAGATTATTGGATTAATGGATATATTTCAAACAGTATGCATCGGAATTGAATGATTTCATTCCCTCTTGCCCATTTTTCTATCGGACGGCCAAGGCTGGCCCCTTTTCATTGTTCATATTCCGAAAACACATACGAAGTGCTTTGACTTCACTCTTAATGCTCACGCTAGACTGTGAACTGAGCTATTTAGATTGCATTTCAGAATTCATATACTACAGCTCTACCATGTATTTCTGAGCCAGTACCGTGAGCTCTTAAGCGCGATTCCATTTTGGTGACTGTGACAAATTACGTGAACGTGAACCTATTCGCTCGTACGTACGAACGTGATCCGTTCGCCGTTTTATTTTGTTTTAAATTAATAAATTCTAGTTTTTAATGACATAATACACAAATAATTGTTACGGACACCTTCTAGAGATATGTCGGGCTCGATTTTATTTATGTTATTACTAGGAAATGAAATTTAAATAATATTCCAGGTGCATTGTCTTCATCGTAACCAGCGTTCTGAAGTAGGTACGGACTGAATTAGTTTTTAAGTCGGCGAAGTCACAATCGATGTTTCTGTTAACACGTATCGATCTGATAATTTTAGGACTCACGTCGCCTTAAGCGTGTTTTAAACCGTAATATTAGAGTTCAAAACTCTAATACTTATTATGGTTTTAAAAACGCAGGTGTGAACGCATCAGTTCTATTTAGGCCTGATGCGGCTCGTTACTTACCATATCTACCTCGTTTGCCTGATCTCAATCAGAAATCAGCAGGAACTTATTTTTAATCGCCTCACTGACAAGTTCTCTTCGTTGAATTTTTTTTATTGCAGTCTATAAAGACGAGAACAGCAGATAAAAACTGCTGTTCTCATCATCTAAAACCAATTTTCAGTGATTGTGCCGTGCCTAATAAAGTTTACTCACCAATGGCTCAGCTTCTGGGTCCTTTTTATTTATCATGTTGTCTAAAAAATCTTCATCACTGCTCTCATCACTCTGCAACGAAAAATTAGCATTGTGTTAACTATTGCCCTTGCTATTGCGGTTTTGCCTGTGATCAATGATCTATAAGTTTAAGTTTAACGTATGTGGCACAAAGTACCATGTCAAAATTTACGATTGATTTAGGGTGAAAAGGCGAAGTAAGAAATAAACAGATTCTAAACTGCTGGAGATAGTTATAAGTTCGGTATGCCGTCTGAGTCGTACTCATGTTTTTTTTATATCGGTCTAGGATAACGTTTGACCGCAATCTCATCTTATGAAAAGCACTGGTGCTGTCGAAGAAGGAGCACGTTTTCCTAGTAATAACCTATGTATCCTAGAATTGAATACTCCAAGATTGTAATGCTGTAAGTCATGGGATTTCATAGTTATGCCGTTCTAATTAAGAAAGAGATGGCAAATAGCACTGTGCAAATTTAGTCTGCGGTCCAGGTACTACCGTGTCGACTTTACTCATAGAATTATAAAAAGAGAGGCTTTGCATGTTGCTGGTTAAAAAAATAAGTATATATTATATTTCAAGCTAAAACTGCGCGCACTTTCATACTAAGGTGTCAACCTCAGATCAGAGAAACAAGGGAGATATGGTGGCGTGGCGGATCCGAACGCATGAAGCCTAAATCAGGCTTGATGCCTATAGTCGAAGTCACCATGACCTTGCCGCCTTTTATTTGGCATTTAGACTATTGTAGACTATTAGTTAGTTCATTGTTGTCGTTGCAGGTCTCTTAGTGTGTGTGAAAAATGAGGCAGTGACTTACAGTTGCTTAATGCAAAAAAGTTTTTGCGAAGCGGTTAAGTGGCATAGTGAGAAAATGTAAAACACTACTAGTTGTTATACTAGTTTTATGAGTGTTTTTGTGTATTAACCAACTGCCAAAAAGGTTCTCAATTCGACTGTTTTTTAATGTTTGTTACCTCAGAACTTTTGATTGGGTGAACCGATTTTAATGTTTTTTTTTTTCTAAGCTGGTTCTTCCCGTGTGGTCCCATTTCAATGTTGTCCAGTTCTGTAATTATTATAAAGTCAGGTTTTTTTAATATTGATTATTATTGTTGTTATTTGTGTGAACCACAGAATAGAATTATTTTTTTTCTATGATGTGAACAATAAAGAGTTAATCAATCAAATGTATGAAACACGCGCAGAGACATTTGAACACGAAAGATACTAAGCCATATCTCCTTTGTCTGTTCTGAGGTGTAATCGGATCTAAGTAAAGGTCAGCAGTCTACAGGACACTGGATGACAAGTACTGACCTCAAGTGAAGGTCGGAAGGGAGTCGGCTCGTCGCTATCGAAGCCGCTGTCCCAGGGCTCAGAAGCCAAGGTCCTAAGGTACATTGCCACCGGCTGCGCCGCCTTCTGCGCTGCGGTCACTGCTGCACCTTCCTGGAAACCACCGGAATACACTGTTAAATCGCTGATACAATACAATATACAATAATTTATTCCTTTAAACATTATACGAATAGTTACATCTTATTTGGCTAATGTTTTTTTAATAATAAAATCCGAACTAGGCTCGAAGCCTGTGTAACAGCATGCAGCGCCCTTTCCCCAGGGATTGAGACTAAAAACGTTGGTCTAAAACATATTATCAATAGGTATCATTTAATTATATATTTGTATTTTTATATTTTATGCAAGAAAGCATATTAACTATATTTCTATTTTTAATTTAAGATCAGCTATAATTTTTATTTGGACGCAAATTGCCCAAAACAGATAGAGGAATTGCCCTGCAGTGGGACGATGCAGGCTAATATAATATAATAAATTTTTTTATTAGGCGAGTAAGTTACAAACTAACAAAGGCAGCAAAATGAAACGTATACTTTGAATAATTTTTTTATGTAAAATAAAGGTTGGCACAATTCGAACCTTCTACTTTGAAAAAAAATAAAAAAAGTATATTTTTATGCCATAGGTGGCAAACAAGCAAAATAGGGAGTATAGGGTTGAAAGTTTCTATGAAAATCTTCACGTACGAAGTCACGGGCAAAAGCACTAGTTATTATATAAAATGGACCCGGGCATATCCTAAAACTGCGACCAGAACCACCGGAGGATGGGCAGCAGCGTCCTAATAGTACACGGTGAACGTACTGCGATCCCCAAGCCGCCTGCCAAGCGTGGGGATTATGGCAACACCCCTCTCTATGAGGGAGGCCTTGTCCAACAGTGGAAGTTAATTGGCTGATGATGTGATTATATAAAATGGGCAAATTCGGTTACTTGGATGATGATCATATTGTTATCCAAATAAATAAAACAATTATTTTGATTTAAATAGTCAAATTACAGAACCGATTTTGATGAATATTTTATGGAACCAATCTGAAAGTATATTCTATGAAATAAAAAAAAGAATTTTCCAAATCGGTTCATAAATGACGGAGTTCTGAAGAATCAAACATAAAAAAAATACTACCGAATTGAGAATCCCCTGATTTTTTTGGAATCGGTAAAAAAATTAAAGTGTGCTGAGATGGTTGTACTATTTGTTTAAAAGACAGGCAAACTGTGAAAAGTAACTTTAATTTTAAGTAACTTTTTAACTTTCGCGATTTGAACACGCTTTTATTGCCTATCAGACCATGGTCGCCGTGGTTTACCTTACCAAAAATAATGCGCAATATATTATAATTATGGGCAATACAAAAATGCCTAAGAAAGTTGGAAAAGAGGACATAGACCGCTGTCAAACCCACAAAGAGAACCCTTCCGGCTAATTTGCACTCCACCTACGCACTCGTTCTAATTTCCTCATAGTCCAACAGTTGGGACAAATAAGTGCTAAAATTTGTTTTTATTATTCGGGTATTATAATCATCCTCTCTTTCTATCTCTTTCTGAGATGTCATAACATTAATGACAGGTACTTAAACCATTCTTAATACACAGTACGTACGTATACTCTGATACGTAAGTAGGTAGGTGTAGATAACCCTTAGAAAAGTCAGTAAATAAATTATTTAATGTATAAGTTGCAGAAATCGTGGAATATGAGGCAACCTTCATAAAAAAGAAGGTATATAAATCCTGTAAGTATGTAAAATAATACGTATAAACCTTACACTTAACATTTCATTTACTATAGAATTTGTAAAAATGTACCTAACTAATCTGCATTTAAGATCCTGTAGGTAGAGCAAGGACACTAATAATGTCATGCCTGAGACTAAATCTCACTACACCAAGAAAAGCTGAAGCAAAGATAACGTGAATTGCCGAAATCTTATATATCGTAGGCGTATTTTCACATTACAACTAACAAATGTATAAAATACTGTCAATACTAAAACTGTGATGTGAAACATGTTGGACATTTTGGTCCTTAAAGTGATGTGTATAAACTTGACATAGTTAGAAAATAACTAAATTAAGAAGCGTAAGCTTGAAATTGATACATACCTACTAGATACTGTAGGGAATCAACAAATATGTGGTTTATTTAGGATTTATAATCACAAATTAAAGCTCACAAAGCACGTACGCACAGTGTTTCCCTGGGCTGAAGAACTGACGAGCCCCGCACTCTACCCTCCCCCGTTGTCATGGCAACAGGAACCTGCGCGCGCACGCCCACCCCGCACTTTTCGAATGTCAGCTTTATTTACAACACTGTCAAAAGTTTTTCAAAGAAATTTTTGTTGAAAATCATTTTTCGGACCATTTTGTTAAAGTCGTTTAGATAATGAAAATATATTTGTAGAAGTATGCCTCCAAAGAAGGTAAGCATTTAAAATGTATTTACATCTTACAAAAGTTTACTTTTCGGCGGATTTTACCTAACGCCATTATCACGTCACCAATTGACATGGTCCAATGAATCGGAAAATTGTTAGAGAATTCTTTTTCAGCTGACTGGATTCCAAAACAACACAAGCATTTACATATTCAAATATTCATAAGTTATTAAACAATGTTACGTAATTTCAAGTCTATCCACTCGGAGACATCGATCAAACATGCTATCAGTGTAAACAAAGTCGCTAGGTACATCTTAGGTAAATCTGGTCACATCCTATCAAACGTGAAATTACTTATACTGTACCTTACTGAGCAGATGTTTTGATTGTTAATTGTATTAAAAGCTTCTCAACAAAAAAGATCGGACGTTAGAACGTGCCTTTCATAAGTTGAATCTGTTTCGGGGGTAAGTGCTAACTTTAGTGACATACGCAAAAGAAACAGGAAACAACTCTTTCTGAATACCATCGATTAGAAAGATCAAGTGTATTAAAGAACCTTACTACTACTTTGATTAGTTACCGAGTTAAATTAATAGCACTTTTTGTCAGCCACAAATATGGTCTGCCATTAGGATACTCAAACAATACTATAGTTTTCCATACTTGGATCTCTCATAATTACTTATCAAATTATTTTAACCGGCTCTATCTTTTCTTTTCTCTCTTATATTTAACAATTTTTATTTTAAAACCATTTTTACACAAAAATATTAAACATCATACATTACTAATATACTTTTACCACTTAATCTAGATATCTAGCCCGCAAATGAGTAAGCCTAGATTGCCAGACATATGGCGCAAAAAATCCCAGGAGAAGAGTATAGGGGTACTTCTGAAGCGGCTACGCGTGAGTACGGTATGACGCACGGTCTACCAGACCCACGACGCACGGTCTACTAGACCTATGCACGGACTTTAAGACCTGCTTAACGTGCGACGCATTGTACATACGTCCTTGCTGATCTGTGTTTGTGAGCGTCTTAGCCAATGTTGGCTGCCGTTTGTGTTCGTCTAACCTCTGTCCAAATGTTGGTTATTGGCTCCAATGGTACGAACTGTCTTAAAAATTAGTCTGTTGAACTTTTAAAGCCGATACTTTTTCCTGACTATAATCTCTCTATAGCAAGTTTCTTGCTAGACATGCCTTAGTTTTAATTTTAGGAGCCAATAACCCTCAGTTAGCATATCTGTACATATTGTGTGTGTCCAATCACCAAATCACTTGTACAGATGTGAGCACAGCTCAAATATTATGTGTGTCAATACGTGTATATGTTTCAAAAGTGTACGTCAATGCACGCCCTGTGACCCTGTGGTAATGTGGAGTCCCCATTGCGTTAGAACCCAGGCTTCACTATCATGCTGCCTGTCACGTGATTTTATTGATAGTTAACCCTATTTATTAGCTACCTAAGTTCGTTTATTTAAAGTGCGTGTAACCAAACTACACCATGAGTATTTTACAAGTATGCAGCAGTAAGCATTAACAATTTCTATCAAATAGACAAGTCACCGACATCGTTTAAACCAGTTTAAAACTATGTTGATGACATATGAGATTTTAGGTAAAGTCACAGAATACATATAAGTACAAGGTAAAGCGTAGGCACAGAATTCATATAAGTACAGCTTAAGGTAAGTCTGTATGGACAGCGCAAGACGGTGGTCCTGCGCTAGAAGAAAGATACCGGCCGATGGAACG
This sequence comes from Agriopis leucophaearia, assembly GCA_949125355.1. Classification (NCBI taxonomy): domain Eukaryota; kingdom Metazoa; phylum Arthropoda; class Insecta; order Lepidoptera; family Geometridae; genus Agriopis; species Agriopis leucophaearia. The sequence goes on from OX421278.1 coordinate 10,199,727, forward strand.
CCGCCACCGTAAAAAATGTGATCTCCATTGAACAAATAATTATCAACTAACAAAACCTAGCTAATTTTAAACTTCAAATTAGCAAGATTTTATTATTTTAAACACGCAATTTCGTTTACTTAGATATTTAAAACCTCTATCGGTTGGAAGTTGGACTGATTTACGTTGATTTTGTTATAGGTAGGTACAACTTCATCAATTTATTTTAAAAATGAAAAAAGAGCATAAATTAAAAAACATACTCAGGCTACATACAGCGCCCTAATTAACAACCTACATTATGTCGCGTGTGAATGACCATTTTCTATGGAACTGTTGATATTTTTTTCGTGACTTCAGTGTTGGTCCCATGGTAAAAGTTGGTCATAAGGATGGGTATTACGGACGCCTTTCGGCTTAGTTCACCCTTTCCGAGTAATCTAGTAGACAATAAAGATTAATGTTTTTATTTATCAATCATGTCAAATTTCCCTAACCTCTTTGAAGATGCGATTATTTTGAAGTTGTGATTAATTTTTCTAAATCATAAAAACAAATATCCTGTCACATGAATACCATTAGGTTATCGACCTTTTCTTGATCTTTTCTTATTTCATGAACAATAAACTCAAGAGCAAAAAAACGCTAAATTTGTAAAATACTAGATGTAACGTGAATAGATACTATTTCAGAATTACTAACTGAAATATAAATAAACGAACCCTAGAAACTAACTGACTTGTGATTAATATGATTTTTTCAAAATTTTAATATCTATTTGTCGTGAATAAAGCAAATTAAAACAGTCCTTACCTAACGTCTTTAAGAAACGCGATCGCGAAACTCCAGGACCATATCTTGGCTATCAAAGTCCTATCACATCGAAGTTCAAACACATAATGGTACCCGCAAACGGGGATTAGGATACGGAAATCGGCTATTAAACTGTTTATTATCACGATAAATAACGTTATCAACTTCGCTATATAAATGTCCTATCGATCGACCACCGATTTCAATAACTATCACGCAACTTTGACGCAAGAGATACAAAGCATAAAAAGTTTATGTTTTTTGATGTTTCCCATTTTTTATGTTTTGAAACCTTTATAAATAGGTATGTATACGGGTTGTAACAGAAAGGTGCAGTAGAACTAGGTGTTGATCTACCCATCAAAGTGAACAACTTGTAGAAAACAAGTTTGTCAAATAGAGCGGGCACGAAAAATCGACACCGCTTTATGGTTGACATTCCGAAAACCGCTTTCCGAAGCGCTTTGATTCCACTTTTATTGTGCTAACTGCTAGTATGTGGAATGCGCTGCCTGAATGGGTGTTCCCTGATAGTTACAATCTGGGTGTTTTCAAGTCAAAAGTGAATCGGTTTCTTCTAGGCAAGCGTGATCCATCGTAGGTCGCATCATCGCTTAACATCAGGCGAGTTAGCGGCCAAGCGCAAGCCTATTTTCCAATAAAAAAAAGAGTAGGCCTGTGTCTCAACAGTGAGAATATGATAAGCTGATAAGGATGAGTAGAGAGGATACTCGTGTAATTAAAAATTGAGAAAAAATATTGAGCCCTCCCACACAATTATTGATCAAGTTCATTTTGTATTAAGACACTTTCTTTTAATTTCAGGACTCTTTGACGATTTGTTCAACAGCCCATTTCTGTTACACATTATTTATTATTTATTTATTATTTTAATACTTTATTGCACACTTACAAACTAAGTACAATGCACAAATGGAGGACTTAATGCTAAACATTTTCTACCAGTCATCCACCGGGTTGAACAAATGGTATGTAGGCGTGCATGAAAAAAAATTATAATTTAAGAAACAAAAAACTGGTTAACTAAAGAATAAAAATAAAAAAAGAACAAAACTTTTACAAGAAATAGATACTTAACCAGATACATCCAAAAATAAATCCAACTTAAATAAAAGCTATATCTATACACAATTATATAAATAAATGCTATTTTACTACATAATTATTATACAAACTTAAATTATACCAATATCAATACATAACTATATAAGTATATGACTTTACTACATACTATTACACAAATTATAATATTAATATTATACATATAAGAATTACACACATTGTATAGAACAAAGCATTTACACTTTTGTACAGAAACTAAAAACTAAAATTGTGACAGAACGAAGTATAGTGCCCTACGAGTACATTTTCGATCTCTACAATATCTCAAAAATTATTGATCAATACTCGATCTAGGTACATAAATACATCTTCATTTACTCATCTAAGGTCGTTGCGCAGGTTTGAATGGTTCGACTTTTTAAATTGTTTACAACGTTTCAACATCTAAAGGCTGATGTCTAGAAGAGATCACGTCAGTGATAAGACCGCCTTTTGTTTCTATCTCTATGTGTACTCTTATAGTAATATCCTTTCACTGGTGTCATTATAGTGTTATTGTATTGCATTAATTTTGCTTAGTTTGATAAAAGATTGAAAAGGCAGGAATTGCAGTAGGTGGATAATATCACAAAATAAATAGGAACAGAAGGCCGGCTTTTGCTAATATTGATTTTAATAAGCTACGCGCAACCGTAGCCCTAGCGAGCATAGCAACTATAATGTTCTGTGAAATGTTTAGATTTGTTAGTTACCATTCAATTTATTAGGTATATGTTACTTTAAAACACATTTATTCCTCATAAAAAGGGTAACCAAATAAAAGTCTATAAATTGGTTACCGAAAAGTACTTCTGCCTTTAAAAAAGTACTTGAGTATATTAACTCTCATTTTAATTATTTTTTAAATCAATATGATATGACGAAACTATGATGATTGTCACATGAAATGATAATTACGTGTATTACCAAATCGCGGGTACTTACGACTGGCGTTGGACAGACTTGATCCAAGATCGCTGTACGTACGCATGTAGCCGGCCTTCTGTACCTATTTATTTTGTGGTAATATATATTAGGGAAGCTGGAGCGTGTATCTAGTACAATGGTTATTATGTTGTTCCACACAACGTAGTAAATACGCAAAGTACGTATTTCACGCGCAATAAAGTTCAAAAATAGATTCACCTGCCCTTCACGCTCTCTTCATGAAAACAAGTGCGCACTATAGTGTGAATTGTATTATATTCAGTTCTAAAACAAAGAAATGTAGGTTTTGGTCACAGACATAACAGACTGAACATGTTTTTTACAACTACATTCGCAAAAACAGTTATGTTTGCATCTCTCTCGATTACACAAAAATCATAATATTCGTATCTCTTTTTGTCGGAACGTCAACATAATAGAAAAAAATGAGCATGTGGTACGGTGTTCCAAGTTGCCATTTTGCTAAGCTGTCAGGAGGCAGACAGCGAAAACCACGGCTTGCAATAATTACCTAAAATAAAAGTTATTTTTACATATTATGTTTAAAAGATACGAAAATACTATGGTGAAGTGCAGTGTCCTCATGTGTTTTAATTCATCTCATAAGATGCCACCCGGTATAACGTTTCACACGTAAGTTTCGTGTGTCATAATAGAGCTTATTTTGAATTGCAAATTTTCCTTGTTATTTTTCATAAACTTTACAATTTGAAGGCTTGGGAAGGTTGTGTTTCTTCCAATTTCATAAATGTACAAGTTTGGTGGGTGTAATAAAAGTTGATAAGTAGTTTTCATTAAAAAAATATTGTTTCGATCATTGTTTGGCGTTTGAGGTACTTAGACATTGTCCAGGGAACGTATTCAGTAGTATAATAATTAAAATAGATGATTCAGCTCGATGTGATTATGATGACATGAACCTTTTTCATTCATAACTAGCTACTTTTCTTAAGTAATGTAACTAAAGTAACTACCTATTGTGGTTCATGTCATATACACCTAGTGATCTAGATGATGTAATTAAAAGGTTATTTAGACATATTTCAAGTAACAAACATTTTTATTACATTTAAGATTTCCCAAGGATGAAATGTTGAGAAAAGCATGGGTGAAGAATTTGAACCGAGAAAATTGGCAGCCCAGTACAGCAAGTTTGTTGTGCTCAAAGCATTTTGAGGCACATTTGCTCGACCGGACTGGTTTCCGAACAATCCTTAGAGAGTTTGAGGTGTAATGCTTATTGGAACAACAGTTTTCAATGAACAGTCGCTATCACTATCATGAATCTCAAGTTGTACTAACTACATTATGATAACTTGCATGTAATAATTTTCAGAGCGATAACATACCAAGTGAAAAGAAAGCCACAAAAAGAGGTGTTACTGGCAAAAGTGTTCTGCGGGAGCTGCAGAATACCTCATTTCCATCAAATTCAGATCCTGCAACCACATGACACATTTGGTAAATTGTTTTATACAAAAATAAATGATTTGACTTGGTCTGGTGTGTTTGAATATTAATACCCAATGGGAACATCCATAAATTCCATCACATAAAGAGGAGGGGAGGAGGGGTCGACGAAGTGTGACTGACAAGGGCAGGGAGGGGTCGTAAATTTTGTGACGTTACATTTCAGATACAATCTAATAGTATCTGTTAGCACTATTATAAAAGAGTGTCCTTGAGTCCGGCCCGCGTTTTGCAAATGTTTGCGTGTAATGTTTATGTAGTGTTTTTTGCATCAATATTTTTGTGGCTTGTTGGTTCTGCTTGGTATTATATGTCTGTGGTTTTGGTGCTCGTGGTGGTATATACCTGTGATAAACATAAGCATGTGTTTTCGCAGCTAATACATTACGATAACTTCCCCGATATTTACAATCTAAGTGTCTTCAAATCACGAGTAGACCGCATCATCGCTTAACATTAGGCGAGTTGGTGGTCAAGCGCTAGCCTATTACTACATATATAAAAAATTGAGAAAAATATGCCAAATGACGAAGTCTTTCAATAGATTTCTGACACTAGAACATAATAAACCAAAATTACTATTAAATTGAAAAACATGTGCTTACCGGTTTCGTATCCATATTTGATGAAACACCTTGAAACATCTCATGACGCGGCGTTAAATCACATTGTATACCACGGAACGAATATGTGTGGACTTCTACGCTGAGCTCGTGAAGTAAAATATTTTTAGAAGATTATGATGCAAACCCACTAGGTAAAGTACTGCGCAAACGTTTGCTGCCAACCCGGGTCAAATGGCAAATAGTTGTGTGATTACAAAGACGCACGGTTAATGTATACCGACAGAGTCGGCGGCAGAGAAAGGGCGCCTTTACGAACCGAGAGACTAAATCACTAGCTATTAGACATACACAACTATCTTTTGCTACTTCCACAAACAAACTAGCATGAAGTTAATGTTCTTCAATTCGGATACGGCCTTGTACCGTTTTAAATTATGGCAACTAGCCATAATGCCAGGTGATTCTGATTCGGTATGTATATCCATTTTTAGACAGTACTTACCGTCTGAAAAACAGATGGCTTTAACAGAAATATCTTCTATAAATTAACCTTTTGGAGCTGCAAAACTGACAATGAAGCGTCAGTGGCAGTAAGGTTTGACAGCACCTTGTTATAAAATATATTAGGATATCGGACAGGCGATAGATTATTTTAAAATAACAGGCTTAAGTGAAAAATATAATTAAATGTAATACGCATATAGAAGAAATTCTTTAAATCGACTTGTAAAGTTTTGAGATATATGGGTGACTAAAGTTTTTGGTCGGATTAGGAAGAGATGGCTGTCTCTTTCCCGCAAAATGAGTCAATATGGAGTTTGTATGGCGTACTTACAAGTGAAGTCATTTATAAATATTGGGCACTCTTTGTCTAGCAAGACATTAAAATGCTTAAATCTTCCTTTAATTTGAACATATTATATGATTATGTTTTCAGTGATAGGCTCTATTTACGGTAAAGTAAAAATAGTTAGCCTGTTATGTATTATGTATATGTCTTGATAATGTTAGGTTTTCCATAAATGGCAGTCCTAAAGCCACCTCTGCCTCCGTATATTCGGCGTTCTTTTGTCGCACTTGCTCAAAGTGTTTTGTGATTGGTTTGTAGAGGCCTCTTGCTATCTCACACAGCCGCTCCCTCTAAATCGTTTATTGACTTTCATGTGATCCCTTAATCACATAAACCTGAGTCAACGCTTCACCGGCTTTCATGATAACTCTTTCTTATTATAGTTGTTTCTTCTCCTCTGTCAACACAATTTAACTGTAGACTTGGAAAGTTTGCTCACGTAATGAGGTAAGAAACGTTAAATTATTCATTTATACGAAAACCTTGCTTCTCTTTACTGTTGGGTGGACGGATTCTGTGATTGCTTCAACCTGAAAGTAAACTATGACATCCTATAGTTTCGCTGGCATATTGCTGAGCACTGTGATGATTCCGATCGGTTAATGTCTGGACAATATGTAACCGTCTATGCATATTTAAGAGTCAATGGCAAGAAGTCAAGTCATTGTCTATAGAGCATCAACAGTCTATGGGTAGATAAACAGATAAACAATTTTATTGATAATAGTGTGCATAATTATAAGTCAGTATAAAGAATTAGTCCAACTGTTTTGTATAATAAGCCAAGTACTTAACTAGTTTAAGTTTTTAGTGTTAGCTTGTATTATGTTTAATTAATAAAGCCAAACTTGCCAGTAAAAAAATGTCAAGATGTTGAGACACTGGCAGATGATGATATATGATTAAGTATATTTATTCATAACTAGCGACTCGCCCCGGCTTTGCACGGGTGTAAATATTACATATAAACCTTCCGTGAAAAATTATCTAACTGATGGTAAAAACCGCATCAAAATCCATTGCGTGGTTTAGGAGGAGTTAGCGGATATAGAGACAGACATATGGACGCGGAAAGCGACTTGATTTTAAACTATGTAGAGATTACAAAAATCATATATCACTAGTTATCCAATTCGCTGTATATCACATTGGTTACATTCAAATAGTGAATAGAATAAGTCAATAAAATTATCAATTACATTAAATTTGATCTTAAACTCAAGTTCTATAAAATATAATTACGTCGTTTGTCTATACTAATATTATAAAGAGGAAAGATTTAATTGTTTGTTTGTTTGCATTGAATAGGCTTCGAAACTACTGAACCGATTACACCCGTGTGAAGTCGGGACGGTCGGCTAGTGAAAAATAAATAGATAATAAAATATTATATTAAAATAAGTAAAAATTAAACAAGTAGGTATTCAACCTTTGGAACAAACCCCTGCACGGTATATGGTGTCATGTTAGTTAAAAATAACTTCAAATTAATTTGTTTTTGAAAATAGTTACAGACTTCGCTTCGCGTATGAACATTTAGGGCTTCAGTTCCTTAAATCCTTTCCCTCTCAACATGAAAGCAAATTTCATGCAAAGTTTGATAAAAATTTTGAAGAACAAATAGTTCATCGTTTATTATTTTGTATGGTTTGAATGTTCCCCCAACGTATTGGCTCCCTCCAGCGGGTCCCGTGACAAGTAGCTCTGCTATTGTCGCTTAAGTTCGTGATAACGAAGCTCTGTGCTACCTTATGCCAGACACGGATACTAATTAGAATTTGGTGACACGCCCCGCCGTAGGAAGTAATTTTATAACTTTGTACTGATCGCAACACAAGAATATTTCTCATTAAACTATATAATGTCAAAAACATGAGATTGGTTTGACTTTATTGTATGAAAAAAGTATTTACATACTTACTCACATAGGCAATTTTTATTATTTCATAATAAATAATTTTAATCAAAATCTTATAGAGTCAAATCTTGCAAGCTGACGTATCACTAGTTCCTATTAACAATTTTGCTGAAATTTTGCATAATCCTAGCTTTCGTGACGATACAATATTATGCAATACCCAATATTGTAATATTATCAAAATGGCCACCTGAATAAATATATATAAATTACAATTATCATTTCAATAAAAGCTTGTTTCTTATAAAGTTGACTAGTTATATGGAAAAAACAATATTTAATGACCATTGAGTACGCAGAAGACAAAAACTTTTCTTTTCTTCATACCATTGCTGTTTAGTATTGACAGTTAAAATCCTCACTTCGTTTAAAGCTATTAAATTTTTACGGCCTGATAATTCTTAAAACAAGGAAGGGGTGGAAGACCATAACCATATTGTTAAGCAGATAAATGAAACTGAAACGTTTAAATCATTATAGCCGTAATAAATCTCTCTAACTGCCAGATTTTATACAGCCGCGATAAACCTGCATTCGCTGTAACGATGTTATGAACGGGGAAATATTATTTTCGTTACCGTCTGAACTTTACTTCGTTAATTCAGATACTGGCTACGTAACTACTGCGGCTAATGCACTGCAGTTTTACACCTCGATTAATTTATTCAGTCTACAAGTCGTGCTGGAGTCGGGCTGTCTTTTTTAAACAGAAAATATTACTGGAGTACGCTAATTAGATGTGGGGTTATCCATAGTATTTTAATTTACTAAAATGTCAATTAAAACATCTTCAGAATCAGATTGTGATTCAGCTATTGATGATGATTCTGACGTAAGTACAATAAACGCTTCTATTAACGTGATTCTATTAACGGGGGTTAATTCAAATGAAATACATAAACAAAGATACAAGCCAGCATGTTTGGGACACGCAATGGTCTAATCCTTTGTTTACGCTTGCTTTGCTTAGCTAAAGTGCCTAAAATTATTTATAGTCAAGTTACATGATCATGCCCAATAAAGAGCCATCAAACAATATGCAAATATCTCTAGAATATTTACTCGTAAATCCTTTCGGCGGTTTCCAAGCATTTAGAGACTAAGCAGTGTTTCATTTGCTGTCAGCCGGTGCTTGCGTGCTATCGTATTTCTTTATTTCTGAAGGAACATCTATTTATTTGGACAAAATGTTGAAGGCTATGGTTAAACGTGCTCTGAATATAGATGAAAGTAAAGCAAAAGAGAAAGTGCTTATTACCAAAGCTCTGCAGTGCTTGGATGTAGGTAGCGTGTGTTAGTACGGTATGTTTGTCATAATTGGTTAGTGATTTCTGGTACGTTGTCCAGCAGAAGGAAGCAGCGAGCAAGTCGAAGCTAGTAGAAGATGAAGGATTGGATTGGTTGAAGCCAAGGACACTAATCAAGCCAGAAGACCAAGAAGATGTACCGGAAGCCGTAAGTTATAAGCTTACTTCAGATATAGCATATAGTGAGACTAATATCTAGATAGACGATCAAATTATTAGTGTATGCTTTACTTTACAACACATAATACTTTCAAATGCTTACTATTTACATGGATTAACGTACTATAATTTGTCGATGCTATTTAGAACATACAGTGAGCTTTATTTATCTAGATAACGAAAATATTTGTGTTTGCTTTGCTTTAGAACACATAATTATTTATGGAAAGTATATACTTTCCAATGCTTACCATTTAGAGCGTACAGTTAGCTCTATATCTAGATGACTAAATTATTTGTGTATCCTTTGCTTTACAATGAATTACAAAACAATTAATGATGAACAATTGCTTTGGATTGATTTTCTATGTTGCTCTGATTTGTAAAAAATTATAGCACTTTGTTGTCCGAGAAATTATTGAAAATAATATGGGCTATCGTTTTTAGACGCACGCAAAAATAAGACAATACAAAATTATTTTGTAGCAAAGGCTACGAAATAATTGATCTATATGCATGGGCATAGCATTCACTGCTAGTTCCATCCTTTGGGTTGTTAGGTGATTTTTTCTCTTATAGGATCTTGATGAAGAGGTAGGAAGGTTGCTGACCACCCACAACCCTCGTTGGGTAGCTGACGAGGTCGCCTACCACTACGGACAAGGGAAGTTTGTTGTGAAGCCCAGGCCTACGTATGGGAAGGCGTACCCTCTTTATATCTACCAGGGAACGGCAATTAGGAAGGACTCGGATGAAGCCAAAGCTCAGATTGCTGCTGGATATGGTAAGTGATACTGCTACGATACTATACTCCGTCCATTTTTTTTTAGCAAAGCTCTGTATTAGTAATCGTCAAAATAACTGGCAGAAAATATTTTAGTATCCTATTTCAGTAAAGTGTTTCGGCTACCATTTTTTTACCCAGAATTCGGTTCAGTGGTTTTCATCCAGCTTTTTACAATCAGACTGACCGCATGCCTGTTGGGCGCTCTTTTTAATCGACTTTAAAAGAGTTTTAATGCTTGCAACTTCATCATTTATAAACTTTTTTTTTTTTGTTTGTAAAGGTATTTTTTTTTTTTTGGAAAATAAACGGCCCGTCAATTCAATTATGTGATGTATCCATTACATGAAATAACACACGGACAATAAATCCACCATTATTCATGGAGTAAATGAGACTTTATGAATTTTAGTGTGATGAAACTTTGTGAATACTGAGTTACGCGGATAGGGTATACTTAGCCGAAAGAGGTCCGTTATACTCATCATTATGAACAACCTTTACTATGGAACCAACCCTGAAATCACTAAGATATTAGCTGTTTCATTCATTTTGTCGACTGTGAATGACCGTTTTTAATGGAACAGCTGATATTTTTTCGTGTTTTCAAAGTAGGTCCTATTGTTTTTTTTTTGTTCTATTTATATATCTTTATATATGGCTTAGTACACTTTTTCCGTGTAACACCGCTAAGAAAATAAAAACCGTTTTAAATTTTACTGTAAATCAATGTTTAGAGGTTTAAAAAAGAGCTATGCTGATGGCCCAATCTACTACTCGTATACAGTCAATTTAGAACTACAGCAAACGTAAGCGTGTTTATAAGTTTAAAGCCCAATGTTGACTAGAAGTGCTTTTCGGACAGCTTTATAGAAAATTCTAGCAGAAGTTTTCTAATAAATGGTAGAGCTACATTTAAATATTAGATTTATTCGCCGCGGATAAAGTTTTCCGAGGAAATGTTTAGCGTGCCCTTTTGTTATGATTGAGTAAGAAAGGCACATTATCCAAATACATTAGATACCTTCAGGGTAGTAATACGTAAGTATGACGGAGCCTTCGTTTAAAATAGATTAAGTAATGATTTTTCACTTCAGTCGAATATTGTGAACATTTAAGTTTTACGCAGTTGAGGTAAGTCACAATATGCTTCGACACTTAACACGCCCGTACATTGGGTAAGTTTCACACTTATACGTAGGTACTAGTTAATTTATGATGAAAAATATATGTTGTCTTGGTAGTAAAACAGACTCATGTACCGTGACGGACATGACGTCATGTTTCACATCTGCCGAGCGTCCATTGACGACCAATTTTGTTTTCTTGATCTAATTGTCACATTTGAATGAAACTTGGTAAGTACATTTAATTTAGCAATAAATAAATGTCCATGGTATACTTTTTTAAACGCGATAAAAAAGTTAAATGATTATTTACGGGATATTTACCGTGGTCAGTCTTCCCGTGAACATGGTGCATGTAACTGCGCCGAAATATCGGGAGCTCCTTCCACAACCTTACCACGGTAAATATCCCGTAAATAATCATTTAACTTTAGCGATAAAAAAGGTTTATTTGTGGAAAAGAACTAGTCATATTTAAATTTATATATTTTTTAATTTGTCTATACCTAATTACCCAAGATTAATCAAAATCAGACGAACCGTTTACAAAATATTTAACTGGTACTACTATTTTGTATGAAAAGTGTAAAAATTACCCAACCTCCGGGGTAATCTATAAGTAGGTACAGACACCAAGTTCTGTTAAAAAGAAATCATTACTAAGAATATTGGCTGTTTATTTACATAGGTACTCCTATGTGTGAGTGCTCCTATGTATAAATATCTGGGACATCATTGCACACATGGTCATCTGACCCTAAACTAAGCAAAGCTTGTAATATGGCTGCCAGAGACTGAAATACATACATATATATTTTTAAATACTTACTTAAATAGATATTAACGCCCAGAGATAGAACAAACACAAATGTTCATCACACAAATGTTTGTCCTAGATGGGAATCGAACCCATGCCCTCAAGCGCAGTAAGCAGATTCACTACCAACTGAGCCACCGGGGCAGTCAAGTCAAGGGCACTGGGGCAGTATGATCACAATAAATTCTTAATTCGTCAATAACGTTAATCCAAATCACAATACCGTTTGATTTGTAAATACCAGGTATGGTTGGGTTCGACGACGCTGGTCCCAAGCGTGCAAAGGTGAAGAAATCAGCAGCTGAAGAAGAAGAAGAAGAGGAACCAGAACCCGAACCGGCTGCCACAGAAGAAGCTAGGCCTGAAGGTACTTCAACCCTTCCCCTTTTCGTTGTAGCACTGGTGAGATGCTAGTTTTAGCGATTTCAAACCAAGTCGAAGAATTTTGACATATTAATGTTTCCAACCCTTTAAGTAATATGATAATTTACTTCAACTGACTGCTGAAGAATAAATGCGTAGAAAACTCTTTTTTGCGCCATCCAAGAATTATACTCAAAAGTGTGGTGTTTGGTGGCTGAGGTAAGGTAAGCGAACCGTTGGTTAACCATTTGCAAGATGTGTCGACAATATCGTCACCATCGCGGGTCGAACCTGGACCCGGTTAGCACAGTACCGACACAGGCATAACAAGAGAAACACCTTTACCCAACAGCGGGATAGAAAACACTGCGGATAATAACGATGATGATAATGAAATTAAAGTTTTTATATAATAATTCATTAAAAAAATCCTTTAAATAAAAACAGTTACTTTTTTGCGCCTATTGTTTTAATAAGCGTTATTGTGAACAGAGGATGTTATTGAAGACGAAAAGAAAGAAGAAGATGCTCCTGAAGTGGCCGAAGGCGATCAAAAGGAAGCAACGGGTGAAGATGGCGAGAAGGTTGTCGGGGAGGGAGGAGAAGAAGCAGAAGGGGAAGAAAGTAAGTTGATTATTGCCAAGCGGAAGTTCATCTTCAGATCCTACATTTTACATTAATAATTATTATAAATGTGACGGTTTGTTACAATTCAACTCCATAATGACTGATTTGTAATATATTTGGGAATCATCGTCACTTTTCATCCCGCAACATTGACGGTTCCTGTAGGACAGCGGGTGAAACAGTACGGAAAACTAATTCTTAATAATATTGAAACAGAATTTCACTAAACAGAAAGTTTATTAATTTAATTTGTTTTTTCTTTAATCTGAGCAATGAGCGTTCAATCGTTTGAAGGTGAGAAAGGTGAGAGCCATGTCAGCCCAGCACATGCTAGTTGGGCTGATCCTGCTTCTGTTTTACTTATGCTAGATTTTTAGTTAGATTGTATTGTATATACATAGTATGTGAGTATTAGTTACTACCCTCGACTTCAAAAGTATTTGAAAGTGTAATGTCCAATCAAAAACATGCTATCAAGGAAAAATGAAAATTAGTAGATGAGAATCAATTTGGCTTTAGAAAATAATCATCCATCAGCATAGCAATATAACATATCAGCATCCCTAAACATATCAAAGAAAAACATTACGCATGCAGTTGGACTTCTACTGGATAATAATAAAGCGTATGACGAAGTTTCGTGTAACATAATATCAAAACTAATTGACATAAGCATACAAGGGAAACCCTTATTTATCGAACAGGAAACAACTTGTACAAATTGACTATTTTCACAAAGAAAACCTTGCATAACAATTTGTTCATCCGGAATTACTCGCACTAAACTGGTCTATTCCGCAAGGCAGTATGTTAGGGTGCTTCTTGTTCTTAATTTATAAAACGACCACCCAAAATATATTCTCTCAGATATTCTCTGTATGCTATTCGCTGATGACGCAACTTTAGTTTTTAAATACTCATCGAACACAATAACATTAAATGCGATAAAAGACTCATTTTACACATTAAATCATGGATGGCATATAACCTTGAATTGAACACAATAAAGTATAAAAATGTACAAATTCACCCTTATTAAAAAAGCATATTAAATCTCACACCTTCTCTAATTCAATAAATCTAGAAGAAATATATAATTTTATTCTTTTGGATGTTGATGTACATGATATCTTTTCATATCTAAACCTGAAATGTCACATTAGAAAAATTTAATCGAATCTATCTGTTTGTTTACTCTTTATCGGTTTGAAATCAAATAGTAACATAATGAGTGCCTACTATACCTATACTTTCGCTTATTTGAGGTACAGTATATTTTACGGGATAGTACAGACGCTAACGAGCTTATTACTATGTAGAAGAAATGTATCCGTATATTAGTAAATATTCGTAACTATATATCTGTAAAACAAACCTCCCCAAACTATTTTTACACAACTCAAAAACTCATAACACCCGAACTGTAACATAAAATAATGAGGAAGGCTCGAATATGCTCATCAAAATATTCATTCATTAGGTATCCAGTGAACCTAAAGTACAATTAATAATCCATAATAAACGTCATGAAATACTTCAAAATAAATATATTTACCGTGGTAAGGTTGTGGAAGGAGCTCCCGATATTTTGGCGCAGTTACATGCACCATGTTCACGGGAAGACATGCATGTAACTGCGCCGAAATATCGGGAGCTCCTTCCACAACCTTACCACGGTAAATATCCCGTAAATAATCATATAACTTTAGTGAACAATCGTGATAGTTTAAAACAGTGTTTAAAAATAAATGTTACCAGAGTGTAGACGAATTTCTAGACGATAATAAATATGTTCATCCTTACGATATTAACCAGTTAGTTTTTAAAATTTGTACTGATCTCGTATATGCAGCGCCCTAGCAGTGTATGCAATATGTAAATAGCCTAACTTTTTATAAGTATGCTTTGTACATGGGCATGGAATAAATGATTATGATTATTCCTATATTTGAATTTCAGATTATATTCTTGTATAATACACGCTTTGTATAACAATCAATGCTAATTGTAAAAAACACTATCCAATGTTTCCAAACGAACAAAATGTAATTATTACTATTTCTTGTAGAAGAGGAGGCTGTTCCTGAATTTGGAGTTGATGAAGAAATCTTGAATATCAAGCCAAGGGTCAAGAAACTTGCCAATCAGTTTAACTTTTGCGAACGTGCAGCGCTCACTTACGTTTTCCCAAGGAGGGTGAGTTTTTCAAAGACCATAACATTTTAAAATGTCTCATTCCTGAAAAGTAGAAAAAAACAGCCTCACTGGTTTCAAAAAGGTGCCAAAAACAAAAAAGATCAACGCACAAATTTGTGGTCATTCACGTATTTCAATTATTTTTCGGGCCAATGATCAATTCAGCAAAGTACCGTTTCGTAAAAGGCCAAAACCCAAACATTAGGCCATTTACACATTTTTATGATTTTATAGGCAAATAGAGTGTCACCTTTAGGACTGTCTAATTTAGAAGCCTAATTAACTTGCATGTCCTGCTCATACGAACTTATACTCGTACTTACCTACCTGATCATGCAAATTCAAAAGAAGTATATTGTAGCGTATATCCACCTACTGCCTAAACGCGTCAACCGATATTGATAGAATCCTCTAAGTGCAAGGATGATCACTATGCAAGTAAATGACGTCTCGTAAATATAAAATGTTTACATAAAAAGTGAGCATCTCCACTGTAAAAAATTGATTGCACCCCCTTATGTGTTGTATCATTGAATAGGTTCTTTAAAACGAAAGTGTGGTGCATAATTTTTTGTTCAGGTATACCATTTGCTAAAATTATGAATTGCTTAAAAAAAGAGGATTTTTTTTCAAGAAACTAATTTGGTTTTAGTCTGTGGATACCCAGACAGTTCCGCCACCTCGGGCCAACTTCGGCATGACAGCACTGCAATGCATCATATTCGACTTCTATCAAGAAGACTACGCCAAGAAGATGAAGGAAAAAGAAGATGAGAAACCTAAAAGAGTATGAAACATGTATACCTATACCTGGTAGAAATAGATCAAATAAATTCTAAATAATAGATCCTGTATGGCTGATGATGATACCAGAGAACTAGTTAAGGTTTGAATAATTATGAAATTGATGAAATTTAAAAAACGGCAATCACACCATTAATTTAACCTTTAAAAAATATTTATTCTAATGTTGTTACCATCTTAACTCAGTAAGGAATGAATGAATTTTGTTTAAATTTGGATTGGAGGTAGCTTATACCTTGGATAAATACCGTATACTATCCTGTAGGTTACGGTTGAAACCACCGCGCGCTGCTATAATAATAATATAAATACGGAGTCACACCACTCTAGTCCATCAACGATAGAAGTCAGTTAATAAAAAAGGGAATCTGTCTCACTCAAAGAATATTTTATACATTGGATGCGTTTTTAAATATGTGTATGATTTACTCGTGTTTTGTGTAAATAACTTATCTTTACCTTGAATTTTTGTGCCGTTCTATACAGTTGAAGAAGAAAACTACGAAGCACGTGAAGTCAGCCCAGCAAATCCACGACGAACAACTGGCGCAGAGGATCCGTGAGGCATGGTCTATCCTGGAGAGACTCGTCAACCAAAACATATACGATGACATTGGTAAGTACTACAAAACATGTTGAGGAAAATTGTGGGTAGAGTTCATTTCACGGAAGTCCATCAGAATTGCGAAGTCTCGCAGACACGGCGCTACAGTCGCCACATAATGTTACTAATCTATACTGTTTTAGACTCAAGTTATATGATTATTTACGGGATATTTACCGTGGTAAGGTTGTGGAAGGAGCTCCCGATATTTCGGCGCAGTTACATGCACCATGTTCACGGGAAGACTGAAGAATGCGGGTGGTTGGTGAAAAAGTTCAAATTTAGGTACAGACAAAACGATCTACCCTCTTTCTTAGTCTTTTGCTACGGTTATCACTGGAACTCGAACCTAAGTCTCGACAAAACACACTCACTGTATCACTGCGTATAGTATTTTGAACACATTTTGAACGCGGACTTTTATTTTTAAGGCAACCTAATACTGGATTCCACGCACTAGCGAGTTTGAAAACCATCACCTAGATTGAAATTCTGGCATTTTTTTTTTGTAAATATCCCGTAAATAATCATATAACTTTAGTGAACAACCGTGATAGTTTAAAACAGTGTTTTAGACTCATACTTAAAATTCAGTTTAAAATGATGATGAATTCGATTTTATTATTTTTAGCAAATAAAATTGACATACCTACATTAAATCTGAAAATATTGACATTATATTGACATCATACCAATAATAATTCTAATTAATATATATTAATATAATACACTGCTATTTTTCAGTAATACCTTAGAGCAACGCGCCAACTGAGTTACCGGTGACCCTCGATAATCGATTTATACTATTTGCTGTTATTCCAAAAATGTTATTGCAATATTATTATAAAAACCCAATCGTTTTCTTTTTATACTCACTCAAGTGTTTTTTTTTTCCTAAAAAAAAACGTTGAAATGCGATAGTGTTAATAGCCACGCGCATTAGTTGCTCCTTTTCATCCATAATCAATTTCGATCATTCCCCAGCCCAAGACTACCGCTACTGGGACGACCCGTCGGATGAGTTCCGCGAAGGCATGGGCTCTCTGCTGCCGCTTTGGAAATTCCAGTACGAGCCGATGCGAGTCCACGCTGCCTGCGACATTCAGTGGAACCCGCACTATCAGGACCTCTTCGCGGTTGCGTACGGATCTTGTGAGTTTTAGCCCACTTGAAAACTTCACACACCTTCCACAAAAGAATAACTCTGTCTTCTAATTCTAAGTGGGACTGATTTGACCTGCACTGACGCTTGGGGTTTTTGTGTTTTTCCCCCTTCCAGCCTAAGCACGGCCTGGGGTCGCTGCCATTCTATTCCACTCCTATTTCGTCAAGGGTTGTAGATTGGTTTAGGAGTTTCTTCAAAGAGACCCGAACCGGAACGGACCAATTCTTTCTGTGGCCTCACACATGTATACAAACTAGCACATGCTCCATGGTCTCGTTATCCTGTAGACAGCCTCTGCACAGAGAATTGACTCATAGTCAGCTCACAATGACCTGTAGTAGCTCTACGTGCTCTATCTGATCATCTTTATTCTACCCACTGCATGGTGAGGATAGGCACTTAGAACTGAGGCACAATGTCTGAGGAAGAACTCTGGCTAACCGAATCTTCTACCTCGGCCTAAGTTTTTTTAGCTTTGACAACTGCAATAATATTGTATTGTACAATTTTGCTTTAGTAGGTATATCTGCAACACGTAAAATGTAACGTAAAACTAATCAGAATTTACTGTCTTTATTTACAATCTACTGCAGCTGACGGAGTTACAAAAACTTCGACCAACTATAAATAAATAAAAAACGTGACTTTTAGCGTTTTGATGTCAAAAATCATGCTAAAGACGGTACCAATCACGTGACTTCCGAACACATTCCGGCAGCATTATCCAGTTGTAAAAGAAAAAGGAAAACATCGTTACAATCCTACATGTTTTACAAGTACCCGCACAATGTGACGCATACGTGATGTCGGCCAATTTTTACCGAATGTAGTATGAAATTGTCGTTTTTCTGACTCGTACAGATCGACAAACTTATGTGTAGAGTTGGCCAAATGATGAAACTAAACATTTTCTGCAGATAGTTGTCAGTTTTGTTCAGAAAATACGATGGTAACACATATGTTCAACTCTAAAGATAAGCTGGTTTGCTTACAAGGGGTAAACAGCCAAAGCGGCCATGTGAATGGGGTAACATAAGTGGAGTGTTGGAAACGTTTTACGACAATTTTACTGCATCAGTGTTAAGGTATCACAACATGTATGTCAGTTTACCATCTCCGAATAGATGTTATTCATCCTGATTACGTGACAATAGCTAGTTGAAAGGATTGTTTGTGTAATCTCTGATAGTGGCATTGGGAAGAAGAGCCTTGACCGATTTAAAAGGGAATTCACAAGGTATAGTTCTGATTTGTAAGGAATTCTGGCCTAGTTAATAAGGGAACGAGGTTAATGCAAACTTAGCTGCCTAAATTTACGCATGTAAAGTCATTATACCTACTACCTAAAGATAACAAACTTTGTTCCACCATAATCTTAAGAATTATTTTAAAATTATCTTAGTTTTAGTTATGGTATGGCAACAGTAGGGCATATTGTTTATTTTGCTCTATCGTTACTTTGAACATTATTGAATGTAAAAAATCACCGAGAGTTTGATCGAAACTATTGAGCGTTATCTTTAGAATAACATTGCAAATGGTATAAAGCAAATATGTTCTCTCTCCTCCTCGTCCGCAATCCAATAAACAATTAACATATTTTGTAGGATTGCAGAGATTTCGGTCCATTTGGTTCCAAGGCCTACTTACGCTGCATGAGTCTTCCGGTTTATGGTCTCCACTCAAGTATACCTTTCTTCCCCATCAGTTATCAGTTCTTCAAGCGATGTGGCCACATTAACTATTATGGCATTGCCACTTTAACTTTCTAAAACAAATTTTACATTTCTAGTGTAATAAAATATTATTTTGTAAGTAGAGCCCTTTTTTATAAGTAATGCGGTATCTATAGGTATATTATCTGATGCAAATAAGTTTTTGACCAATATATTTGACAATTTTATTGTTAATTTTGTACAGTGGATTTCACAAACCAGCAGAAGGACGGATGCCTCTGCATGTACAGCATCAAGAATCCAGCGTACCCTGAATACTCTGTCATGACGGAGTCGCCGATTATCGCCCTTGACGTCTACAAAGAAGTGCCCTTCTTGATTTGCGTTGGTGAGCGAAATAACTACTCGTGTACCTCATCTCGTCTCAAAATACATGACACTTTATTGTCACGGTTAGTTTTTATGAGGCTTTCTTAAAAAAATAATTTGTAAATAAGGCTAATTATTTTGTAAGTAAAACGGTACCCATTGAAAATTTTAGAACTTATCCTTTATTTTTGTCAAAATCCGACTATGCATGTCAATATTACCTTGACCATTATACCTACTTATATGGGTATATTATATTATACTCTCATTTACAGGCAGCGCCGGGCCTAGTATTTGTTCAGGGTAAAGGGAGGTTGTCTTTCGGCGCGCTTTCTGAAAACTGTCGTACCTACAGGAATCGATTCTGAAGATTCCACACTAAACTAAACTATTTCCACATCAAAACTTTATGCTGTCTATAAACAAAAAAGGTGTGCCCTGCCGCGTCCCCGCGTACATTTTTTATTTTTGGTAGTTTTTTTTTTCTTTTGGCATTTTAGAGCGATTGATTTAGAGTGGTTGCTCTAGGAGTCAGAAAGCTAGGGAGCTTTCTGACTCCTAGAGCAACCACTCACATTTCGCTCTACCACAGGGCTGGCAATGTTAACAGGGTTGCACTGCATGGTGGTTTTAAGTCGAAAGAAGGCCATTTTACTCGTCATTGTGCATTACTATGGGATCCAATCTGAAATTGCGAAAAATCGGCTATTTCGCAGAATTTTTTATGCACACTGTATGGTGTATTTATGACATGTATGGAACAGGAGATTTTTTTTTCGTAGTAAAAGTTGTTTACAACAATGAAGCTTCGATCAAGAATTCTTGATCGAAGCAATGAAGAGTACAATGACCTTTTTTGGCTTAGCACCGTTCTGTGTAACTACTGACTAATCCCAAAATATCGAAACCTACTTACGAATTTGAAATTTTAATCTGTAGACATCAGGTAAGAAAGGATTTTTGCCAGTAACGAATAATAATTCATTATCTTATCAGCCTTACATGTTCCGACTGCTGGAACTCAGGCCTTTTCTCAGAGAGAGAGAATGGGTCCTAATTCGCCATGCTGGCCTAGCGCATGTTAGTGAATGTCTTTGAACTTTTAGAGGTTCTTGGACATACCGGTTTCGTCATGATGGTTTCCTTCACCGATTTTTGAGCGATGACAACGAAACTGCACCTATACTAATTTATTTAGGTAGGTACTAAATAAGTCATTAGTGCAGGGCCGAGGTTCGAACCGAGTGCCGTCAAATTGTAAAGCGCACATGCTACCGCTCAGCCACCATCACTCACACGAGCCATCGAATCATTGCACTGCACTCATAAACCTGAGAAATTAATGTTAAATAATTTATGCACACAGTAATTTCACTACACTTTCACTATTGTTTGGTTTCAGGTCTATACGATGGCAATGTCTGTGTATACAACGCTCAACTGAATCTGGAGTCCTCGTATCAATACAAATCGGACTCCGTAAGGGATAAACACAGCAATATTGTTTGGGAGGTATGTTCACTTGCGCAGTAATCACGGACTAGAGGTGCCTGTCGCCATTATCATTCAGGGTGATATCTTTTATCAATATAATTATGACGTTCGTCACCATCTGGTACCCCTGAATGTTGACTTCAACTCAGTGAAACTTTTTTAGATAGATAGAAATTCTTTATTGTGTACACCAGAAATATAAGTTACAATCTGGGTGTCTTCAAATCTCGAGTGAATCGGTTTCTTCTGGGCAAGCGTGCTCCATCGTAAACCGCATCATCGCTTAACATCGGGCGAGTTGGTGGTCAAACGCAAACCTATATATTACAGAATTTTAAAAAAATACTGAAATAAAATTTTACAGACAGATAAAAACAGTTACGAGCTAGTGCCACAAGTGGCGGCCTTATCGATAAAAGCGATCTCTTTAATACTGCGCCAAGAGAAAATCTAGGAAGAGGAAAACACCGTGACGAAACTATGGTATCAATGATATGATATGCCACGATAGTAGACAACTTTGTAATGCCCGACTGGCTACCTACCTCCTTTAAGTTGACAGTATGTCGTCATTTACATGTGAGTTATGGAATGGCCTTCCACCTTCAATTTTTCTGGACTGCTTCAAATGAAGGGTGAATAGAGTCCTCAAAGGTAGGCAACGCACTGATCATGCCCCGACTATTGTAGGTGTCTAGGTATAGGTGGCGATGACCACTTACAATCAGAAAAGATAATTATATCAAAAAAGCACCTAACGGTGTGTCTCGACAGCTTTACTAAAGAGCCAGTTCCCATTCCAGACTAGAAGAGTTTACCATCTTTGACTACACCGTCACCTAACATCAGGTGACTAACTAAGGACTATCGCTTAGCCTGACAATCATGAAAAAAAAACATGAGTAATACGAACTTATCATGTTGGGCAAAGTCAGTATTTAGCTAAGTAAAAACTCTTCCTTCTTTAGACAATTATCTACACCTCTCGCTGGAAAATAAAAAAGTTTTATTGTGGTTCCAAGAATATTATAGGAAGAATGCTTAAAATATCTTCAAAACTATATTCTGAAATAGAAACTAGAATAAGCCCAACATCGGTTCTGTACAAATATCAATCCAATCCTGAATTGATGATTGATTCACTACATCCCGTACGAATTTAAGTTTTTTTTTTTTTTTATTAGCGCTGGATTTAATGCATGAATTGTAAACAAGCATCTACTACGCTATTCTTTTTTTGCGCCCCCGACGCAAAAAGAGGGGTGTTATAAGTTTAACGTGTGTATACTGTGTATCTGTGTGTCACTAGTCTGTCAAAACAGCTGTAGCATTTTTTTTTTCAAAGGTGACTTGATCGGGTGTGTATCATTTAGCTATGATAAAAAAACGGTTAAGCCGTTTGCAGATTATCAGCTCTTTTATAGACGGTAAAAAAAATTAAACACGGTTAAGGGGTCTTTTTTGTTTTCTGGAGATCATGTTTCTGTTTGGTCCCGAAGGTCCGGTGGGGTCCGCGGCTAATTGATGGCGAGGCATCGTTCTTCTCGATCTCTGGCGACGGTCGCGTGGTGCAGTGGGCGGTGATGCCAGGAGAGCTGCAAGCCACCACCATCATCACCCTCACGTCCGACGTGCCGCCCATACCGGGCCCTGATGGCACTATGATCACTGTCAACAGTAAGCACCGGTTCTATCACATCACCATCATCACCGTAGTTACAGCCGATCAGACTGGGTGACACCTCGCTCGAGTTCTTGCAATAAAGGTACTCGAAGCAGGTCCGTATGGAAGCTAAACACCCCCCGAAATCTTAGATGACTATATTTCGCCCGTCATTTGGCATGTTACTAATGGGGAATGCTTTAAATGTGTGTTTTAATTTGATGATGTTTTATTTTGGTGGAAGAGATTAAAAAACATTCTTTTTTAAATCGGCTCCGCCGTCATTAATCTTTGATTTTCTGGCCGGTGAGCGCGGCCTTAAAGCACGGTGTCCAAACGATCTTATTCTCATAGTCGTAGTTGCATTATCTACAAGTTTGTAGGTCGTTTAGTTCTCCGCACTCCTGTCTCTAACTGGATAATAGACACTCGAGCCAGTTGACAAAGGAGTACCCGCAGCAATGTCCTCTCGACTTGCCTGCTTTTTCCTGTGACCATGAGAATGTGAATGATGTCTTCCTTTCCTATACTGGATTACGCGGTAAATGTACTAAGCCGAAAGGGAACTGTAGTACCCATCATTATGAACAAATTTTACTACGGGACCAACCCTGAAATCTGAAAAGAAAATTTGCTGTTCCATAGAAAACGGCATTTCACACTCGACAAAATGTATGGAAATGCTCGTATTTTTTTCTCGATTTTAGAGTTACTCCCATAGTAGAAGATGTTTTCTAATAATGGATCTTTTTTTTTATTTTATTTTTTGTGATATTATCTCATTTTAATTTTGTATTTTATTTCTGATGTTTATTAATGTATTGCATAACTATGGGTGTTTTAGCCTGAAAAAAAATAATTTCAATTTGAATAGAACCCTTTCAGCTTAATACACCCTCTCCGCGTAACCCTCTATGCTTATTAAAAATTACCAAAAAACTGTAGGTACTTACATACTTATACCTAAATGTGATTAGCAACATAGATCTTCACAGAAACGAATATCTTCTCTAGTAGAGTACATGACAGTCGAATAACGCTCAACATAAAAGTTAAAGACCATAAAGCCTGAAAGTAGACAAATCAACGACTAATTCTGGCGCTTGGATCGTTAAGTCGGCGGCCCGAAAGGTTATGACTGCTCTGAAAAACGAGAAGTCTTTAAGTAGGTAACGGTATATCTTATGTTATTGCTTCCCGGATAATTTTAATTTAAGTAGAGTTAGTACATATTTTATTTTTTTATTACCCCTACTGATAGTGTTTTGAGTTATGACATTATAGAAGTTGCAATGAAAAGAACATTCAACGCTTAAACTTTCTTCAGTAGGTACTGGTACTTAGGTACACCTAAACTCGGTCCAAGCATTTATTTGCTCTGACAGCCGCAATTTTAAAAAGCTGAATAAAAACATTGCCTTTTAATATTTCACTGAAGTATGTCGGGTACCTGCTGCAGTCTTACGTTAAAAAACCTAGCGAAAGTAATTAGAATTCTTGGTCAGCATTCGGCTTTTACAATACAGTTGTGGCTGTAAGAGCAAATAAATGCCTGGACCGAGCATACCTAATACTTTCTAATGGCTGTTACATACGGTGCTCAACTTAGAACATGTATAAATGTAGTATGTATGCGCGTGCGAGAGCAAGATGCATGTATGTACATAATCATACTTGCATCCTTCTCTAGTTGAACAGATTAGATGCGCTGGCGAGGGCCATAACTCTTATCCTTATAGGTTACAAACGACTGCTAAAGTATTTTTCAACCGACTCCAAAAAGGAGGGAATAACAGGTGAGTTGGTGGTTGGGTGTCAAACGCAGACTTACTCTTAAAAAATATATTTTGGTCTGAGCTTCTTTCTTTTGACATTTTTTTTATTTTATCAACAAGATTACACCAATTATACATTAATTTAATTAATAATAATGTGTCATTTAAGATAAAAGTGTCATTTTGTTAAATAATAATAATAACTAATTAACATAATAGGAACAAAAAAGCCACCAGGCAAGACAACCATTATTCTCATTAATCTAGGTACATTACACATTATTACACATTCACGCAACACTCACCATACTTCGAAGACCCTGACAATATTTCGGTCCATCCATCCACAAACGTCTCTGTTTAGGCATAGACGAAAAATCAATAGTTCGTCTATGGTTTGGGTTTGAATCCATGGGTACCACAACCTCAAAAACATTCTTATAATAATCTTACATTGAGCTTTTTCTCGCTCTCTCAGCTAATGAGATTGTGGTAGCAGCCCACCTGGAGCGCGTCGAGCTTGGATATAACGGGAGAGGAGAGTTTGTGTGTGCAATGTTGTGGCACCGAGGAAAATCAAAAAATGTGTGCTTCCTGCCTCGTAAATAATGTTCTGACAAATCTGGCATATTAAACCTACACAGCTCATCCCCAAGGTTTGGTATATCCAAGGATCCATTCGTTCTTGGTATATCTTGCCCTGAAAAATCGTAAAGGGCGGTTACAATCTGGTCATACCTTCAAAGGAGCGGAAGTTCGATTTTCTACTTTAAATGAAGGTATCTCAATATATTATAGGTTGCGGCAGCTGCATCTGCTTCCACCCAGAGAAGACAGAAATCTTTATGGTGGGCACGGAAGACGGAATGATTCACACATGCTCTCTAAAGTACAACAGGAACTACGTGAGCTCAGTGCAGGGCCATCATATGCCAGTCTACCGGATCAGCTACAACTTCTACAATAATAGCATATACGCTTCCTGCTCCGGCGACTGGAGGGTCAAGATATGGGAAGATGGTCGAGAGTAAGTAGACTTTTGACGCCTTTAGATAATCCTTAATTCTGTATAAACCACATAACACGCCAATAAAACGCCGTAAACGTATTATTATACAGTACCTACACAACTATGGTTCCAAATCCCAGTACCACGTAATCAAACGCATCAAACTGAATAAAAAACGGCCAAGTGCGAGTCTGGCTCACGCACTGAGTGTTCCGAACCATCACATAAATTGTTAATTACCTATACAAAAAAGTAGTGTAAAAAGACATAATGCTCGGGTGGTTACCCATCCAAGTACCGACCGCGCCCGACGTTGCTAACTTTAGTGATCTTACGAGAACCGGTGGTAAGTAAATAGAAATATGTCATTGACTGGCCAGTATTTATTATTTGTTGTTTTACTTTAGTGTGTTCTATAATCATGCCGTTGACGCTTGTTACGTAAGTACATATGTATTACCATTTTTACACTAGAGCAAATACAAAATTATACGTTTAAAAAAA
The DNA here is from genome assembly GCA_949125355.1 of Agriopis leucophaearia. NCBI lineage: Eukaryota > Metazoa > Arthropoda > Insecta > Lepidoptera > Geometridae > Agriopis > Agriopis leucophaearia. The sequence goes on from OX421278.1 coordinate 10,225,836, forward strand.
CGTTTGTTGTATGGGAACCCCCTACTTTTAGACCCTTAATTTTTTTACTTTTTGATATTATTATTATTTCTTAGTTAATCGGCCGTAACATTACATTGGTATTCTGTAAAAATTTCAATTGACTATCTGTTACGGTTCGAAAGATACTTACATCCGTTAAAAGGTAGGACGGACAGACAGACAGACAGACAGCGAAGACTTAGTAATAGGGTATTAGTTCAGTATTCACTCTGTGGGTACGAAACCGTTAATTGGTTACCATAATGACTATAATTATACGGTTATATACCTATTATTATCTTTGCTCGTTACGCACCTCATCCCGATAGCAAACTATTATCTATCTGTTTTCGACCGTTTATTCTTTTCTATAGCGAGTTGAGACTTTCCCAATATGTATTTTTCTCATTGCCAGTGAACCACTGTTTATGTTCGAGCTTGGATCTCCAGTAGGCGACGTGAAATGGGCCCCCTACTCCAGCACTGTTTTCGCGGCATGCACTGCTGATGGAAAGGTATCAGTTGGAAACTTTCATAAATTTTTTATCTCTGTAATGTAGTTAATTTATTTTCTCCAATTGGATAATGTTATACCGAAACATCAGCGAGCTATGCTCGGAGATTCATTGCGCGATAAAATCTGAAACGTAGATATTCGCCAAAGAACCAGAGTCACCGACATAGCTATTAAAATCTGCAAGTTGAAGTGGCAATGGGCAGGCCACATCGCTCGAAGAAATGATAACCGATGGGGAAGAAAGGTTCTTGAGTGGAAACCGCGAACCGGAAGACGCAGCGTAGGTATATAGGCCTCCCACTAGATGGACCGACGACATTGTGAGAGTCGCGGGCATCCAGTGGATGCAGATGGCAGGATGTCGTTCAGTGTGGAGGTTAATGGGGGAGGCCTATGTTCAGCAGTGGACTTCTGACAGATGATGATGATGATAGCGAAACATTGAACGTGTGCGCAATAGCTTCATGAAATTGTCCCACTTTCCCTGTTTTACTACAGGACAAATAGAGACATCACATCTACCGTTCCTTATGGAAATTCCAAAATCTTGTAACCACCATAACAACCAAAACCTACCAACACAATGATTTGGCTCCACATTCATGATGCGTACTGCCCAAGAATGTAACTCTGTTGTCTTCCTTGTCTCCTGAGAACTACAATCTAGACGTCTTCAACGCTAGAGTGAATATTATTTTCACACCGTCGCTTACCATCAGATAGCACCGGCCTGAGGTAGAGCAAGAGGGAAGGTCCCAAAAAGCCAAAAGCAAAAAAAATTGCTAAAAATTACATTTTAATGGGTGCGCAGCGGCAAGCGGCGGAGCACACTTGTTTGTATATGGACAGCATACAATTTTGATGTGGCAATAGTTTACTTATATCCTGGCACATCTTGTATCTATTAGCACATAGAATACTTTTAATCCCGAATGATGAGAAAAGCCCCGAGAATTTCCCCAATTACAAAAAAGGTAGGTGGGCTACGCATGATCTTTCATTTGACCATCGGCAGTTTCTTCAGATCACATTGTACCTACGTTTATTACAGGTGCACGTATACGACCTGAACGTGAACAAGTACAGACCAATCTGCGTGCAGGCCGTCGTCTCCAAGAAGACGAAGAAACTCACCAGGATAGACTTTAACGCCAGGCTGCCGGTCATTGTCTGCGGGGATACAAAGTAAGTCATCTTTTTACCTATCTTTTGTTTCTTTTACTGTGACTGCAAATCACTGAAGAATTACCTACTTGTAGGTTTAAATGGGTATATAGGTACTTCGAATTTCATTTCATTTCCGGATTCAAAGAGAACTGATTGTGATAAGTACCTAAATATATATTTTCTCCTATCTTTTGTTTCTTTTACTGTGACTGCAAATCACTGAAGAATTACCTACTTGTCGTAGGTTTAAATGGGTATATATCTAGGTATTTCAAATTTTATTTCATTTCCAAATTCAAAGAACTGATAGCGATAAGTTCCTAAATATATATTTTCTCTTATCTATTGTTTCTTTTTCCGTGACTGCAAATCACTAAAGAATTACCTACTTGTAGGTTTAAATGGGTATATAGGTACTTCGAATTTCATTTCATTTCCGTATCCAAAAAGAACTGAAAGCGATAAGTACATAAATACATATTTTCTTAGGTATGTATCTACGCAAAAAATACGTATGAATCACAAGCACACAATACATGTTATTAAATTTTTTAAACATCTACGAAAAAAATACGTATGAATCACAAGCACACAATACATGTTATTAAATTTTTTAAACAACGGTTTAAAAAATTTAATAACATGTATTGTGTGCTTGTGATTCATACGTATTTTTTGCGTAGATACATACCTAAGAAAATATGTATTTAGGTACGGCCTTACTTTAAACGTTACTCAAGTTAATCAATGCTTAAAAATGCTCTCTCAATTTCTCGCTGACGACAACGGTCACACGAGAAACCGAGAGCAATTTTAAGCATAGATTAACTTGATGAACCCTTATTAATGTAAAAGAGCGTTTAAGAGCTCTACGTACTCTACAATGTTATTATTGCAATCTCATTTATTTACCCGTTCTATATGGATTTTATACTTTTTATTGTATTTTCCTGTCCATAACGCCTTTGTCCGGTGTCAAAAGGAAGTGCCTGCCTACCTACTTACTTAAATATGCATCAGCAATGGCGACCTCCATTATCATTCCAGCGAGTAAGTCGTAATTTCGAACTCGCTCGCATCGCCTCCATAGCTCAGGGGTTAGAGCACTGGTCTTGTAAACCAGGGGTCGAGAGTTCAAATCTCTCTGGGGGCATTGGAAGTTACATTTTTACTTCCCGTTTTGTTTCCGACGAAAATAATCCTACGCCACACTACCAAATGAGCACTTTGTTTCACAATTAACTAAGTATTCAGTATAGAACTATTCATATAACATTTATATTCAGTAAGAATCCTACACGGACCTGACGCACATTTAGATACCATAAGTAACTTGGGCTATCCACTAATTAGAAGATACCTATCAATATGACGTCATGATAAAATAGATAACAATATCTAATATTGTTTTATTTTTCAGAGGGACATGCCATGTGCTGAAGCTGTCTCCCAACCTACGGGTGATGTGTAAACCGCCGAAAAAAGCCACGGGAATTGACCAAAGGACACTACAGGTTCGTATTTAACTGTAGTTCTAATAAGGATCCATAACACTAAACGTCCTTGGTATATCGGATGACTTTTTACCGATATGGAATAAAGACTGTTGGCGAGTCACATATTTTTCGAAATATAATTATCAATATTAAAAAACCGACTTAAAAATGTCAGAAGTGGATCATATTGAAATGGGACCACACGGGAAGCACCAGCTTTCAAATAAAAAAGAATCATCAAAATCGGTTCACCCGGTCGAAAGTGCTATGATAACAAATATTAAAAAAAAAACTAATTGAGAAGCTTCTCTTTTTTGGAAGTCGGTTAACAATACGGTGTGACCACGGTGTGACACAAGAATCACTACCATTTGTAAGTAGGAAATACCGTAGACCAAAATATGAAATTGAGAAAAGTCATGTTCGTATTTTTTTAGTATACGTTAGAAAGAGATCACGCATCATATCTGCATAGCCTGTGTTTGTTTTTGAAATTATACCTATTCTTTTTTTCAGTTTTAAGATAAAGTTGTACCTACTTATAACAAAATCAACGTAATTCAGTGCAGCCTACAAACGGAAAGAGGTTTTTAATGTTTTAAAAATACAAATTAACTATACTGCAGGGTGTACTAAGCCGAAAAAAGTCCGCTGAATTCATGATTATGTACAACTTTCAACTGGGACCAAACCTGAAATCGAAATATTCATAAAAATGTCAGGACAGGACCAAATTAAAATGGGACCACACGGGAAGCATCAGCTTTCAAATAAATAAAAAACCATCAAAATCGGTTCAACCAGTCGAAAGTTCAGAGGTAACAAACATAAAAAAAATACAGTCGAATTAATAAATAAATATCTGGGACATTTTTGCACACGGTCATCTGACCCCAAACTAAGCAAAGCTTGTAATAAGTTAGGTCCACTACCAACTGAGCCACCGAGACAGTCAATTGAGAATCTCTTTTTTGGAAGTCGATAAAAAATCATAATGATGGTTATACCCATAGACCTAAAAAATTTTTTGGTTATACCCCTTCGCGTAACTCAATTTAGGTTTCTTACCATGTACCTACTGTCAAACCATAGTTATCCATTTTGTTAAAAAAAAAATCGCCCCGTATAAATCGGCCAAGCACGACAACCGGCAATATCATAATCGGCAATTCAATAACTATATACCTACTTAAGTGGAAGGTTTTTATCTCTCAGAATGAAATCGATTATTCATAGAAGTGAATCACGGCATCGTGCTACGTATTTATCTATCACATGAACGAGTAATGTCACTATTCAAGGACATTTACTGAATACGGGTCATCGTACATCATACCTACTGGGTCATCGATCGTACATTACGACCAATTACGCACCTCGTATACGGTGTAAGCAGGTTCAATGCAGAGAGCGAAACAAGGCGATATAAAAAAACACAAAATAGGTTAAACACATAATTAAGGTTTTCACGTTTATTCTGGTCATAATAATAAATATTAAAACAAAAATTTGTTTTATTTATTTTAAATATTGGTGTCGTAAAATGAACGTTTTTTTAAAAACATTAAATGCGCGAGAAAGATCGCTGCATCCGTTTCTCTGCCCCTTAATCATTCAATCGTTGTTTCTGTCGCATGTTGCGATTTTTTTTACAGTTTCATGCGTAACTACTTCGCAATTTTGTTTTTACCTATTCACATATTTATTGTTTGTAGGTTAGGTACCTAATAAAACAAAAAACATTTGGCATGGAAAATAAACCATTTTTTTTTCAGATCATGAAACTTGATAAATTGTTGAGTTTGGTCCGCGACCCTCCATACAAGACGGGAGTCGTGGACGAGAAATTCGAAGAGGACTAATTGATTAGCTACTTATTTAATCTTTTTTGTGATATTTTTACTTAGTGTATGCTAGTTGTAACGTAGCAATAAAACTCATTCAATTTGTAACATGTTGTTTATTGTTTAGTTTTGAATATTGTTTCCCAGTGCATTTTTTTTTTTTCATCTTCGGCGTCACACGTTTTCTTGCATTTGCGAGTGTCAAGTATTGAAATATTTTGGAATTTTATAAAATATCGTTAAGTCAGAGTCAAGCAGTCACGGTCAAGTCCAAGAGTAAAGTGGTGTAACTTTTTTCTTCTCTCTTAAAAGGATTTTGGCATCACACCTATTGTGCATTTGCCAGTTGAAATAATTTTAAGTTTTAATAAATATCGCCACACAAGTCAACAGTCAGAGTCAAAGTAAGTCGCGGTCAAGTCGCAAGTCATACGATAGTAAAGTGCAGACTACTAAAGGTTTTTATGGAGTTTTGGAAACAACACAAAAATACAAGTTACACCTTGTTATATCATTCTCCTACACTCGAACATGTTCACGAACACAACACAATAAACACAAGTTTAGGAAAATAAGACGTTTTTCATGTTGGCGCCAAAACTCTGCCTTATTTCTTTTCATGTCTAGGTTATTACACAAGCTGACACTCGCTACCTTGTCAGCCCGCTCGCGCGTATGGTGTGAGTAAGTTTGCGAGAGCGGGATGACACAATAGCGAGAGTCAGCTTGTGTACAAAACCACTATAGCGACAGTCAGCTGGTGTACAAAACCACTCTAACGACAGTCAGCTTGTGTACAAAATCACTATAGCGACAGTCAGCTTGTGTACAAAACCACTATAGCGACAGTCAGCTTGTGTACAAAACCACTATACCAACAGTCAGCTTTTGTACAAAACCACTATACCGACAGTCAGCTTTTGTACAAAACCAATATAGCGAGTCAGCTTGTGTACATAACCACTTTAGCGACAGTCAGCTTGTGTACAAAACCACTCTAGCGACAGTCAGTTTGTGTACAAAATCAGGCCTTCAGATCAGAATCGTGATTTTGTATTTGAAAGTTGCATGTAAAACGCTGTGAATTCGTCTAAAAACTACTGAGTAGTTTAAAATGTTGAAATAGTTTTCTCCAAATAGAACAATTTCGGAACGGGCTTGTCCAAACAGATCATGTGCGTTATTTAACAATTTCAGGCTACTTATCACAAGAAATCTCGTTAGTATTGACAATAAACTCTAAAAACAAAACAATAACAAGATATTTAGGCATATGACACACGAATCGTGCGATTGTAAAAGATTTTCGACCACACACAAAAAAAAAAACTGCTGCCTTATACAAAAACGCATAGAGTCATGAGTTTTAACCTAATCTAATACCTAGGTGTACTTAAATGAAGTTTCCCCAACTTAGTTCATCTTAGGAAAGTTAACATTCATTTCAAATTGTTTATGTGGTGACAAAAAACACCATCACTAAAAGTGTAATGAGCGAAATGATATCAATCTTGTGAGGCCGATTTTTCGACTCCAAATAAACGTTTATAAAAATGTATGTCATATTGGTTTAGCTTTAGATGTAGATCTCAATATGGCAAATTTTAGAAATGGCAAATGTTACAATAGTCTAATTCTCAAAATGGAAAATTCTACAAATTTTATTATTAAAATGGCAAATGTTACAAATGCCTAATTCTTAAAATGGCAAATGTTACAAATGCCCAATTCTTAAAATGGCAAATGTTACAAATTCCTAATTTAAAAATGGCAAATGTTACAAATGCCCAATTCTTAAAATGGCAAATGTTACAAATGCCCAATTCTTAAAATGGCTAATATTACAAATGCCTACTTCTTAAATAAATAAATAAATGCACAATTCTTAAAATGGCAAATGTTACAAATGCCTAATTCTTAAAAAGGCATATATTACAAATGCCTAATTCTTATACTTCATATGCCTAATTCTCAAACTGACAAATGTTAGAAATGTCTAATTCTTAAAATGGGAAATTTACTAATGCGTAATTCTTAAAATATCAAATGTTACAAATGCCTGATTCTTAAAATGGCAAATGTTACATAATATGCCTAATTCTCAAAATGGCTAATTAAGCAAAACTAGGAATAGGCACTACATCACTTTATAAGTATTATTATGTTGGATTTGAAAAATCAGCCTCCAAGAAGTTAAGATTTATTAGACTAGAACATAATATAAGGCTACGTTCAAACGGTCGTCCATTTGCCGCGCGTCGACGCGTTTCAGTTATGCGTGCGTTCAGATAACGAGCTACTATCTTCGACCAAAATAAAATGAATGGACGGGCCCAGTAGAAGCGCATTTTTGAAGATTACAAAATGAGCGCCAGCTCTCATTTCGTTTCAGTCGGTCTCTAGCCGTAGGAAGTGAAACACGAGTCTATTGTTACGCGATAACGAAACATCTGACAAAATTATGAATTCGTATGCTTTACCGAAGTGTAAATACACAAATAAAACCGATATCTATTTTTTGTAACAAATATAATGTACATTTTATAATTAGGTGTTGAAGTATATGTCCGACGGTTTTGACTCGTTTTTACTGATCAAGTTCAATGGTTAGGGCCCGTCCATTAATTTTATTTTGGTCGAAGGCTACTATCACGGTGTACGCAAGACAACCCGCACAACGACACAGTACAAGAAATGTAAAATGTTTGTAAAAAATTTGAAAAATCGGGCAGATCGTCATCCAAACGTAGCCTAAGTTTTTTTTTACATAATTGAAGCAATATTCGTTTTTTCTTAAATTCTATCTGTGACTAGATTTTACTTATACTATACAACTTAGATTACAGATTCAAATACTTTATAAAAGCAAGTCAAAGATAATATATGAAGATCTTCTTGATTATTCTACATAGATGACTTGATAAAAAAATTGTGCTAAATTCTTCAATGTCGAGATATTCGATTAGTATTCATCTAAACGTCTAAACAATATATGTGATGTATGTGCTCTAAAAATAATATTTCTTATGTTATCGTTTTTTTATCAACATACATAACAATTGTTTGTTATGTGACCTAAATGTGACCTTTTTTAGTTTGTTCAGTAGACGTTTGTGATCATTTTAAATATATTTGTACAGAGTTCACCTAAAATAATTATGTATACCTTTTTAGGGTTCCGTACCCAAAGGATAAAACGGGACCCTATTACTAAGGCTCCGCTGTCCGTCCGTCTGTCCGTCCGTCTGTCACCAGGCTGTATCTCATGAACCGTGACAGTTAAGATAGTTGAAATTTTTACAGATGATGTATTTCCGTTGCAGCTATAATAACAAATACTAAAAAATAGAATAGAATAAATATTTAAGAGGGCTACCATACAACAAACGTGATTTTTTTGCTCGTTTTTGTTCGATATTGATATTAAGTTATTATTGACTTTAAAAAATAATAATTAATATTTAAGGGACATACAAAAACGTGTTTTTTTTGCCGTTTTTCCATTGTCCATTTATCCATTTTGTTAATCGCTTTTAGACAGCTCATACAAAGTTGACGACATAACTTTGTAAAGCGACTAGCAAATCATATCCTATGCAAATAAATACATTTGATCTAGCATTACCTCTTTACAAGATTACGTCAACTTAAAAGCAATTTGGCTTTCAAGTTGCTAACGTGGTCACTCCTTTCTCATTCGTTATCTCTACTGATAAGTTCCATCATTTCATTCTATTTCAATTCGTTTATGGGTAGAGAAGCTTGGGTCCGATTTTTTCACATCTTTCGACAGCGAAGGGCCCTAACTTGAGGTCAAGGAATGCTCGAGCGTCATTCGGCGCAGGGGCTTGACGACCCGCGAATTGTATCTGGAAAATTATTAAATTGTTTACATGTAAGTATTACGGTCAATTACGATATAACCACTTGACAGCTCATCCTTTACCCAGCCGTGATGAAAAGATACTTAATTTTCGAGCGGGCCAATCCTGGGGGCGAATTGAATTAATGACTTATGAATTCTCCAATCATAAGCGCCACACGATACCCAGCCCCCTCCCCCCTGCAACCGACGTGGCTTACAAAACACACAAGCAAATTATGACTGCATACGCGATCAAGTGGTTATATTTTTTTATTTATTGTAAAAAAGGCTTGCGCTTGGCCGCCAACTCGCCTGATGTTAAGCGATGATGCGGCCTACGATGGAGCACGCTTGCCTAGAAGAAACCGATTCACTATATTATCTTTGATTACGGTATTGAGGATGCAAGCAAGATGGATGAGCAATGTTCAAGGTTTTACGCCGAATTAGCGATAAAAATTGATATGAGACAGGATTAGGCAGGTGCCATTTCTCATCCTATAGATCTGTTATCCCATCCACAACTTGTTCACCTCAATAGCCCAGTAACTAAACTGGACTATTTAGTTTATTTATAACCCCAATTACATCAATAGTCCATTTACCAATTTATTTTGAACACGAAAAGGCCTTTCAGTGCTTAGCCATCACTAAGCCAAAGCCAACATTGATAGAGGACCGGGCTATACCCGAGAACCTTGTGAAATAATAGAAAACATAAAAATAAGTTTGCCGTCATGGGGTGATGTGAAACATGACAGCATAAGAGAACATCATGCCGTTTGCCATCACAGCATACGAGACGTTTTTACTACCAAGGCACGCTAATAGATGTTTCACATCAAAAATAGAAAGTTTGTGTGTAAGAGTGTATTTTTGCTGGCACTAAACTCCGTAACGGATAGCGGGTGAAAACCGCGTGGCGCTGCGAGTAATTTGTAATAGGATATAATAGGGGAAAATTTCAATGCATATTTCGCCTCCACTTTGGATCAATTAGTGTCTGGTCTAAGAAAATAAAGACTGTACATTTTGACAATCTCAGTGTCTTCAATTCAAGAGTGAATCGGTTTCTTCTAGGCAAGCGTGATCCATCGTAGACAGCAACATCGCTTAACATCAGGCGAGTTGGCGGCCAAGCGCAAGCCTATTATTTAATAAATAAAAAAAACATCTTCAGTGAGTTTCTCACCTGAGCCAATGGATGCAGGTGCCTCTCGGGGAAGTCCCTCTGATGCGCCAGCACCCAGTCGGCCGGCCACATGGTCCCGTTTCTCGGGGTGAACGGCAATATCAGTACGTACGCTCGGTTACTGGCCGAGTACGCCACCTGGAAGATTGTTATTACCTTTTTTTTTATAATTGACGATTGGGTCCTTATTCCGCACGCACTATCGTGGCCACGTTAAGTTTACCTCAAAAAGTTGGCCTCTATTGCTTAGGAAATAAAGTTCGACATTCGGAGATTAACTTACCGCGCCACGATAGAGCACGTTTGGCCCCTGCAGAATAAAGGCCCTGGTTTGGCTCAATAGTTAAATCTTTATGCATTCAATTTATTCTTTAGTGTTAAGCGTACACAAAAAAGTTACAATTGCATCTACACTAAACACTGTTTTAGACTATCACGGTTGTTCACTAAAGTTAAATGATTATTTACGGGATATTTACCGTGGTAAGGATCTACACTGCATATACTGCTATCTGAGGTTTGCATCTACACTGTTTAAGCCATGTTGTGTGCTCACTGTTTGGATCATGGGATTGAACAAAATTCCTAACATGATATTTATACTTGTTTATGTCTACTCTAAGTATCGCTAAGATACGCTAAGTACATCTTAGTTTTTCGGTACTTATTGTTCCAACTATTATGCATACATATGAAAGAAATAAATTTAAAAAAAAATATTTAAAAAAATATGTCCTGTGATTAGCGAGTGCCTAACATAGGGATACAATACCTATAGAATCAAAAAAATGTCCGAACCAAAACTCGGCGCACTCTACGCATTGCCGACTTTTTGGTTAGATGTAAGGTAAATGCGATCCGATTACAATGCCACGTGATGCCAGTGCTACGATGCCCTAGCGGACAAACGACATTGAACACTATGCAAGCGACATAACGTCTAAATTGAAGTAAATGTGGCATTGTGAATTATATAATTGATGTCTATGTATGTACAACGACGCTCGGACAGTTTTTGACTGTTTTCACTTATATTGGGGTATTGTATCTCGATGAATGAAGCAGAACACGAGATAAATGGGAATATTCGTTTTTTGCACACAAACAAACCATCTCACCCTAAACACATACACCTCCGTTCCGTCGTAAATAAAAACTGTGTGTAAAACACAAGCGAAAAGATTTTGCAAAGTCTTGACTGATGATGGTAAACTCTTGTTTTCGGCTCAGGCTTACATACCAACTTTTCACAGTTGTATCACAATGTACTTTCTTTTACTAACCCTGTAGTAGTGGCCTTTAGTAGCGCGTTCCCAGACGAAGCCGTCTGCGTCAGCGCCGCCGCGGGATAACCAGGATACTCGGGATACGTCGTCTGCATGGATACCGATTTCGACGTACTCGGCCCAAGGTAGGAGGTCATTACTGGAAAGTTAGCAAGTGTCATTCCGATACGGATTATACACCCTAATCATTTAAAATTGATGGTGGCGGAGCTGTAACATGTGCGCGTTACAATCTGACAGCACCCGGTTCAATCCTCAACCCTTCACCAGTAACATATTTAGTACCTAAATAAATTATGTGCAGTATCGATGCTGTGGCTCAACAAATCGAACGGATAAGGAAAATATCGTGAGGAAACCGATATGTTCAAGAGCATCAAAAGTTCAAATACATAATATGAAATTCACCAACATGCACTAGGCCAGCATAGTGGATTCGGGCCCATTCTCTCTGTTAGAGAAGGCCCGAGTCCCAGCAGTGGGAACAATAGGTAAGCTAAATAGATGATGATGTTGATGATGACACCCTAATCATTAATGTAGTCAAGATTTTGCCTCACCTTAAAAACTGATGTAACCTCAGATCAGTCAAAGAAGGGAGATATGCGATACGAGATACATTGTTCATGTTAAAATGTCCCGTGCTTCCACTTTTTAACTTGCAGCATATATGAACTAATAGTTCAAATGCAAAAAATAAGGTGGCGTCTACAGGGTTCGATGGAAGACAATAAGGCATTTAGGCCTGATGCGTTTCCACCTTACCATATCTCCCTAGTTTGTTTGATCTGAGAATGTAACTGTCTGCTCAGAAGCACATGATCTTATTTCATGATCATCATCATCAGCCTGAAGACGTCCACTGCTGAATATAGGCCTCCTCGTTAGCTTATTTAATTATCTAAATCCTTAGCCTATGTTAGACATACAACACTTATTTAAAATATCTAAGGAGTCAATGCAACTCAACTCAAATGTGAGCAAAAACTTGGGTATGCCTTTAGTTGATGTAGAAGTTTGACATTGGTTTAGCCATGAAGTATGCTGCAAGGCACATTGCTTTTCGGGTGGCTCAAGAATGCTTCACGCCTCACGCTTCATGTTCTTGCTTTAGAATGTTTTACGTTTTTTGTTGCCTTACTTGTATTTTACTAAACAACAACAATCTTGACAAAATTTGAGCAAAAAGTAATGTATTTTAATTATGTGGATGGAGGTAAGATTTATCCTGAAAATTTAAGAGGACCGGCTGCTGTTACGCCCACATCATGACGGCGTGTTGTAGGTCTCTAGAATTTACAATAGTTACCGCACGACAGCGGCCAGGAGCGAGGTGGTCTCGAGCCAGCAGCGAGCGCCGGCCTGCAGCAGCGCGTGTAGCACGTGCGACGCCGCGCGCCGCATGTTGCGCCGACAGCATGGCGGTGTGTTGCGACCCGCTAGGATGTATGATGGTGTCCCTTGCACCGACGGGAAGCACCTCTACAAATGACAAAAATACTGTGCGAGTAGGTTTTATGAGGCATTCTTTCTACTTCAGGTACCTTACGCCCAACTCTAAGCGCGGTCCCGAATAGGTGCAGTTTACAAAATCATGCGACCGCAAAAAAAACGTATCTCGGCGCGTTTACATTCGCGTTCGGGTGATTTTGCAAACTGCACCTATTTGGGCCCGCGCCCCAGGACAAGTAGGAAATTGGCCCATTACTTGTATATTACTATTATTGTGGACTTTCCTTGGATACATAGCAAACATTTCGATTCTATAATGTTTCTAATCTGTACAACCAAGGATTGGAACAACCTGCCGGCTTCCTTGTTTCCTGAGAGATATAATCTGGGCCAGGAAGTGACAAGGTATATTATAAGTCTGCGTGCTTCATCTTCGACCACATCGTCACTTACCAACAGGCGAGTAAGTGAAACGCGAACTTATTCGCGATAAAAAAAAAAAACACTTGCATGCTCGCTGTTTATCTTGCAACAAATACTTCATGGTTTATGTGATGTAAGTGACTTAACATGTTGAAGTGTGTTCAAATGCCTAATGAGCACACCGATCACATATTCCCGCGTGTTTTCGCCCATGTCACTCTTGTGAATGTGGTATTACATATTATTTTCTATTTAAGAATGGATAAAGACATTATTACAAAATGAGGGTAAACCCGGGATTCATAAGGCAACATTTGTTTATAAACTGTTCATTATGAAGTTCTTCATCTCGTTTATAAACATCTTTACCGCTGTTTCTGAAACTTGGACATCCACACCTGTCAACTTTTGTTAGGAAACAAGATGTTTCGCCTTACTCTCCACTCAAGAGTGAGGAGCAGGGCAATATGCATCTGAAACAATGTATCATCATCTTTGTATATAAACTGTTTCAGAGATGATGACGAAGAAACCTTGAACAATTGTTTATAAACAAATGTTGCCTAAAGAATTAATACCTGGCTAAATTACATTGAGCAGTAAAATCTGATGTCAGCCTTCCGACAGCATACTCTTGACATAAGGCTAGCCATTCACTCTATACAAACTTTGGTTCTAGCAGTTTCTTCTAGGCAAATGTGCTCCATCATAGACTGCATCATCACTTAACATCAGGCGAGGTGGAAGTCAAATGCAAGTCTATTATTCAATGAAAAAAACTTTCAACTTGTTACTTGTGTAACTTTCAACTTATCTGACAAAATACTTTTACAGTGTACGTAAGGCAGATTATACTATAAATACTTACCTGAGTTTCCCTTTTGCAACCAAACCACTGCACCCTGCCATCTTCCCGTGTCATAGCCTTTACTCCGAGCTGTTTGTACAATGCAACTCTATAATCTCTTGAGCGGCGAGAAGCCTTCTGTTTTGCTACTGGGCTCTTTAACACAGCTCGCCCTGGGCCCAATTTACTTTCAAGCATCTGAATCTGAAATGGATGTGGGAATGGAGTATAATTTATGTATGTATTGATAAGCAAGCAGCATAATTAAGCTGATGTGCATATGTATCCCAACAGCAGGCCTAGCATGGGGCGTTGAAAAATTGTCTTTCCACCGCTTTTATCCACGTGTAGACGCAACAGAGCTAGAATATGGATATGTTTGTCTCTTTCTAGCGGGATAAAAACGGTGGAAAGACAATCTGTCCACGGCCCGTGCTAGGCCTGCAGGGTTGAAATTTAGTATTTGGCTGTTAATATAGTTTTCGCCAAACTAATCTAAATCAAATGATGATGATGATGATAGATTTGACAAATCTAGATTTATTTCCAGACACATGTTTATATGTACAACAGTTTTTTATTTTAAACCCACCTTGACACCTTTGGCTGTAGTTTGCAAATACAAAGACTCCGGAAAAGGAAAAGCAAAAGGTTGGGGCAATGTTTGAACCAATGATGTTCTTATCAACAGTGCATGCTGCCCATGAATAGCATCACAGATCTTCCCTGATGTATCTTTGTTATATTGTAAGGTCCACTCTGCATAATTCCATTTTACTTGTTGACAGGTCAGTCGAGAACTTCCAACTCCAATTGCTATAGCTTGTGATGGGTTTGCTATTGCTGCTGTCATGGCTTGCTGTAGAGTGCGGCGCAAAACGCGAGTGGAATCCGGCACAAACAATACGTAATCTGTAAATATGTGTGTCATCGGGACTAGGTCTTGCGGGGCAGCGGTGAGCCGTAGCTCGAGGGACAGCACCTTCACGTTTCGTAAAGTTTCATTGGTGGCGGAGAACGGGAACGGCGGGTAAGGCGGACTTTCGCACACCACGACCACAGGCATGTTCGGGTACGCTGACACAAACGACTGAACGCTGTCTGCGACATCGTTCTCAAACTCCTCGAACTGTCGGAATACTACGGTCACTAGCTTCGACAAGTGCCGGGAAATCTTCGCCGGCTGCGACCTGGGAGTACTCACAGGATTGGGATAAATTCGAAACTGAGGGAACAAATAACCGCTAATCGAAATAATTGCAATAATAGCGAATATTAGATACACTTTGAACTTCAAACGACCGCGGGTGAGACGATAGAGCATTATTTTCACTCACAAAATTACACATTTCAGTCATTACAAGTCCATAAACTTGGTAATAAGAAACGAAACGTAGTAGTCTTTCTTAATCTTGATCTCTATTTTAAAATGTTTTTATGTTTCGCTCGCTCGAGATTCGAAGATTTAATCGATTGATCAATGGGTTTGATATTGACATTAATAACAATTTTGACTGCTAATTTTATTCATGTTGCCCATGGCCAGGTAAAGCTATTAAGGCCATTCCTACTTATCTTACGAATACCCGAGTATAGTAGTAAAGACTTTAATAAAGGCGGTTTGCAGTCGCGCTTTTCATATCAAATAGGTAGCCGTAAGGCTAAGGCCCTTTCTATTTGTAGAAGTTTATCTTAAAAGGCAATTAAGGAGTTTTAGAAACAATGTTTCACGTTTCACTTACTTACCCACTTACCCATACTCGAGCACATTCACGGGTACCTAATAATTTATAATCCACAATCATAATACACAACGAGACACACTCTTAAACATTTATTTTGGCTCACTTTTTTTTTCTCTTGCGCTGATAGCACTATGCTAAATTCAAGGAATTTATATACTACGTAACCGGAAGGATCACTGGTACAGCAAACGTGGTCTGAAAGAGTACACGACTACTACTAAGTGGCTTTGTCTTTTTCTAAAAGAGCGACCATAATTTATGAACTAAACAGGACAATTTTCTTTAGAATTATTTAGTACAGTCAGCAATATACTTATAAGTGATACCTATTACCTACCGAGAAAAAAAACACTGTTAGAAACAGTAATATACCATTGAATCATAGACAGATATAATATTACTATCCTATTGAGCAGAAATAACTTTCTCTTTATTGCTTTTAAGGTCATTATTTTATTTTTATCAAAAAACAGTTTGTTAGTATCAAAATGAGTACCTAGTATCAAAAACATTATCAAAATGAGTTGCGTTTTTAGGGTTCCGTAGTCCGACAAGGAATCCTTATAAATTCGTTCAGTCCATCCGTCTGTCTGTCTGCGTGACTTTTTTAGTAACAGCGATAAAACTGTAACAAATTCAAGGCATTCTAGCTCAAAGGTCATTGACCTTTTTGCAAAATTATATTAACAAATAATGTTTCTCTATCAGTTTTCTATAACCATCATTTTCTGAACTATGACTACAATTATATGGCTTTTGTTACGGAACCCTACCATATGCGTGTCTCGACACGCTCTTGGCTAGTTATTTAAATATATATTATCAATCAATTGTAGATAAATGTTCAAGATACGATTCTGAATTCACTGTAATTATAATGTAGGTACCTGACTTAATTATTATACGTTTTTGCAAGAATGTATGTGCAGTGCCGCTGTACAATTTATTTCTAATGTGGAAACTAAAACAATTCAATTTTGTACAAAAATAATATATTGCAAAACCAAACATATTTATTAAAGCGATCATATATTACTAAATAATATCGTCTTGTGCAATTTCTGGCGTAATGTTGCACGAGCTCCAATAATTTTTGATGTCTTGTGCTTTCCATAAGTTGTCAATCTGAGAGTTAATTATTTAATAAACATTTTACAAGAGCCACATCATGCCTATCCTCACAAAAAAATGAATTGACCGGGTCGGAGGACCAATTAACATGTCCAATTTACTGTAAAAATATTGTACAACAAAAATTGAAATTTTAAGCCTCTTTTTAGCTTCTGTTCGATAGTCATTGTCTGTGAAATGCAAGCTGCATACCACAGAGTACTTGGTCAATCTTCCAGAAATAAGATGTAATGCTTCTATCCATTTTATTTTCAAATCTTCGTTAACAGGCAATCTGTAACACAATGAAAAGTACATTTCAATTGTAGAAAAGTTGTCTATGAAACATATATAAGCTTCGTAGTACATATTCGGTGAGAAATATTTTTAAAGAAAATAAACTATTAACTCTAACTAGCATATTTATACATGAAATCTGTATGTTTGTGAAAAATAACCAGTATTTTTTTTGGTACAAAAATCTGTACTATCTGATAGTTTCCGTCGCAGAACACAAGTCTAAGATCAAAATTCCACAAGCGAACAACGCAATGTTTTACAGAAGCACTTATACAACTGCTATAAATACTTACAATGATTTACCACAATTGATATATAATCAATAGAAATAAATTTAAAAATTGTCTCTTAAAATACATAAATGTTGCACGTCCGCTAGGACAGAATGTTGAAACATTAAGCTTGTGTTCCATCATTGTACACAGTTTATGCAATAATTTTTTACTTTACTTTACAATTTTACAGGGTAGAAAATGAGCTGATGGAGCATATGAACATCATAAAATACATAGTGAATATCCTGAATTTTATATAAAATGGTCACACTACTGATCCATATCGAAATTTTCTTACCTGTGAAAGGATATCCCACAACCTAGATACGATACTTGCTTACATCCACTCACTATATAAATCTGGACCATTTTAGCTAAAAAAATGCACTAAAGCAACTGATCCATCCAAAAAACACAATATTATAAAACCGACGCCAATCGCAAAGACAAATAATCCGCCATATTGTTTCCTTTATTGACAATAAGTTACCAGAATAATGACATCACATTACTCCCATATTAATCCTATCTTTCAATAAAATTTATCAAAATGTAAATACATTTTTGTATTTAGTGAGAACTGAAAGCTTATTCATTTAAGTGCATAATAAAACGACACTTGTGTCTTTTTAGTGAAATTACGTTATTCCCAATGTTCCTGTTGTTTCTACCATGCCAACTTTAATCATATACTAGCAACTGTGTGAAAGGGACACAGCCACTAAAAACGGAGTCTCTCTCAAGACCGTTTTTTCCTTCTAGCTACATTGAATTAAAAATGAACATTATTCAGTTGTCTTAAGGCTCAAGTTCCTTTATTACATTATGTCCAGTGAACGTTCCAGTTACGTAGTATATAAATTCCTTGGCTAAATTATAATAACGAAGATGAATAAATAAAAAAAGTTAAGTCATACATTACTTTAATGTCAAAGTCATAAATGTCATAATATATTTTTTGTCAACAAAATCGCTCGTGTCGTGTCTCTCATCTTCGTTCCCGTGCCTTGATTTTGGAAAATTTGTTTTCATTTAGTGCGCCAGCCAATTTTATTTCCATCTTCAACAAATATGGATGAAAATAAAGACCTCGATTTAGAACCCCTGGAACCCTCACTGAGAAACGTCATCGAACAAAAGTCTCTACGATGGATCTTCGTCGGTGGAAAAGGCGGTGTTGGCAAAACGACTTGCAGGTTTACTCTAGCGTTTAATTAATAACCGTGTTTTCTGGGCATGTTATATTGATTTCTCTATTATTAATTTTAACCAATGTTAAAGTACGCTTATTTCTCTAGTTTCATATTTTCTCTGAGTCATTCTGGATTCTGGCCTCATTTTTCTCGAAAGTTCTGTATGAAACTGCATAGTAATTGTATCAAAATGCGTGTGAAACTAATGTTAATTAAACGTCTCGATTACAGCTGCAGTCTTTCAATCCAGCTCGCCAAGGTGCGGGAATCAGTGCTGATTATATCAACAGATCCTGCTCACAATATATCTGATGCTTTCGATCAAAAGTTTTCAAAGGTATTGAATAGAATATCATATATTGTCATATACCAATTATGACATTATGACCAAAATGCTGGCGTGTTTCTGGCTCAACGCATAAGCATTGCCATTCAGAGTGGTAATGCTGCCAGCAAGCTAGGTACGCTGCAAACTGATAGTGGGCTTGAACATTTGGATTGCCTTTAAACCATCAATGGTCTATGGGCACTATGGGCAGTCACCATTTTTGTAGTACAGTAATTATATATTATGTACAGCTCGCGCGATAAGAGTTTGGCTTTGACCGTTATTGCGCAGAAATCAGAAATTGGGTATCAACGGGCAATTAGCGGGGTGCGGGTGGGTGTGTAGGCGCACGCGGTGCTCTGATTGGTGCGTGACAGTACCCATGCGCAGTAATCCCCTCCACCAGAAGGTCAAAGCCAAACACTTATCGCGCGAGCTGTACAGTACAGTAACTTGGTTTGTAAAAAAATTACTTGGAAAGTTTTCTGGGAGTTTTGTAAATTGGTAATATTATAGATTTCGATGTGCTCTTTCCGAATTTCATTTTTGCCACCTCGTATCATTGCCGCTCGTATCGTAATCATATCATAAAATGATTCAGAAAGGAGATATTATCAAAAAATTGCTTTTAGGCGCCATTTTTACAATATGGCGGTGCGAGAGGCAAAGATGATTGAAATTCGAAAAGAGCATATCGAAATCTATAAAATTACCCATTTTCAAAACTCCCGGAATACTTTCCAGGTAAAACTACCAAATGGCTGTACTATTATTGTTAGCTTGTATTTTGTTCAGTAATAAACTGTTTTTTTACTACAAAAACAGTTAGACTGCCCATAGACTGTTGAAGGTCTAAGGTTTAAGGTCTAGACCTCTTACAGTTATATGATTATTTACTGTGAACAAGTTGTAATATCTCAAAAATAATCATTTATAACTGTAGTGAACAACAGTGATCATTTAAAACAATATTGGATTATTTAAATTTACAATTTATAATGATATTGCACTAAATACTACAAGTTTTTCAGGTGCCTACCAAAGTGAAGGGCTTTGATAACCTTTTTGCAATGGAGATAGACCCTAATGTGGGTCTTACTGAGCTCCCAGAGGAGTACTTCGAGGGTGAAACAGAAGCTATGCGTCTTGGAAAAGGAGTGATGCAGGAGCTTGTTGGGGCTTTTCCTGGTATTGATGAGGCTATGAGCTATGCTGAGGTAAGAGAGCTGTTTATACGTCAGCTTAGCATTGGCACGCAAATGCATTTGCATAAAGTCCTGTCTTCGATAATGTATTATGTATACAATAGATTATATAACACAAGGCCGAGCGATTTTCATGAATACCAATTAGTATTGAAGACTTGTTTACTGAATTATACTTAACCATATATTATTACCGTTTCGGCGGTTTAGGACCACAATTAAAAAAGACCACTTCTTCATATGAGCACTTCTACAAATGACCACTTCTTGAAATGACTGCTTCTTGAAATGACCACTTTTTGAAATGACCACTTCTTGAAATGACCACTTTTTAAATGACCCTTTTTTAAATGACTACTTTTTCAAATGACCTTTTATTCCATGTCATTATCCTTGCATGGATAACGTTTTTACCCAACTACAGAAAACCCATGCGGAGGAGGAAATATAAAATGATGTTTTCATAGTGAACAAACAATTGCAATTTTTTACCAACTTCCAAACAGGAGGATTCGACAAAAGTGAACCAATTTAAAACAATATTTTTAGTTCGAAAGGGTATACTCCCGAGGTGGTCCCATTATCATCAAGTCAGGATCTGATGATGGAATCTCAAGGAAATCGAGGAAAAACTAACTAACTATCAATGCTTGACCCACTTCCCGGTTTCCGATTGAACTGAAATTTTGCATACTTATGTAAGTTTAGTAACAATGCAATAGTAATTTTTAAACTTTAGCGATTCGAACATATGTTTTCATATTTATCGGGACTTATCGCGCACTATTAAATATAGGTAAAAATAGATACCTTTCGCTCGACGTTTCGACCATGTTACAATGGCCGTGGTCACGAGCTGACTGAAAACTGCGGGTGAGTCCGGCGAGAAGAGCGGATATTTTGTTCTCCTACCCTCACTTGATCTTGAAAAATTGCAGGGTTGTCACTACGACACAACACTGACTGTATCGGTAAAAGTCCTAGTACCTACTCCGCGGTTTGTACATTTGCTTACTATGGGATTCCACGACGCCGCTAACTTAAATCCGTCCTCCCAGTTGAAATTGCGATGTTTTCTGATTTCAACCGCTACACGAACCATTCTTGTAAAATAATGCCGTTCAGTGGAGAGGACCTTCGGGTCGTGGAGCTCGATCCAGTGACCGGACCCCGACTCAAGCAAATGTTCTGCTATAGCCGACTTCTGTGTCTGGCGATTTTTGACGGCTGCGATATGTTCTTTGATCCTTTCTGCTATGGTACGCTTCGTTTGACCTATGTAGGAACTACCGCAGCTACAATCAACCTTGTACACACCAGGGGTCTGAAAAGGAATAACGTCTTTCGGCGACCTCACGTCTCTCGCCAACTTTGATAAGGGGGTATACACTGTTTTGATGGAGTACTCTTTCAGCAAGCTCCCTACCTTATCCGTTACTCCTTTAACGTAAGGCATGAAAGCCGATAATCTGGTACTATTGAGCTGATCTGATGATGGAGTCAGGAGGTGGATAGTGGAACTCCTCAACGGTGAACAGCAAAGACACGAAATTTTGAAAATGGATTTAACTATAATATAGCCTGTTCTAAACTCTATCATGACATGGCTGCTGCACCCAAGGTGGACTTCCGGCGAGGGAAAAAAGTGGAATACCACAGTGCCTAAAGACAAAGGTGTGACCAGTGTGTGTTGCCAGTGATGACATATGGTACTGAGACGTGGTCCTTACCCGTTGGCCCTTTGGAAAAACTCAGAGTCACACAACCGGCAATGCAGAGAGCTAGGCTCGGAGTTTCTTTGTGCGATAAAATCCGGAACGTAGATATCCGCCAAAGAACCAGAGTCACCGACATAGCTATTAAAATCTGCCACATCGCTCGAAGAACTGCTGACCGATGGGGAAGAAAGGTTCTTGAGTGGAGATCACAAACCGGAAGATGCAGTGAAGGTAGGCCTCCCACTAGATGGACCGACGACATTGTGAGAGTCGTGGGCATCCAGTGGGTGCAGATGGCAGGATGTCGTTCAGTGTGGAGGAAAAGGGGGAGGCCTATGTTCAGCAGTGGACGTCTTCTGGCTGATGATGATATCATACACAATGTTATGTTATCAATTTTACAAAATATATTTGAACCCACTATGAAATGTTTCGCATGTTTTAATACATGCAAAACATTTCATAATTGGTTACAGTCAGTAGTCACTTAGGCAGTGTTCATTTTAAGAAGTGTGACCACTTCTTAAAATGACCATTGTCGAGTAGTGGTCATTTCAAGAAGTGGTCATTTCAAGAAGTAGTCATTTTAAGAAGTGGTCATTTGTATTGTACCTACAGACCTACACGCCTTAGACGTCTGTAATGCCCGTTGCAGAATCGTCTGCAACGTCTGTACGCATCGGCGTATGATAAGGTTATTATAAGAATGTTTTTGGAGATTATGGTAGGAGGGCAGTACAAGACAGGCTAATCCACATCTAGTGCAGATTTGTGTTGCAAGAAACAGATTGATGCGCTGTTATGCCGTCTGATAATTTGTTCAGCAAATCTTGAAAAAAAAAGTAACTAAACACAGTTTCGTCTTCAATTGTATGTGCAGGTGATGAAGCTAGTAAAAGGCATGAACTTCAGCGCGGTGGTGTTCGACACGGCGCCGACGGGACACACGCTACGGCTGCTCTCCTTCCCGCAGGTGGTCGAGAAGGGACTCGGGAAACTGATGCGCTTGAAGTCTAAGGTACTCCTACATATATTCCGCTGGTTGCATACTATTTAAGACTGGGCAAGAGCGAAAATTTAGTAGACGCTCTTATTAGGAAGCACAAGGCAAAGTTGGTTTACGACTGTTTTTTTTTTTTGAGGCAATGATATCCAAGCATTATGGAGGTGTCGTACTTAAAAACTTCAGCACAACAAAAGATTTAGTGAGCCTTTTGTAAACTAATAACAAACAATAGTATTGATAATACTTACTGTAAATATTTACTGACGCCTAATATGAATGTATTTCTTCATAATAGAGAATGGCTGTAGCGCTATAAAGAGTAGGGTTTTACCTCTCTACTATAATCTATATAATGTATAATAAATGGCAGATCTTTTACAGGGTTGAACGAATTGTTTAAATGTCTCTGGGAAATCAAGGGACCCTAAAATACAGGCTCGGCCTAGTTTGGGGCCCACAGCTAAAAGTTAAAATACTTAGCTTAATTCAATCTTATTAATTTGTAATAATTTGGATATTATTATTAGATAATTATTTGATTGATTTGATTACCTATTTCTACATTAAAGGAAATTTTTCAAACACTTATTTTCAATATTGGTTACAGGTTGCTCCATTCATCAATCAGGCTGCATCACTCTTCGGCCTCACAGAGTTCAATTCCGACATGTTCAGCAACAAAATGGACGAGATGTTGTCAGTGATCAGACAAGTCAACGCACAGTTCAAGGATCCCAACCAAACAACATTTGTCTGTGTTTGTATCGCGGAATTCCTGTCACTGTACGAGACAGAGCGCTTAGTGCAAGAGCTGACTCGCTGCGGTATCGACACGCATAATATCATTGTAAATCAGCTTTTGCTACACACGTCGGCGCCCTGCGATCTCTGCGCGGCGAGACACAAAGTCCAGGCGAAATATCTAGAACAAATAGCAGACTTGTACGAAGACTTCCATGTGACGAAACTGCCACTTTTAGACAAAGAAGTAAGAGGAGCGCCGGCCGTCAAAGCCTTCTCCGAATATCTGGTAGCTCCTTACAATCAGCCGACGCCTTCGACTTCGACCTAAATCTTTATAATCCGGCTTATGTGTTCAAACATTTTTAGAGAATAGGATCGGAGCTATACACTGGCAATTGATAGATTTCGGCGTCGCAATACTTTAAAATATTCTTTCCTAATTTGTTCTTGCCTTTGTATAATATTGACACAATATTCTGTGGTGATAATAGGCTTGTGTTCTAATGTTTCATTATGAATGATATACATAATTATATACACATACTGAAAAAATAATTTAAATTATATAGAGTGGATGCGATGTCCCTCTCGCGCAAAGCGTGTGTTACTATAGTATTTGTATGGCCCGCGCACGGCTTGACGTCATAACGTGTTCTAAAGTGCTCTCTGTCTAGCGTGAAATTAAAATACTTAAAACTTATTTATTTTTGAACATATTTTTATTTTGTTTTCGTTGGTGCTCTATTTATGAACGGATTTTATAAGAGGTAATAGAATAATGTCAGGACACAGGCCTATTATAGCATACTTGAGAAGGCTAGTTTTATACCAGTGCTATGAAGAGTGGCTTTCCGTTTGAAGTACTTCCTGTATAAAACTAGTGCAGGGTTAATAGGTATTTAAGAGCATATTGTAAAGTGTTTTCCTCTTGTAATGCTAAAATCTGAAGTAAATCCAGCCATCCTTTTACCGCAGTAATTTTCTCGAGAGTATAATGTAAAACACACTAAGAAAATTTGCTTTTTCTACATGAGCCGGGTAGAGATTACTACCAAGATTCAATCAGATGATATATCAATAATTATTCTTTTTTTTTTGTCTTGTATAAAGCTAGAACTAGTAGAATTGCATTGTAGGTGCACTGCAAACTTTAAGTATTTAACCATGGGAGCAAAAACAGGTGTAACAAAAACTTTGCCCTTATGATCATGCACACAACATTGTGTAGGTATGCTGTATTTTGTAACTGAGAAGTCAGTGTTACTAGTTTGTTTTTGAATGTATGCTTTTATCTTCTATTGTATAATAGGTGTCCCACTAAAGTGGCAGAAAAACAAGGTACCAAAGTAAGTACCAATAATATAGTATTATTCATCGCTTACCAACAGGAGAGTTGGTGGTCAAACGCGGACTTATTCGAAATAAATAGGGTAGTGGATAATCGCGTTAGTGTCTCCCGTGGTTAAATACGTTACATAGATTTTAAAACGTGTTTATATATAAAAACTGCCCCTCAGTGACCAACCAAAAATGGCGTAGACATCGCAAACAAATAGGGTTTACAGTGAATGTCTACGTGTATGAAGTTGCGGGCAATAGCTAGTTTGTTCATAGAGATATATTATCCCATTGTTTGCAGTCCATATTGTTTATCTTCAGTAAAATTATTGTTTACATAGTAAGGTGATCAGTGAGGTATTTATATATATTATACTATTCCAAAGTAATTAAACATTTTACAAATTATTTTTATTCATTTTTATTATAATATAACGAAATATTAACCCATAATTTTATAAATATTTATTAATAAAAATTCATTAAAAACAAATATTATTTTTCACTCCCAATTAACAAATGAGTACTTATGCTTTTGTTCAATACTCGACTATAATCTAATTTAAATACAACAAGCAATAATTGCAATTATAAGCGTAAACTAGAACAAATACTGATTCATAACTTCTCTAAAATATTATTGAAAACACTATTTTAAACTATCACGGTTGTTCACTAAAGTTATATGATTATTTACGGGATATTTACCGTGGTAAGGTTGTGGAAGGAGCTCCCGATATTTCGGCGCAGTTACAGTTGCGCAGTCTTCCCGTGAACATGGTGCATGTAACTGCGCCGAAATATCGGGAGCTCCTTCCACAACCTTACCACGGTAAATATCCCGTAAATAATTATTGAAAACTGTTTCATCAGCCTTTTGTGCAGAAAATTGTAAGTACATAATAAGCAGGTCATCCGTTAACATTAATTCCTGCCAAAATGTATCTGTATGGATTGGATGGTTCGCTATTTAGCAGGCTATTTAATAGGGTAGTTGACTGATGTTTATATCATTGAAACCTAGCTTTGAAGAAGAATTTAACTAAATATAATGTTTATTGAAAAAATAATATAAATCGGTTATAATGTTCTGATATATAAGCTTTTAAAGTTTTTGGTAGAGAAAACTATCCCTTTCCCACAAAACAAAAAATGACGTCACGCCTCTGTGCGCCATACTTTTCAGAATAGAATTTATATGGCGTACAGAGAAGTGACGTCATAATTTGCTGTTTCGCGCTCTCTCTGGTATCGCGGCATGGTATAAAAATGCTTATAAGTGATGCCTTTTTATCAGATTTTCATTTTGTTTTCATTATTGAGCCATATTTATGGGCTACATTTTAATAGGACTATAAAAAAAACCAGTCATCTTGCCTATTAATATGCTATTTATTCAGTACAGAGAAAACCCAACAATAATGAAAAATGGGAGGTTTTTCGAAAGGTAATAAAAAATCGTGCATAAAAATGCTATAGATGGCGTTGACGAGACATGGATCTGCAGATTTTACAAAACCACAGATGAAAAAAGTTAATAAAAAAAACTTGTCTATTCTCATAGACAGACAATATCTGTCTGTCATGCTTGTTATTGTGTTATTTTATTTCGTAGTATAAATAGTATTTTTTGGTTATTATTAACAAATTACTAGTTTTCCACAACACAACACAAATTAGTAGGTATATAAAGTTCGCCTTGCCTAGCCGTGTTAAAAAATGTCTCCATTACTTATTTGTAGGTTTTATTGAACAAATGCGAAAAAATATATAGAATCATGTCTCTTCAGCGCCATCTATCGATAATAGCAGAGCTATGTTCTTACAGCTGTCAGAAAACCTCACATTGAACAGTAGTGGATAACCCTTTACAGCTTCTGTTACTTAAGAAAAGGAAATGCAGACAATTTGACATGAAACTCCTAAAATAAGCATCAAAGCTACAAAAAAACCACATCAGTCATAAGACTGCACGTCAGAAGTGAAAACTTAAGTAGTAACTCACCTATTCTACAAGAGATGGCGCTGTTTTAAAATACACGGTACAGCGTGACAATGGCGCGGGTTCCAAGTTTTCACTTCATAAAATTCAAAGCAACAAACAATACACTTTTACACAATTTCACAAGACTAATAATGGCAGTGATAAGAATCCTAAGGAGGTTGTAGTGTTGGTCAAAAATGGCTCGCCTATTGGTGTATTGGTGGTAACATGGATTAATGCTGGGGGGCATTCACACAGTCACATTCTCAGATAAAAAAAAAACAAGGGAGATATGCCTTGGTACAATTATCGTTCGTGTTCAAATATCTCAATTTTTTTCTTTATAAGTACCGCTTAACGCAAAAACGAAGTATGGCTCACTCATAAATTTTTCACGCACACCAAGAAACCTGTAGCTAATAGTCCACTATTGGCTTTTTAGAAAACTCTCACAACGGGCAATGGAGCAAGCTATGCTCGGAGTTTCTTTGCGCGATAACATCCGAAATGTGGATATTCGGCAAAGAACCACCAGAGTCATCGACATAGCTATTAAAATTTGCAGGTTGAAGTGAGAATGGGCAGGCCACATCGCTCGAAGAACCGATAACCGACGGGGAAGAAAGGTCCTTGAGTGGAGACCACGAACCGTAAGACGCACTGTAGGTAGGCCTCCCACTAGATGGACAGACGACATTGTGAGAGTCGCGGGCATCCAGTGGATGCAGATGGCAGGATGTCGTTCAGTGTGGAGGTTAAAGGGGGAGTTCTATGTTCAGCAGTGGACGTCTTCTGGCTGATGATGATGAAAGAAAAGGGTGGCAAGGTCGTCTGCAGGGTGAGTGTGACTAAAGGCATCGAGCCTGATTAAGGCCAGATGCGTTCGCCCCCGCCAGGCTTCCTTACCATGTCTCCCTTGTTTGTCTGATCTAAGGTCACAGGACACATACAACTCTGAATAGATTGCCATCGCCTCAACTTTGGGACGCAAAACGCGCGACATGTCGCCAACAAATATGTCGGATATAAATATAACTATATATTTTATAGTAGGTATGTAGTTATGTACAAATAAATGATACGCAAACCAAGTTATAATGTAACAGCCACTAAAACAAGGTAGTCTTCAATAGGTACAACTATTTACATAATAAAAGGTTTTGGCCAATATGCTCACTACGTGTCCGTAAGTCTGACCAAACCTAGTAACAAATCTGGATCACTGGATTTTGACAATCATACAGGGTTACGCATATCGACTGTAGTCAACCGAAAGGAGGTCATTGTACTCATCATTATGTAAAACTTTTAGTATGGAACCAACCCTAAAATCGCAAAAAAAATAACAGATATTCCATACATTTTGTCGAGTGTCAATGACCGTTTTCTATGGAACAGCTAAATTTTTTTCGTGATTTTAGGGCTGTTACCATAGTAGAAGTTGTTCATAATGATGAATACAATGACCCCCTTTCGGCTTAGTATAGTCTATGTGCGTAACCCTATATAAGTGTGTAAATATAACATTCTAACGGTACTTGTACACATAACATTCCATTTAAAACAATGTCTTTAAAATATCTAACAATCTCAAATACTTATTCTATCTTGTAGTAGTCTGTCAAAGGTAACAATGTGGGAGACGAAACAAGTGATGCAACTGTAATGGAGAAAATTTTCTCTTTCTCTTCAGTTGGTCAGACGGCAGTTCGTCAGCCGAGTTGACTTGTCTGTCACGGCTCTTAAAATAACCTCGACTGCTTCAATAAATCATAAACACATCGGGAGAAATATGCCTGTTTTGGAACGCAACCTGTTATGACATTTAATTTTATCTATTTGACATTTTTTTAATACAAAAAAAAATAACCTGTAAAAAGGTACTATTTATTACCTAGCGCCTTCTGTTAAAAGTATTTGCCGGCCGGCTGTGGGGGCCTACTACAGTCTCTAAGAGCATGCTCTTCTTATACTCTTACTCAACACCTACGTTTTTCGATCATATATTTCTGTAGATACACTGTTGGCGCCGACGGCAAAACAAGGCATAAACAAGAAAAACACCTTGTTTCGCTCTCATTCGCTTTTCGTGCTCAATGCTTTAAGGTTTAAATTAGATTACAATGTATGACACTTCAGGACATTTTGCGAAATACTTGAAGTGTTATATATATGTAAGTATACGTATTGAAGCGGGGACAATATTTTGTTCGACTTTATGTTACAGAATGTTGTAGTAGACCTTCAGATATAGACCAATCAAATTATACTTCACTTGTTTCGAAACTCCTTACAAAAATGCTCAACAACGCGCCTCGCGCCTATCTGCAGTTTTACAAGGCCCTAAATGATCTTTGTCTTTCTTTAACATTAAAGAACAAAATGAGATGGCAGCTGTACTTGCTTGTTATTACATTCATTTAGATTCACTCTAGTCCTTCGTTCATTACAAAAACGGCTAAGGCCATTCATACACAAGGCGAAAGAAGTATTTATGGTACGTGCAAACGCACCGACGTTTAGTAAATAGAAATCGTATGACGTCGACCCCACGATCTATCACGACCAGCGCGACAAAAACGAGTATTGTTACTAAGGGTCCTCAAGTATTATGTAATCACCAAAGGGGGTGGGGAGGGGATCTTTACTTTGCTTATTTTTAGGGAATGTAAGGGGGGGGAGGGGGTTGGATGATGGTTAAGTCAGCAATATTAAATATAGAAAAATCAGAAAACAGAAAAAGTAAAAAGATAAATTTCATCTTTTTACTTTTTCTGATTTTTCTGCAAAATTTAGTCGATTCCATTTGAACAAATATGCAACCCTACTTATCTATGCTCGAAAGCGAAAAGCATGTTCAGGAATTCCCCAATAAAAATCATGAATAAATAAACAGATCAAAAAAGATCTAGGTGTCTTCAAATCTCGAATAAATCGGTTTCTTCTAGGCTAGAGTGCTCCATCATAGACCGTATCAGGCGAGTTTATCAGAGTATCAGCGGTCAAACGCCTATTACTGAATAAAATAATATTCAAATATACCTTACTTTTGCTTACATGGGGATTAATAAAAATACTGTTAACGTAATACTTGAATGGCCCCTAACTTAACATATGAACATGGGACTTATTCAAATACACTGCATCATGTCACTGATCGTGCCGGTGACCTGATGCATCAATATGATTCGTGTATGAAGATCCATTGAAGCGTTAAGATATTCCTCTTCTACAGATCTACCACCGCACAAGCGTACTGAAGATATTGCTCTTTTACAGCCCTTTGGTGCATTCTTATTTCAATCTTACATTGAATTTTGTCTTACTTTTCACTACAGTGAAAGCGAGAGCATTGTAAGATTAAAATAATAATGCTAAAAGATTATGGTAGGCCCCACAACTGGTCAAAATGCAGTCTAAATCAATTTTGTTTGCGTCAACGCAGCTGATGTGCGCATAAGGCTGGTTTTAAAGCGCGCGGTAGACCGCACATACGATAAAACAGTGCCGCGAGCGCAATGGTACTTATAGTCCTTTTCAAATAGCATGGTATTTAACAATCTCCACTAACAGACTAGTTTGCATAGTATAGCTGAGCTGTATGTTTTCGCCGCAAAATGCAAATAATTAATTTAGTTTTTCGTCACATTCAATATTAACAAATCACGTTACTACATTCTATCATACTGTCAAATCACCTGTCAAGTGTCATGCTATTTGAAAAGGACTATAATAGAAGTGATTTATATTGTGACGTTTATTGCGAGTACAGTATCATCGCGAAGCGCAAGCGTCACTATAAAAACAGAAAAGAGAAGTAAATAGAACGGAAATGAGAAAAAAAATCTGTCGCCAGGTATTGTGACAGAACTTTGATTGTACATTCTTATTTAGATCAACGCGTCGAACTCCGCGTCACAGTTGCTAACTTATTTCAAATGACTGACGTTTCGTTTATATGGGTGCAACTGGCTACGACAAATTTCTTACAAAAATGTCTTGACAGCCGTTCTAATTTAAATATTTTTTTCTGTGCATTCAATATTCATTCTATGAATTTATAGACAAAGATAGCTTTAAGGAATTTGTGTTATTTCTGTAATTAGATAATTTAATGTTGCTACACTACCGCATTAGGTAATATTCCAACCTTACAACTACCTGTAAAGGTAGTTGTAAGTTTGGAAATAAAATAAATAAATATTAACGAATCGATTTACATTCTTTCGTACTGTCAAACCACCTGTCAAGTGTCATGCTATTTGAAACGGACTACAGTGGAAGTTATTTAATTGTGACGTTTATTGCGAGCACAGTATCATCGCCAAGCGTCACTATAAAACCAGCCTACCTATTGTCGTTTGTGTCAACTGGAGCGATGGTGGGTGGGTGCATGCCACGTAGTAAGCGCGGCGCCGAGGATAGTACCCAGTAGTGCCGCCGCACATGACCCTCCTTCGAATAGCAGCTTCGGTGTGAACACGCCCCAGATCATCAGGTGTCGGCAGTGGATCGTTGCGGACAGCGCGCACGCGAACACCTAACAACAATCCGAAGGTTTCAACACAAAACACAAGGCGACGTTTTCACACTTTTAAGCAACGCTTATTACTACAGATGACCATAAGGCTTAATATATTGTATTAAAGTTGCATTTAGTGGAGCAAAACCATGGCGCTTACACACAGTCGTGCGTTCCGCTAACACCATTTTTGAGGTTTTTCTCATATTTTGCGAAAAGTAAAGCTGCAATGTAAAATGTAACTTTGCGGTTCCCTACCTAACTATAAAATCTGAACATATTTTTTTTGCAGTTTTTGAACATCATAATTTTTTTACAGTTACAACAGTTAATTGTGTCCTTCCCGTTATGAGCTATGTTGCTGAGACGTCAACACTCACAAATAAGGAGGTCCCCAAGTTCCAAGTCACTCAGCGAGCTATGGAAAGAGCTATGCTCGGAGTTTCCAAACGGGACAGAATTCGAAACGAAGTGTGCCGACATTCCTTCCAAGATCGTGGGTCTCTTTTTCAAAGATTTTATTTTGTGTCTATAAACATACCCTGATAGCGAAACACAGCGCGAACTTGAGGCAGAGCGAGAAGACGGCTGCGAGTTGAGTGCGCGGGCCCACGGCCGGCGCCGGCGCAGCGCCGCCGCGCGACCACAGCGCCAGTAGCGGCACCACGCACCCGAACAACAGCGGCATCCCTGTAATACATACATAACAAAATTATTACATCATTCATTACATATAGAACCTTTCTTCGGTGTGTTTTTTTTGTAATATTGGATAATAGGCTTACTTTTGATCTCGCCTGATGTTAATTGATGAAACAGTCTACGATGAAGCACGCTTGCCTAGAAGAAACCGATTCCTTCGCGACTTCGACGCTCAGATTGACTGCCAGACTGTTTGGCCTACTACAAGGGCTGGTTTCCACCACAGCTGGGCAGTGCTCCGCCCAGCACTGACAAATGTCAAGTTTTTAAGCTGCTGCAGGACTGTTGGTTGCAAATCAGATCAGGGAAACAAGGGAGATATATGCCTTAGTACAATAAAATAAATAAATATCTAGGACATTATTGCACACATGGTCATCTGACCGCAAACTAAGCAAAGCTTGTAATAATTATGGCAGCCAGAGACTGATATACATACATATATATTTTTAAATACATACATAATACATAATTATCTTTTATGTTTAAATATCTCCATGTGTCACACACTTTTTGACACGCTTTTTTGGTATGTATATAAGGAAATCATTGAACTTGATTTTAAAATTCTTGAAAACTTCGAAATAAATTGAAATACCACACTTATCAAGGACTGATGACAATGCCACAAATCTACAAAAGCGTGTACTTTTTTTTAAAATATTATTTATTATTATTTCACTAAGCCAAGCCACTTAACGCTAAACCTACTAATAATACTACTACAATTTTTTCAGTCACACTATGAATATTTGCAACAACAATGAACTAATAGTCCACAAGCAAAAAAATGGGCGGAACGGTCGTCTGCAGGTTGATTTTACCGTTACGTTCGCACCCACCACGCCACCTTGCCATATCTCCATTGTTTTTCTGTTCTGAGGTAGCAACAAAGAGCTCTAACGATGTGCTGCATGGTGCATAGGTTCCCAACACCATAGGAACTGTTTTGAGACAAAATAAACATTAATGCCAGAAACGTACCGAATAGTTCAAGTGATATAAGGCCCCCGATGATGTAGTGGCCCACAGGCAGCATGGCGTGGTGCGGGTCCCCCGCGTGGAAGGCGGGGCCCCACCGCACGTGGCCTATGGTCGCGTGGTGCTCCGTGCCGTAGAACTGATACGAGGCTAACAGCGCCCACAGGCAAGCCACGCTCGAGTTGCAGCGACTTGAGAGAGCTGGAAACAATCATATTGAACATTAAAAAAAAAAATAACACTGTTTTAAACTTTCATGGTTGTGCTATATCTATAGTATATAATATAATATAAATAATAGTAAACTCGTATACAATGTGTTAATATTTAAAAAAAAAAATTTTTATTCATATTTATTTTCCATAGGTCCTTAATTTTTTTGCATTACGAATGGACGTTTATCTAGCTATAATTAGCTGCGTCCCACGATTTCACACGCGTTATATATACCCCCTTGCAACCTCCTGATAATATTTTTTTTCCTGGTGTCTATAATTTTTTTGGGTTTTAAAAAAACAGGTTAAAACGTCCACAGGCGTATTTTTTTTTTTAAAGAGTGAGAGGAACATTTTAGATTAAGTGAGAAAACTCCACAGATAAAAATCTGTCTGTAGAGGCTTATGTACTTACAGAACTTAGATCCTTCATTCTTGAGCAGCGAGACAATATTGAGCGCCAAGAATCCTGACAAGACTGCCAACACCGCCGCCGGCGCTAACGACGCGCCTAGCACCAGAGTATTCGCTACGAAGAGAAGCAGAGAGAGAACAGTCACGGGTATTGTAGAGCCGCGAGCATCACGCCGCCACAGTAAGATGGCCATCGCGCCGAGGACCAGCCAGGACAGCCGAGCCAGCAGCCGCGACCGGCTCGGAGAGCCCAGCGTACCCCAACCTACAGCCCAATGTGCGCAAGCCAGTAACCCCGCCACTACGACACCATGCCCACGCCACCCCACGTATCTTCTCGCCACAGCCACGATAGCGGCCACTGACCCCAACGCTAACACCAGAGCCGCTCTAGAAGCTTGCCCTGTCGGCGTCCCCGCTCCCGCCACCCAACAATCCCCTTGCTCCTCTCGACACCCTCTGTAATTTCTGCTAATTGTAAGTACAACCCCACAACTAGCCCACAATGCTAACGCCTTTATCGTCCCCACGTTCCACGCCATTAAACCTAAAACTGTTAGAGCTAAATAGGAGAGGCTTGCTCCCTCTTCTATGATATAACTGTTTGAGACTAGCACGGCTGCGGACGCGACAAGTGCCGCTCGAGCGAATCGCTCGTGAAATTGAGATCGTCCATCGTACCACCTTTGGGTGATTCCGTCCCAGTGCATTATGATTAGAACGCATGTCATCGCGCCGGAAACGAGCCCGGTGCTCAAATATATCGCATGTGCGACGTCTTCGAGTATATTGAAATAATACGCGGTGTAGCATAGCCCTACACACACAGCCAAAGAACTAAGTCCGGTCGGTACAAATGAACTCGCGAAGATATTAGGCAGTCGCTCCAAAGGAATGCCTTCAGTTATCAACCAGTTGGAGAATATTGCTAATAGGAGCAGCAGTAGAGCTCGGAGCATTGACAACGAATCGAATTCTACCCAGACTTCTCTAAAAGTAGCGCGGATGTTATCAACGAGAGACCTGCAACAAAAAACACTCTTAGCTCACAGTAATAACGGTCAAAATAAAATTCCAGTAGTCGGTTATCGTACCTAACATCCGCGACATAATTAGTTAAATCCTCGTTTGTTTGAACTCCGGCCGCTTTGTCTATTTGCTCTCGAGTGGCGTTAATTAGGTGAGCTAGTCTGTCGAGAGACACTTGCTGAGACTCCTCTCCGTATCGCACGAGGTACTGTGTTATCTGAAATAAGATTATCAACATTTTTGTAAGTATTTGTCAAGGAAACTAAGGTGAAAACTAAAATTAGAACAACGCGTCATTCAACTATGACTTAATAGATTAAAATTTTTGGATAGTCTCAAACGATAAAACTACATACTAACTCATGGATTTATTTCTTTAAAATATTAGTTTTAGTCAGTACGATTTTATACGTTATAAGCGTAGCAACGCCCCGCGGTTTCACCCGCTCACAAACCATTACCTTTACGAAATAAAAAAGAAATTGCCTAAGTTTTAATCCAGGGTATAAGGTGCGCCATACTAAAATTTAATCCAAATCTGTGTAGCCGTTACGGAGTTGAGTGGGAATAAACATAAACACACACTTATAAACTTTCGTATGTATAATACGAGTATTAGCCTGATAAATATTTATGGTACCTATATTATTTCATAGAAAAATCAAAGAAATTTAGTGATGGCGCCCAACGTGGTATGCGCCTAGTTGGGCTCCAATCTATAATTAAATCACAATAACCTGTTTCAAATTGTTACTCAATAGTAACAGAGTCCGAGGTATAGTTGTTTGTGGCAATATTGGCAGTAGTAGATTGCCTAGAGAAGGCGCAGGCGGCGGTTGTCCTAACGCCGCACTCATGGTCGGCGCCAAATCAGTTTGCTGAACCTCCCACCCTAAGGAGACATCTCCGTGTTCACCGCCAAGGCCCAGCCCTCTGTACGCGAACAAAGCAGCCGTGCGTTCCGCTTTACTCTCGCCTCCGTGATCACCTAAAGACATCGGGAACTTTATATCCATAAATTCATAAACAGAAAATGCATGCAAGTCATGCGATGTTTGTTATATGTAAGCTGCTAATCCAACTGGGTTAAATAGCACAGATAAATATGCACACGCAACAGTGAGATCATTAAGGCATTTGATCAATGAAGAATGTTCATAGAAAAGAAGTAGAATGTTCTTATTTAAGTAGTCACTACTTATATGGATACCACATAGGTGTGGTTGAGTTAATAGCAAAAACCCCAATAATACCGATCCATTTAGTGAAACAGGAATGATAGACTGGTCACTAAAGTGCAAGACACACCCAAGACAA
Organism: Agriopis leucophaearia; assembly: GCA_949125355.1. Classification (NCBI taxonomy): domain Eukaryota; kingdom Metazoa; phylum Arthropoda; class Insecta; order Lepidoptera; family Geometridae; genus Agriopis; species Agriopis leucophaearia. Next base: position 10,262,051 of record OX421278.1, read on the forward strand.
GGCGCGAAAACTCTCCTTCAAAGCAATTTAAACCTTAGTGTTTACAAACGGAGACACGACGCGCTAGCGCAGAGGGCGTGTGAGACAACCGAGAAATTTTATGTTTTGTACCGTACTAGCGACCCGCCCCGGCTTCGCAGGGTTGTAATTTAGAAAAAACACGAGGTGAAATTTTTTAACGTAAGCCATGTTAATTTATGTTTCGGCGACTTGGTAGCAAAATATAGTTTTTTTCTATTAACATGAAAACTTAATTAATTTTTATTATATATGTAAACCTTCTGTGTTTTTTTATACTAACTGATGGTGAAAACAGCATCAAAATCAGTTGCATGGTTTATGAGTTAGCGGATATAAAACCAGACGCGGAAAACGACTTCTATTTATACACAGGTAGTGATTATAAGAAAACCAAGATTGAAATTGTGATCGCATCTGTGACTTCGTATCGGCTTATTTAGCCATCGGATGCTACTTAAAATCATCTCATGTAGATGTTAGTATGAAGGTTGGAATTGTAATATGGAAAACTGACGTGGTTTTCACCCATTTTGATTGTTAATCCATATCAGCCTATCATGTTCCTAATGCTGGGACACACGTTTTCTTAGAGAGGATGGACCCTAGCCCACCATGCTGGCCCTGTGCATGTTGGTGAATTTCATGTCTTTGAATTTTTGAGGTTCTTGGACGCACTGGTTTCCTCACATTGTTTTCCTTCGCCGTTTTTGAGCGATGGCATTTATTCAAGTACCAAATAAGTTACTGGTGCAGGGTCGAGAATCGAACAGGGTGCCGGAAGATTATAAAGAGCAGATGCTACCGCTCACCCACCATCGCGTTACTCCAACTGTAGTTTCAACTGAGCGCGCGCGGCTTCGTGTCGCTTTGCCCAGTCTGAGTAACTAGCTTAATCTTACTTCCCCGTCTTTTAAGGCTTGTTTATTAAATATAATTTTTTGCTATGTTTTACGTACATAAATAAATAATATAAAAGAAAAGGTTGAAATTTCTATGAAAGATAGCGCCAGCATCTGTACCCTATCTTAGTGTGTCTTGCATCTTAAAACAACACCAACAATGTTGTCTACAAAAAATGCATTACAAATCCATTTAATGCTTTAGAATCACACACACCATAGCAAAAAGAAATCAAACAAGTCTTTACAAACAATAGTAAAAAATTCTAATGTGTCTAGCATTACTACATTTACCCACCAGATTTGTTTCCTTGTGAGTCTAAAACAATGTGAAAATTATTTAGTCACTATTTAAAGGGCAATAGTTACTATTATAGTGTGCAAAGATGTGTAATAGGCGTGATGACAGTAAGAAAAAATTACTTAACTTATAATTTTCAATGGTAAAATTGGGTAGAAAATTATAAATTACAAATCGAGTGTTAAATATATTTTGTTAAAATACAAAATACAGCAATACGCGACAATAAGAAAAACGCCAATTATAGCGAATGACGTCACGATTATGAAAACAGGAGCCATGAATTGTATTTGAAAGTTTGCAGAAAGTTCAATACTGTTGACATAGAGTGCCATTGGTGTACATTTTTATTTATGTCATACGTGGCAAACAAGATAACGGACCCCCTGATGGTAAGCGATCACCGTCGGCTATAGATATCTGTAACGCCGGGGGGGGGGGGGGGGGCATCGCAGATACGTTGCCAAGTCTTGTGTAGTTTGCCAAGCAACTGGTTCGTTAAAGCGCTCTCACAGATGAACTACGAAGACTTGTTCCCAGACCCCCGCTCCTTACTTCGTTACTTCTTCTGAGTTGTAATCGCGAGAGTGAACGAAAGCGCGGCGCCGCCTGAGCTAGTCACGGCACAATTACCGGTCACACTGCATATGCACTTCTGTTATCATCGTTTGTTTAGTTGTTCGTACAGTTAGTCGAGTAGAATATGTAATTTATGTCTACTGGCAAGGCAAGACTGTAAAGTTTTCAAAGTTTTGGCCGTTCTCTGGTTTAAGACGGGAGCTAACTCATAACGAGTTAGTTTGTTGAGGAGCTGCGTAATAAACTGAGCGCCCTGGTCGCCAACTACTATTTGCAAAGCTATTGCCAACCTTTAAAGACTCTATCAACAGCCCTTTTGAAGAACCCCTTGTTATAGTTACTCAAAAATACCACACAAAATACCAATATGCGCATTACACATATTGCAGACAGGTGTAAGGTAAAAAAGATGAACAAACGTATGCATAAAATGTACTGTATGGGTAGTGATTATTAATTAACATAAAAAATTATTAATAAATTTTCTACATATATTAAATAGTTTTTTATTTTATTTTTATTTTTAGTAGCCATGTAGGAACTTTTAAAAACTGTTTTTGGAAATAGCCATTATAAAATATTTATAGTTCAAAATTTCAGCGACCCACAAGATCATGCTTACAAATCAATTCCTAATAGTCATCATGCCTATTAAAATTAGGAGATGATTTTCAGGTAAAATAAGTGTAGTGTGAAAATTTAGAGTTTATATTGGACGTTGGTGATATTTTTTCAAAAGGTATTCAAAATTAATATGAAAACAAGTTAGTACATAAAGTCATAAAGCTATACCTGTTTCAGTCATGCCATGGTCTCCAACAACATATAATAAGACATCAGGTGGTAACATGGAAATAATCTTTTCCAATCTAGAGTTGGTCTCATTCAGTTTTCTTGTCATCTCAGGATGGTTTGGACCATATCTATGACCGGCATGGTCTACACCCAAATAGTGAGCTACTAGAAGGTTCCAGTCGTCTTTTAAAATTTCATCATATATCTTATTGTCAACTTCTGCAAATAAGAAGCATTTTTTTATATTAAACAAATATTTTTAAATCAATGACATAACACATGCTTAATGACACAGTGAGCAAGTCAACTTTGTGATAACTGCAATTTAGTTGTTTCGCACAGCTAAATGCTTTCAAAGAGTTTTTAAAGTTTACTATGGTGTGATTTGAATTTTTTTGTATCGACTCCTGACATGCTACTACCAACACAACAGAAACCAAAATGAATTATGTGGTTGCTACTAGAAGCACTAATCCAACTTAAGACAAGTCAGACATACAAAGAAGTTGAACTCGCAGTATATTTCATGGTAAAGGTCTGTCATTGTATTTAATACTTTTTGGGACAAAGTGCCACATCGCTCAATATTTTTTTTTTCCATTTACTGTGAAATAGAACAAGAAATAAACTGGAACATACCTTTATCAACAGTGTCCAAGTCCCAGGTATGGAATGAGTACATAGCATGTGAACGTAGCCACCGCCCCGGGATGAGCCGACCCCATGTGTCATCCCCTAATAGGATAGCACGCCCGCCACTTTTAGCCAGCTACAAATAAAGATATCATAGCTTTTAGATCAATCTTTTTTAATAAACAACAATTATATTGTACCTGCCAAGTAGCTCGCACAGTTTAATTTGGTCATAAAGAACCATGGCCCACTTAGAAAATCCTAAAGACTGGCCCACTTGGGTCTGTTGGGATAACATGGCAATGTAGGTTATATAAAATGTTTCAAACTGAATGTCTATGTGGTGTGAGCCATCAATATCACACTTGATGGTCTGTGCAACATGCCCTAAAACTTGCATTCTAGATGAACTAAATGAGGCCAAGGAGAGTGCCATTGAGATGGCCGAATTCAGTCATTTAAGACTAGATAGAAAGGCTACAATAAACTATTGGATCTGGTCTTAAAATTGTTTGTTCAACAAGGATTTAGATATTCTTATTTGATTATTATTATATCATAAAATTCTTGGGTCTAGCCCAGACATTTGGTGGGCATTGGTAGAGCCGAAGCCAACACCAAGAGGCCCTGTTGAATATAAAATACATGCAACTATGAAATATGTATAAAAAGGAATATGAAACTATTGTACAGTATAGGATTAAAAAAGTCTGGGCTATTGAGGTGAACAGCTTTGGATGGAATAACAGATCTATAGAATGAGAAACGGCACCTGCCTTATCCTGTCTCATCTCAAAATATATTCAGGCAGGTGATGACTTATTATTATTATTGTCATTACCTGGTCAATAACATTGTCTTCTTGCAACTCCATAGCAGCAAAGTTGGAGCTCACATCAATGAAAGTAGGTAAAGATCCAGTCACTAATGCTTTTACACGCTGTAGGGTCGTCGTAGGAGGGTCTGCCATGAAACGAAACAACCGCGTGCGTTCCGGCCATTTATCTAACGTGTTTCTCATGACTGGCAAACGATTTTGGAATGGCAGAGGGTGTTCGTTACTTTCGTCATACTCAGTAAAGTCATACCGCAGCGCGTCTACCAGCACAAACATCACTCTGTGTGCAGTAGGCACGCAGCCCAAGGGACCGCCGGGCACGGACAATATACGCCGGATCTTCTCGTCTTCTCCGCACAAATCTTTCGAAGTGGAATTCCTCTTCTCGTGCCCATTGCAATTGAACTCCTCGAGAGGAAGGCACTCCGTCACGTCGCTCAGGGTTTTACGAGATAGGAGAAATCCATGACCGAACATTAACACCGCAGACAAAACTAAATAGGAAAACCAAAGAAGGTACAAAACAAAATTCCATTTTTCTTTCATTATATTAATTGTTTTAACAATTGTATGCCCTAAAAGAATTTAAATGAAAAATATAAATTTAAAAACAGCCGCACGCCCCATCGCAAAAATTAAAAAAATCTTGGAACTCAATAATCCTAAGAAAACGACTGACACCACCGTCACTTTGACATTTTTGTTTATTCTTTCCGCTGTGGGAATTTTGGCTTCGCACTCTTGTGCATTTGCGTGTCTTTGATTTAAAAAATATTGTCAAACAAGTCAGCTACGTTTGAGAAAAACAATATTATTATGTTCTTTTATTTTACTTTTATTTCAAAGCGCCACAGGTGGTTGAAACCGTCAAATAGCCCGGACGGTAAATTCGCCACAGAGACATCACAAGATGCTTGATGTTATATAATACGTATAATACCACTAAAACTGATAATAGGGTATTTGACTGATTTTACAAAACCATTTTAAATTGTTTATTACATTAAGGGTGTAATTATGGGTGTGTTTGTGTGTAAATGCCATAGGGGAAACTGTAGGTATAACGTTTATTTTTTCTGACAAATCTCTCTCAATACACAAAAAGCTGTGTCTCTATACAATCTCCTAGCTCCGCCTTTTAGGTTTGTTACATCCATGCTCCTTCCTCACAAGGGGCAAAAAAACATGGAACACATCACAGACTCTTATATGTCTGTGGAACACATTCACTCCCCTTTATTGCTTCTATGCATTCCGTTAATAGTTCACTCACTCTCATTTCTTTTGATTGATTCTGTTATTTTATTAGTCTGTGAGTGATTTCATTTGTTTTTCTGTTTTGAGTTTTCAAGTTTTCTTGATTTTGTCTGTTTGTAATCTAATCTTTATCTGCGATTTAGTTGTGTAATAAATACGGAATGCATATAGAAATATTTAAATCGTCGGTTTCAATTACTGATAAAGTGGTACACAAATTCTGAAAACGTAAACATAACCTATACTTAAAGTGAAGCCTGAAAATTCTAAACTTTTCTAACCTTGAAAAAATACTGTTTCGGTGTACAAGAACACCTGCTATGACTTGAAACGGGTGGCGTTAGAAGAAAGTCATAGTGTAGAATAGCATGTTCTATATGATCCAGAATGTCTGCACCATCCAGAGTCAACAAAGAAAACTTTCGTTTACTAGACTTATCTAGCGATGAGGAGTCGGAAGACTTGCAACTTGAAATAATTCCTAGTCGGAAAAAGAAAGTAACCAGGTAAATCATATAATACTCATCGGTTGCTTTTGTAATTCTGGCACTTACCAACAGCAGTACCCCTTGACTGAAATTAGTGCCTATTAGAACATCTATTATCACATTGGCTGGAATAGTTAGTTTATAAAACTGTCATCATTGAATACAACTTAACTAGAATCCCCGGTGTCCACACGAGTGATACGGGGTGCAGCTAGTTATTTATTACAGTAATGACCTAGGATTGGGGATTTGGGGTAACAGAAATCTTATTGTATCCCTGGTTATATGTTTTACGCCTATTTGAGCATGAACATGGAACAATTTTAATGGCTTCACATATCTAAGTTGTTGTATGTTGGTGCATTAGTTCTAAAGATTAATTAATATAGGTAATAGACCAAACAATATACACTCAGAAATGTATCCACCACATCCTGAGTTTGTCCCAAGGTGATGCCGTTTTGATGCTAAATAGTGTATGGTACAGCAGGGAATAACTTTTTTTTTTACTCGGTAATAGGCTTGCGTTTGGCCGCCAACTCGTCTGATGTTAAGCGACGATGCGGTCTACGATGGAGCACGCTTTCCCAGAAGAAACCGATTCACTCGAGATTTGAAGACACCCAGATTGTAACTATCGTATTTAAAAACTATCGATTGGGGAACACCCATTCCGGCAGCGCATTCCACAGACTAGCAGTTTGCACAATAAAAATGGGATCAAAGCGCTTCGTACGGACAAAGAATTCTGAATAGCTTGTGTGTGATGATCCATTTCAGAGTTATTATGTTGCCGCTGCCATAAAATATGAAACAAAAAATTATTATTATGGGTATAAAAGATACAACTTCTATAGCAATGGCATAGTTTTGATGGCTCTTATCAGCTAGGATATGGTTATTAATGTGAAATGTTTTCAGTTAATTATTGTAGGTATGTTAATATAGATAATTAATACTATCAATGCACTGATACTAATCCTTATCACATTTTAACAAACTTATGCCTACAACATTTTATGTAAAGTTCGAAAAATAATTTCCATTGTAGATAATTGTACAAATTGTATCAAGTAGCTATTGCCCGAGACTTTGTATGCATAGACTTAAATATATAAGCCTTTTAACCCATTTTGACATCCTTAATTTTATTTATATCTTAAAATCCATTCCTTGCTGATGTTTGCATTATAGCTGCCTGCAAAATTTCTGTAAATGTTCAATTGTGGTTTCGTAGTTTGCAAGATTTCGTGATAAGAGGTATAGTGCATCAGTAATATTTACTTTTTTTTTTAATTTAATAGTTATAGATTATTTAAAAGACTATTTTCCTAAATTTTTCCAATAATAAATATTCAGGACATTTTTTTACACACGGTCATCTGACCCCAAACTAAGCAAAGCTTGTAATATGGCTGCCAGAGACAGATATACGTACTTATTTTTTATTTTTTTTAAAGACGTACATACTTAAATAGATATTAACACCCAGACATAGAACAAACACAAATGTTCATCACATAAATGTTTGCCCTAGGTGGAAATCGAACCTATGCCCCTAGCACAGAAGGTAGTTTCACTACCAACTGAGCCACCAGGGCTGTCAATAATATATGTATTGTATGTTCTCTAGGAGAGAAAGAAGCAGAGGCCCCGCTCCCCACACGCCTGAGCCTAATATAGGAGCAGAAGTGCAATGTGCGCTGCGCTGGGCAGTCCGCGGCACCCTGCTGCTATGGCTAATAATGCTTACTTGGATCTGTGCCACGTTGTATGATCAAGTGTCCACTATGAGGCTGGAAGTCGATAAAGGTATGTATAACAGTATTACCGTTAAACTGTGATGAGAATGAGAACAGAAGTGCAATGCACGCTCAGCTAGGATGTGCTTAGACCAAAGCTTCACCATTTGATCAGGGGTCTTACGGCTACATCTAAAAGCGGACTCGAAACAGCACAGTGAGGAAAATCACGCGAACGTGAACCTTAACGCGCCGAGATACGGTTTGCGGTCGCGCAACTTTTTGCAATCACTTAATTGGAATCGCTTAAAACAGGATGCCGTAAGGCCTCTGGTATCCACCACTTTCCATTATAAAACTCGCTAGTATATAGAAAAAAATATGTGATGTACTTGCCTTACAGATCTTCATGAAACTAATGCAAAACCTAAGACAATTTTCAATCTCCTAAATAAGACTTTTGCTTATAATTAAACAGTGAAGGTTAAGAAAAAATCGTACTAAAAAAAATGCTAAAATAAAATTAAAACCAAATCTTAAAAATAAGTAAACCAGGGCTTAAAATTCCATTGCAAACTTACTTACCAGGGGCCTTACGCCCAATTCTAACCGCGGGCTCGAATACGCGCAGTTTGCAAAATCACGCGAACGCGAACCTTAACGCGCCGAGATACAGTTTGCGGTCGCGTGATTTTGTAAGCTACGCGTATTTGGGCCAGCGGTTAGGGTTGGGGGTAAGGCCCTGACCTATATAAGTGTCACTAGCCCATACAAGCTCTAACCAGCAGTAACTTGGGGTAATTTTGACGGCAGCTGCAAACTGAAGACCGCAGAAGGCAGCGACTTGCAGTCGCTACTCGCGGCCGGTATAAAGCACAACGTATGATTTGAAGTTGCTCTTTTTTTGTGGGATAACCTATACTTATACGATTAATATCAAAGCATTGCGATCGGCGACACAAATAAGGCACATAATAATAATAAGGCTGACTGCCTTTTTTAACGAGACACCTGTATAACCCTCTCCTTTCCTCCTTCCTCCCTCTCCTATTTCTTACCTCTGAATAAGGGTTGATGGATAGATGGAAAAGCCCGCCAAGTGCGAGTCGGGCTCGCGCCCTGATGGTTCTGTACCACCACATAACTTGTTAGCAACTAAAGTAGAAAAACGTAGTGCAAAAAGACAACATTCCATCAACGCCCAAGCGATCACCCATCTAAGTACCGAACGCGCCTGACGTTGCTTAACTTCGATGATCGTACAAGAACCGGTGATTTGTTAAACAGAAATTTGTCACCGACTCGCACTTGGCCATTTTATTATATTTGTTGTTATACCTTAGAGTGTGTACTACAATCATGCTAAGTTTGACGATTGTACATATTACCGTTTTCACATTAAATTGGACCAAATACAAAAATACGTTTAAAAAATACGTTTTTTATTATGGGGGTTACCCTTAAGTGAGTTTTAGTAGTTGACTTTTTATTATTATTTTTTTAGTTAATCCGCCGTCTTATTAGGTACATATTCTGTGAAAATTTCAACTGTCTATCTATTACGGTTCGAAAGATATAGCCGACAGGCAAACAGACAGCGTAGGCTTAGTAATAGGGTCCCGTTTGCATCCTTGAGGTACGAAACCTGAAAAATCGCGGTACAGGAGCGGTCGCAGCCTAGACGTAAGAAACAAATTTCATCACATTCGGAATTAATTTCATCTACACTAATATTATATAGAGTTGAAGTTTGTGAGTTTGTTTGTTTGGGCTAATCTCCAGAACTACTAATCTAATTGAAAAAATAATTTCACTAATAGAAAACTTGATTATCACTGAGTAATATAGGCTAACTTTGTTCACAATGTCGGTGAAGCCGCGGGCAAAAGCTAGCCACGCAATGTTATTGTAGCCAGCCACCACTCACCAGCCGCTGCGGTCTGCAGTTGCAGTCTAAAAACGTCATCAGAATCATAACACAGGTGGTAACTCCACGTATTTGTTTACGCGTTGACCTCGCTGCGTAGTAAGTACATTCAAACATGTCCGGGGAATACTCATAAATAATTCACTTAACTACCTACCCGAGTAGAGAAGCCGCACTAATCTAGTTTCCCTGGACTTGTGACCTTAATTTTTTGGAGACCAAAGTAATTATCAACACACCATTGTGATGTAACATCGTTGGCAGGTCCCTCTTTCCCACTGGGAACTCTGGACACTTGCCCAGGGCCCCGCGATCGATACGCGGCCCTCTAGTTCCTACCCGATCACAAAACGTTAACCGATATTTATTACCGAAAAACATATTAATTTCGAAAAAAACAAAGGATAATAACTAATTACCTACTTGCTTATTAAGTTTTGCATGCGCGAAGCTACTCTACTTTCGCCCGAAAATAGGGCTCTGTTAAGGTCATATCCCCATTATCCTAATGTGCCCAGAGCCTCCAATAGCTTAAAGACGGCCCTGATCATTGGTAGTGGACCAACAGATAATTTTGAATTGCTATGTTGCCAAAAATTGCGTATTTTTGTGACAAACAACATTCAGTTCAGTTTTATTATATTGCTTAAAGTTTCTTGAATTCTTCTCGTCTGTAATATGTTGATCTGCCTAGTTGATGAGACCACAATCCTCGTAATTCCCCGAAACACTTGGGAGTCAATATCTGTGCGCTTTATGTATGTGTTATAGCTAATTTACTTCTATGTTTGTGGATGTCAAAAAATATCCAAAACCCTGATTAGATAGATGACTGATGGGGCTCCCGTAAATTATAATAAAATTTAAATGAGATAAAACTGCCGAGAAAGTTTGAAACAATGCCTGAATGCAATGTTTGAAGAATTGCACGTTTACATCGTGGATTATGTATTTATCATAATTTCACCCAGGTTATTGGTATTCTTTAAACTAATGTCATACCAAAGTTAGTTTGTCTTATTAATAGTAACTTAACTACTCTACATGCGCTCTGCGCTGATAAAAACATTACATACGCTGTCAAGAGGAAGGCAGGGTCAACAATTAGTATAGTATAACAAAGGTACATTGCTAAAAACTATCCTAATATCCGAGGAAACCCAAACCTAATGAAACCGGATGTAGGGGTAAACATTCCCGCGGAAGTAATAAATTACCGTACAGGTATTTTATTACCTAATCCAACCCAATTTCCTTGTAATTTTTCTAGAACACGAAGAGCAAATTAAATAATCCTCGAACCGAGGCGTCGAGGCTCCAACAATTAAGGAGGAACAAATTACCGATTAAACGGCCTATCGTAATAATATAACAATGAGCTAAAGTTGAACTAAAAACGATAACAGAACCATCATTTTTTACTCTTCTCCCCATTTAAAATGGGATCGGTATGGCATGTACGTTTTTATGAGTATTTTCCCTTTAGGTACTCCGTCCAAGATTTTTAGTTCTGTTAGCAAAATTGACCCGAATTAACACATCGAGTGAACAGTTATACGTCATAATATTATATGAGTTCACTCCCTTTTATTCGTGTTTATATATGTACTTTCATGCAGTCCATCTATATTTTCATTGGCCAATCTTCCAACCATTCACACTGGGGGAGAAAGTGCCTCTCCTCATAATGTGCCCGGCAGTGGCTCGGTCCGTATCTACAACAGCCTAGCACAACAAGGATCAGAGGCTTGAAATTTTAAGGATCAGCTTTACATTGTATAATTACCATTTCAAAAAAATCACAATGTATCAGAAAGCTGTGAAGTGCTCGCGCGTGCCTTCGAATAAATGAACTATGCAAATAGCCCTACTTTTGTTGCTAAAGTATTGATTAGCGAAACGGATTTATAATAAGCGATAAGCAGTAATTTAAAATAATATTTGATTTTTTTAAATCAAAGTCTCGTTCAAATTTAAAATATTTATTTTGCGGAGACACGGAGAACACGCAGAAAATGTTAATGTATTTTTTTTTTACATAATATAGACCAGACAATATTTATGCATCTGCCATTCTGCATATGACATGCAGAATTTACAACAATGTTCTTCTTTGTATTACATAGTTAACTGTCATTGGGCCAGTTAAGTTTATCCATAAATATAATAATTAGATAGACAGAGCCTTTAATGTTTATAACAAAAAGATTTTGTTTTGAGTCTTATTTACGAGCACTTTCATTAACCATTTTATGATCGTTAGAGTGCCCTCATTTCGAAAGGTGGATGTTCTTACGTCCTTTGATGTTCTTCATCTCATAGCGTTTCCAGCATCTCTAAAGCGAAGTAGGATTGATTCGCGCATGCGTCGCCGCACCTTCGTGACGTCACACCCAGTTATCGCCCCAACCTCCTCTGGGACCCTTGTGCTTCAGACAATATTATCATACAAATGGAAATTAATATCTAATGTGACAGTGCGCGACTTTGAGTGTAAGATAAATGGTGAAATTGTTGTGTGAAACTTCGTGTTGAAATAACCGATCGCGTCGTCTGTTCGTCTTGTATTGTTTTCTGTTTATATTCGAAGCCTCACTTTCGAATCCTTTGTTTGAAAAGAGCCTTATTTTACTTCACACACAATTATTGTATTTCGCTAAGTAACGAATGATACTGTTTCTTTTCACCAATTACTTATCATTAATTTTATCAAAGGCGCCGTGTCGCATACCTTAGGGCGCACGCGCGGAATTCATTCACCCTTACTCTGCTTACGAGGTCGATACGACGACAAAACAACGGAGTACTAGATAGATACTATTTATACTCTATATTCTTTGAGCTTTCTCTGTGATACAAAAACAAAATGATTACTCGTTTCATTTACGCTAAGCAGCTTATGAAGTTTTGATTTGTTTTCTATAATGATGGTTCTATATTTTTGATGAAAATAGAAGGGGTGTTATAAGTTTAACGTGTGTATCTGTCTGTAGCATCGTTACTTCTAAATGGCTGAACCGATTTATATTTTTTATTGAGTGGATTCAAGAAAATATGTTCACCTGTTGAAGATTAAAACCTTTTTTATCGGAGATTAATAAAAAAATAACAATTTATATTTGTACTAGACTTATACATTGTTAAGGCCCTCTTTTCTCACTTAGCAATTTTGGTCATTTTAGTTTGTCTACTCCCATGGTTAGCTTAAAATTATAAAAATAGTGTCATATCAAAATGGAATGTTTTATCTAGGGAACCGTAAACACGATTAGGGACATTTAGCTTGATCGAAAAAAAAAACAAATGGAAGTTTTTTTTTTTTTTTTTTTTTATGATATGAGTGACGAGACAAGTCGCTCGCCTGATGGCTCTTCACGCTTGCCCATTACAGCTCAACGCCACTCATAATTTTGGACCTGAACAGTTCAAAACCTTGGATGGCAATGCACTGCGCTCGTCACCCCGAGATATAAGATGTCAAATCTCTGTGTGCCCTGTAATTTCGCAATTTCAATCCGGAACACAGTAGTGTTTGCACACTACTGTTTGGCGGTTGAATAACTGGCAAAGGAGTCCTACCACTACAAGAAACTTTTATATGCGCTTTACTTCTTTTTTTTATACATGCAAGTACTTGTTTACTAAATGACGTCCACGGTATCAAATATATAGATTTCATAATTAATGAGGGGACAGTAAAGGTACATTTTACATTACAGCTACACTTTTCGCAAATTAAGATAAAAACCTCAGAAATAGAACTAGCGAAACGCACGACCTGAAAATAAAACCTTATTAGAATTGGTCCACACGCTTCATTACTGTAAATAGGCATGTATTATGTTCCTATTTGTTACGGTAGAAATTCCACAGTAAAATAACATAAATATTTTCAGCCAACACAACACATACCCACATAAAAACTTTGTAAATTTTATTACTCGTGCGTACGTAATTTTAATAATACATATTTTGATCGTAGTACCGATACGGTAAAAACTACAAGGCCATCAGTACTAATTAGGGCTTTCAAATAAAATATTCAATCGTGTTTTCAATGCCATTGTTTAATCTAATTCTAAAGTATCTAAACAATGTAGCGTTGAAATTGTCTCGAGTATATAGAGTACTTAATACTTTAAATTACAAATCGTTAACAAATTGCTTCATGCATGATAGTCCATTGAAATGTTACATGAGCTTTGCATTTTTTAGAGGACGCATTTTTATTTTTGGGACATGTTTGGGTGGTCAATAGAAGCTTAACCTCAAGTTTGTGGGGTCGCGACCCTTGTCCCCCGGCCGCCATCTTGGAAAAAGGAGTGAAAACACTTTTTTCGCGATACATCGGAAAGTATGCGTCTTACAAAAAAATTGTTAAGACATAATTTGTAGTAAATTGTTTTGCCTGCAAATATGTTTATACAACTTTTTGCCCTAAATAAAAAATTAAAGAAGTTATAAGCAAAAAAGTGAGTTTGGACAAGGGTCGCGAGCCCACAAACTTGAGGTTAAGCTTCTATTGACCCCCAAACATGTCCCAAAAATAAAATTGCGTCCTCTAAAAAATGCAATATTCGGTCCTTAAATTGTAACATTTCAATGGACTATGATGCTAGAGTAGATAAGTAGATTATAGAACAAGACAAAAAAAATTGAATTTAATTCGAGGGAATAATTGGGATCCCGAGAGCAGCGAAGGATTCCAGAGGAGAATCCTGAGCGAAGCGAGGGATACAAGGAATTATTTTTTTCACGAGTTATGTACTCTACTTTTTATCATTGACTGCGAGAAAATAAATAGTAGTTAGTATAGTATTTAAATTTCCAATAACATAAAACAACCAACACGACAACAAACGAAAATTGGTGTGATATACGTTCAGCACATTTTTTTTTACATAATTGTTTCGCATAATTCATGTAAATCGTCATTGTTCAAAATTCAAAATGTTTTATTCACTGGGAAATGCTAGGAGTATTTCTCCTCTTTCCTATTTACAACGGCGCTGACCACGCCGCGCTGTTTTCTTCTCTGGGGTTGCTTGAATGAGATGTCAGATGCCCGAATCCGACTATCCACGAGCACTAGTCCTTATACCAAGACTTGAAAATATTATAACACCTAATTTGAATTTCTAAGTCATCATATCCAGACTTCCTGCCTACTAACCCATGTTAGCTATTAATTTCTAGTTAGACTGGTTTGGGGGACATCATTATTATCAGTATTAGCTTGAGGACCATTTAATATTCTACTTCGCTAAATACCTACTTTGAATGCGAATATAAAGTGTAAAGACAAGATCAAGGTTGATTGAACCAAATAGGCGATAGTTTTATAAGCTACTTCAATGTCAGCATGGAAATTGTTATACAAGGTGCTGCTATATTAATCGAAGTTTGGTTGTAAACTATAACAATATTAGTTTATTCATGAGCTTAAATTTAAATTGGTCAGAATTTTATCACGTTTTTGCCGTTAAGATCTCTAGAATGCTCTATGTATTATTAATTCAAAATATGTGTAAGCATTTATTTACTTTAGAATACAAAAGAGTAATACGTTTGATATTTTGAAATCATTAAATTTCTCACCTACTCGTACACTCAAATCAAATTATTTATTTGTCATTTAAGAAGTAAGAGTAAGAACTTGTACACTTAAAATAAGATTTAAAATTGCGGCATATTTCTCTACATTTGGATTTTTCTCGCTTTCATTATTGTCAGCCTTGTATGTTCCCACTACTGGGACACAGGCCTTCTCTCAGAGAGTGAGAGTATCCACCATGCTGGCCCAGTGCATTTTGGTGGATGGTGTATGTCTGTGAACTTTTCGAGGTTCTTGGACATACCGGTTTCCTCACAATGTTTTCCTTCACCGTTTTTTGAGCGATGGCGTCGAAACTGAACTTAATTTATTGAGTTACTAAATAAATCATTGGTGCAAAGCCAAAGTTCGAACTGGGTGCCGACAGATTGGAAGCGCACATGCTACCGCTTCGCCACCATCGCTATTTTGCTGACCTTAATCAGTATATAATCCATCCATCAGTTCTGCAAGCATCCTGATGTATACAAATGATTAATAATGATTTTCCTTTATTAAAATTAGAACCTATTTCCTATATCATTTGACCGGTGCCAAGATCTATTTTTGACCTCGTAAGAATCAATGAGCTAGACCAGTCATAAACTAGCTAGATATCACGTGTTCTATTATTTACGAGTATGTAGACACTAGACTAGGTTTTGTTAGTAATAATATAATGTACTAGCCGTCCGCCCCGGCTTCGCACGAGTGTAAGCTCGGCCTTCAGCCTCGCTACAAAATATAATATAGCCTATGTCACTCGGGGATAGTGTAGCTTCCCAACAGTGAAAGAATTTTTCAAATCGGTTCAGTAGTTTCGGAGCCTATTCATTACAAACATACAAACATACAAAAATAGGTACAAATCTTTCCTCTTTATAATATTAGTGTAGATGAACTTCAATATTTCATGGTTTCAATGTTAGGACCTTGGACAAGTCTCTCTAATATTATGCATGTCACAGCTATAATTATGTAAATTTCTTCCTTGTACGGGGTTACGCAGACAGGGTGTAGTAAGACGAATGGGTTCGGTTATACTCATGAAAAACGTCTACTATTAAACCAACCCAGAAATCGCGATAAAATAAAAGCTGCTCCATACATTTATGTATGGAACAGATGATATTGTTTTTCTCGATTTCGGGGTTGGTCCCATTGTAAATGTTGTTCATAATGATGAGTATGATGATCACCATTCGGATAAGTAAACCCTTTCCACGTAACCCTGTATGAAATAGGTGGATTTGCTAAGTACATGATTTATTTTTTTCTCTTGGCCACAATTGCTGATTGTGTAAAATATCAAATACCAGTTCATTTTAGTTTGATTTATGTGCAATTATGGCTTCCAAGGATAACAGCCGATCAGAATCGTCCAACTGCCTTTCTGATTATTGATGTTACTGATGTTTCAAACTAATTCAAGTTCGTGATAGCGATAAGACGTCAGCGATAAGCCAGATAATCACAAGTTACCGGTGTAATCGCATCGAATATATCGATTCTATAACAACAGAGCACAAATGAATACACTTAACGCGTATATCTCCCTATATTACCTTTAACCTGGTTTTAATAGCTTTTAAGTGCGAGAAGTAATACCGCGTATCATATCGTACGCGACGGTCATTCGTCACAGTGGGTCGGCGCCGCGCGCACGTGTTCTACTCTGAGTGAAAGTGATGTGTTATTGACAAGAAGGCGCGAATGTGTCTGCCGTAGCATCGCAAGAGTTATGGAGAGTGCGGTGCACGCGGCAGTGCCGCTGCGGGTCGGTAAGAAGATGCGAAAGCGACGGGAGCTGGACGCACTTGTGAGCGGGCCGGGCTCCCGCGGGGGCCGGCTCCTGTCGGCCTCCAGCGACGAGGGCGAGCCCTGGGGCCGCCGCACGACGCGCCGCCGCCGCTCCCGTCCCTTCGTCCGTCTCGCTGCCGCTCTTGCTCTATGCGTGTGCGTGGTATCAGCAGCCACCGTGCTGTGGCTCTTCGTCGATGTACGAAGACAGATCGTTTCCCTTCGATTCGAGATGGACAGAGGTTCGATCATACTAACTCTTTATACACTATTATGTCATTAAATCGTCATGTCGATTCGTTACAGCAGCGTAACATCGACCTTGATCACCATTAAGCCTTTCGAAATGTAATTAAGAAAGTCTCAAAGAATTGTTAGTCATTGATAAAGTCGATTCTGTGAGCACGCGCGATAGGCTTTCAAGGGGTTCTAGCATGAATGCTCGTATCGTTGCGCGAGTTGGATTTATCTCCTTTCGCAAAGTTTATCTATGAGTGCAATTTGAGTTTCGTTTCATGGTAATTTACTGTTGACAATGGAGTAAAGACGCCTACGCGGCTGTTCACGGCGTAAACACTAAAGATGGTAATATAATGCAAAGACATAAACAGCGATTACGTACTATCTACCGCTCTATATCATCGGAAGTCGTGATGTTTTCACGTTCTGCTAATATTTATACAAATAAGTAAAGAACGTTTCATACCGCCTCACCGTATCAACAATAAGAGATTGTTCTATTAGAATGCTCTACCTGTTTGTATAGATTTTGGACTTTACTAACAAATACACCTAATATTTGATTTTAATTGCGTATCAAAATAAGGCGACCTCTGGATGCGGGTACTTGTTTCCGTCACATACTCATATCGTAACATTTTTTTTTTCTTAACCTATACTGTCCCACTGCTGGGCAAACGTCTCCCCCATTTCCTTGCATAAATCTCGCTCCTCCGTCGCCTCTTGCCAACCTCTCCGGAATGAGTCAAGATCGTCACGCGTTCCTGCGTGACGTTGATGCGTTTTCTAGGCCTTACTTGACTGCGTCGTCCATCAGGCACCCACTGTGTGACGATCCTGGCCCATCGGTCGGGGTTCATACGCGCCACATGTCCCGCCCAATCCCATTTCAATCTGACAGCCTTTTGGCCTACGTCGAACACACCAGTTATGGAGCGCAGTGTGCTATTGCGAATACTGCCTATTCTTTTAATACCAATCACGCTGCGCTCCATTCCTCTTTGGCAAACCCCGAGTGAACTTTTGAGAATCGGTCAGTGACCAGGTCTGAGCACTGTAGGTTAGGACGGGCAAAATACACATGTCGATGAGACTCATCGTTATATATGAAGTACTTTAGTATTATATTTACCCTTTTTGTATTGTTATCTGTTCTGTGCTCTTTTGTAAGATTTACTAGTACAAAGTTTTTTGTTAAGTTACAAAACGTGTAAACAGATTTAAACAGCCTTCAACCGTATGCTGTGTATCTTTTTTTTGATGAGTGATAAAAACTGTGGATTACCTTCGGCCTAAAGTCTTAAACTAAAGCTGGACAGTAAAACTCATAAAAGAAAAATAACGCCTTTCAATCTGCCTTATTTTATAGACAATACATCCGGTATCCATCAAGGCTGAGTTGGGCTAAACAATAGTACTACTTGGGCGTTTTAGTTGGTCAAAATTTCAAGACTTTCTCAGCCCATCTTCGGACGATATTTCATCAGGCTCACTGTTTATAAGGTATTTAATTTTACCTCTCATTGTCCACAGTTTCCACCGGCAGTGCCGGCGTTGCCGATGCACTACAAATCTGCCACTCGACGGCAAAAGATTTGCATTCCAATGCAACGTACTTCAAGAGCAGAATAGAAAAATTAGAGTTAGATCAACAAGACTTGCTACACAGGGTAGACAAGGCTGCGAAGGCGCTCTCAGAAGTGTCAGAACAGCTGTCGGCAGCGCCTAAGCTCGCTGACACGCCGAGAAGGTTGGCTGAGCTGCAACGGACCGTCGCGGACTTTGGATCGCAGGTTAGTTAATGTTTGGGTACGACGTTGATACAGAAGTTCACTAAAACTAGAATTAAACCATCTTGAAATAGAAAATACCTACTGCAATGAATTAGAGACCACCAGCCCGATGATCAGACGACTTTGTCAATAACATACACGTAATGGATAAGGCTCATACAAGACTGAAAAGGATGGCGTGGACGAGAGTGCAGTGTCCAGCAGTGGGACAGTGGGAGAAATGAGACAAGCTTATAAGATAGATGATGCTTTTGTTACTCATAAGGATGTATTTATTTTCACATATTTTCTATCATCTAATATTATTTACATATTTTCATAGCATAAGTGTTTGTTTTCCCATAGCTGCGGAACCGTTTACCGTGTTTAGAGATACCTTTAGTGTATGATCTGTGCTCTTTAGGTGGTACCACGAAAAATTATTTGAGTTCAGCTGTAGTTTTTGAACTAGCTCTAATAATATGAATAATATTGTGCGATCGCCTGTTGATTTATGTCGATAATTTTGTGCGCGCCCTTACAAATTTTGAAGTCGGTTTTAAAATTGATAACTATTTGTTTGATATCTGTCTAAAATGTGACTGCATTTACTCAATTTACTCGATGATGATTACAATTGTATTTAAATTCCATTATGTAAGCAAACTAAAAACGCTATTATAATGAAATGTTAATAGTAAACGGCCTCCAATCAAAGACCATTCCATCTGCACAGTAGACATATATAAAAGCAGTAGGTTGACTTTAAATAAACGTCCCCCCCTACCCTTTTTAAATTTTTTATAGTCGTCCATTTGATCATCTCATTTTCAGTTGTGTGCCGCTCAATATTGAAGTGTGCGTTTGTAGTAATAGTAAGAATATGTCAGTGTGTGCAATACGTGTTTACCTCGCCTCTTTCACTTATTTAGCTGACTTTTACTTCGGTTCTAGTGGAATGCCAGACCGTCTTGTACTCATCATACAAGACTACCTCACGGCTCGAAGCTTTCGCTATCGCGTCGAGGGAGTTCGCTCCTCACCTCACTCCATTGGTGGCGGTGTCCCTCAAGGCTCCGTCATGGCACCTGTTCTCTTCACGATTTTCACAAGCGATATTCCCCGATCTCCCAACGTGAACATAGCTCTCTTCGCTGACGACACCGCCCTCTACACCAGAGGGTGGAACAAGATCATCCAGCGGGCCCACCTTCAACGAGCCCTCACTCACCTAGGTGACTGGTTCAAGAAGTGGGCCATCACGGTCAATCCTGACAAAAGTGCAGCAATGTACTTCCACCCATCCAAAAATCCCCCCGCTAAACCCATCACGCTTCACGGGAAGCCCATCCCTTGGACACACTCCACCAAATATCTCGGCGTGACCCTCGATCGTCACCTCACTTTCGCAAAACATATCCAGATAGTCCGCAACCGAGCGGCTTTCTTCCTAGGCCGTCTCAGCCCCATCCTTGGCGAGCGTAGTAAATTGTCACTTAGAAATAAGCTGACAATTTACAAAACTTGCATCCGTCCCGTCATGACTTATGCCTCCGTGGCGTTCGCCCACGCATCCCGCGTTGACCTGGACAAGCTTCAGGTCATCCAAAACCGTTTCATACGCAGAGCGGTCGGCGCTAGCTGGTACATGCGAAACGCCGATTTGCACTGCGATCTCGAACTCCCGTCCATTCTTCAATATATGAAGCACACTTCCCGCCGCTACTTTGAAGCGGCGCCCCACCATCCCAACCCTCTCGTAGTCCAGGCCTCGAACTACTCGACAGACACGACAAACACTCCACCCCTCCGTAGACGCCCCAGAAATATCTTAGGCGACCCGGACGACCCCATCGCCGTCGTCACCTCGGCGGCGTTGGGCTCGTCCGATCCGACTGCTCCTGGCAACAGGAAATATTCAGTTTTTGGTATAGGCGCCGGTTACCACAGGCACACACACACACAACGATCCCGCCGGCGGGATCGGAGACCCCCAGGATCTGTTAGAAGATCGGTTAGATTCTCTCCAAATAATCATTCAGTTCAACAACCTACTAGGGCCACAGGGCACACCCCTTCTGGGGTGCCAGGGCAAGTCTAATCTCCCACTCCCGGCGACGGTCCAAGCCGAGGCTCGTACCTCCGAGGTGCCCTTGCGCTTGTCGCCCAAAATCTAAACCATGTTGGCCCAACGCCCTCTGCGTTCACCAACTAGTCCGGTCAAGCTGTAGAGGCCGCAAGGCCAACAGCAATAAGTCACATTAGAAAAAAATCGGTTCTAGTTCGAGTTTAAGGCAAATCCAAACTATATAATTATGAATCAAAGAGTGACTTAATTAAACGAGCGCCCCTTCCCCCGCCCGCTCCATTCTTTACTTTACTTTACTTCACAGTACGCTCAGAGCGATAGTCGCTCGCGCCCACAGAAATGTAAATAGAACGGAAATGAGAAGGAAAATCTGTCGCCAGGTATTGTGACAGAACCTTGATTGAACATTCTTATTTATGTCAACGCGTTGAACTCCGCGTCACAGTTACTAAAACAGTTGCTATAGGTTTATATGGGTGCAAGTGACTACCACAAATTTCTTACAAAAATGCCTTGACAGCCGTTCTAGTTAAAAAAAACTGTACTCGCGCTGCGTTATTGATATTCGCCGAGTGTGTCGTCAGCGTAGAAGTAGCGTAGGTACAAAATAAAGAAAATTTTCTTAAAACCCGATAGTATCAATCTTAGCCTTTTTACCGACAGTAGGCATTGCATTCAAGGAAACATCCATGTTGAAATTCCTTGTGAGAGTCGCGGGCATCCAGTGGATGCCGATGGCAGGATGTCGTTCAGTGTAGAGGTTAAAGGGGGCTATTCAGCTGTGGACGTCTTCTGGCTGATTATGATGAAACGTCCGAGTTGAACTACTGATTTAGCTTATATACCTACTGTGCCATCCGTATTAGGCTGGTGACTCCCTCCTACGCATTTTTTCACATCTCATTAAACTTTTTGCTGTTCATTCGCTATTTGTTTGTGAGCCACAATCAAACGAGCATCTAACAAGGTATAAAGTATTTACCGAATGAAAATAACCAAGTAGTAAGTCGCTATTATCTTGATTAGTTATTATTTTAGAGTCGTGAGTCTATATTTTGCTGGAGTCGACCCTGAGTAGGTACTCAATGACAAAGTCTGCGTCATAGCTAAAGTAAAGTTGGTATGAATGCCTAAGTAGAGCCACTGGCTACAGTAAAATTGGTAAATTTAACAGCACAAAATTAAAATTTGCCTTTTCAACCAATTTTCAACTTGGCAAAAGTTTTAAGGCCCTGTTAGATAGATAGAAACTCTTTATTGTGTACACCAGAAATAAAAATTACAAACAGATAGAAAACACTTACGAGCTAGTGCCACAAGTGGCGGCCTTATCGCTAAAAGCGATCTCTTCCATGCAACCATTGATATTATGGACTTGTGACGTTAGAGAATACCTTGTCCCGATACTCGAAGTAAACTAATCGATATTGATTTTAAATTTTACATACTGCACTAAAACGGCAGAATAGTGTTTACTCTATGCGAAATCGGGCTTTTTGGGATCTTTCATTTTGTTAATATTAGGAATTAGGGTCTTAGAAGTCCTGTCTGGGCGACCATTATCAATTCAAAAATGGACTTCAAAATTAGTAAATACGCAATTTCGTTTACTAAGAGATGACACATTTTTTCCAGTCATTTTGATTTAAAAACCAAACGATTGAACCATATTTTATGAAACTATGGGACCAAATCGAAAGTACATCCTTTCATGTAAAAAAAGTATTTACCAAATCAGTTTATAAATGAGGTTATGAGGTACCAAACAATAAAAAATATACGACCTTATTATAAACCCCCCTCCTTTTTTGAACTCTGTAAATATGTACTATAGTCTATTAAATGTAGGATGATTGAAATGACATATTTCAAAATCCTCTAATAGTGCTGGGACAATTCGGATTAAATCGAGAATAATGTGTGTGTTTATCGACTGGAAGTGTTTTGCACGAATAATATTTTCAAAAATCGTGTAAGTAAGTACCTCAACTAACTACAACATTATAATATGTTTGAGTTTTTATGAATTAAAAGCAAACCCATCTACTAATATAATGAGACTTTAGGATAATGAAATAAGATCATCATCATCAGTGTCAGAGTCACTTGAGCAATCCTGCAAATTAATAATAAATTCTTGATCACATAAATAATCGAAGTGAACATCCGTCATAGTATAAACAAATAGACAATACCTAACTATGTAAAGAACTTGAACTAAGTAAAGAGTACACTACAACTAAAGCGACAGAAATTAAAACATGTGGCATAAAATCATACAAATAAATACTATTAAAATCACACAGCAAAATAAAACGATCGATTTTACGTTTATCGATTTACCACATCCCTAATTTTTTTGTCAAGTTGATGTAACCTTGTTATGACAGAATGGAAAAAATATGGTTATTGTATTATGATAATCCACACTAAATGCAGTTCCGTTTTAAAGATCAAATATACTTTTACTATTTATGTGTACAGTACTTGTAGTTCATATTAGTTTTACACGCAGAAAACCAGTGATCTTTGTGTTACAAGTAAATGCAATTCGCCAGACGTTATTACAAAGACATGCCCTGAAATTTCGTCAGCTATCATTTCAATCATCCTACATTTAATAGACTATAATTTTTTTTGGTGATGTCCCAGATAGACTGCGTAGAAAAATAATCTAGGTACCTGGCCGCTCTTTTTTTAAGTCGGTTATTTAGTACTGAATTTTGTAAGTGACTCTGGTGAGGTCATAAACTGCGTAGGAAGGTAATCTAGGTATCTGGATAGCATCGTGATATTGTCTATTGTTTGTAAGAAGTCAAAGTGATCTCGCACGACCTGGGCCCCGATTCTACTAAACTAATTGTTTTTCAATTGTTAATGAATTGCCTCAATTTTTTTTCCTTTTGACACTTTATCTATACAAAAAGTGTCAAAAGGGTCATTTTTGAGGCAATTCATTAACAATTTTGTTTTTCACTTTTGACACTTTATCTATACCAAAAGTGTCAAAAGGGCAATTTTTGAGAAAAATCATTAACAATTTAAAAACAATTGGTTTAGTAGAATTGGGGCCCTGATCTGACGAATATTCAGCTAGAGAACAATAGTAAGGATATTCAATAAAATTGATATTACTAAGATCAATGTTGTATCCACATTGTACAAGGTTACGCATATAGACTGTACTAACTCGAAAGGAGGTCATTGTACTCATTATTACTCCCATGTGTGCAATAATGTCCCACATATTTATTTATTATGGACAACTTTTACTATGGGGGCAACCCTGAAATCGCGAAAGAAATATCAGCTGTTCCATAGATAACGATCATTGACACTAGACAAAATGTATGGAACAGCGGACATTTTTTCGCGATTTCAGGGCTGGTCCCATATCATAAGTTGTTCATAATGATGAGTACAATGACCTCCTTTTGGGTTAGTACAGTCTATAAGCGTAGCCCTGTGTACCAAGTCTATATTGTTACATGCTCAGTGTCTCACCAAAGAAAAGTAGACATCTTTAAGAAAAAGTAAATACGAAGCAATTTCACTGTAATAAGATTTTTGTACTTAATCTTCGACATTTATAGATCAAAGTACCACGGATGACGGAATTCTGATACGCTTCCGAATGTCGACACTGTTTTTAAAAGGTTTTAGGTCAACAACTTTTTTGTACACACAAAAATAATTCAATGGTTCCCGGTATACATACTTCCGGCAACATCGTATCTCAATACGTCGAGCCTCTTTAAAGCGAGTCTAAAAAGTTGTTTTGAAAATATACCACAACAAAACTTGGTAAACTACAATTTAGAATTCAGTTTAGAGGTCCTTTCAAATTAAGATGCAATGCATTATGTAGACTCTACACTCATATTTTAAAGAGGTCATGTTTGTATATTGACGTAATCTCTGGAATAATAGGGAATATGCATGTGGTTTAAATTTGGTTGAAATAATTTTTTTCCGAATCTTTATACTTCTGACTTTATATCTTAAAAATATTTTTTTATTTAGTTGCATTATAATTGCTTAAAATATTAAATAAAAAGTGCAAAATATGAGAGGGAAATTCAAATTTGCGAAACGCTTCACCATTCGTCGAAACGAAACGTGACGTCAATTACGTCAAAAGCCACAACAACACCTTTAGCGGCGTCGATATTCATACTGTGTTAGTAGTTTTTGAGAGAAAAATAGTTTTATATTGAGTTCCTGTAGTTTTTTCCATTAGCTAGTGTAATTTTAGCATTCTCGTGAGACTAGGAATCATTTAGGACAATGACTGAGACTGGTTTTGTCAAAGCACAATCGGACAATCTACCAAAAATAGATGCATTCATGATGACAGCTTATTTTGCATCAAATCCAGATTTTACGTCTGCTGAGATCAAAGGAGTGAAAGCTGCAAGGTAATTTTTATAATCCATGATATATTTTAATCCATTACCTAAGTTTTTACGCCTAAATCTCACCTAAATGCACTCAGCATTACTCACGAAAACATAACCTATAAATAATCTTTGGTCATTAAAATTGCTATGAAGCTGCTGCTCTACTGTCTATATTTTATTAATTTATAAGTAATATATACGTAACGTTACCTATGTTCAGTAATCTTTGGTGAATTTTAGAAAAAAATATGATTTGGTGTGAATACAATCATATTTAGAAAGATGAACTTTAACTTAAGTACCTACTTATTGTTTGTTACAGATCTGAACGAGAATCTTATGGTGATACTGCAGTAGGATATGTACAAGTAAAACGAGATGGGGACATATGTGTGGTTAAAGCTCGAATCACACCAGAGCATAATGTTCGACAGAAATGTTATGCTGTAACAGCTGTTTGCAATGAAACTGAAGAAACTATTCTTTCTGTTCAATGTGAAGATTGTGCGGCACACCTAGGTAGGTTTTCCTTCTTTTCTACTTGAAAACGCTCAGTGGCTAGTGTGATTTGAAGCGCCAAAGGTCTCTGATTTGGCGACGAGTGTTGGTCTAGACTCTAGAATAAGCAAGAATCTGTCACACTGCCTGCTTTCTCCGTCCTGCGGTCCGGTCAAAACTAATGCTGCCCGCATTATGTGCGAACATACTTTGGTGGTCTACAGCGGTCCGAGGCAGGGCAATCGGTCAGTGGTCCAGGCAGGACAACCGGTCAGCAGTGTACAAGCAATGCAGACAGGGCACAAAGACTGAACCTGAACTAACCTGCGTAAGCGACCGCCGCCCACAGCTCTTCTGTGTCTTCTCTTTTCGACCGCTAACTCGGTGCAATCTCTGCACTCTTTCCACGTGACCGCACGGTCAGAATGCATTTAAACAAAATATATGGAAACTGCAAACAATCTTCAAA
The DNA here is from genome assembly GCA_949125355.1 of Agriopis leucophaearia. Classification (NCBI taxonomy): domain Eukaryota; kingdom Metazoa; phylum Arthropoda; class Insecta; order Lepidoptera; family Geometridae; genus Agriopis; species Agriopis leucophaearia. Next base: position 10,288,392 of record OX421278.1, read on the forward strand.
CATGATGCAGGCAGTGTTTGCTTTAACAGAGAATGCAGGTAGTGTGACAGATCCTTCAACCATAGCCATCAACTGAACTTGTAACCTGAACCAAAGTAGTGCTAAGCTGTAAATGTCATCTAAAATAGCCATCTGGGCTGCCCGTTGCTTAGCTTGAGTGCAATCAGATTGGAGCAATAGGGCCAACCTAGCTATAACCAGGCTAACATTGACACAAATGATGATGTCATGTTTAGTAGTTAGGCCTCTTTAGATGCTTCTTTACAACTTCTGTGGTTATAGATAATTTTATCTATTTCCATTTGGAAGGCAACAAATTTCTTAAAAATCTGATATTTTTAATAGTAGAAAAATTACTTGTTTTACATTTAAATATTTTATTTATTTCTGTACAAAGGTAGGTTATCAAATAAAGAAAATAAAAAAGCCTTATTTATTACTTATTACTAATTATCACTAATATAATCAAAAATCAAAAACAAGATGTTATCCATGTGATCATTTAAATTTATTTAGCATAGTATGTAACTATTTTTATTTTAGATTATGCTTCAGAATAAGCATATTACTTAATTTAAATTTCTTTTGTTTTAGGAGGATGTAAGCATACTATTGCTTTTTTGGCGTGGCTACACCGGCGTAGTGAAGATCCATCAAGAACTAGCATTGAGTGCTATTGGAAAAAATCTAAATTATCATCGATTGGTACCAGCCTGAAATTCATCAAAGCGAAGGAAATATGCAGTGCACCTAAGCATAAGCTGTTGCCAAAAGCTTTAAATACTGAAAGTTTCCTATCAGTGGTACAAAATCATTGTAAGGTGGCAGGCGATACGAACAATCATTTAATGAAATTTTATAAAAAGCCAAACAATATAGAAAAATTGTCAATTCATTATTTAATGATTTCAAGCCAAGCCGCAAACCCTCATGATTTTATACAGCATTGTAAGTTTGTGATGACTACAGAAGCGTGCGAAGAAGCTGCATTAGCGACTCTGGAACAAAATGATTGTCCATTGTGGCATGAACTAAGATATGGAAGAATCACAGCATCAAAAGCATACGAGGCTGCGCACTGCAATGTTCTTGATGGATCTTTAACTGAGAACATATTGGGAGCCAGTAAATTGAGGGACACTGAAGCTATGAAAAGAGGGAGATTCTTGGAAAGTTATATTTTAAAGGAAGTTGAAAAACTAAGAAAAATTAAAATAAATAAATGTGGTTTAAAATTACACACTATCTATCCTGTCATGGGTGCTTCTCCGGATGGTGAAAGTAGTGAGTACAGCATCGAAATAAAATGTCCGACATCAGAGAAAGCCATTGGCCGATATATCAGCTCGGGGAATACAGTAACTTCAAAATACATGGCACAGGTGCAACTACAGATGCATTTTTCCAATAAAGCTAAGGCCCTGTTTTGTGTTGCTCATAATGATTATGAAACAACTAAAAAAGTAAGTATTATAGAGGTGGATTATGACAGGCAACTCTGTGAAAATTTATTGGAAAAATGTATCTTGTTTTGGAATAAAGCAATTTTTCCTAAGTTAAATAAGTAAATGTACATTTAATTAAAATAAAATTAATGTTAATTTTAATTCATTTTTTTATTAATACATCCTGCATATTTATCAAACCACAAGCTATTATTATTACATCATCTACAATAGGAATTAAATTATGGTCTACACAAGCATGAGGAAGCAACATGTGAAACTCTCTTAGCCTATTTATTACTCGTTCAACATGTATTCTTAATGCTGCTATCCGTTTTGACTGCTTTACTTCATCTTTAGTGCTGGGCGAGGACTTTGACACAGAAGGTGGTCGGATGAGGGTACATTTTTTAGCTTGTAGCAAACTTGACAAGTCTTTGAAGCCTCTGTCAGCCATCACTGCTTTGTTAGGAGGTAAACACTCCAAGTAACCACAGTCTTGAACTATCATAACATCAGTAGCCCTTCCACCATATCCGTCAGAGATAAAATTGATCAACCCATCAGGTGTACATGAAATTAAATACTTCAAGGTGTTACATTTTTTGTACTGCGACCAAGTAAGTGATTGGTGCACTGCATCAGATGGCTTCTCGATCTGAATTTCTAGGCAATCAATGATGGAAACAACGTTTGCATACCTAGCCCTGAATGATATAGGTAAATTTTTGTAAATCTCTGGTGGTGTTGGCCATACAATCAAGTCTTTCATTTTTGTCGCGATTAGCGGTACACTTTTAGAGAATATTCTACTAATAGTGCTCTGCGCATAACCAAAATGTAACGCTAATATGCTGAAGGAATCATTTAATTTAATTTTTTTTAGTGTTATTAATATATCTATAGTAGAAAGTGGGATATTTTCACTTAAAAGTTTTACTAAATGATATGATTTTTTAGGCAATCCCAGCATCATTTTAGGTTCCTATTCTAAAGCAGTTAACATACTACTGCGCATTACATTTTTAAAATGTTTTTCATCCTCTGAATCATCTTGCACAAAGCTTAATTCAGATGAACTACTTGGTTCATAATCAGGGGATATCACTGAAGAATGAGAAGAAATAGATATACCATCAACTGGGTTACCTGCAAATAATTTTCTTTTTAAAACTGTAGTCACAGCTGATTTTATTGGTGAAGTTGCAATATTTTTTGATGAAAGAGGAAATGGTGATAGTGCTACATTTTTCTTTTCCTTTGTCAAATTTACATGAACACCTTTACTTCTGTACTTCGCTTTAATATTCACTTGCACAGCTTTGTCACTATGTAGTTTTTCTTCATTATCACCAACTTCAATATGGGAAGTACTGGGCCTCGCTTGATAAACATCACACACATCAATATGGGAAGTACTGGGCCTCGCTTGATAAACATCACACACATCAATATGGGAAGTACTGGGTCTCGCTTGATAAACATCACACACATCAATATGGGAAGTACTGGGTCTCGCTTGATAAAAATCACACACATCAATATGGGAAGTACTGGGTCTCGCTTGATAAACATCACACACATCAATATGGGAAGTACTGGGTCTCGCTTGATAAAAATCACACACATCAATATGGGAAGCTCTGGCCCTCGCTTCATAATCCCTTGTTTGTAGAGGTTCAGAAATTTCTAAAACATTACTACCTTTGACAGTACACTCTGAGAGTGCTTTGTTTATCAGTTCTAATCTTTGTCTCTTAATAGCACCCACTCTCTCTACTGGTGGTGGCATATTTCTTTTTTGGCACTGGAATATATGAGGCACAACTCCTTTCTTTAACCGTAGTGTACATTTTTCCTCTTGTTGCTTCATTATGTTGTATTGAACATAATTTACTGTATCCTTTTCGACCTGAAATAAATTTTTTTTTTGTAAAACCTCGACGGAAAAACAGGTACAGGTAAGATAAGGAATATGTATAGTTCTGTAGACGAAAGTTTTAATGAACTTTTAGGTTTTGTAAACTAGGTTAGGTGTACAGTTACCTACTGCATAATATTCAATACAAACACACACTTCTGACTAATTCACACCATGCTATCAAAATATAACATACTTACATTAAAATGATCTTCACAACAATGCAAACATGATGTTGGAGATACTTCATCTCTTCTCATAACCTTACACCATTGTTTGCGTATTTTCGCATCTCTTGGAATAGGAAAAAACACTTTATTGGGTGTGTTCCTAATAGTGTTTGTACACTTTGGCACAAGACAATATCTATAAAATGGTTTTTTAGCTTCTTCCATGGTCTGAATAACTATTAAAACTGAATATCTCTATGAAATAACTGTATCGCCTATAGTAAACAAACACAGAGCGTGGCTTTTGACGTCATCAAAAGCCCGCGAAAAATGGCGGCGTTCAAACAGCTCAAATTTATTCGATGTTTTAAATATTATTTTAAAAATTAATTCGAACATTTCCAACCTTACTCATATTTTTTACTATGATATAACGATGTAAACAATTAATTAAAAATATAAAAAAAACACATGCATATTCCCTATTTACCTAAGTCATAGAGGTGAGATTAGCCTGCATATTAGAGAAGTGTGGCCCGCAGAGAGGTTTGGGCCCGAAAATTTTGAGTTACTATAACATTGTCACAAATTTTGCAAGTGTTTATTGGCTCTTTCTCTGCAGGTATTTTTCGATTCTACAGTCGGGGGGTGGTTTACTTTCACGAATATCATGCAAGAATTCTTCTTTCAAAGTGTGATGGTGGCCGGGCGGTAGCTTGTGTGCTTTACAATCTGACGGCACCCGGTTTGATCCTCGGCCCTGCACCACTGACTTATCTAGTACTTATTTCATGTGTAGCTTCTATGCAATCACTCAACAACGGTGAAGGAAAACATCGTGTGGAAACCGGTATATGCAAGAACCTTAAAAATTCAAAGAATGACATTCAGTAACATGCACTGGGCCGGCATGGTGGATTAGGGCCTATCCTCTCTTTCTGAGACCTGTGTCCCAGCGGTGGGAACATGATAGGCTGATAATGATAATGACAATGCAAGAATTCTTATCTTCCTTGACAGATAAGCGGGTTTAACGGTGAACTAACATCCGCGAAGAAGCAGGCTGTCACGGCGACGGCAGGAGTTGAAGAGGTCCGAACATTACTGCGGGAGCTGGACGCGCGGACCAACGACACTATAGCCAACATCACGGCTACAGTGAAGCAAGAAGAAGAGACGAAGGGCACCCTCTTAGCTCTCAACACGACGCTCATCTCCAAAGTCGAAGCCTTGAGGGCGAGGATAGAGGAAATCACCCTAAAAAATGTAAGCATTTTACCTATTGGCTCTCGCGAATGACAATTCCTTTTTACGGATATTTTTACCTATTGCTTTCTTGAATGCTAATTCTTATTTTAAGGATATGCGCTGTGATCATGATCACCGTTCGCGCATACTAAATCGCGGAATGCTTGAATAATTAATTTAGGTATGTTTGTTTTTCTGGTTCCTTGACACTTTGTTTAAATATTGTCTGAGCTTTGAACCTTCACCTTGAAAAGTAACGCGGCAGGCATTCATTTGTTTTTAAAGATGATAATAATTTATTTACATTAATTGTTGGGAATCTTGACAGATATATAAATTAATAGTGATACCTACTCATGAAAATGGCATACCATATTGAAACTATATTATTGTCTGAGCCGCTTAGTCATAACTTGCACAACTGTTTCTTATCATTGATAAATAGTAAAAGTATCAGCGTATTTTAGAGTATTAAGTATGGTAATAGTATCATGTAAAGAATTTTGAATTTTTAATGAGGTTTTACCAATAGAGACGTCAAATTCCTTAAAAAAGCATTAAATATATGGCGAAGTTTTACTATATAGCTACCTTCATAGGACCGATAGAACTTTACAGCCTTTTAAAGCCGTCCCAGTATAAGTATTTAACTTTCTAAACACACATGTCATTTTTGATATATTTTTTAAACTCCAAACTCACGCATCGTATGTCTGCGTCGTTGCCAGACATAGGACGGACTGAGTGCACTCAAGCTAATTAACTTGAGTTTGGATCGCCACACAGACCTCGGCAAAACTGTTTTTATATAATATCATTGATTTTATCCAGAATGTTTACTTGCTTTTAACTATAATGCGTACGTTGTATTTGCAGTGGGCACTTTTTACAATCGATGCCTTCACTGTCGCATATTGCTTTAAAATACTGCAATGCAGACCTCAAATCAGCATAGAGCTGCATAACTTAGGCCTCGCTGGTTTAGATACCACCGAGGTTCGTGAGTAATTCCGATTAAAGCCCACGAACGAATGTCGGATTGTATCGCATTTTCTATCAAATTGAGTGTTATTGATTGTTAAGGGCTGTTAATAGACTCTTTAAAGGTCAGCAACGTATCCTGTGATGTCCCTGGTGTTACAGGTATCCATAGGCGATGGCGGTCGCGTACCATCAGGCGGCCGTTAGCTTGTTTTCCACCTACGGCTTAATATAATAAATATAGATTATTTATTTTATTTTGCATTTTTAGGGAAACTTACAGCCTAATAGTAACTTAAATAATAATTATCGATTTCATAAAAATTACAGAACTGGACCAAATTGAAATAAAAATAATAATAAAAAATAAATAAATAATAAATATCTGGGACATTATTGCACACATGGTCATCTGACCCCAAACTAAGCAAAGCAAACTAACTAATATAATCAAATAAAAAAAAAACGTCAAAGTCGGTTCGACTGTATTTTTTTATGTTTCTTACCTCAGAACTTTCGACTGGGTGAACTGATTTTGATGATTATTTTTTTATTTGAAAACTGGTGCTCCCATTTCAATTAAGTCCAGTTTTGTCATTTTTATGAAGTCGGTTTTTATATTGATAATTATTATTGTAATTCGTCTGAGCAAAGCATAAACAAGGCAGTTAAAGTGAAATAAACTATAATCAAATTCTGTTGCATGGTGTTAATGCTAATAATTTATCATTGCCTTATTTCATTGCCTTTGATCATAGAAGAGGAAATCCTTTATGGAAAATGATGTCAATGTAATGCAGTTTCAATAATGTTCTTTTAAGAGCATTATGTTGTGCTTTATCCTCAAACGACAAATGGATGCCAATGGATTTTAGGAGGTACTTATATCACAAGATAAAATTTTGTCTTGCCTGGAAGAATTCGCTTATAGCCAGCCATAGCCAGCTAAGGCCGCCAATTGTTACACTAGTTTTAAGTTGTTTTTATCATATGTACTTATGTATTTTTTGGTGTGAACAATAAAGAGTTATGTATCTATCTTTTCAAAAATATTTGTAAAAGACTGTGAATTTTCAATTTACATTATTAAGTTAGACAGACAGTGCAATATACTTACATATGACGTCATACAAACTCCATACTGACACTCACTTTGCAGGAAAGGGATAGAGCGTCCCTTCCTAATCCGAACATAAACTTTAATTGCTTATATCTCAAAACAATAATAGTCGACTTAAATAATTTCTTTAGTAAGTGTTTTAAATTTAAATATATTTTTCACCAAGTCTGTTATATTTTGTCAAGTTAAACACTTGCCCGATAGCCTATTCCGCGTTATAATTTTAGAACAATGAGTAGTTGAATATGTACTAATAGAAAGTGAAGAATGTGTACGGCTGCAGCAGGTAAGCAACTCTATTTGGGTGATTGCGAAAAGTTTCACGACCGCAAACTGTATCTCGGCGCGTTAAGGTTAACTTTCGGGTGATATTGCGCACTGTGCTGTTTCAGCGTTATTTCGCGGTCGAGTTAAGAGGTAGCCGGAAGTAAGGCCTCTGGTCTTATAATCCCCACTTTAAATTAGAGTTACATGTACTCATTTGTTTTGATGACGCATGATATTGAGTAAAATACGGGAAGCACCAGCTTTCAAATAAAATAAAAAAGAAACATCAAATATCAAAATCGGTTCACCCAGTCGAAAGTTCCGAAGTAACAAACATAAAAAATATAATTAAAAAAACAGTCGGATTGAGAACCTCCACCTTTTTGGAAGTCGGTTAAAACAGTTTGTAATGTGATGTATTGTTGTTTCCCAGAAGCCAGTGAGTCCAGCCGTGCCTGTGTCGCCGGTAGTGTCCACTAGCACTGTCCCGCCGGCGGCGGACAACGGCACTCCCGTGCCCATCACTACACTGCCATCAGGTAAATACCGCTTATTATCATAATCATTGTAATTAAACGATTCCTGTCATCTTGTTCAACCCTACTTTTCGCTAGGGACCACACAGTTGTTTCCGTTAAAGCCTATTTTTCGTTAAGGGCCAGATAATTATTTCCGTTAAAGCCAACTTTTCGTTAAAAGCCAGATAATTATATCCGTTAAAGCCAACTTTTCGCTAAGGGCCACATAGTTTTTTCCGTTAATTGAGAGCCAGATTATTATTTCCGTTAAATCCACCTTTTCGTTAAGGGCTAGATAATTATATCCGTTAAAGCCAACTTTTCGCTAAGGGCCACATGGTTATTTTCGTTAAAGTCAAGTTTTCGCTAAGGGCCATATAGTTATTTCCGTTAAAGCCAACTTTTCGCTAAGGGCCACATAGTTTTTTCCGTTAAAGCCTATTTTGCGTTAAGGGCCGCATAGTTATTTCCGTTAAAGCCTACTTTTCTGAAGAGCCACATAGTTACTTCCGTTAAAGCCATCTTTTCGCTAAGGGCCACATAGTCATTTTCATTAAAGCCTACTTTTCGCTAAGGGCCTTATAGTAATTCCCGTTCAAGCCTACTTTTTGGTAGGGGCCACATAGTAATTCCGCATGACGCGCATTTTGCACGCTAGTCGTATCATCGGCCTCCAACGGAAGTTTAGCGTGTCACCCCTGGCGTATCCATTAATGGGTTATTATGATAATCTTCGTCATCAGCTTGAATCAGTTCAATGTGATATTAAATGATTATGGGTGCGTGGTTTTTCTACGCTACCAATATTGTGAGATTTTACAAAGAACACCTCACCGTACCGTCACCTGTTTTTAGCGATTCAGTTTAGGTGATTGCGCAAAATCTTTTATATATAGATGTTGCAGGAGTTTTTGTAAATTCAGACGTACATTACCATCAGTTTCCTCACTACGCAAAGCCTGTATCGAGGAATTCTGTTTTTAAAAAGTTTTAAATTTAATGATCCTCTGTCAACATTCGATCTCTTTACTGTGATTGATGGAGTTTCATCTTAATTTCAGGTCCGCCAGCCAAACCGAACGTCCTACAATGAGAGACGCACCACCTACTTAAAACTGAACTGTTCTCTTTGGTCTAGAGAAATGCTCACAACGTCTTGAAGTCAAGACAAGTTGCGTCCGCTAAGACAAATACGAGTCGCGAGTAGGCGGTCCTGATTCACGGATACCCTCCAAATATGTTAAGGAAAGTAGCGTTGGAAAATGAACCGTATAGCCTGAGTTAAAGGTCCAAAATGGCATGATCATTGTTTTAGTATTAGGATGAAGGATATAACTGGATTTGATTTCGAATTTCAATATCAGGAATGAGCGAAATAAACATACACAGAGATACTGTAGTATGACAGAGACAATGTATAACCTCTTAGTCAAAATTTGACTCATCATCATCATCATCAGCCAGAAGACGTCCACTGCTGAACATAGGCCTCCCCCTTAATACTTTTTTTAGGTCAAAATTTGACAAGAGGTTGAAATTTTAAGAGTCAAAATTTGACTAAGAGGCGAGATGAAAATAACAACTGGGGGTAGTCATGTAAGTGAATCAGATAAATATTTGGGACATTTTTGCACACACGGTCCTCTGACCCCAAACTATGCATACTTAAATATATATTAACAACCAGATATAGAACAAACACAAAATGTTCATGATGAATCAATGAATGTTTACCCTAGGTCACAGAATACATATAAGTACAGAAGAAGTATAATTTGGACTGCTTCAAACGAAGGGTGAATAGAGTCCTCAAAGATAGGCAACGCACTGACAATGCCCCGGGTATTGTAGGTGTATATAGGCAACGGTGACCACTTACCATAAGGTGGCCCGTAGCTTGTTTGCCACTTATTCTATAAAAAAAAATAAAAAAAATCACTTCGCAAAATTATTTAAATAAGTAGCGACTCTTGCTACTACACAATAAAGTGCAATTCAGGATGTGTGAGTGCAGCTATATTCACCTAGGAGTTGCCTCTCTGTCTATCGCGTAACTCTTGTCGTGTTGTCTCTATCGCGCGGCAGCGGGCACGATTATGAAGCTACAAGACGACTACTTGTAGCTTCATAATCATACCTGAAGTGCGGAGCGCCTAGGTGAGAATCGAACCCACGCCCCCAAGCGCAGAAGGCAGGTTCACTACCAACTGGGCCAACGAGGCTATCATCGGATATATCCTTCATCCTAGTCACGTGCCCTAAAATGTCTTAAAATATTATATTTTTTGTTTATATTGATGGTGGTTGTGTAAAGGATAAGGAATGCCACTGGATTCAATGCAGTAGGTGCCAAAGGCTTGAACAATTTTCCTTTGCTTATTTATTGATCAAAAGCCGGGCTAGCATGCGCACCGCGACAAAATCTTGTCGTCACTTTGTCGAGCGACAACGGAACAAGGTGCCTACGATTTCATATACGCCTGTCTCGCTTTGGCACGATAAAAAGAGTCTACAAAATGTTGTCACGGCGCGCACGCTAGCCCAGCAGAAATGTTTAGTAAAAAGTCCTTTATCACTTTTGAAAGTGTTTGTCGGTAGTTAGTGATTCCTAGTGCTTTCATTGGTAAGTTCGCCGTCCTTAAAATTTGCTCCACAAATTAACGGCTAATATGGCCCGGAATTCGCAACTACATATTTTTTAAAGTTACTTTTATACCTCTTCCGCCTTGTAGTTTAGCTAATAACAGCAAAGGGGAGGTTTTGTCTTAAATATGTTAGAAATTTGAAATGTCTAAAGTTATGAGAACTTTTCAGAAAGGCTTAAAAAATAGCTTCATTTGATTCGATATATGGCAATACTAAATCTAAAGAATGGTCTAATAGGAAGTTTAGGTCAGTTTTTATTTTTTTGGCGCCAACGTTAACTTTTCCACTTTACATCTTATGTATTTTCGAGTGTTAATGTGTAATAATGGTGGACTATTATTTATTGAGTGTTAGTGGACGTGCTCGATTGTGGGAAAGTGATATGACGCGGTCAAACATCTATTTTCGTGTTGTTTCCAAACCTCCATAGAAACCAAAAGTCTTGTAAAGTCTCCACCACATTACTAGGGCATTACTTTGACTTGACCGTGACTTTGCTTGACTCTGATTTGTTGACGAATTTTTATCAAACTTGATAATATTTTATCACTTGACACTGGCAAATGCACAAGAAGTGCAACGCTCAGACGCGTTCAGAGGAAAAAAAGTTCAGGCCTTGAATTGTTGGGGGTAAATTCAATTTACCCCCAACAATTCAAGGCTATCCAACAAGCTATCATTAGCGCCATCTTGGCAAGTTTAACGTAAAGAAGACTGAACAGCTTATTAGAGACCATTTAAAAAAATTGTTCGCAACCGCAACTAAATATTTGGTATATTCCAGAAGGAAAGACCCTAAGTTTCCTTTTGAACTTAAACCCTAGTTGAGTTGTGTTACTAGCGCCATATAGGGAAGCTTATCATCTCCTCTAAAGCTCTGAAAAGCTCTCATGGATTGGTTGTTTAAAAAAGTTTGTTGCATCAACATTTCCTTATTAAATATCTTGTTTTTATACAGTTAGTGCTCACCTCATCAGACAAACAAGGGATATAGGCTTTAGTACAATAATAATTATCGTTCGTGTTCAAATGTATAAACTTTTCATTAAAAATATCACAAAGTAACAACTGCTAATTCGCTTAAAGGAAAAAATTGTAAGTACGGCTGACATATTCATTCTCACACACACTAAGAAACTTGTAGCGCCCTAATAACCTAACTAATAGTTCACCAACTGGACCAAATTTAAATTGGACCACACGGGAAGCACCAGCTATCAAATAAAAAAAGTAACGTCAAAATCGGTTTACCCAGTCGAAAGTTCTGAGGTAACAAACATATAAAAAAAACAGTCAAATTGAGAACCTCCTCCTTTTTGGAAGTCGGTTAAAAAGGCCGGCAAAGTCGTCTGTTCGAGATCTGTTTGTTCTGCAGGGTGAGTTCGACTAAAGGTGAAGATCAGAAGGCATCGAAAAAGACTCATTTAGACTGAATGCGTTCCCATCCACCACGTCTCCTTACCATATCTCTTTTGTTTGAATGATCTGGTTACAGCACTCATTAAATTCCGCATTTACAAAAATATTTTACTTCACTGTGGATAAAAACAGCATTTAGTAATGAGCATTTTGTAAGGCGAAAGTGTAATGCAGCAAACTTTTTGTGACTTTTTTTGGATATTTAATTTTTGCATCGATACAACGACGTATAATTCAAATGTAGGTAACGAAGAAGCGAGAGAAAGGGTTAAAATTAAATTTAACTGATAATGGTTTAAGGAATTTCGCGAGGCAAAATCTAGACGCACTATTTTATTTATTAAAGATTATTTACATCACTGGGCCCGGACGGAATGGAAAATTTTGTCCCGTACAAGACACATTTCATTGGCCCTTCCAGGCCCAGTGTACCTTTATTATTTCTTCTCGCAAAATATATGTCGAGTGAAAAATATTGTATATACACTTGGGTGTTCTTCATTAGGTACAGACCTAATCTGGATCCAGTGCTGGGGCCTTACGGCTAAGCTTTAAGCGATTCTGTTTACTTGATGAGAAAAGTTGCACGACCGCAAACCGTATCTCGGGGCGGTAAGGTTAACGCTCGCGTGATTTTCGCTGTTTTGAGCCCGCGTTTAGAGGTAGCCTTAAGGCCCCTGAGCTCAGTTTGGGCGTTACAAGGTCCATACATTGCGAACTCTTATTTGCTTTTTAGATTTAATTGAAACCGTTTGCACAGTATCGTAATTATTTAAAAAAACAGGATAAAAAGCGACAAAACTATTAAAAAAAAAAACATTTTCAAGGTATGCGAAATGTATAAATAAATTAAATTTGTTTGGTACAATTTCCATTTATTCAGTTTTATGTACATGAAATGAAGCAAGAAAAAAGCCTATATTAAATAATACACCTAAACGAAATATCAAAAACAAGATGTCCGTGTGGTAAATTACCAAGCACGCTGGCTGCATTCCATTTTGTAGGTTTGGAAAATGTGTGTTATAAAAACGTTTAAGTTTTGTCGCTTTTCACCCCGTTTTTCTTTAATTTATCGCCTTCGTGTGTAAACGTTTTAAATTAAATCGGTATAGCCAATAAGAGTTGTCGGTTTCTAGTCTACCTCCAAATTCTTGAGCTGTCTTTGCGACCAATCTAAGCGCTGGAGGCACAATCTATATTCTTGCTACTTGCAAGAATCCAAATCTGATCGTCAAATTTTTTTCATTGTCTATAAAATTCAACTCAACTGTCGTATCATGTCACGACGACGTTGTGTTGTGCCTGTGTGCTGGTGAAGAGAACGCAGGAGTGGCGCCCCCACCTAAAAAAACAACATTCATACTAAAAGATTAGCAAATAAAAAATTTACTCCTTGAGTCGGTTGAGAATGCAATGAAGCACCTTTGGAGTTCATTTGCCATTCTAGCAACACTGCGTATTGCACAGGTTATAAAACACAGAATAGCTAAAAACGGCCGTTTTTGGCGGCAATGAGGTTTTAACCGACTTCCAAAAGGAGGAGGTTCTCAATTCAAATGTTAAAAAAAAAGATGTTGTTACCTTAGAACTTTCGCCTGGGTGAACCGATTTTGATGACTCTTTTTTATTTGAATGCTGGTGCTTCCCGTGTGGTCCCATTTCAATTTGGTCCAGTTCTGTCATTTTTATGAAGTCGGTTTTTTATATTGATAATTATATAACTATTATGATATGTTACCAAAAATAATAGTTCAAAAAACACTTCATCACCTTCCTGAGCGACTATGGGAATACAACCCTCATTTAGCCATGTTATAGTTATACCTCATTTACCTGTAATGTCTTTCTTCTATGAGGCGACTCCTGCGCTCCTTTCACCTTAATTGTTGGCTCCAGCACTAACAGACTGTAAATTAGCCCTTGCAATAAATGGACGAGTGAGAACTCATTATGATAAAAAAATTGTAAATATTATATGTATAGTTATAACAAATTGAAGTGTATAAACACGTGTCGCACTGCACTGCGTGAGATGTGTGCGCGTGAGTTTTATTACTTGTAATAAATTATTGTTAATAGATCAATTATTACACAATATGAGTGTTTTATTTATTGAGGCGATTGCTTTGGAGATATTTATTAGTGGTGCAACAAGGGCATTGTGTGAACTTCATCAAGATTTTAGATAGATTCGTCACAAAATGGCGCTTGTTCGGTCCTATTCTTATTTTAATCGCATTGCACCCATAGATCAGAGTCAAAGACTTTCTATACATTTAATGCAGGGCGAACATGTTGAGACACTTCATCAGTTGACCACTACTGATATAAAAAAACACACCCACTGAACCTCACGTCATTTCCGACCAATACCATAGGTACGGCATCACTATGCATTGTTTACATTTTGAACTGACGTTGAATGGATCAATTAGCATTTAGTAACCCCTCACCCCGCCCCTCAGGTATTTGACTGAATTGTTTCCATTGAAATTAATCTTAACTACAAGTCTGGGCTACGTAGTAGCTATACCTAGTCTGTGATCAGAGTATATATAGTGAACATTTTACCTAACCTATGTATGTTCGTACAGCATATTATAGTGATTAATTATTTTGGAGTGTTTCTCATTTGGAACTAAGTTGAAAATGATACACACTTATTAACAAATAGGTAAAGTTTTATTCAGTCGTGTACACATAATATTCAAGCAGGTATTTACAAAAAACTAAATGAAAACGTTTTAAGTGCAATCTTGGATTTATACGTCATTTGTTTGTAAAACTATAATGAATGTTAGCCAGGGCCGCATTAACCCTATCGGGGGGCCCTTAGGCAATGCAATTCTCGGGGCCCATTTTCAATAGAATACTTCCACATTCAACCAAAGCTTTTACAGTAAGTAATTTTTTTTCTATGGCAACATTACTGGATGTATTTTTTTTTTAATAATGGGCAATGTCACAAACTTAAGGTTTTTTTTCTTGGTGCGTTGCCCGCGTTGACTAAGCTCCCGTGGGCCCTCGGTGCGGGGCCCCTTGGCTGTTGCCTAGTCCGCCTTATGGATAATCCGGCCCTGATGTTAGCTTTCCCAATTAAGTAGTTACAATCTGGGCGTTATCAAGTCGTGAGTAAATCAGTTTCTTCTTGGTAAGCGTGCTCCATCTTGGACCGTATCAGCGCGAGGTGGCGGTCTAACGCAAACATAATAATTACATATACAATATAAATGTGCGTGCGACACTGCTGTGGCGGCTTCTATTTCTTGACAAGGCCGATGTTCCTAGCGACGTGCGCGAACGCGTCGACAGCGCGCGAGACGTCATCAGACGTGTGCGCCGCACTCAACTGCACGCGGACTCTAGCCGCGCCCTTCGGTACTACTGGGTAACTGAACGCCACGACGTAGATACCACGCTCTGAAAACAAACAAGTTAGTGGTTAAAATATTTTTGATGATCTGTAATTATCAATTTAAAAAACAGATTTCATAAAAATGTCAGAACTGGACCAAAATGGGACCACACGGGAATCACCAGCTTTCAAATAAAAATCATTAAAATTGGTTTACAAAGTTCTGAGGTAACAAACATAAAAAAAACAGTCGAATTGAGAACCTTTTTGGAATTCGGTTAAATAGGGGAGAAAAGAATCCATGCATAATTATATACTATAACAAGCATAGACTAGGTAAAGTTAAAAGTATATTATTGTAAAAGAAAAAGAAAATATCCTACTGGAATATGTAGCCTATGATACTCTAGGCATGAAAAGAAATTTGACAACACCTGACATATTAAAATTTGTCTTGTCGTTTAGGCTATAGGAGGTAGGTATAGAAACACTAAAATAATACAAACATACCTGCATACATATTTACGTCCCAAAAACATTACCCTCCTTGGACAATCGGGTATACCTATATAAGTGGAGAGGCGAAGTAACTACACTTTATAAATAGCACACTTCGACACAGAAAAAACTACGTCTGAATACATAATTAAATCAACAATTTAAAAAACGGATTTCTCCAACTTAGTAGGTATAAAATATTGTATTGGCCAATAAGTATTGGCCCTATACCTATAAACCCTATAGTGGAGACACCCCTGATTGAAATTCCTTGGCTTAGAGCTATACAAATTTGGACCTTTTTTATGATACTGGGTGACGAGACGAGCGAAGTCGCTCGCCTAATGGCTCTTCACGCTTGCCCATAACAGCTCAACACCACTCAGAATTTTGAACTTCAACAGTTCAAAACCCTGGATGGCAATGCACTGCGCTCGTCACCCCGAGATATAAGATGTCAAATCTCTGTGTGCCCTGTAATTTCGCTAGAAACATTATACCCTTCAATCCGGAATACAGTAGTGTTTGCACACTACTTGGCGGTTGAATAACTGGCAAAGGTGTGGTACTTCCCCAGGCGGACCCCTGCAAAAGAGTCCTACCACTACAAAAAAATTCAATGTTTCAAAAGTTCAATGGTTTTAAAGCATACCCTCTAAACTATCTTAAACTGAAGCATAAAAACTTGATATCAAGAATCCATCACTTACCTAACATCCCCGAAGCCAGTTCGACCGCCAGTGGCGCCTCGCCCACCATCACGGGGCAGATGGGATGGTCGTCGCCCGCCACCGTCAGCCCGGCCGCCGTCATGCCGTCACGGAACTGACGCGTGTTCTTGCTCAGCTGCTGCCGGAGCGAGCTGCTGTTCTCTACTAGATCTAAGGACTGGAAATAAAAATACAGGATAAGAAATATTATTATATTATTAGGATAAGGAATATTAGAAATATTAGGACGCAAGATGTCGTGGGTGATAATTCGGTTATTAGGGAGTAGACACTTGACAGGACATGACAGGAGCCAAGGTATTGGACACCTGTCCACTTCCTCGGCTCCTGTCAGTGTTCAGCCTCGCTCTGGAGAAAGAAAATTAAAAAGCTGCCTTACTTTAGTAATGAATTTGAATTATTTTAGGCTGGTTCTATATCCATCTACGCCACTGAAACAAGTGTGCCAGCTGTTCAAGACCATTGATATTCCATCGAGTAGGTAATATAAATGCTAACAAACAGGTGCAAGACTCATTGCCCTTAAATCCTCAAATCGAATAATAATTAAAAGAACTCTAGTTTCTGTGAGGCAGAGTTCTTACCTTCAAAGAAGCGGCGACCACAGGCGGTGGTGGCGCGTTCGAAAACAAATAAGGTCTGGAGACGTTTCTTAGCAAAGTGACGAGTTCTTTGGGTCCAGTAGTGTAGCCTCCTGCAGCGCCACTTACTGCCTTACCGAGAGTCGAGCAGATTATATCGGCTGCTCCTAACACGCCGCAGTATTCT
Organism: Agriopis leucophaearia; assembly: GCA_949125355.1. NCBI lineage: Eukaryota > Metazoa > Arthropoda > Insecta > Lepidoptera > Geometridae > Agriopis > Agriopis leucophaearia. The sequence goes on from OX421278.1 coordinate 10,305,482, forward strand.
TCTGTGCCCCTGTACGATAAAGAATCTGTGACAACATGTCGAAAACTTGTCTGACCAATTTTTACCCAAGCACTGCTTGTAGGTACCTACTGAGCTTGTATATTTACCATACTTTCGCAGTTACCACATTTTCAGTTATTTTGGTCCTGTGAAAGTCTTTTCTGGCCCAATATAGGTAATATTTCTGGATACTATATGAAATATCAAATACAACTCAGAATGAAACCTCTCGCGGTTGCGAATGGACATTCATAATAAGCCCGCAGCTGTCTAGCAAGAGGTCTATTTCAATACCTCGCCAATGTTTTTCCGTATAAAACAAGCTATTTTCAAGTAACTTATGATTTGCTTATGATCATAAGACCTATTCTTAGGTTCGATTTTGATACCTGCCAGTCTCTCCAAAGAACCCAGTAGCATGGCTGTCATCCACAGCCAGTAAAGCGCGATATTTGTCGGCCAAATCTCGAAGTCCCTTCAGAGGAGCCACGGTACCGTCCATAGAAAACACGCCATCAGTCACTATCAGTTTGATTCTAGCTTCGCTATGCGCTAGAAGGTGCTCTAATTCTGAAATTATCAATTGAACTGTGTTAGGTTTGAGTCTATTGACTGACGGATAGTTTTCTTTTTGTGCTAGGAAACCTTAACCATATGAAACCTTATTGTTTTTAACGAGGAATTAAGATACCGCATTGATGTAGGGCATAACGCAATCAAATGGGCTTAAATATATAATGTGCACACCAGATATATACAATACAAAAAAAAGTAGAGAAACTTGATATTTAGTAGCTACAACGAGCTAGTCCTATAACACATGTAAAACATAGCATTTAAGAAGTCTTACCGTTGAGATCTCTATGAGGATACCGGAACTTCTGAGCCTTGCACAGTCTGACTCCGTCGATGATGGACGCATGATTGAGAGCATCGGAGAACACTGCGTCCTCAGGAGTGAGCATGGACTCGAAGAGGCCTGCGTTGGCATCGAAACACGACCCGTACAGAATGGCGTCCTCGCGACCATGGAACGCCGCTAAGCGTCGCTCCAATTCCTAATACAGAAACGAGATAGCATTTAGCCTAACCTAACCGAACAAAAATTAAATTCAGTTTTATTAAGCGGGTAAATAGGTAGCTAGATTGAATTATGCGTTCGCCATCAATGCATAATCAGTTTCGCGTGTTTTGTTAACAAAAAGATTTTGTGGTTTTGCGAGATCAATAGACTTTACCTTAGGCTACTTTAGACTTAGGTACCTATTCTGGAGCTCGTGATTAGCAATGGTGGTGATGAATACTTATAGGCAAGCGTGCTCCATCTTAGACCGCATCATCGCTTAACATCAGGTAAAATAGCGGTAAAACGCAAGCACTATAATATATTTTTCATCCCCCCATCTCGAAAAGAGTATTTTTGCTCTTCGATATCTGAGTGCAAAAGCCGTTTTTATCCGCTAGAGGATAAAGTAAATTGAATTTAGAACGTCGTGTGCACTAAGTTTGTAAAATCAAAACATTATTAAACCTATTTACTTCTACCTGTTGTATTTGGCCCAACACAGGCCAAAAGAGAAGGGTAAAAAAAATCACACTTCAGTGATTTGGCACCATGGGGTGTCAAATTTATCTCACAACCTTTTTTAATTTGTTAAAAACTCAGACTCAGAACATTATCTATTATTGGTCTACTTTTTTTTAAATTTGCTTTGCGCGCGCCATTTTCTTTTCACGTCAGATTGTTAAAACCTCAGGTAAAAAAATAATAATCTTGAAAACAAGTGAATAACCTAAAATGAAAGTATTATTTGTTCAATTCTCAGCGAAGTTATAATTTAAAGATTATTCTGTAATACTTACCTATCAAAGAAAGAAAGAAAAATATTTTTTAATGACAGATTTTATTTCAGTTTAGGTAGGGCCAAGAATACTTGAGGAACACCGTAAACTACTGGTAGGGAATTCTTAGAATAATCTCCAATTTTCACACACTGTTGCCTATCAGATAAGTAGTCTTTAAGAAGTTGATGTGGAAGACCACGTATTCCATACCTAAACTGAAATACAAGTATCTTGTGATTGTAAATGTTTTTTTTTTTGCATTTAGTCATTTCCTCGCTGAGGTGGGATGAAAAGTTACGTGTTGCACTCGAGTGCAAAGATTTTTCACCTCGTGCTCTTTTGCTTCCCTCGCTAACGCTCAGGATTATAATTTTTCAAGTTTAGAATCCTTCGCTTGCTCGGTCATCAAAATTGAGCACGCGGTTTAAAAGCAACTGTGCATTCTTGTTGGTATAACAAATGACTATTATTTTTCTTATGTTGGCAGTGCGATTGAATTCAAAAATTATCTACACATTAAAATTAGTGCATGTTTTTTAATGTTGCGAAAGTGGCCACAAAGGTCGGTCGGTGATTGTTTTATTATTCACAATAGATTTTAGTTCGATCTCATCTTACCTGATGGGAAGCTAAGATGGTGTACCTAGCTACTGTACCCTGACTGTACCTCAACCAACCATCCAAGTATAATCATTATCAGCCTTTCAAGTTCCCCTTCTTGGACACAGGCTTTCTCCCAGAGAGAGAGATGGGCTGTAATCCACCATAATAGTATGAGAATAATGTTACCTTGTGAATAGTTTGAGTCCCGCATATAAACCTAACAGAGCTGAGGCCTGCTCCATATTGCTTTAGACCTTCTCTAGCTGCTTCCACCACTTCTGGATGGTTCTGTAAAAGAAATTCAATAAAAAAATCTTAGGTTTTCTTTTTATGATTATAACACATTGAAATTGTTTAATTAAAACAGTTTTGTTTTATCTTTATTTTACTTTCAATACTTTGCAGTGTCCGTAAGTGGTCATGTAGTGTATTTATGACCACGGACACTGAAAAGTATGCAATACTGACGTCTGGAATTAAAATAATGTTAAATCCGTTAAGTGTTAAGTGATTAAAGGTCAAATAGGGTACGAATGTAAAACTTACTGATAGTCCCAAGTAGTTATTAGCACAGAAGTTGAGGAATTCTCCTTCAGCGCCTTGCACTTTCACCTGAAACAAGTTTTTTATTGAAAAATATATTTTTCATACCAAGCTTTTATGAAATTAGTGATCGGAACGGCGTGCTGATCAAAATGAGTGCAAACACTGCCAGTTGACTTATTCATCTATTATTAGTTGGTTCGCGATAAAAATAAATTTTAAAAAAGTCGGTTTTGAATGTGTTTAACTTATTTACTGATATTCAATTTATAGCCTTCCTTTTGACCGCCAACTCTACGATGTTAGAAGAAACCGATTCACTCGTGATTTGAAGACACCCATATTGTTACTATCGGAGAACACCCATTCAGGCAGCGCATTCCACAGACCAGCAGTACGCACAATAAAAGAAACAATTCGAATTCAATAGAAATTTCAAATTCAAAATGAGTTCCGGTTTGGCTGGTGAGCGTTTTGACACATTTGCTATGGTAAAGCTGTAAAAAAACGTTATGACGAAATTTAAGAATATGGGTCATGTACGTACCTATATACTCCAGAATGTTTACATTAATTGGCATATTCATTGCTTCAAGTCCGAAGCCAGCCACATGGTGGACGGAGTGCGATAGCCGCGCGAAAATAACTACCTAAGTATATATTATTGATGCCAGTACGGTATCAAAACATCCTGGAACGAACTGTTTGTAACCAATGACTCTCTGTTTTCTGAGGGCATTGCTCGTAAAATTATGACATAATACCCATAGCTGAAGTAAAAACGATAGCATAACGATAGGCACGTAGACAGCTGGTATGTAATGCATGTTGGGAATATCGACAGTTGCTAACTATATAGATATTTAAACTAAGTATTTCGAGTTTATGCTGGTGAAAACGTGATGCTCAATGGTGAATTACTTTATTATATCAAGACGCATAATTTTTTCCATGACGTTGCAGAGGTTACGGGTGCATTAAAGGAACTGGGTCAATGCCTCATGGTGATAAGCATTCTATCGCGATAAGGACCAAATCTAATGCAGCTAAATAGGTATGCTGCATGATCAGTTGCGCTGCGTTTCATTCTGTACCTACCTACATGGCCATCATTATCTACTGTCTAACTGCACTTAGGTTTACCATCCGTCCGGATTTGCCCAGACTTTTAGACCTTTTCTTTTAAAACTGTGTTTTATAAATCAAAAACATTATTTTTTCCGTAGGTATTATATTATTACGCCATTACACCCTCTTAGGGGATAATTTTCTAAAAATGCTGCACCATGTTTCTAAAAATTTTCTTTTGCTTAGTATGTAATGCAAAGTTTGATTGTCATAGCTTCAAAAACTGTGTTTATATCTTCGTTGTCATACATATGCATCCCACTTCTGAAGACCTATTGTCAGCTTCTATATACCAGATTGCTTTAATACCAATATAGGTAAAAGCTTACCTTGGTATCTTGCGGTGATGTGAGGACTCGCTCATGCTTCCAGGTTTTCGCGCGTTTGATCTCCTGCAGTCTGTCCTCCAGCACCTCGCGAAGCTTGGTTACTCCAGCTCTCTCTTTCCTTTTCAGCTCATGCAAGTGACGAACATTTTGTCCGTTGAAAACTGGAAGACGGACCATGTGTAAAGGAAGTCACTCATCAAATCATTCGTTAATTCTATTACGGTTATCCCCATCTCACCCAGCTGTGACTCCCAGTGATCGTCACATGTCATGTTGTTGTAGGTACCTACTATCTATGCTCTGTCGGTGATTCGAATTACTCTTGCTTGAGTTAGGTATACCTATGCACAGACATCGCATTTTTAAACTGTCATTGTGTAGGTATACCTAAGTGTGAATTCATGCGGGTTTGATCAAATGTTTGTGTAAAACAGGAAAAGTACTTAAGAGACGTTACCACAGTATTGAACTATTGACAAGTTAACACCAGGAAAAAGAGTGCAAAACTTGTTAAAAAGTTATATAGTTAACCACGTATAATGTATATCAACCTTTATTACCTACATCTATAGATTCTTAATGATAGGTTTTTAGTATAGCGGTTATAGTAGGTAGATGTCGCTGCGCATACTTGTGTGTATATACCTACTTATAAGTAGATATATAGGTACTTAGCTATAGTCCAGTCGAGATAGACAAAACTAGCCTGAAAAAATTCCGGGGCGTGTTTTTTTTAAACGTCGGGGGGGGGGGGGGGGGGGTTAAACGTCGAACTAATCCCGGTAGAGGGTTCGCCGCTATCTTGTTCTGAAATAACTCGTCAATTTTCAACTTTAGAGCAAAAATGGCAGTAACCAAAGTTGTTGGAAATTTAATTTCTCACAAGTTTGGTCATGATCATTTTTACGCTAGGATCAATATTTGCAGAGTTATAAGTACTATCAAGTTTATCAAAAATCGTTCTCCGGATTTTTTTCTATTTAAATGTCTATCTCGACTAGTCTACTAAGCATGTTACAAGGAAAATGTTTGTGTAGTGCGTGTTTGTGCGATTTTGTTGATGCATTTACAAAGTAAGATGATGGTAAGATGCGATGATTCTGACCTAGATGTTTAGTTAACAGGATGTTTTTGTGTTCATACTCTTTTTATTTACAATTCGGAGAGATACTTACCTATAATTATGTATCCTATGGTAGGTACAGCCATCTATACTAATATTATAAAGAGGAAAGATTTGATTGTTTGTTTGCATTGAATAGGCTCCGAAACTACTGAACCGATTTGAAAAATACTTTCACTGTTGGGAAGCTACACTATCCCCGGGTGACATAGGCTATATTACATTTTGTAGCGAGGTCGAAGGCCGAGCTTACACCCGTGCGAAGCCGGGGCGGTCGACTAGTCTATTATAAATATAATAAAGTGCTTAGTAAAAGCAATATTAATTTCGAAAGAAAATTACACATAGATACCCACTACTTACCTTGTACCTATAAGTATACAAATACATATACCTACATACATACTATTCTGAAGCTGCAAGCCTATAGTAAGCCTTAGTCTCTGATACGGAATTTGTTTTACAATAAAATACTTAGCTACTAATATGACCGTTTCAAGGAACCTATCAAAAATATTAACTACCTATTCATATCGTAAAAATATATAATATATTATTAAAATTTACTTCGATAAAGTTCAACAAAATTCTATAAGTGATTCCGTACTCCGTTGACGTCATGGTCGTAATTACTTCATGTAAATGTTGCTTTTCTTTTACTTAATCAACAAAAATATTCACGCATTCATGCAAAAATTATCATCACTAATACAATCCAAATATGAACAAAAAGAACATAATGTTCTTGTATAAAAACAAGGACGACTGGCTTGCGTTATCTTTCAATCCATTCCTAAGTAATTCTCATAAAAATATATACGATAGCAAGTAAATCACCAGGTACCATACCTGAGATGAAAAACACCACACTATTTCACATCACATTCCAAAGGCACTGCACAGACCCTTTTGAGTACACTGGTCTAAATTTTTTTGTAACTTACCGATGCGCAGGAGTTGCGAGCGTAGCGCCATGTCGCCGAATGGGGGCGCGGCGCGGCGCTGGCGGCGCGGGCGCAGGCGACCGACCGGCTCTTTAGCAGACCGGTCACGCAACTCTATAGATTCGTACATAATTTTGTTTTTGTTCAACACTCCACACTTGTTTGAACGGTGAGACGCCTAGCGCCTGAGACTATTCGATGCTAGTGGTTTTTGTGGTTAGTGTGTAAACGTAAGCCTAGAATAGAGCCTTGCGGGACTCCAGTTGGCTCCAGCTTTTTACTGTTATTTAGGAGTAAAAGTACCTACCGTATCTTATTATTATTACTACCTAAAGAGTTTTATTGTTAGTTTTCTGATCTATTTAGTTGTGCTTACATAATATTTTTTCGAAGTTATAGCTACATACATTCTGACAAACCTAGATAGAATTAGTACCATTTCTATCGTAGGTGCAGACCAGTATAATACCTATTTACTTCACTCAACAATATGTTAATGCGCTGTAATTTGAAAATACCTACCACAGAAAAGAAACATTTTTCGCTGTAGTAGGTAAATATACCTTGTTCGAATTATAATTCGAATTTCGAAGGCTGATATGGCACGTCTTTTTATCTCTATTATATCCTTCGTGTTAATTATTTCTAGAAGCTTATAGAAAAAGAAGAACTTCTAGAAGAATATAGAAAAAAAAAAAAACTTATTCTATGTCTAGAAGTAACGTAAAGGACAAGACAAGAATGCTTGGCTGAGTTAGGGAAATAAAAACACACTCTTATCATATTTATATAAAGCCTTTATTTTATATGATAATTATTTTTGAATTGATTTTGTTTATACTTTATAGTATGTAAGTATTATTACTTATTAATCTTGATATTGTGTATATTTCATTAGTTTCATTTTAACTATTGTATGACATTTTTTTAATGAGTAAATAAGCTTGCGTTTGACCGCCAACACGCCTGATGTTTAGCGAATATGCGGTCTACGGTGCGATGCGGTTTAATTCATATAATTTAACTAATGTAATCCATACTTCCGTACTTAATATTATAAATGCGAAAGTAACTCTGTCTGTTTGCTACATAATCACGGCTAACCGGCTTAACCGATCTCGATAAAATTTTGCGAGGTAATAGTATGTATCATAAGCACGGACATACGCGATTTTTTTCATCATCATCATCACCGATTTTCATCACCACGCGGGTAAAACAGCGGGGCACAGCTAGTTGTTTATAATCGTTTTAGTTAATAAATAAATAAAAATGAGCATATGTTTTAACTAGATTAAATTCTGCTATTGCATCTTCTTTTTTATGCATCTTTGCATCTTCTTAGATGACTGATGCTAAGATAATATTATGTTTCTAAAATATAGTGAAGGCTGTAAAACATATCGCGTTTCTCACTGGCATCAAACTATTCTTCACTTTCTGATTATTATTATTTTAGATACTGTTAGTAATTCTTCTATTTCTTCAACATTGATTATTCTGCTACCACCGTTGAGGACTTCCGTATACGACACCATAGCCTGCAAAATATTCCCAAATAATTATCAATAAAAAACCGAATTCACAAAATTAGTAAAATATGCAATTTCGGTTCTACGGATGACATAATATTGTCATTAAAGTAAGCAAATTTTCCAGTTATTTTTATTTAAAAGTCTAATAAACTTCCAAACGGATTTTGATGAAATTTCTATGGGACCAATCTGAAAGTATATCCTTTCAATAAAAAAAAATCGGTTCATGTGTGACAGAGTTCTGAGGTAACAAACATAATAAAATAAATTTGAATTGTTTTCTGAAGTCAGTTAATAAATAATTTGTACTAAGTTTTAGCCATTGAATACGTATACGTATTCAATGGCTAAAACTTAGTACTAATTATTAATCTGCTACCAATCACAAACACAATAAATACCTACCTACAGTGTAACTATAGCTCATTTTGATAAATTAACCTTACGTTCCTTCTTACCCATCAACAAAATACAGTCTTTTATGGGTAACTCACCTAATAGTAAAATAGTAAATAATCTCGATGAGACTCAAGAATGAGAACCCCATAAAGAGTCCCATGATACCGCCGCAATTGGCGAGGAAGTCCGTGCCTCCGAACAGTTCCGATCTTCGTAATGACGTGAACAGCTCTTCAGCAAAGTATACTACCAAGCCTGAGGGAAGACGCCTGGAATGGAAACAAACTAATATATTTATTGAGCTTTATGAATTGAAATGACAACCTAAAAAACAGAGCTTTTGAAATAATTAGTATTATATGAAGAAGATGATCCATTATGTAAACCTGACGACTATGTTGTCATCAAAAAATTCTCTGAGTCTTAAGGCCGCACTGTCTAACTGAAAATTCTAACTTAATTATATTTTTTCAAAAAAATGTAGAAATGCGATAATGAGAGATTAGACAGACAGACTGATTTGTAGACAGGGATTTTCAGAGAGGGCTGATGTAACAGAGTAGGCTGTACTCACGATCCGTTTGCAATATCTGGATTAGGGTTCCTTCTATAAGTGGTGAGATCGTAAACCGCCTGTGACACTTCAGCGTCGTATTTGAGTTCCGTACAGGCTTGTAGACAGTCGCACTTTTTAACTTTTTCTTTTGAGTCGCGCTTTAGCGAAGACTTGGAGAGGGAAAGCTCCTCTGAAATTTACAGATATATTTTGAGAATTATAAAAGGTGATTGTCGAAAATACTTTTAAGCTGATTATACTTACCCAGAGCACTTTGAATGCATTTCTTTTTTCCACCACCGCATACTTTTGTCTCCGGACCATCTGGATATGAAATACAATACATAAATATACAATACATTAATAAATAATATGAGAAAAGGTCAAAGGAAAACCGAGTCCGCTCTCATAATGCCAACCACCTGTTGGCAAGAGGTCCGCTTAGAAAGGATTTTTGCCAAAGGCGATTTAAGGGGGGCAAATGGAGGTTTAAAAATATGGATTGTGTGACTCTGAGATGCGACTGAGCGGCATTTATAATCCGTTTAGTATAACAACTTAATGGTAAATAAATAACTTACGTGGCATGTAGAGAGGAACACACCCGCATCGCACCGCAGTGTGGTTCGAGGAACACTCCAGCTCGCAGTTCCTCTGAGTGTAGGTGCGGAAGAAGCGAAGGTATCGCTCCTCAGGGAAGTAGCATTGGCGCCTGTATTGTTCCACAAAGATATTAGCTAGCTACCAAAGATTGTACATCGAAGAAGAGTGAACAATAATTATTAAGTAGGTACCTGTATTTTATTGTACACATAAAGCTTTTGTAGGTAAGTGATGCAAAATGTGCCTGCATAGGTACAGCCAGCTCATGTTTGTTTCAATTCGCAAATTTTAAAAGATAAAAATTCGTTTTGTAAAAAAACGGTAATTCGGTGAAAACAATTAGGCATTCTTATTAGAATAACATTGGAAACGTTTTGAAGAATTTTTCGTGTTGATATTATGTTATATTTTGACGGAAGAGATCGAATTTTTCGTTCTTCTCCGGAAAATATAAACACGAAAATTCGGATCGGATTTGAATAATTGTACTAAGGCATAAAATTATCTACATTGTTTGTCTGACCTAAGGTTTGTCTGTTATCTCGCCCGATGTTGTCAACGATGGAGCACGCTTGCCTAGAAGAAATGAATTCACTCGCGACTTGGAGACACCCATTTTGTTACTATCGGGAAACACACACCCATTTGTCTCTTCCTTCACTTGGATTTGATTATTATAACTTTTTTTTTTATTGCTGTACGAATCAAAATATACCTACTTTTCAGGTGGATAATGCCTGAGCCCTTCTGAAGTGTCCATGACACGAGGCGTGATAGCGGCAGCTGACTGGTACTGGATCGGCAGTCGGAAGAAGTTCTGGCCCATATTCGGTAGCTCAGCGGGGTTGTGGAGCCAGATCTAGAACCGAATATTTAAAAATAAGTTATAGACCTTACGCCCAACTCTAACGCGGGCCCGAAAAGGTGCGGTTTGCAAAATCACTCGACCGCAAACCGTATCTCGGCGCGTTAAGGCTCGCGTTCGCGTGATTTTGCAAACTCCACCTATTCGGGCCCGCGTTTAGAGTTGGGCGTAAGGCCCCAGGGGGCATGCCATAACCTCAAAAACATTCTTACTCTAATGTTACTTCGAAGTCTTCGAACTTTGTCTGTGGTGTTGAGAGAGCAAGACTAAGTTCAATGTGAGATCAAAATTATATGACGCTGCACTAGACGATGAGGGTGAATAGAGAATCATATCCACAGTGAATGGTTCTCCACTTAATAATAATGGTTTAAAAAAGGGGTCATTACACTGGTTGACGAGGGCCTAATGATGGAACCGGGAACACCTCCCGTGTAATTATCGACAAACCAAAGGTTTTCAAACACGCCGGAAATGCACGTAGCGTGCGCGCAGATGCAAAAAATTGTCACTTCAGTGCGCAGATGTATGGAAAATGTTTCATTATATGATTTATATGTTGTGTTGCAAATATATCTATACCCGGCTTTAGCATACTCGTATTTCAGAATTAAGTGTCATTACAGTCCAAGAGAGAGAAGGTATTGTAAGCTTTGATAATATACAGTTTGGAACTGCCTTTAAACTCGAGCTAGTAACGAGGAAAGTCTGCCAAAAACTGAAGGGGGCGAGGTAAACACGTATTGCACACACTGACATATTCTTACTAGTTCTACAAAGGCACACTTCAATATTGAGCGCACACAACTGCAAATGTTGTGGTTGTGATCAAAATGTACACGAATTGACGACCGAGGGAGGGGGGGTATAATATATATAGTAAAATAACGCTTCCATTTATTGTTTTTTTCTGAGATTGTAAGCATATACGGCATGTAGCTGTATGTAACTGCATATGTAATTTAGTACGGGATCTTTTCTGCAGTGAGTAGTGCTGTGTCTAAGTCATCATCATAATAACCAGCCTATACTAGTCTAATGCTGGACATAGGCCTCCCCAGGCACACCACAGTAGGCACAGCCTGATCTTCGGCTTTTCTCCTTCAGCCATTGCTGCTTTATTAATATCGTCACTCCGTAACGAGTCTCCGAGCATCCTACGCTATGTCTGCCGATTCGTGGTCTTCACTCTAGAAAACGTCTACCCCAACTGTTATCAATTCCGCGACAGATATGACCGGCCCACTGGCACATCAGTTTGCTAATACGTTCAGGTAAGTCGCTGTCTTTGGTTATCTGGCAAATAACTTCGTCCCGGACACGATCCCGCAGAAAACTACCGAGCATAGCTAAGCACATACCTTGAATCCTTGAACAGGTCCCCGACAGACTTGATCCAAATCCCGAATATCCGTTAGTAGGATCACTTCAAATTCAACTCCCCCATAACTCTGTAAAACGAAAAGTGTTTTGATTTAGTTTGATGTGACTTGGTAATATCTACGTACTAGGTACATAAATGTATATTTCTTCGTGTATCCATCTTTAGTGATAATTGTACGTACGGGTCCTCTTAAAGGATAGGTTTTGATGGTTTCTGCATGTGGGTATCCTTGTCCTAAATTCCAAGCGCTGCGATTTCGTCCTGCTACGTGGAAATAGTCTTTGTGCATGCTGAAAAATAATTTTACTTTTTTTAATATCAGCATATGTAGTGCTGCCAGCTATCCAACCAGCGCACTGGTTGCATAGCTTGACTATAGCTACGAGTATAAAATATTTTTTTTTTTTAAACCCCTAATAAAAAAGCTGATGACATTCAAACGGTTGAACAGATTTCTTGAAGCATAGCCCTAAAAAAATTGGTCGAAGATCATAGCTAAGAACACTCTTGATAAACGAAAAAAAACTCACTTCAGTGCTCTTGATAAATAGTTTGCTGGTAGTTAAATAGTTTGCGCTTTGGTTTAACTGTAAGCATTCTGTTGATTAATAAATAAATAATCACGTCACCTTTTAAACAAAAAAAACACACATACACACATATAACACCCTTCTTTTGCGTCGAGGGATGATCGAATTTATGCAACTGCCGATGTGGTAGACCGTGCTACTAAAAACTCTGATACCCATAACTGCATACTGCATATCAGCGTCATCTTCGACCTATGCGCTTGCTTCAAATCTCAGTATGCTTGCAGGCTACTTGCACGTTTTTAAAGAATGAGAAAAACTGTATACAACGTGTTTACTAAAGGTGTAGTAATACTGAAGGGTATATATGTACTCATCGATATAAATAACTTTATGGGACCAAACCATAAATCGCGAAAAATATATCAGCTGTTCCATAGAAAACGGTCATTGACACTCGACAAAGTGTAACGAACAGTGTTTTTTAGCGATTTCTGGTTTGGTCCCATAATTTTGAGTAAATTATACCCTTCATTCAATATTACTATACCTTGTAAACACGTTGTATATATTATGTTCGAAACAAGGTCTCTACAAATCAGATAACTTTACGACTGCACTGCAACTCTGGTACAATACATAAGTGTTCTCGTTCTTACTTCTCCGTCCTGAACATCTCCTCATCAGACAGCATGTTGAACGTGAAGCAGTATCCGTCCTTCGTCAGGGTGTGGTAGAACATCTGACTGCAGGTGAGGTTCTCCCAGAGGCATTCTTTGAAGAGCTCTTCACGACTCGGGGCTAACTGAAACAAGGAAGTTAGGATTACAATAATACAGAATCGCTTAAAACGGCTAAACACAGGTATTATAACAGGTAGGCGTAAACCTGTTATAAACGATTCAGTTTCGGTGATTGCGAAAAGTTACGCGACTGCAAACGGTATCTCGGCACGTTAAGGTACGCGTTCGCATGATTTTACAAACTGCGCGTATTGGAGCCCGCGGTTATCGTTGCGTGTAAGGCCCCAGTAGTACGTAGCTAATATAGCGTCGTTGTCATTATGGACTATTCACCTTAATCAGGGCTGCAGAATAATTTGAAACCACCAATATTTAAGTATTTGTTTATAAATATATAATATATCTGGGACATTTTTGCACACACTTTGGGACATATGACCATCTGACCCCAAACTAAGTAAAGCTTGTAATATGGCCGCCAGAGACTGATATACGCACATATATATTTTTTAAATAGATATTAACACCCATACATAGAACAAACGGATGAGCTGTGGGCTAGAACCACTACAGAATGGCTGCCGCATGCCGTACGCCCCTTGGAAGGCCCAGAAAAAAATGGCGGGACGAGCTTGACTCCCACGCAACAGACTGGTACACCATAGCACAGAATAGAGAGGAGTGGAAGAAAGGAAGGGAGGCCTTTGCCCTACAATGGGATGACCACGGCTAAAAAAATAAAATAAAAAAAATAGAACAAACACAAATGATCATCACATAAATGTTTGCCCGAGATGGGAATCGAACCCACGCCCTCAAGCGCAGAAGGCAGGTTCACTAACTGAGACACCGGGGCAGTCTATACATTCTATACAGAAATATATACCTAAATCAAGTCATTGTTTTAACAAAGTCGTACGACAGGTTTTATAAGCCATTTTAAAGTTTGTTTAGCATGCCCTTGACATTCATATGATGGGTATTTGTCTAACCCATTGATAATATATAAATAATTAATGATCTAACCTAATGTTTATTATCCTTCAATTTATATCCGATGTTGAATAAATAGAAATCAATGCATTATATAGTTAGATGCTTATTTACCCTTTGCAACGTTTCTATAGAGCTAATGTCAGCGAAGTCAGGTCCATCACTAGCGTCGTTATTGCAGAGAAGAAGCATGTCATGGTAGATTTTAAGACTGAAAACCAAGAAACAATATTTTCAACGAGCATTTTATTCTACATGTGGATCACATTAAAAACCTTAAAAATATATGAAAAACGTAATAAGTAGTAAATAAATGCCTATTAAATTTGAGGGTTGCCCTTGAATTCCCTGGGATCCCATTATCAGATCCTGACTTGTAACCAAAGTGGAAGTACCCTACACAAAGTTTTTTTTAAATCGGTCAACAGTTGGTGGAGAAATCGCGGCGCTGAACATACCTACATAATAATTATCAATATAAAAACCGACTTCATGAACAATCAGAACTGGACCAAATTAACATGGGACCACACGGGAAGCTTTCAAATAAAAAAAAAGAATCATCAAAATCGGTTCACCCAGTCGAAAGTTATGAAGTAAGAAACATATATATATATATTTTTTTAAACGGGCGAATTGATAACCTCCTCCTTTTTGGACGTCACGTCGGTAAAAAATATATAACACATTGGAACATAGAACCGTCCTCCTTTTTTGAAGTCGGTTAAAATAATAAGTTTAGTTTAGTTTTAGAAGTAAAAAAGAGGAGCATGTGCTAACCTCGGCAGTGGTTGATATTTATGAGGCGTTTGGGGTCGAGACATTGAACCCATGGGGACCGGGAGCTCACCCCATTTTCAAAAATCTTCCAGAGCACCTGGTTAAAAATTGTTATGGTTTCTTACTCTGCTGGACTGATAGTGGGGGGGTCACTCCACCGCTCGAAGGAAGCCTTTGTGAAGTTGAAGATCCTCTGACGAGGTTTAGTTTCACTGCATAGCGTCACTGCAGGAAAGGGAATCTACGCAAAAAATATAGGCGCTATATGAAGTATGTCTATAGGTAGGTATAGATACATTAATAATAATAAACTTTTTAATAACTAGGTTTTTCATATTCTTCTCAGCTAACCCCCCTTCATTTCTTCTAGGCAAGCGTGATCCATCGTATGCCGCATCTTCGCTTAACATCAGGTGAGTTGGAGGCTAAGCGCAAGCCTATTTTACAATTTAAAAAAAAACATCATGGGGGTTCACAAATAAAACAGCCAAAAGCGAGTCGGGCTCGCGCACTGAGGGTTCCGTACCACCGTACAAAATAATAGAATAGGTAATTAGTGCAAAAAGGCCACCAAGTACCGACCGCGCCCAACGTTGCTTAACTGGTGGTGAACAGAAATTTGTTACCGACTCGCACTTGACATGTATATATTATATGTTGTTTTACTTTATAGAGTCTACTATAATCATGCCACGCTTGCAGAGATAGCGTTTTAACACTAGAGCAAATACAAAAATATGTTAAAAAACGTTTATTGTATGGGGGGAATTATAAAATCATAAAGTAAAGGGTCCCTAAAAGTTTAGTTTTTACTTATTGATTTTATAATTTTTATTTATGTCATTTTTATGAACAGAACATAAGTCTCGGAGGTAGATTCGAAGGTTAAATTTTTATTCGTTTTTTGCGGCACAGTGAACAAGTATTTTGAACTGGTACTTACATGCCAAACTGAATTGGAAGTTTCAGCAAAACTGACGATGACCGGAGTCTCGTCCCACTTGATGTACACTTGACGAATGAAGAACGCGCAGACCAGGATGCTGCAGATCACCATCAGAAACCACCACAACCTGGACAAACATCATGAAACATATCAGGCTAGAAAAAGGCTAGATGCTGGCCAATGGTAGAATATATTTTATACTATTAAGGTAGGTATAGGACAAGTTCATCAGTAATACGATTTCTTTTTTTTCCGTCTCCCCAGAAGGAGATGGTGTTTTTTTTGGGTATACATAAATATGCATATGTACGTATGTTTGTTTGTGTGATAGATTAAATTCATACTAATATCGGGAATGTCATCTAGGCATAAAAATAAAGGGCTATTCCTTATGTCTCCCTCTGGGAGCCAACAGGTTCTTTTTAGTCCTACAATTTAGTGGGGGTGAAGAGGAACTATACTAATGTCCCCCACTGAAATATTAAGGCTACATTTTTAAACACGTCTTTTAATAATAATAAATAATTTACTAAGTGTTTTGACATTAATGCTTTGCCTTGAAAACATAGCCTCACGATCTGCCATTGTATAGATATAAAACATTTACTTAATTGTAGGTATAGCTCATCAACTTTTTGCGTGTCCTAAATATAATTAGCTACATCATGCATTTATTTAAAGTTTACAACGAAGAATGAATTTAGGTACAATGTGGCTTGTTCTGGGCTTTGAGTAGGTACCTATTAGGTAAGTATTTTTGATATAGTTTTTATAGTAATACCAGTTAATATAAAAAAAACTTTTTTTTATTTTTATTTGTTAATTGTTTATTATAATCTTCTTCTTTTTTCGAGTCGATGTTTCGTAAATTATTATTATGTTTTAGACTAACATTTGGCCACCCTAATGGCACTCTCCGTGGCTTCATTCAGGTCGTCAAGTGTGAAGGGTATACTGCACAGTCCATCAGTCCTATCACCACAAAGACATTCGGTATCAGGGTCCTTTATATAACCCCACTTTGCACTGTTATCCCGACTTTGGCCCACTTGGGACCGAAATCGTTTCAGGGTTTTCTAATTATATTAATAATTATAAATTTTCACAAACTTTTACTAAACAAAATAGTTGTTTAGTATACTGGGACATTTTTGCACACATGGTCATCTGACCCCAAACTAAGCAAAGCTTGTAATATGGCTGTCAGAGACTGATATACGTACATATACATTTTTAAATACATACTTAAATAGATATTCACACCCAGTCATAGAACGTGCATACAAGAACATACCCGTGCCGTGTAACATATCAATCATGCTATATTCACTCATCAATTTAGTCCGTAAGCTCCCTTATGATCTTAGCTTTCGTTAGAAAAATAATTTAGTTTTCAAGTTTCCTATACAGACATTTAAGAAGTAAAATCGTTTTTTTGTTGCCTCTTAGAAATACTTAATTTACCTTCAGCGAAATGTTTGAAACAACTTGTGATTTTAGCGTTGTTTCTATAGTGATAATGATTCCTTTCGACTTAGTTCTGTGTAATCTAGTAAGTATTTAACAATTGCAAATTAATTAGTTTAATATGTGCCTAACCCCTTACCTCGTTCATTACTAGAATTATTGCTTCATTCAACTTGGGACCACTAAAATCCCATAGTACCTACTGAAAAATTATATGGTAAGTACACCGATATGATTATGTGTGAGTAACTACATACTAAATTCAATTAAAGTGAAGTGCTTTTATAAAAATTGCTTAGGTGCGGTGCGAATCGTGTGACCCTGACATTATCTGACTATAACTATATTATCTGAACAATTTTTTATATACTCTCGAGACTGAAAGATTCTTTGCGAGACCAAAATGCTGGCCTATATTTGGGTCAGAAAGTTAGCCTCGCCATCCAGCGAGGCAACGCGGCCAGCATTTTGGGCACTCTACCTGAAATTAATTATCATTTAGGACTACTTAATTAACTAATATAGATAAAATTACATGACTTTTCAACATAATTATTATATACTTAAATTTATCCTAAATAAATATTACTCTAACTAAATAACTCGACATTAGTATTTTTGCTCATCAATTAATAATGAAAATAAAAAAGAATTTATGAGAAAAAGGAGAGAAAAGAAAAATAATAGAATTTAGAACAGACTAGATGTTATTTAAAAGCTGTTCCCGCGAATGCGTACGCGTATAGACTTTCACTTAAAAATTTAACCCCATTTTAACCCTCGACCCTTCGACCCTTTTGCAAAATCCTTTCTTAGCGGACGATTAGGAAGATTTGACGAGATAGGTGAAATCTATCTCGATATAGGTAAATCTTCCTACCTGCTAAATTTCAGCTTCGTAGGTCGTCTTTTTGTGCCGAGTCAGTCAGACAGTCAGTTGTTTTGGTTATTATCCAGTTCTGAAGTTTTTTTTTTTAATGCCATCCTCTGTCATGGGGGTCCGAGACTTTTGTCATACTTTAACTACAATTTTGTTAACATTAACGAAATTTACTTATGTATGTTAAAGTTTTAAGGTCATCAGGAAGTTTGATAATTTTAAGATTTGTATCAAACAGATTGACAAGAAAGCGAGTTAATAAAAACGTAGTAAAAACACATAGGCAAGACGACCCAAAAATTACTCAAAACAGAAAAAACTATAGTATGATCCGGTTATGTCCTGAAGTGGAAAAGCCTGATGATGATTAGAAAATAAAGGAATTAGCGACGAAATAATGCCACACACACAACAAAATTTTCCAATGTCAAATATGTTTATTGCGTTTATTAGGTACATAGTAATTCCTAAATTTAATTTAAAGAAGGTCTCCCCGAAGTTGTTCACAGACGGCTCTGCAAAAAGAAAAAAATATTTGTAGATGTGTACCTGCTGATGAAATTCTAAAGATAATTAGGTATTAATAAATTCCTACTCATAAGTAAGTAGTTTGTATAAATGTTGATTTATATAATTTACGATAACTTCGCAGTGTCACTAGTTATGTGGCTCATGCTGTACCTACCCGTCATTTTCTAGTTTTCTATAATTTTCCGGATTATAATGATTTTAGTTTAATTTATTTCCGTTACAGGCCATCGAGGCGGTCATTCCATCCTTATGTCGTGAACTTTGGTAAAGTTCGGACGCAGCATTTCCTAAATCGAACTGCACAGGAGTTGAATGCGCTCCCCGCCTCGGTGTTCCCTTTAAAGTAAGTACAACCTGGTCTATTCAAGACAAGAGTGAATAGGCACCTCGCATGGGCAAGCGTGCCCCATCATAGACTGCATCATCGCTTACCATCATGTGAGTTGTGGTCAAAAGCAAGCCCATTTTATCAATAAAAAAAACCTATAATACGCTTGTATGACTCGTTATATAACAAACCAAATAACCCAATCTCGACGGGATATTGAAGTGTTTCACAATCCACCTACTGGACTGGCTCCAACATAATCACTTTGATGGTACCAAATTATTGTATTGTCATCCGATTCCAAATTACATATACCTACATGCAAAGTTTCAAATTGATACGACAGTTAGAAGTAGGTAACAATCGACTTCCAAGATTTGTTTAAATAGTTCGTAAAAGTGAAAATAATACCTAAAACCGTGTTAAAATTAGGTATACTATATCATGACGCACACTACTTCACCAAATTTTAACAAAATCGGCTCAGTTGGTATAAGTAAACAAACTGAGTTACTGTTGATTCCTCGATTCTTCCCATTCCCAATGATTTCGTGTCAATTCTGTCTTTAGTTATTATTTCGTATGAACGGGCACAACATTACCTCTGGTCCGACGTGTATGGCCAGCATGAGGTCGTACTCGTTGGCTCCTACGGAGATCTGCGCGCGGCCATCATTGCCCACGGTGACGGACTTGCCCTGGCACGAGCCACCCACTTTGTTGCCGGATATCACGTCGCAGTACGTGCCGGCTGGGAGACAAGTCTGGTAAAACAAAAGAAAGACTGGTCTCAGCAAAGGAAAGGCCTTCCTAGGCCAAATCGGTAACGGACGTAAAGTGACGTAAAGGCACTAGATTTAAACCATACAAAACTTGTGCTAGAAGTATAATTTTTTTCTAACCGGTCGAAGATTGTTAACACACATTCAACTTGAAGGTGGCAGCTATATATAGCCAACCGAGTACTTGAAAGCACCCCTACTATCATGGATATGGTGTAGTGTGACATGATGTGTGAACAAACCTGGAGGTTCTGGTTCAGGTTCCACATATCGTTGTTAAATGCGATGAAAGCGTTCCCTCCCCTGCAGAAAGCGATCTGATTGCTGCCGTTGTCCCACCAGTCGTTAAGGGTAGTGGTGCCAGCTGCGTTCCTGAACCCAACCATGGCGTATATCTGCCGCCAGCGGTGCTGGCATATCCAGCCGTTACCGCAAGTGTCGTCCTGAAATAAAAGGAACCTGAATTTAACAAGAGTAATATCGTATTCAAGCCAGCTGTACCTACACTCTCGTGTGTTTCTTCCGAGAGTTGCCAGCCGATGTTGGTCGTGGTTTGAGGTAGACCGATCGACACCCAACAAAAGCCACTATCCCAGCGAGAACGTACATGTAACTAGGTATGACAAGAATGTTGTAAACCTTGCACAAAAGTAAGTATACATACCACCACCAAGTATCACCATATTTCCATTAGTGGCCCGTCGCTTGTTTGTCTACTATTACTATTACAGTGCACAAAGACTATACAATACGAATTCAAAAAAACCTTTCAAAAAATCCTGCAGTTTTCTGGAAATATATTTCAGACCTTAGATCAAAAGGAGGATTTCAGCCCAATATTACAAGTAATGGTCAAAGTTACACAGGTAGGGCCGCTGCTCAAGCGTTCGCAGAATACTTTAAGAGTGTATTTTTAGGCCTATCGCCGACACTCAACCATAGTCAAACTAACACAACAGAAAATAATCACATCATTAACATTTTTGAACTAAGCCCGTATGACGTAGAACATCAATAAATTAAAGTCTAAAAACTCTGCTGGCCCTGACAATGCCCCGACATACATATTGAATGCGTTCAAAACGCAGTTTGCAGTCCCTTTATCAATCTATCTCTCAAGACAGGCAGCTATCCTTCGGTTTGGAAATTATCAAAGGTCGTACCTATACCAAAATCCGGAGATAAAACTGTAGCGCAAAATTACAGGCCAATTGCAATTTTGTCCGCAACTGCTAAAGTTTTTGAAGGAGTTCTTCATTCAAAAATATACAGGCAGCTGGAACCTTACCTCAGTAACGCTCAGCATGCATTTAGGAAAGGCCGCTCGGTGAATACATACCTACTTTCTCTAGTCGATCACATATCGAAAAAACTTGATGAAAACACGATGTCATCTACCTAGACTTCGATTTAGTGGACAACGACATTCTGCTTCTCAAGCTTGAGGCTCTAGGTTTTGCGGCAAAACTGCTCAGATTTTTCGCAGACTACCTACGCGACAGAAAGCAATTTGTCCGCCTGGGGTGCTTTGACTCCGACTCCTATCCCACACTTTCGGGTATAAGCCAGGGATCATATCTTGGGCCTCTTCTATTTACCGGTATGATCAATGATTTAGAACAATGTCTCGATAACAGCAACTGTTTGCTATATGCAGACGACCTAAAAGTTTATCGCGAGGTAAAAACAATAAATGATTGCAACAAGGTGCAAAATGATCTAACTGCTATCTACCATTGGAGCCAAAAAAATAAATTGTATAGATAAGTGCTATGTAATGAGCTACACTAGATCCACACATCCCATAACTTTTAAATACACTCTTGACAATGAAGCAATCAATAGAACCCAATCGATAAAAGATCTTGGTATTTTATTTGACCCCAAACTTAACTTTCATGACCTTATGCAAACCCTAGCAGCAGAATGTTTTAAGCGATTGGGATTCGTTTCAAGAAACTGCCGTGAGTCTATATACCTCACTTGTTAGGTCCAAGCTTGAAGCAAGCTCTGTAATCTGGAGTCCCTATGAAAAGACATATTCACTTATGTTAGAGAAGGTACAGAGAAGGTTCCTACGGTTTTTATACAAAAACTTGTATGGGTACTATCCCTTTTTATATCCTTCAAAGTACATACTGGGGGCTACTGGCTTTAATTCTCTCGAAACACGCCCTACGCACGATCTGCTTTTGACTATATACCGAATCCTCCATGGCATCCTAGACTGCCCCACACTACTGACTGAGGCAAGCCGCTTGTCTGTACCAGATAATCTTGCACGGTTCCGTATGGGATGCGTGCCTCTATTCTCCCCCGTGCCGCCGCGCACCAAGGCACGAGAACAATCCCCTATCTGCCGAGTGCAACGTCATCCCAATGTGCTTGTATCCTCACAACCACATATCGACATATTTGCTTATAAATGGTCATCATTTATAAAAAAATCTATGATGTACAGTGAGTAGTACATTTTTTTTTAAATTGTTTATTTCTATTTTATTGTTGTTATAGTTTTTTATGCCACTTTATTTAATTTTAAGTTTATTTTTATTGTGTTTAAATTTTTTACCTACTTATATGCCATTTTAATTTTTAATGTTTCTTAGTGTAAATATTTGTTAAAATAATGTATAAATTTGTATAAGTAAGTAACGTAATGGTACAAAACTGTAAAGTTATTTGCTAATTAAATAAAGAATTTGAATTTGAATTACATAAAAAAAATACAAGATTTGGCAGCGATAGTCATGGTTCTAGTATTGGGACAGTCTTGGGTCCTGCTAAATCTTACAGAGTTGATCGCCGGTGAAATGATATTTCCATCTCTATCCATCGGAGGCCCCGCATCTGGGTCCCAAAAGTCGAAACTGCTCATGATCTGAGGTTCTCCGTAGGGATGTGCGAGAAGGAAGGCGATAGCGGCCTTGTATGGGCGAGACTCCTTGTACGTGAGGATGCCGCCGCCGCCACCGTGACCGCGCTCGTTGTCGTGGTTCTCGATGAATGTTAGAGCGTCGCTGTGGGCTACCAGACCCCATTGAAGGCCCCAGCTGACCAGCAATCTGAACAGAATAATTATCTGACTAAGTCAAAATATATAATAAAAATGCCAAAATCAAAGGAAGCATACATATGCCCAAAGATAATGCCTGACAAAGCTGGTATTGATTATGTTATTCCACCACGTTCACAGTGTACTAAATACGCACCGCAGGCATAGGCTGGTTGCAGTAGCTCAGGGGTGAATGCAGAAAATCACGCGACCATGAAGTTTGCGTCTGAGCAACTTTTCACAATCACCTAAATATAATCGCTTAAAACAGTTGACGGTACGATTGCCTCTGGATTCGCCCGCTACAGGGGTGCGGGGGTAATGACGGCAAAAGGGGTAGTATGGGGAATGTACGATGCCTCTCTCGGGGGCGAGGGGCGTCGTAACGTAACGACAGTAAAAGAGGGTTTACCATAAAATAATAATAAATATATGGGACAAAAATGAGATATAAAAATATTCGAAGGGAAGCCTCGGCACGTTTTGCTCATAAATAAAAAACGATGATGACTCGACACAACTCTTTTGTTAAGTAAACTCTAAGATAGGAATAAGAAAAAATTAATAAGTACTACTATAGGAAAATACTCCTTAAACATAGTAACAGTAAGTATAGAAAGTTATTGAGAGACATATAAATATTTTTGTATTTTGAATTTGTGTCTCATAACGATGCTTTCCACTTTGTTCAGCTGATGATTTTACCTGAGCTGGTTGTTTCCTCTGAAGCAGTTACTCAGTTCCATGCCCACTTTGAACTCCGTCACTGTTGCTATGGGGGTGTATTCATCCCTGCTGATTGCCTCTTCGCCGTAATCTATGACTTCCTGATATATGTAAGGACGAGCGTTGGACGGGAAACCATGGGCTGTGTTAAGGTTGTTCAGACGGTCGTAGATAATGCGTAAGTCTTTGGGCCACATGTGTTTTGCTGCGTCGATTCTGGAAGATACAAATAGTAAAAATCATTTAATGTTTTCTCTCTCCGCAGTGTTTCTTGAAAACGCCCGAATTTTAAATACTTCTTTAGGCGTATTTAATTAAGGGCATCATTTTTTTATTATTTAAAAACAAGCTTTTGATTGTTTTTAAATATGTTTTTTTTAAATAAATGTTTGTTTTCTACTTATGATACGAGTACGCTAGGTAAATTATCCTTCCTTCAGATAGGATAGTTTACAATACAATATCACTTTTTTTCACACCAAAAAATACAAATGAAACTTAAACTAACATCAAAAATAAATATACGGCAGTATAATGGGCAGCCTTATCGCCTAGAGCGATTTCTTCCAGGCAACCTTTAGATGGACAAGACTAAAGAATTTGAAAAAAGTCGGTGGTGGTGCACATGAAATATAAATAAAAATATATCCCTAATCTACTTTATATGTATACAATAAATACAATTTGCTACATACATACCATAAATAAAATACATATATACGTACCAGTTAACATGAACTTAGATATTGTGTATGGACTTGATTCTTAAAACTAGAAGGAGATTTAGCCTCCCTGATAGATGCCGGCAGAGCATTCCACAGCAAGACAGCTTGAAAAGTGCCTACTCCATGCTCCTGTTACACCCTACTTTTTCCGTCTCGGTAGAAAATACAAGTTCAGAGTATTAATCTAATAAATGATCAGAGTGTTTACCTGAACCCTGCAACTCCATAGTCGATCAGTTTGTTCATAAAGTCGACTATCATGTTCATCACGTGCTCGTTAGCCTGATTCAAATCCTTTAACCTCACCAGCTCACAGTTACGGACCTGCAAAAAAATAATTGCCAAGATTTGCGAAAGAGGCAGGGGGTGTATAAGCTAGAGTGTGGGCTGAATAAGGTGCCAACTGGTGCCAATGATAATATTGATGAAGATTTGGAACACGCAGAAAGCATAATCAGAATTTGGAACCTCATCATCACTGACAGCACCCAGACATTTCAAGACTTTCATTGCACGAGATTAGTTTCTGGTCTTTGGTCCAAAAACTTCAACTCAAGGATGTTGGGCGGAGACCAGCGGCCGTACCGTCTGTGTAGGTGATTGCAAAAAGTTGCGCGACTGCAAACTGTACATCGGCCCGTTAAGGTTTACGTTCGCGTGATTTTCCGCAATCATCTAAACTGAATCTCTTAAAACAGGTAACGGTACGGCCCCAGACAACGCTTTCTTTTCACAAAATATATTATTTCAAGCGCGCTCTTAGTGCCGCTAACATTAGTGGTAAAAATGGCTCTATAATTAATGTATTGGGATGTTCAGGTGGACAATATTGATAATTATTTCCTGGGTATGCTACTATACGTTCGTGGCAATAAGAAGCATGCAAAGCTTAATTTAAACCTCCGAACTTGCTTCCAGGGTGTAGTGCCTGTCGCGCGCGCCTCTCACTCATACCCTCCGAATCGTGAACTGGTGGCACTCCGACTCTTACCTTCCAGGCGTTATTGGCATAGTCCATGCCGTCGATAACGCAGTGTGGCCAGTTAAAGTGTTCCCTGGTGTAGGACATCGTGGGGTAGTACCAATCGTGGAAAACGGCGGTGTTGCCAGCTGTGCCGTAGTTTTCTGGGTGTTCACCCGTCATGTGGTTGATTACTGCGTCTACGTAAATCCTGAAAAGGTGGATTTTATTTGAGTGCAGTTTGGTAGAATTTTGCTTGCATCTTGGAAACTGTTCAAAAACCATTAGTACGTAAGTACTTATATATGCGGTCATGATTATCTCGGGCACTATTTTTTTCACTATAGAAATGTCATGGGAGTTGGAAAAAAATGGTGAAATAAAAGTCCCATACCCTCGTACAAATAGTAGGATTCACTAAATCCAGCAATTTCTGTAGACCTAGCATGGGCAGGGCCGTCTTTAACCTATTGGGGCCCTGGGGCACATTAGGAAAATGGGCCCCCTGTATGACCTTACTATTTTCGGACGAGAGTAGAGTAGCTTTGCGCATGCAAAAGGTAATTAGCAAGTAGGTATTGTAGTCACTTATTCATTATCCTTTGGTTTTTTCGAAATAAATATGTTTTTCGATAATAAAAATATCGGTTATCATTTCGTGATCTGGCAGGAACTAGGGGGCCCCATCGATCGCGGGGCCCACGGAAAAAGCCCAGAGTGTCCAGTGGGAATGAAGGGCCTGAGCACGGGCCGTGGACTAATTGTCTTTCCACCGTTTTTATCTCGCGAGAAAGGGCAAACGTAACCATATTCAAGCTTTGTCGCTTCTATATACCTACGCGCGGATCAAAACGATAGCAAGACTATTTGATCACGTCCCGTGCTAGGTCTACTGGTGGATATCGTTCATTTTCATACATTTTCTGTAACTACTTATCCGATTTTAATGAAACTTAATATTTGAATTGCCTATGAAAATCTTACTTTAAAAAAGGTAGATATTGCCATGCATCTTAATAAAAATTGCGTTACTAATATTACGTATAACGTAAAGGTAAAAAATAGTCACCAGCAGTTAATATTCTGGACCGAAAAAAAAGCGGCGTAGAAAGTTGGCACACGTACATTTAAATCAAACATAGACATACAATCGCGATAACGCGTTTTCTAGTCGAAGTAAGCCTGCTAAAAAACCCAAAAATCAACTAAGTATTTTACATTTTTTCTAAATATGTATTGATCTATGTACCTGAAAAAAATACTGACCGAATTGCGAACCTTCCTCCTTTTTTGTAGTCGGTTATAAAGGTCGAATAGTTTCCGATGGAATGGTGCGTCGGAACCTTGGTGGCAGAAGCCCATGTCTTTGGTTCTAAACTCGAGGCGTACCTGACTCCTGCAGCGTTGCAGCGGCGCACCATGTCCGCGAACTGGCGCTCGTCGCCGGAGCGCGTGACGAGTGCGTACGAGAGCGGCTGATAGCGCTCCCACCACGGCCGGTTGTACGTCCACAGGACCACGTTCTCGTTCGGAGGCGAAATCTACAAATCATTATCATCATCAACCATTTTCCATACCCAGAAGATCTATCTTCTTCCGCACGCCATCTTTTTCGACCTGGAAAAGTCTCCTCCACCGCTCCTGTCGCCTTGTCCGATCAGGGGACGTACCTTTACCTGTTGTAAGCGATTTAGTTTAGGCGACTACGGAAAATCACGAGAACATGAAGCGGGCGCGCTACTTTTTGCAGCCACCTATAATAAATCGCTTAAAACAGGTACGACGGTACGGGCCCAGTAGGCACTGTTGGTCTTCCCGGCTATATTTCCGTTCCACGGCTTTCTGTGACTGCTTTGGTCCACCTTAGTCTTTTCTTCTAATGATTTGCCCCGCCTATTTCCACTTGAGTCTCGTGATCCGTTCAACCTTCGTTCTTCATACAAATCATAACAATATTATAAAAGCGACATGTGTTTGTTTGTTCCCCTTTCACGCAGCAACAACGTATCGACGTGATTTTTTGCTAGATATTTAGAGGAGTGACATTGGATACTTTTTTGTCCCGCTATCTAAATATAACAGTTCCTGAGAGAATGCCCACGCGAGTGAAACCGTAGGGCGCAGATATTGTGTTAAAATCACGCAATACGGTGCTGGCAAAAACTTCTTAAAAGTACCAATCAAAAAATAATTTTACACTACTCTAATGTACAGCAGTAAATCAAAGGCAAAAAAACTGGCCAAGTGCGAGTCGGGCACGCACACTGAGGGTTCGATACCACCACAAAATACAATAATTATCAATTTAAAAACCCAACTTCAAATAAAATATGCAATTTCGATTCAGTGAAAGAAACGATTAAGTCCGTCCAAGTAATCGAATTACGTTGCTTAACTTGGTAATGAACAGAAATGTATCATTTGGCCATTATTTATAGTTTGTTGGTATACCTACTTTAGAGTGTGTACTATAATCATGCCAAGTTTGACGCTTGTAAGTATTACCGTTTTTACACTAGAGCAAATAAAAAATACGTTAAAAAATACTTTTGTTGTACGGGAACCCCCTTGCATTTTTATTTTTGAGTTTTTTTTATTTTATTTTTTAAATTTCAAGTGGCTATCTATTGCGGTTCAAAAGATACAGCCGTTCAAAGGTAGGACGGACGGACGAACGGACAGACAGACAGCGTAGGCTCAGTAATAGGGTCCCGTTTTTACCCTTTGGGTACGGAACCCTAAAAACTACTACCGTCCCATAATCTACTCTTCTTGTATACCGCCTTTGCCACGCCCTTTTCGCCTAAAGTCCCGCAGCCGTCCACTCCATTCCCATCCCACCCTTACAGTCTATAGTTCCATGCACATCAGTCCCGTAATACAACTCTACTTCAGTCCCGTCTTTTCTGCTGAATACCGAGGACTCCACTCCACTCCCATACCGTAATCCATTCTATTTCAATCCTGCCCTTTTTTTTCAGTTCCACATTCATCATGTAATTCTTTTTACTCCTGTCTCGCCTTTTTCGCTCTAGTTTCGCATTTGTTCCGAAATTCACTCTACTTCTATCCCACCGTTTCTGTTCCAGTTGCGCATTCGTCTCATCTCTTTATAAAAAGAGATGTGACGAGAGTGGAGTGGATTGCGGGCATACCATACTAATAAAAGTAGGCATACCATACACATATCTGCATTGAACAGATCGGACCGATAGTGCCAAATTCATTCTTACTACTAAGCTGTTGTTGTACTTTTATTTCTTCTGTACCTCTAGTAGCACTGTACCTACCTTCTGTAGCCTAGCCACAGATGCTGGACTGTACAGATGCTGGAATTCAGTGCGTTCCGATCTGTCCGATAGGTACGATGCGGGCAAATGCGGAACTATAGAATGTTGGACTAAAATTGAAAGAATGGGATTGACTTAAGTAGAATACGGGGGCAATGCCAGACTGGAGTAGTCCAGTCTCGCATTGCCATTGTATAAAAAAATAATCATCAAAATTGGTTCACCCAGTCTTAAGTTCTGAGGAAACAAAATAAAAAAATTATTAAAATACAGTCGAATTGATAACCTCTTTTTTGGTAGTCGGTTAAAATACAGAATAAAATAAATATTTAAGGGGCTCCCATACCTACAGCAGAAATGTTTTTTCTTTTTTGCCGTTTTATAGATAATGGCCCTTCGTGCGCGAGTCCGACTCTCACTTGGCTGATTTTTTATTTATGCACTGTAGACCTTCGCTTGACCATCACCTCGCCTGTTGTTAAACGATGATGCGGTTGTCGATGGAGCACGCATGCTTAGAAGAAACCGATTCATTCGCTTAGTGTAGTAGGTACGCTTGTGCTGTATAACAACGATTTGTATGAAATACGAGCAGCGTCGCGCCGCGCCATCTTTAAAGATAGGCTTTTTATATTATATAATTTTTATATTCATAGAAAGAACCGTTATCGGTATGAATGCATATAAAAAACTCGCACTAGGCACGCTGTCAGAAGCCGTTTTCCCAATAATGTCGCGAAAATAAACGCCTAAAATGAAGCCTGTGGCCCTAGTACGAGCACTTGCGAAAAAGTATTCGTTCCGTAAACGATAGCAAAATGTATGAAAAATTGACAGCTCCTCTATCAGACGTAATGGGAAACTGAATTTTTCATACATTTGCTATCGTTTACGGAACGAATACTTTTTCGCAAGTTCTCTTACTAGCCCCACAGAACAGTTATACACACCTGAATCCCTCCATACCCCTTCGGGCCGAGGAACCTCTCGCATTCATTGGCGATGTCGTCCCATTTCCACTCGAACAAGTGCACGTTCACGGAGCGTCCGGCCGCGTAGTACGGGTTCTTATACGCGCTGACGGCTGCAGCAGCCAGGAGACAGAATAACTCCAGGGGGGTTTCACTCCGCAGTTTAGGTACGTTCGGCCAGCGTACCGTTCGACCGGGTGTTACACAGTGGCCACTCGGCTCCCACTCGACTCGCATGCTAGCTACGTCGCGCGTAATAATCCAGTTTGTTCTCTTTGCATAAAAGAAAATATAACAAAAATGTACTCTATTATTATGTATAGAACAGGATTCGTTACATGATTATTTTTTTGACTGATTATATTTAAAAGAATATGCAAATTAAAATTATAATTTTTTGCTTTTTATATGTGTTTTAAGTTTTGTAGTTATAAGTATGGACTATGTTGTCCGGAATAAAACATTTGAATATAATTTTTGAAAAGCTCCCATATGAGGTCTCCATGAGTTTTACCTAAACATGCAGCGGGATGATGATTTTGTAATAGGCCTCTTAAACTTTTATTTATGCATGATTGTTGTTTGAAACCATTCAGAATAAGCGTTAGTTTTTTTTTGTGCAGGTTAAATGTCATTCAAATTATAGCAGAATATAAGTAATAGCAATAACGATCATATAGAAAATCATCCTTGGTAATAGGTAGGTAGGTTAGGTACTATATAGGCTACATAGCAAGTAAAGTAAAAAATACTAATTAGTATTCTGTGTAATGTAAATATCAAGAAGACAACCTTAACGATACACGTGCCGCGTCTGGAGAGATACAGCTACGTGATAGAAAGAGAGCGGCTCTCTAGGTGAACATAGAAGGCGGTACCCATCGCTGTTCGAGTTGAACTGCTACTTTTTTTTTTTTTTTTTAATGGCAAGTGCCTTTATTAAATAAACAAAATACTAGCTAAAACTAACACTAAATAAACAGTTAGACTGTCCATAGACCGTTGAAGATCTAAAGACAATCCAAATGCTCAAACCCACTATCAGTCGGCAGCGTACCCAGCATGCTGGCGGCATTACCACGTTGAATGGCAATGCTTATACGTTGAGCCAGATACACGCCAGCATTTTGGTCACGCGTCGCGTTAATCAGACGCTCTGAAAGATTTTTGAAAATGAGGTGAGCTCCCGGTCCCCAAGGGCCCAATGTCTCGACACCAAACGCCTCAAATATGTAACCACTGCCGAGGTTAGCATATTTGCGCCGCTTGTGCTGCTCTGCCGAATTGGCAGCTGCACCAGCCCTACCCTGTGTCTCAGGAAGATGTGACGGTGCCAAAGTATCGACACAAGTCGCGTCCCATACAAGGGGCCGCCCCAACTTTATAACTACTTTATTGCCTCGTAGATAGAGTCCTTATTTATTTAAATTTCTTTGCGGAGTGAACTTTCTGTGTATTATGTATTCTGTGCTTACATGCCAAACTGAATTGGAAGTTTCAGCAAAACTGACGATGACCGGAGTCTCGTCCCACTTGATGTACACTTGACGAATGAAGAACGCGCAGACCAGGATGCTGCAGATCACCATCAGAAACCACCACAACCTGGACAAACATCATGAAACATATCAGACTAGAAAAAGGCTAGATGCAGGCCAATGGTAGAATATATTTTATACTATAGGACAAGTTCCTCAGTAATGCATTTCTTTTTTTTCCGTCTCCCCAGAAGTAGATTTTGTTTTTTTGGGTATACATAAATAGGCATGTACGTATGTTTGTTTGTTTTTACATTACCTAGAGGTAGCCTTGACAGAACTGCTAGAAATTAATTGCTGCAGATTAATTGAACTGCTAGGTGTCAATATAGATGAGATTCGTACTAACATCCGGAATGTCGATCCTAGGCATAAAAATAAATGGCTATTCCTTCTATCCCCTCTGGGTGCCAACAAGTTTTTTTCCTGTTGTCCTACAATTTAGTGGGGGTGAAGAGGAACTATACTGTTGTCCCCTGTCCCCTACTGAAATATTAACACTAAATTTTTACATGCGTTTAAAAAAAAAAACTAATTGCTTTGCCTTGAGAACATAACCTCACGATCTGTCATTATATGGACAAAAAACATTTAGTAATTGTAATTTTATCATGGAAACTCACGTGATGACTGAACCTTGTTAAAAATCTTATTAATACCTACACAGTTTGACTACAAAGTATTTCTGTTTTATACAATTGTAAATATATAAAAATATTTATATCTGATTTTTATACAATTTGTTGAATTCCGTAAGATTAAGCCAGGTAGTTTGATATTTGTTCGGAATTCCATAGTTATACTCGTATATTGTAGATACCTATTCGACATGAAATCGCGGAGGCGGGGCTTCTTGCGCTTGCGGGGCAGCTGACTTCCTTGCAGGTGGAGGGCGGGGTTGTTCAGCTCGTAGGTTTTCGGAGACATGTGACTATGGACATGTGAATGGGAACATGGTGATTTAAGAATAGAATAGAATAGTATTTATTATCATGTAATTGCGTTACCAGAGATTTTACAAATCTGTATACATAGTATAAAATGAAGTCGCTTTCCATATCTGTCTGTCTGTATATCCACTAACTCCTCCTAAACCAGACAACGGATTTTGATGCGATTTTCAATTTTCACCATCAACTAGATAATTTTTTACGGAAGTTTTATATACATAATATATATATAATATAATTATCAATATAAAAAACCGACTTTATATAAAAGTCAGAACTGGACCAAATTGAAATGGGACACGGGAAGCACCTGCTTTCAAATAAAAAAAGAATCATCAAAATCGGATCACCCAGTCAAAAATTCTGAGGTAACATTAAAAAAAACATAACAAAAATACAACAAAAAAACAGTCGAATTGAGAACCATCTCCTCTTTGGAAGTCGGTTAAAAAGCTAATAAAAAAAATTGGAAGTAGAAATAACCAGCCAAGTGCGAGTAGGACTCGCGCACGAAGGGTTCCGTACCATTATCTAAAAAAACGGCCAAAAAAACACGTTTGATGTATGGGAGCCCTTAAATATTTATTTTATTTTAATTTAATTATATATTTTTAAAGTGAATAATATAACTTAATATTATGTGAATATTTCAAGCGTCTACCTGTTGCCGTTATCAATATCGAGCAAAAACGAGGAAAAAGTCACGTTTGTTGTACAAATAATGTGGTTTTTATAGATAATGGTACGGAGCCCTTCGTGCGCGAGTCCAACTCGCACATGGCCGGGTTTTTATCTAAATTGCATCCCTGCGAAGCCGGGGCGGGTCGCTAGTATAATACAATATTGATATTTCTTTATGGACTCATATATTTTTTTACATCAAATCATTTGTGAAGTAGGTACGAAATTTTAACTCTTCCAAAAGTCAAGCCTACTCACAACAAAAAATCCAATCTGGTCCATCTGAGACATTTTGATAGATTTTGTTTTCATCTGATCTGATGGGAACTTGGGACTTGGGATAATTTGACCAATACCGGAAGACGCAGCGTAGGTAGGCCTCCCGCTAGACGGACCGAATACATCGTAAGAGTCGTGGGCAGTCGCGGGCATCCAGTGGATGCAGACAGCAGGCTGTCGTTCAGTGTGGACGTCAAAGGAAGAGGCCTATGTTCAGCAGTGACGTCTTCTGGCTCATGATGATGATGTGGTATTCAATTATAATCAAGTTACATTAAAAACAAAATTATTTGTATTTACAAACATACCTGAAGTCGTCTGCCATTGCGGTCCTGATAGGGTATAAAATATATTCACGAACTTGAAAAAAAAAAATTATTTCGTACGAATTTTACACTACGAACTAAACTTTCGTACAACTAATTCTCTGCCCGACAAAGGCCAACTAAAATACGTAAGGCCTTCCTAGGTTTCGTATATTTTTTTCTATTTTAGGTCCCAAAGTGTAGTGTATTGAATAAAATATGTGGGTATACTTTTATATGCGATCACCGTCATTTTCTATTAAAACGTCAGTCTCGATTGTTTCATTTCGCATCCAGATTTAAATTTTGCCTTGAGCTAGGAGACAACCAAATAAATAAGCCAAATTCGCGTGCTAGTTACCTACTTATCTACTATGATGATGAATGGAACTGTTGCTAGGTCAAATTATTTTTTTATCACATTCTACAAAAGCTGATCAACGAAACAAAAAGAAAATTAAATTAAAATTTGAACGAAAATAAAAAAGTTAGGTATAATTTAATTTCATACAAGGGAGAGGAGCGCACTATAGCACGGCTACACAGGGTTTTGCATACCTGTACTAAGCCAAAAGGAGATCATTGTACTCATCATTATTATGAACAACTTTTAGTATTTTTGTTTAATAAAAGTTGTTTAGTATATACCCGTTCCGTGTAACCTATCTCAATCATGCTAATTTCACTCATCAATTTAGTCCGTAAGCTCTCTTAGGAACTTAGCTTCCTTAGGAAAATAAATTAATTTACAAGTTTGCTATTTCAGCAATCAGCAGTAAAATCACGACAAAAAATATGATGCCTCTTAGAAATACCTAATTTACCTTCAGCGAAATGTTTGAAACATATTGCGATTTAAGGGTTGTTTCTATTGTGATAAGTAGGTACAATGATTCCTTTCGACTTAGTTCTGTGTATTCTAGTAAGTATTTAACTGTTTTTATAAAAATTGCTTAGGTGCGAATCGTGCGAGTTGTGACCCTGAACTTATCTGACTATATGCTATAACCATATCTAAACATTTTTTTATGTACTGTAACTAAATAACTCGACATATATAGGTAAGTATTTTCACTCATCAATTAAAAATGAAAAAAAAATATGAGAAAAAAGATAAAAAAACAATTATACAGTTTAGAACAGACTAGATTTTATTTAATACCTAGCTGTTTCCGCGAATGCGTATACGCGTAGACTTTCACTTAAAAATTCAACCTCATTTTAACCCTCGACCCTTTTGCAAAATCCTTTCTTAGCGGACCTATATATCCTATATATCGCGTGAAATCTTCCTACCTGCTAAATTTCAGCTTCGTAGGTCGTCTTTTTGTGCCGAGTCAGTCAGACAGTCAGTGATTGTTCGTGTTTTATCCAGATCTGAAGTTTGTTTTAAACTTTTTAAAGTTTTTTTTTAAATTAAAATCCACGGAAACCGCAGTCCGAAACTTTTGTAACTATTTTGTTTTTTAACTTAAACGAATTTACTTTTGTTTGTTAAAGTTTTAAGGTCATCAGGAAGTTTGATAATTTTAAGATATGTATCAAACCGATTGACAAGAAAACGAGTTAATAAAAACGTATTAAGAAAACATAGGCAAGACGACCCAAAACTTACTCTGAACAGAAAAAAAAACTGGCCAAGAGCGTGTCGAGACACGCATATGGTAGGGTTCCGTAACCAAAGCCATATAATTGTAGTCATAGTTTAGAAAATGATGGTTATAGAAAAAATCGAACGAACAAAGCTCTGTGGACTTAGCCAAATTTCAGAGATGTATAGCATATACTTTTTGTGGTTTAAACATACAGAAAAATGATACATTTTACAAAAAGGTCAATGACCTTTGAGCTAGAACGCCTTGAATTTATTACAGTTTTATCGCTGTTTCTCAGAAAGTCATGATCAGATAATGTTCGAAATAATTTTGAATAAAGGTGTTAAATATTACCTATCTATATTGTAACTTACAACTTTCTGTGTCTTATAGTTTAGAAATGCAAACCAACTTTTTGCCACTTTGGCGGGCCATATTTCGCAAAGTATAGACTTTATAAAAAAGTGATGTAGCAAACCTTACCTTCATTTTAAAAGACCTTTTTAACGATAGGGATACACGAGTAGGTGGAGTGAAAAAATATTTTCATCCCCATTTCACATGTACCAGAGCCACCCCTAAAATGCAATATTATATTTTTATACTCTATATTAAAATTGAGATATATACAACAACTGTCATTATGCAAAGTTTCATGCTCATGCATTTTAATAATTATAGAAGTTAGAAGGTTCTAAAAATCAGGACGGACGGACAGACAGACAGACGGACGGACAGAACGAATTTATAAGGGTTCCTTGTCGGACTACGGAACCCTAATAAACTAGATAGTAAGATAGGCCGGCTATGCCCCGAAGTAGAAATTTCTGATGATGATGATGTTGATTAGAAAATAAAGGAATTAGCGACGAAATAATGCCACACACACAACAAAATTGTCCAATGTCAAATATGTTTATTGCGTTTATTAGGTACATAGTAATTACTTAATTTAATTTATCGAAGGTCTTCCCGAAGTTGTTTACAGACGGCTCTGCAAAAAGAAAATAATATTTGTAGATGTGTACCTGCTGATGAAATTCTAAAGATAATTAGGTATTATAAAATTCCTACTCATAAGTAAGTAGTTTGTATAAATGTTGATTTATATAATTTACGATAACTTCACAGTGTCACTACTGATGTGGCTCATGCTGTACCTACCCGTCATTTTCTAGTTTTCTATAATTTTCCGGATTATAATGATTTTAGTTTAATTAATTTCCGCCACAGGTCATCGAGGCGGTCATTCCATCTTTATGTCGAGAACTATTGTAAAGTTCGCACGCAGCATTTCCTAAATCGAACTGCACAGGAATTGATTGCACTCCCTGCCTCGGTGTTCCCTTGAAAGTAAGTACAACCTGGTCTATTCAAGACAAGAGTGAATAGGCACCTCGCATGGGCAAGCGTGCTCCATCTTAGACTGCATCATCGCTTACCATCGTGTGAATTGTGGTAAAAAGAGAGCCCATTTTATCAATAAAAAAAACCTATAACACGCTTGTATGACTCGTTAAAATAAACCAAATAATCCAATCTCGAGGGGATATTGAAGTGTTTCACAATCTACCTACTGGACTGGCTCCAACATCAAATCACTTGGATGGTACCAAATTATTGTATTGTCATCCGATTCCGAATTACATATACCTACATGCAAAGTTTCAAATTGATACGACAGTTAGAAGTAGGTAACAATCGACTTCCAAGATTTGTTTAAATAGTTCGTAAAAGTGAAAACAATAACTAAACGCGTGTTAAAATTAGGTATACTATGTCATGACGCACACTACTTCACCAAATTTAACAAAATCGGCTCAGTTGGTTTAAGGAAACAAACTGAGTTACTGTTGATTCCTCGATTCTTCCCACTCCCAATGATTTCGTGTCAATTCTGTCTTTAGTTATTATTTCGTATGAACGGGCAATATTACCTCTGGTCCGACGTGTATGGCCAGCATGAGGTCGTACTCGTTGGCTCCTACGGAGATCTGCGCGCGGCCATCATTGCCCACGGTGACGGACTTGCCCTGGCACGAGCCACCCACTTTGTTGCCGGATATCACGTCGCAGTACGTGCCGGCTGGGAGACAAGTCTGGTAAAACAAAAGAAAGACTGGTCTCAGCAAAGGAAAGGCCTTCCTAGGCCAAATCGGTAACGGACGTAAAGTGACGTAAAGGCACTAGATTTAAACCATACAAAACTTGTGCTAGAAGTATAATTTTTTCTAACCGGTCGAAGATTGTTAACACACATTCAACTTGAAGATGGCAGCTATATATAGCCAACCGAGTACTTGAAAGCACCCCTACTATCATGGATATGGTGTAGTGTGACATGATGTGTGAACAAACCTGGAGGTTCTGGTTCAGGTTCCACATATCGTTGTTAAATGCGATGAAAGCGTTCCCTCCCCTGCAGAAAGCGATCTGATTGCTGCCGTTGTCCCACCAGTCGTTAAGGGTAGTGGTGCCAGCTGCGTTCCTGAACCCAACCATGGCGTATATCTGCCGCCAGCGGTGCTGGCATATCCAGCCGTTACCGCAAGTGTCGTCCTGAAATACAAGGAACCTGACTTTAACAAGAGTATTAAATCCATCTGTACCTACACTCTCGGGTGTTTTCCCGAGAGCTACCCAGCCGATATTGGTCGTGATTTGAGATAGACCGAGCGAAACCCAACAAAAGCCACTATAAGCTACGTTCTCGGTCTGTCGCTTGGTATCCCAGCGAGAACGTACATGTAACTAGGTAAGACAAGAATGTTGTAAACCTTGCACAAAAGTAAGTATACATACCACCACCAAGTACCACCATCTTTGGATTAGTGGCCCGTTGCTTTTTTGTCTACTCTACATTTAAAAAATACAAGATTTGGCAGCGATAGTCATGATTCTAGCATTGGAACAGTCTTGGGTCCTGCTAAATCTTACTGAGTTGATCGCCGGTGAAATGATATTCCCATCTCTATCCATAGGAGGCCCCACTTCCGAGTCCCAGAAGTCGAAACTGCTCATGATCTGAGGTTCTCCGTAGGGATGTGCGAGAAGGAAGGCGATAGCGGCCTTGTAAGGGCGAGATTCCTTGTACGTGAGGATGCCGCCGCCGCCACCGTGACCGCGCTCGTTGTCGTGGTTGTCGATGAATGTTAGAGCATCGCTGTGGGCTAGCAGACCCCATTGCGGGCCCCAGCTGACCAGCCATCTGAACAGAATAATTATCTAAGTCAAAAGATATGATAAATGCCAAAATAAAGGAAGCATACGATACCTATGCCCAAAGATAATGTCGTCATTGCCTGACAAAGCTGGTATTGATTATGTTATTCCACCACGTGTTTTTTAGCCAACTTTTGAGGAATAATACTTCTATTGTATTGTTCACAGTGTACTTAAAACGCACCACAGGCATAGGCTGGTTGTTTAGCTGCGGAAAATCACGCTAACATGAATCTTAATACGCCGAGATACAGTTTGCGTCTGAGCAACTTTTCACAATCACCTAAATAGAATCGCTTGAAACAGTTGACGGTTCGATGGCCATAACGATGCATTCCACTTTGTTCGGCTGAAGATCTTACCTCAGCTGGTTGTTTCCTCTAAAGCAGTTACTCAGTTCCATGCCAGCCTTGAACTCCGTCACTGCTCCTATGGGGGTGTATTCATCCCTGCTGATGGCCTCTCCGCCGTAATCTATGACTTCCTGGTATATGTAAGGACGAGCGTTGGACGGGAAACCATGGGCTGTGTTAAGGTTGTTCAGACGATCGTAGATGATGCGTAAGTCTTCGGGCCACATGTGTTTTGCTGCGTCGATTCTGGAAGATAGAAATAGTTAAAATTATTAAATGTTGTTTCTTCTTCGTAATTTACTCTCTTCCCAGTGTTTCTTCAATCCATCCAAATTTTAAATAGGCGTATTTTTTTGTTAACTTATAATTTTTTACAAGCTTTATTTTAGTTTAACTGTCTGTAAAAATATGTTGTATAAAGTTAAATTTTAACCCACTTTCCGATTAAACTGAAATTTTGCTAAATATTTTCATAATAGCCGCGTAAATAAAAATCAATTTTTTATTTAGAAACAAGCTTTTGATTGTTTAAAAAAATGATTGTTAAATAAATGCTTGTTTTCTACTGCTGATACGAGTACGCTAGGTAAATTATCCTCTCTTGAGATAGGATAGTTTATGTAGAGTTATGGGGAGAAATATCATGAAGATTTCCTCTTAGCTTGCAGAAACGGAAAAGTAGGATGTGGCAGCTGCATGGCCTTCAGTGACTCCATTCAACATAGAATTTTGTAAGTAAAAAAATCTGCAAACTTCTATAGGGGCCATGAATATGCCGATGTCATAGGCATTAAACATATCCTACTCCATGCTCCTGTTACATCCTACTTTTTCCGTCTCGGTAGAAAAGACTAGCTATTAATCTCAGATTGATCAGAGTGTTTACCTGAACCCTGCAACTCCATAGTCGATCAGTTTGTTCATAAAGTCGACTATCATGTTCCTCACGTGCTCGTTAGCCTGATTCAAATCCTTTAAACCTACCAGCTCACAGTTTCGGACCTGCAAAAAATAATT
This sequence comes from Agriopis leucophaearia, assembly GCA_949125355.1. Taxonomy (NCBI): domain Eukaryota; kingdom Metazoa; phylum Arthropoda; class Insecta; order Lepidoptera; family Geometridae; genus Agriopis; species Agriopis leucophaearia. Next base: position 10,344,987 of record OX421278.1, read on the forward strand.
GTCTAAGATTTTCGAAGGAGAAGAAGTCGTATAAGCTGGGCTGAATAAGTTGCCAACTAGTGACAATGATAATAATGCTGAGGATTTGGAACTCGCAGAAAGCATCATCAGAATTTGGAACCTCATCATCACTGACAGCACCCAGACATTTCAAGATTTTCATTGCTCGAGATTGGTTGCTGGTCGCCGCCGGTCGAAAAACTTCAACTCAAGGATGTCGGGCGCAGACCAGGGTCGTACCGTTTGTTTATAGGTATAATTGCAAAAAGTTGCGCGACCACAAACTGTATCACGGCCGGTTAAGGTTCACGTTCCCGTGATTTTCCGCAATCACCTAAACTGAATCGCTTAAAACAGGTGATGGAACGGCCCCTGACCACGATTTCTTTTTAGAAACATTAGTGGCACTATATATAATTTACTGGAAGGTTCAGGTGGACAACATCGATAATTATTTTCTAGGGATGCTATATACTATACGTTCGTGGCAATATGGAGCGTACAAAGCTTAATTTACACCCTCGAACCTTTCTCGAACTTGCTTCGAGGGTGTAGTGTCTGTCTCGCGCGGCTCTCATTGCTACCACCCGAATTTAAAACTGGTGGCATTGTGGCTCTTACCCTCCAAGCGTTATTGGCATAGTCCATGCCGTCGATAACGCAGTGTGGCCAGTTAAAGTGTTCCCTGGTGAAGGGCACCGCGGGGTAGTACCAGTCTTGGAACACGGCGGTGTTGCCAGCTGTGCCGTAGTTTTCTGGGGGCTCACCCGTCATGTGGTTGATTACTGCGTCTACGTAGATCCTGAAAAGGTGTATTTAATTTGAGTGCAGCTCGGTAGAATTTTGCTTGCATTTTGGAAGCTTTTCAAAAACTATTAGTACGTACGTAAGGCTACCAATTGTTTCACTAGTTTTTAAGTTTTTTTTGTGTTACCTACTATGTACGTTTGTAATTTTTGGTGTGAACAATAAAGAGTTATCTATCTATCTACGTAAGTACCTATATATGCGTTCGTGATTATCTCGGGCACTGTTTTTCTCACTATAGAAATGTCATGGGAGTTGGAACAAAATGGTGAAATAAAAGTCCCATACCCACGTACGGGGTTCACTAAATCTAACCCTTACTGTAGGCCTAGCACGGGCCGTGGACAAATTTTCTTTCCACCGTTTTTATCTCGCGAGAAAGGGGAAACGTAACCATATTCAAGCTTTGTCGCATATATATATTATATTATACGCACGGATCAAAACAATAGAAAGACTATTTGTCCACGTCCCGTGCCAGGTCTGCTGGTGGACATCGGTCATTTTCGTACATTTTCTGTAACTTATTTTAAACTTGAATTTAAATTGCCTATGAAAATCTTACTGCAAAAAAGTTAACTATTGCCATTTTAAAAAGAGTGCGTTACTAATATTCATAGATCCTATATGTAAAGGTAAAATATAGTCCCCGGCAATTAATATTCTGAACCGAAAAAAAGCGGCGTAGAAAGTTGGCACACGTACATTCAATCTAACATACAACGTTATCTACACTCCCTACTCTACAACCAATCGCGATAACGCGTTTTCTAGTTAAAGTAACCCGCCAAAGAGACCCAAATATTAACTTTTTCACTGTCAATGTCACAATGTCATGATTTTTTGAGATGTGTGCCGATTTATGTATTATCATTAATGATTATCAATACAATTAACAGACTTCATAAAAATGACAAAATGAACCAAATTGAAATAGAACCACACGGGATGCATCAGCTTATTTTTCGGGAAAGTACTTGGGTTCTATAATAGTTATATACTTATTCTAAGGGGAGGGGCCTTTGTTCAGCAGTGGACGTCTTCTGGCTGATGATGATGACAATGAGGTATTTAATTATAATCAACTAGTTACATTAATAATCAACAATATAAAAAACTGACTTCAAATCAGAACTGGACCAAATTGAAATGGGACCACACGGGAAGCACCAGCTTTCTAATAAAAGAATCATCATAATCGGTTCACCCAGTAGAAAGTTCCGAGGTAACAAACATTAAAAAAATAACTGTCGGTTTGAGTACCTCCTCCTTATTGGAAGTCGGTTAAAAAATACGGACCGATTAAAAAGGCCGAATAGTTTCCGATGGAATGATGCGTCGGAAGCTTGGTGGCAGAAGCCCATGTCTTTGGTACTAAACTCGAGGCGTACCTGACTCCTGCGGCGTTGCAGCGGCGCACCATGTCCGCGAACTGGCGCTCGTCGCCGGAGCGCGTGACGAGTGCGTACGAGAGCGGCTGGTAGCGCTCCCACCACGGCCGGTTGTACGTCCACAGGACCACGTTCTCGTTCGGAGGCGAAATCTACAAATCATTATCATCATCAACCATTTTCCATATGCATGAGATCTATCTTCTTCAGCGCGCCATCTTTTCCGACCCTGGACAAGTCTCCTCCACCGCTCCTGCCGCCTTAGCGATGTTGTCCGACCAGGGGATCTAGACAAAAACTGTTTGCGTTAACGCCTGCGGAATTATCACATTGTATGAAAATGACATTAGTAGTCAGTGACCTCACGCAAGCTAAAACAAAAAAAAAGGTAATGTCATTTTCATACAATTTTATCTTTCCGCAGGCGTTAACGCTAACAGCTATAGTTGTTCTTGTGAAGACCCCCTGGGGCCGTCGTCTGGCTCGTGGTTTTCCCGGCTTTCCGTTCCGCGGCTTTCTGTGACTGCTTTAGTCCAACTCCGGGTTTCCTTCTAATGATTTGCCCCTCCTATTTCCACTTGAGTCTCGTGATCCGTTCAATCTTCCTTCTTCATACAAATCATAACAATATATAAAAGCGACGTGTGTTTGTTTGTTCCCCTTTCACGCAGTAATAACGTATCGACGTGACTGTTTGCTAGATATTTGGAGGACTGACATGTTTTTTTTGTCCCACTATGTATGTATAGTTCCCTGAGGGAAAGCCCACGCGAGTGAAACCGCAGGGCGCAGATATTGTGGTAAACATCTAGCAATACGTTGCTGGCAGCAACTTTTTAAAAGTACCTACCAATCAAAAATTAATTTTGCACTACTCTAATGGAAAATTATAAATCAAAGGCAAAAAAATCGGCGCGCCTTCTATAGATAGTCTTTTTATATTATACTAGCGACCTGCCCCGGCTTCTCACGGTTGTAAGCTCCGCTTTCGGCCTTGCTACTACTTATGATCCGCTCCAGAACCACAAAATTTCATCTAAATTGGTCCACCCGTTTTTAAATGTAAGAACCTTCTAAGAAGTATTATAAAACATTTTAAAAAGAGATGAATGAAATCGGTAAAGCTGTTCTCAAATTATAGCGTGACCAGGAGAAATAGGGGTTAATCTTTAAATCTATACCAATATTATAAAGAGGAAAGATTTAATTGTTTGTTTGTATTTTATATAGAAGAAGATTATTATTATATTCATAGAACGAACCTTTGTTGGTGTACATGCATTTTAACTCGCACTAGACACGCTGTCAGTAGCCGTTTCCTCAATAATGTCGCGAAAATAAACGCCTAAAATGAAGCCATAACAGTTATACACACCTGAATCCCTCCATACCCCTTCGGGCCGAGGAACCTCTCGCATTCATTGGCGATGTCGTCCCATTTCCACTCGAACAAGTGCACGTTCACGGAGCGTCCGGCTGCGTAGTACGGGTTCTTATACGCGCTGACGGCTGCAGCAGCCAGGAGACAGAGTAACGCTGTGGCTGGCCTCTGAAGGACAATCAACATCACAGGGTTACGCGGAAAGGGTAATCCTGGTCCCCTTTTATTAATCAAGGGGAACAACTATGTCATACGTTTTGTCGAGTGTGAATCGTTTTTAACCGACTTCCAAAAAGGAGTAGGTTATCAATTCGACTGTTTTTTTGTTACCTCAGAACTTCTGACTGGGTAAACCGATTTTGATGATTAGTTTTTTATTTGAAAGCTGATGCTTCCCGTGTGGTCCTATATAAATTTGGTCCAGTTCTGACATTTTTGTAAAGGTTTTTTATATTCATAATTATTTCAAGTGTGAATCACTGTTTTCTCTAGAACAGCTGTTTTTTTTCACAATTTCAGTATTGGCCCCATTGTAAAAATGGTTCATAATCATACGGGTATTATGAACCCTTTTAGACTTAGTACGCCCTTCCCGACCTTTTTCCTTTAGGACTGGTGGTGGCCGGGCGGTAGTAGGTATGTGCACTTTACAATCTGACGGCACCCCGTTCGATCCTCGACCCTGCACCAATGACTTATTTAGTAAGTAAATACATTATGTACAGTTTTAATGCCATCGATCAAAAACGGCGAATGAAAACATCGTGAGAAAACCGGTATGCTCAACCCCTCAAAAGTTCAAAGACATGTATATCTAAATGACATTAACCAACATGCACTGGGCCAACATGGTGGATTAGGGCCCATCCTCAAATTCAAATTCAATTTATTGAGCTCGTGAGCCTGGGTTACAAAGTTGGTACATATTGTGTATAAAGTTAAAGATCTCCAGCAGCAGTCCCCGCTTTGTCAGCATACCTCTCTCTCTCTCTCTCTCTCTCTCTGAGAGAAGGCGCCCTGAATCCCAGCAGTGGGAAAATGTTAGGCTGAAATAATAATGATGATGATAGACTTAGGGCTGGAGAGTGATACTTTTATTCCGTAAAAAATGTACGGTTCCTGAGGGAATGAATATCAACGGGTGAAACCGCAGGGTGCACCTAGTCACTCAAAAAACAGATTCAAATAAATCTTCAAATAGCTGAAAAATAGGAATGTATAGGTAGTAAGCTATAAATAGAGTTGTTTGGAATCGAACGCCTATACCGATAGTGTAGAAATCTAATAGAAACAATAGTAATAAATTGGAAAAAACAACGATAAAAGGGCTCAATACCAATCTTCAAACTGCCGAACCAATTTACGTGAATCTTAACTAAGAACACTCTCGATCTCGAAATCACCATTCAAACAAAATATTTAAGAAACTAAATCCAAATCGGTTCAGCCGCTTGGGGGTTACCTACGATGCAACAGATAGATAAACAGGCACAGATACTCAACCCCACTTATAACACCCTTATTTTTGCGTCTGGGGGTTAAAAGTTATCATAAATGCCAAAATGAAAAAATAATGAATGAAATGAATGTAAGAAATGTAAATTGTTACTCAAAGGGCTGAACAGAAATAAATTACTGCGGCAATCAGTAGCCGAAGTACCATATTATGATTATTGCGGATACGTATAGGATTTCATACAAATTGTAATTACGAAATTAAACAAACTTTGTATGGAATTCGATGTACGTATTTTACGTACCTATATCGAATATACCAACCACCACCCCTACTTCTCCCACGGTAAAAGAAGTGTTGTAAATTTCGATAACAAATTTGATCGAATATTGTAATGATAAGTCAGATGTCTCAGGGTTCAGGGTAAGTCAGAATACTAGTTACTTTGGTACACCGGTACCTATTGACAATTAAGGGTGATTTGACAAGAGCTGGGTACCTATACAATGGAGCCCCATAGGACTTTCATCATCATTATCAGCCAGAACACGTCCACTGCTGAACATAGGATCTCCCTTTGACCTCCACACTGAACGACAGCCTGCCATTAGCATCCACTGGATGCCCGCGACTCTCACGATGTGTCGATGTCGTCCATCTAGTGAAAGGCCTACATACGCTGCGTCTTCTGGTTCGTAGTCTTCTCTCAAGAACCTTTCTTCCCCATCGGTTATCGGTTCTTCGAGCGATGTGACCTGCCCATTGCCACTTCAACTTGCACATTTTAATAGCTATGTCGGTGACTCTTAGTACATTGGCGAATATCTACGTTCCGGATTCTATTGCGCAAAGAAACTCAGAGCATAGCTCGAGCCATTGCCCGTTGTGTGACTCCGTGTGAGTTTTTCCAAAAAGCCAACAGTTAAAGACCACGGTACGTCTCAGTACCAATATATCATCACTCGCATAGGACTTTGATTTCATGTTATTAAAAATAATTAGCAATAGGCATAATCATGTATTGTATTTCTTAGCACCTAAATGATGATTAAATAGTCTAAACCACACTCACCATGTTAAATTTATAACATCACAGGACGTCCCTTGAAAATTATTTCAATATTTAATTTTTCTTTTAGTTCAAACCAACGACAAACGATGCAGAAGCTATGCCGTATCTGTTTTGAATCTCATTAGGTAAGTATAATAATTGTTATAAAGACTATTATCAAGTTAATCCACGATAAATTTGACACTGATAAAGTACTTTAAATTTACTTACTTATAGAAGATAGCTACAGATTATTTAGACCACACGTAGGTACCACATAGTTTCCACTTTCAGGGTTTGTATAGGATTAATAGGCTAGATGACTGTTTTTTTTTCTATTGTCTTAATAAAATGTAGCCCATAAATATAGCTGATTAATGAAAACAAAATGAAAATCTGATCAAAAATACGCACCTTATAAGCATTTTAAATCATGCTAGGCAGAGGGCGCGAAACAGCAAGTTATGGCGTCACTTCTCTGTACGCCATATAAATTGTATTCTGGCGCACAAAGGCGTGACGTCATTTTTTGTTTTGTTAGGATGGGACAGAGTTTTCACGACCTAAAAATTTAAAGCTTATATATCAGAATCAGAACATTAATAACCGATTTAAATATATTTTTCAATAAACATATTATATTTTCTTTAGTTCTTCATCAAAGATATTGGTTTCAATGACATAAACATCAATCATCTACCCTATTACCTATATATAGCTAGCAACTACCTAGTACCTGGTAGTTAATGATGTGCCTAATTATTGGCGGCTGAATGCCAGTTTTGAATTTTCCCTTTTTTTTAGGGTTCCGTATTAGTAGTTACTACAAGGAACCAAGCTTGCCTCTATTAGGAACTTGGCGTGCTCAACAAGGCGAAGCGGTACATCACGTCGAGACAAAGCCACAGACAAAGCTTTACAAAGCGCAAGTCCGACCTCACATAGAGTAGGTACTGCTCCCATTTTTGGAACGGAGTAGGTACCCAAATATCAGACTGCGTAGAGCTGACGGAACTGTCGACGATCCCAAGCTTACTGAACACCTAGAGCCGCTCAGCCATCATGCAAGCTTCGCAGTTTTATCAGTGCACTAGCCGCCACCGCTTGAAAGTTCATCCACATATCCATCATAGATCTGTAGAAATCGCACACTGAGCGTTTTACCAATAACCTAAGCGATCTTTTTTGCCTCACACCTGCAATTTGTGGAATGAGCTTCCCTCCTGCGACAGTTCAAAAAGGTTGTTAATAAAGGAAATATTAGGTAAGGGTCGGCAACTTATTTGTGATGCCCTGGTGTTACATGTATCCTTACTTAGGCGACGGTTATCGTTAACCATCAGGCGGCCCGTTGGCTTGTTTGCCACCTCTGGCATAAAAAACCCTTGTAAGTTAGTTTTTCCGTCCCAATTTTTTAGAACCTTTTAACTTTTATAGATGCATGAAACTGCTTAATAAGTTTTAGTACGTAAACTTAGATGAATTGAATATAAAACTGAATTTTAAAGGAATATAAAAATAAATTGCATATTTTAGGGACCCTTAAATTGGGTCTTTTGCAAAATCCTTTCATAGCTGATCTAGGTAGGGGAAGGGGGGGCAAGACGGGGTAGCGGGCAAGACGGGGTACTGGGTCTCATCGGCCATGCAAAAGACCAATCACAACCGCTCTGACTCCTAATGACGCGACATTGTGTTGTTTATTAGTCAGCGCTGTGACCGGCTTGTGAGTCCACACGTTTTCCCCCTAGCGCCAAAAACTCGGTTTTTGCCAACTTCGTTGTGATTTTTGTGTTATACATAGCATGTGTTTTTTACCTGAACATAAGTTTTCTAGAACTGAATGAAAGTTATTTTTCTTTATCAATGATTACACCAGCAGGTAAGAACATGTCTGTTTTCATATTTTGATTTGTTTTTTTAAGACATGCTATTTTATTAAAATTTGCATGGGAGGGCAAGATGGGGTATGGGGTTGTAGGGCCTGTGAGTCCCACTACATCTACAAGTTTCAATTACCCATTCACCAATTTAGGATTTATCGCGCCCTAAATTGGTGAATGGGTAATTGAAACTCCGGTAGATGGATTGAGTACGTGCGCTTTATTTGAGCGCCAGCGAATGAATGTTGAATCTCGGTGCGCTTCATTAATTTGTTGATATTATAATAATAACAATCTGTGATGTAGTGGGACTCACAGGCCCTACAGGGTACCCCATCTTGCCCCTCGAAGAAAATTATGATTGACTTCCTGATCTTTTAAAGTTATTTGAGTTTTATCTTATTTTAGGATGAAAAAGGATGATGAAAAATTATAAAAGAAAGACGGAGAGGGAGAATTGGAGTGAACAGAGTATAAAAATGTGGTAGATGATGTAATTGAAAGGAGAATGGGGTATAAATGAGCGTCGAAAACATATTCTGTGCCACAAACGACCATCGAAAGTTAAATTAAAGCAGCTCGTGTAGCCCTAGAAGATCCTGCTGCTCCTGTTACTTCAGTGAAAGTTTCTTTACGCCCAAAAAAGCGAACATTTTCTGATGACGAAGAGAAAGAACTTTAAAACTATCTAATGGATATCGTCTTTATGGACTTAGGTACAACAAAAGAATAAAGGGCTTTGGCATACACTCTGGCAATAAAAAATAGAAAGCAACATCTCTTTAACTCTGAAAAAGAAGAAGCTGGCAAAGATTAGGTTCAGGGATTTTTAAACAGGCATCCAGAATTGCGTTACATCCTCTTCGGGAAATTGCGTGACATCTTCTCGTCCAGGATACCACAGTGCCTAAAGACAAGGGTCTTTGACCAGTGTGTTTTGCCAGATTATGTTACTGAGTTGTGGTCCTTAGCTGTTGGGCTTTTGGAAAAACTCAGAGTCACAAACGAGCAATGGAGAGAGCTATGCTTGGAGTTTCTTTGCGCGATAGAATCCGGGACATGGATATTCGCCAAAGAACTAGAGCCACCGACATAACTATTAAAATTTGCAAGTTGAAGTAGCACTGGGCAGCAACATCGCTCGAAGAACTGACAGCCGATGGGGAAGAAAGGTTCTTGAGTGGAGACCACGAACCGGAAGATGCAGCGTAGGTAGGGCTCCCACTAGATATTCCCACGACATTGTGAGAGTCGCGGGCATCCATTGGATGCAGATGGTAGGATGTCGTTCAGTGTGGAGCTTAAAGGGGGAGGCCTATGTTCAGCAGTGGACGTCTTCTGACTGATGATGATGATCCAGAATTGTCGATACTAAAACCAGAAATCACTTCAGTTGCACATGTCGCTGGGTTTAATAAACAAGCTGTTGAACAGTTTTTTAATTTCCTCGACAACGTTTATGATGAGCACAAACTTTCGCTTGGAGATTGGGATGTTTGCAGCGATTTTGGCTGGATGACAACTGAATTATATTCCTTGGCTGGTTTAAGAAGTTTGTTGAATTTAGTGGTACAGCAGTTGATATTAAGTAGATGACCACAGCACCCACAACCAAAACCTTGACGTCGTTAATGAAGCTCGTTCCGATGGGGTTATTATATTATTCTCCTCACACTCGACTCATCACTCACTCGTGTGGAAATTGGGCACACTGTAGCTGTGCTGGGATAGATGACGAGGACGACGAGGCAGTATTTGTTTAAGAGTTTTGCAACCACAAATAGAATATGTCTCCCATACCCCATCTTGCCCCATAGGGTACCCCGTCTTACCCTACCTAGGGGGCAAGATGGGGTGTTGACATTTTTGCCGAAATTTGTAAAAAAAACATCTTTTCCATTAGTATAAAGTTTCTGAAGTTTCTTATTTTCAAAGATAGATTATTTAAGTGTAATTATAAATAAATAAATATTGAACATACTTAAAAATGTGTGTTCTATTACGCTCCAAACATTAAGGACCCCATCTTGCCCCCCCTTCCCCTACACCTCAAGAAATCTACCAGCCAAATTTCAACTTCGTTGCTTCGTAGGTTAAGTAGTTTTCGAGATTTCATGAAAAGTCAATCAGTAAGTCAATCAATGAGTTGTATTTTGCTTATAAATATAAAGATCACAACAATGTAAGGAGAGAAGAAAATAAATAATTTTTAAATAATAGAGACATTACGGACAATCGGGCAAAACAAGCAGTTGTACAATTTCAACAGCCATGTTTAATTCTCAAAATACACCATAATATTTTTAATTTATAAAAAATATTATATATTGTATGTACTTTATTTTGGTTTAAATAATAAAATGTTCCTCTTCCTACTTGCTAATATTATTTTTGTAATATCTTGGTTAGTTTGACTACTTCCCGCTAGATGGCAGACTCCTTTTTGATTAGTTTTTTTTTTACTGGCAATTTTACTCGCTTTTGGTTATTTTATCTGTAGTTTAAGCAATTTCATTTCGTTCATTCTAGTGCTGCCACACTGAAAGTATTTTTCTGAAATTTCGGGTAAAATATGATTTATAGGGAGGGATATATTCAGAAAATATAGTTCAATTTTGAATCTTTTAAAATTGACACCATGGGCCCATGGAGACCGGAAGCCAGAAATGTTTTTAAAGGTTCGTCGTCATATCTTGTCGTTGCAAATCAACTTAGTATTAAAAACCCCGCGAGTGTTCGAAACCCTAGTGAAAGTGATTTGGCGGACTAAGCATGCGCACCGCGACAAAATTTTGTTGACCCTTTCTAACGTACCAAAGCGAGACAGGCGTATAAAAAAAACTATAGGCACAAAGTGACGACAATATTTTGTCGCAGTGCGCATGCTAGCCATGCTGGGCAGAAAAAACAACCAAACTCCCCAGTCACTAAATAAATCTGAAAAATATGCACCGAAATTTTCCAAGAACTTTTTAAAACTATATATATATTTTTAAATATTTCATTTCTATAGTCAAACGTATAAATTATTTTTTTTATTTTGGGATCCTTTTTTGAATGAACATAAAAGTGGTGGTACAGCTCGCGCGATAAGTGTTTGGCTTTGACCTTCTGGTGGAGAGGATTACTGCGCATGGGTACTGTCACGCACCAATCAGAGCACCGCGTGCGCCTAACACGCACCAATCAGAGCACCGCGTGCGCCTACACACCCACCCGCACCCCGCTAATTGCCTGTTGATACCCAATTTCTGATTTCTGCGCAATAACGGTCAAAGCCAAACTCTTATCGCGCGAGCTGTAACTTGGTAAGTAAGGTAAATCTCATACAACATTATGGCATCCCTATTTCGTCTCCGAGGAATTTATTGCTTTTCTATTTCATTTCAATCAACTTGTCTTCGTTTCGTTTAGTTTTACAACAAAACAAAAGATCGTTTTGTAAGTTCAGCGGTGGAATATACTCATATAATAGTTTAGATCTGAGACAGAACAGAACGTGTTCTTTTTAGGTGGACGATTTGACGTGAATATTGACTACTCTCAACATTGAACATTCACAAACTATGAAGTGAACTTTACAAAGTTTACAATAACTTGCGAGCTTAGCTCAAACTCAAATATCTAAAGCTGGCGTCGAAGTGATTAATATTTAAAACAAAACCAATGCGTTTCTAAATCAGGCGTGTTTTGTTTATTTTTATAAACGCTCTCATAGACCTATTTTACTGTGTTTATAAATTCTTGTTTTTACTATGGCTGGAAGATTATATTTCGCAGTGGCGCTAATTTGCGTAGTGCCGATAGTATACACGTGTAACGAAGCTATCTGTGCCAGTGTTGTGTCTAAATGTATGCTGACTCAGTCATGTAAATGCGATCTAAAAGATTGCTCCTGCTGTAAAGACTGCTTCAATTGTCTTAGTTTTTTGTACAGTGAATGTTGCAGTTGTGTTGGTAAGTAAAACATTCTTACAATTATTTTCAGTGTGACATTTCATTTTTGTGAGGGGCGAGGGGGCTCGTGGCAGCGTACCCTTGCCCGGTTAACATAATATATAGTTTCATAATTATCAGCCTATCATGTTCCCAGTGCTGCAACACAGACCTCTCGGCCCTAATCCACCATGCTAGCCCAGTGCATGTTGGTGAATGTCATATTATGTCATTGAACTTTTGAGGCTCTTAGGCGTACCGGTTTCTTCATATTTTCCGTAACCGTTGTTGAGTGATTGCGTCGAAACTGCACATAATTTATTTAGGTAGCTACTAAATAGGTTTCAATGCAGTGCCGAATGTAAAGAATCGAATGTAAAGCGCACATGCTATCATTACATGCTTACATTGAATTAATGTGTTTTTGCTGCAATTCCACTTAAAGCAATACTGGTGGTTGGGCCTTATTTGATGTCTGACTGGCTTGCTCCTGCTTAAGTGTATCACCAAATGTCACTGATTCTGCCCTGACTTGTTCCGATACTAGAGCAGGAGCGCCAGTCCCTCCTTGTACAGCATATTCTGCTGCCTTACACCAACCCTGGTCTAAAAAAGTTAAAGTACAGTTCACAATACAATATCATTATGCGATGACCATGTACAACGACTTTCTTTTGACTTAAGACCACCATTCTGTTTAACCTTATATTTCACTGGTAATTCAACAGACATGTGCCCGAAGCCCAATGATACCCAAACAGAGCTATCAAAGACATCATATGTGGAGGAGCTTGCTGATGGAGTACCCGGGCTCTTCTCAGCTCTGACGAGTGACCCGGATCCTCAGCAGAGATGGCTGTCCATCACATATCCGGTGGATATTGACCTGTCTGCTTACAGACCTGCACCGGAGAAACAGCTGGTTTATCATTTACGTGAGTATACACTACCTGATTTACCCTAATGTTGGATATTCAGAAATCTCCAATAGTATAAATAGGATAATTTTTATCGCAGGAAAAAACTGCAGGACTCAGCTAGTCATTACATTTTTAATGACCTATCGGAACATATTGCAATTTAAAACTACGAAGCTATAAACAAATTTTCTGTTGCCTAGACTGTTGCCGTATCTGCCTAGTAACATTTCACCTATACATGCAAACTATAAGCATAATGTCGCAGACACCACATTGGACGTTCAGGTGTTCGATAGATATCTAGCGGGCTGGATCCCCCTCATCATAATCTTCCAATCATCACCATAAGTCACAGATTCTCGGTCACGTGTGTACAGGGCATCGGACAGATATTATGAATTTGAAAAAAAAACTTCTAAAGCTTATTGAATTTCCTGTAAAATCAGTTTTGAATAATCAATTATAATTTATTGTAAAAATTGATTATTATACACCATTTTGTAAATTATTCAATCAATCAATTCAAATATCAATCAAACTCGGCTGAGCAGTTTAGGTGGGAACTAGCATACACGTCATGATGACATACCGATTGGGGAGCGGAGCGTTCAAGTATTACATAATGAATTTGGGGGGATTCTTGTTAAACTTTACGATGCGTTACAGGGGCGGGAGGGGGTGTTTGAACTACTCGTTACGTAACATTGTTTTTATAACCCTTCAGAACGATCGCGTAAAGAGATTCTCTCGCGCATTTTTTATATAACAGGTATTTTAGCGACTTTCCGGTACTTGACGCCGCATAATTGTGACTTTTAGGTAAAAATGGTCACTTGGTGGTTACGTAACGTTTTACTAGGGGGGGTACGTAAAAACGTTACGGCGCGTAACAGGGCGGGGAGGGGGCATCCAAAATCTCCAAACTACGTATTGCGTTACGTAATACTTGAACGCCCCCTTGCGTTACGTAATACTTGAACGCCCCCTTGGCTAACTACAATACTTTCATTTTGGCTTTGCATTGTCGGGTAACAGTTACTCTTCAAGTTTTGATACAGGTTTAGTTTAGCATGTGCTAGGACAAATTTGTATCCATTTGTTTTATCCAAGAATGTGAATACGTCGGTCTCATTTTCGCTGGACAAAAAAGTTGACAACATTTTGTCAGGGCTCGCTTACTAGATCACTTTAAATTGCAGCTGCTGAGGGATTGCGTATATCAGTTGCCATAACATTGTAATAATTATCAATATAAAAAAACCGACTTCATCAGAACTGGACCAAATTGAAATGGGACCAAATGGGAAGCACCAGCTTTCAAATAAAAAAAGAATCATTGAAATCAGTTCACCCGGTCAAAAGTTCTGAGGTAACAAACATAAAAAATAAAAAACAGTCGAATTGATAGCCTCCTCCTTTTTGGAACTCTGTTAAAAAGCTGAACGAAAATAGTAAATTCTATTTAGATTTACTAGCTTTTTGAACATATATTAGAACATAGAATATTGTCTACCAGCGTCAATCTTGTAGCTGAAAGCCAATATTCTACAGTAAAATATTAAAAGAAAATGCTTTCACTCAGTTTTTTTTTTTTTTTTTATTGTAAAATAGGCTTGCGCTTGGCCGCCAACTCGCCTGATGTTAAGCGATGATGCGGCCTACGATGGATCACGCTTGTCTAGAAGAAACCGATTCAATTTTTAGAGAATCAATAATTTTACAATGTTACTAGCGACTGCCTGGCTTCGCACGGGTGTATATTTTATTATAATTTATATAATCCTTCCGTGAATAATTATCTACTTGTTGGTGAAAACCACATGAAAATGTGACAGACAGACGCGGAAAGCGACTTTATTTTATACTATCTAGAGATAGAAAAGAATAGAGATTGCAGCTGTCAGATGCATTTTCTCAGGGGCCAAACTGCATTTGAATTTATTTATAGTAGGCGCTGGCTATTTCTTTAGTAAGAATTTAGGTCGGTTTGTATTTATTTTAGTATCTGAACTTGTTATTTATACAAATAATGCATATGTTATGTGTTCAGGAAATTGCAACAAACTTGTTGTTTCAATGAATTCTAATATCGGAATTGTTGATTCTAACATTTCTGAGAATAGCCATGTGGTCTGTGTCTGCCTACATCTAAACTTCATAGTATAGAGTCTATACTATACTAATAATATAAATAAGTAGTCTGTCTTTTTTAATGTAGTTTGAAGAAGTCTATGAAATGTTTAGTCCGATTCAGGTATTGAGATTCGTAATAATATTTTAACAACTAATTTGACAGTTTTGCCTTTGTAGCCAAGTGTTCAAAATCCGTTATGACAATAATTGTGAAAAATATTCCTAAACATTCTTTGATTTCAATTCAAAGTATGACAACTTGAACTATTATCTATTCTGTGGTATTACTCTATCTGCGTTTATCATACTATTTTACCAGGAACGCAGACGCAGGCAAAAGGCTGTATAAATAAAGTAGATCTTTATACAACGTTTTGCCCGCGTGTAACTTTTTTAACACTTACGTTGATATTGTGCTTTATTAAAAGCTCTATCAATTTAATCAAGGTATAATCATAAATATTATAAAATGCTAGTGTGTTTGTTCATTCCGTTTTTAAAATCATACTAATATTATAAAATGCTAAAAAAGTGTGGTTGTTCGTTCCGTTTTTACCTAGCAACGGATCGACGTAATTCTTTGCATTATTAAAAAAATTAGATTTAGAGAAAATTCAGTTTCTGTACTAAATTAATCTGTATTTTTCATTGAAATTAATGAAGTGCGGTTTACCTAGGAGAGACAATCGTATTCTTTTTTTTTTTTTCAGATAAAATGTTGTAATTTTTTATATCTACCTAAAGCCACGTGTTATCTGCAAGTTTAAAAAGCTCGTTCAAAGTTATAAACTAAATCCTGATAACATGCAAGACCTTAAAGAACACAGAGTTTGAAATGCCACCTGGATGGGGTTACCTTGGTTAAAAAACAGCCATTATTAGAAACCCTGTGGAGATAAATGAGTCATCAGTATGGAATGTGAGATCTACCTGAGTGTCAGCTTTGTTTGATCATTTACTTAAACAATTCGCTTATTGAAAGATGGGATATTTTCGATGTTATTTCTGTGTAGTAAGTAACACATAAAACGCAAAAAAATAATTTATTTAGTCTAATTCGCGCTAATAGCGAGCTAATGTATGTTCGCCGATTTCTCCGCCAACTTTTGACCGATTTGAAATAAAACACTTTTGTTCGATAGGGTTATACTTCACAATTTGGTCCCATTGTTACCAAGTCAGGATCTGATGATGGGATCCGAAGCAAATCGAGGGCAACCCTCAAATTTTGTAGGCGCTTATTACGTTATTCATATATTTTTGAAGTCTATTTTTAATGTGATCCACTTGTTGCAAATGTATAAATCGAGAGTCGGAGGGACATCGAACACTTTTCATCCCGGAAAAACGTACGGTTCCTGAGGGAATAAATAAATAATGATTACAGAAGCTGGTCCAAATGGGACCACACGGGAAGCACCAGCTTTCAAATAAAAAAATAATCATCAAAGTTGATTCACCCAGTCGATAGTTGTGAGATAACAAACGTAAAAAAAAATGAAAAAAATCGAATGGCGAACCTCCTCCTTTTTAGAAGTCGGGTAATGAGTGTGATGTGATATATTTCCAGAAAGCGTGGAGCAAGAGTCTGAGCCTGTTAGTCGGGACGTGGTGACACTCAACTGCACCGTGGCTTACATGTCGCAGTGTATGTCGTGCGACAAGTGCCGCGCGTCCTGCCGCTCCATGGGCGCCAACAGTCTGCGGTATTTTTTTTTATTTAGTTTTGCTGTTGGTCTTGCGGGTTCTATAGCTTGACCGGACTAGTTGGTGAACACAGAGGGCGTTGGGCCAACATGATTAAAAATTTTGGGCGACAAACACAAGGGTACCTCGGAGGCACGAGCCTCAGCTTGTGCCATCGCCGGGAGTGGGGATCAGACTTGCCCTGGCACCTCAGAAGAGGTGTGCCCTGGGGCTCTAGCAGGTTGTTGAACTGAATGATTATTTGAAGAGAATCTAACCGATCTTCTGACTGACCCTGGGGGTCTTCGATCCCACCGGCGGGATCGTTGTGTATGTGTGTGCCTTTGGTAACCGGCGCCTATGCCAAAAACAGGTCTGCTGTAAGATGCCTAATTATGATTTTATATAGATATGGTCCTTCGAGTTGCCTGAACATAGCATAACTAAGCTTGGCTGGCCTAAGCATAGACCTAAATTTTTTTTTGCATCCTAAATCTATGGGCCTCAGCTAAAACTTTGGGACTCGATTTTTTTATCGGTCGTATGTTTTCCCTCGGAAATATCATGCGAAATGAAAGATTTTCTATGAAGTTGTTTTGTTGATTTTTTTCATAACCTCATCATCATCAGCCAAAAGACGTCCACTGCTGAACATAGGCCTCCCCCTTTAACCTCCACACTGAACGACATCCTGCCATCTGCATCCACTGGATGCCCGCGACTCTCACAATGTCGTCGGTCCATCTAGTGGGAGGCCTACCTACGCTGCGTCTTCCGGTTCGCGGTCTCCACTCAAGAACCTTTCTTCCCCATCGGTTATCAGTTCTTCGAGCGATGTGGCCTGCCCATAACCTGCGCCGAGAAAACCGAAATGGATTTTAATTTTATTGAAAGGATATGCTTTCAGACTGGTCCCATAGAAATTTCATCTAAATTGGATCAGTGGTTTGGCTTTTAAATCAAAATAACTGGAAAATTTGGTTACTTGGATGATATATACTGTCATTCAAGTCACTTAAATTGCATTTATTTTGTGCAAAACTCTGTGAGGTCGTGTTTTTTAATTCAATAATACGCTTGCGTTTGACCGCCAACTCGATTGATGTTAAGCGATGATGCGGTCTACGATGGAGCACGTTTATTAATGCATTAAAATGTATATTGCAGATGGTTCCACGACGGATGCTGCGAGTGTGTCGGCGATAAGTGCGTCTATTACGGCATCAACGAAAGCAGGTAAGGTAACAAGCATACCCGGGCAGAGTTGCTTAAAGATTATTCTTCCTACACTGTGTCACTCCGCAGTTTAGGTACGTTCGGCCGACGCACCTTTCGACGGGCGTGACACAGTGGCCGCTCGACGCGCACGTAAGCCACGTCCCGCGTAATAATCCATTTTATTTTCTTTGCATAAAAAAAAAAGAAAACGAAAATCTATCTATCTATATTATAGACTAGCCGTCCGCCCCGGCTTCGCACGAGTGTAAGCTCGGCCTTCGGCCTCGCTACAAAATATAATATAGCCTACAATAGCCTACCTTCCCAACAGTGAAAGAATTTTTCAAATCGGTTCAGTAGTTTCGGAGCCTACTCGTTACAAACATACAAAAATAGGTACAAATCTTTCCTCTTTATAATATTAGTGTAGATATATATTATATAATATATCTATTATTATAGAACGAGATTCGTTTTTTTTACCGATTATATTCAACAGAATCTGCAAATAAGAGATCTCAAATGAGGTTTCCAATTATTTACTTTTGCATGATTGTTATTTTCAGAATGAGCGTTAGTTTTTTTGTGTAGGTTAGATGTCATTCCAATTAAAGGAGAATATAAGTAATAGGTAGGTAGGTACTACATAGGATATATAGCTGGTAATAAAATACTATTAAGTATTCTGTGTAAATATCAAGTGACAACCCTAACGTTACACGTGCATCGTCAGGAGAGATAGAGCTACGTGATAGAAAGAGAGCGGCTCTCTAGGTGAATATAGGATGCGTTATCCAGCGCTGTACTGTACGAATTGAATTGCTACTTTATTGCCTCGTAGATAGAGTCCTTATTTATATAAACTTCTTTGCGGAGTGAAATTTCTGTGTCTATTATGTATTCTGTGACTGAGTCGTGGCCGTATGTGTCTTTTGAGGGGCACTCTACGCCCAGACGTTAAATGAAATTGCGTATTTACTCATTTTGAAGTCGGTTTTTTAAATCGATAACTTTTATACAATACAATATCGCTTTATTATACACCATATTTAAAAAAACAAAGTAAAAGAGTAGGAAATAAACAAGATTGCAGAAGCACACCTGTGACACCAAGGCCGCTAATTACCATACGGCACGGTGTCGCGTTACGAACAGGTGGACACTATTAATTATGTTTATTTGAAATTAGTATTTTTCATGCAAATTAATATATATTATGTTACACGTGCCATTAGAATGAAAAGTATCAGCTTGAGCCACTTGATGCATTACAGCGTGGAGCTGTCAGAATTGTCGACGATCCCAAGCTCACTGAACGCCTAGAGCCGCTCAGCATGCGCAGAAACGTTGGGTCTTTTATCGCATTTACAACGTGTGGATAATTGTGCAAAATTTCAATTTAATTCGACGTATTGAAGTATTTTTTTTGTTATTATGATATTGTGTGCCGAGACGAGCGTAGTCGTTCGCCTGATGGCTCTTCACGCTTGCCCATAACAGCTCAACGCTACTCAGAATTTTGAACTTCAACAGTTCAAAACCCTGGATGGCAATGCACCGCGCTCGTCACCCCGAGATATACGATGTCAAAACTCTGTGTGCCCTGTAATTTCGCTGGATTGCCCTTCAATCCGGAACACAGTAGTATTTGCACACTACTGCTTGGCGGTTGAATAACTGGCAAAGATGTGGTACTTCCCCAGGCGGACCCCTGCAAAAGAGTCCTACCACTACACTAGTTGAAAATCAAGTTCAAAGATTCCGTTACACACATACATACCAAGCTAATAAAAAGGAGTAAAAAAAAAGAATTGAGACCCCCTCCCCTTTTGAGGTCGGTTAAAAATATCCATAAAATAATAGTATGTTGTAATGTACTTGCAGGTGCCTGGCATGTCCCGGCAGCAAGGAGACCGCAGCGAATGTTCTGGAAGAAGACCTGAGCTACGACGACCTTGATTACGGAGAAGATGTTGATGCACAATCCGTATAATAAATTTAATTACTGCTAACAAGATTCTGTGCACCGTGTTCTTAAGCCCATAATACCTGAGGCCGTGTAGAGTCTCAGCCAACGTGAGCGTAGGCAAATTAATACAAGGCAAGTTTTTTTCAAAGTTCTTGAGTGGAGACCACGTACCGGAAGACGCAGCGTAGGTAGGCCTCCCACTAGATGGACCGACGACATTGTGAGAGTCGCGGGCATCCAGTGGATGCAGATGGCAGGAGTTCAGTGTGGAGGTTAAAGGGAGAGGCCTATGTACGTATTATTGCTAATGATGATGAAGTTTTTTTTTTTGACTTCTTTTTAATAACCCTGGATTGTACCCGTTCAGAAAGACATGCAGGTAGGAAGATCCACACCTCTGCTGTTCTGTTCAAAAAAGTAGATTGTGAATTACTGCGTTGAATGGAAATTCCACCATAATAAGATAGGGTCTTACAGACAAGATGACATACGGAACTGAAACGTGATCTCTCACTATGGGCCTCATTAACAAGCTCAAAGTCGCTCAACGAGCTATGGAGAGGGCTATGCTCAAGGTTTCTCTACGAAATCGAATCATAAATGAGGAGATCCGTAGACGAACGAAAGTTACCGACATAACTCACCGGATTACCAAGTTGAAGTGGCAGTGTGCAGAACAGATGGTCGATGGCTCTGAAAGGTTCTCGAATGGAGACGTACCGGTAAGCGCAGCGTATCACCCGCAAGATGGACAGACAACCTAAAAGCGCAGGATGCTGGCCGCTTCCAACCCCTTTTGGAAATTGATGGGGGAGGTCTATGTCCAGCAGTGGACGTCCTATGGCTGAAATGATGATGAAGATAGTGTCTCCCTGTTGAAGTACTGTTATGGAAGAATAGTTAATGCATTAAATTCTATTAAAAACCACATACAAACACGGCCAATGTGTAAAGATAAAACTGTCACAAGAATGTACAATTTTAAGAAATGGTGCACAGAATTCCATTATTTCGCTTATCTATGTGTTAAATTGATTAGCTGCTACTGTAATGTGTCCACGCAGAATTATTAGTTTAGTTAATAGTAAGTACCTAATTTAGTCTATTACGTTTAGCAAAGTATTGTTTTGTGACGGCTGTAAGTTGAGCTTGCTATACACGCGAGATATTTTTGCGCCTGAGCAACTTTACACGAGATATAAGACGGGCGCAGATTGCTGCGCACGAGTATGTGTCACGTGTTATTTTTATAATTTTTTCATGACCATGGCTACAGAGTTATTTAATCGGAATAATAATAAGATTTACGAAGTATTAAATGGCGTCAAACAAATCATGGTCAGAGTCAAGCAAAGTAAGTTAAAGTTAAGTCCAAGTCACGCCATAGTAAAGTGGTGGAGACTTTAAAAGAGGCTTCTATGGAGGTTTGGGAACTACACGAAAATACATGTTTCACCGCGTTATAACACTTACCTACACTCGAGCACGTCTCCGAACAATTAATAAATAATAATCCACCATTATTACGCATTAACACTCGAAAATATACAAGTTTTTTTAACTGTACCCAAAGTACGAGCACTTGCAAAAAGTTATCGTTACGTAAACGATAGCAAAATATATGAAAAATTGAACAGCGCCTCTATCGGACGTGAAAGGAAACTGAATTTTTCATATATTTGCTATTGTTTACGTAACGATAACTTTTTCGCAAGTTCTCATACAAAGGTCACTTTTCATGTGTTCAATTTGTTCAGTACGTGTTGCCATACATCTCTACACAGACAGGCACACTTTTTGCAAGGCTGTGTGAATATGTGACGTCAGAGGCACACACGTGGGTTACCGTGGATGCGCCAGCTAAGCAAAATTTTCAAGACACTGACATCGCTTTTTGTATCACAAAGCCAATATGACAGGACTAAAACTATCTCCGTCATATTTAAGCGCTTTAATTCCACTATTATTATGCGAACTGCTAGTCTGTGGAGTGCGCCATCTGAATGGGTGTTCCGCGGTAGTTACAATCTGGGTGTCTTCTAATCAAGACGGAATTAGTTTCTTATAGGCAAGCAAGCTCCATCGTCGACCGCATCATCGCTTAACATCAGGCGAGTTGATGATCAAACGCCTATTACAAAATACTTGTATTACTTAGCTTGAGCGGACAAAATAAATTGCAATTGAAATGCTTTTTGTATTTTATGTAATAGATTATTTACAAATTTGTTTCCCAATTTCTGTTTATTGCAATGAAGAGGCAACTGTATAGTGACGTAGGCTTGTGTCATTCCCGGAATGCCAGTCCTTGTTTTATTGGATCATTTGTATTTATTTATTGTCATTAGTATGGCTTAAAACCAATTACACTAATTACACATTATTAAGGCTAAATAAAGAATACAATTAATTAAAATTAAATAAAAAATTGACTTATACAAACAATTAATTAAATGTCAAAAAAAAACATATATATAAGGTCGGGGAAAAAGTTTCTTCGTATTTTATAAACAAATTCAAGACATATTTTTTTCAAGTTTAATTACATTTAATTATAATATATGTGCCATTTTGTTCGATAACTTGTTGCCATCTTGTAGGTAGTGACATGATCCCGTTGCTGAAGAAATTCTGGGACTTCTGATCAAAAAAATGCAACAAGTAGTTTTGACAGTCCTCTCTGGATGTTAATCTAACACTACCCAAAGAATTCTGAAGAGACCGAAACAGGTGGAAATCGGAGGGTGCAAGGTCAGGGCTATATGGTGGATGCATTAACACTTCCCAACCAAGCTCTCTCAATTGTTGCTGAGTGGCCAAAGATGTGTGCGATCTGGCGTTATCATGATGAAAGACCACGCCCTTTCTGTTGATCAATTCCGGCCGTTTTTTCTCAATTTCTTGTTTGAGTCTCATCAGCTGTTGGCAGTAGAGATCCGAATCGATGGTTTTGCCCGGCGGTAAAAGCTCATAATGAACGATGCCCTTCCAATCCCACCATACACACAGCATCACCTTATTACGTGTTAATCTGGGTTTCGCTACAGTCTGTGGTGCTTCACTGCCCTTTGATCATGATCGTTTGCACACATTCTTGTCGTAGGTGATCCATTTTTCATCACCAGTGATCATCCTTTTCAAAAACGGTTCGGTTTCGTTACGTTTTAACACAGAATCGCAAATGAGCACACGATTCATTTGGTTTCTTTCAGTGAGCTCGTGTGGCACCCAAATATCGAGTTTTTTTTAATACCCAGACCTTTTTAAATGGGTCAAAACTGTTTTGTGGTCAATCCTCAGTTCTTCAGCTACGTCGTAACTACTAATATGCCGATCTTGCTCCACTTTTTCAGAAATGGCATCGACTTTATCCGTAACAGGGCTACCAGAGCGAGCTGCATCTTTGACATCAAAATTCCCGGACTGAAAACGCTTGAACCAACATTGTGCTACTCTTGATGACACTGCATTAGGTCCATAAACGTCACATATTTTATTCGCGGCTTGTGTCGCATTTTTCTCTTTTTTGTAATAAAACTTCAAAATATATCGAATTTCTTCGTCAGATTCACTCAGTTTATCGAACAAAAAAACAATTGAAAAATGGCGGGAAATTGCTTTTTTCTTTTTGTATTCCTTTTTTAAAATGTCATATTTTTAATGATATCAAAACCAGCCAGATACAAACAGTACAACCGATGAGATTTGACTACAACTTTATACATACAAAATACGAAAAGACTTTTTCCCCGACCTATTATATACAAAAATTAATAATAATAATGTCAACCTCATCATGCATACATTCACGGATGTGGTGTGCTTAGACGGTGAAATATCTCGTGTGTTTTGGCTCACATCCATTTATTACAATCTGTAATAATAATATCTGTAATAATCACTTATTTAGTCTCTTGCTAAATATCGATGTGCCTTTATAACCAGTGCCTTAGATTATTATTCACTTTATTAAATGTTAAGTATAGGTTTATGCACGAATGAACAATTAAGCTTTGCCATATAACTAGTATTTAAGTTTCTTTGACAATTCTTTGAATATTGGCTTTAATTTTGTATCTCGTCTTTATTTATTATATTCCGTCCTTTATTTAATTGCTAAGTGTAATCTCGAAATATGTACCTACATGCTTTAAAAAGAAAAAAAACTAGATTTTATTATATGCCTACGTTTTGTAAAAAGAACGTGTTGATTGAAACAAAATTTTACATCAAAATGGGGTTGGCAAATGGAAACTTTTTACAGGTGGCGCTAGCATAACTAGTAAAAAACTTTATTAAAAGATTTTTATAGGGGTTTTCGGTTTTGTTTGGAAAACGTCAAATGTAAAGACAAATATCAAATACTAGCCGTCCGCCCCGGCTTCGCACGAGTGTAAGCTCGGCCTTCGGCCTCGCTACAAAATATAATATAGCCTATGTCACCCGGGGATAGTGTAGCTTCCCAACAGTGAAAGAATTTTTCAAATCGGTTCAGTAGTTTCGGAGCCTATTCATTACAAACATACAAAAATAGGTACAAATCTTTCCTCTTTATAATATTAGTGTAGATTATGTCATGATGTCAAAATTCCCCTAAAATTGCTGGGCTGCGTTCAGAAGCTAAGTTTAGTCGTGCCCAAAGTGCACTTTGTCATTGATAAGAACCGAAACACAAGGAGGCCGTTCCAAGCGTCGAAATCAATGATCTTAAAAAAACCTGACAGTTATCTGTCATTTTTTACCGACTCCCAACAACGAGGAGGTACTCAAATCGACAGTATTTTTTTTGTTTGTTTACCTCAGACTGGGTGAACTGATTTTGATGATTCCTTTTTTTTATTTGAAAGCTGGTGCTTCCCGTGTGGTCCCATTTCAATTTGGTCCAATTCTGTCATTTTAATGAAGTCGGTTTTTATATTGATAATTATTATATAGAAAGATTTTTTAAAACCAAGTTTTTTTCATTCCTATATTCGTTCCACTTGCAAAAATATGCATGATATATTTAATGCATTAATTATTTTCTCTGTTGATTGATGATATTATGTAAAAGCAGTAGCAATACTAAATTGTGAAGTTATAAAAACAACCGAACACCGAACGAAAAATTTAAAATATACGAAAAAAGTCAAACAAGATGTTCTTCTGAACGCAGCGCTGTGCTAGCGCCGCTTTGACGTTACCAAGCCCATTTAACTTAATTCGATACTATGCCTTGCAAGTATAACTTTAAGGCTCTTTACACATTATACTACTCGTAAAATACGATCAATTTAAACAATGTTACGTCAGTCGCTGGTTTATTTTTCATGTGCTTTTATGCTTGTTAGATGAAGAAGCCCGCTTGGAGACATAAGTTCCAGATCTAATGGTCTTAAATTAGCAAAGGGTTGTTAATACTTGTATTTTATAAATTCTCAATAAAAACCCATGTGGAAAATTTGTAGTACATTTGTCTAGTGTAGTGTGCAAAGGGTCTGAAACTCAAAATGTTTTATATGTAAGCACGGAATTGAAGATTAAAAACTCAAGTGCCAAAATTATGTTGCTTGTACAAAAATATGCCATTAGTCTTAATAATTTAAATATTTAGTAATAAGTATTGAAATAGTAAATCTTGGAATAATCTCTTCTATTCTATTCTTTTGAGATTGTGATTTGGAAATGAATTTTAAAGTAACGCCTGATTCGATCAATTGATGTACTCGTATATGGTAAGACTATCTAATACCAGGGGGTTTCACTCCGCAGTTTAGGTACGTTCGGCCGACGGGCGTGACACAGTGGCCGCTCGGCTCGCACGCTAGCCACGTCGCACGTAATAATCCCCAGTTTGTTTTCTTTGCATGTAATAAATTATAACGAAAATGTATTCCATTAATATAAAACAGGATTCGTTATATGTTTTTTTACCGATTATATTTAACAGAATCTGCAAATCAGAGGGTCCCCAATGAGGTCTCCATAAGTTTTAACCTAAACATTAATCGGGATGATGATTTTGAAAGAAATTCAGAAGAAGCGTTAGTTTTTTTTGTGCAGATTAAATGTCATTGCAATGAAAGGAGAATATAAGTAACTAGCCGTCCGCCCCGGCTTCGCACGAGTGTAAGCTCGGCCTTCGGCCTCGCTACAAAATATAATATAGCCTATGTCACTCGGGGATAGTGTAGCTTCCCAACAGTGAAAGAATTTTTCAAATCGGTTCAGTAGTTTCGGAGCCTATTCATTACAAACATACAAACATAGGTACAAATCTTTCCTCTTTATAATATTAGTGTAGATAAGCAGGTAGGTTAGTTATTACACATGCAAAGCTAGTAATTAAATACTAATAAGTATTCTGTGTAAATATCAAGTGACAACCCTAACGTTACACGTGCCGCGTCAGGAGAGATAGAGCTACGTGATAGCAAGAGAGCGGCTCTCTAGGTGAATATAGGATGCGGTACCCAGCGCTGTTCGAGTTGAATTGCTACTTTATTGCCTCGTCGATATAGTCCTTATTTATTTAAATTTCTTTGCGGAGTGATCTCCGTGTGTATTATGTATTCTGTGCTAATACGGGCGAAAAGAAGTAAATAATATCTAAATATGTTGCCTTGGTGTTATTGTAGCTTTACACAAAGAAAGATGTGGCGTTTACACATTATTGCGTTTTATGGACTTTATTTGAGAGTTTTCAGATCTAAATGTTTTATATTACTCTTTTATTGACGTATATTTTTGTACGCGATTTATATATGCCATTTTATGAATATCTACAATTTTTTGTATACATTTCACATTTTAATAAAATTAATAAATTTTTGTATCTAAATCATTGTTATTCTTGTGTATATGTGAATTGATGTTATTTCTCAAACATGGCATTTAATGTCTATATTATTTTAAGACGCGCTTCGAGGAATTAAGGTCCAGATCTTAAATATATCTTATCTGTGGAATACGCTGCCTGAATGAGTGTTCCCCGGTAGCTACAATCTGGGTGTCTTCAAATCACGAGTGAATCGGTTTCTTCTAGGCAAGCGTGCTCCATCGTAGACCGCCTCATCGCTTACCATCAGGCGAGTTGGCGGTCAAACGCAAGCCTATTAAAAAATATCTTTAACTTTAGATGGTGCCGTATTTTTGCTCCTTTAATATTTTGTAATACTTCGTATTTCAATGTACAAAGAGATTTGACTAAGTTTCGTCACTAAAAAGAGGCAAATGTAAAGAAATATAATATATAAGATTTCCATATTGCTGTTGTCCTGTTATTGGCTCATAGTTCCAGCCATTAAGGGCCTTAAAAACGTTACTCAAGTTGATCTACGTTTAAAAATGCTCTCTCAAGTTCTCGCTGGCGGCAACGGTCACACGCGAAAACGAGAAGCGCAATTTTAAGGTTTTTAAGTAAAGCCTTTGGACACATGGAAATGGCAATAGATAACGTTTTCTATTTTAAATTGAGATATTGAAATTATCACTAACTTTTATGCTTTTTTTTACATGAATATCATTGCAATGTTTGATAAATGTACTACATAAGTCTTGGCGGCAACTGGGCATTTGTGGCCTCACGTACGCTGGCCTCTGCTACGCTTCGTCCATAAATGCCTCAGTTGCTTGCTTATAGCACAGAAAAGAGAAGTAAATAGAACGAAAATGAGAAGGAAACTGTCGCCAGGTATTGTGACAGATATGTGATTGAACATTCTTATTTATGTCAACGCGTCGAACTCCGCGTCACAGCTGCTGACACAGTTGCTATGGGTTTATATGGGTGCAAGTGGCTACAACAAATTTCTTACAAAAATGGCTTGACAGCCGTTATAATTTAAACAACAAAAAAATCTTTTCTGTGGCTTATATAAGGTTTTGTAACTTAAAAGGGATTTAATTATAACTTGGCGCAGTGTTTAATTTCAAGTCATGATCAGCGTTCACATAATTTAAATTACATTTGCATGTTTAATGAAGGATTTACATGTACGTAGGGATTCGTATCAAACTGACGGAGTTACAAAGTGATTATGTATGTAGGTATTATACACACCTCCTCGTACTTTTGAATAAATCTACCATAAAAATAATTTTACTACATGCAGATTCTGGGGCTTTACGGCTAACTGCTAACGGGCTCAAAACAGCGCAGTTTGAAAGCGGGCTCAAAACAGCGCAGTTTGAAAAACACGCGAACGTGAACCTTAACGCGCCGAGACATGGAAAAAATATGTCATCCAAGTAAACTGCCCCGGTGGCTCAGTTGGTAGTGAATCTACCTTTGCACTTCAGGGCGTGGGTTCGATTCCCACCTAGGGCAAACATTCATGGGATGAACATTTGTTTGTTCTGTCTGGGTATTAATAAATATATAAATAAATATCTGGGACATTTTTGCACACACGGTCATCTGACCCCAAACTAAGCAAAGCTTGTAATATGGCTGCCAGAGACTGATATACGTACATATATATTTTTAAATACATACTTAAATAGATATTAACACCCAAACATAGAACAAACACAAATGTTCATCACACAAATGTTTGTCCTAGATGGGAATCGAACCCACGCCCCCAAGCACAGAAGTTAGGTTCACTACCAACTGAGCCACCGGGCAGTCAATCATAATATCTATAAGGTATTCATTTAAAAATATATACTTATATATACATATATATCAGTACAGAAATTAATTTTTTCGTCATAAGCAATATCAACCAACATGTAAATTGGTTTATAATAATGCGCAATCGGTTTAAAAAAATTATATTCCGTTTTTTTTTTCTTCAAAATGTTAAAAACGTACGAAAGAGATAGCTGTGGTCGGCGAGGGAAACCATTTTTTTTTACGAGCAAGATAGCTGCAACAGGAAACGTGCCTTAAATGTCTGTTATTAAGATTGAAACAATTTCACTGTTATTCTTAATTCCTTATTTTTTAATGGCGATGTAAAAGTGTAGATATTAGGTACAAGCGACCAAACTATTACCCGTTTCCGCAACGAACTCTTAAGCACTCCGTAATGGTATTTTAATCTAAGGAACTGCTTAAATCAGTCCCTTAAAGTCTCTTCAGAAAGAGAGTGAAATTGTAATTGGTGTTGAATAGACAAATATATCAATAAATAACACGCAAATTCACTAAAAAAAAACCACGATGATAGAACAGCTCATGATAGCTGAGTTTGACATATTACAGAAGGCAGATTTAAAATTCGTTCTAGTTAAATAAATATCTGGGACATTATTGCACACATGGTCATCGGACCCCAAACTAACCAAAGCTTGTAATATGGCTGTAATAGTTTTCCTCTTGGTCGAGTTCACTCTCTTTTTGAACAGACTACCAAAATTTATTTTTACCATGTTAAGGAATACGTAAGGGCCATCTCCCCAATGGTATTTCAACCTAAGAGCCTCCTTAAATCAGTCCCTTACCACACTATGTTTAGGAATACGATAGGGCCACGTACTTGCATAAATGACAGTTTTTTTAAAGTCTTGGAATGAAAATCGTAATTTTTCCGATAAAAATACTGATTTTGGTAACAAAAATAAAAACATAATGCATGATTTCATTAAATAAACTAATTATCATCCAAAATTATTTTCAAAATGTTTGAAAATACTATAGTGGCTCCTCTGCTCAACTCTACATAAAAGTAGGTCGTACTGCACTCGTATTTATTATTATATATGTAGGTGATTATTAGATACGAGAGTATTTACTCCTTATCGTGAATATACGGCGGTGCATTATCTTAGCGATATCTTTACATACCACACCTAAGGAAATGTGAATAACAATCTATACAGGGTTACGCGGAAAGGGTGTACTAAGCCAAAAGGAGTCCATAATACCCGACATTATGAACAACACTTATGGTAGCAACTCTGAAATAGCATAAACCAGCTTTTCCATAGAAAAGTCATTCACACTCGACAAAATGTATGGAACAGCTGATATTTTTTCGTGATTTAGGGTTGTCCCACAGTAAAAGTTGTACATAATGATGGGTACTATGAACTGAACCCCTTTCGGCTTAATAGACCCTTTCCGCGTAACCCTGTATATATAAAAGCAAAATACACCTCACTCATTCATGACTGACTGTCATCACGAAATCTCATAAACTACTTGACCCAAAGCTTAATGTAACAGCCTGAATTTAGCAGGTACATTCCTTCCTATGTTCAGCGGAGGACGTCTTCTGGCTGATGATGATGATTTTTTATGAGATGTAGAGAACTGCTAAGAAAGGATTTTGCGAAAGGGTCAAATTAAGCAAAAGGGGGTCGAAAGTTTATATGAAAATCTACGCATACGAAGTCGCCGGCAACAGCTAGTAAATAATAAATATACTGTAATCCAAATTATCTAGCCAGTCGCATTGTCAAAAGACTGGAGATTAACTAATCTTATCACTATCTGCCCAATAAGATGCCATAATCCTCTTGAATAAAATAACATCTAAACGAAAAAAAATCTCACTTCAGTGAAAAAACTATATAATTTTTGAAAGATAAGGGTGTATTGCGCGTAGAATTAATATTCATGCTGCATTTACTATCACTCTATACAAATTTGGTTAGCCGTTTTATTAGTCTTTTAACACGCTTTTATTAGCTTG
This sequence comes from Agriopis leucophaearia, assembly GCA_949125355.1. Lineage (NCBI taxonomy): Eukaryota > Metazoa > Arthropoda > Insecta > Lepidoptera > Geometridae > Agriopis > Agriopis leucophaearia. Next base: position 10,375,440 of record OX421278.1, read on the forward strand.
GTATGTAACGGAATCTTTGAACTTGATTTTCATATACTTCAAAACGTCGAATTAAATTGAAATTTTGCACGCTTGTAATGTAGGACAGACAGTAGGACTCTTCTGCAGGGGTCCGCCTGGGGAAGTACCACACCTTTGCCAGTTATTCAACCGCCAAGCAGTAGTGTGCAAACACTACTGTGTTCCGGATTGAAGGGCAATGTTTCCAGCGAAATTACAGGGCACACAGAGATTTGACATAGTATCGTATATCTCGGGTTTTGAACTGTTGAAGTTCAAAATTCTGAGTGGCGTTGAGCTGTTATGGGCAAGCGTGAAGAGCCATCAAGCGAGGCGACTTCGCAAAAAAAACTTATCAGGAACCGATGACAATTTGTCCCATTATCCTTACCAGGATCTTCAGGATTAGCGATTTTAAAACGTGTTTTTAGTAAACTGCGAGAATTTATTACCAATGCTATCAGAGCAAATCAATGCATGAACAGAGTTTCATGCATAATTGCGAAAGTTAATTTGTTTGTGTTGATTATTTGAGGTTTGATTACACATACTTAATTAAGTATTTTAGTAATTATCTTGCAATCCTTTTCAATTTGATATTTGGAAGTGATGCGACTAGTCCCTATCACACAGACGAACAGACAGGCAGCAAAAAACTAAGGAGGCGGTTATACTTCGATTAAATATGATCAAGGTTATTTTTGCAAATATAAACAAATAAAATTAATAGTTCGTTCATTCCTTACTTTTTACTCAGCAACGAATCAACATTAGAAGGCTCAAATTAATCTCAACTCAATCAAAATCAACTGAATTAGAAAATAGAACATTTTTTTTTATCCCCAACCGATTGAGCTGACATTTTGCATCATACTAAGTAGTTTTGACAATGCATGGTATAGGTGACGTCTTTCCAGATCTAATAACCTCCCCCCCCCCCTTTCCCTATTCCGTGAAATTGTAGAAAATTTCCACGCGGGTGAAACCGCGGGGCGTAGCTAGTTGAAACTATTTAATGATATGATATACACATGAATGATAAATACTTATATTTTAAATGTTTATCGGGACTTATCTTTCATTATTTTATTTAGGTAAAACTAGTTACATTTAAAACAAGTGTTTAAACCGTGAAAGTAAAAAATATATTTCATGTGCATATTTGTCTTTTAAAGTTCAAAAAACCCATTCTAACAAGCTCCGCCGCGTTTTTACATAGGTATATATCGTATGTAAACTTCTATGTAAATATAATATTTAGGTACCTACTTTTAGAGATCAAGCAAGCTGTTTTAGCAACCTTCAGCGGCGGAGAGAATAATTCTTAGATCTCTTCGACCCCTATTGACCTAGCTGACTTGTTGAAGTGATTAGTTACTAACTGAAAACAGTATTTAGACGTTTTATCATATCACATTTTATCAGTTAAAAAGCGTTGTAAATTATAGATTACGTAAACGATATTTGCGGCACGGAGTGCGTTGTTGGGCTGAGCATTTGAGAAATTGTAAGATTGAATTATAATTTTGTCTGGTGACAAAAAATACTGTCTCGTTAAATTCTTATGCTCATTCCAAGCATTTATTTGCAAAAACACTGAAAATTATGAATAAAAACTTTTTCTTTTAATCTTTCATTGCAGTATATCGGGGACCTACCTAAAATTATTATATTATGTCGGGATGATACATCTCTGAAATTCGGCTAAGTTCATGCGTATGATTTTTTCTATAACCACCATTTTTTTTACTATGAATGTGATCACAATTATATTGCTTTGGGTACGGAGCCTTAATACCTATGCGTGTCTGGATACGCTCTTGGCCAGTTATTTTATTCATTCGCGGTACTTGTAAATAATTTCATAACATCCGTCTTCTATTGTACCTGTGACCACGGACACTGCAAAGTATTCGAAACGTCAGGAATTAAAATAATATAAAATAGGTACACTCGATAAAATTCGTTATACATACATATTTGTTCATAGTTTGTAACTGATTTCAAAAGATCTTTTCTTTAGCAACTATAGTTACGAAATAACTGGTTTGAGTGCAACTAGTTGGAAACCCACCGACCTAAGGGGATGAGTCGGGCGGGCCGTGGCGGTAGAGCAAGGGACATCGGCACAGTTTAACTGCATTCGTACGATTCCATAATTATTTATAGTGGATCAGCTGATGGAGCCAACGCGCGAGTAGCCCCGCGTCCGTCCCCGCGGAGACACGGCGCTTCACAGCGAGCGGCGGCGACTATCGTGTTATCGTCTCGCATAATACACGTGAAACACCAATAAACCGGCCCGGCGCTTGTTTACGCCAATTCACACAACAACGAGACTCCAAAGTGAACTGACTACGGACTATCTTGCCTACATTTATTTTATAATACGTTTTCCACTCAGTGATTAGACTGCGGCAATTAACTGCCCATAATTACGCAACTGAAGCGAGCCGAGAAGGAAAATTGCAGTGATATCTCAGTGATCAGTTTGCAGATATTATGGTGCCTCTGTAGAGACGGAGACGTTGGATTTTGGACGTTATTGCGTGAGTGAATAAATTGAAAATGAGGAGCGACGTGTTGGTGCCGAGCGAGCTGGAGGGGACAGACTACCTTCTCTCCTCCACCATGAGGCTGGAGGACAGCTTTCTGCAAATACTCGGTGAGTGGTCTCATCTCATTACTAATTTGCTTGTCGATACTTAGACGTGTATAATTCCCAACTCTGTTACACGTCTACTAAAGTATACATTTAGTAGTAATTGCAGGTAGGTCGACGTTTATTGAGACATCCGGCTTCCGCTCTGCGGTTTATGTACATGGCGTGAACTTAATAAGTAACTGATGAACCAATATAACTAGATAAATGATACGAGTGTTGTTAGTAAGGAATTCGAATGATATTGATGGTTAGCCAAGTTTTTGGTATGGAATTATTTTCGAACGCCGATGTCTAGATTCAAAGGTAGAGCACCTACTACATCAAACATTTTTGTACGTACCTGTCCTGATAAATGCTGTTTCTATAAGTTTTATAATATTGTACCCCTATGCTGATGCACAGTTCTACCTACGTGGTTAAGGCTATAAGGTATACTAAATAGGGTTAATTACGCGGTCAGGGTGTACCTGTGTTCAAAGATAATATAACCAATTAGGCATGATATGTTCGCACCCGCCTCACCTAACGTAACCTTACCATATCTCTCTAGTTTGTGAGATCTGATCATCATAATGAACAACCTTAAAATCGCGAAAAAAATATCAGTTTTGTCGAGTGTCAATTACTGTTTTCTATGGAACAGCTGATATTTTTTCGACATATTAGACTTGGTCCCATTTTACTATGGTAGGTACTTTGGCCCCCTTCCGGCTTAGTACATGCGGGGTTATTAACCCTAAAATTAGGTTGAATAATACTGATCGAGTTGAGAACATCCATCCTTTTTTGAAGTCGGTAAAAAAGGTTGGTACAACCTCTACGTAGTCACTTACATATATAAAATAAAGCCTGTATGAAATGACCTGAGGCATAGAAGAGACATGATTTATCTGTTTATATATATTCGATATTAAATCTGTTTGTTTTATTTGTATTAGGTATGTGATACACTGTGATATTCAGACGCCCTCGTGGGGATCACCTCGAAGTCGTCTCTGAAATATTTTAGTATGCAAAGCAGGTGTTCGCAAGGATCAGACAAACGAGGGTGATATGCTTTAGTACAATTAGTTCGTGATCAAATAATAGTCTCCATATATCAATTATTTTCACTAAACCGCTTAACGCAAAAACTAAGGTTGTCTGGAAGAGATCGCTTATAGCGATAAGGCCGCTAATTGTTTCATTAGTTTTAAGTTGTTTTTGTCTAGCTATGTAATTTCTGGTGAGACCAATAAAGAGTTATCTATACTCTATACATCTTCTGTAAATAAAATGGTAGAGATAAAAAAATCTGTATGAGAGATATCAAAAAAATTATCACACAGGGTGTTTTCAAATAAGCAGCTGAACCCGTTAAGACAGTTTTTAGAATTTTTGTTTGTTTGTTTGTCCACGGACATATCCTAAACCACTGGCCGGATTTCATTGCGGTTTTTACGAATATGCTTAGCTATGACCAGATTGAAGTAATACGCTATGTGATTTTGCGCAAGGGCCGGATTAAGGGAGGAAAAAAGCGTTGAAAGTTTATATGAAAATCTACGCGTACGAAGTCGCGGGCAACAGCACTAGTCTATCTATAAGTGCTGCCACAGAATACTTATAAGTACAATTACAGAAGATTCACTCCGCAAAATCATTTAAATAAGTAGCGACTCTTGCTACTCCACAATAAAGTCCAATGTTTCTACTACCTGATTTTCAAACAACGTTTTTATTCCTAAAAGTAATAAAATAATTCTTAATATAAAAAGCCGACTTCATCAGAACTGGACCAAATTAAAATGTGTCCAAATGGGAAGCTACAGCTTTCAAATAAAAAAAGAATCATCAAAATCGGTTCACCCAGTCAAAAGTTCTGCGGTAACAATTTTTTTTTTAAATACACTCGGAATTGATAACCTTCTCCTTTTTGGAGGTCGGTTAAAAACAGATCGAATTGAGAACCTTCATCCTTTAAAAACAAAAAAAGAAGAATTCTGTTAAAATGAGTATGAACAATTATAAAAGAATAAAAGTGAAATCCATGTAGCCTGGTAGAACATTCCGTTCAAAATACCTGTTTAGTAGTAGTTTTGAATAAAAGATTGTTTACATTACGGTTTAAATGAGGTCATTGACTCATTTTAATTTACTTTGCACAACCTAAGTCTGTCAGTTAATATCGTAAGTATAAATTGAAAATATTAAAACCCACGATCAAAGTTGATAATCAAGAAACGATTGAATAGTTTTTTTTTAAATCGAAAATCGGTCCAGCCGTTCTTGAGTTATAAATGGTGTAACTAACCCGACTTTGTTTTATACATAGCTGTACACGATCTACGAACAATCTATGAACTTGATACTTCCACACTTGATTTGACACTAGTTGTAGTGGTAGAGATCATTTGTAGAGTCCGGTCGGAGAAGTACCTTCTACACCTTCGTCAGTTCATCATCATCATTATCAGCCTATACTAGTCCACTGCTGGACGTAGGCCTCTCCCAAGGCACGCCACTCAGCCCGATCTTCGGCTTTTCTCTTCCAGCCACTGCCAGCCGTCCTACGTATATCGTCACTCCAACCAACGCTATGCCGATTCGTGGTCTCCACTCTAGAACACATCTAACCCAACGGTTATCGGTTCTGCGACAGATATGACCGGCCCACTGCCACTTCAGCTTGCTAATACGATCAGCTATTGTCGCTGACTTTGGTTCTGGCGAATAACTTCGTTCCGGATACGATCCCTCAGAGGACGCCAAGTATAGCTCTCTCCATAGTCCGCTGAGCGACCTTGAACTTGTAGACCGCTCCATTTGTAAATGTCCACGTTTCAGCACCGTAAGTCATGACAGGTGCCGTAGAACGCACATTAACCAGTCTCCAATCACGGTATAACAACACCTGACAACTATAACATGGAAATATAGTTCCGCTGTTTGCATTGGGACTTCTTTCATGAAAAGCTCTACCCTACCTACTCTACCTACTTTATTTTGACCAAGTGACTAGTTCTTTTATGTGATGAGAAACATGTGGGTACAATGGGTACTCTAAGAACTATGGTATATCCTTTACAGACAAATAGCTACATGTATTTATATCACAAGTTAAATAGTGTTTCCTGCCTCATGTTCTAGCCAGTAAATTTGCAAGGCAAAGAAAACCGAGAGCTTGTCAGTTGTTCACATTGTGCGAAACGACATTAATATCTAGTTTAAGGCAAATTAACGGGTTTGGTTACTTTCCTTCTTTAGATTCGCGGTCACCGTTCTCTTGGTGAATGGAGAGGCCAAATAAATTTTTGTGATAGTTAGGTACTTACATCACACATCATCAGCCAATTAACGTCCACTGTTGGACAGAGGCCTCCCTCATAGAGAGTGGTGTTGCCATAATCTCCACGCTTGGCAGGCGGCTTGGGGATTGCAGTACGTTTACCGTGTACTAATAGGACGCTGCTGCCCATCCTTCGGTGGTTCTGGTCGTAGTTTTAGGACATACCCGGGTCCACTTACATTTTTAAATTATCAGTATGAGAATTATTTGTAATGGCATAGGTAATTTTCTTTTTTCGATAATAGTAGGTAGGCATGTATTAGCTATCGTAAACCAGGGTCATAACGACGGGGTCAATATACATCAGGTAAATTGAAATGCAAATTTATATAAGATTCAAGTGGATCACATTAAAAACCGACTTCATTACGTTTTTCATTCAATAAATGCCTATACAATTTGAGGGTTGCCCTCGATTTCCCTGGGATCCCATCATCAGATCCTGACTTGGTGACAATGGGACCAAATTGGAAGTGTACCCTACCGAAGACAAGATTTTTTTTTTTGGAAATCGGTCAGCAGTTGGCGGAGAAATCGGTGAACATACATAAAATTATTATCAATATAAAAAACCGACTTCATAAAAATGTCAGAACTGGACCAAATTGAAATGGAACCTCACGGGAAGTTCCAGCTTTCAAATAAAAAAAGAATCGTCAAAATCGGTTCACCCAGTCGAAAGTTCTGAGGTAACAAACATTAAAAAAACAGTTGAATTGAGAACCTCCTCCTTTTTGGAAGTCGGCAAAAAAAGATAAGTAGGTAAATGCCCTGTAGAGGGTACAACTGAAACAGTTTAAGAAATTTAGGAAGAAAGACATCGCCTTGTGAATTAAAAACATAAAAACTTACCTGCGATGGAAAATACACGACACGAGTACATTAGCGGTACATAAATATACATACGACCTTGACTTGGCCACTTTATGATCATGACAAATGAACACAAGCACAATGTTTTCAACAATCAAAATATAATTCACTAAAAACTCATGCGCATCACAAAATTATTTTATTTTAATATTTGGTAGGTACGAGTAACTGTGGCACGAACAAGTGTATAAATTATTATTATCAGAAAAAAATAATTGTTGTTATAACTCTATCGGACGTACAGAAACTTCTAAAAATGACTTTAGGTAGGTGGCTATAAAAACTATTTTAGTTCTTCAAACTTTTTTTTAGTATTTTTATCTTTAGACCTTCAACAGTCTAATGCACCCGATCGTTTTTGTATAAAGGCTTAACCAATTTAGGTATTTCTTGTTCTTTTGATATTTTTTAATGGCAATTAAGTGCATTTATTAAGTAGGCAAACAAAATATAAGCTAACATGTTTGATTTTGTTTAGTTAATAAAATCAGTTGCCAGTTATAGACGCAGCGCCTAGGGCCCATTTAGTTAGATCTTTAATAGACTAATTAAAGTTATTGAAATCCGTAATGAAAAAAATTGTGAATATGGTTACCTACATAAAAGTCAACACGGAACTTAACTTTTTATTTTGTCAAACGTTAGAGTAAATTTTCAAAAATATTTGTAATGCGCTCAGTTCAAATAAAAAATACAGATGGATTAACTAACCAATAGGAACGGCGTACCGCCAGTGGTACTGCCAAAGTGAAGTCGAAATCACTACCAAAACTACGTGAATTCTCAGTATAAATACACGGACTCACGCACACATACAAATTCAAAACTACGTGAATTTCATACTAAAAACGTCAAACGACTACGTACACATGCTACAAAAAGTGCCTTCACTTTTCGTGTTCGCCGTAATCCATCTGGCTATTTTTATTTGATCTGGGGTAATGCGTTGATATTTTGTATTTTTAAATATCCATCGAATATTTTACTGCCCAATGTCATAACCTACCTCACAATCACAAGATGTTTTGGTGGGGCATTTATTTGCGATAGTGGCATCCGATTCGTTTTGACGTATATGAATACAGGGTTAAGCAGGAGGGTGTACTAAGCCCAAAGGAGGTCATTATACTCATCATTATGGACAACTTTTACTATAGGGCAGACTCTGAATTCGCGAAAAGTCTGCTGTTTTATACTACATTTTGTGCGACCTTCGAAAAACTATACGCGACTGACCTTTTTATGAAACGGGTGATTTAAAAGTAAAAGTTGTTTATAGTAATTAGCACAATGACCTCCTTTCGGCTTGGACCACCCTTTCTGCGTAACCCTGTATTATTTTTTGTTTCCATTGCTATGCACTATGCACAACTTTGGCACATGCCACATTATACCTTGTTCTCCCGAAGAACTTATCACACCTGGATATGTATCACCAATTATTTATATTTTTACAACCAAGAGAGTAAATGATAAAATTAACTTTGAAAAAGTGTTACACGTAAAATTGCCTCAAACTAGGTACCTAGAGTACCTACCAACTGCAATTATTTAGTAAGTGAGTATATATTCCTCAGGTTCAAGGGGATGCATTGAGTTTGTGTGTTGTAGAACAATAAAGGTCAGGGGTAGAACGAAAGATCAAATACAAAACTCATGTTTTCTTATTAAAATTACGATTTATGCTAATTGTAAAATATTTTGTTTGTACCTCTGATATGAGACTAAAATTTAATAAAACTTACTAATATGATGATAAGATTTGCGAATAATGATATCTATATAGATTAGATAAATGTTTATTTGCAATGTAAGTAGGAAGTTTCAAGTTATAGATCATGTTATATTATTATAAAAATGATCCACTATTAATAGCAGATTATGCTCTAGGGAATAAAACAGGGTCTTACGTCGCGGGCGGCATATTGAACCCTGAGCGTAACGAGGGACTGTAGAGTTATGTAGAGTCCTGAGTATAGCGAGGGGTTCAGACGAAGACAGGCTTTATTCCAGAGGAGCATGCTCTACTTTTCACACCTTCTGCGAGACAAATAAAAGCCAGATTTCACTGAAAATCACAGCACCAAACACCGTCTTTTGTTTCACATGCTTTGTAAACGCGCCTTTTTTTTTGTTCTGCTTATGGTGGCCAGTTCGATTTTAGAATAAACCTCTTTACAATGCCATATGGGCATTTTTTTACTTAGAGTTTTCCACTAGTTGAAGTTGCATGATATGTAATGGACATTGTCGAGCAGGTGGTGTGAAAACATATATTATTTTCCTCTTGAGAGGATTTTGGCGTCGCATTTCTTGTGCATTTGCCATTGTCAAGTACTGAAATATTTTTAAGTCAAATTAAATATACCTAGTCAAACAAGTCATAGTCACAGAAAGAGTCAAGTAAAATAAGGCATTGTCAAGTCAAACTCATGTCCCAATAAAGTGGCGAAGAGACTTTACAAGAGGCTGGAGCTTTGGAAACAACACGAAAATATATTATGTTTCGCCTCGTTAGGTATATCATTTACTCACACTTGAGCACATTCACGAGCAAGTTAAAGAAAATAATTTAAAGATCTGGTTTTTTTTTCACGTTGGCGCCAAAACTGTATTAAACATTAATACTTACATAACCTAGCTTGAGAATTTACTACTTCGGCCGGTAGGTATAGGTAAGAAACAAATGATTACGTACATTGGTAAACGAAAAATAGTAGGCAATTATCATTAAATTATCAAGGTAACTACAAATTAATTACATTTGGAATGTCACGGTGGATGATGATCAAATCTATATCAAACTATGTATTGGGTCAGCGCTCAAATAGTCCGACCCTAAAAATATACTAAAATCTAACCGTGTTTTGTTTGTTGCAGCTAAAATAGATTACGGTTTTTACGACGTACTTATATAGGTATGATTTGAATTAGTTTGTTGATATTACTAAAATAAGATATAAGTATAGGTAGGTAAACTGCATAATATATATGTGTATACGTAGGTATTACAGATAGGTCAGGCGGTCACATTAGCCTGCCGGTTCATGGTATATTCTGTGATGCTAGTGACGCGAACCCATAAGTTTTGCCCCAAACAAGTTTTTTTACTTCAAAAATCTGGGCTATTGTGGTGAGTTCATGATGGTATTGAGCTGGTCTATGGTATGAGATACGGCACCCGCCAATTATTATGCCTCATGGCAAAATATTGTGGTGGGTGATGACTTGCTACCAGCTGTGGGTGGCACCCACTAAATGGGCCTCCCATTGGCGTAGGTGGCTTAGGGTTTCGAGAGATGTGCTGCACTTTCACTGAGCTCTACTCGCGGCGTTATGTCTGGAGCCACCACCTTTATTATTAAGACTGTACCTACTGTAGTAGTGTACGTGGATATTTAAAATTAAAATCAATGACAGATAATGGGCTTCATTGCTATCATAGAATACACCATATGGTAATAAATAGGTGACAATAACATGAGAAAACTATAATAACTTAACAACTGTGCAAACTAAAAGTTACAACTTGGCGGGTTCGGTTATTCGAAACCGGGTGACTATTTACCGAAAGATAAAAATAGTGTGTTCTGCGGACTTAGAAGCAAAAACGCTTATGTGCTTATATTCTACCTACAGTAGGGTTATGCAGAAAAGTTGTACTAAGCCGTAAAGGATCCATATTACCCATCATTCTGAACATTTTTTACTATGAGTCCAACTCTGAAATCGCGAAAAAAACAGCTGTTCCATACATTTTGTCCAGTGTGAATAAACAGCTGATAGTTGTTACTATGGATCCTTTATGGCTTAGTGAAACCTGTCTGCGTAACCCTCATATAGGTAGAGTATAGCCTACTTTTTCACCTAATAACCTTATCATAAAAAGATAAAGCTCGCGCCAGGTGTAAAATAATAAAATGAGGTATTAGGTATCTATTACAATGATTACGTGTTGACAATCTAATCAAAACAATTGCGTTACAAATATTTTTAAAGCCACGTTGTTATTGTACCTAGGTTACCAACCATAAATACTTTTTCACACCACCCAATGTCCAATTATATATCATGCAACCTCAACGTAAAGTAAAGCATTATCTCTAAGGGGTATAAAGTTGTATGAAACTCCCTAGTGAATAGAGTGATTTGAATTTGGAACGTCAAATTCGTGTGGAAACTAGTGGAAAACTCAAAGTTAAAAAAATGGCCATATGAAATTGTAAAGAGGTTTGTTCGAAAATCGAACTGGCCACCATAAGCAGAACTCGAATAAAACTTCGTTTCGTTTACAGTGTTTGGTGCTGTGATTTTCAGTGAATTTTATTGCAATATTCATGTTGATAAAAAATGTCGAGCGATAGTGATTCTACCCCAGAGTTTATCAAAACAGATGCTTTAGAGATTTTAATAATCTACTACTGGAAATCTACCTAGCCCTGGCTTTTTATTGTCTCGTAGAAGGTGTGAAAAGTAGAGTATGCTCCTGTGGAATAAAGCCTGTCTTCGTCTTGGGCAACTTGAACCCCTCGCTTCACTCAGAACTCTATATAACTCTAGAGTCCCTCGTTACGCTCAGGGTTCAATATACCGCCCGCGACGTAAGACACTGCTTTATTACTTTAGTGCATAATCTACTATTGATATATACTTCAGCTTGGAGCATCGCCCGTTGACCAGTCGCGTTCGGCCGTTCAGCCGGCCCACAGGTGTACTAACTACTCAATCCTCTCCCATCCTCAATCATGACCAAAACCTCAATGACCACATTGGGACCTCTCCGGTTCACGGAGGGAGCTGTCATGCAGCCGGTCGGACAGTACCAGTTGGACGCTCGCCCCTCTACCTTCCTTGGGGGCAGTGCCAGAACCCAGCATCGGCAAAGAGGAATATTTGTGTGATGAACATTTGTGTTTGTTCTATGTCTGGGTGTTAATATCTATTTAAGTATGTATTTAAAAATATATATGTATATATATCAGTCTCTGGCAGCCATATTTCACGCTTTGCTTAGTATGGGGTCAGATGACCATGTGTGCAATAATGTCCCAGATATTTATTTATTCTCGCAGCCGATTTCCTTATTTCTCCCTATGGCTAGAGGAAAATGAACCCATCGATCGATCCCATCCGACACATCCCATCTACATAGCCGAGCCAGTTAAGTTTTTAGACAACTAATGATTGACTCAGGCTCTCCCACTTGAGCCATATTTTCAGATTTTTACTGACCCTACCTCTCTTCTTCATCAAGCATCAAACATCTTTAAAATACATATATGTCTCAATCTGTCGGTAGGAAATAAATAATAGCTTTGTAGTTCCACACGATTCCATTGTGACAAATAATATTGTTATTATTTACCACGTGAATTATTTTATTATTTATTTACTTCGCTATGTTAAGAATCCGGGTCGTTGAGCCTGCTATCTCTAGGTACTTATCAATCCAAAGAGATGATGTAATTGCGTTTTACTTAATTATTTGTTTAAGATATGACAAATCCTATATCCTGCTAAATTATCGGTAGACACCTACAAAATGTGCTATGACAGCCAGGGCCCCGATTCTACTAAACCAATTGTTTTTAAATTGTTAATTAATTTTCTCAAAAATTACCTTTTTGACACTTTTTGTATAGTTTTTTTTTTTTTTTTTTTTTTTTAATCTTAATTTTTTTTTAAAGAGGGTTTGGTCAGACATGACCATGCCACCCTCATTGGCCATTCTTAAACTTATTTTCTTCTGTTAATGCAAAGCCTAACCAGCTTGCATAGCATTTTGCACTCCTCCGATAATGGATCAGCTAGTACACTGTTGCACCACCCAACATATTTTAGGTTAAGGTTGGTGTACTGGTAGAAATCGAACCTTTCAGCCTCTGTCCGGACACACTCCATCACAACATGAAACACATCTTCGACTACTCCACACTCGGTGCAGTTTGGTGAGTCTGATTTGCCTATCAAATTTAGAAATTTGTTGAGTGGAATGTGACCGGACCGAAGCCTCATGGCCGTCACAATGTCTGCCCTACTCATATCAACGTCGGCAAACCACGGCGAACGGGTGAGCCCAGGTTGAATGGACTTATACCAAACTCCTTTTGCGACAGAACGGTCGTCAAGGAGCTCCTTCCACAACTCCTTACCTTGATCTCTGACCATACCTAAACAGTCAGAGAACAAGGGTATGCAACAGAAGGGTGTCCCGTGGGTCAGAGCTTCCTTGGCGAGGCGATCGGCCCCCTCGTTGCCGGGTATGCCGACGTGTGATGGTATCCATTGTATCTTAATATTCTTATTCTTGTTGGAAAGTGTGCGTAACAATTCTAAAATGCGGTAGGCTATCGGTGTGCCTCGAAAATTCGAGGCACATCGAGCCAGGTGGTAAATTGCACTTTTAGAATCTGTCAAGATTATAAAATTATCAGCATTTAATGTGCATACATAGGAAATAGCTTCTGCTATGGCAATTAGCTCCGTGTACATAATAGATAAATTTACATCAATTCTTAATTGTACTGATTTATTTGTTTTAGGGTCAAAATAAGCTAGTCCACTAATTTCACCTTCCTTGGATCCGTCCGTATAAATTTGGTAATATTCTACGTAATTACTATCTATGTACTGTACACAAATTCGCATTAATTCATCACTTAAAGTAACAAATGTAAAAAAAAAACAGGCAATTCATTAACAATTTAAAAACAATTGATTTAGTAGTACCGGGGCCCTGCTCATGAAGCACGGATAAAATTGTACTATGGAGACACAGAACCGATCCGGAAGGAAGACTCAGTGTATAGGTAGGCCTCCCACTAAATGGACCGACCTGAGAGTCGCGGAGATCCAGTGGATGCAAATGGCAGGCTGTCGTTCGGTGTGGAGTTCTAAGGGGGAGGCCCCTTAGAACTCCACACCTTTGTTCAACAGTGGACGTTTTCTGGTTGATGATAATGATGTGGAGACACAGTGCTGGTTTTAGGGATGGATGAGCTATGAGAAAGCCCAAGACGCCAAAACAGATGGCACGAATGGTATGTTTTCTTTCAGGGCCTTGTGAGATTGGGCGCCACGTCAAATTTCCTGAAAAGATGCCCTTGACACGAAATGGCTCTGCATTGCGTTTCGCAAAAATTATCAAGCTGTTCGAATAGTTTGCCTAAACATCTTAATTTTAGAAAGCAGGAGGGGTGTCAAAAGCTTGTGCTGCCGAGGCGACATTTGACTGTAGCAAATTGCAGTTATCAAGTGTAGGTTATATAACTTTTTGTAGTCATGCTTGAATTATCTCTTAGAACGTGATGTTTTCAGGATTAGATATAATTATATTTATGTGGGGGCTCTTTATCTGTATCTTATCAAAAACTTGGACTGATATCGAAATCCTCTCGGTAATCCATGGTTTAGATTATTTCAACCAACGAAAAGATATATTTCATCGCTGTTGGTGGATAACCTATTTTCATTAATTTCCTATCTAGATTTTTAATCAAGCAGGTAGGTTGTGGCCGGCAAACAAACGTGTGGCAAATTCGTGGTTTCCACTCTAAACTAAAATAATGGATACCTCGGTTATCGGTACTTTGACAAATATGATCGGCCTGCTGCCACTTTAGCTTGCTAATACTTACCTACGTTGAGCTACGTCGGTGATTCTTTGGCGACTAACTTCGTTCCAGATGCAATTGCAATCCGTAATGACTCATGTACCTAAAGATTTTCGCCTTGTGGAGTGAAGACAATTGGTTTTATCTAGTTTATTTCAAATAACTCTACATTTGGCATTACAAAAGACTCATAATGCGAAAAAATTGTTGAATGAATTGTGTCATCGGAAAATACCCTGAGTTATAACCGTCGCAGGTCAACACAGGCATGCATCGCTGTTGCCAGTAGTCGCCTACCTAACCTATGCCAACGTGCATGCGGTTAGCGTGTGTACTGTCTAATGGCAATACAAATACTGCCAACATTGCCAACTGGGACTGTTTGTCGGCACTTGTTTCGGTATAAGATGAGGGCACTTTCTCAGGCTGGCAAAAAATTAAATACTATGAATATAGATCATAGATGAATGTAACCAATGGGACGTTTTCAGTCAGGACATAGATAGGGTTACGTTATCATACAGCGTTGCCAGACGCCCCGATTATGGCGAGACGTCCTGATTTTTAAATCAAAATTAAATGTCCCGCGCGGGACAAGCTCTGTCTCGCTTTTCGGGGATAACTAATAAAAATGGCAATGCCAGACAAAGGTCTAATAGTCCGGACAAATCCGGACGTATACTATATATATTCATCTAGTCATATACTCGTATGAATGAATGTAGCCAATGCGACGTTTTCAGTTAGGTCATAGAGTTATAGGTAAAATGGTAAAATAACGACGTTTTCTTCTGTTATGACGTCTGAAAATGTACCTAACTCCTTTTCTATTAGCTGGTGTTATAGATTTTACGTAGGTAAGTACTATCATATTGATACAGGTATTATTATTGTAAGTAGGTATGACAAATATAATTATCTTTCCTAGAAAGTCATTATGTATTGTGTTGAAAAGTTACACTTATGTTACACAGCAAACATTCGGTTTTCTTTGTTATCTATTATTAATCTGCCTGATAGCAAACCGTGTCTACTTCATTACATAGCTATTGGCTACAGGGAGCATTGAACACCAGATAACTATATGCATTATACCTACTAAGTGTGTAACAGCTTTGAGCCACAATGTGCATTGTTTTGCATTAACGACACCACGTAGGTATGTGTTGATAAGAAGTATGGTCATCGTTAAGAACAAAAACCTAAGATACCTACCTAAGATCGAGCATATAGTACAAATACCTACTAAAAAAACCTCTTCTGTGATAATAATAACTCGATAATAAGATATTTATTTTATTGAAGTGTTCCACACTTTTAAACTTTAGCGATTTGAACACATGTTTTAAATGTTTATAGGGACTTATCGTGCACTACATATTTTGTTTAGGTTTAGATACCAATTTTTACCTAAATAAAATAAAGCGCGATAAGTCCCGATAAAAAATTTAAACAAATGTTCCACACTTTAGAAGTTATTATCTTATGTTAACAAAAAGTCGAACGGCTGGATTCAAACCTCCGCATTGTCCCCTTGCTACGGTCGCTTCCCTGTCGGCCTCCAAATTCTTTATCTGTAGGTAATCTAAGCGGATGTGACGCCATCTATAATACATACAAGTAAACTGAACTCGGTCTCTCACTATGGACCTCATAAGAAAGTTCAAAATCGTACAACGAGCTACGGAGCTGTGCTCGAGGTTTTTCTACGAGATCGAATCAGAAATGAGGAGATCCGTAGACAAACAAAAGTTACCGACATAGCTCACCGGATTACCAAGTTGAATTGGCAGTGGGCAGGACACATAGCACGCAGAACAGATGGCCGATGGGCCCGAAAGGTTCTCGAATGGAGATCACGGACTGGTAAAAGAGACTGCAAGAAAACGCTGCATGCAAGCTGCTTCCAACCGACCCTTTTGGAGATCGATGGGGGAGGCCTATGTCCAGCATTGGACGTACTATGACTGAAATAATGATGATGGTGACAAGTAATTACTCAGATATACCAGTTAGGTACAGGCTCCAAGCTAACAGAAAGGTTGAAATACTGGCGGTCGTCAAATTTTTAGATACTTAGACCGTACTAGGTATCTAAAAGGACATCTTTACTGTTGGTGAATCGTTTTGTTACCAACCATGTTACTTAGTTACAAAGTCTTAAAGCCCGTTGCAGACTGCACAAGTTCGTGCGACTGGTGCTCGCGCGAGTTCTGCGCATCGTCTGCTACGGGCATAATTCATGTTGAACCTGCCGTATTCACTTGACATAATATATTTAAAAAAAACTGGAAAGCTCTTATTTACTAACGCTGTACAAAAAATCTGGGTGGTCATCCTTATCAATTATCAGTTAGCTGCTGGACGTAGTGTACTCCCAAGTTACGTCACTTAACCTCATCTTAGCAATTAGTTACATACATAATAAGATAAATAAGTAGGTACTTACGTCAAGCCTGTCAACTTTAAAATGTAAAAAATAGTGAAGTTTCATAAAAGTTATTACTAAATTTATTCTTACCTATACCAGAAATGATTTGTTCTTCATTTAGCATTGATAACTGTTTACATTTTACAGTAGTTTTTATCATACCCCGAATATAAACGAAGAACTAGGAACTCGTGTGGTTTGCCTTGACTAACAGGTACTTTTTTACAGTAGTTAATTCAAAGACGTCATACGATTTTGTGCAGTAAATATCTAGTAGATAGGTAAAAAATAAACCTTACTTATATTTTAAGCTCATAAGTCGGCTCTTCTCGTCTGCAGCTCTTTCGCTCGCGTTTTTTCGCATTATTGAAGTTATAAAATCAATGAGTGTGAATTTCGTGACAAAATCGTCTCTATGTGTCTATCTTAACCACAGAATAGGTAAAGCTACTACGTAGCCCAGACTTGTAGTTACGATTATTTTATTATACGATTAGGAAACAATTCAGTCAAATACCTGAGGGGCGGGGTGAGGGGTTACTAAATGCTAATTGGCCCATTCAACGTCAGTTCAAAATGTAAACAAAGCATAGTGATGGCGTGCCTACGGTATTGCTCGGAAATGACGTGAGGTTCAGTGGAATCAGTGGGCGTCTGGGCGTGTTTTTTATATCAGTAGTGGTCAACTGATGAAGTGTCTGAACATGTTCGCCCTGCATTAAATGTCTAGTTATAGAAAGTCTTTGATCTTAACATTAAAAACAAAGAATTTGACAATTTGATATATTTAAATATGACGGAGTAATATGATAACAAGAAAAATAAACACTTGGAAATTCACGGTCACTGATTTCATATCTTCAATAATTTGAAAATGTATGAGCGAGAGAGCCTAAGACGAGAAGAGCCCCCTGAAGGCACTTATCCAAGCTGTCTAGTTCTGACGTCACTTGACTTCCACAGAAAAGAGAAGTATTTTCTTTTCTTTGGTCACTACAGCCGACGCGACGTCAGCCCTTAGAGTTGATCTTTTTCTCCCTATTCAAGCTTTTGACCTGCCAAGTTCGTACCTACTTCCACCCTTCCTGTTAACACCGCTGCCCTACCTTAAATTCTACTCCAGCTACGGCCCTGCATACTATGATGGACTTAGTGTTACAGTGTCAAATGGAGGCATTGCATGCGGGTAAGCGGGAGGTATGTTCTTGCGTTGCAAAGGGTAGAGAGAGATCTTTAATTCTTAATATGCACGCCCCTCCACCATACTACGTTTACAAAATACGGTAGAGGGGCGTGCACATTTAGGATGAAAGATCTCTATAACGCTATCGAGTGGGATATTCTTCCTGATATTAGAAAATTTCACAACATTTTTACGATTATCATTTTATTTTATCATCTAAATACAGCGAATTTAGATTCTAAATACCTAATTCAGCGACTTCAGTTTATTTCTGGCTTTCCTTTGACGTTGTGAAGCGTCCAGCCACTTTTTATCTCGCGAGAACAATACGCGACGATACGCGAGAATGACGGATTATAAATCGTGTATTTTACTTCATTTTAATTCCTGACCATGACGTTTCAAACACTTTGCAGAAATGTAATAAAATTATTTACAAGGAGGTATCTACCGCCAATGATTTTCAAAAATGATACCCTTATAGTATAATCACAGACTAGGTATAGCTACTACCATGGATGTAACGTGTCGATGCTACTACGTAGAGTATGATAATATAAGCATTTATAATATACCGGATGATACCTGTTGATTTCATTTTTTATGACGTTTTTTTATCTCAAGCCTTGTCGGAACTGCAATACCCTTGAACACGGTGAGTAACTACTGCGTACTGGGAACTTTTTGATTAAAAATTATTGATGACACTTTTCATAACATTTTTATAAAAATCCGTCATCTAATCTACCTGTGAGCACGGACACTGCAAATTGTACGAAAGGAGTTAAAATAATGTAAAATACCCGCGATAAAATCTGTTAAAAGTGGTTAGCTTTGTATCGTCTACACACAAAGGATGAAAAACAGGGAACCTAACCAGTGACCTTTATAATGGCAGAGGTATGAATGGAGCGCGTCACTTCATTACAGATAGCTCATAGAGTGTCATTGATCGCTGCCGCTTCGCTTGCCAACTGCACCGGGCGGTGCCAATGCGCCGCGTTAGCCGTACGTCATGTAAAATTTTAATAGATTTAATGGTTGCATAATTTGGTGTGAATTTTATGTGATAGTCTGGTGATAAATGTAGTTTCGTTGAAGGTAGAATACATTATTAAGGTTTTATTGTTAGTTTTTTTTTGTTTTATTGCTACGCAGATGTCTTGACTGCTGCTAAGTATTCTGTTATTACATATTAACTATGACATTTATTCTATGGCGCAGGGCACAGTGATCGGTTGCTGGGCTCTAATCTGTGGGCCAAGTACGAATATTCGAATTTCATAATTTAGATTTTTGTATGAAATTCGATAGTACGTATTTTATGCGAATATTCATAACAATGACCGTTATATCTTATACACGTACCCAATGGAGAAAGGATATCTATATATCATCTATTTATAGATGGATAAATATTTACCTACTAGTCTTGTAAGTTGATTTACCGACCATGATTTTCATATCAAAACCTTTTTCTAATTGGCGCCAAAACTTTCCCGCTTCGTGCGTAGGTTCGTGATGATTTTGACTGCGTTCAATCAAAATACTGTGGGAAGATGTCCTTGACAGATATTTTTCCTATCTATAAATATTTTGTATTACAACGCCAGCGTTTGTTGTGTTTCTGTTTTCTAATTTATTGACTTAGTTATTATGTAACGGGCTGAATACTGCTTTCGAGAATAGATTCTATTTCGATTCTGCCAATGATACACTATCATGTACGACAGATTGTGACTATTAACAGTACAGCAGAGTTCAAACACAATTACGACCCAGCATTATTAGAATTGCTTATAAGTAAATATAGGTAATTATCATAAATACAAACATAGATTTGATTTACATGATTTGATGACATATAATATCTTTCTACCTACTTCGAGTGCTTCATGCACGAGTTGCACGCCTTTAATCTTCGAGTGTAAAATGAATCAAGTTTATTTAATTGAAGATTAATTATAATCGTTCAATTTTACACATTAAAATTTAATTCTATAACACAACAATGACAGAAATTCTAAAATAATTTCTCGTACATAACTCGTTACCGCCTCATTCAAATAATGGCGCCTTTTTTCCATAGAATTCAGCCACTCAACACTAGATGGCGCTTACAAGAAAACTTGGTATTTTGCTTACTAGCAACTTTGAACAGTTTTGTTCATTCTTCCGGTTCATACTGTCTAATTTGTGACAATGACAGCTGTCAAACAAATCGGATGTAGTGTCATGTCATTCCTTGATTGAGTCCTTACAAATTTTTGTTTTTCAACTTTTTTCTTGTTTTTAACATTATTAAAACTCATTTGTTTTACTCAAACACATACTGCTAGAACACAAAGAGTGCAAGATTGCTGCGGAAAGAATAATGGGGCTGTGTGACGACGGTAAGTAAAAGAAATTCATACTATCCATACTTAGGTGTTAATGGTAAACAAGTTAATTAACCACCCATCTAGCAAAACTGTTCGTACCTATTTTTTTCTTCATATTTTACTTGGGGGAAGGTCGCGTCTCATGTCGCGAGTAGCAATGATAGCAATAATATGTAAAAACAACAACATTTTCCGTATTACGTCTTTGTTTGTCCTCTCGAGTAATATACACTCGAAGTGGTCGCATGGTGTGATGTGTGTTTTCCGTAAATGTGTTTGTTGTACCTCTTAGCGACCGCTGTGTAAGCTCTATCGCGGAACTAGACAACAGGTTTGACCTCCAAACATGTTACTCAATGTTTATATGGGGAAGGGTTATCTCTTGTTTATATGGGTCAATTAGTGATTGCTAGCTACTTGTTTATACATTTAATAAACTAATCAAACATAATTAGAGCAGAATCTTAGAAGATGCTGATACCTACATAATTTCCTGAGAGCCATGACTTAGATCAAGCTATACCTATTATTTCAGAAGTATAACTACACAGCTACACTGTTTGACATAAAATTATCTTGTTTTCCCGCATTTTTACAGCTTAATAAGTATTCTAAGGATGCGTTCCGAATCACACTCAACAGAGCTGAAGAGAACCAAAATGGCATAAAGATATGTTTTTCTTGCTGGTTTGGTTATTAGTGCTAATGACGTCATTGCTGAATATTCATAATGCACCCTCAGTTTGTCATTCCATAATACCATCAAGATCGATTCTGCCTGAAAACAAAAAAACAACGAAAGTCTGATAAATGATATATGATAAACTAGCTGCTCCCCGCGGTTTCACCCGCGTGGTGATGAAAATCGGTGATGATGATGAAAAGTAGCCTATGTGTTCCATCATCTATCCAGGACGTTAGCAATGTATATTCCAAATTTCATCTAAATCCATCCAGCCGTTTCTGCGTGATTGCGTAACAAACATCCATCCATCCAAACTTTCACATATATGATACTAGCTGTACCCGCGACTTTGTCCACGATTTCTTCAGAAAAAAATAGCCTATGTCCGTCCTCATGATATGTATACTATTATCTCGCAAATAAAATCGAGATCGGCTAAGTCATTTCGCCGTAATTATGTAGCAAACAGACAGACGGACAGAGTTACTTTCGCATTTATAATATTAGTGTGGATTAGTGTAATTATCTAAGATACTGATGCTTACCATTTTTATTTGTAAGTAACAGTAACAAATAATTGTTATCCACAAATTGTCTTTTGCCTGGCCTTCTGAGCAGCAAGGGTTCACAGAAGGCGCAACTACAAACAAAACTCACCAAGTTTTACCACCCTGAGCTCGGGCCTACACAGCTTATAGGGAAATCCACCCCTGGTTCTACCGTTTAGTTATAGAGAAGTAGTAATCAAACAGTTTCTTTCCCATTTATAGATAGATAGATAGAAACTCTTTATTGTGTACACCAGAAACAAAAATTACAAACAGATAGAAAACACTTACAAGCTAGTGCCACAAGTAGTGGCCTTATCGCTAAAAGGGATCTCTTCTAGGCAACTATTGAAAAGAATTACCTAACATAATCGACGGGGGACGGGGCATTTATAATATCAGTGTAATGAAAATGGAATCATACTAAAATTAGAGGCAAAGTAGTAGTAGCTGGTAAGTACTTTACAAAAATACAGTGACCTCCATGTATAATACATGAATCTTAATTAACATTCTTTTGAATAGATACTTTGCCTTATCAATATTCAAACATGCAATGCATTACTTATTCAGTTTAATTATTATTCTATAGATAAATGCAGTTTATATTATCCACTTCTTTTGAAGGAGACTTACACCTCAATTTTTTTAATGAATATTAATGTAACTAGTAATTGATCAAGTGAAGGTTTGAAGGACTATGGGAACCTCAGATCAGACAAAGAAGGGAGATATGCCTTAGTGCAATTATCGTTTTTGATCAAATGTCTCAATTTTTCATACACTTTTGTTTAACTTGCCTTTAGTTAATTAGTTATTTAGCTGGAATTATGCATACACATTTAATTTGGATGACAGTGCATGGTTAGCTAAGTGACGACATTCTAAATTGAATATGGTGGACTCCCAAAGATGGCAGACCAGTTATTTTATACTAGAAGCGCCCCGCGGTTTCACCCGCGTGAAAGTAGCATATGTGTTAATCCAGGACATAAGCAATGTATATTCCAAATGTCATCCTAATCCATTGAAGCAGCTTTTTTTTTCATAATCACTATGACTAGATGTAACCTAAAATCATGCCTAAAATCATCATCATTTCAACCCTTATAGATCAAATGCCAGATACAGGCTTCTTCTTGCCATTATTTCCAGTACCGCGCCTAGGCATGAAATACTTGGATGTTATTGAGACCATTAGACTTTATTTATATTAGTTTGTTTACAATAGATGAATGGGCTGTAGCCTAACGACTCAATTAGGTTCAATATCATGCAGCTAGTTGCAGTTGATAGGCTACCTACTTATCTATGTCATACTTGGTGACAGTATTCATATAAGTACTAAGTGAGCTCTACATTTGCCCATTGGAAGAGCCGAATAAAAGAAGGTTGTTGGGCTCGTGGGAGATCAGATTTGGAGGTTTGACCTTCCCTCTCAAACAAGTCCATGGGCCACACGGCTACCTCTTAACGCCTTTTAAAACCTTAACCCGCCGTGATACGGTTTGCGGTCTCGCAACTTTCGCGGTCACCTCGGCCCCAGGGAAGATTAGAGTGAAGAAGGGGAAATGCTAAAGCATTCCGGGTGTGTTGCGTCAGGCAGCGTGCGTGGGGTACCACCCTTACCAGTGTGTTCCTATGGAGATCCCGGTGCCCACTATCAAGCATTGAAGCCTGATGGTTTTAGTGGGTGCAATCCTTCATACCCAACTGCGCCCCAATGCTGGGTATTTTTTTAAAGAATTCGCCACCGCCACCAAATAAAAAGGTGAGCGTTGCGTTTTTGTCTGGAATCCTCAGGAATATTCTAGCCTATGTATTTATGAAGTGAAAACTTCTTTGTGCTTTTGCGCTTTGAGCACTTTTTGGGTGGACAAAAATCATGGAACTTGCGTCATCGTCACGCTGTACCAATGAGCTTAGGATTAGGAAGTCATTATTATTGGTATTTCTTCGTCAATGCGCTGTACCGCGTATTTTAAAACAGCGCCATCTCTTGTAGAATAGGTGAATTACTACTTAAGTTTTCACTTCTGACGTGCAGTCCTATGACTGATGCGTTTTTATTGAATAATAGGCTTATGTTAAACGGCTACCTCGCCTCATGTTAAGCGATGAGGCGGTCTACGATGGAGCACGCTTGCCTAGAAGAAACCGATTCACTCGCGACTTGAAGACACCTAGATTGTAAATTTGTAACTATCGGGGAATATCCATTCAGGCATTCCAATGTCTTAGGCATATTCCTTTAAGGGCGTGTCTTATAAAGGCTATTGGCTATACTTTAAGCGATACATTAGTTAAGCAAAAGTTATCCAGACATAAAAGTGGCAGCGGGTAAAAAACAAAAAAAAAACAGCATCACCTGTATATGTATATGAACTCTATATTATGAATCACAGAGAAATTACTAATATTACATATTTCAACACGTTTATTATTCCTCCAATACGCAATAATGGTAGGAACGTAATATATACTTGTGCGATTACCTACTTTTAAGAAAGGATTGACTCAATACATATACAAGTTCATAAGCAAGGCGCATTTTCTTTTCAATTGTTTGAAAAATGTTTTTTTTAAGTACTCACTTAGCACTAAAGATAGGTATTTAAGGCGCCGTCGGATCACGATTCTATACGTCTATTTGCTATCTAAAACGGCCTTGTTTAAAGTCGTAAATCGCATATCATCATATGTGATGAGGATGATGACTTTGTGCTTGTGGTTACATTATTTATTAGATATTAGATTAGACTGCCTCGGTGGCTCAGTTGGTAGTGATCCTACTTTCTGTGCTTGGGGGCGTGGGTTCGATTCCCATCTAGGACAAACATTTGTGTGATGAACATTTGTGTTTGTTCTATGTCTGGGTGTTAATATCTATTTAAGTATGTATTTAAAAATATATATGTATGTATATCAGTCTCTGGCAGCCATATTACAAGCTTTGCTTAGTTTGGGGTCAGATGACCATGTGTGCAATAATGTCCCAGATATTTATTATTATTATTTTTGATAAACGTGTTTCGTTTCTCTCCTACGATGGAGGTAAAATTGGCACGGGCCGAGGCCAAGTGCTACTCTAAAGATAAAAATTTTCTTACTATCCTGCATGTGTTTAGTATGACTGCCTTTTGAAGCAGTTTATAAACTGTGTTTGGGATGTTGAGCGTTTCTAAGCTGGTGTGTAAAGATGTGGGTATTACACCCGTGGTTGATAGTACTATTGGGATTGTTCTGGTGTTATTGATTTGCCATTGAGTTTTGATCTCTATTGATAAGTCCGTGTATTTTGCAATTTTTTCAGTGTGTGTTGTTTGTAGATTGTGTGTGTTGCAAACGGCAATGTCTATCAGGTAAGCAGTCCTTTTATTTTTGTCTAATACTGTAATGTCTGGTCTATTGAAATGTACTGTCTTGTCGGTTATAATTGTTCGATCCCAGTAAAGTCTATAGTAGGTATTTTCTAGTACAGATTGCGGTGTGTATTTGTAATATGGAACTTTCTCATCTATTAGTTTGTATTTATGTGCTAGGTATTGATGTATAATGGCTGCCACCTGATCATGACGATGCTTGTAATCTGTTTGGACTATTGCTTTGCATGCTCCAGTAATGTGTTGGATGGTTTCAGCGTTACTGCAACATCGTCTACATGTGTCAGTAATATTTGGTGTGCGTATAATATGTTTTTGGTAGTTACGTGTGTCAATAACTTGATCCTGGATGGCCAGCATGAAAGCTTCAGTCTCAGGGAAGAGCTCACCTCGCTGCAGCCACGCGTTCGACGCTGTTTTGTCGACATGAGGCTGTTGCAGATCCTGGTAATGTCTTCCATGTAGAGACTTCTGCCTCCATGTATCCGTTTTGTCTTTATTGTCAGTGATAGTCTCGTTGCGTTGTGGGTTAATATTTGAGAGGTTTAAAGGTGTGAATCTTTTATCGTTCCGGGCTATTGCTTGATGTAGGGTGGATGTCTCAGCACGATCATGAAAGAATTTTCGTAGTGTTGATATTTGTTTATTATGTAGGTTTGTTATATCAATGATACTTCTTCCTCCCTCAGATCTTGGTAGTGTTAATCTTTGTATACATGAACGCGGATGGTGTTTGCGGTGAGTTGACATCGTTGTATTTATAGTACGTTGCAGCTTAACAAGATCTGTTTGTGACCAATTAATGACGCCAAATGTGTATGTGAGTACCGGTATAGCGTATGTGTTAATCGCCTGTACTATGTTTCGTCCATTTAATTGTGACTTCAAAATAGAATTAAGTCTGTGTCTAAATTTGCGCGTTACTTCGTTTTTTGTGTGATTATGGGATATTTGGTGTGCTTGTTGGAGTCCTAAGTATTTATAGAAACTGTTTTCATCCAATGGTTCCACAATTTCACCCGTACTAAGTATATACGGTTGCAATATGACTGACTGATTTTGCATTGAAAAAGTTTTACATTTGTCTATTCCAAACTGCATGTTAATGTCATTGGAGAACGTTTGTGTGATGTCTGCTAGTTGGTGGAGTGATTGGGTATCATTACTATACAATTTTATGTCATCCATATACATTAGGTGTGTAATAGTATGTGCGTTGCCGTCATTATTTATGTGAAGCCCTGCATCAGAGTCATTCAGTAGTCGAGAGAGAGGGTTAAGAGCAAGACAGAACCATAGCGGGCTTAAAGCATCTCCTTGAAATATTCCGCATCTTATTGGAATTTCATCGGTTTCTAAAGTTTCTTTCACATTTCTTACGGAGAGCTTTGTTTTCCAGTGTTGCATAGAGTTTTCCAAAAAATTTACTATTGAGGGATGGATTTTATAGTGGTGAAGTATGTAAATTAACCAACTATGGGGTACTGAGTCATATGCCTTACGGTAGTCAACGTACAT
The DNA here is from genome assembly GCA_949125355.1 of Agriopis leucophaearia. Lineage (NCBI taxonomy): Eukaryota > Metazoa > Arthropoda > Insecta > Lepidoptera > Geometridae > Agriopis > Agriopis leucophaearia. Next base: position 10,402,048 of record OX421278.1, read on the forward strand.
GGTGTGGAGGTCTGTTTTGTTTTTGAGGGCCTGTTTCATCGCAACTGAGTCTATAATCAATTGTTCTTTGCAACCTTGGCTAAATTTTCGGCAGCCCTTTTGTTCTTCTGCAAGTATGTTATTGTGTGTCAAATGTTTGTTAATGAGGCGTGAAATGCAAGATGTTATTATTTTGTAAATGGTTTGTAGGCATGTTATCGGACGGTATTTTGCTGGGTTTGTGAAGTCATTGTCTTTAGGTATCATATGGGTTATGCCTTGTGTTATATAGTGTGGCATTGTATTTGGTGATTCTATAAATTGATTTATGTGAGTGTGAAGAATGGGGTATGCAGTAGTGAATTTTTTATACCAATAGTTATGAATATTGTCAGTGCCGGGTGCTTTCCAATTATGTGTATTTTTAATGACGTCGATGAAAACATTCACTGGTATACACTCGTACTGCATTTGATCACAATTTACTTGCTGAGACTCTGCATGTATCCATTCAGAGTTCTCGTTGTGGTGTGTTTCATTTCCCCAGATCTGAGACCAGAAAGAGTGCATGTTTTCAGGTGTTGGCACAGCTTGATTTACTTCGGTTCTGGGGCTACCTTGTGTCTGTGTTGTTATGTGCCTATAAAATTGTTTCTCGTTTCTCTCAAATTGCGCATTTTGTTGTATCCTAAGTGTGCATTTAGTGTACCTACGAAGACGGCTAGATGCAGCACTAAGTCTTTGTTTCAGGCTATCTAAAAATTGACTGTTAGTTAAGTTGGGTTCTTCATATCGTGAGTGTGTCTTATATTTGTGTTTAATGTGTTCTATGTATTGTGTAAGTCTTCTGTTTCTAACTCCCGCTATGTACTGTGTTATCCGTCCTATGTCTTTTCTGAGATTTTCAATTTTATTGTGCAACCGTTTTTGCCATGCTGGTGTGGTTTTTCTTCGTTCCTGCACTGGAATAGCTACGTCTCTAATTTTGCAACCGTTGCATATTGCTGCTGTGTAAGCTGCACAATATATAATGGTTTGATTTGTGATGAAATCGTTATTTGTATCTAAGTGAGCGGGTAGTATTTCACTATTGAGGTATTTAACTATGTAAGCTAGTTTTTTAGACGTGCTTTGTCTAGGTATATATGGTCTTGCTGTTGGGTTAGTATGCGTGTATTTTTTGTACGTTGTATCAAAAACTTCATTGATTTTTATGTCTAATTGTGCATTTGAGTCTAGTGAAGTCTGTTGTCGATTTGTATTTACATTGTTATCGTATTGTGAATTAGCCATACTATTACTGTCACTTATCGTTACTTCCCCACTTTGATTTGCAATATTGGTTTGAGTATATATGTGTCTTTCGTCCGATATAAGTTGGGTCTGTGTTATGTGCAATTCAAGTTGAATTTCTTGTCTTATTTCCTGCAATCTCTGTGCCGTTATTAGCTTATTGTGGATGATGGCTCTCCGTTGATCGGCTATTCGCTGCTCGGAAACATGTGTCAGGTGGGGAAATTGGTTAATTATGGTGGTGTGTAGTTGTTTTCTATATGCCGTTTTGTTTTGCTCTACCTGAGTGATTCTGTAGTATGATTTCATAATTTCTTCATTTATTTCGTCGGTCCATTTCATCCTAGTCTGCGATGTTGTTGTGGGCTGCGTTCGATTTTGTGTGTTTATTTGGCTTAGTGAATTTTCAACCTGGTTTGTCGTGTTTTTGTTTTGTAGTTCTTTTATTACGTCTTGTCTAATTTCGTTTAATCTGTCAGCTGCTATAAGTTTATTTCTAACTATCGCTCTGCGTTGATCTCCTACTCTTTGCTTAGAAACGTCCATTTGTGGGAATTGTTGAATGAACTGTTGATGTAGTTGGTCTAAGTATCCTCTCGTCCTAGTGTCATTGACAGTGATTATTAAATATGTGCGCATTATAGACTCATTCATTTCATTTGTCCATTTCTTTCGCGCACGTTTATTGTCAGTGATGGGTGCAGGATCAAGGGCGAATGCCTCCTGCACAACATCCTCTGACCCTATCGAATCAGCTACAGAGCTTGATCTGTAGCTGTATGGTTCCATTTGGAAAGGCTGTGGTGATGAAGAAGGAGAAGTAAATAGACTTTGCGTAGATGATGGTGATAGAGATTGTTCCTGTCTATGTTTACTTATGGCGTCTGTTTGATTATTTCTTGTCACTGACCTTAAATTATATCTCCTGCTTTGGTTTGGTACGAGTATGTTAGGTGCGGTGTTTAAATCTAGGCTATCCAATTCAGTAGCTTTCTCGAAATCCATTTGTATAGCATTAGTCGTTTGATGGTAGACCCTCACCCGGAGATTCTTCTCTCCCCTGGCCCCACAAGGTACCTGCTTACCATCATCGCCATTCCTCGTAGAGCCGCCGGGCACTTGGGGATTGTTTATTGGTTTCATTGTCATATAGGTTTTGGTGGACAAACTTTAACTCATCACGCTAGTCCAGACGTGAGAGTGTGCAGTAGACTACCTAACTGAGTCCGTGGGTGCCATCGTTGGTATCTAATACAATACTCTTCCGCCGCCACCCAAAACTGATATCCCGCACTGATATCAGTTGTTCTACCTAAACCTCATTAAGAAGTTCACTTCTAAGAGCCTTAAGGCAGCGTTTTTTTTTTTTAACTACTCCTGTTTCCTCCTCACTCCTGTTCTTACTCACTTACTACTTCTCTTACCTACTCATTCCTGTCTTAACCTACTCCTCTCCTGCCTGTCCTGCGTTCCAGAGCCACGTTAGCCGCACCAGTGATTTCTCATTGCGTTGCCCGCCCCCCACGTGATCAGATGGTCAATCAGGACGTGTGGTTGGCCTTTAGGGGGCTTATTATTATTATTATTATTATTATTTAGAGGGTTTTTATTTAATTAACTGAAATATTAAATTATAATTAAATATATTTATCTTTATCTAAGTACTTAAGTATATAAACATAAAAATATTATTTATAAAAACTGTAGACTGTATACATTATATCCTGAAATATAATTTAAATTTAAAAACAAATCATATATGTACATAGAACTATAAAAATGTATGTAAATAAATATATGTATATATATATATATATATATATTTTTATGTTAATGGGTGACGAGACGAGAGAAGTCGCTCGCCTAATGGCTCTTCACGCTTGCCCATAACAGCTCAACGCCACTCAGAATTTTGAACTTCAACAGTTCATAACCCTGGATGGCAATGCACTGCGCTCGTCACCCCGTGATATAAGATGTCAAATCTCTGTGTGCCCTGCGATTTCGCTGGAAACATTGCCCTTCAATCCGGAACACACTAGTGTCTGCACACTACTGCTTGGCGGTTGAATAACTGGCAAAGGTGTGGTACTTCCCCAGGCGGACCCCTGCAAAAAGAGTCCTACCACTACAATTACAATCTACATTCTTTGTTATGCGCTAGTTAAGGTGAAATCATTTAATACGAGTATATTTATATCTTTTGTTTGTATAGCGTGTAAATTAATAAAATATAAAAATATATTTTAACAATTAACTGGTTAAGTTTAAAACACTAGTCTGGCTTTAAAATTTCGTAAATAAAATATGTGTTGTAGTCGCTGAAAATTCATTGGAAGTATTTTAATAAAACATATTTTTTTGTTAGATTATTATATTACTTAGAATAGACGAGCGTCGAATGCTTATAAAACATAATGTTATTTTTTGTGTTATCTTAATGAAACAGCTACATTACTAGCCGTTAAAATAAACAATGCTATTGGGATAACACAAACACCAAAATTTCCTATGTAATTTACTTAAATTTCTAGATCTCAGTAAGGTTTAGTGGAAAAATTAAATTTTTATTATTTACTAGTCGACCCGCCCCGGTTTCGCGCAGGTGTAAGTTCGGCATTCGACCTCGCTACTATGACCCGCTCCAGGATCACAAAATTTCATCCAAATCGGTCCAGCCGTTTTTAAATGTAAGACCTTCTATGAAGTATTAGAAAACATTAAAAAAAATATGAATGAAATCGGTAAAGCCGTTCTCAAGCTATAGCATGACCAGGAGAAATAGGGGTTCATTTTTAGGGTACCGTACCCAAAGGGTCAAACGGGACCCTATTACTAAGACTCCGCTGTCCGTCCGTCTGTCTATCTGTCCGACTGTCACCAGGCTGTATCTCATGAACCCTGATAGTTAGACAGTTGAAATGTTCACAGATGTATTTCTGTTGCTGCTATATCAACAAATACTAAAAAAACAGAATAAAAAATATATTTAAGGGGGCTCCCCTACAACAAACGTGATTTTTTTGCTCGATATTGATAACGGCGACAGGTAGATGCTTGAAATATTCACATAATATTTAGTTATATATTCACTTTAAAAATAAATCATCATCATATCAGCCATAGGACGTCCACTGCTGGACATAGGCGTCCCCCATCGATTTCCAAAAGGACCGGTTGGAAGCGGCCTGCATCCAACGTTTTCCTGCGGTCCCTTTTAGGTCGTCTGTCCATCTTGTCGGTGGACGTCCTACGCTGCGCTTACCAGTCCGTGGTCTCCATTTGTGAACCTTTCGGCCCACTGCCACTTCAACTTGCTAATCCGGTGGGCTATATCGGTGACTTTAGTTCGTCTACGGATCTCATCTGATTCGATCTCGTAGAGAAACCCCGAGCATAGCCCTCTCCATAGCTCGTTGTGCGACTTTAAGCTTGCTAATGAGGCCCATAGTGAGAGACCACGTTTCAGTTCCGTTCAACCGGTCCTTTTGGAAATCGATGGGGGAGGCCTATGTCCAGCAGTGGACGTCCTATGGCTGAAATGATGATGGTGATGAGTGGTAAAGTGACACGGGTAACGAAGGAAACTTAGAACTATCGACTACTTGAAAATACAAAATTTTACTTCACCTTGGCCTTGCCTGACTTGACTAATTATACAAAAGATGTCTGGAACCAAAAACCTGTTAATCCATTATATATCCATTTATTCATTACATAATCAAACCTTCGTCAATCGAATAATTTTCAATAACAGGAAAACATGATAGAAATCGCTGGAAAACCCGCGCAACCTGTTTGCAGTAATTGTCTCAAAGACTTTAATATTAAGATGGCTTCTCAGTATAATTACAGATTAAAATATAACTCCAATGCTATGCTATATTGCTTCGTCATCATGATTGTGTTTATTTAGTAACTGTAGGTAACTGCGATTCGTTGACTAAATTGCATTAACATGCAGACGATGCCTCAGGCTTTATATATACGGTATAAGTAAGGCCTGCAGATCAGACTAACAAGGGATATATGCCTTAGTACGTTATTTTAATCTAACAAATTAGAAGAAATCGTATTTTCATTAATACAACCGAAACACACTGTCTTCTTGCCAAACATCAAGACTTTTCACTACAAAACGTTTTGTAGTTTATAACAAACCCGGCATCGAGTACTTACACATCGCCTGCAACGTACTAAGCAACTTCCACTGCCTAAGCAAAAAGTGGTGTAGAGCAGCGAGTAATAGCCGTAACAGACGTATCGAACTTGGCTGACGTACCGCTGTCTGACCAACGGGAGAAGAAAGAGTGAGAATATAATTTCCCTCTCTTTTTCTCTCGTTGGTTGACGTCAGCCAAGTTGACGTGTCTGTTACGGATCTAACACTTGCGCAAGCACTGCACATCGTCTGCAACGGGCGTAAGTCCCACATCGGCGAAGCGACGTCGTCGTCCCGAGAAAAAACGCTCTGTATGCTCTACCCGCACTTTTACAGTTTTTCCGTATTTTCCGGAATACAAATTATTCTATTGTTCTCATGGTGTACGCTGCCCAAACAAAAACAAAACAACACAAACATTTTGTGTAACAAAATGTTTTGTTTACACAAACACAATATCAAGTACCTGCTTCATAATTCGAAGGAAATATTCGACTAGCCGAGCTACGGGAGCTGTGTTCAAACAAAATCAACAGTAAAAAATGCTTAAAAAAATTATGTACCTACCTTCTGTGCAAAGAGACCTACGGTATATCACAGAATACATAATAGTATAGGTAATATATTATGGTAATATATGTATTAATATTAAGTGGTTTTTTTTAGAATTCCGGTTCTGAACGGAATTTTCTAAGTCGCGGTGTTGCTGCTATATGAAAATGTCATTTTTTTAACGATGTTTTATTTATATTATGTTTGAATCCAAAATTCCAGATAGCAAACCGGACTTTGTACTGTTGACCTCACTCCACACCCAGCAATCAATAGCAATAGGAATCTATCAATTAAATCAGAACCAGGAAAAACCAGCCTCTACATAATATACATTTGCCGAATCATGGAGTTTTTTTTTTATTTAGTACTCGTAGCATTCGATCTTTACCACGACCTTTCAGTTTTTACCTGAATCTCATTTGTTTTTCCGGTATTCGCTTGTTTTTCTTTTTCTTTCAAAATACGTTTTTTCCCCTATTCTTGTTATTGTGTATAAAAAAGGTTTTACTGATGAACTCATTGATGGAAGGAAATAGTGGGAAGATACGGGACGAACTCCTTGACGTGTACCGCACAAATTAGGCCCACGGGCCTAATCGACTTCAGTCACAATCGAACTGGCGTTTGTGAAGTACTTGTCAAATTTTTGTTTGAACCGCGCCATTTTTAATGAGTACAATGTTTGAATAATCCGCCGCGTCTAACCCCTTTTTGAAACAGTCATTGGATGAACTCTATATTGTCATCAACCAGGATTACCACGTATAAACAATGTCACTATCTCCTCCAGTTATTTATAATATATTATCAATGATCTCCCTCACTGCTAATGGCAAAATTACCCCAACAACAGCAGTAGCAGTTAAAAAAAGCTGTAAATAGAGCGAATGGTTCCTATTGTTGCCAGTGTTGCCTGCAAATCAATTTATGTCTGTACATTCTAAGTTGATGGCTCCAGAAACATTGTATTCCAACAAGTTGGTAGGAAGGTGCTAGGTAGAGTCAGTTCTAATTTCTAACGGCGAGCGTTACATAAATCGCGGCAATCATTCAATTGACCAAGTACAACTATCAGTTGGACTTTGTACTTATGAACGTCACAACTAACGAACGTATACATGTATTTTATACAATACACATGACACAGTCCACTTCGACCAGTCACATTAGTTACTACTTTGAGGAGAATAGGCTAGTCATCTGGTCTTTCATTAATTACAAACTAGCGACCCGCCCCGGCTTCACACGGGTGTAATTTTATTATATTCTAGTGCTGTAGCCCGCGTCTTCGTACGCGTAGATTTTCATACAAACTTTCAAACCTTTTTCCTCCTTAATCCGGCCCTTGCGCAAAATAACATAACCTATACCTCAATCTGGTCATAGCTAAGCATATTCGTGAAAACCGCATTTAAATCCGTCCAGTCGTTTAGGAGATGTGCATGGACAAATGAACAAACAAACAGACAAATATTCTAAAAACTGTCTTAACGTGTTCAGCTGCTTATTTTAAGACTCCCTGTGTGGTTTTTTTTTTATATCTAGCAATCACAGACTTTTTTATCCTTAACTTTTTATTATATGTATAGATAGATAGATATAGATTTATAGAAGACTAGCCGTCCGCCCCGGCTTCGCACGAGTGTAAGCTCGGCCTTTGGCCTCGCTACAAAATATAATATAGCCTATGTCACCCGGGGATAGTGTAGCTTCCCAACAGTGAAAGAATTTTTCAAATCGGTTCAGTAGTTTCTGAGCCTATTCATTACAAACATACAAAAATAGGTACAAATCTTTCCTCTTTATAATATTAGTGTAGATATAAACCTTCCGTGAAAAGTTATCTACCTGATGGTGAAAACCGCATCAAAATCCGTTGCGTGGTATCGTTCGCGCAAAACTTTATGAGCCCTCTGAAGTTAGGCCCAGTGGCTGCGCAGTACGCATATTATAGGTATCCGAGGGACTTTACAGGGCGTCGGGGAGGCCTCGCGCCTAACTTCAGAGGGCTCATAAAGTTTTGCGCGAACGATACACGAGAAGTTAGCGGATACACAGACAGACGCGGAAAAGGACTTTATACTATCTAGAGACTAGAGAAGAGATGACATTCTTAGCTAAGGATATAATTAAATACATTATACATACTGTAAAAATAATTTAAATTGGCTGATAAAGTTCTGAGATATAAGCGGTTAAAATTTTTGATATATATTTCGGATGTATATATATTTTTGTTACCTCGGAACTCGCGACATATATACACAGATTTCGAAAATTGTTGATTAATTGTTCAGTAGTTTGGTTTTTAAATCAAAATAATTGGAAAAAATATATCATCCAAGTAGGTAAACGAAATTGTGTATTTACAAATTTTGAAGTCGGTTTTTTAAAATTGATAATTATTATTCGTAAAAAATTGTGCCCTTTTGTACATTACCTTTTTTTCGAGGGGGAATTCTTCCAAGGATACACGGCTGCATCGGGTTGCAGCCAGATTATGTGGGATTAAACCCACTAACCCCCCCGGTGACCAGCCTTAGTGCTTGACAAGAGGGCTCCAGGTCTACAGAGAAACGCACCGGAACCCTCAGCACTGCGCTACGGTTCCTCCCGAGACAACTTCGCGTTGTCTCGGCCCCTCCACTCGCGACAACGTTGGTCACACAACGTTGTCGTTCTCTCCCTGGGCACGCTTAACTGGATGGTCAGAGCCCCAACTTTGACAATCCCGAGCCCGGAGGTCCCCTTTTATTAGCCTCATACTACAGCCAGGGGGTACTGGTGCCGTATTCTATTGCGCCGGCGCCAGGGCTAACATATGTACATTGCCTAGTTATCGACATTGCTTTGTCAGCGATTAAGTGATACATTGCCGAGTTCAATCGCGCATAACTTTCTGTACAAGGTATTTATTACAACCAAGTGCAGAGTACGTGAGGACAGGTCATTAGCCGATAAGCGCTTCGCATGTCCATAACAATTGCAGGCAAAGTGCTGAATCGCAAACGTAGTCTGCGCTGGACTTCGTAGCTTCTTCAGTCGCGCGGTTCTGCAATATTTTTCCTTCCAAACCAACATACACAACAAGAAAAAGTATGCCAAATTACTAGTACTAACTGCAAAGACATACGGTTCATATTGCTACAAAAAATTACGTCCCAGGTTTTGCTGATCTCGCTTTACATCTTGATGATTTTGCACTTTGGACCCAGATATGAAACTAGATTTGCATGGTCCAAAGTCCAATTATGATTAGGCAGGAATTTGTTTGGATCTCATCATATGATATTTATAGATACTGCAAGTCATCGTGATGGCTCATTCCGCCAACCATAAGTCTTTACGTGGTTCCACTTTTTTATCTTATTCAACCAGGATAAGGAAAATGGATGGATTTCTGTTTATTGATAAAGTATGGAAACAAGCATTTGAAAGATTATTTCAAAAATCTTATCTATATTATGTAACATTTCACTTATTATTTATTTATTACATAAATACCAATCAATGCTGCACTATGTTAAGTTTTTTTTAATGATGATTGATGTCCTCAGAAAAATCTAAAGAAAAAGTGACAGAAATAATTTGTTGATTTTAATATTAATGTTGTAATGTAAAAATAGCCAGGGTTTTTCATTAAACAACAATTATCCTAGGCATATACGATACATGATGTGGCGTAAATATATTTAGAAAAAACAACTTGAATGTATTATTTTATTGTATTTTTGTTAATACTTGATTACTAGAAGCCCTAGGAGGGGTCAGCGGACCAAAGGTTTTTAGAGCCCATGCTCTAACTGCTCTAAGTACAAAACTTAATACAGTTACGGTAAATGCATATTTTTATAGATCAGCGTATTTTGTGAAACGAAAAGAAAACAGACTGATATAGCGAGAAAAAAATCAGCTGTTCCATACACTTCGTTGAGTGTAAAGTAAAAGGAGGAGGACAATTCGACTGTATTTTTTTTATTTGTTACCTCAGAACTTTCGACTGGGTGAACCGATTTTAATGATTCTTTTTTTATTTGAAAGTTGGTGCTTCTCGTGTGTTCCCATTTTAATTTGGTTCAGTTCTGAAATTTTTATGAAGTCGGTTTTTTTCATTGTTATAATTTATTCTATGGAATGTTTGATATCAGGGTTGGTCCCATAGTAAAAGGTTGTTTATAGTGATGAGTAATTCGCTGGAGTAAAATGATATCCTTGAATGTGTCCGTCGTCTAGACTCTAGAGATACACCCCGTATTTACCCTATAATATAGGACAAATATTTACATGGCTCTAAGATAAGCACAGAATAGGTTATGCAAAAGGATCTAACTTGGGGACCAGCGCCGTGCTAACTAGAGAGAAAGAGATAATTTTCTCTTTCTCTACCGTTGGCGTTGGCGGCGGTTCGTCAGCCAAGTTGACGTGTCTGTTACGGCTATTAGGGGCTAATGATCGTGCAACATTGATGTATCATTATTAATTATTTCCAACGTACATCGCTTCAGCCTTATGTGGATCTATCTCGGTCATAGATACACGTGTTGTTTCATATTCATGTATGTATGCAACACACACTGTTATAATTAAACTAAATAAATCACCTAAACAGTTTGTAATCTAATTGAAGACACAAATCATGTAATCGTAAAGCATTTGTATTCTTCATCTTCGTGTCAATTGTCCAAAAATGTATAAAGTCCTCACCTAGTATCGTAAAGTACGTAAGCATTTGTTAAATATGCGGTAGTAATTTAACAAAGCAAAAACGCTTCATTTCGCAATTAATTTGAAGTATACAATGTGGACGGACTATGAAATTGCCACAGAAAAGAATTTTATTTTGTTTAAAATAGAACGGCTCTCAAGGCATTTTTGTGAGAAATTTGTTGTAGCCACTTGCACCCATATAAACCCATAGCAACTGTGACGCGGAGTTCGACGCGTTGACATAAATAAGAATGTTCAATCACATATCTGTCACAATACCTGGTGACAGAGTTTCCTTCTCATATCCGTTCTATTTACTTCTCTTTTCTGTGGAAATTACTTACATAGATTTTGTTGATAGAGACCTTGTACTCCGTGACGCATATTTAATATCTATGATATTCAGATAACATTCTGATAAAGTTAAGCCCCACGTTAGCTGATACTATCTCCTCACCTGAGTGCCCAAATTATTACTATGTGCACATACATAATCAAAGAAATATTTTTATAACATTATCTCAGCCCGCACTGCGCGTAATGAATTTTATTAGCTCTTAAACATTAGCGTTGATTATATTGTGCCATTTCCTAAACGAAATAGACTGCTTTAATATTTATGCCATTTTTGTCACATATTGAAATGAAAAGAGACGCTAATTTTGGTACTGTGCAATTAGTTAGGTTTGGTACAGATTCGACACCAATGCAGTACTAAACAGAGCGTTGCCAAAATGTAATTGTAATGACAATGTAGGTGTGCGTACTCCAACGGAAATGTGTCGAATTTCATGATTTGAGTTTTTGAGATATTTACGAATAACACTTCCGGTAGGAAGGTTCTTCCCCAGCGGCACTTTTCACAAGGTTCTTTGTGTAGTTTTAAGATCCTCGTGCAAGTTGTTATTTGTAGTGGTATGACTCTTTTGCAGGGGTCCGCCTGGGGTGGTCAAGCAGTAGTGTGCAAATACTACTGTGTTCCGGATTGAAGGGCAATTTTTCCAGCGAAATTACAGGGCACACAGAGATTTGACATGTTATATCTCGGGGTGACGACCGCAGTGCATTGCCATCCAGGGTTTTGAACTGTTGAAGTTCAAAATTCTGAGTGGCGTTGAGCTGTTATGGGCTAGCGTGAAAAGCCATCAGGCGAGCGACTTCGCTCGTCTCGTCACCCAGTATCATTAAAAAAAAGTGTTCGTTGGCAAAGAATAATAATAAATAAATAGTTCATAATGTAAGAAGTCAGTAGTTTGAAATACAGAGGACGAGGCGAAAAATATATACGGACGCTCTTTATGATTATAACGTGTATTTTTGCAAAACAAACATTATCTACGTATTCTAAATACTAGAGAGCTAGGTTACATGTACAATGAATCATGTTCATTAGTCAGTTTATGGATTTGTATTGTAACTAAGGCGACAGATTTAATCTATACATATAATAAAAACGTAGAGATAAAAAAATCTGTAATTGCGAGATAACAAAAAAACAAACACACAGGTCGTCTTAAAATAAGCAGCTGAACACGATAGGACAGTTTTTAGAATGTTTGTCTGTTTGTTTGTTTGTTTGTTTGTTTGTTTGTCCGCGCACATCTCCTAAACCACTGGACGGATTTAAATGCGGTTTTCACGAATATGCTTAGAAATTACCAGATTAAAACATAGGCTACCTTATATCATTTGTTTTAATTCTTTATTTTTACATAAACGAAAATAAAAATCAATGATTTATTTCTTCGTTACACGAAACGTAATATGAGGATCGTCACATAGCCTCAAGCAAGGAGATCCAAAGTAAAGAGAATGTTATTGACATAGCCATGAAAATTTTGAAACTGTCAACTGTCATTCGGTTAATCAGTTTAAATTTAAAAAAGGTTCCTTAACCTTCTTAGATGAATGAACGTGTAGATCAAGCATGTTATAGGCCTTACAACCTCTTTGGTGGTTCATTCCAGTGCATGGAGTAGGAGTATTACATTCTCTTGGTTTTATTCTATGTTAGCATTTAAAACACAAAATATACATACCGCATCCTATTTTAATTCAGTCCCGCGAATAGAAATATTCAAAAAAGGCCCTTTGTACATGAAAATAAACCTATACAACAAAATTCCGGACGCAATAAAGAAAGAAAGAAATAATAACATTTTTCCAGAACCAACTTCGTAAGTTTCTAACCCAAAAATGTTATTACGAGATAAAAGATTTATTCGACGATAAATTTTAGAAAATAATAATTAGAAAATAAATATCGATATACTTATAAATAGTTAAGAAAGTAGCGTCATAAGTTTTGTATCATCTCATATATAATAAAGTAACCTATCACACTAAGTATGTTTTTTTTGTTTTGTAAAATTACTTCACCCTAGGTTAAGTTTGAATAGTATATATAATATTTATGTAATAGATTTAAATATACTTAAATTTATATGTTTATGTCTGTGGTCTGGTTTTGTGAACAGCCACTACATACCTAAATCATTGCTGCACCCTTTATGCAGGGTATATAAACTTAGCTTTTAGAAGAATACAGTGTATATTTGCAATAAGAATATAGAAATAATTTTATTTTACTGTGATATTTTAACAGATAAATAGAGTAGTTCCATTTCATGGCTTTTTAATCAAGGTATACATACAAATGCACGCGAAATAAGAAATAACTAGCCAAGAGCGTGTTAAGACAAGCATTATGTCAGGGTTCCGTGGCCAGCGAAACTGGACAGTCAATTCAATTTCAGAGATGTATATCATCCCGACATGACATGATATACTTTTAATGGTTTAGACAAAAAGAAAATTTCAAAACATGCTCTGCACTGTGGTCACATTATCTTTTTGATTTGAAAACTGTTGACGGTGTTATTTAATACTTTTATGCTTCTATCAATACTTCACACAGGGCGACTTAAAATAAGCAGCTGAACATGTTAAGGCAGTTTTTAGAATTTTTGTTTGTTTGTTCACGCACATCTCCTACACCCCTGGAAGAAAATGCGGACGGATTTAAATGCGGTTTTCACGAATATGCTTAGCTATATGACCAGATTGAAGTATAGGCTATGTTATTTTGCGCAAGGCCGGATTAAGGGAAGAAAAAAGGATTGAAGGTTTATATGAAAATCTACGCGTACGAAGTCGCGGGCAAAAAAGCTAGTTTTAAATAAAATTGTAGTAATTTTATTTATGGGCAGTTCCTGCAATTTCTATGACGTAGGTCCAGCATGCAGACTGCCTACTGAAGACCACACAACCTGTTGCTAACCTTACGCGTTGTCAGATACTGACTCATCCTATACGACTAAAAACCCTATATAACCCCATAAAGGTTTTAGTAAACTTCTTTTATATAAAAGGCGATGTATGTATGTAAGTTCTCTATGAACTCCAAAATTGCTGGACTGATTTTGATAGGGCTTTCACTGGCAGATAGCTGATGATATAAAAGCCGTAACAGACGTACGTACCACGGACTGCCGTCTGACCAACAGGAGGGAAAGAAAAAAATTCGTAGACGTACGTACCACGAACCGCCGTCTGACCAACAGGAGGGAAATATATATTTTTGCTCTTTCAGACGTACGTACCACGGATCGCCGTCTGGCCAACAGGAGGGAAAGAGATTTTTTTTCTCTCTCCAGGCAGTGATTTTGAACATTTAAAGCCGCATTTGGTACGCACACCAATTAAAGCTATCTCTATCACAGTTATCAAAAAATTTGAAGATAAAAATGTGCAACTGTGAATAAAAAAGCGACCAGCATTTTCTTTAGAACAGCATTGCAAACAGTGCAAAGCAATTTTCGTGTTGACATTTTATGGGATGGCCGAGTAGTTCAAAAAAGTAGTTCCGCTAAAATAATTATCAATATAAAAACCGACTTCATAAAAATGTCAGAACTAGACCAAATTGAAATGGGACCACACGGGAAGTACCAGCTTCACCCAGTCGAAAGTACTGAGGTAACAAACCTAAAAAAAAAGAATAAAAAACTGTCTAATTGATAACCTCCTCCTTTTTGGAAGTCGGTTACTAACACATAAAAAATAATTTAAAATACAATTATACAAAAACAAAACCAATTGGTTTTTTTTTCCAAATACAAATTTTGCCATGTTGAAAATGAGAGGTACCTACTATGTTGCACTGAATATATTTTTATTTTTGTATTTTATGTACCTATGTTCACCGATCTCCCCGCCAATTATGAATTGAATTTGAATTGTTGAAAATGAATTGATTGATTTTGTTTGGTAGGCAATACTTCAGAGGATCTTTAAACATGTTTGTTTAAAGCTACGGACCGCACACTGTTCTGTGATTTGAGTGGTGGTACGAGTACGGTGGTACCAACTCACATACCTACCTAATGGATCATATTACGTAAGTTTTCTTTTTTATATTCCGCAGGTGTCAAGGACACTTCGAGTATTAAAAGACGTCATAAGTGTATATTAAGTTTAAACGCCAACAACGCTTACCTTTTCACAAGTAGTTGACGTAGTAACACGCGACTCTTCGATATGATAATTAGGCTTTCGTTCAGGTTAATTTACACGTCATCTAATAACGATATTTACATCCTTATGAATTTGTGATCAATCGTTAGATGTCAATCAGGTGTAAATAATTATCAATGTAAAAAACTGACTTCATAAAAATATCAAAACTGGACCAAATTGAAATGGGACCACACGGGAAGCACCAAATTCAAATAAAAAAATAATCATCAAAATCGGTTCATCCAGTCGAAAGTTCTGAGGTAACAAAAATTTTAAAGAGACAAAAAAAAAACAGTCGAATTGAGAACCTCTTCCTTTTTGGAATTCGGTTAAAAAGACGGCAATGGTTTTGACAATAGTGTCAGATTATTTGTCATGTGTCAGTGATAGATTATTCACATGTCAAAAAATCGTATACATTCTTGGTTACCGACACAACGCAGCAAATCTCCTGCACTCGCCTTGAGATCATAATTACATAGTTATAATTGCGCATACAACTGGTAATTATACTTATTGCCGTTCACCTCACCCCCTCTACTTCCGTGTTATTCGCCGCTTAATCTGGTTACTGTCATTACACACCATTAAAATATTCCATAAAGATAAAAATAAACAAAAAATACTTTGTTACATAATATTTGTTTTTCTCACAAAGATGATTAGACGAGCTCATTGCTCATATCTCTGTGGTTGTGATGTTTTATCTATTTTGTGCCATGAGTTTATGGGATATGCGCGTACCTACTCCAAAACGGGAAAATATGTTGATTATGTTATCAACTAAAAGTCCACGATTGACAACCGCCTGCTGGTAAGCGCCGATGCTATCGAAGTAAATAATAATATAATAATAATAAAAAACTTTATTTCAGACACTAGGTCCATATTACAATCAAATAAATCAATTAATTAAATCATAGTAAATAGTTGAAATAAAAAATAAAATAATATATAACTAAATTAAATTAAATAACATTAAGTGGCAATTTTCACCCATCGTCTATACGTATCAGTCAGCAGCAGCCTGTCGGCCAGGCTCTTTATAATCGAATTCCTACACGTGTCAACTCTGGACATGAACGATGCTATTCTTTGTCGCTGTATAGCGTGAAATGATGCTACTCGAGCTTCGGTGAACATTTCGGAGGCGCTACAACACCACCTCAGACCCATCAGGTGCCTGAAGATGTTATTATAGGCCACGCGAATGTTGTCAAAGGATTTTTTCGTGTATAATGTCCAGAATTGACACGTATAGAAAGACTGGCAATAAGACTTAAACAACGTAATTTTCACATCAGACGCTGCCTTGAAAAACTTTCTAGCTATCATGTTCCCCACAACACAGAGACTGCGTCTCTGACGCTCGATGTCGCTGTCATCTTTTAATTTTGAAGTCTCGATGTGGCCAAGGTACTTGAAGCTGTTCACCGTTTTAACAGGCTGTCCGTTAAGGTATACTTCTGGTACGTTATATGGTCCCTTTCCCGACCTAAATACCACCATCTCTGTCTTCTTCGCATTGTACGTGAGGTCATGACTACGAGCATATGTTTCACAGATGGTCATCAATTTCCGCAAGCCTTTAATCGAGGGGCTAAGCAGCACCATGTCATCAGCATAACTCAAGTTGTTGACGTATCTACCGTCCAACCTGAGTCCGACCGGGGTGCTGCTCAGCTCCACGATCAAATCATTTATGTAGAGGTTAAATAGGTCGGGAGAGGTGACCCCCCCCTGCCTCACACCGCATGACAGTCGGTAGCTATCCGACATCACGGAGTCCCATCGAACGCTGTTGGTCTGATTGCCGTACCAATACGTCAGAAGACCAACAACTTCCGGTGGGACTCCTGCGTCGTGCACTTTCTCCCACAGCAGCTCATGATTAATTGTGTCAAATGCGCGACTTATATCAAGAAAGCATGCGTATACTGTAGTGTCATGCTTAGTAAAGCACGAAGATATTACGTTCGCTAGGTTGGCCCTTATGGGAGTGTAAACACCCCATACTTGGGGCTTGAGATAGCCAATCTGAATCATGCTAATTTAGATTTAAAAAACCATCGAGTAACAATGACAAAAATCACGGTTGGGCATCATGAGAATAACATTGCAAACAGTATAAAGTAGTTTTCGTGTTATTATAAATGTTGCGGTCTGCGGAGGAGATAGAAAAAACTATTTTTCCCCATTTTCGCTTCGAGTTTTTTCCCCATTTCTTTGTTTTTTTTTTTAATTCTAATATTTTTTTTATTTTCGAAAATGTTTATGTCTATGGCCGATCATCGTAGATCTGGTCTGGCACTTAGGCTAAATAATGAGTTTGGCCAACGTGGCAATGTCGGATTTTGGGCACCGCACGACCTAAACGCGTTTTTTTTAATACTAGGTTACGCGGAAATAAAATACCAGATATTCCTTAGAAAACAGCCATTCACACCGACAAAATCTATGGAACAGCTGCATAATTTCGATTTCAGGGTTGATCTCATAGGAAAAGTTGTTCATTATGATCGGTACTATGAATCCCATTCGGCTTAGGACACCCTTTCCGTGTAGTAATAACCCTGTAGTTTTAGATAGATAGTTTATTGCGGTTTGGATCCAGTTTGTTTAGGTAGGTAGGTTTCCTTAATTTTTGTTGTTATTATAATAAATAATAATAAATAAATATCTGGGACATTTTTGCACACACGGTCATCTGACCCCAAACTAAGCAAAGCTTGTAATATGGCTGCCACAGACTGATATACGTAAATATATATTTTTAAATACATACTTAAATAGATATTAACACCCAGACATAGAACAAACACAAATGTTCATCACACAAATGTTTGTCCTAGATGGGAATCGAGCCCACGCCCCCAAGCACAGAAGTTAGGTTCACTACCAACTGAGCCACCGGGGAAGTCATCAGATCATCAGTTAAACAATAATTCAAGAATAAATCTAGTAAACTATCTGAAAATTCAATTATAATGTAACAGGTCATGTCGGTCGAATTACTATGCAAATAATTTAATATACGTAATAATAGCTAACTCAGCTTGATTGCCGGCATAATTTCGAAATAGAAATAATAGGTAGCACGGGCCAAATACATGACTCAGAAATAAAATAAACAGAAATGTAAAAGAATTTTCCTAACAATTTTACAGAATTGCGTTTTAAAACAAACGTATCAAAGATGCGTATTTTTATCGATATAGTTGCAAGAAAATATTAGCGTGAACATTTTGTCAGGAGTAGGAACTGTTTCCCAAACTTTTCCATTGACGCACCCTACAATACAGACCTAACTTTCATATTCTGTCATTTATCGCGATATCGATAAATCGTAGTTAGAATCTCAAAAAAAAACAGGCACTATATATCACTGTACCCACTTCTTATATGCTATGACAACGTCTAGACCAAACTATATTTCCATATCGAGGTCATAATCAAACTAATTATCCACTCGGTATGCATACATAATTATGTATAAATCGCATAAGTCATTTATATTTTCCTTTGATACACTTACTCGTAATTAGGCGATTAGTTTAGACGACTATAATCTATATAAAAGGCTATGTGTGTACGTACTCGTATGTATGTTCCCTATTGACTCCGAAACAGATGGACCGATTTTGACGAAATTTTCAGGCAATTTTTAGATTAGCCCAGCGGGAGATTCTGTAAATTTTGGTAGCGACACAGAATACATAATAGTTAGTGATAGGATCGATAGATTTTTATTTGTGTTTTAATACTTTCCCTATAAAAAAAATAAGAATTGAAAACTATACATTGACATAATTTTACATGCTAGAAATTTTTTGTAATCTAAGACTTAGACGACTATTTGTTTTGTTTAACTTTTTTATAGTAGTGGCAGCAACCACCTTTGACTTAGATTTTTATTCAAAGGTGGTTGCTGTCGCTACCAAGTTGCTTCGAGTAGGTATATAACGTGAGTGAAACCGCGGGGTGCAGCTAGTTTACAATAATTAGGTAAGGAATCTGTTCGAGAAAAGATATCGTCATTGGGTTCGAGGCAGCGTCTTGTCTGGTATCGTGGCTAGCGTCGCAATACTTAATTACAGTTAGATAGGTGCGACCTCAAGACCTGCCCTCTGATATGTGCACTGATACAAATACAGTCGCCCACTAAAACACCCACTGCCATTGATAGGTATAGTTCGGGTTTATGGAAATCTGGGTGGTATATTGTATTGAACGTACGATACCCATATATTGGCCAATATAATCCATTTATAATTATCAATTTAATAAAACGACTTCAAAATTTGTAAAATACACAATTGAAAGTAGTCAAGTGTAAGAAAGTTATATGATTATTTACGGGATATTTACGGTGGTAAGGTTGTGGAAGGAGCTCCCGATATTTCGGCGCAGTTACATGCACCATGTTCACGGGAAGACTGAAGAATGCGGGTGGTTGGTGAAAAAGTTCAAAGTTAGGTACAGACAAAACGATCTACCCTCTTTCTTAGTCTTTTGCTACGGTTATCACTGGAACTCGAACCTAAGTCTCGACAAAACACACTCACTGTATCACTGCGTATTGTATCAATCAAAACAGTGTTTAAGTGTAAGAAAGTACTCAATTCAGTTATTTTATATGTTTGTTACCTCAGGACTCCGTCATTTATGAACCGATTTGGAAAATATACTCGTATTTTTCATTTGTAAGGATATACTTTCAGATTGGTCCCATAGAAATTTCATTAAAATCGGTTCGATAGTTTGGCTTTTACATCAAAATAACTGGAAAATTCGGTTACTTGTATGACAATATTGTCATCGACATACAAATGAATAATACGAGTATATTTTCTAAATCGGTTCATAAACGACGGAGTTCTGAGGTAACAAACATATAAAATAACCGAATTGAGTACTCCCTCCTTTTTTGAGTCAGTAAAAAAAAAAACATGTTAGCTGCGCAGTTGTTTGCCAGATCTACATACTACTTGATTTGTACTTAGCGCACTATACGTTCTACAAAAATATGGTTTTTTGCTTTGTTGCTGTTTCTCAAGAATGCCTTTCACCGTACCACCTTGTAACTAAATGAGGATGTTACGAAAACGGTAAGATGTTCTCAAGTTATTGCTTTGATTAATTTGTTTGTGAAAACATGCATGTACAATTTGTAAAAAGTGCACATTTATTTACAAAATATAGCTGCAAAATATGCATATATAGCCAGTTTTGATACGTAAATATGTAAATGATGGTTATCTGGAATGCTCCACACTACAGCCACAGCTGAGAGTAGTGCTGGCCTGGACTCTATCAAATTATCTCTGCTCCGCTATCGGAATCCTGGTCGATAACCGAATCGGGCGGACCCGCACAATGGAAACACATGGCAACAAAGGAACAAAGCGAGTGCCTGTCACAACACTCACAATCAATTAGTCATCCGGTCATATTGTTTACTAACTATATGCTGTTTAAGGCCAAAAGCTTCTGTTTGTCAGCTGCATGCTGCATGCTACCGAGCGACTTACATTCGACATCCGTTGCGCTTCCGATAAATTGTGAGTCAGCGGGAGTCGCGGCCCCTACCGGTGGTTGTGCGCGTTCGCTGATCTTCACATATCCGAGCGGGTCATTCATATTGGCAGTCGTAATCAAGCGGTCAGCGGATCGTCATCGCGGCGGATGTTAGGTGTTGTGGCCGGCAGTGTATTCTCTTTGAGTTTGGTGTCAGTAGACACGGCAACGCGCTCGCGGAAGGTCGCGTCTCGTCTCGTAGACTTGTGATCGTCACCCGAAGCCGGCGTGATTATCTGTAAACAACCCTATCGCAGCTCGTTTGTCAACCGTTATAAGTGATAAAAACGAAAACATTACGCGGAAACTTCGTAATAGCCGATCCTATTGACTGTACATTACGAAATGATTTGTTGACAAATCGCGCTGCTTCGGCGATAAGAGCTGTTGAGACAACAGTTAATTGGTGGTATTAAATCACCTGTTGGTTGACTATCGGACGTTATCACCGGTGTTATCTGTTGAATTCAGTTCGGTGCGGATATACAGTTGGTATTGAGAAGTGTGACAGTGCGGGTGATCGGAAGATGCCGGTACTCGGCTACGACGATATGAGTTCCCAGGAGTATTGTTCCATGGGCTACGGTGCCCCTCCCCAGTACATGGTCCCTGGCCCGCCCCCCGTGTGGGACAAACATCCAGTCAACCATTTCTCTGGATATGTACAAAGGTGTCCTACGGAGCCGAATCGTGACGGCCAAACGACCTATGGCAATGAAGGTTTGTTGGTACCCTCACGATTCTACATTTGTGACCTTTGATGTCCACCTGTTGTGACCTATGTTATCTCTGTGTTACTAAAATACTTTGTTATCATACTAATACTTACCTACAGTGTACTTTAAATCCATTTCAGTAGACGTCAGATAAATATTATCATGCAAAAACATGATATTACCTGCAGGTTTTTATGTGCTATTGGGTTTTTGTAATACGAGTGCTGCTTACGCAAGTTAATATACCTATGATATGCTCATTTAATGATGTTTTGCGAACCATGAAACTAAGTTGTTTACCCGGCTTCTCGTAAACACCAATGACAAACACAAAACAACTTCCTTCCTCTACAGAACCAATCACGCTACTTCATCATGCACAGCCTCCATTATCCCACAGCTAAGTGTAGGCCTCGATCTCTTTCTATGCAAACTGACTCGGTCCTGTGCTAATTGAGTCCAGGTTTGAATTGAGATGACAATATAATCGACCTGTCATGCAGCTGAACAACCAACACACTCCGCTTACCATGACTCGGCCACCACACTCTTTTACAACCTTACTTTACTCCACCTATCATCACTGCGTCTGGGGTAACGTGTCCTGCCCTGCTTCACTCAAGATTCATGACCGCGGTTCCAACGTCCGGAATATTTGTGCTTCGCCGGATTCGGTCATGAAAATTGATACCAGCAAGCATGGATCTCTTATGCAATTGGTGAAAATTAATGAATGCAATAACACTGTCTGTTTTTCCTTCTTTTCATAAAATGGCTGTTGGTCGAACAGTGGTGGCCCCGGCAAAAGCTTGGCATTAGAGTTCCTCTCCATGGACCACCCAGTAACCTTCCCATAACTAGGATTATAATTACCCTTATCATTCAAACCAGGGAGATATGGTAAGGTGGCGTGGCGGGTGCGAATGCGAACGCATCCAGTCTAAATGAGACTGGACACCTTTAGTCAAACTTATCCTGCAGACGACCTTGCCGCCATTTTTTGCATGTGACTATTAATTAGTTCATTAGTGTCACTGCAAGTTTCTTAGCGTGTCTGAAAAATGGGTAAGTGAGCTGTACTTACCGTTTTTGCGTTAAATAGTTTAGCGAAATAGTAAAAAAAAGCATGAAAAATGAAGACACAAACGATAATTGTACTAAGGCATATCTCCTTTGTCTGATCTGAGGGATAACCAATGGCCATGTAACAAACCGTGCTAATATGAGCTAATATCAACTAGATCGAAAGATGAATATTAAGCCATTGATTTGGCAAAACTAAAATTGGGTAGATGTAGCATGTGCGCTTTACAATCTGACGGCACTCGGTTCGATCCTCGGCCCTGCACCAATGACTTACTACTTAACTAAATTATGTGCAGTTTTGATGCCATCGCTCAAAAATGGCTAAGAAAAACATCGTGACGAAACCTGTATATCCTAGAAACTCAAAAGTTCAAAAACATAGACATTCACCAACATGCACTAGGCCAATATGGTAGGTTATCCCCCCACCCCCTCAGAGAGAAGGGTCACAGCAGATGGAAAATTATAGGCTGAAATGACAAAAAATGGCTCCCCAGCTTACCCCGAGAACCGGCGCTGTATGTTGATATTAATAATCGTATTGAGCTGCGCCCCCTGGGTCTTTTTTCCCAATATCCCATTCACCGTTGCTTAGTTGTAAGTAAAAAGCATATTATAATAAAAGCATCCTGTTTGTTACAGACAGCGACATGCAGCTCGAGACCAGCAGTAGCGAAGCCAGCGCTGCCAGTTCCACATCCCTCTCACAACACTGTGCCATATGTGGAGACCGCGCCACGGGGAAACACTACGGAGCGTCTTCCTGCGACGGCTGCAAAGGCTTCTTCAGGAGGAGTGTTCGGAAGAACCATCTCTACACATGCAGGTAAATTACATTACCGTTTCAAACTTTGACAGTTTGATAAAATATGATCTAATTCCCTCCTGCCCATTTTTCTATCGGACTGCCAGAGCGGGCACCAAAAATCGACACCGCTTTATGGTTGACATTCTGAAAACCCGTACGAAGCGCTTTGATTCCACCTTTATTGTACAAACTGCTAGTCTGTGGAATGCGCTGCCTGAATTGGTGTTCCCTGATAGTTACAATCTGGGTGTCTTCAAGTCAAGATTGAATCGGTTTCTTCTAGGCAAGCGTGATCCAACGTAGGCCGCATCATCGCTTAACATCAGGCGAGCTGGCAGCCAAGCGCAAGCCTACTATATAATATTAAAAAAAACAGGTTGTTAGAGGATGTCTGGAAGAGATCGCTGAAGGTTGTCGAAAAGTATCCGCTCTTAGTGATAAACCACTTTTCGTGCTCACATTTAATTAATTGTTTATGAAATGTCCTTTTTATGTTGTTCATAAAGAGCTATCGTAAAATAAATTTACAGTACCAATTATGTATTATAATACATAATATATTTCAAATATCAATGTTCAGTGCCATAAAAGTGCAATGCTATGCAAGTAAATTAGTAAATATGAACCAAAGAAATGATGACCTTGCAAAGTTACTGTAGCTCAAAATAGATTAAGCAATGTCGTAAACGGAATCAGAGCTAAGGAATTTTTAAATAAACCAATATTTTATTATTAAAAGAAAAACGTGATATTGTGTCAACAATAACAGCCAAAAACTGACCTAACTTGACCCAAAACTGATAGTTACTGACACGTTAACATGAATAGTTTACTGATAAAGCCTTGCCCTCTCCCAAAGTCAGTAAAAATATTACTGATTCACTTAAATCCGTAATTCGGAAATTTCAGTTAGGTCGGTGTTTAGAATGCATATTTGATAATTACTCGTAGGTCAAATCAAATCATTTATTTCCTCATATGGGTACACCACTGAACACTTCCGAACGTCAGAATATCAAACAGAATATTAGAATATTTGTCCCACATTTGTCCCACAAAGGTACCATTAAGTATGTATGTATAACATAGTCAATAAGTACAACAGAATAATGAAAAATAATTATTTATATAAAAAACCGACTTCATCAGAACTGGACCAAATTGAAACGGGAAGCACCAGCTTTCAAATAAAAAAAGAATCATCAAAATCGGTTCACACAGTCAAAAGTTCTGAGTTAACAAATATTTAAAAAAAAAACAGTCGAATTGATAACCTCCTCCTTTTTGGAAGTCGGTTAATCAGTAAAATACGTTGTCACTTGTCATATTAATTGAAAGAGTGTACTAAGCCGAAAGGGGTCCATAGTACCTCTAGTATCATTACGAAAAACTTTGAGCACCTCTGACCTCGCGAAAAAAATATCAGCTGTTCCATAGAAGACGGTTCATTCTCACTCACACTCGACAATGTATGAACCAGCAGTTTTTTTTTTTTTTGTGTTGGTCCCATAGTAAAATTTGTACATAATGTGTGTACTATTGGGGCCCATTCGGCTTAGTACACCCTTTCTGCGTAACCCTGTAGTATGTTTGAACACAGGTGCAACGTTTCACGAGTATTTAGTATTTAGGCAGTTAGTAATTACAGAATAATCATAATCATTTTATTGGTAACATCAATTACAGGTCATTTTTGTGATATATTATACTACGTGATATTAAATTATAATCTTTTATCTACAAAACGCAAACTAATAAGTTACTAATACTTTTCGTGTTCGCCGTAAACTGCCTATTTTAATCTGATCTGAGTTAGAATATGTTAGTATTATGGCCTTTGGGCGACCTATAAACTTTTTTTACCCGACTCTGCAAGGAGGGTTATTTTTTCACTCGTAGCGTTTTCGACTAGAATTCCGTGTTGAGGATGCCATAGATAGAACACACACAAAGACACGGATAACTAACACTAGATAGATAGATATTAGGGCATGCAAACCGGGTACCCGAGTACCCGAAAAACCCGATTAACCGACTGATTTGAAAACCGGGTTTTTAGGATTGAAAAACCGGGTTTTTCGGGTTTTTCGAGTTTTTTTTATTCACGATGGTTTATGTAAAATACTACCACCAAAACATTAATAAACAATGAAACTTCATAAAAACTTACTCTTTCTATCGAGATACAATACCTATAGACTCACAATCACCAAGTAAAAGTAGTAAAAAACGTCCGAGCGTCGATGTAAATACCTAGACATCACAATGACACTTTCTAATTTAGACGTTATGTCGCTTGCATAGTGTTCAACGTCGCTTGTCAGCTATGGAATTACAGCACTGGCATCGCGGGGCATTGTAGTCGGAACGCGATTGCCTTACAACTAACCATAAAGTTGGCGCAATGTGTAGCGTGCGCCAAGTTTTGGTTCAGACATAAATATTTTTTGGCACGTTTAGGTGTGATATCTCTATGATTTTTTGACAATATTTCTACTACTACGTATTTTAATGTATAGTCTTTTTGTTTCTCAATTTTCATGTTTTTGTGTTAACATAGCTAAATCAATAACCATCATCATCCCATATTATTATTTTCAATATTTTGATAAACGTACGCTATAACAGTTCTTCATATCAACAGAGAGAAAAAAATAGGAGGACTGCCAGTGCCGATTCAGCAACATTAAAATATATAGAATATAAAAAATCTGTTTGCGATAAATTATCAGCATGGTTTTAATCATTGCATGCCACGGATGGAAACAGCTCCAAGGGTAAAGAATGTAATAAAATGCTGAATATGTCAGGCACTTCTATTGAAGATTCCGTCGCGGCTTTTCACACTAAGGAGTTCAACATGCCCCAACATAGACTAATTAGTGACTCCCGTTGTCTATCGTCATCATCATTAGCCGGAAGATGTCCACTGCTTAAAATAGGCCTCCCCCTTTAACCTCCACCCTGTACGACACCCTGCCATCTGCATCCACTGGATGCCCACGACTCTCACGATGTCGTCGTTCCATCTAGTAGGGGCCTACCTAGGCTGCGTCTTCAACTTGTAAATTTTAATACCTATGTCGGTGGCTCTGGTTCTTTGGCGAATATCCACGTTCAGGATTCTATCGCCCAAAGAAACTCCGAGCACAGCTCTCTCCATTGCCTGTTGTGTGACTCAGAGTTTATACAAAAGGCCAACAATTAAGGACCACGTCTCAGTACCATATGTCATCACCGGCAACACACATTGATCAAAGACCCTTGTTTTTATGCACTGTGGTATCTTTGACGAGAAGATTTCACGCAATTTCTCGAACGCTGCCCATCCGAGTTGGATTTTTTGGGTGACCTCTTTGCCTAAGTTGGACTTACCTAACTGAACAATCTGACCAAGATACATGTAATGTAATAGTCAACAACTTCGAGAGTATCGCTCCCTATAATTACCGGCACGGGTACAACATTGACATTGAACATGATTTTTGTCTTGTCCATTTTCATTTTAAGACCCACCTGTTGGGAAAGGCTATTGAGGTCGCTGAGCATTGTATTGAGGTTCTCCAGTGACTCTGTCATGA
Organism: Agriopis leucophaearia; assembly: GCA_949125355.1. NCBI lineage: Eukaryota > Metazoa > Arthropoda > Insecta > Lepidoptera > Geometridae > Agriopis > Agriopis leucophaearia. The sequence continues at coordinate 10,429,030 of OX421278.1, forward strand.
TAACTATATCATCGGCAAAACGAAGGTGAGTGATGTATTCGCCATTGATGTTGATGCTGAATCTGTTCCAGTCTAAGCTTGAAAACTTCCTCCAACGCGTTCGTGAACAGTTTTGGAGAGATAACATCTCCCTGTCTCACGCCTTTCTGCAATTGGATTGGTTCCGTGCTCTCCTTTTATCTGATCGACATGGTGGCGTTTCTATACAAACACTTCAGCACTTCGATATATCTATAGTCGATACGACAACGCTGGAGGGACTGCAATACTACCCAGGTGTCGATTGAATCAAAGGCTTTTTCATAGTCCACGAACGCTAGGCATAATGGCCGATTACACTCCTCAATCATCTGTATAATGTGGCGGAGCGTGTGTATGTGGTTTATGGTGCTCCAGCCTTTAAGGAAACTGGCTTGTTCAGGACGCTGGAAGTCTCAACATTATACCAAATGTTACTTGATTAATCTCTTGTTAAAGCTAAACAATAAAAATACGCAAGTGCAAATACATATATAACTAAATTTCAGCATTTTCTTTACTTGCACACACTAATACAATATTTTTAAGGTTTAAATAAAGAAAACTCGAAAAACCCGAAAAACTCGAAAAAACCGGTTTTTGAAATTGAAAACTCGAAAAAACCGGGTTTTTTCAATTACCCGAGTTTTGCATGCCCTAATAGATATTTAAATTCAACATACTATTTGCCCGGCCGGAAATCGAACCCGAGATCGTTCTGCTTATAAGGCAGACGTGCTTCCACTAAGCTAAACCAGTCGTTATTAGGCCTGCCTCAGCCTATATGAACTTACTGACTTACTTATGAGGCGACTTACGACCAAAAGTGCATTATTCAGTAATTCTCTATACATTTTGGCAACACCATGGCACCTGCGATTGGTATGTTATGGCCCCGCCTTCTAAGATCTTTCATCTTGGCGTTGCGCCTGAGCCAATGCATCGCTTGTAGGTGTACGCTCACCTTCTGTTACGTCCTGGGGCCTTATGGGTACTTACCGCTAACTCTTAACGCGAGTTCAAATTAGCGCTAATACAGCGCAGTTCGCAAAATCACGCGAACATGAACCTTAACGCGCGGAGATAAGGTTTGCGGTCGCGCAAATTTTCTCATCACCTATAAAGTGAAACGCTTACAAGTGCATCACATTAAAAACAGACTTCAAAATTAGTGAATACTTAGGTAAATACGCAATTTTGTTTACTAGGGCGACATGTTTTTTTCAGTTATTTTGATTTAAAAACCAAACTACAAAACCGATTTTGATGAAATTTACATGGGACCACCTCTGAAGTATGGCCTACCAAACAAAGGATTATCAAAATCAATTCATAATTGGCGGAGTAATCGGTGAACATACATATAAAAATATAAGTACATATATATATAATAGCTGCGCCCCGCGGTTTCACCTGCGTGGTGATGATGAAAGGTGAGCTATCTATATTCCAAAATGTATTGAAATCCGTTCAGCCGTTTCTGCGTGAACATAGAATATCCGCCTTTTTTGAAATTGGTTAAAAACAGGTAGCCGTAGGCCCCTGAGATTATGTCAATACCTTGTTAATTGTTATGTCAGCGGTTTTCCGTCAGACTCTGCACCAGCTTCTCTGTAGGTACAGTTCCTTCCTTAATTAACACAGTTATTGAAGAATGTTAGTTACACATTACGTGAACAAATGCGGCAAATAACCACATACGGACATACCCTACTGTAAGTCTCCAACGGGTTTTCAATTTACACGTCATTTCCCGGTCCTAGGATCTTTAGGGTTTTTGTTGGTAGGTTACGAAGCTGACAAAGCCAGATAAAGCTGATGAAGAGAAGAGACATCTGATTAAAAATCGTATCGGATCGGAAGCCAATGCTCAATTGCTGTCGCTGTGCCAACTATCTGCGCCCGCGGCTTCACCCGCGTGAACATTTCCTCAGGAACTTTAAATGGGATATGTCATGTGTCATTCTCGGGCCCTACAAATATCTTCTTTTTTTATCGCAAATAATCCCGAGTTTGATCACCAACCACCAACACAGGGTTACGCATATAGACTGTACTAAGCTGAAAGGAGATCATTGTTCTCGTCATTATGAACAACTTTTACTATGCCACCAACACTGAAATCGCTACAAAAATCAGTTGTTCCATACATTTTGTTGAGCGTGAGTTTTCTATGAAACTGCTGATATATTTTTCAGTTTTTTCAAAGTTGGTCCCATATTAAAAGTTGCTCATAATGATGAGTACAATGACCTCTATATGCGTAACCTTGTATATCTATCTATTATCCAATATTAATAATTAATAAATATCTTTTGCGCACACGATCATCTGGCCCCAAACTAAGCAAAACTTGTAATATAGCTGCCAGAGACTGATATACTTGCATTTTATATATTTTTGAAATACATACTTAAATAGATATGAACACCCAGATATAGAACAAACACAAATGTTCATCACATGAATGTTTGTCCTAGGTGGGAATCAAACCCACGTCCCCAAGCGCACGAAGGCAGGTTCACTACCATCTGGGGCAGTAATATTTATCTCCATGCAAAGTTAAACTTTGCAAGTTAAATAAAAGCTTGTAAAACATAACTATAACTAACGTATATCAATACATACCTATGCAAATGTGAATCATAATATGAAGCAGATTTTTCCTCGCACGCCCCATAGTAATGCAACTCTGCAGTAATTACTATTTAAATCATTGCGCGGGTCGATAACGTAATGTCAAGGTGGGTTGGATCTGGAAGATAATACTGTAAAATGACTGAGTTAGCTAGCTGCGTTACAATTAGAAGTGCAGGGAACAGAATTATATGAAAAACAAGTGATCCGCCCCGGCGTCGCATGCACTGAGAAGAGAACTATAGAACGGAAATGAGAAGGAAACTGTTGCCAGGTATTGTGACAGATATGTGATTGAACATTATTATTTGTGTCAGCGTGTCGAATTCCGCGTCACAGTTGCTATGAGTTTATATGGGTGCAAGCTGCTACAACAAATTTCTTACAAAAATGCCTTTACAGCCGTTCTAATTCAATTTTTTTTTTTCTGTGGTCGCACGGGTGTTAGCTCGGCCTTTGGCCTCGCTACTATGACACATAATTTCATCATAATTGGTCCAGCCGTTTTTAATAGTTATTTTGCTATTCGGGACAGAGCAAAAACCATGAAAATCGGTCCAGCCGTTCTCGAGTTAAGAATTAAGTGTTCGAACAAACCCGACTTTGTTTTATATTCACATTTTCGTTGCATCAATCTCGGCATTATAGTATCAGCCCCTCATGTTCCCACTGGTGGGACACATACCTCTCGGATACAGAGAGATGATAACAATGATGATGATGATGATGACTGCCCCGGTGGCTCAGTTGGTAGTGCACCTACTTTCTGCGCTTGGGGGCGTGGGTTCGATTCCCATCTAGGACAAACATTTGTGTGATGAACATTTGTGTTTGTTCTATGTCTGGGTGTTAATATCTATTTAAGTATGTATTTAAAAATATATATGTATGTATCAGTCTCTGGCAGCCATATTACACGCTTTGCTTAGTTTGGGGTCAGATGACCATGTGTGCAATAATGTCACAGATATTTATTTATGATGGACCCTAATCCGCCATGACATGGTTGATTAGGGCCCATCCTCTCTCTCTCTCTCTCTCTTTTTTAGAAATGGCCTGAGTCCCAGCACTGGGAACATGATAACTTAAATGATGATAAGATGATGATGAGATCTTAAACAAATCGAGATCGACGAATACTTACATTATGTGCAGTTTCGATACCATTGTTCAAAAACGTTGAAGGAAAACATCGTAATGAAAACATTACATGGGGTAGGACAATTTTTATTGCTGGCACCCTCGAGTCTATAAATTTTCGACAAGCACCTAACGGTGTTCTGGCACCACTATGTAAGCCTGTTCCCATTCTTGGCAAGGCGTGTCTAGCATATTTGCCAACACTGTCGCTTGACAGGTGTTCTATTTTCAAACGCCTAGACGGTTAGTCTTATAAAGATGAAAAGGTTGAGTTCCGCAGATCAGACTAACAAGGGAGATATGACTTAGTTAGGCATGTGGCCTAATGTTTAATTTATTACAAATAACTAGGCTTAGCGATGAATATAACTAAATACATAACACATACTGAAAAAATAAACTGAATTGGCTGATTAATCTCTGAGATATGAGCGTTTAAAGTTATAGGTAGCAATAGAGAGGGGATGCTCCATCCCTTTCTCGCAAAGCGTGTGTTAGTATAGCATTTGTATGCCGCTCCGAGGCGTGACGTCATAGCTCAGTATAGTGCGCTCTCTGTCTAGCATGAAATTAAAATACTTATAACTTATTTATTTCTGAACTAATTGAATTTTTGTTTTCGTTGATAGGCTCTATTGATGATCAGCTTTTTTATGAGGGAATAAAAAAATATTAGTCATCACGCCTATTATCGTTCTGTTCTAATGTCTCAATTTTTCATAAATTTTTTTTTTCACTATACCGCTAAACCACTTAAATTTGATGTACGATATCTCCCTGATATTATTTTAATAATGTACCTAACGTATGCTAAACAAATATGTGTTTTGTTTTTCAGATTCAGCAGAAATTGTGTGGTGGATAAGGACAAGAGAAATCAATGCAGATATTGTAGGTTAAGAAAATGCTTCAAAGCCGGCATGAAGAAAGAAGGTAAGTAACATTAGTTGAAGTTGCTTCTCGCGGTTTTGCCTCCGGATTTAAATTTTTTCAGGTAAAAAATATCATGTGGTTTTTTTTTTATGTTACTGAGTGACAAGACGAGCAAAGTCGCTCGCCTGATGGCTCTTCACGCTTGCCCATAACAGCTCAACGCCACTCAGAATTTTAAACTTCAAGAGTTCAAAACCCTGGATGGCAATGCACTGCCCTCGTCACCACGTGATATAAGATGTCAAATCTCTGTGTGCCCTGTAATTTCGCTGGAAACATTCCCTTCAATCCGGAACACAGTAGAATTTGCACACTACTGCTTGGCGGTGATGATGGCTTAAATGTGCGATGCACATTCTTAATTTCAAAATTGATCCAGATCGGTTGAGCCGTTTATTCGTGAAAAGATAACCCGATAGAGAGAAAGAGATACACGTTAATTTCTTATTTACAACTAGCTGTACCCGCAACTTCGTTTGCGTGAACATTAAAATAGTCCCTGCAGACGGAATCACCGGATATTGCAGTAATATGTTAGATACTAACAATATTGTTTACAGGAGCTTTTATTATATTACAGGACCGTTTTAAATTTAAATTGTTTACTTTTAATTTATTTATTGTTCGTTTGGCAATATCTCTATGACTCATTTGGACTGATCTGACTTTGACAATAGGCCTATACGATAAAATGCAAACGCCAGCTTAAGATGAGCTGTACGTTCAAAGGCTCCTATACATTCCGGGGGTCAAGTAATTTGGACAATATACTAAGGGTTGTGATGTCTGTAATTTCTAAACCACGAAACCAATGACCTTGAAATATTTACGGTACAATCTTTAATGTACCTCCTTTCTAACAAAAAAATAATTAAAGAAATCGGACTACGCGTTAATGAATTAAAATTAAGTACGCATTTTGACAATTCATCCCCTCTTCCAAAGGAACCATGCTGAATTTCGGGATAAGAAGTATGCAAGAACCTACCTCGTAGTATGAACTCAAACCATGCTAAGTTTAATTTGAATCCATTCAGTAGTTTCGGCGTGATGCGCGGTCGTAATACAGACAGAGAGACAGACAGACAGACAAAAATGAAAAAAATTACAGTTTTGGCTTCAGTATCGATTATAGAATGCCGTCCAATATTTTTTTTTCAAAATATCTTCAATGTACAGAATTGGACCTGTTACAGTTTTATTATAAGTATAGATATTTTCTCAAACATACTTGGATATTGGCTTATTACTGTTGTGGTATTTCCGAGAATACCCTCGCTATGACCGAGAAAAGTAACATATAGGTAGCCCACGGAGCGGTGGTGCTACGCCGGAAGGTCTTTGGACTCATCATTATAAACCACTTTTACTATGGGATGGGACCAACCCTGAGCCCCGATGCGTACAAAACTATTTCCAGGCGGGCAAAGCCGGAAATAGTTTTTTTTTTAAATATATATTCATGAAAATTGAAGCAGGCTTCAATGATTACAAGATTACACCAATCTTGGTTACGGTCAACGATAGAAAACCGGTTTGTTGACTTGTGTATGATGAGTGTGCATAGTAAAAATGTTGTAAAAGCGAAAATTAATTGAAAACTGAAATTCTGACAATATTTAACAAGCTAGACAATATTTAGTCTCAATGTTAGGATTTTCTATGATATTTTTTTTATATAGAAATTTTCGGTACCTCTAGATTTTTATCCTAAATTAAAACCGCCGAATTAAAAGATATCGAAACAAAACTTTTTTTTCGTACGATATAAATTCACACTTAGTAATTTTATATCGTTAATAATGTAAAAATGTGCGAGCGAGAGAGCTGCAGACGAACAGAGCCCCCTTAACCTACGAAGCTGAAATTTGGCAGGTAGTTTAGGGTGTAGAAGTTCGCTTAAAAAGTACGCGTACAAAGCCGCATGCAACAGCTATTACATCTTTACATGTTCTACAGATCACTTTGTTAAAAATCATATTTTATCCTTGTGTCATCATGGTAACACAAAAACTGTTTACTTGTGTTGTTTCTGTTACCACATCCGTAGTTTTGCGTTGATGTCATAATTTTCTGTCAGTTATTAAAAACGGCGTAGTTCTCGATAAAAAGGGACATATTCTGTGACGCGTATAAATTAACGTAGAAGGTTATGAGATGTATAACTCGAGTTGTCGAGGACTTGGAAATCTTCTTGAGTAGTAGGTAGAGTTCGCGCAAAACTTTATGAGCCCTCTGAAGTTAGGCCCTAGTGGCTGCGCAGTACGCATTATAGGTATCCGAGGGACGGGACAGGGCGTCGGGGAGGCCTCGGGCCTAACTTCAGAGGGCTCATAAAGTTTTGCGCGAACTCTAATCGAATCAGTAGAGACTTCCACATGTGAAACTAGATTATTTGCTAGTTGCGCCCTGCTGTTTTACTTGTTATTTTCCATTTCTTAATGCTGCCCTACTAATTCCACTGGCAGTAATCGACATTTTTGGGTCACTTTTTTGCTGAAATTGTATCCCAAGGGGATACAATTTCAAGGGGACCTATGCACAAAAAAATAATTTTGATCTTGTTCTTTAGATACACTTAAAAAGTTATAAAACATAGACATGTTGTTTACCTATAAATAAAAAAACGTTTCCCGCGTTTATCTCAAAACCGCCATCTTGTAAGTACAGACATTTGTTATACGGAGGGCAGAATGGCGCTCTGGACATCAAGACATTTATGTCAAGTCACATCATCAGCCAATTAACGTCCACTGTTGGACAGAGGCCTCCCTCATAGAGAGGGTGTTGCCATAATCCCCACGCTTGGCAGGCGGCTTGGGGATCGCAGTACGTTTACCGTGTACTATTAAGACGCTGATGCCCATCCTTCGGTGGTTCCGGTCGCAGTTTAACCCTAGAAAGCTAACGTTCGTCAAAATGACGAGCATCCGATAAGTATTGCTTTCTCCCTCTTTTGTTGTTTTACCTACACATCCGCGGTTTCGCGCCAACTCATTGCCCGCCTGACTGCATCGGTTGGTGGTCGCGTTCAGTTGGTAAGTAATTTGATTTTTGAGATACCTACTGCATGGTCGTCATTTTGACGAATGGTTAGCTTATGCGTAACTTTTTTTTCTGTCTTCGTGTTGAATTATTTTTTGTTTATTTCATTTTTACGCTATTGATGCATCATTTTGTTTTTAGCTAATACGGTAATTTTGAAGAATGGCGGCGAAGTACCGGAAGAAATGAAGAATAACCGAAGCAGACAGGTCGAAACTTCTATGTTTTGTTATGATGGGCCACTAACTCTACTGTCTTTCAAACCAAAGCCAAGCAAAATGGCATATTTGCTTTCTTCATGTGATGAAGAAGGAACGGTGAACCCAAGCACAAAAAAACTCAATATGATTGAATATTATAATACCACAAAAGGAGGAGTGGATACATTTGATCAGATGTGTTCATTTATGTCCTGCAACCGTAAGACCAATAGGTGGCCTATGTGTATGTTCTATGGCATGTTGAATATATCGAATATCAACTCTTACATAATATACTGTCATAATGTCCTTGTAGCTGCGGGTAAACCAATGTCACGAAGAAGTTACATGAAGAAATTACACGAACAACTTGTTGAACCATGGCTAAAATGTCGCCTTGAGACACCTTCAATGCCCCGAAGAGTAAAGAGAAATATCAGAGACGTGTTGGGCTTGTTGACTCAAGAAGATGTTCCTGTAGATCAAGGTCAAGTTCAGGAGCAATCAAGTTCTGGAGGTTCTACTGTGCCAGAAGGAGCTTCAAATAAGAAAAGGAAAAACTGCAGTTTGTGTTCCTACAAGAAAAGGCGAATGACAAAGAATCAATGTAATAATTGTAAAGTTCCCATTTGCGGTGAACATACAGTTGATTTTTGCCCAACTTGTGCCAAAAATATATAAGTGATTTTTATTTAATAGGTGATAGGATGTCTTTCTTTTTTAGAATATTACAAAAAAAAAAAATTTATCTGTTAAAAAGTTCTAATTTAGTCGTTTAAAATGTAAGGTTCCTAATTGATCTCAAAAAAACATGTGCCATATAAAATTGCTATATGTGTACTAAAAAATAAATATATATTACTTTTCTTTAAAATTGTCTTTAATTCATATTCCGTATTTTCTATGACTATAATAAAAGTAAATAAAATATTAATAATAATGTATAAAATAAAAATTTAAAAATGATCGTCAAAAAGTCGAATGGTTAGTTTATCAGGGGAGTTCAGCAACGTTAGCTATCTAGGGTTAAGGACATACCCGGGTCCAAGGGTTTATGTCAAGTAGGTACTTATATTCAAGTCATTCCGAATATATTTTTTTTGGAGAAGTAAATCTACTTAATAACAGTTATATGATTACATGTTCACATGATCACGGGAAGACACTTTCCGTCTTCCCGTGAACATGGTGCATGTAAGTGCGCCGAAATATCGGGAGCTCCTTCTACAACCTATCCCGTAAATAATCATATAACTATACAGGCTAAACAATGCGAGCGCTTTGATTCTACTTTTATTGTGCGAACTGCTAGTTGTATGCTGTAATGATGATTATGACGAACTTCTTTCAGCTTTGCATACCAATTCCTTATAACACTGTATTTCTTAGTACAATTAGTATTATTACAAAGTTCTAGTTTACGGGAAATCCACATTTATGGACACGCCAACTGTCATACTCATTTAACAGATAACGCAAATCGATAGCAAAACTTTACATTCTTTGTTTATTAATTAAACCCGTAATTAGTTCCTGGTACTTATCTATTTTGTTGTGTTCATTTAAATCTCGTGTAAATATACATCCTATTGATACTTTAATTGCTTGCTTGTAAACAGTGCTTGGTAATTTCCTAATTACTAGTTAAATGCCTGCAACTTTATAAGCTCGGTCTTCGGCCTTAACAGTAGATATAATCAAAAAAAAAATACTTGGTGCTCACCTACGTTATTCAGGCTTACGCCGAAAGACTACTAAGCCGAAAGGAGTCGCTTATACTCATCATTATGAACATATGGCGCCAGTCCTGAAATAGACAAAAAAACAGCTGTCCCATAGAACACACTCGACAAAATATATTGAACAGCCGATATTTTTTTCGAAATTTCAGGTTTGGTGCCATAGTAAATGTTGTTCATAATCATGAATTAAGGAACATTTTCATCCTTTATTGAACCCCCGTAGGGAATGAGTTACCAAAAAACTATGACACAACTAGCTTCCTATTAAACAGAAGTCGAAGTACCAACTTCCACGTATTTGTAGTACCAACTACAATAATGGCGAACTTCCATAAAAACTTCCATACTTAATGGACCTTACACTTTTATTGAGGAAAAAAGCAATGAAAACTGGTTTTTTTGCGTTCTGATTCTATCAAATAGAAAGATCTACTTATAGAAAATTCAGTTTCTGTTTGAAATTGATCTGTATTTTTTATTGAAAACGACTTAAAATTTTGGAAAAACTCTCAACATATCCACTTATTACCTCCAATTTACAGAAGTAGTTTTTTGTAAAATTATCGGAGGGAAAGTTTGAGAGTGGATTTTGACTAATTGCTGACTTAAAATAAACAATGTTAATGTTATGGTTTACTTCTTTTATATTAGTTTTGACAATTACGACTTTATTTTTGCGTTTTTTGCCAGAAAATCCAAATTCTTACCTAAAATTTAATGGCGCATTTTGTAATACGACCCTTAACCTCTTTAAGGTTTTTTTTAAACATTAGTAAAGCTTTATTATTTTTCTATGAATTTAATTTTATTGAGTAATTTATTTTATATTTTCATTGCGCTAGATCTATGAATTACTAGATTAGACTTCCATTCACATCACATCATCAGCCAATTAACGTCCACTGCAATTAAGGCCTCCCTCATAGAGAGGGGTGTTGCCATAATCCCCACGCTTGGCAGGCGGCTTGGGGATCGCAGTACGTTCACCGTGTACTATTAGGACGCTGCTGCCCATCCTCCGGTGGTTCTGGTCGCAGTTTTAAGACATACCCGGGTCCATTCACAGTCCCTTAGCTTATTGAACCAAGTAGTGAGTAACTTTAAGTTGTGACAATGTATCACACTTATATTATAAATGTGAACGTAACTTTGTATGTCTGTTTATTTATGAATTTACGGCACGCCTATTCGCTGTACCGTTCTTTATGAAGCAAGCAAGTAGTGTGCCCCTAAGGATATAGAATATATTTTTCCTGTGAAAATGCGGGAAAAATATAAATCGGCAGTAAAACGCTCATAGTTATTATATCTATTTTTAACCGACTTCCAAAAACTTCCAGCCTTTTTTTTATGTTTCTTACTTCTGAACTTTCGACTGGGTGAACCGATTTTGATGATTCTTTTTTTATGTGAACGCTGGTGCTTCCCGTGTGGTCCAATTTGGTCCAGTTCTGACATGAAGTCGGTTTATTATATGATAATTATTTACAATAACGGCTATTATTATTTGCTTACCATTACTTTCTGGAACTGTGTATTTTACTGCGTACGGAATTTACGTATTTTGTTTTCCTGTAACATATTTCTAAGTATGTATTACGTTGACTACACAACACATAAACGTATACATATAATATTAATTATTAAAGAAAAATACACTAGCAAATAATAATTAATAACCATTTATTGAGCCGAGGTATTTCCCATGTTTACATTTATTTTAGACTTCCCATTCATAACATTTCAGGGGGCAAACAAAATTACGATTAGAAACTTTATCTATACAAATTAATATATCATTTGTATCGTAATTTATTTATTGTAATATATACAAAAAGACTAACATTTGTACGCCCTTTGGCCGCAGGCAAGGACATGAGATACGTTTCCATTCTTACGACCCTGTATGCTATTTTATATGTATGTATACCTACCATGTTCTGACAAATAAATAATTTGTTTTAAACTATCACGGTTATTCAGTACCTCGGCTACCTAACCTTACCTCGGTAAATATCAATTATAAAAACTTTTTTAAAGCGGTAGAACATAAGCTCACAAAGGCCGGCAAGTCAGTTTACGTGAAAGGTCCCGTTATCTACAACCAACTACCTGAAGACATTAAAAGTTCGGCTTCTGACGGCATATTTAAAAATAGGTTGAGACGGTTTTTGATCGAGAAGGCCTACTACTCTCTCAAATAGTATTGTGATAAAATATATTAAAATATATTGTTTTTTAAGTTTTGTGATATATAATAGTGTACTTATGTACTAGTTTTTTATATCCTCAAATGTGACTTATGATATTGTATATAGTTCACCAATAAATTATCTGTATCTGAATCCCGTAAATAATCATATAACTGTAAATAAATAATTTTATTTGAATGCCGCCAGCATGCTGGAAAATATGCCAACTGCCGATTGTCTCTAGATAGACCTACAATTAATGTATCTGGGCAATTCAACAGTTTTTGTGTAATAGACTAATTAATATAGATATTTAGGGCCTTACTTAATAACCTTACTCAAGTTGATCTACACTTAAAATTGATCTGTCTCGTTTTCGCGTGTGACGTTTGCCGTCAGCGAGAAGTTGAGAGAGCAATATTAAGCATAGATCTACTTGAGTAACGTTTTTAAGTAAAGCCCTTAGTATTGATTAGTGTATTTTGCTTCGTTAATAAAGGCAATTCTCCTTTTTAAAATGTACCTGGTTGATTGAATAAGCTCCGATCGGTAAAAAATTTTCATATACATCTGTTTTACAACAAACAATTAAATATTTTTATAGAAGTAAGCTACTCGTTAAATAGTATAAAGTTAGAATAGGATTCTTCAATACTATAGTTGCTCAAAACCTCTGACGTTTGGGATTACCCATCAGCTAATGCGAGAAGAAGATAATAATCAATTTAAAAACCGACTTCAAAATAGTAAGCGCTCGAACCAATGATTCAAAACTAAGTCAAAATTAAATTATTTTTCTACATACTAAAAAAAGAATCACGTAAATTGGTTCACTAATGACAGATAACAATACAAAATAATAAAGATAATAATCAATTTAAAAACCGACTTCAAAATAGTAAGCGCTCGAACCAATGATTCAAAACTAAGTCAAAATTAAATTATTTTTCTACATACTAAAAAAAGAATCACGTAAATTGGTTCACTAATGACAGATAACAATACAAAAAAAAGTTTGCTGTCACGGGATGACTGACAGGCAGATATAAAATATCATAACATAAGAGAGCATATGACGTCACGTTCGTCACGACATACGAGTCGGTTTTTATTTCACATCAAAATACGGACCGAATTGAGAACTTCCTTGTAGCCTTACGGCTACCTCTTAACGCGGGCTCGAAACAGCGCAGTGCCGAAAATCACGTGAACGTGAACCTTAACGCGCCGAGATACAGTTTGCGGTCGCGCTACTTTTCGCAATCACCTAAACAGAATCGCTTAAAACAGGTAGCTGTAAGGCTGACGAATGTCTTTGTGGTGTGAACACTCAGACAATGTCACACTTGATGAACTAGTGTGCCCTACAACCTGCACACTAGACGACCTGATTGTAGCCACGGAGAGTTCCATCAGAGTGGCAAAATGTTGATCCAAAAACTTAATTTAAAAAATAAATTAAAAAACATAACATCGACTCGAAAAAAAAAGAAGTTAAATAATCCAAAAACAAAACACTAATGCAGGTGTTGCATTTTTGTCGACAGCTGTCCAGAACGAGCGAGACCGCATCAACTGTCGACGACCTTCGTACGAAGAGCCGGCGCAGGCCAACGGGCTCTCGGTGACATCGCTACTCAACGCTGAGTTACTCAGCAGGAAGGTCATAGATGAGGTGAGATACCTTCGTACTTCACTTTTCGTTTTTTTTTACAAATGGCTATAGCTAAAGAAAGATAGAAAAAAGGTTTATTTGTGGCCAACTACGTTTTATAAAATCACTAAAAGACAGGCAATGAAGTCACAAATCGACTCCAATCAGCACAATACCGGCTGTTGACCAGGCTGGTCTTTCGTTGAATCTGTTTGGTGATGCCCTATCCTCGACAGCGTGATTGGGCGGTTGGCCGCCATGAGCGAATAGCACAAGGGCACCTCTAAGGTACGAAGTTTGGCTTGGGCTGTCGCTGGGAGTGGGGAATCAGAATTGCCCAGGCACCTCAGAAGGGGTATGCCCTAGTAGGTTGAACTGATTGACTATTTGGAGAAACTTAACCGTACTTCTGCAGATCCGAAGAGGTCGGTGTGTATCTATGTGTTCCTGGAGTGGTCGGTTCTGTACTTCATGGTTGGCGAAAATATCTGTAACCAAATCTGGTAATCTGGGTATCTTCAAATCGCGACTGAATCGGTTTCTTCCAGACAATTGATCAAAATAGATCGGTGGAAATCGCACACTGTGTTTGTCACACAATCACACAATCGCACACTTTGAGGCAAAAAACATCACGTAGATCTTTTTTGCCTCACACCTGCAATTTGTGGAATGAGCTTTTCCGAGTAACTATAACAGGGGTTCTTCAAAAGGGCTGTTAAATAGAGTATTTAAGGGTCGACAAAGTATCTGTCATGTCCCTGGTGTCGCAGGTGTCCATAGGCGACGGTGATCGCTTACCATCAGGCGACCCGTAGACCGCATCATCGCTTACCATTAAGCAAGGTGGTGGTCAAACGACCAACCTACCAGCCAACCAACCAATAATTCAACAACTGATTGATTGTAGAGCTAAATACGAAAGCCACCATTATATTCTGAAGAAAACTATTGTATGCTAAAGGTATTGCGCCCTGACTCAAACCTTCTCAAATCCACAGACAAATAACACATCGGACGCGGAGATAAACAACCGCAAGCTGGCAAAGATCAACGACGTGTGCGACTCCATCAAGCAGCAGCTACTCATACTAGTCGAGTGGGCCAAGTACATACCCGCCTTCACGGAGCTGCATCTAGACGATCAAGTAAGTATCCTAACAATCGAAATTCATTTATTTCAGGCTAAAACACCCATAGTTATTCATACATTCACAATAATAAAATGCAAAATGAAAAAAAATTACAAAAAAAATTCATGTTAAATTAAATAAAAACTCAGGTACAATCACTAGTACTTTGTCTCCGCTATTGGTACCGGTACATGTCTCTCACAACAATGCTTATGCTTATATCTCTCACAACAATCATTCTTAGGATGGTGTTAGAGCTGGTCTCAACTCTGCGCACCAAGGACAATAATATAAACTTGATTGGTCTGTGTAACTAGATATACTAGTAGCACTCGTGTCGTAGCTCTACTACGTGTGTTTAAAAGACCTCCGAAGTTAAGCACCGGACGAACTGGTCAGTCTTCGGATGGGTGATCGTCCGTAGCATTTACAACTAAGCGAGTTGGATGACAGGTTAAGTTGCAGGTCCCAGTACAAAAATCGCCTAGCCTTCGGAGCCTTAATAGGCCTGTCTTAATTTTTTTTAATCACAATAATATATCATACACATAAGTCAAATTTTGGATGGATAGATGTTTGCTACTCAATCACGCAGAATCGGCATTTGGATGAAATTTGGAATATACATCGTCGTGGATTAACACATAAGCAATTTTTCATCATCATCATCACCGATTTTCATCACCACGCGGGTGAAACTGCGGGGCGCAGCTAGTATCTCATAAAAAGCCGTTCATGAATACAACCGTTTTGTCTGGAGTATAATGTGGTGGTTGTTTGTAGGTGGCGCTCCTCCGCGCGCACGCAGGCGAGCACCTGCTGCTGGGGTGCGCGCGCCGCTCGCTGCACCTCAAGGATGTGCTGCTACTCGGGAACAACTGCATCATCGCTAAACATAACATCGGTACGGACTCAAACACACAAACACACACACCACGCACAGACATGCACGCAGGCGAACATCTTCCTGGCTTAGCATTGCTTAACATTAAATGTAAAAAAAAAAAACCTGTTGACATGTCACTCGGGTGGCCAAATTTCAAAGGTCCAAAAACTTAATTTAAAACATTGACTCGAAAAAAGAAGATAGTTAATAAGTTGTATATCGTTTTCAGACCAGCGCATGGACATTGACATCAGTATGATCGGCATGCGCGTCATGGACGAGATCGTGAAGCCGCTCAAAGAGATCGACATCGACAACACAGAGTTCGCCTGCCTCAAGGCCATCGTCTTCTTTGACCCCAGTTAGTATCATACCAGTTAGTATACAGGGCATGGGACAGTGTCGTAGAGTCGGGCTTGTGCGAGCTTCAACCCGCCGAACGGCGGGAAACGCTTTCTCTTGTGTCGGATTGCATGACCCACTTCGGATCACTATGCCAGCAAAGTACAGAGAATGGGGGAACTAATAACAAACATTAGTTCCTTCCTCCCATATGTTGCGGCAAAGAGGAATAAAAATGCAGGCATTTTAGTTGTAAAAACAAGAACCTCTGTATACTTTTCCTGCAATCTACAGTGAGCGCGCGAAACCGTCCTGTCAGATCTGACAGATCGCCACAGACAACAAAAGTGAATCTCGAAACCAAACGCCACAAGGATGTATGTTTAGACAACTGACGTACTTTGTTTCAGTACACAATTCTGAACATATAGGTTCAGAGTATATGTATAGTAGTATATGTGAACAAAATACTTAAATATTTGACCGAGACAATTCGCCAATAGTGTCTTAAATTATTATTCCGTTTAATTCTGACTCCGTGTCAAGTCACACAGATATTTGAATACTGATACCCGTTTTCACTAACCCTAGGAGTCGCCTAAATCAGATGCCTAAATATTTAGCAGTTGCCTAGTGCAAAACGACGTTCCAAACTGTAGGCGATAACTAGTGACGTTAAGCACCAAAGTTCATCAAAGTTACGACACCGATTCGGGGGTGCAAAATGTTAGAAAAGTGACAATTATTAAACTGACAGCCCGCGCCGCGCTTGCTCATTCACAGTATTCTATTCCCTAGACTTATCATAATGTTTCATCCTCAGATGCAAAAGGCCTCTCTCAGCCTCAAAAAATCAAGCAGCTTCGCTACCAGATCCAAATAAACCTAGAAGACTACATCAGCGACCGACAATACGACGGGCGCGGCCGCTTCGGTGAGCTGTTACTGTGCTTGCCGCCGCTACAGAGCATCACCTGGCAGATGATCGAGCAGATACAGTTCGCTAAGCTGTTCGGAGTTGCGCATGTTGACAGCCTGCTTCAGGAGATGCTGCTTGGAGGTGAGTTCTACATTCAGAAGCGGGATCTTTTACTGGGTGACTCGTTAGACAGTGGAAATACTCGGGGATATCATTATATTCATCACTAGCAGCCCGTACCGGCTTCGCATGGGTGGAGTTTTATTTATTTATTTTTTATTGGGATAAACTTAGATTGATTATAGCCTATGTTACTCAGGGATAACGTAGCAATCCCAAATCTAATGTAGCATTCTAATGGTGAAAGATTTTTTTTAATTGGTCCATTCGTTTTTGAGTTAATTTGTCACAAACATACAAAACTTTCCTCTTTATATTATTAGTGTAGACTATGAACAACTTTTATTGTGCGACAACCCTGAAATCGCGAAAATAATAGATCCTGTATGTATTATATTTTTCAATAAGCCTGCTATTGTGCCTATTTCTTAAAAATGGTGACATCCAAAACTTTAACCAACAACGTTCATTCCAGGAGCATCAGCCGAGACCATGATAGAAGACCCCCCGGCCGAGGCGAACGACGTGTCATCCCCCCTGTCGGCGGCCTCGTCCCCCCCGCTCGTGCCGCAGCTCCCCCTGCCCGACACCGCCTTCCTGGAGCCCATGCCCTTCAAGCAGGAGCCTAACATGTGAGCCTCCTAACTGCATCGGTTTCTGGCCTATTCTTGTCTTACATATGGTGTGTGGTAAATTTGTGAAAATAAGAGCCTAAAATGCCTTGTAAACCCTTGTGCTTTGTAAACTTTACCGCAAGAAGTTCTGGTCTATTATCGTGTAACTTTCTTTTGGGTAGGGTTACAATATCAAAATTTAAAAAGTCCTGACATAAAAAAAAAAGATTTATGTCCGGATTTTTATTTCAATAAAAATCCGGACATTTTAGTCTCAAAGTTCAAACACTGCGCACGTCATTACACTGGCAACAGATTAAAGACTACCATCGCCCAAGCTAAAAAAGCCGGACAAATGGTTAAAAGTCCGGACATACCCGGATACAAGGTAACCCAACTTGGGGATAGATTTATTGAAGCAAGAGTGACATGCGTAAATCTTACTGCATTATGTTATGGTCTATTATCGATTAACATTGGTGTGGGCAATTGTGCTAAAACTAAAACCGAAAATGTTATCCTTGCCGCATACATTTAGTCTCTTCTCTTATGTCTATGGTGTGGAGTAAGAGATCCTAACATAAATTATGAACACATTAACCCCATCAAAAATTTTATAGGCTTATTACGTTTTTCATTAATTTTTGAAGTCTGTTTCTAATGTGACCTACTTGTTTGAAGTTTTGATTGAGTGTGAGCATAAAACTTGGCTAGTTATGTGTATCTTTTATTCCAACAAGTCAAACAATGAGGCCGTGGCATGGAATGTGTATATAGATATGAACAACATATAAGGCACAACACATTTCAATACAATGGAACTGTACCGATGGAAATGAACAAACATGATAGTTTTCCTTGGAAAATTTTAGTTCCCTCATATGGCCAGCTCTACTAGATATATTGGTCGCATCGCACTTCAATACCTAGAAAATAATGTTGGCATTTTCATTGTCGGTGATGGGTAGCTATACCATAATAGAAGGAAACTGATTGTAATGTTTTTTGTAGGAGTCCTGACCGCGACTTGGTATTGGCGAAGGCTGTCGACATAACTATGTTATAGTGAAATACCAAATATATATGCTGCTTATCTTTGATACGTACACTATGTACATGTATTGTACAGTAACTATACCTTTTTACTCTTATACCGCATGTCCTTACAACCCTTTTGTAAGTTTGTAGGAAATACTTGTGTATTTTTGTAAGGTTTTTGCTACACATGGCTATAAATATACAGGGTTATTGATAATTCGTTAACGACCTCTCGCAAGCAGCTTCAGTATATCATACTTATTACTTTCAATTACTACTTTCATCCACACAAAATAAAAAAAATATAATTTAGGTTCTCAATTGCAATAACATTACGTGATCTCTAATGAGAACGAACGTGGGCTCACAGGAGTGGGGCAGTTGGGCAGGTAGGAGCTCACTCTTACAACAACGAAATACGAATCTTAAAAAATAACATCAACACATATATTTTTTATACCTATGTAAAGCAATCTGTCTTTTGAATAAAATAAGCTTTTTTTTGAACTGTTGTGTCTTATAGTTATATGATTATTTACGGGATGTTATATGATTATTTACTGCGCCGAAATATGGGGAGCTCCTTCCACAACCTTACCACGGTAAATAATCATATAAATGTAGTGAACAACCGTGATAGTTTAAAACAGTGTTGTGTCTTGTCTTGTGTGGAATGCGCTTATTGACGCAACCAGCCTAATAATGTTCATGTAATTTGTAAATGTAAAACCCTTGAAGGCCTTGTTGACATTTACATCTTTGCTAATTTATTTGGCTGACTTTGCAGTAGTTTTTGACGTTTTGAAATTAAGGCGTTATTTCTTTCTTCTATCAAACTTAAAAACTTTTCTTTGGAAATGTGTTGTTTTGTAACTAAAATTGGGTGATGTAGTGACGCTGCCTGCGGAAGGTTGATAGACAATTACCAATAACCCTGTATTCAAAAGAGTTTTATTCTAAATAATTGTGCAAACTATAATTGTAGTCAAAGCTATAGTAACTTTAGTAAGTTTTATTATAGCAAGTCAAACGATGAACGCATGATGCCTTACTAGAGTAGGTAAACGACAAAATAGTAATTATATAAAAATGAATATATTGTTTTGATACTTTATACTGTGTTTAATAAGATAGTGCCTGTATTTTAGACTTTGTATTTCTATAGGTGTAGGTAGGTGTACGTTTTGCCAACTAAGAGTTATGCTATTTATATACATTTATATATTCTAAAAGTAAGTTATGACACTCGAGTTAAGGGAATGGCTGTGTCATTAAATCAAATTGTAATACCTTTGTTGACATATCGTGATAAAAGAAAGAAGAAAAATTGTTATTACTGTTTAGAAAAAGGATAATTTATGTATACTAGTAAATTTCCAGCATATTTCAATGTTACCTAATATGTTACTTAGGTGATGGTATGAGTTTTAGGAAATTATGTACCAATACACTTATCTGCCCTACTAATTTCACTTGCAGTAATCGACATTTTTGGACCACTTTTTTTGCAGAAATTGTATCCCAAGGGATAATCTATTCACAAAAAATAATTTTGATCTTGTTCATGAGATACACTAAAAAAGTTATAAACGATGGACATGTTTATATATAAAAAAAAATCGTTTTTCGCATTTTTCTCGAAACCGCCATTTGCAAGTACTGCATTTGTTATAAGGAGGGCAGTTATATTGGACAAGAGTGAAATAATCGTCCTAGCATTTTATCTCGATTAATAATATACGAACATAAGAATCAAGTTTAGATTTGCCAAAAGTATTTTTCTATTCAAATGCGAGAAATCTTATAAGTTCGTTTCTTTTGGTACACTAGTTTAGCAAATCGTGTTTTGAGGTCAACAAAACTGATTCTTTTTCGTTCAATTAATATGCTCAATGTATATAATCTTGATTGTTATTTAAAATGATTGGTGATAGATCAGTTTTTGTGGTGAAAGTTATTTACGGACGAAGTTAATGTTAGTAACATTTAATTGGTGTGAAGCCGTTGATGTAACAATGTAATCCTTATAGGTGCCTTATTATATTGTTGAGATGTACTGTTCCAAATGTACATACTATGTTATGATTTTTAGTAGAATATATTTTTGAATAAATAATGTTACCCAATCTTTTGTGTTTGTCTTATACTCTTTCCTACGTAAGTATGTAAGGTTAGGTTTATTTTCGATACGTATTATATAGAGACCGCAGGAAAACGCTGGATGCAGGCCACTTCCAACCGGTCCTGTTGGAAATCGATGGGGGAGGCCTATGTCCAGCAGTGGACGTACTATGGCTGAAATGATGATGATGATTATTAAATATACTTTAGAACTGTAAACTGATAAGGTAAGTTAAAAGATATAATAAAACTTTAAATTTAATTAACCCCCGCCGAAGGTCAAATGGCCAAATAATAAAAATCAAAGGTAGCCACGATTTTCTTTTCTTGATGGCAGTTGAGAGCAAATGCAATATTATGTAAAATTATTATTTGTTATTTATATTAAGCTCTTAGGTTGGGAAATTCTGAACGTGCGCGTACCCACTCTCCTCTTTCATCTGCCTCCCCTCCTGCCCATACCTGGCAACGCCGTTGGGTTAAAGGGTAGTTATTGGTGTTCTAAGTCTGTTCTAATACCTACTTCAGACAGGAAGGGAAGGACAGAAATTGGTCGGAAGTCGGATAATGTATCGGGATGTTTTTAAATATAAAGTTAGAGGCAATTCAAGTATCGTCTGAGAGGTGAGACATTCTCAAAAAAAACTTTCCACAGTTCACCCAGGTGACCTCAGGAGGTGGACGGTGGGTAAGACTCGTTTTTAAGTACGTGTATTACTTTGACTTAAGAATGTAAGGCTATTTAATTGTATAATAGGTAACGGAAATCAATGACTATTAGGTACCCATGAACCAACTACATAGAAGTGTCATGGAGACAATTTGTTTAAAGTATGTATACCTATAGCACAACTAGTTGTTCAACGTAGTTGGTCCACGGGAACTACCTCAAAATACCAAACACAAACCTTAAAAAACTAATTTGAAGATCGCATACTATCATACATATATATATACAGTAATACCCCGGAGTTACGCGATAAGTGGAACCAACTCAGTCATTGTAAGACGAATTCGCGTAAGTCGATTCTCCTTGGGTTGCTGTGGTGAAAAAAATATTACAGCTTTTTCCAGACGCCATTCAAAGTTTTTTGTGAAATCTCATTCTAAGCAAGGCAAATGAAAAACCGCGTATCTCCGAATTCGCGTAAAACGAGACAGCGTAAGTCGGGGTATTGCTGTAGTTCAAATGATCTCTAATTTCAGGCAATGCCCAAAGTGCAAGCCGCGTGCCACGCAGGATTGCAACGCTAACTTTAGACTTAAGATACAGGCATTTTGATCACGTAAAAAATCTCGTTACCACAACAAATCGTTAGGGTTTTTTGGAGAGTGACGTAATTAACGAACTTGGATTCTTTGCTAAAAAATAAGCAGCAGCTACTTCGCACTAAAATTTAGTGACTGAACAGGCGATACCAAAATATTTGGTATTAATAAAACATTTTAACTCTAAATAAATGTGTATGATTTTACCTAATGGAACCAGCTTGGGTTTAAAAGTATTAAATGGGTCACGAAGGGGCAGTGTTAAAATTACCGGGCCATGACAGAACAATGTTTGGGAAACACTGACCTGATGGATGGAGGCGAACGATCGAATCACGATGAATCTTATGTGGAGTTGCAAATTGAAAGGCCTTACAGAGGCGACGAGCACGCCTCCACGCTCCATCTTTTACATAGATTAATTTATATGTACGTAGGTATAGGTAGGCTAGGTATACCTATATGATTGTAGGTAGGTAAGTACATTAAAACATTTATTCCCAAATATCTCTAGCAAACAAGCAGCACATTAAAAATACTTCCCCAAAATTAACATCTGATTCGTTGGATTCTAAGGATCTTCTCTGCAGGAAGGTTTCTCGTTCACGTCCATATAGCCTTTCCGTCTGTTGACTTGGTTCTTGCAGTAGAGGAATATTACAGACATCGCCGACACTGCCAGCATTATAACCAGTGGTATGCATATCGGAAATAGTTTCATCAATGGTGGATTCTTGGGTTTGTATATATGTAACGACCTTGAAAAATGCTGGGATTCAGACATTGAGGTGATACAAAAATCTGTCATCAAATGTCTCTTTGAAGTTTTTGACAGTTATGTCAAGGACGCTCCATAGCACTGAAGTGAGAATTTTTCGTTTCGTTTACCCTTCTCTTTTCTGTGCTGCATAGCATAGCTCCATAGATATAATGGATGCGCACAAATCACGTAACAAATCTCCTTGCGGCATCTGGGATCTCCTTGCGGCACGCGGGCCTTGTTCGCGAGCCAGCCAAGCATAGATCAGAGTGTGGATCAGAGTATTTATAAAAGCTGCCAAGCGGTACCTCTGCTGTCACAAACAATAAACATCCCTTTTTTACTGACTTCCAAAAAGGAGGAGGTTATCAATTCG
The DNA here is from genome assembly GCA_949125355.1 of Agriopis leucophaearia. NCBI lineage: Eukaryota > Metazoa > Arthropoda > Insecta > Lepidoptera > Geometridae > Agriopis > Agriopis leucophaearia. The sequence continues at coordinate 10,452,169 of OX421278.1, forward strand.
ACCTTTTTTTAATGTTTGAATGTTGTAACAAAAAAAAAGCAACATTTCGGCTGGGTGAACCGATTTTGACGATTCTTTTTTTATTTGAAAGCTGGTGCTTCCCGTGTGGGGTCCATTTCAATTTGGTCCAGTTCTACTATGTTTTATTTTACAATAAGTTTAGTATTTATCGAAATCGCTAACACCCTCTATTTCGAATTGAGTACCTCCTTTTTGGAAGTGAGTTAAAAATTAAAAATTCGTTATCTATTTTATTCTGCCCCAAGATAATATTAGCAGCTGATAAGGCGGCCCGTAGACCCCTTAACTCGAATAAGAATTAATGGACGAGACGAGGAAACAACTACTGCTAATAGAGTAGTATTACAGCAATAGCTGCGCGGAGACATGCTTGCGTGCGTCTTAAATAAATATGTTTTAATAATACAAAATTTTATTTCCACACATTTATTACCTTACGTATAATCTTAATTACTATTAAAATAAACTTATATTGGTTCTGGTTCCCGTCCATAAACTTGCATAATTTTTTCCATAATCTCCCAGTTCTTTTCTTTGTGCAGATCTTTGGTGAAGACCTGAAATTAAGGAAAGAATTAGCTAAAGGGTGATTGTTGGTGTACATACACTACTGTCGCAGCAGGCAAAAAAGGTAGGTGAACCCGAGGCACATATAACGCGAGTTCATCAATGCATAATTGTTGCAAGGCTTGTGTAAATGGCTCCTTTTGACTACTATCCGTAAAACATTTGTTGATCTCCCCTACAAAAAATTTGTTTATTACACTATTTGGATGTGGCATTAAACTTGCCTTAAGACCTCTCAGGCTAGATATGCCTCATGTTTACGCACTCTCGTGTGACTACATTAAGGCCCAAACCATGAGCGAGCATTGCCGGACAGTAGTACGTCAGAGTAAGGAATATAGTACTCCATGATCTGACGCAACACATCCTTCACAGCATCCGCGCAGGTCCAAGGATCATCAAAAGTAAAGCACAGTGACTGCCAAGGATAAGACGCCAAAAAAAAGCATCTTATCGCAATCTGGTCTCCGCTGACTTGTATCGCCACATCAGACTACTGCCACGAGGGCTGAGATCGGGCGAGTAGTAGACTTTACCAGACAATGGTCAGAGTTACCCAGAGGTAAAGAAACTGACATTGAGTAGTGGTCTGGATCAGTTTTCAGCAAAAGGTCCAAGCAATAAGGCATGAGCATGAAAACTTGTGGTACCCTTGTAGCTCCTTGGACTAGCTGAGTGAGATCTAACGTTAGAACAAGCTGTGGCATCTTTGTCCCAGCATGGTCAATGTCCCCGTATACAAATAGCCACTCCTAAAGGTGGCTGTTAAAGTCCCCCAGTAACACTAATTGGGCTGTAGGGTACTTTAGTTGAGCAGCATGGAATGCTGTTCGCCCCTTTGGGATTGGTCAGCTAAGTACCAGCTTGGGGTGCTGGAGTCCATGGAGAAATGTACCAAGAAGCTCATCGTCATCATCATTTAAGCATTAGGACGTTCAGTGCTGTATCGATCTCCAAATGTGCGGTTGAAAGTCACCTGCAGCTTACCAGCTCTTACCAGTCCGTGGTTGGAATAAAAAAGTTATTTTCCATTTTGAAGCTTTTCAGGGGATCATCTTTTCAGTTATCAGGGGAATGCACAATTACTACATCCCAAGACATGTTAATATCTTTGATGTTTAAAATACTTACAGAATACCAGGCAGCATCATCATCTAAGGTAGACGCTAGTGGAACAGACACTCCCAAAACATGCAGAGCTAGTGTTAAACTAGCAACGGCAATATGTGGCGCTCTGTACTCGAGCACTGCAGGGGAATGGTGGAAGTCTTGCAGGAAAGCCATCGCTGTGCGAGCAACAGGAGCGATGCGCCACGACGACGCCGGGAACCATTCCTGCAACGATCGCAGGTAGTGCAGCAAGTATCGATGGGGAGATGGCGTATCCAAGTTGAACCCCAGCAGTCTCAGCACGAGCAGCTCTGCCTGGGCAACAGCTCCACGCCAAGACCAATATTCGTCCCCTAATTCCAAGGGTCCAGCACCACGGTTGATAGAATTATGAGCGACGTTTACAGCATCTCTCAGTCTCACTGGCTCATCTCTAGACTTTCCTGCTGCGCACAAACATGCTGTACAAATCACGTAGCAATCGTAGTCGTTCTTATCGGCTTCCTTGAAGAATTTGTGGTAGAATACAGCAGCCGTAGCAACGGTTGCCGGTTGCAGGCCTAATTTTATTCCACACTCGAAAATGAAATTTGTAGCCAAGCTGTGACTCGGAGCGCTACGATAATCTGGTAGTCTTCTCTCACGTCTGCTCTGTAAAGCCATTACGTCTATCACGTCTTTCATATCGAAATAACACAAAACAAAGCACAAAACGTAAACAGAGAAAACCGATATGAAAAGTCAAAAATTAATCAAAAGATAATTTGAGGTTATCCATAGACAGATTAGACAGCATAGACTTTTTGTTTGGGTATATTTTTTACAACAACGAAAACAAAAAGCTCGCACATGAATACTACCTATATATCATGTTCTCTATGAATAAAACGGCCTATCTTCTATTTTTCCGGTCCATAACAAAGAGTACGTCCATAATATAATCAGCCTCTTCTTTTGGTCGAACGTCATCGCCGTGTCACCATTGAAAAAAATTTTTCCGGTTATATTTTTCTATTTAAATCCATTTATCATAGCTAATTGACCAGTTTTCCTAGTAAATAGCTATCATTTAATTTTTAGTTTCATTTCTAGTATAATTAGTATCATTGTAGTTATATATCTTGATTTTTGTCAGTAGCCCCTTTTCTAACACTTTAATATGATTGACGAAGAGCCTCCTGATCCTGGCGGTGGAATAATGGCGTCCGATTATAATATTCCTCCCTCTCCTGGTGCTTTTACAGCAATATCCACCTCGGAGGATGTCCAAAAAACCCATAAACGCTCTAAGCGTAGAGCTTTGAAACGGGATGTAAGAGCATGTTCTCCCATTGACTCTTCTGGTGAAGAATTTAAAATTGCTGATGACGTAATTCTTACTTCAGGACAAAACACACCCCCAAATTTTTTTTCGACTGTGAGCAGTGAGCTTCCCCTTGCCACTCTTCCAACCCCCGTATCTGCGTCTCTGCCCTTAGGTCAGAAGACAATTGCTTCAACAAGTTCCTCCTCATTTTTGCCCCCGGGCCAAAAAATCGCTCCAACTCCGGTTGCACGTCAGTGCTATGTTTCATCCGATCGTGGGCCGTATGTTATTCACGTACAAAAAATCGCGGTTGTATCTTCTGATAGCACTTCTTTGCACCCTGTTACTTTCGGGCGATTCCTTTTTGAGCGCTCGAGAGAATTTGTAGGCATTGTTGATGGATCAATTAAAAGCGTGGGCCGAAATAGAATCTCGCTGTGTTTCCACTCATTTAAGGCCGCTAATGCCTTCATAGACTCGAGCTCCCTCTCTAATAAGGGGTATAAAGCGTTTATTCCCTCATATAATGTAACTCGTCTGGGTCTGGTACGGGGCATCCCCGTCGATTTATCCGACGAAGAAATAATAAAGGAAGTACGGGTGCCCCAAGAGTGCGGCCCGATAATCAAAGTTCGTAGATTGAACTTCAAATTGGTGATTGATGGGTCAGTGTCATGGAAACCTTCTCAAACGGTTGTTTTAACTTTTGATGGCCAACTCCTACCCCCAAGAGTTTTTTTGTGCTATAACTCTTTTCAAGTGGAGCAGTACGTTTTACCTACTATCCAGTGTTTTTCTTGTTGTAGGTACGGACATACCAAGATTCAATGCAGGTCGAAGCCAGTATGCTTCAAATGCTCTTTAGCCCACACTGGAGACTCGTGCAATGTAGATGCGGAGGGCGCCAAATGTGTTTGGTGCCGTGGTAGTCACTTCGCAACCAATAAAATCTGCCCCGAAATGTCTCGCCAGATTTCCATTAAAAAAACAATGTCGCAAAATGTTTTATCATACGCAGAGGCATCGAAACTTCACCCCTCATCAAGAATTACTTATTCAGAAGTGACTTCTTCTTCTTTGGCACCTTCTCCTCCTTTTCCCTCTCAGCTTTCGGGTTCAACTAATCACGTTACTGTGGAGCCTGCCAGAGTGCACTACAGGGGTAAAAAAAACAGGCCTGTTGGTTCAACTTCTCCCTCTTCTGGCTATGACCATTTGGCTCACTCAAACATTGTTAGGGGTGACTTTGCGGAAGCCGCTCCTAATGGATGTGCCCTTAACCCTAATAAAACCCCCGAGTCTCCATCTGTTCAATCGGTTATCTCTGAACTTCTCAAACTTTTAAATCTTTTGTCCTCTCTTCTCAACCCTCCCCGTGCTCATCACTCCCCTTCCCATCCTTTACCGTCCAACGCTGCATTTAATTTAAATTCACTCATTTCCCTTCTATCTAATGGATCTCAAGTTCCTTCAATGGAATAGTAGATCACTATATAATAAATTATCTGATCTTATATATTTAGTTAATAAATATAATATTACTGCCTTGTCTATTTCTGAGACATGGTTAAAGTCTGGTTCTCATTTTAGAGTTCCTGGCTTTGATGTCATCAGAAGTGACAGACAAGATGGTTTTGGAGGTGTTGCCCTCCTGATAAAAAATAATATTCCTTTCTCTCCTATTATTATTCCTGTTCATAGTGGTTTTCAAGCAATTGCTGTGCGTGCCAAGAATTATTCTGTTGTCTCACTTTATATTCCTGACCCTTCTAAGTTAATTCTTCGTAAATTAGTTTCGGTTTTGAGTTCCCTACCAAAGCCGCTTTTGGTCCTTGGTGATCTGAATTGTCATCATTCTGTATGGGGTTGTGGTAAGTCCGATGAATGTGGTGAGTTTTTGTTGGACTCTCTTGATACTCTTAATCTCTGCATTCTTAATGATGGCTCCCCTACTAGAAGGACTCGCCCTCATGAATTTCGCAGTGCTGTTGATCTTTCATTATGTTCTCCTGAGCTTGCTTCTCTTCTGTCGTGGCATGTCCTTCCTTCTTCTCATGGCAGTGATCATTTTCCTATTCTTCTTGAATTTCCTCAACGTAATTCTAGTCGTGTTTCTGTTAATCCTCCTCTTCTTAAATATATTTTAAATTATAATGATTGTCCTAACTGGGAAAAATTTCACGACCTCTCTGTTTCTGTTTCTGCTAATTTACCTCCTGTTAATTCTTTTAATATCTCTTCCTCCTCTGATAATCTGGTCCGTATGCTCCATGAGTGTGCTAGCCAATCGTTCCCTGTTAAAAAGCCTTCGTCTGGAAAATTGCCTCCTCCTCCGTGGTGGGATAAGGACTGCAGTAACGCTATTAAAGCCCGTAAGGTGGCTGAAGCTAATTTCCGCCGCTCTATGACTCTAGAGAACTTCTCTGAAGTGAATAGGTCCATTGCTAGTTCTAAGCGCCTTTTCCGCTTGAAGAAGCTGGATAGTTGGAGGGCTTATTGCTCTAGCTTAAGTCCTAGTACTCCTGCTTCAGTTATTTGGTTGAAAATTCGCCGATATAGACGCTCCTGGTGTCCTCCTCTTCGTTGCTGTAGCCCTTCTCAGTCTTGGGCTGAGGCATTTATGGATAAGTTAGCTCCTCAGTATTGTCCACTCCCTTCGGAATTACCCTCCTTAGCTGTTACTTCGTCAAACGATCCCCTAGATCAGCCATTCTCATTAATTGAATTGAAAAATATATTAAAGTCCGTCAAAGATTCTGCTCCTGGTATGGATGGCATACCTTATTCATTTTTCACGAAGGCGAGTGACAGTTTACTTCTCTTTTTCTTATCTTTGGTTAACTCTATTTTTGAGTCTGGTTTTGTTCCCGCTAGTTGGAAATCTCAGTATATTATCCCAATTCTTAAACCCGATAAGGACCCGGAGGATCATAATTCGTATCGTCCTATTGCTCTTTCTTCTGTCCTGGCGAAACTTGCTGAGCGCCTGATCAAGAACCGCCTTGAATGGTTTCTTGAAAGTAAGGGCCTTTTTGCCAAATCTCAGTATGGTTTTAGAAAAGGCAAGAGCACTATGGATAGCCTAAGTGTTTTTACAACTGATATTAGACTTGCCTTTACTCGAAATGAATCAGTTATTGGTGCTTTTCTAGATATTTCTGCCGCTTATGACTCCGTCCAGCTTTCTATTCTCGGAAATAAACTTTCTTTGTTGAAGGTTCCTCCTAAGTTATGTAATTTTGTCATGAATCTTCTAACTGAAAGGTATATTTATCTTCGTTGCAGTGATTCTTCAATTTCTCCTCACAGAATCATTTGGCGTGGTCTTCCTCAGGGGTCTGTTCTTAGTCCTCCTCTATATAATGTGTATACTTTTGATTTAGAGGTATCTATTGGTCTCTGCCGTATTCTTCAATATGCGGATGATATCCTTTTATATACTTCTCACCATAAAATTGACATTGCCAGTCACTGTATTTCTCAATCCCTTCAGTGCTTAAACTCGTGGCTACATTTAAATGGTCTAGATCTTTCACCATCAAAAAGTAACATTGTTCTCTTTTCTCGAAAGCGCAATCCCCCTGAAATAGATATCTTAGTTAAAGGGTCCAGGATTCCAGTTAAGGAGTCAGTGAAATTTCTTGGTCTTATTTTGGACAATAAGCTTAGTGGAAAGTTGCATTGTGATTATATTGCTGATCGGTGTCGGAAAAATATTAACATTCTAAGGTGTTTATCAGGTGTTTGGTGGGGTTCTCATCCTTTTACACTGAAACTTTTGTATAACGCCATTATTCGTAGCATTTTAGATTATGGCTCCTTCTTGCTGGAGCCAGCTAACAAGGGTGGTATCAAGAAACTGGATTTGATTCAATCGAAAGCCCTTCGCATTGTTTCTGGTGCTATGCTATCCTCTCCTATCAATGCACTTCAGGTTGAATGTGTTGATGCTCCCCTTCATCTTCGCCGTCAGTTTCTATCTAATAGGTTTTTTTTTCGCTGTGTGCAGTTTTCTAATCATCCTCTTGTCCCTAAACTTCAGCTTCTCCATAGTTTCTCGTTTTCTTCTCGGTTTTGGCTCCATAAGCAGCTTCCTCTTCTAGTGAAGAGTTTTGTTACCTATAAGTCTTTAAAAGATCCTGTTCTCCGTTCTCATTTGCTTCCTCTTTTCTCGTTTAGTTATGATGTCATTGTCTCTCGTCCAAATGTAATTTTAGACTTTGACATTTGTGCTGGTGACCCCCATGCTGATGAATATTTCCGTGATCTTCTGCGGAGGGATTGGCATGGGTGGCACTATATCTTTACTGATGCTTCAAAACTCTCCCCTATAGGCTGTGTTGGTTGTGGTATCTTCCATGAACAATTTAACATTGTACAAAAGGTTAAGTTTCCCCCTGAAACCTCAGTTTTTTCGGGTGAGTGTTGGGCGCTCCTTGAATCTATTCGATATATTCTTATTTTCAATCTCCGCCGTTCTCTCGTCTTTACTGACTGTCGGAGTGCCCTTCAGTCTCTTCTTTCAAACCCTTTTTCCCCCAATTCCCACAACTCTATTCTTTTTCTCCTTAAGGAATCCTTATCTATCTGCAATTTCAAAGGTCTAGAAGTTGTTTTTGTTTGGATTCCTGGTCATGCTGGTATCTCTGGAAATGAACGGGCTGACAGAGTGGCAAAGGATGCCGTTGTCTGCGGAGACAAAATTCCCTTCTGTATCTTTCCCCATGATCTTGCATCCCTGCCTAAGTCTCTTTTACTTAAGTCATGGTCATTCTGCTGGCGTGGCTCTGCCAGGTCTAGGGGTTCCGCTTATGCGGCTCTCCAGCCCGTAATCCCTCGGAGGCCGTGGTTTGCCAGAATGCACTTTAGTAAAAAAATTACAAGTTGCATAATTCGAATGAGGTTGGGACACTGTTGTGTTCCCACATATTTTAAAAAGTTACGTATCAGGGACTCTTCTTTGTGTGAGTGTGGCCTTGATGACGGCCACCTCAATCATATTTTCTTCTCCTGTCCGCTGCTTGATCACTCAGCTTTTTTTCTTTCTCTTAGTCTTGTAGTTCCTTTTCCAACTTCTATGTCTGTTCTTCTCTCATCAAATGATATTTCCATTTTCCGTATTATAAGTAATTTTCTTTCTGACAATAATGTTAGTGTATAAAGTGCTTTATAGTGTATTTTTGTGTTTGTAAGCATTTATATGTATTATATTACTTATTTATTTTGTTAGGATTGCTGGTCATATATTGTTTTATTTTAAATCGCGTTCGTTTTTTGTTAACGTGACGTTGGCCAAAGTGCCCTAAATGTGGGCGATAGCCATTAATTAAAAAAAAAAAAAAAAAAAAAATATATAATCAGCCTGATGTTGGCTTGATGTTGGCGCATGGCGCCAACGTAAAAAATTCTGTCTCCTCATTGTATCATTTTCGTAAACTGTATGTGAAATAATGGTAGAATATCATTCAATTTGGATAAGACGTGGGATGCCAAAACCTTCTCTAGGAAAAATATATTTATAGGGTAGGGTTATTGTTCTCACGATGTCGTCGGTCCATCTAGTGGGAGGCCTACCTACGCTGCGTCTTCCGGTTCGTGGTCTCCACTTAAGAACCTTTCTTCCCCATCGGTTATCGTTCTTCGAGCGATGTGGCCTGCCCATTGCCACTTCAACTTGCAAATTTTAATAGCTATGTCGATGACTGTGGTTCTTTGTCGAATGTCCACGTTTCGGATTATATCGCGCAAAGAAACTCCGAGCATAGCTCTCTCCATTGCCCGTTGTGACTCTGAGTTTCTCCAAAAGGCCAACAGTTAAGGACCACGTCTCAGTACCATATGTCACCACTGGCAACACACATTGGTCAAAGACTCTTGTCTTTAGGCACTGTGGTATTTTGGACGAGAAGATTTCACGCAATCCAGTAGATGTAGATGGCAGGTTTTCGTTCAATGTGGAGGTTAAAGGGGGAGACCTATGTTCAGCGGTGGACGTCTTATGGCTGATAATGATAATGAAGGGTTATTGTTAGGGGTTTAACAGACGTGTCAACTTGGCTGACGGACCGCCGTCTGACCAACGGGAACGGAAAGAGCAAATTTTCTCTTTATTTCCCAACGATCTATTATATACTATGTACATTCATTGTTCTCTCCCATTGGTCAGACGGCGGCGGGCGGTCCGTCAGCCAAATCCGTCGTCTCCTAGCTACTTTAAGGTGTGCAGCGGTTACACTCGTCAACGAACCTTTTTCTCTCGTCTACCAACGAGAGAAAAAGAGAGGGGAATTATATTCTCACTCTTTCTCTCCCGTTGGTCAGACGGCGGTTCGTCAGCCATGTTCGATACGTCTGTTACGGGTCTTAGCATCGTATAAAATTATAAATAATGCATACAAGACATACAAGTATGGTGATAGTTGATCGACTCTAGGGAGATTCCGCGTCGGTAGTGGTACACTACCATAAGATCGATTTTGTCACATATATTTTCTAATCAATCTGTAAAGGAGAAATTAACCCTTGTTTTGCATTAAACAGATTTTAATGCTGTTATAGCTCTGTAACCGAGAGATCCAAGAAGCTATAGAATTAACATAAGCATAGCAGCTTTTGAAACCTAGTGTTGTAAATGTGTAAATATTGTTATAGAATTTATTTTAGACAATACTAGTAGCAATACAAAGGATAGGAATTCATAGGTAAGAAAATAAAACTAGCACATTTATTTGAACATAAAAATTAGAATATAATCATTTTCAGTAATTATTTTAAAATTATACACTTAAAGTACATTTATAGTAAATTCAATAAAAAATACCAGTGCAGACGAGATACAAATAAGAGAAAATATTGTTTATTACATCGTTGGTTAAATACATCGCTTTCATTAAATGCAATACAAAACATAAGTCGGAAATTAACGAAACCAAAGTTCAAGATGTCACTCGATATAGAAAAATAAAGATAAGATTGAATCACATTCAAAAATTACCCACTAGTGACTAAAAATTTTACTTTCTTAAACGTTTGTTCAATAGAAGGATCGCCCGAGACGCGCGGCGGCGCTCCGGCGGCGTCAGCCAGGCCTCGCGTCTGGGACGATCCTTCGCACGCGCTACAAATCAATGTTTACATGTTCATCAATTCTAAATAAGATATTCTTCAACATTGTACTCTGATCAGTACCAATACGACTATACTCGACGTCGGGGCTCTCTCCGCGCCTCGGCGCCTCCGCTCTCGCCCCGAACCTCACATAATTTAGTTATCAAAGAACATACAGTAGGTATAAATAGTGAGGTTAGTAATTAACTTTGGCAAATATGAATGAAGCATGGTGATATCGATTCAAATCGACGACGTCGTGACGAAGACTCTGCTTATATTAAATGTCGCTCAATTGTCTAATGTCGATATAGGGGTACTCGATTGAACGCATGCCACACCACGATTACGATTAGACGACCATCTCGATTCCGATCACTAAACTACTCGTTAAAAAACTGCAATAAACCTCCCAGTTCGGATCTAATAAAGCGCGAGAACGTTTTGAGCCGCAACAATTCAGTCTTCGAATAAGAAGCCTCCGCACGAAACGTGCGGCGCGGGCGCAGCGCGGGCGCGCGCGTGCCGTCCTTTGTGCGATCGTCGACTATTTGTGCGCACGTTTGTGTCAGACAATACAAGTAATATGGGCGTGTGCGGATCGATCACTGTCGTTAAATCTTATCAACTAAATGTGATTCGAGCGAACAAACAATGCGGCAGTGTACAAAATTTACATCACATTCACTCGAAATATTAAAGCATACAAGTTAAATGTTCTGCGGCTGAGGAACACATCGAAATGCGAAACTGACGACTAACTAGATATCCTAGAGGCGCGGGCGCATGGGCCGCGTCGCCCGCCCGCCGTCACAGACACACAGAGCCCTCGTAGTGAAGACGTCACACTCGCTCACCATTCGCACACAAATAAATGTTTATGTAGTGTGAAGCTTACTTAAATGTAGGTTTTGGGCTGAATGTAGAACTGCGCTAATATTAGTTTACGTACACATATTGTTTACATAACAGTAAAAAACCTACCTAGCAACAAGCGAGCGCGGGCGCTCGGCCGCGCGCGGGCCGACACTGACCGACCTCCACCACTACTGCACGGGACTGCACTCCAACCGCGCCCGGCTGCTGACCAAACTTACTCGATTCCAAGTTAGCTTCTCGTTTGAATACTGCTTCCTGTCAAGACTATTGTTAGACTATAAAATAGAACAGAATCTTTGGTGTAGCGATACCGCCGAAGCGCTGCTCGAGGGTGTACGGCCCGCGCGCTCACGATGTAGGCGTCACATTCATTTAATCACTTTTTACATACTCGATAAACGTAAAATGAAAATAAATCACCTAACTATGACAATAGTAAAGGTTACTGTCTAATTGCATTATTAATTAATGTTTATTGATACAATTACTGTCCTAATGCTTAAAAGTAAGATTTTTTTATTTTTATTATTAATAATAAATTATGTTATATAGTATATATAAGTGTTTGATTACGCCAATTCGTGAGTGTATACAAGATTATATACTCACATATGTTAGATGCGTGCGGAGTGCGTCGCTCCAGCGCGCTGCGGGTAGTTCACGAAACTCGTGTCGTGGGTAGATCCTCACTAACTCCGACCGCCTCACATTATCGCCGACAATATATTGATACATTGGTTAGCCATTAAATACAAAATTAAACATGAGTTTACACATACGACCTTTAATAGCTTAGTTAAAATAAATACCTATCATGATTTCCATTATTGAATACGAGAATAGATCTTAAATGGCTACAATCTTAAGGTTAACTGTAAAACGATATATAGAAAATATATGAACACAAATATTAGAAAAACTGTATATGGCATAAAGAACGCTCTTATTGGAACAAATATAAGTTTGTGCGTAATACAATGCTTAACTTAAAAGAATAGCATGATTAGGAAGGGTTACACAGGTCTTAGCTTAATTTAGGAGGTATGTAACATAACGCTTATATCGAAATAGAGCAGTTACTGTGCATCAAAAGTTTATAAAAAATAATTTCTCAGATATAATACTTAACAATGGAATGATGTTGTAGTCAGTTTAGAGTAGGCCTGTGAACTTGTTAATGCGTCTCACTACCGTGTTAATTAAATATTGGTTCCATTCTGTTTTGGTCCGTAAGAGAGTGAGTATATAAGCGGTCTGTTACCGGAGCTCGTTACGCTCCGCACGCGGCCAACTAAAACCTTAACACGAATACAACAAAAACTGTACGCGCTGTCAGCCGAGCCGGCTCTGCGCACGCGTCTAGCGGCCACACCGACACTCACACTAACTCGTTTCTCGCATCTCAGATAGCGCCGGCCCTAGCCTTTGATGAGGGTAGATCGAGATCACCTTTAAGCGCGTTTCATTTCTGCAATCGATCGTACAGTAATCTATTCCGGTATAAAAAGTATTCCATGTGCTAAACTCTACATAGTATAAAATAAAGTCGCTTTCCGCGTCTGTCTGTCTGTATATCCGCTAACTCCTCCTAAACCATGCAACGGGTTTTGATGCGGTTTTCACCATCATTTAGATATTTTTTCACAGGTTTACATATATGATAAAATTTACGTGCGAAGTCGGGGCGGGTCACTAGTTTTTTTTATATTCATGATAAATGTTGAAATGCATATTTTAACTTCTATTCACTTTACAAGTAGAGAATCAAGTAAAGAAGTACAGTTTTTAAACAAATTCAGATTTCACATTGTAAGTTTGAAAATTAGTTGATAGTGCCAAAAACCTTGTGCGTATTTTTTTTTACAAAAGTTACACAGACAGTTTGATGTGCTTCCAGAATGCCCCAGAAGTAGGATAATGTTTCCGAATATATATTTGACTATTTCTATCTATGTGACCTTCTGTTGCCTAACGATTGACAGATTTAAGTTGTTACGATTCTTTCGTCTCTAGTTCAGGAGTATCATAAAGACCAACCACATTTTGCAGTTGAGTTTTTTGTTTTTCTATAAATTTACTTATTCTGAATTGGAGATTGTGCATCGCATATGCATGATCTTCCTGCCCATTTTTCTGCCGGTCTGCCAGAGCGGGCATGAAAAACCGACACCGCTTTATGGTTGATATACCGAAAACCCGTATGAAGCGCTTTGATTCCACTTATATTGTGCGAACTGCTAGTCTGTGGAGTGCGCTGCCTGAATGGATGTTTCCCAATGGTTACAATCTGGGTGTCTTCAAACACGAGTGAATCGGTTTCTTCTAGGCAAGCGTGCTCCATCGTAGACCACATCATAGCTTAACATGAGGCGAGTTGGCGGTCAAACGCAAGTCTATTACTAAATAAATAAATTACATATTAGAGGAATATTTTGTGTGTTTCAGAGTGTAACCGCTAGGATCATGGCACAGAGTATAACACAGCGGAAGTGACCCACGTACGGAACCACAGGCGGGCGCGCGACTAGAACCGCCCGACAGAATACTACGTACATCGCCTAGCACCAAAATTTAGAATCAAACGCTAATCCATATCAAAATCTGTCTAAACGCGACGGACACCGCCCGCAAATGAAACGGTTTATATTACAGGGGAAATGAAACTACACGGCTCGGTGCGCCGGCCGTCTATCTACTGCTCTTCTCTTAGCAATACAAATAAACACACAGACAGACGGCCAATAATGACAGCACTATTAGCATGACATGAAACCATACACAGTCAGTTTTACCAAGCTTTGCATCGAGAGTGAATATTTTAAGTGCTGTTTCAATCTACGCGGACGACGAAGTGACTGAAGAGATTCTAAATGAACTGATGGTCAGATTAAGGCCCAGAATATGGCGCGCTAAATAACTCGAACATTTCAAGTTTTAAGAAAAAAAAATGGAATAAATGGGAAAAACTGTTTATCTCAATTTTATGGTCATAAAAATTACTTCAACTTTTTTTTTCCGAAATATTTTGTAATATTAAAAAAAAAATACGAAAAAATTACCGAAGCATATTTAACAAAAATAGACAGTGATGTTATATTTAAAAAAAAAACATCAGTCATAGGACTGCACGTCAGAAGTGAAAACTTAAGTAGTAATTCACCTATTCTACAAGAGATGGCGCTGTTTTAAAATACACGATACTGTGTATTATGTATTCTATGACTAACGTGCTCAACGCGCCTAAAGAAATTTTCACTTCAAAAAAATATCTAATGTGCAAGTTAGATCGCTGCCCCCGGTAATATGGCCTGGTCAGTTTGGCATTTGGTTTTGATTGGTTGACAGTCCGCCATAGTTGCTTACACAGATTCCTAAGAAAAAAACAATACAAAGATAAGTCCAGCGCACGAGCGTCCGAGCAGGGTCTAGTCGCGAGTCAGTCGGAGCGTCAAACACACATGCCCCAAGCCCGTTGCACAACGGCGCATATAATCCAGTAAGCTTATCAGATAAAGTCGGTCACTCACATGTGCACTTGAACTTACAACTGCTGTCATAATATAGTTTATAACATGCCTAACTATGTCACATATACTTTAGAACATGCTCAGCTGCATCGCATAATAAAACATGTCTATAAATCAGCCGATTGCATGAATGAACAGCTGTGTCATATATATTTTAAAACATTTACACAGTGCCCATCTAGATCACATATAATTTTATTAAAAACACCTAGTTTTGTTATGAATCAACTTACTGCTTGCATTTTGTACTTGACCAGCTATATTATACAAATCTGTGACATTATGTCACAGATCCTAACTGCTTGTATTCAGGACATTCTTAGCTGTCAGATTAAATTTAGAACATGCCCAAATGTGTCAAAAATCTGCTATTGCTGACATTTAGAATACACTCAGCTGTCACTTTATTTAATTTTAGAACATGCCCTATGTCACATATCATTTAGAACATGTCCAGTTGAGTCACATATCATTTAGAACATGCCCAGTTGTCACATAATTTTGAACATGCCCAGTTGTGTTCACATTTAGATATAGAACATGTTCAACTGCGTCACAGTTAGCACACATGAGTGACCGGTGTACAAATATATACGCGTAGCTGCTGCCCTACGCCGGGTGTGATATGTGCGGCTCACTAGTAAGGGTCTAGTAGAGGCCGCAGCCGCGCAGGTTGTTGGCGATGATGACGTCAGTGACCGCGTCGAATACGAACTGAATGTTGTTGGTGTCGGTGGCGCACGTCATGTGGCAGTAGATCTCTTTAGTGGTGGACTTGTTCTTAGCCTCGAACTGGGCCTGGATGTAGGCGGCCGCTTCGCCGTACTCTTGCGCACCTGGAATACGCAAACGAAAGGAAATTAGTAAAGTGACTGCATCCGGTGGCATATTTTACACTGATACTATAAATATCTTTTTTTTATTACCTGTGTATTAAATATCTACCCTATTGCTATTTTCAAATACTATATCAAATAAATAATATATATAACATACGGGTTTTTAATGCCTGAAATAAAGACATTTTATTTATGTATTTATTTATATCCCTAAAGTTCGGCCAAAGATCTCCGTCAAGCATTAAGGCAGTCCCCCGATTTTGTATTACGATTGGTTTTGTACTAGGTGCAATCCTTAACCTGGTTGTAATCCAAAGCAGATGGTTATGGTGTGAAGATTACCCCCAGTTAACAAAAAAAAAACAGCCAAGTGCGAGTCGGACTCGCGCACGAAGGGTTCCGTACCATTATCTATAAAAAGGGCAAAAAAATCACGTTTGTTGTATGGGAGCCCCCTTAAACATCAATCTTATTTTAATTTAATTATTTATTTTTAAAGACAATATATAACTAAATAATCTGTGAATATTTAAAACGTCTACCTGTTGCCGTTATCAATATCGAGCAAAAACTAGCAAAAAATCACGTTTGTTGTATGGGAGCCCCCTTAAGTATTTATTTTATTCTGTTTTTAGTATTTGTTGTTATAGCGGCAATAGAAATACATCATCTGTGAAAATGTCAACTGTCTAACTATCACGGTTCATGAGATACAGCCTGGTAACAGACGGACAGCGGAGCCTTAGTAAAATGGATGCTGCAGTGGGTACATACCGCTGTATTCTGGAAAGCATATGGTGAGCGGCGACTTGCGGATCTTCTCCTCGAAGAGATCCTTCTTGTTGAGGAACAGGATGATGCTGGTGTCGGTGAACCACTTGTTGTTGCAGATCGAGTCAAACAGCTTTAGACTCTCCTGCATACGGTTCTGGAATATACAAAATAACACTGTTCAGCATCATTTTTATACAAAAATTGCTGCGCCCCGCGGTTGCGCCTGGGTTCGCGCACCCTTGATTGTAACAGCCCCGGTGGTTCAGTTGGATGTGAACCTACCTTCTGTGCTTGAGGGCGTGGGTTCGATTCCCACCTAGGGAAAATATTTATGTGATGAACATTTGTGTTTGTTCTATGTCTGGGTGTTAATATCTATTTAAATATGTATTTAAAAATATATATATGTAAGTTTATCAGTCTCTGACAGCCATATTACAAGCTTTGCTTAGTTTGGGGTCAGATGACCAAGTGTGCAAAAATGTCCCGAATATTTATTATTTATTTATTCTGCCAGTGAAAGTCCCGTCAAAATCAGTCCAGCCGTTTTGGAGTCCATAGGGAACATACACACATCGATTTTTATATATTACTAGTGTTGTTGCCCGCGACTTCGTACACGTAGATTTTATATAAACTTTCAACCCTTTTTTCCTCCCTTAATCCGGCCCTTGCACAAAATAATATAGCCTATACTTCAATCTGGTCATAGCTAAGCATATTCGTGAAAACCGCATTTAAATCCATCCAGTGGTTTAGGAGATGTGCTTGTCGACAAACAAACAAAGAGACAAAATTTCTAAAAACTGTCTTATCGTGTTCAGCTGCTTATTTTGAGACACCCTGTGTATTATCATTTTTGATACCTCGCAATTACAGATTTTTTATCTCTACGTTTTTTAGATTAGATAATTAACTTTTAAGCCAAAAAGTTTGTCACAACATGTAAATGTGTGCAAAAGTATCTTTGAGATTCTGTCATAGTTTATTGTCATTTTGTACTTTTTCACGACTAAGCCGATCATGATGAATATTGGTAAGGAAGTTCTTACTCAGTAACATGCAAATTTGGCCTCTGTTTTTGTCACAGTGGGCATAAAACCTATGAAACCATAATTTTTTCCCCCACCGGAAACCCTTGATCTAACACTACTCCTAAGCCATTTATATTAACCTCTTTACATTTATGCTAGCACAGTAAAGTACTTTTAAATTAATACAATATTTGATTTCTTTTTATTGTAAATTCAGTCTGTTGAGTCAGGTCTTGTGTTGATGATGGTATAATCAATGAATTATAGAGGATCTGATTGGAGTGCAAATAATTGATCTTTGGGACCATATGGATGTTTTGGAAAACAAGATTGGTTTTATGGGATTCAATAGGAGTTACCCTGGCAAAGGCCCAAGAAGTGTTGTCAATTCTAAGTTTCATTTTAATTCTACCCCAAAACCTGGACACTGAGCGACCTTTGCGAGTTCCACTCTGCTGAAGTTTCGCTAGCTTCTTGCTGGTCTGAAGTAATTAATTTCATATCACACCACTGACTCAAAGAATACTATATTTAAAGTTTCTTACCGTTGTTTCATCTTCGTGCAACACCTGGTCGTACTCAGACATCGCAACACAGAAAATAATCGCAGTAACATCCTCGAAGCAGTGGATCCATTTCTTTCTCTCGGACCGCTGCCCACCCACGTCGAACAATCTGTAACATCACAATACAACTTGTAAACAAATCGAGTAGAAGGTTTTACAAAAGGCAATAAAAAAAAACATTTAAATGCAATAGATGGCGTTGATGAGACATGGTTATGAAGATTTTGCAAAACCACAGACGTAGAAGTCAATGAAAAAACTTGCTTATCCTCATAGACAGACAGTATCTATCTGTCTGTCTGACACTGTCTGTCATGCTTGTTTTTATTTTATTTAATAGTATAGTATTTAGTGGTTATTGTTTGCTAACAAAGTACTTGTTGTTCCACAACACAACACAAATTAGCAGGTTAGTATAAAATGTTTACTCTGCCTTGTGTTATGTGTTATGGTTTCATTGTACAAATACGAAAAAAAAATGAAAACCATATCTCGCCAGCGCCATATATCGATGGTTGCAGAACTATGTTTCTTAAGATGTAAGAAAACCAATAGAAATTATTTCAAAAAGGAATAAAAATGAACATAAAACTATTGTATAGTGTTTATCCTAAAAACTAAAAATTTTACGATTCACTCCCTAGTTTCCTATTTGACACTATTGTTTCCTATTCGGGATGGAATTTAAGTCTCAGTCTTTCTCTGTCCCTCTCTCGCGCACGCAGAATTTTTCCTGCGTGCGCTCACAGAGTTTTTTAGGACTCATCGGCTATATCCAAACTATCTCTTGGCATTTAGAGATATTGATTTTTTGTCGATTTGTCTTCGAGTTTAAACAAAAAAATATAAAAATATTAAATCCAAGACAAACCATCTTAATTGCAGTTTTTAATGACAAAAAAACAATGCTGCATAAATGTTTCAAAGTTAATGTCACCTCTATAATACTAGCTTGTCAGCAATAACAATAGAATTTGCACGCAAAGATTGTGACTAACAGCACTTAAATAGAAAAACTTACAACTATGCCATCTTTATAAGGTCAACTACTAAATCTTGGCACTGCTTCTGCCAAGTTTTTGATTTGCCTTTCCAAGCAATATCTTAGTGAGGCGACCATTGTCATCTGGAATATCTTGACAGCATTACCTGTTAGTATGGAAGGTAGCAGTTCTACTAACGCACGTAACCTACTTAGTTCTCATACTACAAAGTCATCGGCAGTCTCCGGGAGTCGGCGACTGCGGCCGACATGTACGTGTCTCGCTGAATATCTGGTCTGCTGTATGGGTGAGCCAGGGGGAATTCTTTTGGAGGTTTATGAAATATTAATATTATTATATAAGGAGAGACGAGGAAGCATTTCATGCACAATTTTGCTGGTATTTCTTGACCCCCAAATACTAAATCCTGGCTACGCCCGTGGACTGTATGCGTTATGCCATACGTCTATTTACACGCCTAAAAAGTCACACACAAGTAAAAAGTGTTGGTTAAGTTTTGAGGTGACTCATTAGTTCTCAAATCTTCAGCACAGATATGAAGGCGAGGTATTCTTACTTACTTGAAATTAAGGTTTTTGAAGGAGAAGTGCACTTCGACAATGCCAGTG
Source organism: Agriopis leucophaearia (assembly GCA_949125355.1). Lineage (NCBI taxonomy): Eukaryota > Metazoa > Arthropoda > Insecta > Lepidoptera > Geometridae > Agriopis > Agriopis leucophaearia. The sequence continues at coordinate 10,471,511 of OX421278.1, forward strand.
GTTTTGACTCTAGTCCTTAATATATCCTGCTCGGTGGGCTGGTAGTCCCTCGCACCTAACCGGTCCAGGTCGTCGAGGAAACTGGAAAACAGAAAAAATACATAATTTAATACATATTACCAACATCGACTGAGCCAGCATGTTGGATTAGGGCCCGTCCTCTCTCACTGAGAGAAGACCTGGATCCCAGCAGGGGGAACATGATGAGCTGAAGAAATCACGATGATAATAAATACACTTCATGTATTAACGTAAATAAAAAGAGGCAAACAAAAGAGAGCCAACAAGACATATAACAAGGCTCTAATGGTTGATAACGAAGAGAGAGATGATAGATCCAGGGTATAGTTTACCATCCAAAGATATCTGTGTTATCATGCTTTGCGCTTTAGGGAATTAATATTCCTTTATTTTAACAGGATAAGCGATTGAATGAAAGTTTTCGTTGCGATTTGTTGGTCTTCTATGTAGTTTTAATAAAACACACGTACACATGAACAATCTAATAGTTATTTTTGCTTAAGGTGAAACGTTTCATTTTGGCGGGAAAATCAAATTTCAAACAGTTTTTTTTGTCCTTGTAGCTAGGCCGGGTAATTATTGTGAAATGGCATAGTGTTCGCGAAAATTGTTGGTCGTTCTTTACATTACCATGTACAGCTATTAATCAGTTACTCACCATATTACTTACATTTGGCAATAAACCGTTTGAAACAGCATAAATTTGTTTATTGACAAATGTATGTAATAATGTGCATTGGAGATAAATAACTTTACGCGAGTTTGTAAAGAATAATAATCAATTTTCGCGAACATCATTATCGTTTACAATAATTACTCGGCGTAGCTACAAGAACAAAAAAACTGTTTGAAATTTTAATTTCCCGCCAAAGTGATACGTTTCGCCTTAACTGAACACGTACGACCAAGAAAATGATAAATAGGAAATATAGACTGCAAAAACAGTATCGTAGAGAAATTTATTCTAAACGAAATTATAATGTATAGGTAAACTACGTCATTACATTTCTTGGTGGGATAAGGCATCAATTGCTAAGTGGCATTGAAATCGTTTATATTCATAGAATAAATGTTGAGAAAAACCATGTTATGAGTAACTAGGTCTGTATAATAGCGCCTCAGGGCTGCTGATTATATCAAACATGATTCATTATAACGCAGAGTTATTAAATATTACACATTATAGTTCATAACAAAATGTACACATGTTCATAACATTCGACTAATAGGTTAGTTCGACAGAGTTAATTGTTAATCAGTTTTTTTTTTTTATGAAATCGCCAAGAGCTAAATAGACATTTAAGTTTAAAAAAAACTACAGGATGCCGTAAAATAAATAATGTATTAATTTCGATAGTGTTTGGTTTCCAGTTGGTAGTGAACCTGCCTTCTGCACTTCGGGGGCGTGGGTTCGATTCCCACCTAGGGCAAACATCCATGTGATGAACATTTGAGTTTTTTATATATCTGGGTGTTAATATCTATTTACGTATGTATTTAAAAAAAAAATTATGTATATCAGTCTCTGGCAGACATAATATAAGCTTTGCTTAGTTTGGGGTCAGATGACGGTATGTGGAAAATTGTCCCGAATTTAAAGTATATCTCGGCATCGTAAATCGGCGGACGAGACGGTGATAAGACTGCGAGGCTCCGGCCAACTCGAGCGCAACTAGTGTTACCATCCATACGGATTTGTTCGGACATGTCCTGACTTTCTTTGTACGGCTTTGTAATTTGTTTGTTTTTTTTTTAGCTTGGACGATGTAATACGAGTAAATTTCGATTAACGGTTGCCTGGAAGTGATCGCTTTAAGCGATAAGGCCGCCTGTTAAAAGCCTGTATAATAGTTTTCTGTACTGTACATCTTATCCTTGTTTTTTTGATCTTTTATCTTATCTTAACGTCTCCTTAATATAAAACAAAAATCTTTTAAAAATTTACCAACATAGTAAAATGTCCGGCTTTACGTCAGGACTTTTAAATTTTTGATAATGGTAACACTAACCTCAACGCGCCGTGCCAGTCCTTAGTCTGCCTTGTGCATTATTAACCGACTTCCAAAAAGGAGGAGGTTCTCAATTAGACTGTTTTTTTAAAGGTTTGTTACCTCAGAACTTTCGACTGGGTGAATCGATTTTGATGATTCTTTTTTATTTGAAAGCTGGTGCTTCCCGTGAGGTGCCATTTCAATTTGGTCCAGTACTACTGTTTATTTTTACAATAGTCCAGTTCTGGCATTTTTATGAAGTGGGTTTTTTTTATATTGATAATTATTTTCGAAGCACAAAGTCACCCGGAATTTCGCACATGTAAAAACCGAGGTGCTGTACATTATGCGTACGTGCTTCATACCATGCCTTATTTCCAAATCCATAAACAAACTCTGCGGTTTGTTGTACAATAGATCGGAGCGTATTGAAATTCATAGCCACACGATATACGAGTATGCGGTCAATTCAGTCTACGGGTCTATATTTAAAACACTTTAAGACATAAATTTGCTCGCTTTCTTTCGGTATCGACATAGAACGAATATGACAAGTAATAAAATTGTATCATCCAAATTTAATGAAAATATTTTACGTCTCACTTTTAATGAACATTTTGTAGACTTCGATAAAAAAAAAACGAAGTTTGTAGATACTAACAGAGTACCCACGACTCGATAGAGTTATGATTTACGTAAGTTTTTTTTTAAACGTAATTTTGTACCTAGCAGTAAATTTCTTATGAAAATAATAATTATAATCTCGTATTTTAAAATACTAAAAAACACGCTTTAAAATCGCTAATCTTGAAGATCCTGCCAAGGATAATAGGACAAACTATTTAAATTATTGCATTATCATCGGTCCTTGATAAGTGTGCAAAGTTCCAAATCAATCTGACGTTTTGAAAGGGGTGAAAATAACGTTCAAATCGATTCCGTTACATAGAAACCAAGCTTATAACAAGCGTGTTAAAATATAGTAAATAATTATCAATATAAAAAAAACCGACTTCATCAGAACTGGACTAAATTGAAATGGCACCAAACGGGAAGCACCAGCTTTCAAATCATCAAAATCGGTTCACCCAGTCAAAAGTTCTGAGGCAAAAAACAAAAAAAATATATAATTACAGTCGAATTGATAACCTCCTCTTTTTTGGGAGTCGGTTAAAAATAAAGACTGTTGGCAGTGTCAGGAAAGGCCGAGGATTGGGTTGAGTAGCATGCCTTACGATAGGCCTATAATGCCTATATTCAGCAGTGTACTAAGATGGACTGATTTTGACGATGAATTTTCCTATACATATTCAACTAATATTGTCCTCTTCATGTGGTTATATAGTATCCGTAGTGGGAAGTACCTAAACATTTGCGCTCATATTTTTACATGACATCATGTTAACAATAACAAATTAACATATGTGTTTAAAGTCCTTATCAGGACAAGTTGACGTTAGCTAAATATATTTAGCTGTAAATATTGAACTCGTCTGTATCATTTAAATCACACATCATGATGACGATGGACATAATCGTTAGCTCAATCCGCCCATTGCATGTAACACTTGTTTTCTACTTCTATCGCCAATATTGTACAGATGTTTCAATCAGCACAAGATAGGGATAAAATCAAACTAAAAAGTTAGTGGTACGAGTACCAAGTCGTTCTTGGTGGTACTAGCTGTAGAGGAGTATATAGTGTGCGTTTTATATAGGGTTGGACCTCAGATCGGATAAACAAGGGAGATATGCCTTGTACAATTAGCGTTTGTGTTCAAATGTCTCAATTTTTCATATATTTCTTTTTTCATTATGTCGTTAAACCGCTTAACACAAAAACGGTAAGTACGGCTCACTTACTCATTTTTCACACACACTAAGAAACTTGCAGCTACACTAATAAACTCTAATAGCCCACATGCAAGAAAAAAGGGCGGCAAGGTCGTTTGCAGGGTGAGTTCGATTAAAGGCATCAAGACTCATTTAGACTTAATGCGTTCGCACCTGCCACGCCTACTTACAATATCTCCCTTGTTTAAATTATCTTACGGTAGAACTAACTTTCGCCACCAACTCACTTAATGGAAAGCGACGTTGTGGCCGAAGACAAAGCACGTATGCCTAGAAGGTACTTAATTATCGCCGTAAAGATACCCAAATAGTTCTAGTTAAGACGAATGAAACGAGCCACATTAACAATGTAAATCAATAACAATAAACACTCAGTCCCCTTAAAAAATTTGTCATCCGGCACACAAAACCTAAAGTGTACAACTACTTCTAACCGCAATAAAAATTCGCGTCGATTGTTTTGCATCGAGTTAAGCGCCCAAACAAAATAAGTTTGCATGTTGGCTTGATTAATTCAGGCAGCTACTTGTATTCGTCCAAACATCCGGTGTGGTGGCTTCGGAGTTGCCACTAGTTGCAGTGGCCACGGACCAAATATAAAGAGGAGATGGCATAACAATAATTTTCTTACATGAATGCTTGATACTGCGAGGGGTGAAAGGGTCGTTGCACCACGTCATCTACGAGATAGTGGACGCATTTTACTCGTATCATGGTTTATTCCATGCAATAAGGCACCACCTTTTCCATTAGAATAAAAACCGGCGCAATTACTATCATTGAAGAATCCGTGTTGAACCCGTTTCCGTTATTTCGTTCGCGCGTTTTCAACATTTATCTATAAAATAAAACTACAAATGTAATGTTTTAAAACAATTTTCATGATGATATTTCTATTTTGGCGAAGAAGAAAAAAACTTGAAAAGTTATTTTTCCTTTACCTTCGCCAATGAAAAAAAGATCAGCGTCAGAATCGGTTTATAACATTTTTAATGACAACAGATTTTTTTTATTTCTTTAACTCACGCTGGAAGGCCTTAACGCACAAGATATGGCGATATAATGTTATGCATATGACGTTGACAACGTTTTTAGACCTCATTTGGAATCACGCTGCAACGTTTCGTATGCCACCTCCTCTTTGAATTCTCTCCATGGCCGGGACGTAGACGGCATACATATTAACGAGGCGTCGTAGACACGCGATTCTTGAACATTACAACGCCAAGGATCCCTCCGCTATGAGTTATGATGCAGCTACTCGATGCAGCTCATGCGTTTGATCACCGTCGTTAGGATTTACATGTTACGTGGGGATTTGGAAACTTTAAATCCACTGTTTTTCTTTTGTATCGAAACGAAACTATATTAAAACCGAATCCGCTGTACGATACAACAGAATCTAAGCCGATAGCACCAAAGTTATCAAAATATCTTTTAATTTCAAATCGCGAGAATAGGGTGGTACCATTTTTTTTATCTATTCTTGGCAAAGTTCATTATACGTATATCTTAGGAAAATGACTGCTAATAAATAATCATGGCACTAATTTTTTTATACACTCATCATCAGCCAGGAGACGTCTACTACTGAACATAGGCTTCTTATATATCCATTTATATTGAAGTTCTGGAATCCACTGAATACTTTACGATGTAATAAAAACGTTTTATAGTGGAAGTAACAGCATGTATTATGCAGATTATGCCAGTGCATAACACGCAGCAAAAGAAGCCAAGTATGTCTACGAGACTAGCAAGTGGAGTAGTCACGCAATAATAGAATATAAAATCAGTGGTATAAGACCCTTCATTAAAGAACTTGTACCAATACTTCATTATTTAAATGCATTGTTAATCGGACTTCCTGTCACTAAAAGAGCAATAAAACACGCAATGCGTTTCGTGTCCACGGATGTTTTATAATTAGGCAAAATCACAATTAAATTAAGCACTTTAAAAAAATAGAACGTAACTTTTTGACTAACATAAAGAAATAAAGATATGTAGCAAAGAAAAAAAAAACGACATACTTTGTTTAAAACAGTAAAGTGTGAAAGAATCTGGTGTGAAACAAAGTAAAAACTAGAAACTTGCAAGACTGCATTTTTCAAGTTTTTGTGCAAATAACACCTACAAGTAGTATTTCGATTATAGGTTAGCAGGGTTATAGTTACCTAACTCTGTACGCAATGTTCTTACTCGTACTCTATACTCTGTGATTAAATGAATTGTAGGTGTGAATCAGACCTCAAAGAATAATAAAGCCTGATAGCAGAATTATAGGACAACATTATTGTATAATGTGGAAAAAACAAAGCTTGAGAGTAGTGATTTTTGGAATTCGCTATGTCAAGTCTAGTCCTATAATTTTAATTATGCCTTTTGTATAATTAATAAAAAACATCATAAGTACAGGGTTATAAGCTTAGGGTGTACTGAGCCGAAAGGAAATCAGGGATCTCACCGTTATGAACAACTTTTGAACCAACCTTAAAATGGCGAAAAAATATCAGATGTTCCATACATTTCCTTGAGTGTCATTTTTCTATGGAACAGCTATCTGTTTCAGTGTTAGTCCCATGGTAAAAGTTGTTCATAATGACGGTTAAAATTATCCCTTTTCGGCTTAGTACACCCCTAGCTTATAACCCTGTAAGAAAACACAATAATTTGTGTCATATGTAACACAGAGATATAAATAACTTATTGGATTTCATTCGAAATGAAAAAAAAAAAAACAAGTTTTAAAGAAAGATAATAAAAAAGTTTTATACACTGGTTTTAAATCAATCCAAGATGATTATTTATTTATTTTATTAATTTTTGCTCAGGTCGACCAACAGCTTGGTTACAAAATATGTCTTATAGATATACTTAAATTGATACAAAAAGCCAGTTACAGGTCATCACGGATATATGTCTAGTAATATTGAAGAGTTAACACTGAGAATACAATAAATACATAATTGAAAACAGTTACATCAAACCAAATTAGTTAAAGAATTCACTGCTCAACACCATCTGGGTGTCTTCAAGTCAAGAGTGAATCGTCGCATCGTCGCTTAAAATCAGGCGAGTTGGCGGCAAAGCGCAAGCCTATTTTGCAATTTAAAAAAAAAACCCGCCTAGCCAATGCAATGTTCGTACAGAATAAGTCTAAGCCATAATATTAGCTTATCAATAGAATTTAAAAAAACTAAGCCAATAATGCAGGTAACAGCGATGAAGATTAAATAGCTAAAATATTTTTAAAGTATGACAGACTTTAGCTAGATCCGAATTTTATTGTGGTACAAATTAGCCAACAATTTTTTCCACGGACGGCTACGAGATAGTGGCTCAACTGGTAAACTTGTCACGCTATATCGCAATCAGTTGGTGAACTTTTCACTTTTACTTGATGCCCTCATAGTTTATGAATCGCACCATCCCACTAATATTATAAATGTGAAAGTTTGGATGGTTGGATGGATGTTTGTTACTCAATCACGCCAGAACGGCTGAACGGATCTGGATGAAATTTGCCCCAGAGATAGATTATAGTCTGGAATAGCACATAAGCTTTAAAAACAGCTGGACCGATTTGGATGAAATTTTGTGTACCTGGAACGGGTCATAGTAGCGAGGCCGAAGGCCGAGGTAACACCCGTGCGAAGCCGGGGCGAGTCGCTAGTAATATTATAAATGCTAAAATTTATGTGTCTGAGCGAGTGTGTGTGTGTGTGTTTGTATGTTTATTACTCCTTCACGTTGAAATGGCTGGGCGCTTAGATAGCTTTATGTCCTGGATTAACACCTAGGCTATTTTTCATCATCATCATCACCATTTTTCGTCACTACACGGGTGAAACCGCGGGCGCAGCTAGCGGAAAATAAAAGCATTATTCATAAGCGTTATTAGTAACTGTCCTTCAGAGATATTGGTCCACGGGACAGTCTCTGAATCACTTTGACCACAGAGTGCGTCATCACTTCCGAGTACGGTGACTTTGAGCTCCCACATCCTAAATTATATGACTCGTCAATAGAAAACGTAATGTGTACATATTGAAAGAGAGAAGACGGTTGAGTTTTCAATTTCAAAGTTGGTTCTATAATAATATACCGAAAAAAAAACATATCATAAAAACATATAATTTTAGTTCCAGGTCGGGCCCTTTCTTTCCTGAACTTATGCAGTGCTAGTTTGAAAGGTTCTACTTGAGATTAGCAAATTTCCCTTGGTGTTCATGTACGTTACTGTTGATAGAATGTTCCATAAGTGTGTTAAGTGTGCACGTTAAGTGATAGAAGGATAGAAGTATAAGTCATCTATGTGGTTCGAACCCAAAGTCACCTGGAATCGTTTTAACATTAACGACAATCTTCGATACCATGATCGAAGTCAGTAACAGATGTATGCAATTCAAGGGCAATCCGTATAGATCGAGCCAGCCGCTGGAAGCGTGCCAGCTAAAATCCTAGACAAGCCTCAACTCAAACGGGCTGGCAAGGTCTAGACCAAAAAGGTTGTTACGAAACGCGGTCGTGAATTCACCTCGCAAATCGGCCAGCTCGGATCGCTTATGCAACTCATTCAATAAAATGCTCTATTGTAGAAAACTGGCGCAGCAACTGTTGCCAACAAAATACGGTTCATGGACCCAATCTGGATTCCAGAAGACGTGGCGAGACCAGATGTTATTTGCGGACAATAAGATTGATTATGCGCCTGCATGCAATCGCCCCGATAGGTAGAATTGTATAATAAATAATTATTCGAGACATTTTTGCACAATATTACGAGGTGAACTTCTAAAACGCCACTAGAGCCTGTAGTACTTATTTAAAATCTAAAATATTCGTATTTCGTACGACGAAACAATGTAAAAACAAGGCATTTTCCAACCACACAAATCTGGGCGAAATGTTGGTGGTTCTAATGGTCGTAACGTAGCTCGAACGCTTAGTTTATGGTATCCATTCTATGTATAGATAACTTTTGAAAAGGTAACAAGTGTCCAAATAAAAAAACGATGGCTTAGTTAGTGAAAACTTTAGAAGAGCCAAGGGTTCAGGTTCTCATCTTCCAATGCCCGCAGAGCGTTCATTTTAGACCCTTGACACTAGTTCAAGGCCTCCTGCGACCATTCACAACTGCAGCATTTCGTTCAGGACACAGACCAGCTTGATTACTCAGAAAAGCCGCAGTTTCCCGACTTGCAAAATTAACCGAGCTGAAATATCTGCAACCTAAATAAACCCGTAGCAGCGGTAATTAAAAACGTTTGAATGTAATCATTCCAAGACAGCGGGAGAAACTCGAAACGAACTAAAATTGATAACACCACCTATCTGCATGTCGTTTGATAATACCTACACGAAAGTTACTCAACACATTTTTGTGAGAATAATATGGAGATTGGCAGCTGTAGCACCTCTGATAACCCTGTCATCGGGAGTGGTATTATAATTAAAACATATTATAAACAAACGTATACTGGTCGTTTTGCGTGAACCGTTCTAAAACCAAGTGTTTATCGTAGTGGTGCTTTTTCGAGTCGCTCCTAAGCGCGCTGACGTCAAGCCTCTGTCAACATTAACTGGGTCAGTAAACATGGGTGAATTACATTCGGAAAAGACGAAATCATATAATTTTGCCATTTGAACGACGGCGGTCGCCTGTTCTTGGACGTTAATGATGGCTATTGACAATAATATTGGCCTGATTATCATTTAAATTGCTTATAAACGATTCTGAGCCATCGAAAAAGGAAAGATATCCTAATGATATTCAATAAAATAGTATCAAAAGGCTATTGAAAGCAAAATTAGTATTTAACCTCATGAACTAAAAGTATTTTATTGCTTGTTTTGACTAGATACGAGCAGTGTTAAGCAGCTGATATAACAACTACATCAATGGGTCCTAACTTGGCATTTGCGCCGATGCCGACAAGACTCAAGTTCGGCTTACAAATTGAATCTGGTTCAGTGATCCAAGTGGATTCGGTTGCAGTGCAGGTCCAGTGTGATCGTATGCACAGGCCCGGGTAGAGTCAGTTCGGCAGCCGCCCAGCAACAGGTCGTGGCGGCGATCAATACGCCGCGCCGTCGCACGCCGCGCGAGCCCTTTCGAGTTTCGATAGGCCCGCGCCCGCAGCGCCGCCGCCCGACCGGCAAACGAACCCGCGACGCAATCCGACGTCATGACACGACACGCATAAACGCTCCCGCGGAAAGCCAGAATGAGATGACATGCTGCGAACTGTAGCAGCTCAATCTGTAATCGATGCAACTCGTTTCATCATGGTTCACGACCACCATCGCCGCAAATGATGCGCCTCATGAACAACTTGGAAATTGGAACGAAGTGGTATGGTAGCTAGCTATGTTCTTAAGGCTGTTTTTGTAGACACGATAGACGATCTTGTGATACAGGCTAAAGGATATGTAATGTCTTATCTGAACGATAATTATTGTAGAGGTTCTCATAATTTTATTGCTATATCCATAAAATGCTGTCACAATAATAACAATAGTTTTAACAAATATGCGCGGAACTCAAGAATACGCTGTCATCATGCCAACATAAGCCTACAATAGCTCCGTTGATTTGCGTACGTATTAGAGTTGCTTAATTTCGACGTACAAATTATTATTTTTGTAATGCATGCCAGTTTCAACAGTTCCAATCAATAAACATCACACTTTATTTTTGCTACATGCGATATGCTTTGATCATGATTTCATAAAATGTTTTATCTCCCGCTGGGGATATGATTAATGATCAGTAAGTAAATATGGATTCATAACTCAACAAATGCAAGGAACGTACTTGCGAGTTCAGAAAAAGGACGGATCGATGGCTTATCCAGTTACATAATCAAGGCATCAAGGTCGCTTCTATTGTGAGAGCGAGGAGGCTCATTTCGAGGAGCGTATTGATGGCGTTTCTGTAAGGAGTCAGAGGCGTTCGCACGGTTGGAAGGCAGTTTGATAGTGGTGTGAAGAGTTTCCGGAATTAGCGCGAGCGTCATGCGATCGGCGCATAAATCTGTCGCCACGGGCGTTTCGTTCGCCGCTTTGCGACGTGGGCGGTGAAGCTGCAATACTGGAGAACTAGAGATAACATCGCAATCACTTTACGAGCCGAGTAAGACACCACATTACCGACGCTTCCAAATTCGATACATTCGTAACTGCTGAACACTTGCAGTCTCGATTGTTGTTACTATCGAATCCATCATTGACATATACTGTTCTTAATCGAGTTTAAATAATTTAGACTGGACTCGATCTGTGGTCAATTAATAATTTTAAAACTACGTCCAAATACCATTAACTAGAACGAGCCAAACGTTTGTGCGACTCTTGATTTTAATCTTTTGAATAACAACGAGCGTGATTAAGTTGTCGCAAAAATATCTATTGTTAAAGATCCAAAATGCACTGTATCTGGGCCCCGATTCTACTAAACATATTGTTTTTAAATTGTTAATGAATTTCCTCAATAATTGCCCTTTTGACACTTTTGGCATAGATAAAGTGTCAAAAGTGAAAAACCCATTGTTTTTAAATTGTTAATGAATTGCCTCAAAAATTACCCTCTTGACACTTTTTATATAAAGTGTTAAGTGTTGTAAGTGTTATGCCTTACAGTACAATACCCCGATTCTACTAAACCAATTGTTTTTCAATTGTTAATGAATTGCCTCATTTTTTTTACTTATGACACTTTTTTTTACTTATGACACTTTTTATATAAAGTGTCATAAGTAAAAAAAATGAGGCAATTCATTAACAATTGAAAAACAATTGGTTTAGTAGAATCGGGGTATTGTACTGTAAGGCATAAAAGGTGATTGCTAGTCGTTATTTAGTACGACTGTAAGGTTCCGTGACGGCAGCTGACAGCCCTCTGAATAAATAATAAATTAGAGATGCTTTTCAGAAGCTAACCCCAAAAACTGCCTTAATTTGAAATCATGGTTGCCCTACATGGTTTACACTTTTGACGCCTTGAACTATATTTTCAACACGCAACACGATTTACATGGAATATATATTCTTACGACGTAACTGCCGTTTTAACGGACGAAAAAGGAAGAGGTTATCATATCGACGGGTAATTTTTTTTATGTATGACCAATGTCCGATTTTGATGATTCCTTTTTATGGTAGGAGATGCCACCGGAAAAGGGCGAACAAAATGTATGGGTGGACTTCGTGAAAGAGGATATGGTTGTGGGAGAGTAACTGTAGAAAGGTGGCTGACAGGGAACTGGAGAACTTACTTCTCGTTCTTCACAGACATACTTAGTACACATATTGGGAGAAGGGTAGAACAATGACGGCAATTTTCGCTTCCTAGCAGCTGGGCAGATTATAAGTACTTAAGTGTCCCAGAAACATCCAACTCAAGATCTCGATGCAAATTTTCCAAGAGCTCTCATAGCCAACAACATTGCATTCTCGGAAAGGATCGTAATAACACCATTAAACATTGCCAACCACCATAAACAAAACCGCAGTGTTTTGTTCCGCAAGGAATGCAATCAAACAAGGAACTGGCAATCAAGACATGACACAACCAGCCATTTTATAGATAAAATAAATGCACTTATGTGGAAACCAGTAGACAGCAGACTATCTATCATACTTGACATAAAATTAAACATTAATTTTACATTAAGCAAACTATCAGGAACATACCAATTTCATGCTTATGAATAAATTTTTTGTAATGCATTTTGATTTTATAATAGGTGCATGAATAAATAGATATAAGTTCTCTTTTGTTCAAAACAGAAATTACACACTTTACAAACAGCTTAAAAATTGTGTTGCAACTCGCGGTACCACGCGGTACTAATTTATACTATACTAGCCGTCCGCCCCGGCTTCGCACGAGTGTAAGCTCGGCCTTCGGCCTCGCTACAAAATATAATATAGCCTATGTCACCCGGGGATAGTGTAGCTTCCCAACAGTGAAAGAATTTTTCAAATCGGTTCAGTAGTTTCGGAGCCTATTCATTACAAACATACAAACATACAAAAATAGGTACAAATCTTTCCTCTTTATAATATTACTGTAGACTTATACCTACTATAGTTAACTTCGAGGCTTTGTATGAGCAGCTTATGACTGAATGCATTGAAGCGCCATAAACTTATAGCCATGTTTCTCAATAGATCTCTAATGAGCATTTTATAACTAACTTCATCTTTAGAATTGCTCGTACATCACTTTTTTTTTATGATACTGGGTGACGAGACAAGCGAAGTCGCTCGCCTGATGGCTGTTCACGCTTGCCCATAACAGCTCAACGCCACTCAGAATTTTGAACTTCAACAGTTCAAAACCCTGGATGGCAATGCATTGCGCTCGTCACCCCGAGATATAAGATGTCAAATCTCTGTGTGCCCCGTAATTTCGCTGGAAACATTGCCCTTCAATCCGGAACACAGAAGTGTTTGCACACTACTGCTTGGCGGTTGAATAACTGGCAAAGGTGTGGTACTTACCCAGGCGGACCCCTGCAAAAGAGTCCTACCACTACAAAACAACTAAGGCCAAGTCATTTATCAGAACTCCTCTACTATGAGTACTACATAAATCTTGTAGAGGTTGAAATAATAACGCACAGATTTGCTCCTGAATGGAGCGTCTACTTGGCGCCATGTTTATCAGCCAGGGTAATCCACGGAACAAAGAACACTTGTAAGTGCTGCAAACCAACAGCATCCGTCGACCATACATATCCAGCTGCAGTACAGCGAACATGACTACCATTATCGGGTTACTGAAGATCTAAATAGCACAAAACTGATGGAGAGAATTTCAACTGCATATACTTCTGTCCAAAATATTTAAGGTAATTTAATTCTACCCAATCAGAGTGCTTTTTAACCGACTTCCAAAAAGGTTATCAATTCGAATGTATCTTTTTTTTTTGTTTTATACCTCAGAACTTTCGACTGGGTGACCCGATTTTGATGATTCTTTTTTTATTTGAAAGCTAGTGCTTCCCAATTGGTCAATTCTGATGAAGTCGGTTTTTTAAATTGAGAATTATGGTATTTATATACTACAACTTATGTTCTTAATTTTGAGCTAGAAGTATAAATTAAAGATTATTTTAAACCTCTATAAAAGAGCAGTTACTCTTCAAACGGCTGAACATATTTTCATGAATCATAGCTAAGAACACTCGAGTGTTCTTGTGATAATATGAACAAGTCAAGTCACCTTTCAAACAAACAAAAAAACTAAATCTAATTCGGTTCTGCCGTTTGGTAGCTACGATGCCACAGACAGATACACAACGAAAAACTTATAGTAACTTATTAATAACTAACAGAGGGGTCTCTGTTAGTTATTAATAAGTTAGTTAGTTAATATATAGGCCAAGACATGACTTCAAAATAAAGCCAAAATTACCCCCAAAATATAATTTACATAATTTTTTACGTAATATCCTGGCAATGTTTGAGAAAAGCACAATAAACAATCCTATAAGAAGAATCTACCTTGCAAAAACTTTAAAATGTTTTGAAAGTAAATTAGATCCAGCAAGTCTAGGTTATAGTGAAACTGGCTAATTGAAACCAAACAGCCCGATTGACGAGATTGCGGAAGACACAACACAGCGCATGAATGTGCGGCGACCGGACGAGTCAATCGACGCGGGCGCATCGCTCCCTGCCGGAGGGCTCGGATGTTTCAAATCATCTGTGATGTGAATGTGACGTCACATTGTTCAATTACAATTGCTTTTCAGCAGTCAAAATCGGTTGTGTATCGGTATCTAAATTAAGCTTTCCGAAAGCTTAATTTAGATAATTTTTATCGGGGAAAATGTATTCATGACATTTGTTATATATATATTACACATTTGTTACATTGACATTTGTTATTATATACATATATATATATATTTGTTATATATCTTGCGATTTGATACGTCACAAGAGAAAACTGAACACCTTGACCAATAATTAATATGCTTCAATTGCATAAAGATTGTATTTGCATTATGTTCATTTAGACAAAAGTAAAGAACATATTCCATAACTATGTAAATAGAGCCACGAGCAAGAAATATGCGAAATCCTAAGAATGACTTGCAATGTTTGAATTAGTTTCCAGCCAATATTTAACAGGAGTATGTTAAGTGATGTCACCATGTGATGGTGCGTTTTGTGGGGCACAGGAGTGGTGTCGTTATGCGACATATAAACATGGTGCGAAATAATGTTCTAGTCATAATCATTGACGCTTTCATTACACTTAGTGGGTTTCGTAAGCGGGCGTATAACCCTTTTTTGTATTTCTTTAGTTTATGATTCTTTGCTAATTCCGATTCTACAAATTGTAAAGTTGTGTCAAATTTTCCCATGAAATGTTCATAGCATACATGGATTCAAACCGAGTAAAGTAAGAACACGTAATGTACAATACACCCCAAGACGCAAAAATTAATGCAAAGAGTGTGTCTACTCGCGTAGCCGTTTCGCCATTTAGTTTGCAATTGTGGATGGTACTTATGGAAAAACTGGAAAAAAAAATGCTGTATCACAAACTAGTTTCAATATAATAAATAATAATAAATATCTGGGACATTATTGCACACATGGTCATCTGACCCCAAACTAAGCAAAGCTTGTAATATGGCAGCCAGAGACTGATATACATACACATTAATTTTTTTAATACATACTTAAATAGATATTAACACCCAGACATAGAACAAACACAAATGTTCATCACACAAATGTTTGTCCTAGATGGGAATCGAACCCACGCCCCCAAGCGCAGAAATTTAGGATCACTACCAACTGAGCCACCGAGGCAGTCGATATTATACCTAGACCTACACATTGTTGCAAACTAACAAGTTCCAAAGGTATTGACAATGCCAATTATGTCGTGTTTGCCTCTACGCATGCGTGAACAGCGAGTCTGCCTACCCAGTCGGGTCAGTGAGGTGGCACGGGTTACGACATCGTTGTAAACGTAAACCAGATGACCGCCCCACTGCCTCCAGCCATACGACTTCAGGGGCTGCTGCCACCATTGACAATCCAGCCATCATGAGCAGCGCGCGGTGCTACGCGGTGATGCCGGGTCCCAAGCCCCTGCCTTTACTAGGAAACTCATGGCGTTTTGCAATCGGCAAAAAACCTTGGAGAACGCGAACTCTCGACGTGACACTATGGTTTCTTAGAGCTTTAGCCGGTTCGGGCGGAGCGGCAAAAGTCGCAAAGCTGTTCGGACATCCGGATCTCGTTTTCCCGTTTTGTGCTGAGGAAACAGAGAGGATATATCGCCGAGAAGATTCCATGCCATACAGGGCAGTTGCACCGTGTCTCAAGCATTACAAACAAGAGTTGAGGAAAGACTTCTTTGGAGATGAGCCTGGTTTGATCGGCGTGTAAGTAAAAGCTGCTCTATTAAAAATTATTCGGTGTGTTGATTTCGACTCGTGTGTGACAAAAGTGTATTTTGGCAGGCACGGAGAGCCTTGGTCGAGGTTTAGAACTAAAGTCTCCAAAGCTCTCGCGGCCCCAGAGGCAGCTAGAGCCGCCGTTCCCGACTTGGATCACGTTGCAAATGACTTTGTTGACAGGTAAATTTTTCAAATTGTTTAAATGTTTGCTACCAAATTGTTAAGATATGTGGGCATCAATTTAAGAGTTAAGTCTCAATATAAAAAAAAAATACGCACGCATGAATTAGGTTAGGTATTCATCACCTGTTAGCATGT
Source organism: Agriopis leucophaearia (assembly GCA_949125355.1). NCBI lineage: Eukaryota > Metazoa > Arthropoda > Insecta > Lepidoptera > Geometridae > Agriopis > Agriopis leucophaearia. Next base: position 10,488,129 of record OX421278.1, read on the forward strand.
GGTTTAGATTAAGTAAATGCATTAATTGTTAACATAATGTTATCATGCCCGTATGAGTCACTGCCCAAAAAACGACTAGGCTTGACTACTAGGCGACTGTGCGAGATGCTACTTGAGGATTTACAGAGTTATATCTTTCATCTGAGCAATAACGACCAAAGCAGTGTTGCAAAGACACAAAGGCCAAAATGGTTCATACAAAACAAGCAGTAACAGTCCCAGTGATCCGCCACTACCAATCTGACAGTAGAATCTCAGTTTAATGACCACATCCCGTTTTTAAGAACGACGTCTGCGCATTTGTTTTGAGCGAAGACCACTGACTCATTGCTAGGAACAACAAACCTCTTTCAATGAAAAACGTAACGTTTCGTTTGAGCGACTTAACGCGGAATATTTAACGCTTAAACAAGTTTAATTGGGTTTTGGGAAACCGTAATTAACATACTGCTTTCAAATGAACCGCCTTTGATTACTAACTAACAAGCCATAGTTAGAGGTAGCATGACAAGTGAGTACAAATAAATTTGTGTTAACAACCTGAATGTGCAATTATGAACGCTGTGTGATTATTTTATACTTTGCTTGTAGAATGGAACGCATTGTCGATGAGGACCGAGAACTGCCCAAAGATTTTCTCACTGAGCTTTATAAATGGGCTCTTGAATGTAAGTGATGCTCGAGCTGCTGTGTTGCTTCTTGCCAGCTCTTTATGTTTTTTTCTCGACAGTAAGGGACAATTTTTCACTTACTTTTTCTTTTTCAGCGGTGGGAGCTTGGGCCTTGGGGACACGACTGGGGTGTCTATGCGATAATGACACTGATGCGAAGGAGATAATTAGATGTATTCATGGGTTCTTCCATAGCGTTCCAGAGTTAGAATTATCTGCACCTCTTTGGAGATTATACTCGACACCTGCTTACAAGACTTATGTGGAAGCACTCGACGCTTTCAGAACACTGTGTTTGGAAAGACTTACTGACAAAGGAGTGTGCGCACAAATAGCTAAGGGCTCGGGGGAGAAAGTAGCGGCAATATTAGCCCTTGACTTGATGCTAGTAGGGGTCGATACAACAGCTGCCGCAGCAGCAAGTACGATATATTTACTCGCCAATAACGATAGAGCACAAAGAAGACTACAAAACGAGCTCGACAATCATTTGCCAATTGATAGAACAATGACCAGCAAAGATTTAGACAAGCTACCGTACCTCAAAGCTTGCATAAAGGAATCTCTACGGTGAGTTTACATTTCCATTGAATCACATAATGGAATTATTGGCATTCCATAATCATTGTCCAACATTAAAGATTTGAGTCAAATTTGAAATACATTTTGATTAATTGATATTCGAACAAAGCCTAGCTACAATCTGAAAACTTTCGCTTGTATAGCGTTATAAAGTCAGTTTCCGTAATATGCCGCAGCCATAAAAGGTGATACAGCACCGCACCGCAAACTAGACTATCTCTGACGTGAAACCAGGGAACGGTACGGTGGCAGTTTGCATAGCATTTGCATCGCAAATATATATCTTCCTGGGGTGAGGTGCAAATATTGGTCGATCCTAATCGTATCGTGCATATTGTAGTCAACCTCTTGAGATATCTTCTGAACCCTTGGCGGCGTTATTATAGCAAATTTCCTTCGTATCTTTAAGAGCTGGAAAAAAGGTTGAGCAAAGTTTCGTGTTGGAAGTATGTAAATTGAACAGGGGCTTTCAGCTTGCTGAATTTTCGATCCAAAATTGAACGCAAGAATTTCTGCTAGCTTGGCATACATACTATTGTACAAACTTACATAATATAAAATAAACATATATAAGGCATGGTCACAATCAGACTCCGGGCGCAGGGAGGCATCCCTTCATATTCCTCTAGTTCAATCAATTGACATAATTTATTCAAAACCTTTTCCATCGGGTTTATATTTCTAAGTTTAGACACGCTACAGACTCTTACATAGGTATCTAGGCCTCGTTTAATTTATGAGGGGACTTTGTAGACTAGTTTCATGCCAATAAAAAATTCACGTCTACAATTCCTTTCAATTATATGGTTTAGAACTTGGGTTTAGAACCAAGCCAATTTTTATCTTCAAGTACTGTTATATATTCTATTTGTTTACCTACAAAGCAGATAGTATAAATGTATCGCTTTAATGTAATGCGACCATTGATGGTCAGCTTCGGATTACATTGCACCTGAGGTCGATTTTATAAACTGGAAACTGATGCTTTCATTGATATTGTTAATTTAGATCTTTATTATCTGGACGAATACGTTATTAAAATATACTCTTGCCAATTGAAAAATTATCATTAATACCTTCGTGCCAAAAACAGAATAATATTATGATAAGATTCTCCGTTACAGGATCAAACCAGTAATACTGGGAAACGGAAGATGCATTCAATCAGACGCAGTCATATCCGGCTATGAAGTTCCAAAGGGGGTATGATAAACCTCTTCAAACCTAACGTTTTAAGCATTATATTATAAATTATATGCATTTAAACTGTAAAATTTCTTTCAGTCTCACATAGTCTTTCCGCACTATATAATGTCGAATGAAGAGAGGTACTTCCCATCGCCCCAAGAGTTTGTCCCGGAGCGATGGCTTAGAGATTTCGATGCTACAAAAGCCGGATGTCCGCATACGGAATCAAAGAAACTACATAATCTGAACGCAGAGTCAAATAGTGATTATTTGTACAAGAGAGAACAAAAGCACGAGTGTGCGGACAGCATGTACGAAGTGTGTCGGAAGCAAAGAAGAGTGGGGATCCACCCGTTCGCTTCGCTTCCCTTCGGATTCGGTCGACGAATGTGTATTGGGAAGAGATTTGCTGAAGCAGAGCTGCAACTTTTACTAGCAAAGGTAGGTACATGGTTTCCGTTTAAGTACTTATGAGGAGTAAACGCTATTCGTCAAACGCAGAATGGAATTATAAAATCGAGAATAGGATTTTGTTTATAGACAAAACAAGTTTGAAGGAGTATTGCTCATGTTATTAACAAAATGCTTACTTTTCCTTAAAGCCAATTCATTAAACGAAGTCAGTCTACACACTTTGTTCTTAATAATTGATGATTTAAAAAAAACATAAATACTAACTTTTATGGGCGATATACTAACTTTTATGGGCGATAGCATTGATATTCAAAGAAATTGATTGTGTGATATGACTAGGTAGTACATACTAAATTAACGAAAAAAATCCTGTTTTTTATCTGTACACATTTAGATAGAAACACCGACAAACTAATTTGAATCCTTGACGTTATCACAATGTCTAATTTAGATTGTAATAGATGTAGACTAAATACACGGATTACTTTAATAGTAATGGTATGGTTTTAGTCTAATTGTATGTGTATGTTTATTATATTTTTAATGCTTTTTTTTCCAGTGCTTTCTTTATGTAACAATAAATAAATTTTGTATTTGTATTTAACCGACTTCCTAAAAGGAGGAGGTTCTATGTTCGTCTGTGTTTTTTTTTTTTTTGTTCGGAAATGTTTTAAGAGCTGAATCTGTATCCATGCGCAGTTTTAAATATCTTTGTGTGATGCATATTAATGTATCACAGGAAACCAAAACAAAATTTTTGCATCCCGTACAATGGAAACAAACATTCACGATAACGTCCTTCGCTCATCGGATTTATCGACAGCGCGCCTGATCTCGATAGTGTTCGATAGAGATAAGCTAATGCTGAGCAAATATTCCAGATATTCCGACGATACGACGTGAGCTGGCGATACGGGCAGCTGACATATAGCGTGACGCCCACGTACGTGCCCAACGAACCTTTGCAGTTCACGCTAGTCAAGAGGGAGGAAGATCATCGCATACTAGCAACTAGAGAGTAAAAGTAACTTACAAAAAATTTGCTCGGCTAGCAAGAAGCCTTCGGGAGTCGGCGGGCAGCACGGTGTTAGGTTTTGGTTTTATGCGTTGAGATAACCTATAGTCACAATCGTGACAAAAACATGTCCGTACCAAAACTCGGCGCACGCTACGCATTGTGCCGACTTTTTTGGTAGTCGTAAAGCAATATAATATTATAGGACTTTTTAACCGACTTTAAAAAATAGGGGGAATTCTCAATTGTTTTTTTAACGTTTTTTACCTCAGAACTTTATAAAAAAATAAAAAATATTTTTCATTTTAAAGGATATACTTTCAGATTGGTCCCATAGAAATGTCATTAAAGTCAGTTCAGAAGAGCTGTTTTTAAATCATAATAAAAATGTAATCCAAGTAAACGAAAGTGCATAATTACTAATTTTGAAGTCGATTTTTTTATTGATAATTAAGTACCTATATATGTATATATAATTTTATGACTAATGTTTAGTGAAATTGAAATGACAATGTTTGTAAGTAAATTGGTGAACTATTGTGTTTTACTTTACCTATTTTCCTCGAAATTTCTGCGAACACTAAGCTAATTTAGCTAGTCTTTTTGTAAGCTAATTTAGCGGCACGCCAATAACTGGCTATGATTAGACGCGGATGATTCATTCAAGACCAACCCACAGTGAGTCTAATGAACTACAAGCCACACCTTTGACTTTCATATGGATGTCGTAGGTACTGGCAACTCCTAAAATCAATGCGACCTTATTGTGCAAAACACTAACTTTAGATGGGTAATTTGGGTCAGTTAATGGTGAGGTTACTAGTTATTTATTTATTTATGGAAAACAAACAGCTTTAGCAATGTAAAACATAGCAATAAAAATTACTTTAAAGTTTTGTTCTGCTGTAAACAGGTCAACTTCCTTGGAATAACTACAATTAACGTTGTTACATCCTCTAAAAAAAGTAAGAATTTTGTCTATAATTGGTCACACATGAATCCACATGAAGTACGAGATAATTCCGTCTGGTCACAGCATGAATAGGTATTCGGAATTATATCTTTGACAGAAGATCGCTACGCTCAATTTTATTGGAAGTGAGGTTGTGGAGGAAGGTCAGATCTGCCACCTCCCGTCGCTGCGACAAAGGAAGGAGATGATGGTGCTTACAATTTGCGCTATAATCCGCAAAATTCAACCTATCCTCGATATTTACGCAACTGTGAAATTTCCTCTGTACCTTCTCTATACACACCATTGTAATCGTGTGTTATACTAAAGTTAATCTGGCGTGCATTCTGGTTTATATAACTTTATAAACTGACCTAATATGACAATACTATATATAGTGTATTCCCAAAGCACAGCGAAAAATGGCTATTGCATAGCATCGATAGAAAACGATCCAACACCAAACTGACCAACTGTTGGCCTTTTGGAAAAACTCAGAGTCACACAACGGGCAATCGAGAGAGCTATGCTCGGAGTTTCTTTGGGCGATAAAATTCGGAACGTGGATATTCGCCAAAGAACCAGAGTCACCACGACATAGTTATTAAAATCTGCAAGTTGAAGTGGCAATGGGCAGGCCACATCGCTCGAAGAACCGATGGGGAAGAAAGGTTCTTGAGTGGAGACCGCGAACCGGAAGACGCAGCGTAGGTAGGCCTCTCACTAGATGGACCGACGATATTGTGAGAGTCGCGGGCATCTAGTGGATGCAGATGGCAGGATGTCGTTCAGTGTGGAGATTAAAGGAGGAGGCCTATGTTCAGCAGTGGACGTCTTCTGGCTGATGATGATGATAGAAAACGACAATATCGCTCTCCATAAATTTATGCATCGCTTTCCTGTACTTAAAAAAAAAAGTGAAATTTCAATGCCATTGCTCAAAAACGGTGAAGAAAAACATCGTAAGGAATCTCGATGTCCGAGGACCTTAAAAATCAAAGACATTATGTCATTCATCAACATGCACCGGGCTAGCATGGTACGGATTAGGATCCATCCTCTCTCTGACTGAATACCTTTGCCCAGCGGTGGGATAATGATAGACTTAAGATGAGTCCAATAAGAGTAATAGTATTTTAACCGACTTCAAAAAAGGATGAGGTTCTATGTTCCACTGTATGTTTTTTTTATGTATGTTAACCGATTTCCCCGCCAATTATGAATTTATTTTGATGATTCCTATTTTGTTTGGTAGGCCATACTTCAGTGGTGGTCCCATATAAATTTCATCAAACTCGGTTTAATAGTATGATTTTTAAATAATTTTGTGTTTTCCACCAACAACTCGGCTGATGGTAAGCGACGGTATGTATATGGCTCGGTACTCACTATTTGGCTGAGTCGTTGAGCTGGTACTCGTTGGAGCGTCCGAAGCACTCCTGCACGCCAGCGTCCGCCCACAGCCTCTTCATGGCCGCGAGCAGCTCCTCGCTAAACGGCTCCGTGTCCTCCATCCGCTGGATCACGTCGAACACCATCTTGCCGTCGCTCTGTACAACACAAACAACAATCATACATTACATATCTCGACAAGAACAGTTATATAGCAACTATATAATTATACTAGTCATGTTGCCCGCGATTTCGTACACGTAGATTTTCATATAAACTTTCATCCAGCCCTTTTGCAAAATAATATAGCCTATACTTCAATCTGGTCATAGCTAAGTAGTCTGGGCATATCTGCCACTAGCTCGTAAGTGTTTTCTATCTGTTTGTAATTTTTATTTCTGGTGTACACAATAAAGAGTTTCTATCTATCTAAGCATATTCGTGAAAACCGCATTAAAATCCGTCCAGTGGTTTAGGAGATGTACGCGGACAAACAAAGAAAGACAAAATTTCTAAAAAATGTCAGTGTTCAGGTGCTTATTTTAAGACGCCCTGTGTTTTTTTTTTATATCTCGCAATTACAGTTTTTGTTTTATCTCTACGTTTTTATTATATGTAAAAAATTGTTAATGAAGAAATGTGAGTTATAAGGTGCGTAACGGATGAATAGCTTTACATGATATTGTAAAGAATAATCATCGATTTTCGCAAACATTGTGATCATTTACAATAATTACCAGGACTGGCTACTAGGACAAAAAACTGTTAGAAAATTTAATTTCCCAGAATATTAGGCGAAAATGCGGGACCCGTATTCGTGGATTTATTTTTGTACTTACCTACCCTGGCTAACTTGGGTTGTTTACGTTTATATTTTTTTATAGTTGACAGGCTAGTTGTTTGACCACAGTTCACCAGATATTAATGTGACGGTGTGTCGGATATGGTAAACAAGCCTAGCCAAAAAACTAACTAACTAAGAATGAGAACTGGCTCTCAAGTCAGATTCGTAGCTGACCGATTAGAAACTGCCCTACCACCATGTTATGGTTTCCTTCATTGGAAGCAAGCTCATTGTTAAGATTTCATCTCATTTTGTTTTTAAGTTTGCACATATTTTTGAATTAGAGTTAATCTTCTAAGTCTGCGTGCTTCATCTTCGACCACATCGTCGCTTACCAACAAGCGATTTGTTGGTCAAACGCAGAATTATTCGAAATAAACAAAACCTTTATGGTTATAATTGAACTGCTACGAGTATTTACCTTTACAGCGTGTGTAAAAGAATAAAGATCGAAAAGAGTTGCCCCATAAAAATTATGCGTACCTAAAAAATACCCGAGCGCAGTGGTCCAGTGGTAGTCTATGGTATAATTATGCCGGTGATAATATAAAAATTCTTCTTATTTGTACACGGAGCCGCCTTGTGTTGGTGGCACATTTAGTTCAATTAATTTAGCATAACAGCTACATTTTATGCGAGCACCAAAGGTTAATGTTCCCTATATAGTAACCGTATAGATAAGTGTTCAACGCGAAAACGTCAATAGAAAGTACAGAATATAACTTTTTGTGCATTTGTTATTTGTACCTAGCTACTTCTTCGTTGACAACTGATTAAGCCCACAGCAAAATAGCCTTCCCATTCTTTCACCAATCTTATTCGATCAAATAAACAGAGGATATTGCATCACCCGCCCGATCTAATGGTCTCCGTCCACTATCAACTCGGCGCCAGAGCAGCGCCGCCTCACCACACAATAGTGTCAATGAAAAACGGCGTAAGGAACTTCGCCATCTACTAGATGGAAGTGTAAATAATGATAATGAAAAGCAGTCTAGCTCTTGATTCGTGGGTGATGATGATACCTTATGTAACCCGGTAGCGATTCTAGTTTCTTTTGTGGCATCACAGAATATTATAAATTCAATTCGCATAGAGATATTCGGAGCGCCGGAGTAGAGAGTAACATAGAATACTTTTTATCCCTGAAAGATGTACGATTCCTGAGGAAATGTCCATGCGGCTGAAACCACGGGGCGCAGCTAGGAGATTAATACAAACATTGCTAGTGGTAATAAGTAATGCCAAAGGCTAATGTGATTTAGAACGAACCTGAGTTTACACAAAAACTGTGCGAATTTTCCACGAGTCTAATCTAATCCAGTACACTAGCAAAAACTTTAGCCACAACTGACACTAACATTACGTTAGAAACAACTATGTTACAGAAGAAAGTTTTGACGAATGTTCCCATGGTCTAGGCCTGTCATGAAAGGTAGATGGACAGCTGAATACAAACTCATCAAAATGAGCTTTTGTACGATAACTTAGTAGAGAAAGTATTTATTATCCAAGTCGATATCAATTTCACTATTATATAAGCGAAAAGAATAGAAAATTCAGTTGATGTTGTCCACGTATTCTATCCGAAGATAGCGACCCCGGGTAAAAATGTTCTCCTGCCGGTTTTTTCATTTATTTTATTTAGTGATAGGCTTGCGTTTGACCTCCAACTCGCTTGATGTTAAGCGATGATGCGGTCTGCGTATGGAGCACGCTTGCCTAGAAAAAACCTTCACTCGTGATTTGAAGCCACCCAGATTGTAACTATCGGGGACACCCATTCAGGCTGCGCACTCCACGGACTAGCAGTTCGCACAATTAAAGTGGAATCAAAGCACTTCGTACGGGTTTTCGGCATATCAAGCACAAAGCAGTGTCGATTTTTTTCGTACCCACTCTGGCAGTCCAATAGAAAAATGGGAAAATGGGGAAAATCGGCCGGTAAGTGACAGGGTGATATAATAAGTGAACATGTATTTTTCTTGTCGATTACTATAGAGATATGTCAAAATGTCACATGGTCACCCTTGACTGTAGTCCCTTACCCTAACAATTCGATATTTACCTATCTGCAGAAATATGCAAGAAATATTCACGGCGACACATGGTCATCTGACTTTAGGTATGAAGCTACAAGTAGTCGTCTTGTCGAGTCCGCTGTTGCGCGATAGACAGAGATATCACAAGAGTTACGCGATAGACAGTGAGGCAACTTCTAGATTAATATAGCTGTAGGTAGTCCTGAATTGCACTTTATTGTGTAGTAGCAAGAGTCGTTACTTATAAACTGGTAAATGTTTATTTTGCGGAGTGAATCTTCTGTACTTTTACTTATATGTATTCTGTGCTTCTACCATATGCTTCTACTAAGATTTGGTTTCTTCAGTATGATTTCTTTCACCAAAAGTTTTTGTTATAAAATGTAATACCCTCAGATCAGACAAACAAGGGAGATATGCCTTAGTATAAATATCGTTCGCGTTCAAATGTCTTTTTTTTTTCTTTTTTTCTTTATACCGCTAAATCGCTTAACGCAATGACTGTATGTCTCACTTAATCATTTATCACGACACTAAGAAACATGTAGCGACACAACTAACCTGACTAATAGTCCACATGCAAACAAGGACGAGAAGATCGTCTGCTGGCTGAATTCGTCTAGCGGCATCAAGCCTGCCGGTCTATTCTGCAAGCTAAGTGAACGCGCAAGTGAGGTGATAAGCTAAGTGTACGTGTATTTTACTTGTCGATAACTATAGAGAAATGTCAAAATTTCAAATGATCACCCTTGACTGTAGTCTCTTACCCTTATAATGCGATATTTTGATATTTATCTGCAGGAATAGGCAAGAAAAAATCACATTCACTTAGCTTATCCCTTCACTTGGGCGTTCACTTAGCTTGCAGATTTAGGTTAGAATGCGTTCGCACCCGCCTCGCTACCTTACTATATCTCTCTTGTTTTTCTGGTCTGAGGTAATACCCGACCGTGTTCGTGCCATATCGGTGAAGGCAGAGTTTACTGACCCCTTGCTCGGGGTACGCTAAATCGATTATCGATATTTATCGGATGAAGCTCTCTAACGATCATATGGGTTTCGATACACATCTCTAATTTGACGTGCGCAGATGAGAAGCTTTAAAGTTAGCGGTGTGCTATAAAATTTGTGATTCATATACAATACAAAGTATCGTCATTGAATAACGAACTATTTCGTACTAAAATCTGAATTAGTAGGTAGTAATTAAACGTGCTCCATTTTCCACCGCATCATCGCATTCCATCAGGTAAGATTGCGATCAAACGTTCGCCTAGTCCGATGTAAAATAACTGGTCAAGTGCGTGTCGAGACACGCAAATGGTAGGGTTCCTTAACCAAAGCCATATAATTATAGTCATAGCTCAGAAATTTATGTTTATAGAAAAAAATCGAACGAACGAAGCTCTGTGGACTTAGCCAAATTTCAGAGATGTATCATCCTCACATAGTACATACTTTTTATCAACCGTCTTCCAAAAAGGAGGAGGTTCTCAATTCGACTGTTTTTTTTTTGTTACTTCAGAGCTTTCGGCTGGGTGAACCGATTTTGCTTATCCTTTTTTTATTTGAAAGGTGGTGCTTCCCGTGTGGTCCAATTTGGTCCAGTTCTGTAATTTTTATGAAGTCGGTTTTTTATATTTATAATTAACCATAGAGAAAACTGTGAAATAATTCAGCTTCCAAGATTTGACCTAAAAAACACATTGCAAGTTAAATAAAAGCTTGTAACAAGTTTTTATTGAAAAATATCTTTTTCAAACCAAGCTTTTTTGAAATTAGTGATCGTAACGGTGTGCCTATCAAAATGAGCCCAAACACTGCCAGTCTACTATTAAACATTGAGGAACGCCGTTGTCCACCGTCACCATCATCAAATCAGCTCGCTATCACCATAATATTATAATGTCATCGGAACTTGACAATAATGCCAAATTTCAGCACAATCGAACACCGGGAAGTGGGTCAAATTTTACTTGCAAGACTTGATTACAGACAGACAGACACCGGGACAGGTGAAACTAAATAAAAGCCTATAAAAAGAGGCCAATCCAGCTATGGAATAAAGAATGCTGTGGCAGTGGAAGAAAGAACGACATGACACGACTATACAGAGACTTATAATGTTGAAGTACGTTTTAAAGTTCTTTTACGCTCTCAAAATAACTCGAAATAACCTACTTTTCACAAGGAATCGCTACAAAAAATATTATACCCTTTTAGTAGCAACTAATGGTAATTGGTTAAACCAAGGTTGAACCATTACAAACACGCGAAAAAGTGGTAATTCTATTAAATCCGTGCTTACTGCGGCTACTGGTCAGCTCAGCAATGCGGCACGAAATGTCATACTAAAAAATAATGTTATACTAACCTAACTTATTAAGGCCGTCTTTTCCAATTTTGGTCATTTTAAGTTTGTCTTGCTTACTTCCATGGTAAGCTTAAAATGACAAAAATGGTGACACATCAAAATTTTACGTTATATCAAGGAAACCCCAAGGACCGTAACACGATTAAGGACATTTCGCTCTATAGAAAAATTATGAAAGTTACACTGATTTGCGCTTTTCGTCGTATATTTTTTGTATTCATTCAAATACTTATTTATTAAATGGCGTCTACGATATCTTAATATAAAGATTTCATAATTATGGACGGAACCGCAAAGGTACATTTTACATTACCGCTATACTTATATGAGAAAAACCTCAAAAATAGAAATAGCGAACCGCACGACTGTGTGTAAACGCCATGGTTTTGCTCCACTAATTGCGACTTTAGTGCAATATATTAAGCCTTAGGCATCAAACCCATCTAAGTGACGAGACACGTGCGTGATCTAACTTATTTCCACACAACGCGTGGCAAGTTAAGTGCAAGGAAATTTGTCAGATCACGTGTCACGTCACCTAGATAGGTTTAATGCCTTATGGTCATCTGTAGTAATAGGCGTTGCTTAAAAGTGGGAAAACCTCGCCTTAAGGTCGTAAAGGCAGAGTGGCTAGCCCTGTTGTTAGTTTTAGGCCGTCTGACATGGCTGTGCAATTGTTATGTACAAACAACCGGTATCAACATTTAACTTGTCATCCGACCCACAGTAGCACTCAATTTTAAATGCCACTTGCGGTCACAAATTCGAAGACTGACCGTGTTGCCTGTTGTTTAACATCGTTGATCGGTTAGGATCACCTAGTCGAACTACGCTATGACCGCTATTCAGGTTTTGTGTATTTCTATTCATGATTGCGGCGCGTTTTGGTGGAATAAAGTGAAATTGTGCAGAGTTCGCGAGCGCATGGGTCTGCGCATGCGTGGACCCCGGAGGCCCCGGTTGCCATTCATTCCTCCCTATCCCACCCAGAGGCACCCTCCCTCCGGCTAAATACACACATTGCATATTCATTTTAACACATTCGTGTCCATTTGCCGATGATAGGCCCGACTCGGCGTTTTAACTACACTGAAAATGGAAATTATCATTTCATTTTCCACTTTAAAACCGTATGTAAAATGCTGGGAGCGGCTCGAATAGCTTTATTTCCTTTCTTCAATTCGTTAATTATGGTAATACAGACAGTAATGAACGTGTATTGTTATTTTATAGAATGTGGCAATATTAAAGATACCAGTTCTACACGTTATTTACACGTAGCATAATATATTCTTATGCAGAAATAATTGAAACGTTAACCCTTTGTTAGTGTAACGCACTGAAATGTATTCGTAGTTCAACTTATTTATAGCGATGAAAGGGGGAGACTCCTACGTATTTTTTGAACAAAACTAACCCCAAACCATAGAAAGTTTCAATTTCATTATTTGGTCACCTTTAGAGATAATTTTGTCACGGAGCCACCTTGTTGATTCAATAATTTTTTTTGCACACACGGTCAACTGACCCGAAATTAAGCAAAGCTTGTAATATGGTTGCCAGAGACTGATATACGTTAATTAAAAAAAAAAAAACATATTTAAATAGATATTAACACCCAGACAAAGAACAAACACAAATGTTCATCACATAAATGTTTGCCCTAAAATAACCCCAAGGAGTAAAGTAACTGGGCGTCTCGGAAATTAGTTACAAGACTTAGTTCGATATATACCGATAATGCAAAAAAAAAAAACCTACACATGCCATGGAACCAGTATACAATACGAGTATGTTGCCTGATAACATAACTAATTCTCCGAGTCTAAGTTGCTTTAAAGTTCGCCTAAAACAAAATGCGAGCACAAAATTAATTTATGTTAGTAATCAAACATATATTATTATTTTTTTATTTAATTGACATATCATTATATTTTTCACTAAATAGTATTAAGTACCTACATGACTTCGATTACATAATTTTATGTGCTATTTTTTATATATACATTTTTTTTTCATTGCAAAATAGGCTTGCGCTTGCGCCGCCAACTCGCCTGATGTTAAGCAATGATGCGGCCTACGGTAGATCACGCTTGCCTAGAAGAAACCGATTCACTCTTGACTTGAAGACGCCCAGATTGTAACTATCTGGGAACTTAACTTCAGGCAGTGCATTCCACAAACTAGCAGTTCGCGCAATAAAAGTGGAATCAAAGTGCTTCGTACGGGTTTTCGGAATGTCAACCATAAAGCGGTGTCGATTTTTCGTACCCACTCTGGCAGTCCAATAGAAAAAAGGACAGGAGGGAATTAAATCATGCAGTTCTGATGCACACTCTCTAAAATGTATCCGATAAAAAAACGATAGACTAGCAACTTTGCGCCGATGCTCAACACTAAGAAGCTTAGTCTGAACTAAGGCTTCGTTGCTGATGAATTATTGATATTGAAATCGAAACAAATGATGAAGCTACTCTCCTACTGAACTGCATGATTTTGGCGGAGTAGATATTATATTATACCAAGCTCAACTGTAGAGATGAGTTGGTCGCTCCATAGGTGTGTCTTATGGTTCAACTTTCATCATTCATATCCATGTCGTGTCTGGTATAGCGAGGTTGTCAGGCGCTTTCAAGCCAATGATAAGGGCAGCGATACATGTTGAAGGGTTATTGACGGCGCCATTCGCACGGCGACAATGGCCAGTGACTCACAGATAAATATTGTGGGGAATAGCCACATTTTATGTACTAGTTAGTATAGGGGGCAACTTGGCGGTATGAGGGATCTGCGTCATATCAAATGAATAAATTAGGTAAAATCGATTATTTGCAGTATAATACGCATTTTCGGATAAGAATGGATGCAATTAGAAAAAATCAGCAGAAACACTTTGTTTTTTATATGTGTGGTAGTTTATTTTTAACCGACTTCCAAAAAGAAGGAGGTTCTCAAATCGACAGTTTATTTTTTCATGTTTCTTACCTCAGAACTTACGACTGGGTGAACCGATTTTGATGATTTTTTTTTTATTTGTAAGCTGGTGCTTCCCGCGTGGTCCCATTTCAATTTGGTCCAGTTCTGTCATTTTTATGATGTCGGTTTTTTTATATTTACTTATATGTTGCCCCTTTTTGCATGTGAGCTATTATTTAGTTCATTAGTGTCAAATTTCTTAGTGTGCGTAAAAATTTGTACGTGTACCGTACTTACAGTTTTTGCGTTAAGCGTTTAAGCGATGTATTCTGTATAGTGGTATAGTGAAAAAATTGGATGCAACACGTCAACACACTTGAACACGAACAATAATTGTACTAAAGCTAATTGAAGACTACGCTATTACATAATAGCATAAAGCATATAGTTCATAGCACAACAATATCACGCACCTTACATTATTATGGACACGTTCACATTTAACTACCAACCGCCAAGCAGTAGTGTCCAAACACTTATGTGTCCCGGATTGAAGGGCAATGTTTCCAGCGAAATTACAGGGCACACAGACAAATCATGACATCTTATATCTCGGGGTGACGAGCGCAGTGCTTTGACATCCAGGGTTTTGAACTGTTGAAGTTCAAAATTCTGAGAGGCGTTGAGCTGTTATGGGCAAGCGTGAAGAGCCATCAGGCGAGCGGCTTCGCTCATCTCGTCACTCAATATCATAAAAAAAATAACTTTACTTAAATTACAACCTGGGTCTCTTCAAGACAAGAGTGAATAGGCACCTCATGGGCAAGCTTGCCCCATCTTAGACCGCATCGTCGCTTACCATCAGGTGAGTTGTGGTAAAACGCTAGCCCATTTCAACATTTAAAAAAAAACTATATTATTGGCTCCTTCCTTATTTCTCTTTTATAATATATATAGTTTGGATCTGCCTTTAAACTCGAGCTAGAACCGAAAAAAGTCTGTCAAAAACTGAAGGGGGCGAGGTAAACATGTATTGCACACACTGACATATTCTTACTAGTTCTACAAACGCACACTTCAATATTGAGCGCACACAACTGCAAACGATGTGCTCAAAATGTATACGAATGGACAACCGAGGGGGGTGTAAATGCTAAAAGGGAAACTGTAGGTATAACGCTTCCATTTATTTATTTTTTCTAAGTTATTTCCTTCGACCAAAATAAAATGAATGGACGGGCCCTAACCATTGAACTTGATCAGTAAACGAGTCAAAACCGTCGGACATATACTTCAACACCTAGTTATAAAAATGTACAGTATATTTGTAATAAAAAATAGATATCGGTTTTATTTGTGTATTTACATTTCGGTAAAGCATACGCATTCATAATTTTGTTAAGATGTTTCGTTATCGCGTAACAATAAACTCGTGTTTCACTTCCTAATGCTAGAGACCGACTGAAACGAAGTGAGCGCTGGCGCTCATTTTGTAATCTTCAAAAATGCGCTTCTACTGGGCCCGTCCATTTATTTTATTTTGGTCGAAGGTTATTTCCTTATTTGCTATACTATACAGCACAACAGTATAGCGTAGTCTGAAATTAGCTTAAGGCGTATCACACAAACAAGGGATTGTTTGTGTTATCTGGGCTGATGATACACTATCAGAGTTTTATTGTATCACAGATTAAGCGGTAGTTAGTTACCCATGTTGTGTAACCGAAATGAATTGACAAGACGCCGTCAACAGGTACAACGGAAGAGAGATACGTTATCGCTGAGCCATTCCGACCGCCGTTGTTTCAACAGATAACGTGATATGAAGGGTCCTTTACGAGACAAGATTGAGCATCACCCGAGTGTACTCTAGAAGAAATTGCTTCCATAAAATAATACGTTGCTTAAGATCCTTTTTAACCGACTTTCAAAAAGGAGGAGGTTCTCAATTCGACTGTTTTTTTTAAAGTTTGTTACCTCAGAACTTTCGACTGGGTGAAGTGATTTTGATGATTCTTTTTTTATTTGAAAGCTGGTGCTCATTATCATATCATGCATTATCAATATAAAAAACCGACTTCATAAAAATGTGAGTACTGGACCAAATTGAAATGGGACCACACAGGAAGCACCAGCTTTCAAATAAAAAAATAATCATCAAAATCGGTTCACCCAGTCGAAAGTTCTGACGTAACAAACATTAAAAAAATAATTAAAAACAGTCGAATTGAGAACCTCCTCCTTCTTGGAAGTTGGTAAAAATAAACGAGTATACAATGAAGACAGCAGTGAGAGCTATGTATAGTATTAAAAGAGCTGATCTTTGAACTTCAGAATAGATTTTCATGAATCATAGATCATAGCTAAGAACACTCAGTGATAAGTATGAAGCGTAAATATTTTCCACAAAAAAAAACTACTCAAGTTTATCAGCAAATGAGGTTGTGTTGCTAACAAGTCATTTCAATAGATGAAAAAGACTTTTTTTATACACATAAAAATAGTGGCAAACTATCGTGCGATCCGCCTGATGAGGCATTGTTTCTTGACAAAACTTGTATTAGGTATTCGTTTCGTGTTCACAACACAGTCGAATAATGCAATAATCCGTAAGTGCACAGTGCACCGTCCACTAGCAGCACAACGGACAATTTCATGAATAAGCAATAGCCAATATTGATCTCCCTCCATACGGCGCGGTCATTTTGCAGAACCACTCGTCACCATTTGGGACGAATAAAAATATTGAATTCCATTGTATTTTCTGTAAGGACTTTGCTGACGCAAGTACGGCTCTGTCGGTGAATTTGTAATAGCTAAGCGAATATACGAGTTATTTTGTTTTTTGGCAAGTTATATTTTTTTTAGAAGTTATGATTTGCCACTCCTGGAACAAGCCTTCTCTTGGAGTGAGAGAGAGAGAGAGGATAGGCCCTAATCTATCATGCTGGCCCACTGCATATTGGTGAATGTCATGACATAATGTCTGAACTCTTTGAGGTTCTTGGACATAAAGGTTTCCTCACAATGTTTTCTTCACCGTACTTATTTTATTTAGGCACTAAATAAAATATGTCATTCATCATTGGTCATTGGTGCAGGGCCGAGGATTGAATACGGGTGCCGTCAGATTATAAAGCGCACATGCTACCGCACGGCCGCCATCTATCCCACATGCTAGTGCTCGTCCACCATCGCTTCAGAAGTGGGATTAGAAAAGTGCAATTAGATTTTTTAAAGCCAATTAGTTCTATTACAATAACTTCCTTGCAGTTAGTATGACTAAAACACACTGTTATATAATTATGTATTATATTAGTAAATAAGAGACTTGGCGAAAAATCCTTTTTTGCAAAACCTCCCGCAATTACGGTTGTTATGAATTCGTGCTACAAATGCATTGTACGGAAAACGTGTGGACTTTTAACGAATTGTTTATTATTCATATAATCAACTTGGCAAATAAAGTTGGCCAACCCCTCAGGGCGAGGAAAATTATTCCAATTGGTACCAACACCTACATACTATCTGTTTATACCTGTTAATAAACCAAGCGAACTACATACAACTTATTGTGGTTACGTAATTATAAAAAGGAGCTCATCAAAAATTAGCATCTAAATCTGACAAATATGATTAATCAACCATCCGTTCTATACAATGAATCATGGTGGAACTGGTGGAAGGCACGATAATCGTCAGATCGAGGTTATGGAAATTCCATCCAGTTAGGTCAAGTCAGACCAAAAATAACTGACCAAGAGCGACATGATAAATAAGTGATGCATCAAACCTTACCTCATTTTTAAAGAACTATTTAACGATATCCCACACGAAAGGGTTTCAGTGAAAATTTAAATTTCATCCCCATTTAAATATGTACCAGAGCCACCCCTAAAATGCATTTTTTTATGATTGAGATTTAACATATACTACAACTGTAATTGTGCAAATTTTATGCACTTAATAATTAAATTATAGAAGTCAGGAGGTAAAACAAGGTCTAAAACATTTGGACGGACGGACAGTATGAACTTATCAAGGGTTCCTTGTAGGACTACGGAGTTTAGTACATATTTGCATATATATATATTTTTGCATCAAATTTGCGATGTAGCTGATCTCGCTCGCTCGACCGATCTGCGCTCATAGACGCAGTCGCGCTACTCACCCGAGTATAAATATATACATCTACACCATCTCTGACAATAAGATCATGCACTCATTCTCTTGAGCGCATAACCCCACGTACCGCAATGGCTCGTGGCTCGCGCCTACATCGACATTCTACCTTAAAGTCTGGCGCTTGAAAGTGTATATTCGCGTGCGGACGAGCCCACCGGCAGTCGCTCGCACGACCCAATATGAAATGTCTCTTTCCAATATATCCAAGGAAGCTTACCTCACGATCCTTATTGCCATAGGTGATGCCAAGGTTGGGCATGGCACGCAAGATGGCCACGAGCGACTGGATCGTGTTGCTGTACACCACGGGCCTGTACTGTTTGAAGTCTTCATTTGTGAAGCCACTTTCGTGGATAATTCTGTGGACAAAACATTTCTAGTCAGCACAATATGCGATTTTTCACAAACATGTTCACATACAGGTTTAAGAGGAATAGATTTGAATGTCTTTCTGTTTGGATCTGAGTTGGATCAAATGACGGACATTTTTGGAAAAATAAAACAGGCAGCATCAAATTTTTCTTTAATTTTCACGAGACTACCTCATTTTTCTTAAGTAATCACGGCATCCTATATTCTATGTGACGTGCCTCGCCTATACTATATACAGCAGTGGACTGACGTAGACTGAACAAGATAGCAACAAGCAATCACTTCTAATCCCACCAATTTTCTGCCATTCACAGCTAACGTCACGATTATGAAAACAAACACAATCTTGTCGTAAGCAGACTAAGTCTGCGAGTGTTTATGGCGAGAATTCAAAATTTGATTTAAAAAAAAACGAACAAACTCAAATTTTCTACATAATTAAGTTGTTTTTCGGAAACAGTAGATGTGTAAGAACATTTCAATTAGCAGTTTTTAAAAATTAGTCATAACTACTATTGTCCTTACATTCAACTTATCTAGGTACTTCTAATGATTGTCATTGAGAGAACAAGTAGTTAACTTATGGGGTAAACTACTAGTATTACTCATCGATCACTGTGTGAATCATAGTTCAATTGCATTTAACCTCGGAACAGGTTCTGAATTGTTATTGGAGGTCGTTTCAACATGAATGAGACGAGAGCTGTTTTAAATTTCATTTACACAACATGAAACATGAAAGTTCTCTTGACAACTATGTATAAAACCTTTTCCAAAGTTACCATCATCATCATCAGCCAGGAGACGTTCACTGCTGAAAGTGTAAAGTTTTTAGTCTAAAGTTACCAGATGCGGTAAATTCAGACATCACTAGAACTAAGCCGAATTAAACCGACGAAAATAGAGGACGGTTTTTATGTTCCACTGTATGTTTTGTTTATGTATGTTCACTGATTTCTCCGCCAACTGGCGACCGATAAAAAAAATCTTTTGTTTGGTATGGTATACTTCCAGTTTGGTCCCATTGTCACGAAGTCAGGATCTGATGATGGGAGCCCAGGTCTCGATTGAATCGAAGACTTTTTCATAGTCCACAAACGCTAGACATAATGACCGATTATACTCCTCAGTCTTCTGTATAATCTGGCGAAGCGTGTGTATGTGGTCTATGGTGCTCCAGCCTTTACGGAAACCGGCTTGTTCGGGAGGCTGGAAGTCATCAAACCTGCTTTCGAGACGGTTCGTAATGACTCTGGAGAAAAACTTGTACACATGGCTCAGGAGTGAGATGGGCCTATAATTCTTCAACGAGGTGTTATCACCTTTTTTGAAGAAGAGCACCACCACACTCCTATTCCATGCTGCAGGCGTAGTACCTTCGAGTATGACGGAATTAAAAAACTTCTGGAGGACCAAAAGTACCGATTTTCCACCCGCTCTCAGAAGTTCTGTCGTGATTCCGTCATCACCCGGCGCCTTGTTGTTCTTAAGCTGTTTCAGAGCCATTCTAATCTCGTACAAGCTGATGTCTGGGATGTCCTCAGTGTAGTGTCGGGTCAGTTTAGCTCTCTTGTCCTGAGCTGCGCTGACAATAGGCTGTCGTGTTGAGGTGTACAACTGTCCGTAAAACCTCTCGAGCTCTCTCAGAATCTCCGGGTTTGATGAAATGATACTGCCATCCTCGATTTTCAGTTTCGTCATTTGGCTTTTCCCAATAGACGAATTCTTCGCGAACACTTTTGAGCCCTGGTTCCGCTCAATTGCGTCCCTAATACATCTTGAATTATAGGAACGCAGATCATGTCGCACCGATTTCGAGATTCGTCTATTAAGTTTGCCATATTACGACATATCAGCTGAAGATTGCAGTCTCATCTCAGCCCGGTCTTTAACTTAATGTTAACTTAATGGTTTCGTCTGAGAGCTTCTGAGGTATTTTTCGGCGTGGGGTCTTAAAGAACTTGGACCCCACTGCTTGGACAGTTTCCACCAGCTCATTGTTTAATTCGTCCACAGTTCCGCATTCGGCTAGGCCCTGGAAGCGATTATGCAGTTCGAGTTGGAAGTCTTTGGGGTTTTGGATTTGAGCATGACCAGGACGGAGCGTGGACTTCACCAGACGAGACCTCTCGAGCTTGATGTTGATATTCAATGTGCCTCTGACAATTCGGTGATCGCTACCGGTTTTCACCTTGCTGATCACGGAGACATCATTGAACATTTGCTTCTTGATCGTCATGATGAAGTCGATCTCATTTTTGGTCGATCCATCGGGGCTCATCCACGTCCACTTTCTGGATGGTCGCTTCTGGAAGAAGGAGTTCATCAAATAGAGTTCCTCCCTCTCCATGAAGTCGACCAGGCGCTGGCCCCTCGGATTCCGCTGTCCATACCCATATGACCCCACTCTTAACTCATCGACATTCCGCGTGCCCACCTTTGCGTTGAAGTCACCCATAACAACGGTGAAGTATGTTTCGGAGGTATGTATGGCTTCAGATATCTCCTCATACAACGCCTCTACTTCATCGTCAGGGTATGTCGAGGTCGGCGCATATACCTGTATGACCTTCAGCGAATAACGGTCGGTTATTCTGAGTATAAGGTATGCTACCCTGCTCGACACACTATCGACCTTAACCACGTTGTTGATGATTGACCTGCGGACGAGAAAACCTACACCACCCTGGGACTTTCGTTCTCCTTCCCGGAAGAAGAGCATGTTACCGGAATCTAGAACTATCGTATCCTGTCCCTCTCGTCGGATTTCAGATAGTCCCATGATGTCCCAACGTATTTTGCTCAATTCTTCCTCCAGCTCGATAATCGTCCTCGTCAGACCTTAACGTGCGGATATTGTGTGTTGCTAGGGCCAAATTTCGTGGGGGGTGGTAGCGGGGCAACTGCCGGAGATTTTTCGCACCCCGTGTTCCACCGTTACCTGGCCAGCTACCTTGACCAGGGATAGTGGAACTGCCGGGGACTGGGGGCTGTAAGTTTTGGTTGTCTGTCATTGGGAGGGGAGGGGGGCATAATCCCCACGCTTGGCAGGCGGCTTGGGGATCGCAGAGCGTTCACCATGAAATTTGGAGGATGCTACTGCCCATCCTCTGGTGGTTCTGGTCGCAGTTTTAGGACATACCCGGGTCAAGTCAGTCTTTTTAACCACTGCTGAAAGTTTAATGTTTTTAGTCCAAAGTTACCAGATGTATTCAGACATCACTTTTTTTATTTTATTTCAGCCGTGGTCGTCCCATTGCGGGACAAAAGCCTCCATTCTTTTCTTCTACTCCTCTCTGTACCGTGATATAAGACATCACTTTAAGAGTCCAAAAGAACTAAGTCGGTTTTTGAAATCCTTTTAATTGAGTGTGAGCATAAAACTTGGCTAGATATGTGTATCCATTATTCCAACAAGTCAAACAATGAGGCCGTGGCATGGAATGTGTATGTAGATATGAACAACATATAAGGCACAACACATTTCAATACAATGGAACCGTACCGATGGTCAGTTACCAAACTCAATTCTTGCTAAAACTGTGCTTTTGAAATGAGTTTCCTCTGCGTCCTACAGAAATAACTAACATACCTTAGCAGAGGAGATAAAAAAAACATAATTATCAGGTTTCAGATGATTTGAACCAGTTCAATTAGCTAAGTTAACCTACCATTCCAATCGGCCATATACTAGCTATTCTGTTAGGATAAATAAATAATTACATACAGATATTGACAACCGGTGTGGCTCAATGGTAGCGCGTCTGCCTTGTGAACAGAATGTCCCCGTGTTCGATTCCCAGCCGGGCAGATGTTTTAATGATGAATTGAAATATCTGCTCTGGGTTTCGGTGTTCGTTTCCCTTAACTTTGTATATGTTCCATGGCATCCCATTCCTAGTGGGGCTCTAGAAGTAAAGCGTTATATATTGAAAGAATATACAGTTTTCGATTACAGTGAATACTCTCTACAAACAGTACTAAAAAAAACGTTCCCGGAGTGTTTAGACTGAGTACCCTTGAAGGACTAAAATGATGGGCTCGACTGAGATCAATTTGACGTCATACGTCTGGCGTTTCATAGATCTTTCGCATGGCTGCATCCGGGACGTTGTGACGTCATCGTCCAACGTCTAGTGAGAAATTATTCAGATGTGTATTGATTAGTCACTGACCTGGGGTCACAGCACGCCTTTATGTCATATTAACCCGAGTCGGTCCCAGTTTATCTCGTAGAGGTTGACCGAAAGTAAGAGCAAAGTCATCTAGATGACGCTTCTTCTTCTTTTTTCTTCTTTTAATACAAATCGTAGTTAACGTGATCGTGTATTAGGTAAACGCAGTTGGAAAACTCGCAATAAGCACTCAGATAGGTTTCAGGCCTTAGGATAAGGTCGGAGAATGGAAATGAACTGGCCAAGTGCGAGTCGGGCTCGC
This sequence comes from Agriopis leucophaearia, assembly GCA_949125355.1. Classification (NCBI taxonomy): domain Eukaryota; kingdom Metazoa; phylum Arthropoda; class Insecta; order Lepidoptera; family Geometridae; genus Agriopis; species Agriopis leucophaearia. The sequence continues at coordinate 10,511,513 of OX421278.1, forward strand.
GCAGAGGGTTCCGTACCACCACAAAATACAAAAAAAAAGTTGTGCAAAAAGATAACATCACGCCAAGTACCGACCGCGCCCGACGTTGCTTAACTTGGTGGTGAACTAAAATTTGTCACCGACTTGCACTTGGCCTTTATTTATTATTTGTTGTTTTACTTTAGTTCGAGTGCGTACTATGTCATGCCTAGTTTGAGGCTTGTACGTATTACCATTTTTAGATCAGAGCATATACATACGATAAGTAAATACATTTGAAAAAAAAAACGTTTGTTGTAAAGGGTAAAACTTGTGTTTTAACATTTTGAATTATTATTAATAATTCTTAGATAATCTGCAGTAACATTAAATATATTCTGTGAAAATTTCAACGGGCTCTCTATTACGGTTCGAAAGATACAGCGGTTAAAAGGAAGGACGGACGGACGGACAGACGGCGGCCAGACGGACGGAGATACAAACAGACAGCGTAGGCTTAGTCCCGTTTATACTATTTGGGTACACCTAAAAACTCAGCGCGTTTTTCGCGTGCGATGTGTTTTTAATGTGAAAGATTCGTTAGTGTCAAAGCTAATTCATAAGATAGCTTATTTACAGAGCGCTATATTGCTGACCTATGGCGATCTGACCATATTAGTTTGTTATTATTAGATAGTCATAAATCCGTGTCATGCCTTAATCCATAGTTATCGTGATTTGTTGATGTAGCCTGTGTACATACTATGATTAGATTACACCAAATGACCGAACATTGTGTGCAGTTCCGTGAATTTGAGAAACAGACATCAATCATGCATTTACATGAGAATATTTAGTTAACTTTTCATTATGCCGACTTACTCGTACGGTTTCAGTGTACACATATTTTACATATAAATGGTGGCCTGGCGGTAGCATGTGCGCTATACAATCTGACGGAACCCGGTTCGATCCTCGGCCCTGCACCAATGACTTATTTAGTAATCTAAATAAATTATGTGCAGGGCCCTGATTTCATAACTGCGCACGTAACAAGGCGTGTTAAGTTAACTTCTAAAAATGTGGCCTCTATTCTTTAGGAAATAAAAGCCAACTTTTTGAGGTTAACTTAACGCGCCGCGTTACAAGCGTGTTTGTAGTTAAGGAATCAGGACCCAGTTCCGAATCCATTGCTCAACGGTGAAGGAAAACATCGTGAGGAAACCGGTATTTCCAAAAACCTAAAAACTTCATAGAAGTGACATTCTCCAACATGCACTGGGCCAGCATGGTGGATTAGGGCCCGGTGCCCTCTCTCTCTCTCTCTGATAGAAGGCACGCGTCCCAGCAGGAAGAACATGATAAGCTAAAATGATGATGATGGCGGCTGGAGAGGCAAGAAAGACTACAATCCAAGTTGAGAGTCGCCTATGACCGATGACAGTTTTGCGTATATAGACGTCAATAAAAATTTTTACGCAGCTAGAACGTCACAAGGTGCCATAACTGCGTAACCACAAGTCACGGGTCTCGAGCGTGACGTCAGAGCACTGTCTGCCAGTCAAGGTAGAACAATGAACAGATCACGTTAGATACGTCAGATCTACTGATAACAAACAATACAAGTGGATCACATTACAAACCAACACTTCAAAAATATATGAAACACGTAATAACGCCTATAAAATTTGAGGGTTGCCCTCGATTTCCCTGGGATCCTACCATCAGATCCTGACTTGGTGACAATGGGACCAAATTGGAAGTATCCCATCGAACAAACGTTTTTTTTTTTAATCGGTCCACAGTTGGCGGAGAAATCGCTGAACATACATTTTAAAAAATTCAGTGGAATATAGAATCGTCCTCCTTTTTTGAAGTCGCTTAAAAATTAACACTGATCTCCTGATTTTTCCATTGGGCCGCTCACGAATTTCTGACTAATCATGTAACCCAACTATATTCGGTCTAAGTTTTAAGGGTTCCGTACTCAAAGGGTGAAAACTGGTCCCTATTACTAAGCCTACGCTGTCTGTCCGTCCGTCCGTATATCACTGACTATCAAAAGCAATACTTTCATATGTATGATCTACTTGTCTTAGCTTTTAAAGATAACCAAGTAATTAAAATGGATTACAGCAATCGATAAGTTTATCACGTAAGTAAAACATTTGGCCGATACCACGCCCATATCTAGTGCACGCGACATTTCAACCTTGATATCACCGTTAATATTTATCATCGAAATGTAAAGCTTGCTGACAACTACTACTCGATAAACATATAGGCAGATAAGGAACAATCGCTCCGCGATACGATGTTATTGATTAAGTTGCTTGTACGATTGTTTATTATCTGCTTTATCTAGGAGCATCAATCAAACGGAAAGGCTCTTCAGCCGGTCTATACTGCAAGCTAAGTGAACGCGCAACTGAAGTGATAAGCTAAGTGAATGTGATTTTTTTTCTTGCCTATTTCTGCAGATAAATGTCAAAATATCGAATTATAAGGTTAAGGGTGATCACTCGACATTTTGACATTTCTCTATAGTAATCAACAAGAAAAATACACGTTCACTTAGCTTATTACCTCACTTGCGCGTCCACTTAGATTGCAGAATAGACCGGCTGGTTTTATTCAATCTTTTGATACGAAAGCATTTGAAGATAATTACGAGTACTTAATTATCTATTTAAAAACAGACTTCAAAAAATTATTAATATACGCAATTTTGGTTACTTGAATGTAGGGTTGCCATCCGTCCGGGTTTCCCCGGATACGTCCTTGTTTTAGAGGGCATCCGGGGAGCGTCCGGGCGGGGCTTCATTTGTAGTGCGGGTTTAAATTTTTGTCTTGGGCCGCCTGCGACACACGCACTGTGCCCGCACGCCGTGATTTTTACACTATTTTTAAAAACACCTGTTTACATGTCCGGGGGCCTGGGCTCTAAAATCCGAGGTTTTCACGCGTCTTGTCCTGGTTGCCAAATTTTAGAGATGGCAACCCTACTTGAATGACATAGTATTGTCATCCAAGTAACCGAATTTTCTAGTTATTTTGATTCAAAAACCAAACTAGTGAACCGACTTTAAGGAAAATATGGGACCAATCAGAAAGTATATCCTTTCAATGAAAAATCATTTTCCAAATAGTTTCAGAAATGACGGAGGTCTGCAGTGACATTAAAAAACCTTTTTTGAAGTCTGTTAAAAATAGGAAATATTTGGTAGTATAACTAGTTCTGATACTTACTTCATTTGTTTGACTATTGTACTCTTCCCCGATTCACCCGCACCTGTGAACAAAGATCAAATGTGAATATATATTTTTACAACGAGTATTTATTCCTTAATTGGATATAAAAAAACTTTTAGGCATTATCTTGAATGTAACATTGCAAATTTCAAAAAAAATCATGTCAGATAAATACTTATTTTGAGCTTTTTTCGATTAACATCAAAATATGAAAAGCAAAATGCTATAAAAACATCTAGACTGGCAATTTTTTTTAATAAAAAAAAATTACACTCAGTAGTATTTTATCCTCAAATTTTTTGAAAACGTCCAAAAGAGATAGCTCTGGTCGGGGTGCTAGTCCTGTATAAATGTTGACAGTTAACATACATATATATTATATGTAACTAGCGACCCGCCCCGGCTTCGCACATGTAAGTTTCCGTGAAACATTATCTAACTGATGGTGAAAACCGCATCAAAATCAGTTGCGTAGTTTGGAAGGAGTTAGCGGATATATAGACAAACAGACGCGGAAACCGACTTTATTTTATACTATGTAACTAGCGACCCGCCCCGGCTTCGCACGGGTGCAATGCTGTTTACGACATCACATTAGAAACCTCTTAAAATTATCAGTGTTTCTCTACTATATTATGTATGTATTATACATATAAACCTTCCTCTTGAAACAGACTATCTATTTTTTTTTTAAACGCATCAAAATCCGTTGCGTAGTTTTAAAAATCTTAGCATATATTGGGACCGACAGCGGGAAGCGACTTTGTTTTATACTATGATATGGGCAAAGACTTTCTATAACTAGACATTTAATGCAGGGCGAACATGTTCAGACACTTCATCAGTTGACCACTACCGATATAAAAAACACGACCAACTGATTCCACTGAACCTCACGTCATTTCTGACCAATACCGTAGGTACGCCATCACTATGCTTTGTTTACATTTTGAACTGACGTTGAATGGGCCAATTAGCATTTATTCAACCCTCACCCCGCCCCTTAGGTATTTGACTGAATTGTTTTCATTGAAAATAATCGTCTGTGGGTAACTAGTCTGTGGGTATGGGTAATCTTCGAATCAAACATTTTCTCAACCGCTCCGCAGCAAACCCGTCAGTGATATAAAAAGTTTAATTACCCGCCTAAATGTAAACGGTTACAGTTAACATAATGCACGTCTTGTTGGTGGAGTGAAAATAGCACTAAGATATAAATTTAAAATGCTCCTGAGATCACCTCGCACGAACAAGACTGTCAGATGTGAAGTCAATATTTCATCAGAAATTTATGTCCACCGGAGATCCGACGATACTCACTAAAGTCTCATCATCATCATCAGTCAGAAGACGTCCACTGCTGAACATAGGCCTCCCCTTTTAACCTCCACACTGAACGACATCCTGCCATCTGCATCCACTGGATGCCCGCGACTCTCACAATGTCGTCGGTCCATCTAGTGGGAGGCCTACCTACGCCACCACACTTAAGTCTATTGGCTCTTTTTTTTAAACGCTTTTACTCATTACGCGCTCTCCCGCTCACACATTCTACATTTTTAGGGTTTCGTAGAAAACTAAGGAACCGTTATAGTTTATCTGTGTTGTGCCGGGTACTTTTTAGGGGGCCATACCCAAAGGGTTAATAATAATTATCAATTTAAATAACAGACTTCAAAATTAGTAAATACGCATTTTCGTTTAATTGGATGTTTTTTTTTTCTTCAGTTATTTTGATTTAAAAACCAAACTACTAAACCGATTTTGATGAAATTTATATGGGACCACCTCTGAAGTATGGCCTACCAAACAAAAAAGGAATTATTTTTGTATTTGCTCTAATGTAAAAACAGTAATACGTACAAGCGTCAAACTTGGCATAATTATACTCACATTACGTCCACAGTCCACACTCTAAAGTATAACAACAAATAATAAATAATGGCCAAGTGCTAGTCAGGGACATTTTTCTGTTCATTACCAAGTTAAGCAAAGTATTCGGATACTTGCACGACCTTATCATTTCTGTCACCGAATCGAAATTGCATATTTTTCTAATTTTGAAGTCGGTTATTTAAATTGATAATTATTTTATTTTGTGGTGATACGGAAACCTCAGTGCGCGAGCCCGACTCGCACTTGGCTGGTTTTTATATTCAGAAACTAAATTCTGCTGTTTGATACACGTATCTAGATACATATTTACATTAACCGTCACTTTACACGTAATTTATTTAAATAGCGCAATTTGTTTTGTTTACTTTGAAACTCGACAATCATCTAGATACGACTTTACAAATGACTAGTGAATTTAGAATAACACCACAAAAGGTTGTAGTAAAGGTACGTGGTAGTATGTTAATAGAAAGGCAGAATCGCGGTCATACGTTAGCCTAGTCCGATGTAAAAAAAACATCACCTTAATATACCTAGTTTCAATTCTCTCACATCATGCCAGTCTTATCTGCTAAAAGCTCATGTCACAATCCAATGTTATCGCAACGATAGAAGATTAATGTTTAGTCAATTCTATCAGAACAGTTCTTGCAACGCTGTCCTCAATTATTGTAAATGGCGTGGGTGCAAACACGAACCCTGTCAAATACAGGTTGCAAGTGGCACGACCCCAGTTAATTCTAATTGGCTCGGCGGCGGTAGCGCGAATGGCCGCTCTTTGACCTCCAGATACACATATCACCTATATTTGTAGAGATAAATGCACTTCTGATTACTAGTATCTGTCTGAATCTTACGATTCACTTCAGAATGCCAATATCAAGTAAGCAAATGTTGCAATATTTCTAAATCTTGCAATCAATAATCTCACGCGCTCCCAAAAATGCCTTCAAACGCCTTCGATAAACACATCTTCGTCTTCGTCAACATGCAGAACCGTCGCTTGGGCATTTTAATGGCTTAAAATTTATGTGAAACGTGGAAACCAGTTTAAATTATTTCGATAAAATAATTACCAAAATACACGTGTGTAATCCAGAACTACCATTTTGAATTGATCGGTTAAAAATTCGGCGTTCTGACTTTACATAGCATCTTTTACTTATTCTGTGCAACGGATCGAGCATTACAACAACAAAAACAATTAAAAGTTATTGCGGTTACTGAGGCGGAGGCAGTCCAACTACTGCGTTTACTTTAGCTAGGTTTACACCTTTAACTTTTAGAAGGTAATACCATTTCCCTGAAAAAGGTATAAAATCGTCACATACTTGACATTCGTGCTCACTGCTCATAGAACTTCAACAATAAACTGGGCGGCACTCGCGTGTCAAGGGCCTATTTCCCGGCGTCAAATGTAATCACTTTCAAAATATCCTATTGACAAGATTAGTTTATTATGGGAATGTTGAAAGAGTTCATTTTAGGAGTTCCATAAACTTTTTGAGCTCAAGCAGTGCGTGGTAACTAGCGTTCGTCGTATGGTTGGCTAGTTAAGTTTCGTGTCTACAGCCAGTATTTTTTAGCTAGTCATGTTTTGTTGTCTTTTAGCACAAGTAAAATATCCACACGAATTTCACATTTAAGAATACAGTATAGCTAGCACTTGTGGCATAGCTGAACTAGCCGGTCTTAACAGATCAGTAACGGCAACAGACAATCCGGTCAGTCAGAGTGGTCGGGTAAGTCATCCGTAGACTGCGAGTGGTATTCACAACTGAGCGCAACAGGGGTCGGATGATACGTTAAACTGTATGTCCCGCTTCTAGTTAGCGTGTCGCCACCCACCGCTGGGTATCCTCTCGTTCACGTTATGTATTCTGGTCCTATGCGAGCCTTTTCCATTGCCATCCAACATGCTTGACAATGTCATCTGACCATCGGGCTGGAGGTCTGCCTCTGAGCTACGTCATCGCCCATTTCGAGACCGCCTAGGTCCACCTGTTGACATCCCGTCTAGCCAAGTGTCCAGCTCGCCTCCACACGTTTAGCACTGCGAAGCAACGTCGCAATTCCACGTTCAGGACACGTTATACCAAATGGATACCTAGGTCCCGCTTGTTTGTCCCAAAACAAGAACCGATAAGCTGTGTGCAGGCCTTCGTGCAGCCTAAAAACGAACACTTCTCAATTTACACGAGCTTTTTTATAAGGAACGTATGTACAATGCGATTAAAATAAGAATAGGACCGGCCAGCGTCATTTTTTCAAGACGATCTTCAGTAATATTGGTACAATTTGCCAAAAAATAGCCTATGTCTGTCCCCATGATACATACTATTACCTCGCAAAATTTTATGGAGATCTTTTAAGCTGTTTAGTCGTGATTATGTAGCAAACAGACAGACGGACAGAATTACTTTCGCATTTCTAATATTAGTGTGGATGTCATGATACTATTTGTATTATTTAATATTTCTTTCTTAGCAAATTGCAGTCCTATCCTCCCTCGCATCCATCCATCGCGTTGTATACCGGAGCACCAAGTTATACCAATTTAGAATTATAAAATAACTCAAGATCAACCAAAATAGCGTAACTAGTAGACGGGACGGGAGTGACAGGTGAGATAAATATTCGATCGTGTATAGAGCCAAGGGGTGGATTCCGCATCATCATCGCGATAAAATCGTCGCGTGCTGCGCCGCGCTTGTCTGATAAACCTGTCCGCAACGTCTCGCCGACACGGCTTCATCAATTCTGGTAAGCTCTTGAACATGAAACACAATTTTATTGACGTAGTTCTCAACTCCATGGCACTACACCGGACACGCTATTTGCCGATCGATCGAGGTAATAAGTTTTGGCGCATATTTTTGTCTTGCAGTGTCGCTAATACTGCCATGTTATGTCAACCTGTCAAATGTCAATTTGGGCACTGAATATATAGTAGTTATTGCAAGTATCTATATAGGGAGAAAAAATGTCTTAAATGGACTTTTAGGCCCGTTAAATATCTAAAGATCTTTTATGAGCGTAGGAGCGGCTCATGCAGTCAAAATATTCGATAAAAATCTCTTAGGTACAAGATTAGGCAATGGTCATTAATATAATATTATGAATTCGTGTGAGCCGTCCTCTGAATAGTTTAATTCAGAATTGCATGATATAAAAAGTAGTTGACAAACAAATGAGCGAATTTATTACAATTCTTGAATTCCTAATTTTAGTAGTGTTCAAATATTTCAACGTTTTCATCACATACATATTTCAACAGCAGATAAAGTTAAATTTATAATTTCAAATTAAGAACTCTATCGCATTTACATTATAGTATGTTTTAAAAGCGAAATGAGACTATTTTAATAATAACCACGAGACTAACTACACTTATACCTAATCGAACGAGTACAATTAACAGTCGTATCAATCAATACAAAGATCCCACCATATGGCGAGCCATAAGCCATAAAGCATGTTATTCACAAGCAAAAAGCGGTTGCCATGTAAGGAACGTGTATAAAAAATTGCTAGGCGATTGCACAATCAACACGATCATACCAAATACGCATGTGGCATGTATGTCAACTGGATGCCTTGGTCTTGCGCTGGTTAATTGATGTGTCACGATTACTGGTGCGTGAGCATTGGGCGCGTGCTTGACCATGAATGTTCAATGCTCATGTGATCCAATAGACACAGAATTATTATTAGTTTAAGGCCCTATTTTACCACTTTTAGCAATTTTCGTCATTCTTGTTTGAGTTGGTCTACCTCCATGGTTACCTTAAAACTAAATAAACAGGCCAAGTGCGAAACGGGTTCACGCACTTAGGGTTCCGTACCAACACAAAATACAATAATTATCAATTAAAAAATAAAGAACAAAGACAACAACCAAAGAGGCAAACTATTTTTAACCGACTTCCAAAAAGGAGGGTGTTCCAAATTTAGTTATATATTTTAACAAACAAAAGAAAATAAAATTAAACCAGCCAAGTGCGAGTCGGACTCGCGCACGAAGGGTTCCATACCATTATCTATAAAAACGAGCAAAAAAAAAACACGTTTGTTGTATGGGAGCCCCCTTAAAAATTTATTTTATTCTGTTTTTTAGTATTTGTTTTTACAGAGGCAACAGAAATAAATCATCTGTCAAAATTTCAACTGTCTCACTATCACGGTTCATGACATACAGCCTGGTGACAGAAACAGCGCAGTCTTAGTAATAGGGTCCCGTTTTACCCTTTGGGTACGGAACTCTAAAAATGGTGTCATATCAATGTTGATTGTTTTATACATTTTGCACTGAACATTTTGCTTGATAAAATAATATATGATAATACTGATTTGCGCTATTCTCCCTGTTTTTTTCGATTCTTTCAAATAAGTACCTATTTACTATTTACTAAATGAAGTCTACGATATTATTCAGAATTCATAATTAAGTACGGAGGGAATCATAAAGATACGTTTTATATTACAGATATACTTTTCTAAAAATGTGAGAAAAACCTCAATAATAGAAGTTGCGAAACACACGAATGTGTGTGAGCGCCATGGTTTTGCTCCTCTAATACGACTTTAATACATTATATTAAACTTTATGGTCATATGTAACAAGCTTTGCTGAAAAGTGGGAAAACCTAGCCTTAAGACGTGTTTATTGTAGTTCTTGACTGATCCTTTTCCTCGGAAGTCTTCTTCACTCTTATGGTCAATAATATGGTCGTATTGCACTGTACTAAGTAACTGAACGATGCTAAAAGCTTGAAGGACTAAATAATTATCCCCTTTTTTTGTACATCTGAGTTTGGATGATAAAATAAGATCCTGCAACTAGTTCTATGGACTTTTATACCGGAAATGTTTCTTTGGTTTGGATAAATAAAAATGTTACAAATCTCGTCTATTCAATCTAAGTCAATGGCTTCATTTGAAATCATGAATTGGTAGAATTGGAGGATATTAATTACTCTTCATTACCATACTTAAATGGAAACCATAGAATGAATGTAGGTGGCTAGGCTACTTAATTATAGTATTTGTGTTGAATATAATATACTTGCAAGCCTATTGGAACAGCTACAGCAAAAAATATACAAGCGACTTTTTGCCGTGCGAATGCCGTGAGATGAAGATCCGTTCATAGCGTTGTCTTATGTTCCCACGACTTAAAAAAAAAATCGTAGGATAAAAAGTACCCTTATTGTATTATTTTGTATTTTTAAGAGTTAAGTAATGCGCAATATTGGTGGATTATTATCATTTTACGTTTTTGATCTTTAAGGTTACATACATTTTGTCCAAGTGTCAATGACCGTTTTCTATGAAACAGCATTTTTTCGCGCGATTTTAGGGTTGTCCCATCCTGCTTTCGGCTTAGTACAATCTATATGCTTAACCCTGTATAAGGGATGCACTAAGCATGGACTCTTTAAGTGCTCTTATTACAATCCCACTACAGTTGAAAGAGTGAGCTGCTATGCAGTATTAGATTGCCCTTATTTTTTTAAGACGAAATCATTTGTCTTACTTGTTTGGAAACAAAATCGACATATATGCATAAAAAATTAAAGTGAAAACAGGTGTTCATTACGCGTGCGTAAGAATGCGCCGCAACGCAAACATCCCAGTGTAGAGTGTATGCCAATGATCATTCCAATGTCAAGATCAAGGCAGTTTCACTTCCAGTAAAAACTGGCGCATTAAGTATTATCGATGTAACAACTTCTTTTCTAACAATTAACCGCTTATCAAGGAGTTCAGTTTTCATACAAACTAAACACTGTCACAGATTATTTAATAGTTACTTCATAACTAATGTGAAAGTGAATCTAGCCATCCCGGGGGCACACCGAAATGTTCTGGAATTAAGTACCTACTTTGGATTAAGTTAAAATAAAACTTTTTTTTCGTGATTACTACACTTATTGGAATTACAATGACATTAAGTAAAAAATCAATTTTGAAAATGTTTTAAAGAGCAAAGAATGTCTATGTCAGTTTAAAATCAACAAGTTTTACGCAATATTTTACAAGCTTTTATTTAGTTTCACCTGTCTAGTGTCTCTCTGTAATAAAATTTCGGTAAAAAGCGTGCTAAATCATATATAGGCAAATCTACTTCATGGGTCACCAAGAGACCGGCCTAGCCGAGTTTGGGGCCCGCTGTTAAGTCAATTATAACATATGATAGACAATTTATGACTACATTAAAAAAAAACTTGCAAGTCAAATTTGACCCACTTCCCGATGTTCGATTGAGCTTAAATTTGGCATAGTCAAGTTCCAACGGCTATAATATTATGGTGACAGCAAGCTGATTTGATGATGGTGACGGTGGACAACGGCACTCCTTGATGGACAATAGAAGACTGGCAGTGTTTGGGCTCATTTTGATCAGCACACCAATCCGATCAATAGTTTCATAAAAGCTTGGTTTGAAAAATATATTTTTGAATAAAAAGGGTTATATCAAGAAGAACCATCTCGCGGAGCTTGTGTCTGTTTATGATGTCGAAGCAATGATTGAACCAAACAACAATATATCACTGGTATTTAGACATTCAGTGAGATTCAACCTCTTTCATCATACCTTCTACAGGTCGACCATCAGGATGCCTGTACGATTTCTGCCCTAACACATATCTGAAGGTAAAAGAATCTGTCCTTACAAGAATCTGTTGGTAAAACGAATCTGTTCAAACGCGAACAAGCGATAAACAGCACTAAGACATACCGGTATCCTCACAATGTTTACCATCACCGTTTTCGAGCAATGTCATGGAAATTGCATATAATTTGTTTAAACTAATTGTAAAAATTCTTATTTACCTACTAGACTCTAGAGTAAGAATGGGCAGTTTTTAATTTTTATTAATGACATGTGTTTTCACAATTAGGTACACTGAAGATTAGTTGACATCAAATAGTGCTTTTAAATGACTGTTAACTTAAAACTCACGCCAACAAGTGTTTACTAGCGACACCCAAATATTGGCAACAGTTCAAGAGAAAGTCAACAGGTACAAATTGAGATGATTAATTTTGTACATTTAAGTAATAGTTTTGTTGATACCTATTTACGAGAATTACCTAACATTTATGAATCACTAGCTTTTAACCTGCAGCTACAGGCCAAGGTAAATAAATACACCATTGATCGGGATGACAATGGCCTGGCCAATTTTCAACTCAATTGCATAAAGGCATCGACTTTTTTTTTTAAGTGAAGCCACTAAATAGTTACAGTCAATAGTTAGTATACTGACTGACTTCACAAAATTTCGAAAACGACAATCTACAACGCTAAACTTTTGCAGGTATGTTGAATCTACAATGCTAAACTTTTGCAGGTATGTTGGGTGTAGACGTTTGATAAGAAAAGATTTTGTCAAAAGGCTGAAATAAAGGGAGCAAAATGAGTTTGAAAGTTTATATTATATCAATGTGTACGAAGTCGCGGGCAACAGATAGTTTTATGTACATATAAGGAGATATACTGTGCCATATTTTTTTTTACATAAGATATTTTGAGATAATAATTATCAAGTCCAATGTTCCAAAGTTTCATCAAGATTGGTTCAGTTGTGAAAAGGTACCTAACAAACAGACAGACAGAGAGACAGAAATACTTTGGAATCGATAATTATTAACTGCAATTATTTCCCAAACGCAACTTTCTCATTTCTCAGGTTGGGCCAAAACCACAGCACAGTGGCTTCCACAGAATGGTTAAAGACCTCCCGGACGGCTCAGACGGAGACAGAGGGATGAACTGGACTTCTACTTGAAAGACTGGACCCAAATTGCCCATAACAGAGAGGAATGGAAGTAAGGAAGGGAGGCCTTTGCCCTGCATTGGGACGATGCAGGCTAATAATTATAATAACAATAGTAAATAAAATGTCTCAGGAGGGTTTCTTCAGGTGTGTGACTTGTGATATCATGTCACAAGTCTTGATTGTGATAAACTGAACTGAATGATGAAATGAGCTAGATAATTTATTCCATCGCACTTGATATATCTTTAGATAGATAATATTTTTGTACTTTTTTATTCTTTATTTATTTTGGGGATTTTTGCCAACACTGGCATGAATAAATTTACAGTAAACTAACTAAATAGTAAAGTGGGGGTGATAAGACCTGCACTTACGTCACTCTTAAGATGTATTGGGCATACTAAATAGTAGTATACAAACAAATAGATGCAGGGGAAAGCCGTACTACAAAAATGGTATCGCTCAATGTAGGTATCTGGATTTTCAGGCATAAAACTAAAAAATAAAGCCTTAATTTTCAAGACGAGTATATACCTAACAACTAAATCATAGAATAAATTTTGTTTATATTAAGTTTGTCAGTCATTTACAAAATCTACTCTCAAACTTTCTCTCCTAGGGTTTTATGAAACACTACTTTTAATTGTAAATTGGAAGTAATAATTTAAGACGATTCCAAAATTTTAAGTCGTTATTTTCAATAAAAAATACTGATCTATTTATTACAGAAATTGAATTTTCTATACAACTTTTCTATTTGATAGAATTAGAACTGCAAAAGTCAAGTTACGTTGCTTTTTTCGTCAAAAAATATGAGGCTCTTTAAATGTAAATCTTTCTAATATAAGCACAACATCCCAACATAGGTAGGTGACACATAACATGTTGAAGTGTAGTGTTTATACAAAAAAGAGGAACAAATAAAGGGAAAACATATTCATGATTATCTCTCAATTACTCAATTTAGTCATTCATTGGAGGATTTGATACAACTCTGTTGTTGTTAGTAAGCTATGCCTTCAGTACTTGTTGGAACCCAAAACATTACTGTTTTTTAATTAAACAGCTGATCATTCTAGACACAACCTTCAACTGTTATCTCGGTAAGGTGTCCACAAATGTATAAAAATATAAATTTCAAGAAGCTTTAATAAATGACAAAAAAAACGCACACCTTACATGGAATAGATCTCATAACTTTTCAGACAGATTCTCATAGAGGTTTCATGGCTAAGAACCGACCGCAATTAAAACTTAATTAACACTTTGACTTCGGTCTAATCTATTCTGAGAATAATTCATGCAGTTAAAAAAACAAAAAACACTCTTTAAAATCACAAATCCTGAAGATCCTGGTAAGGATAATGGAACAAAATATTTAAATTATTGCATTGTCATTTTGTCATTGATCCTTGATAAGTGTGCAAAATTTCAATTTAATTTGACGATTTCAAGTAGTTGAAAATCAAGTTCAAAGATTCTGATACATATATACATACCAAGCTAATAAACACTTGTTAAAAAATACATAAAAGACATTCAAACACTAACAATCTACCTCTTACCCAAAATGGATTATCTTCTTCTTTCCATCATGGGTAAAAAAGGAACTGATTTTTTTTCCCAGCATCAATGAGTTAACGATATTATATCAGTAAGCTAAATATCAATGTAAGAAGTACCTCAGGTAATAAATGATCAGCTAAGTAATGAATTGAAACAAACATACTGAAAATAATAATTAACAGAGTACAGCTGAGGCATAGATAGTTTTTAAATAATACAGATAGTTCATAAATAGCTCTTTCGATGTTTATCAGAGGATATTTAGCAAGGCAATATGATTCACAGAGAGCCTTGAACCTTGTTTTTAGCCATACTTGAGATAGCTATTTTCACAGGGTATGCGACTTGAAATGTGTGCATCATTGTTTTTATTGTGGAGGAAAAAATTACTATAAATTAAACCTATTTGTCATCTACATTTTTCCTTTACAGGGTTTTTTATATAATTTTATTGGATTCTGTCAAACTTACTAGAGCAGTAGTTACTAATTTTTGATGGTGACTTTTACATGGTATAACAGTAAGTATATACCTATCACATTACAATACAATGGTAATAGCTACTTCCATAATGTAATACTACAAATTCGAACTTTCGTTTGCAGGCAACTATGCCACTTACAAACATAATGACGAGTTTTATTACAAGAGAAAGCTAGATAGGTATTTACAATCGGACTAATCTTTGGCTGATTGACACGAAACATCTATTGGAAAAGTTTAGATATTTTGTAGTACCTACTCAAAGGCGGTAGAACATCGATAGAGGCACGGAAATCAATCATTTGCATGCAATCATATCTTATAAGATGGGTGCGGCCTACGTAACGAGACGTTAAACAAGCACGGCGTACCTAGCAGAAGCAGCTTGATGTCTTTGGAGGCCTGGATACCATCCTCCTTCAGGTTCCTCTCGATCTGTCGGCTGCGAGCGGCCGCTGCGCGCTCCTCTGCCGACTGGGCGCACCCCATGTCGGCAGCTGTCCTATGCTTCGGCCGCCGGCCGCCCCGGTCCCCGAGCCGGGCGCGCTCTCACCGCTCCCTCTGCATGCGCCTTACACGCGTCCTGCTGCTCCGGCTCGACCGGACCCACCCTTCACAACGTTAGCACCCAACACAGTAACCTAACTGTTCCACTATTACACTGTTCCTACGCTTCGATACAGCACTGATCTCCTCAGAAGGATATGACTGTTCGAAATGTCGCGATTTTATGCTACAACCGACACTAAACACACGCAACGGCAGTGCAAAAATTAATTGATTTTGTAAATCCGTTTATAATGCGAGATAATGGCGGCCGGATGACAAGCTCCAACTTCGCTCCGTGACAGCGACCGCGCCCCGCTCGACTGACGTTCGGCTGCGTTCGGAGTTCTTCGTTCGGCCTCGCTCACACATGCGTGAACGGATATCCATACGCGAGAGAGAAAAGAATAGCCAATGCGTTAAAATCAAAGACAAGTTTTTTTTTCTTAGCGGTAAAATTTGAATAGTTTTAATTTTTTATTGGAGATCTAATGTATGTATGTAATATGTATAAAAATAACAAATCCGCAAAACTAACAAATTATGATAAAATAAAATATTGGCCGGTATTGTAGCTGTTTTTTTTCTCTCTCTCTTTCATCTATATTTTATTAACTAGCGTAGGTAAGTAGGTACAATTTTGTTGTAAATTAAAACTAAGTATTTAGTTAGATAAATTAAGATATTACTCGAACTTGGCCTGGATATAGTGAAAGAAAGGACTACTTACAACTTACGGGAAAATGTTATTAGTTAATTATTAGTTTTTTACATTAACACTAATGAACTATACTTGTGGTTTTTCGTTATGACTGTACGAAACACAGCTTTAGTAAATAAAACAACAATAGTAGGTATATGAATGGGTATATCGAAATATTACGATGCAGTTGCTGCATTGAGAACTTTTTGTAGTAGGTAGGAAGGTATGACATTTTTATTTTTATTTAATTTGTTTTATTATAGATTCACAGAACTGGAAATTCACAGGTAGAACTTAGTATCATGTGTATGTGTACGTCTTACCTACTTGGAGTGAACACAGCATACAAACTAGATACAAACATCAAAAACATGAAAAAGTACTTAAAATCAAATTGAGCTAATTGGGTGGAGGCTTTTCTTGCAATCATATTTATTATTTCACACAACAAATCAGCGAAACTTAATGAGTAAGTTTAAAGTTATAACTGTTTCGTAAAAAAAAAACTTACCCTTTTTAAGCGAAAACTCAGTAAGCTGCTTGCTAAAACCAGTCAGATTGTAATGTGCATAATTATGCTACTGCCGGCCACACATCACTATTCACTCATGCTACCGCCCGACCACCTTCAACCAGATTATTTGAAGAAAAAAAAAACAAGCATTTTTAGGATTTCGTTCGAAAGTCGGTGATTTCGCATGATGTTTTTGTGCAAAATAACCATAGCTGTACGAGCGATTCGAAACGAAATCGAGCCCCAGTTTTGTTTTCACTGACTTGACTCCTCACTGTTGATGGCAAAATTGTCACTATAGCTACTGAGGCAGTATAGGTAGGTATACAAGAAAAAAAAACAATGGATATATTTACTACCTAATATACAAGCATTTTCTCATTGAAATAAGAGAGGGGCTAGTTATGATTTTTGAATTTGTTTTGCCATGTCTATAATAAAATATTAGTAATTAAATGTTGAAAAGGATACGACTGCTGTCTATCTTTCTCTACCTCCTGTTTTGGAACTTAAAACTACCTGGGGGTTTTTATTGACCGTATATTTTGTACCTAATATATCCAACATATTAATTACTTCAGAGAACCAATTTTAAACTCCTTATTAGTCTGTGCTTGTTTTTAAAACATATTGCAGAAAAAAAAACTTATATTTTTTATCAGGATCTGCCTTTATGAAAAGCTGGTCAAGAGCGTAAGGAAACACGCATATGGTAGGGTTCCGTAACCAAAGCCTTATAATTGTAGTCATAGTTCAGAAATTAATGGTATAGAAAACTTTCAACGAACGAAGCTCTGTGGACTTAGCCTAATTTCAGAGATGTATCATCCTGACATCCACACTATATGTATATAAAATAAATAAATAATAGCTCTACCCGCGACTTCATCCGCGATTTTATTTTGCTACATAATCACGGCTAAAGTGCATAACCGATCTCGATAAAATATATAGGTAATATGTAAATAAATAGGTAATAGTATGTATCATGAGGACGGACGGAAAGTTAGAAGGTTCTAAAGAATTAGGATTGACGGGCAGACGGACGGATAATACGAATTGATAGGGTTCCTTGTAGTAGGAACTGCGGTACCCCAAAAATTGTGAAATGTCGATTATTTCCCAAATTTAAAATAACTCTATCATGACCTTTGCTGAATAAAGAACATAGTCATATTGAAAATGCCGCGAGTAAAACTTTTTCGTTGCGTTGAGGGTGTACATGCTAAGGTATTTTTAATTTTTTAAGTAAATAAAAAAAGATGTACCTACATTAACTTTAGCACCCACATTATTGAAGCGGACAGTATCAGAAGCATTTATGGACCGACGTGAAAATGTAGACCGAGTCCAGCATACATGAGTAGAGTTCTTTTCATGAAAGAAGTCCTACGACAAACATCGGAACAAAAATTTCCATTCTCAAAAATTGGCTAACAATTACTTTGGGAGCAGTCAAGGCCTTCGAGTCTAATTATTGATAAAATACATTTCTTTGATAAAATATTCTTTTAGTTTTAGCTCCAAACACCTTGTTTATTTATGTATGTATCTTTAAAATATAATTTTGTATTATAGAGTTTTCAAGTTTTAGATGACACTAGCTGTACCTACCCGCGGCTACGTCCGCGATTTATTCAGAAAAAAATAGCCTATGTTCGTCATCATGATACTTACATACTATAACCTCGCAAAATTTTATTGAGATCGGTTAAGCCGTTTAGCCGTGATTATGTAGCAAACAGACAGATCCACTTTCGCATTTACAATATTAGTATGGATATGGATTATTGTCAGTCGACCGATATCGACACGACAGCCCATTGTCAGTACAGCTCAGGACAAGAGAGCTAAACTGACCCGACACTGCACTGAGGACATCCCAGACATCAGCTTGTACGAGATTAGAATGGCTCTGAAACCGCCGGGTGATGACGGAATCACGACAGAACTACTGAGAGCGGGTGGAAAACCGGTACTTTTAGTCCTCCAGAAGTTGTTCAATTCTTCATACTTGAAGGTACTACGCCTGAAGCATGGCACAGGAGTGTGGTGGTGCTCTTCTTCAAAAAAGGTGACAGCACCTTATTGAAGAATTATAGACCCATCTCACTCCTGAGCCATGTGTACAAGTTGTTCTCCAGGGTCATGACGAACCGTCTCGAAAACAGGTTTGATGACTTCCAGCCTCCGGAACAAGCCGGTTTCCGTTAAGGCTGGAGCACCATAGATCACATACAGACGCTCCGCCAGATTATACAGAAGACTGAGGAGTATAATCGGTCATTATGTCTAGCGTTTGTGGACTATGAAAAAGCCTTCGATTCAGTCGAGACCTGGGCAGTGTTGCAGTCCCTCCAGCGTTGTCATATCGACTATAGGTATATCGAAGTGCTGAAGTGTTTGTATAGAAACGCCACCATGTCGATCCGATTACAAGACGAGAGCACGGAGCCAATCCAATTGCAGAAAGGCGTGAGACAGGGAGATGTTATCTCTCCAAAACTGTTCACGAACGCATTGGAGGACGTTTTCAAGCTTTTGGACTGGAACGGATTGGGCATCAACATTAATGGCGAATACATCACTCACCTTCGTTTTGCCGATGATATAGTTATCATGGCAGAGTCGCTGGAGGACCTCAATATAATGCTCAGCGACCTCAGTAGCCTTTCCCAACAGGTGGGTCTTAAAATGAACATATGGATAAGACAAAAATCATGTACTATGTCCATGTTGTACCCGTGCCGGTCAATGTTGGGAACAATACTCTCGAAGTTGTTGATCATTACACCTATCTTGAACAGATTGTTCAGTTAGGTAAGTCCAACTTAGGCAAAGAGGTCGCCCGAAGAATCCAACTCGGATGGGCAGCGTTCGGGAAATTGCGTGAAATCTTCTCGTCCAAGATGCCAAGATCCACAGTGCCTAAAGACAAAGGTCTTTGACCAGTGTGTGTTGCCAGTGATGACATATGGTACTGAGACGTGGTCCTTAACTGTGGGTCTTTTGGAAAAACTCAGAGTCACACAACGGGCAATGGAGAGAGCTATGCTCGGAGTTTCTTTACGCGATAAAATTCGGAACATAGATATTCGCCAAAGAACCAGGGTCACCGACATAGCTATTAAAATCTGCAAGTTGAAATGGCAATGGGCAGGCCACATCGCTCGAAGAACTGATAACCGATGGGAAAGAAAGGTTCTTGAGTGGAGACCGCGAACCGGAAGACGCAGCGTAGGTAGGCCTCCCACTAAATGGACCGACGACATTGTAAGAGTCGCGGGCATCCAGTGGATGCAGATGGCAGGATGTCGTTCAGTGTGGAGGTTAAAGGGGGAGGCCTATGTTCAGCAGTGGACGTCTTTTGGCTGATGATGATGATGACCGATATCCACTAAAACTTAAGGCGCTGTGGCCTAATCTAATCTAACTTTTATGTTTTTGAGGGGGTGAAGCAGAGGAAGTGGCGGCCACGGAACACTATTACCTACTTCAAGGAGGTGACGGCCGACTAGGCGCCCGCGGTTCTCGTGAATCACGCCAATGAGCGACGTCCTTTATCTAACAAGTCACAGTCAAATTAGAGCAAAGAAAGTGGTGGAGCCTATTTATTTTTCTTATAGAGGAGGATGAAAAGTACCTACTAGAATCTAGAGTGCATATATCACTAGGCCATTTTTTTAATGCCATGCTAACTTCAAAACTTTGATCGAAGCATGCTAACTAGAACGTAGGGACGCTTAGGATTCAAAATAACGCCCTCGTCGTTAAAATATTATTTTACTCCCATGTAAATCTTGTAATACAATCTACTAGGTATCATATCCTCCTTCTATTCTCTCTGTTCTCTGTTAGCATTCAAGTTCGGGGAACTAGCGCAACATACCTCACCTTAGTAGTCGACGTGTCGTGAACAAGTAGATAATATAGGAAAGATGGTAGGTACACTATTGCAGCTGCCAATTCGGCAGAGCAGTAGGTACAAGCAGCGCAAATATGCTAACCTCCGCAGTGGTTACATATTTGAGGCGTTTGGGGTTGAGACATGGGGCCCTTGGGGACCTGGACCTCACCTCATTTTCAAAAATCTTTCCGAGCGCCTGGTTAACGCGACGCGTGACCAAAATGCTGACAATGTTTCTAGCTCAACGTATAAGCATTGCCATTCAACGTGGTAATGCCGCCAGCATGCTGGGTACGCTGCCAACTGATAGTGGGCTTGAGCATTTGGATTGTCTTTAGACCTTCAACGGTCTATGGACAGTCAGACAACTGTTTTTTTTTTTTATGTTAGTTTGTAATTTGTTTAGTTAATAAATGCACTTGCCCGGTATAAAAAAAATTACACTTATAATTTGATTTTAGTAAAATGTATGTGCCTTGGAGATCTATAAACGAAGTCAGCAAGTTAAATACAATCAACGAAATCGGTTCCCAATTGCCGGAAACATCACATATTTAAGCATAATTTTTACATGAAAAAGCGGAATTGAAAACCAGCAATCGCTAGGAACAAGTAGCTACAAGGCCCCTTGGCTAGGAATAATAACCCAGAGTTTCATCAAATGTATCATGTAAGAAACCGACTTCCAAAAAGGAGGAGGTTCTCAATTCGACTGTTTTTTATGTTTGTAACCTCAGAACTTTCGACTGGGTGAACCGATTTTGATGATTCTTTTTTTATTTGAAAGCTGGTGCTTCCCGTGTAGTCCAATTTAAATTCAGTCCAGTTCTGACGTTTTGGTTGGTTTTTTATATTGATAATCAATTGACTATTTATATTATTGGTTCAGTCTGCCTAGTTCCTTTATATTGCGAGTGTTTTATGATATCTAATAGTACCTACCTATGTAATGGATACCCATCAACCTTTTCTTAGCTTAAACCATGAAAATAACTCAGCTAAAAGTCTCTCGTTATGCAAACGAGAGTTCATAACTATAGGCTACATACAAATAGTGAAGTTACCAGCACTACCGTTAGTTTTTAAGCAGCCTGCCGGCTCTTCATCATGGCCTAGACCACCAGACCACCAACATGGTCTAGGTCAAATCATATCCACCTAGCGAAAGTGCCGGCTTGGCATCTCAGTCAATAGAGCTATAGGTAACTGCGCGCGCATTATCTACTTAAAAAAGAAAGAGACAAAAGCATGCTCCATTACCAAGGAGCAGCAGCTTGATGTCCTTGGCAGCCTGGATACCATCTTCCTTTAAGTTCTTCTCGATGAGCTTGCTGCGCGCAATGGCAGCGCGTTCCTCGGCGGATGAGGCACAGCCCATGGCGATGGCACGCACGGCCTGGGTCGCTACGCGCGGCAGTGCCGTGCCTCTAGCATGCTCGCGGCCCGTCGTCGCGCGCAGGTAGCGCCGCGCACGCGCTCACTCGCGCACGCGTGCACCGGAAACAGTGGAACGCGCTCAGCGCCACGACACCACAGCGATGCGACTGCCTGTCGCTTGGCACACCTCCACGCTTGGATTTCTGCGTGCTCGTGCGTGTTCGGACACCCTAAAGCGTATGGTGCGAGGTGAGCGAGGTGGCGTCGCGGCGTGGACCCGCGTACGAATGAGGTACCGCGCAGGCTTGTTGCAGCTAGCGTAGTGCGCAGACTCTGCCACCGCCTCCGCCTCTGTGGGCTGGCTGGTATTAACCAAACCACACCACCCAGTGCCACCCTAGCACATTAATTACACCCTACGTCAATCTTGCGCGATTAGTCGCTTTTTCTCGCTTACGCTTATCAAAGAAAATAAAGTACTTGCAATTATTGCAGTGCTTTGCGTGAGGACTTCGAAACGGCATAATATATGTATAATTAATTGATTCATTAACTAATGGTAACTAATTTTCACAGTATCAATCTCATTAGATATCGTGCTATTTTTAACCGGCATTGATGATATTAGTACGAGTTGTTAAACTTATCTGAGTCATTTGCAACCAGCTTACAAGTTAATCATGATTTAATTGATAAGTACGGAACTCGATTTTTAATTTTTTGTTAAATATAGTTAATATATAGTTTGTACTTAGTGTACGTGTCTTGCCCAATAAGCTTGCAGGTTTTGAAAAATGCTCGAAATGTTAGTTGCCAATAAATTGTTAAAAAAAAGGTCGAAATGTTTAGTTTGTTGGGCCATGAATAGGTAACTTAATAAAAAAAACTATCTATGGGCATTCTTTTTTCATTTTCACCATGACAGTAACAGTAAAGCGACATTGACATTGACGCGGTAGCTGGAAGAACTTTTTTTTTTGCCCATGCCGCCTTGTCTTCCTTATTTTACTCTTTCTTCCGAGGTATTTTTATTAAAAAAACAGACCAGTTAAAAAGCGTTCAGATAGCCCCGTGTTGGCAAAAATAACAAACGCCAATAACTCGAGCTAGTAGGTACCGAAAAAAGTCTGCCAAAAACTGAAGAGACAAAAATACAACTAGAAAGATGAGAAATGCGCTAATCGCGCAAAGCCAGAAGCTTTAGGTAAGGGAAAAAGAGAAAACACAACTTCAAAGAGAATGTAACGCTACGCACAACTTGTTCAAACTTGAATAAGTTATGAGTTTTGTTTGTTTGTGTAAATGAAACCCATCCAAGATAATATAAATTTTGCTGAAATCATTTTTCAATCTTATTAGAAGATTCTCAAATACCTACCTGCAATTTCACCGTGTATATTTGTTAGCTAAGGAAACCCTGAAATTCTTCATTATGGATTCTGAAGATGAATATGAAGAATCATCATCGTATCGAGGAGTTCCCGCCACAATTGTTCTGATCAATGTTTTCAAGCCTTCAAGCAAAACGGCGCAAGTCGCTCATGCCGCTACTTGTGCCACAGTACGCCAATACTTGCGACAGTCTACATCCCAGTGCGTTAGCGTTTGTCTCTTCGGCACCGAAGACACCGACGTCTCTAAGCTAGGCGCCAAAGGTGTCGTTGATGTATTTCCTCTTGCACCGCCTACCCTAGATGACTTTAAGAAGCTTCAAGAAGTTAATACAGCAAGCCTCAAGCAAGCTCAAGAACTAATCATGTCCGATGCCCTTCTACACTGCAGTAAAATGTTTGCAAATTGTAAGAAAGTGCTCTCAACTCGAACCATTATCATACTATCGAGGCTGGACACTCCACCCACGCCAACTGACCAAAAACCTGCTTTGAAGATAGTTGAAGATTTGGTAGACTCAAATGTTGATCTAAGACTCATTAATATTGCAGAACAAGATTACCAAATAGACCAGTTTTACAAAGACTTCCTATTAGAAGCAAATAAGGGCAGAGATATATCATTGCCTACTCCAATATGGTGCGAGAAAAAAATAGAAAAGTTGATTCATCAGCATTCACATAGACACTTGGCAGTCGCTAGGCTCTGTTTTGAAATCGGAAATGGATTAAATATTGGAGTTGGTGTTTACAGTCTTATGAAGTCCCAGGGACAAGCCAGACATAAAACATCAAACTTGGATAGAGAAACTAATTCTGTATTAACAAGTGTTACCAAAACAGTAAAAATTTCTATGAAAACTGAAGATGCGAGTGAGATGGATGTTGATGAGGAATCCCAGCCTTCAAATCAAGTGCTATTACATAAATCTGAAATATTATACTCCCAGCAGTATGGTGGAGAAAAAGTTGAATTCACAGCTGATGAAATGAAAGCCATAAAAAACCCATTTGGTCCACCCATGCTGAAGCTTCTAGGATTTAAACCGGCTAGTCTATTGAGTAAAGAAAAATGGTATCTTAAGAAGAGTTACTTTCTGTTTCCCAATGATGGCTTGATTGAAGGGTCCATTGTGGCATTCAAAGCTTTGCATCAAGCATGTGTTGAAACTGGAATGGTTGCTATATGCATCTTGAGCACTCGGGTAAACTCAAGGCCAATAAATGTAGCCCTTGCACCGTGCACTCACCCTCTTGCACTGGACATTGATACTGGGTTTGATGTGATATGCATACCATTTGTTGAAAATGTGAGGAACATTCCTAATTTTGACGACGCTGATGGAATGGACATTTCATTCAGAAAGACCGTCATGAAGGAAACTGTAGAAAAAATACATTTTTCTTATAGACCAGAAATGTTTGAGAACCCCAAAACGCAGTCAGAGTACAGAGCGATCGAAGCCATCGCTTTTGATGATACAGAAGTTGAAACATTTGTTGATACTACAAAACCAAACTTTGCAAATTTCAAAGATATAGATGATGAACTCTTTTACAGAACATTTGGTCCTTTTAATGCAGACCCTGTGAAGAGACCAGCGTCCTCTGATGTTGGTATCTCCGCCAAGAGAGTCAAAACAGTAATTGATGAAGGACTTTTGCAAAGTCGTATTGAGAATGGACAGATAGGGCTCTATAATGTATTTGACTTGAGAAACATATTACGGTCCAAGGATATTCCAAAACTGCCCGCTTTAAATGGTCTTAGGAAGGCAGACCTTGTTAAATTAGTGTTGAAACATTTTTGATAAGAAAACATCTATTAGGTCGCTAGTCTTAAGTCTTATTTTTGTCAAGATATTCTAAAATTGCCTACTTTAAATGAAAAGCTGATCTTGTGAAATAAGTGCTAAAAGTTAAAAACTATTTAAAAGGATGGTACATCAATTAGGTCATAGGCTAATACAAGTACTACAAGTTGATTATTAAAACAGTATTTTTGTAATAATCTTTTTTAATAAATAACAAAAACGTTGGAAACAATTATTCACTTTTTATTTCCAGACAACTTTGCCTAATAATTCCTATGAGTAAAATTAAATATACAATGACCCATCAGCAGGACCGAGGTGATGAATTCCTATGAGCAGAGCATCTACAAGGGTCCAGACCCCCAGTCCTCCAAAACTAAACAGTTTTCCAATACCCTCTTGCCAATGGCCCAGGTAAAAACGGTCTGCTCCAAAACCACCAAGTGTCAAGGCAAAGATTAGTGCAGTGCCCCATCTGGTACCAGCAGTCCATGAACATCTAATCTTCTTGAGAAACCTTCTTTTGCCCAAGCAAAGGACATCATCAGAGACTGTGCAGTTGGTTCTGAAAGAAAAGAAGTGCTTTAGAATCCTCATTATCATGCAATCAGTGCGATGGACGATGACGTCAGTGACGAATTTCGTGATGGTCCGTCACAGCTGTGAACAACAAAAACATTGATGCTATACACAGTATGATCGAAACAGACAGGCGACCTACCATATGAGATTTGAGCACCTGTAGGCATAGGCATGAGTCAAATACAATCAATCCTACACAAAATGAGCGAGCGTGGCCACCATGTTGGTCTAGAATCTAGACTTTAGATCAATTGAAAATACATATAAAAAATCCCAACATTACGAATTTTTCGTATGTGCAATGAGTAGTGGTAGTGAGTAGTGATTTGGTGGTAATTTAACTCCATTCGCAAGGTCAACTGCTTTTGGGGTTTTTTAAAGTATTTTTTGTTTACTTTGAAACAATTTGATATTTTTGTATTGACATCTGGCATGCCACAGCCAAGGCAATTGTGATCGAACAGTATTAAGGTGGAGCATTGATCAAAATTAAGACAGAAAACAGACACACAAAGTAGATGAACTTGTGGTATCTAATTTGACACAGATCTGTGGTATGTACTATGTAGGACATGTTAGTATGTACTTACAAATAATACTTCAGTGGTGATGCTAGTGAATTACAATTAGCTTTTTGCTCACATCTATGTTCCCATTTGTCTGTTTGATAACAAAACCTGCACATGGATGTTCTGTTGAATGTCTTCAATCCCTAAAACAAGCATATTTGATAGAAGTAGATAACAATACAGGATTACAAGGAACGGTGTACTAGATATGCACACTGACAATGTAAAGCTTGTATCCTACTGCTGCGTCTAGACATACACACACCAACGTGGCTTGTGGTGAAAGCAGGACCCCGATTCTACTAAACCAATTGTTTTTCAATTGTTAATGAATTGCCTCAAATCTTTTACTTTTGACACTATATCTAAATACCAAAAGTGTCAAAAAGGGTAATTTTTGAGGCAATTCATTATCAATTTAAAAACAATTGGTTTTTCACTTTTGACACTTTATCTATACCAAAAGTGTCAAAAGGGTAATTTTTGAGGCAAATCATTAACAATTTAAAAACAATTGGTTTATAGAATCGGGGCCCAGATGGGGTGATGATCAGTTGTGTTAGTTCATGAGACTGGGAAAAACCTACATGGAGGATAGAGGTGACCTTTTATTGCCAAAATGGCCAGGTGACAAGATGATAAATTAAGCTATAGGGATTCCTTGTCGTACAGAACCCTAAAAACAGTATATTTCCAGACAAAACTAGACTCTTTTTTATTTTTATTTAGTTAGGCTTGCGTTTGACCGCCAACTTGCCTGATGTTAAGCAACAATGTGGTCTACGATGGAGCACGCTTGCATAGAAGAAACCAATTAACTTGTGATTTGACCACATTGTAACTATCGGCGCCTTCCACAGACTAGCAGTTTTTTTTTATGATACTGGGTTACGAGACGAGCAAAGTCGCTCGCCTGATGGCTCTTCACGCTTGCCCATAACAGCTCAACACCTCAGAATTTTGAACTTCAACAGTTCAAAACCCTGGAAGGCAATGCAGTGCGCTCGTCACCCCGAGATATAAGATGTCAAATCTATGTGTAATTTCGCTGGCAATATTACCCTTCAATCCGGAACACAGCAGTGTTTGCACACTACTGCTTGGCGGTTAAATAACTGGCAAAGGTGTGGTGCTTCCCCAGGCGGTCCCCTGCAAGAGTCCTACCACTAGAATGTGGAATCAAAGCGCTTCATACAGGTTTTCGTAAAACTACTTTGCAATAATAATAAGTGTATAGCGAGCAGATGCGCTGTCCCTCTTTCGCAAAGCCTGTGATAGTATAGCATGCACGGCTTGACGTCATAACATGCTATAATGCGCTCTGCGTCTAGCTTGATATTAAACTTATTTATTTTTGAATAAATTTTAATTTTGTTTTCGTAGATCATCCGCTCTATTTGATATCAAATTTATAAAGAGGTAATAAAAAAAAATACACATGCCTATTGTAGGTTTTTTTGTACAAACTTACATTACAGACCACTCTGGGTTTCACAGTGCAGCTGTAGTTATCCATGCCTCCGTACCGGCAGTCAGTACTTAGTGCACATGTAATACATGGATAGTTCAGACTAGCACACTCTGCAACGTTTTCTTGTTCTGCAGAAGGGCAGCTTTTTAAGTATTCCTCATTTTCACTGAAGCTTACGCTCCTGTCGTTTATATCATCTTTTGGTTTTCTCTCTTTACTTTGCACATCCATGTTGTTATTGGCTGTAATAAAAACAATTCGTTGTGCTGCTTAATTGTTCAGTGGAAAGAGATTTTGAAATACTTTCAACGCATTTTAACTTACCCATATCGGTTATGTGAATCGTATTGAAAATAACCAGAAGGACTAAAACCAAACAGTCTTTAATGTTTATTCGTAATGGCAGATTCCGTGGCATTGTTGTTTTGTCACATTTTACGGTTTAAACTGCTTTAGAAATTTAATCTCAAATGAAATCAAGACAAAACCACAAAACAGAACACACAACAAAAACATTATCCTGTAATATGACATTGACAGCCACATATTAAAAAAAAAACATTGCTGGGCAGGCTAGAGCTTTGCAGGCCATACCGCCATCGAATCAAAGCCATGTACAATCACAGTAACTAGGCTTCTAACGGAGTTTTGGCGTCTCACCTCACACTTATAATATGCCTTCCACTGTATCACTGTGTTTGTTCCGATCAACTTCGTGCGTAGACAATCGCGACAAGGCACAAACCATCAACAGACTTGTATTCTATGGCCGGCAAGGACCAAATAATCAGATAGAAGAGCCCCACCAGCAAGGAGAATACAATAAACCCACAGGGTTGAAGGCTGATTAAAGAAGCTCTATTTCATCATTCAGGTACGTCGATAGAGTGCAAAATTGTACCTACCTATTGTAATTGAATAAATTACTATAACTATGGCATGAAATAAATATGTAGGTACCGCTAAAATGGGGTGCATAGAAATGGGAACTTGACCTACGAAACGATCAATGTAAGAAATTTTATCATATCATTGCATACCACATATCTTTAAGGAACTAAGACTGTAAGACTGCTTGTATTAATCTTACATTGAGCTTTGTCTCACTGTCTCAGCTAGTAACAGA
Source organism: Agriopis leucophaearia (assembly GCA_949125355.1). Taxonomy (NCBI): domain Eukaryota; kingdom Metazoa; phylum Arthropoda; class Insecta; order Lepidoptera; family Geometridae; genus Agriopis; species Agriopis leucophaearia. The sequence continues at coordinate 10,540,455 of OX421278.1, forward strand.
GTAAAACTAAATTCAAATAAGAATGTTTTTTGACATTGTGTTAGTCCCTCAGGCAGTGCCGTAACTAGCCTTTTATGCACCTGGTGCGAGGTTCTATAACTGCTCCCTTGATAACAAAACTTGGTCCTGGTGTGGTCATTTCTGCGCCCTGTGCCTGGGCACCGCTGGCACAGCCTTATTTACGGCACTGCCCTCAGGTACCAGTGGTTCGATAAAAAATAATTGTCCATTCATCCCGTCGAACTCAGTTCTATTTACCCCATTTAGCAGTACTAGAATTGAGGTTTTTCATTATTTATTAGAAGTTACATAGACACTAAACAACTTAATTAAACTAGGTATAATTTACAAAATCAATAGTAACAACCTATAGGCAAGTCAATAACAAAACTTTATTGTTTAAATGGCGCACAGCGCATACGAAGTTGCGGTATCAGCTAGTATTAATGCTGCATACACATCACATCATCAGCCAATTAACGTCCACTGTTGGACAAGGCCTCCCTCATAGAGAGGGGTGTTGCCATAATCCCCACGCTTGGCAGGCAGCTTGGGGATAGGGAATGCTGCATATGGATTGAAATTAGCATGTAAGTACTAAATCTATGGATAGAATTTTATTATCTAATGCAGTGTTTTTCAAACTGTGGGTCGCGACCCCCTGGGAAGTCGCCATGCCTCTATAAATATAATCTCTATAATCGGGGGTCGCGAAGCCCCGGTAAAAGAAAAAAATAATAATAATATATTTTTACTAAGAAAAATTAATTGATGAGAAATTATAAAAATAAAAAAAGGTTGTACGTACTTGATATTCGTAATATAATAAAATACAGATTATAAACTGTGGAAGGTAGGGGGTCCCGTTTTTTTTCATACTACCCCTTAGTCGCGCGTGAAAAAGAAAAAGTTTGAAAAACACTGATCTAATACATGCTTTTGAATTATCAATTCCTGCAAACAAAAAATAATCTACTAAAAGTTTATTTTTCAAAAATTCCATGAGAACTAACTACCAATAGATAAATAAAAAAAAGATAATTAAGATTACTGGATCAGAATATTTATCGGCTTTACGAAATACCTTAGTGCATGTTTTTGACCCAGAATGGAGAAACTTAAATGTATGAAATATAAAAAGATTTACAAAATACAGGGTTACGCATATAGACAGTAAGTACTAGGCGAAAGGAGGTCATTGTACTTATCATTATGAACAACTTTGACTATGGGACCAACGCGCCTAGATACGGTTTGCGTTCGCGCAACTTTTCTCATCACCTAAACAGAATCGCTTAAAACGGCTAGCCGTAAGGCCCCAGTACTATTTACCACAACTATGTTAAAGCCGATCGTTTTGAAACAAGACACCTTTGGATAAATCGTCAATATTCCTTTCAAATTAACCCTCATTCCTAGACTTAATATATCAGACTTTAACTTCTTCTGTTTGCAACGATCATTCCTATTAAGGCACATTTTAATTTAAAACTACTTACAACAAATTACATTTCTCCTATCTATTTTGAAATCAAAACAGATTGTGAAAACATCCATTCTGTGAACCACCGCTAGTCTTCCTACTGTCTTCATTTTCTTTCGAGATTTCAGAAATGGTGGACAAATTTGGCACGGCGCAGGCGATCGGAAAGATTTGTTTGAGATTTGAACCGCAGCTGGCGAAGTTAGACGTAGATTCCGGGCTAGTGATGTCTTCATCGAAGAGATACCATTTTGTCGGCTGTTTAGGAGGAGAGTTTGATAGGTCCTCGGTTAAAATACTGCTGTTGCAGGCTAAGGAACTGTTGTACCTTGTTTCTAAACTTGTGAAAACTTGCGATGTTCTTGCTTCTGAAAACATACAGTTTAACTATTATAACAACAAATAAGGTTTGTCTGGTCATTATAGATGGATGTTTTACACAATTACAGCGATGGACAACCTTGCTGGTGGTATCATCTATTAGTGGATTATGCAAGTGAATTCCATACAAGTCAAAGTAAAAATGTTATGTACAAAAAAAGTGTGCAAAGTTCATTTTCATGTGATTAAACGCAACGATGGAGTGTGGAGGTTAAAGGGGTAGGCCTATGTACAGCAGTGGACGTCTCCTGGCTGATGATGATGATGAAATGCATAGATAAAAACAGTATTAAAAAAAACTATAAAAGCTTATGATCTTTGACTGCCCCGGTGGCTCAGTTGGTAGTGAACCTACCTTCTGTGCTTGGGGGCGTGGGTTCGATTCCCATCTAGAGCAAACTATAAAGATTTGTGTTCGTTCTATGTCTTGGTTTTATGTTAATATCTAATTAAGTATGTATTTAAAAATATATATGTATGTATATCAGTCTCTGGCAGCCATAGTTTTTCGAAGCAGCTATTACAAGCTTTGCTTAGTTTGGGGTCGGATCACCATGTGTGCAAAAATTTTCCAGATATATTTTATTATATATATCTTGAAACGGCTGAACAGATTTTCTTGAATCAAAGCTAAGAACACGCTTGATCAAGTTACCTTCCAAACAAAAAACAATAATATAAAATCAGGTCATCAGTTTTTTAGCTACAAACGCTACAATACCACAAACAGACACATTTTAAACTTATAATAAATAACCCTGTTTGCGTCGGGGGGTCATATTAAAAACTAGTGCTGTGACCCCGCGACATCGTATGCGTAGATTTTCATATAAACTTTCAACCCTTTTTTTCCTCCCTTAACCCGGCCCTTGCGCAAAATTACATAGCCTTTACTTCAATCTGGTCATAGCTAACCATATTCGTGAAAACCGCATTTAAATCCGTCCAGTGGTTTAGGAGATGTGCGTCGACAAACAAACAAACAGACAAAAATTCTAAAAACTGTGCTAACGTGTTCAGCTGCGTATTTTAAGACAGCCTGTGTGATTTTGATATTATCTCGCAATTACAGTTTTTTTATCTCTACGATTTTATTATATGTATAGATAGATACATAATTATTTGAAATTGTCTATCACAATGCCATCTAATGTAATGTCATCTAGGTTTCATTAGGAACGGGAAATAGCGGCTTTATACGTAGAAAAAGCAGAAGCGACAAGTGCATAAATATGTTTACAGTTGTGCTCTTACCTGTAGCTATATTATCCAGGTTGATTGAAGTATCTTCAGACAAATTTGGACCACTTTCCTCGCTACTTAGTGAAATTATAGATATTGGAGAGTTTTTAACAAATTCTATGCTACCACTTCCCATACATTCGTTTGCCAGCAAACATGTAGTTGAATGATTGTGTATCAGATCCACACTACCATCTTCTAGCACCAGAGATGTTCTTTCAGTGTCCTTTATGCCGCTATCAGTGAAGTTTGATCCAACGCTACCATTTTCGACAGATTTTGCACGAAAATTCCTCTTAGATTGCCTCTTTTCTTTCGGTTTCTGTATTTTTACTTTTATAATTTCTTTCTTGTTTTTAACATTAATTTTTACATGGTTAAGTGTGATATCTGAGCTGTCGTTGGCGTTTTCATCAACTGGGATGAATGTCATAACAGGGGGACAGGATTTTCTGCCCGCAGAACATAATTCCACATGCTCCTCTTCAATTATTGGATCATGACGAGCTTTCGATTTCGGAATAGCTTTCTTTTTCTGGGGAGTAGAACTTCTTTTCTTAGCTCTCGTTTTCTTTGTCGTAATTTGAGACTCGTCCACATCCATACGCATATTTGCTTTTTGTTTACGTACTCTAGTCTTCTTTGCAGTCACTATTGATTGATCGACTTCCATAAGGGTTTCCTTATTGTCTGTTTGGGTTGGCTTTTTAGTGCTTTCAAGTAATAATTCGCGCAATCTTCGGTCGAGTGTGTCGGACAATGTTAAGTTCACTGTACAGTCTTTTAGTTTCATACTGTCGGTTACAGTAAAATTCTGCGCTGAGGCTACCTCATCAGTGGTTTTCCGAAGTTTACATGTTTGATTCATAAGTGGTATAGATACATCCAGGTTAGACATCATGTACTCACTGTAATCCATTATGAGACTGTTCATATTTAGTTGCGCTTCATTTATTGTCGGATGGTTCGCGTCTTTGATCATCTCCCGACTTATGGACATATTTTCAACAACAGATATTTCTGGAGAAGGTGGTAGTGAAATACTACTAGAACTTCCTAATTCTCGGCTAAAGCCAGAGTTATCACTGCATTTTTGAGTATCTTTGGAAACTGAATTGAAATGTCTTATATTAGGATCGAATTCAGGTAATGCAGTATTGTTTTCGTCGATGCGATTCATTATTTTGAATGATTGCTTTTGTTTCGGCATCAATAACCGGCAAGAATCCGATCTATAAACTTCTGAGTTAAGACTCAACATTGAACTCCTTACTGGGATAAAATATGACGAATTATTGAAATCAGACGATGGCTTTTCTGTCAATACTGGACAGGATCTTCTTCGAGTTGAGCGTTTGTTCATGTATTTATTTCGAGCCGTAAAGCTGGCCTTGCGTTTTCTTTTTGGCCAACAAATTTTCAGAGGGCTTGGATCTGAGTCTTGATACCCTTGGGTGCTGTTTACCGAATTTCCTGATTCTTGTGGTAGTACAATGTTAGTTTCCAGCAAGCTACAAACAAAGAAACATGCGTTTGTTACAGCAACAAGCGGGCAACGGTTATCAAAACAAAATGGTTATGCAAGGATGAAAGTGCAAGTTAAGCAGACAATGAAAATTCATCATTTAAGAAGCTACATGCAAAACTTAATGGAAGCAGGTATTTGATGCGTTGTACAATGAAACTTACCGACTTTAGCGATTAAATAACTAATAATCAATTAAAGCTAATAGTATTTTTTTAATAATACACAAGTTTACATCAATACATCTTTATTTTCTGTAAATACACCTGCTCCCATTATTTTATTTACAACATAGTTTTTTCAGCTTCTGATTCTTAAAACAATAACAAAAAGTTATAGATAATAATTTTAAACAAAAAAGAAAATTATTACAATAGCCTTAGATTTTGACATTTCATTTAGGGAGCGTTCAAGTATTACGTAACGAATTTGGGGGGTCTTGTAGAACGTTACGATGCGTAACAGGGGCGAGAGGGGGTGTTTGAACTACGCGTTACGTAACATTGGTTTTTTAACCCTTCAGAACGGTCGCGTTAAGAGATTCTCTCGCGCATTATTTATATAACAAAGGTATTTCTGCGACTTTTCGGTACTTGACGCCGCATAATTGTGACTTTTAGGTAAAAATGGTCACTTGGTGGTTACGTAACGTTTTACTAGGGGGGATGGAGGGTAGAGAAAATCGTTACGGCGCGTTACATGGGACACCCCCTCGTCCAAAATCTCCAAAAAACGCGTTACGTAATACTTGAACGCTCCCTTAGGGGTTCATATGATTATAGCAAATTAGTCATGAGTCGTCGCTAGGGTATTTTGTGACATATTCTACTTCGTAGCTCATGATTGGCTTTTATTTAAAAAAGTGGGTTCACCCTAGGAAAACACTTGATCAAATAAAAATATCGAGGTATTATGACATATAAATAAAAAAAACTCAAATTTAGAACTTCCTTAGCAACTTTATTGGAATAGTCATAAGTGCCGGAGTAAAGCAAGGATCTTATACACAATTAGATTGCGTACATAAAAAAAATACTTCTATAATCGCGAGACTGGCACAAGACAGGAACAGGGGGCGCCCTGAAGAAGAGACCTACCCAGCAGTGGGTGGCAAATGGTTGATGAAGATGAATGCAGGCGCGGATCCAGCACTCAAAAAAGGTTGTGGTCACAGCCACCCAAAAATCGGACAAGTGCGAGTCAGCGTATGAACCTTGCTCGTGCATAATCGATATAGTGCATTCTTACAAAGGAAATGTTTATGAAAAATTATATGACGGCCTGATTAAGATTTTGTACAGTGTATCGAAGTTTCACGCGGGTAAAGCTGTGAGGCGTCACAAGTCACGTAATAGGGTTGTGGCATGCCCATCGTGCCCACAACGGTGGATCCGCGCCTGGATGAATGAGCCATATTTTTTTGACGGTAATGATCAAAATAACTTTAATGGATATAAGTGCCGGGCCAAACCAGGGATCTGATAATCCATTGGATTGCGTACATTTTTAATGACGTTAAAGATCAAAATAGTATACAGAAATATAGAGAAAGGGATGCTTAGATGGTTCGGACATATAAAGAGGGTGAATGAAAGAGACTGACGTAAGATATTTATGTGGTAAGCGTGAATAGGCAAGCCGTTAAGGGTCGACGTAGGTCATGACCAAATTGAAGACCTTTTGAGAAAAGTACCCGTAACCAAAGATCTTGTATAAAAACACTCAAGTAGAGAAGCGAAAGATTTGTGACAGCATCGTAGCAAGTGGAGAGATGTGGTATTTGCTTAGCCCAATGAGAAAGAGGCGTGACTATGTATGTAGTGAAAGAACTGGTCTCTGGAAAACATGCCCAATACAATCTAGCCTAATAGCAATATCGTATTTTGTTTACTCGTGATTTCTTCTTCTGAAAGAAGGAGACAGAGTGCTGAGATCGTGTGGCCAAAATTAGATTTCACGTTCGCATTTAAGTTTCTAGGGATAAACTTGTCTTAATAGTAGGCGGGTGGGTACTACTTTAGATACTTATAAAATTGCCAGATTAGTGTCAACGATTATTTTAATTGGGTCTTGCCTAAATCAAAATAGAATATTTTGAGGAAATTGAGCATTGCCATTCAACGTGGCAATGCCGCCAGCATTCTGGGGACCTTTCCCTTTACTAATGGTCTTTTGTTTAAGTTTTTATATAGTTATTTTAAGTTTTAGTTTTTATTTAGTATTTTAAGTTTTCATTAACTTTCTGTTTTTAAAGTTGTGCATAATAAATTCGGTAATTAAATTCAACGAAAAAAAAAAGAATATATTGTAGCTATGTTACAAATTAACGTTTAGTTTTCATTAAAAAAAAATGTGACTTGCACATATTTTAAATTAAAATCAAATAATAAGTTAATAAATAAAATAGTGATATTTTCTACGGATCACGTGACCCGAAACACCAATCACAGCGCGTGACCTCATTACAAGTAAACTAGGCGAATAGAAAAAAAACAATTGGCTGCCAAAACTACGTATTTTTTTTTATTCTTTCCTGCGTGAGGATTTTGGTATCGCACTCTTCTGCATTTACCAATGTCAAGTATTAAATTATTATCAAGTTTGATAATATAGGGCATGCCCTGTCCACCCACCGGCTTCACCCACTAGTGGGTGGACGGGTAATTCGCATTTCCCTTTGACCCCACTGTCTTAGAGTAGGAAACGAATAAAATAAAAATTGTCATAAAAATCTGTCAGTCAGAGTCAAGCAAAGTAAGTCACGGGCAAGTCGAAGTCATGCCCTAGTAAAGTAGCTTTAGAAGGGAGGAAAGGCGTATTTTTGTGGTTTCCAAAACTCTAAATAAGCCTCAAAGTCTCAACACTTGGGGTCTGACTTGGACTACTTTTCTTCACTTTGACCGTGACTGTGAATGCAAAACTTGAAATTACCGACGTTTTTTTCAATAACTCGACACTGGCTAACTGTTAAACTTTTATTAAAGTTATAGAACAAACATTTTTATTTTTAATTGACATTTTAAACAAATGAAACAAATTGATCAGTATTGTTTTGACAGAAATTTATGAATAGTTTTATAACGTCCTTGGTCTGAAATTCTTTAAAGGTTTGTTCTTGGTACTTCCGAAATTAACTTTAATCAGTTTTTTTATGAAGACCTAAAATGGCTGTATCCAATGACGTAGACTCTGTCATGCCACTTTCTAAGCTTGACCAATCTGAACGTATTAAAATTATCTGCATCTTTTCATTTCGATATGTGAGAGAAGGATGGCCACAGTTTTAGACTGCAAAATTTAGTTTAATTTAGATGATGATATATCAGATTTGACACCATTGTTTTTTTTATGTAATTAAAATTAACTTGTTCGCCCAGAGCTGTGACCTTGCGACCCTTTATATCTTAACAACCGCTGGATCGATTTTGCCCATAACGAGCTTAAAAATTGTATTGAAATAAACTACGCCTACAAGATTTAATGTGGATCTTACGTATTAACGGTATGCCAATTATCGTTGAAAAATATACAAACTCACAAACATACATACAAACGAGTCTTTTCCGTTCTGAGACTTTCGTTCCCTCAGTCAGAAACCCAGTCTTAGCGCCTGTGAGGAAATAATTTTACATGAACACATGAATATATTCTAAGTATCACTTTTGTAATTCTATGCACAACCAATAAAAAAAGTAACAGCAGACAATGGTGTGCCTCTTTACATTCATTAACACTGTAAGGCCTGATATTAAGATTTTTTTATTTTTAGAATACGCTACCGGACCAATATTTTTTTGTGTTATAAAAAAGCTGACCATAAATCAGCCCCCATAAGCCCAAGAGCCGTAACTAAAAAAAATTATATATATAGGGTACAAAATTTCGCACCAGATGAACTAAGCAAAATAACCGTATCTACATTGGAACATTGGAACATTGAAATAAAACACGAAAAAAGATTTTTTCTTTTAAAACTCATGTTTAAAAACTATTAATTCTAAACGAAATGACGGTATCTCATAAAAAACACAAAAACAATAATATTGGGTTTTTAAACATATATTTGAGAAATATATTGGCCCTAACATAGGCATATAACTGAAAATAAATTAAATTTTATATCAAAAAATTATAAAAAAATAAAAATAATATAAAATAATAATTATAGTAAAAAATCTATTTTCTCGAAATACACCTAGGTTTAGATACCGCTCTTGGGCTTATGAGGGCAGAAATAAAGCCGATCTCTGAAAACGAAATCAAAATGTGTTTATAATTAAGGAAGATATAAGCATTTTAAAGCCTTGCTTGACAAAGAGTGCACTATACATACAGATGACGTCACTCGAGGGTACGTCATACAAACTCCATACTGTCAGTAAATTTGTAAGAATAGGACAGCACACACCTTCCTAATCCAAGTAAAAACTTTAAACTTAAACCTTAACTTATATCTCAGAACTTTATTATGACAAAAACTGAAGTACTTAGTTGCATAACATTTAATTATATTTTTCACTAAGCCTTTTATTTTTAACAAATCAAACACTAGTCCGATAGCCTATTGTACGAAACTGACATGACGTCACGGCTGACTATTTTGTGTGTCACATTTCTGGTGGATATCCTGCCTTATTATCCAATGTATATTCATCTGCTTAGCAGATCTATGGCTAGATAATAATATAATAAGTATGTATAAAAAATTCAACATATAATTTTATTATACTTGGTTCAAGTTTTTTTAGCTTTGACAGCACAGCTGTAGTAGATTGTAATAAAAGTAATGAAAACATAATTTTTGGGAAGTTTTTTACATAACAGTTATATGATTATTTACGGGATAATTACCGTGGTAAGGTTGTGGAAGGAGCTCCCGATATTTCGGCGCAGTTACATGCACCATGTTCACGGGAACATGGCTGAACTGCGCGAACATGGTGCATGTAACTGCGCCGAAATATCGGAAGCTCCATCCACAACCTTACCACGGTAAATATGCCGTAAATAATTATATAACTGTAGTGAACAACCGTGATAGTTTAAAACAGTAGTTTTTTTTATAACATATGATTGTAGCTGGTAGCTAATATACATAATTAATTAACGTTTATATCATACAAGTCCCGTTTGACTATCAATATGCCTACTGTAAGTGACAATGACAACTTTTTACAATGTCCTTGCAGATGCCATAGCTAAAAAAACTTGGATAGAGTATCAAAGACTCTATTTTTATAGAAACAAGTAGAACTTATTGTGAAATAGTTGTTCAACAAGAATCCATTCAACTGTTGAAAGGCAATCTCTGATTGAAATAAAATATGATAAAACATAGGTATACAGTACAATACATTCATAATTTTATATCAAATCGTCATTTTATTATCATCTAACATGTGGTCAATCACCTGTGACCTTATAGTAAGTATACTTTAATGATTTGAAGATCTATACAATTTTGAGTAAAATAAAATAAATCAAAGTTAAGATGTAATCTAGTTAAAATCATAATTATTATTTAATCACACACCCGCCATTATGGCTTAAATCCATATAGCAAGTCAACACCAGACCAACTAAAAGCAAAGGATTGAAATGGGAGTGGTGAAAATCTATTCGAAAATCTGCTATGTGTGACATGTTATAGAGCTCATATTTCAATGCTTTGTTTTTAGTTGGTCGTTGGTTTTACCCCGCGTCCAAACATTGGCCGTGTTTACCCCATTATCGAGCATTAAAAAAAAAGTTGCTATACATAAAACGTTCTGGAAATAAAACTTTAAAAGTAAGACACTTAATTTCCATTTAGTTCCACAATTTTACGCGTTTAATTAAAAAAAAAAACTAAATATGAGTAAAAAACCGAATGTACAAATTATTGTCAACACAGTCAATGTGCGGATGCAGTATCAGTTGTTTCTATTCTCCATTCAGAAATTTTGATTTGTAGAAAATGTCAAAAACATAGTACATTGTGTCTCATACTTTATTAAAAAAAAACAACTACCTTCTATTCTTGTTTCCTGCGGGCTTTTTGTAAGTGTTCTCGGGAGGGAACATGTATCGTACGTTGTCGTCTTCTAAGTTGAGTGGGTCTATTGTGTCTTTGCTCGTCGTCGGCCGGAACTTGACGTCACTGACTGAAGAGTCGGTATCTGAAGATATCAAAATAATACGTACATTTATATATAATCGTAAGCAAGCGGCGCAAATATGCTAACTTCGGCAATGGTTACCTGTTTGGGGCGTTTGGGGTCGAGTTTTTTTTAAATATCTATAGAATAGATCTACGTTTGGCGACCAACTCGCCTGATGTTAAGCGACGGTGTGGCCGAAGATGAAACACGGAGACATGGACCCTTGAACGCGTGAACAAAATGCAACGTGTTTCTAGCTCAACGCATAAGCGTTGCCATTTAGAGTAGGTAATGCTGCCTGCATGCTGCATGCTTAGCCGATTTTGTTGAAATAAAAAGAAAAAGAAACTCCATTTTGTATGAGAGGTCACACTGTAACACAGACACAGTGTAATGAATTCCATTGCACTCACCATATTTCTTAGGCGTCGTAACCATTCTCGCTGACACCCTAGTCCCAACAGCTACTTTATCTCCTAAGCTACTATTATGCTCGCTTGTGTCTCGCTTTGATAAGCGCGAACTTGATCTTCTAAGTGGCACTTTCTTGCCTATGTCTTTCTGTTTTTCAGCTACTTTTTTTGATGATTTTGGAGTTAATTCTTTTTGTTCTGCATTAGTATCTAATTCTGCCATTTTAGGCTGTTGTTCGTTTTCATCTTGGTTAGCTTCTGGTATGTTAAGTTTCGGTTTGGCTTTGCGTTTCGTTTTAGGTTCTTGTTTTGTATCTGTTGAACTTGTATTTGATGTCCTGGTTCTTTTAGATGGGCTTTTGGGTACAGCTGATGATGAAGATTCCTTTCTGGGCCTACCTGGCTTTCTGCAATTGAGAACAAATCTTTTAGATTTTAGTTTAATCCTATTGTAATATTAACTTTTTTTAATTTAAATAGGCTTGAGCTTGAACGCTACCTTGCCTGATAGTTAGCGATGATGCTGTTTGAGAACATGCTTGCCCTGAAGAAAACGATTCACTCGCGACTTGAAGGCAAAATTGTCATTATTAGGGGGACATTCAGGCAGCGATTTCCAGTCTGAGAGTTCGCAAAATAAATGTGGAATTTCTGAAATGGGTCTGTTATTCTCATCACTATGAATAACTTTAACTAACCAACACTAATGTCCATGTTGTACCCGTGCATCGAAATAGTAATCGTTGGGAACGATACTCTCGAAGTTGTTGACCATTACATCTATCTTGGACAGATTGTTCTGTTAGGTAAGTATGTATTGGTGATCAAGTCATACCTTTTAGTAACATTTGTGCTGTCTGTATCAGTTTGTTTGACTTCTTTCTCCATTTGTTGAGCTTCTAAACTTTTTATTTCATTGAATATTTCAGTCTCCATTGCATTAACTTTTGCGTGTACCTCTGAAATAACACAATTACATTGGCACATGTTACAACGAACGGCAATGCTTATGCGTTGAGCTAGAAACACGCAAGCATCTTGGGTCACTTTCTTTAGATGGATTTGGTCGAACACCAAACTCTATGCCGACCGATAAGTTTGTCAAATAATGATCAGATTAAAAACATTTTTGAGTCTTGTAAAAAAGTTGGTCCCATAGTAAAAGTTGTATAGCTTGACATACGTGATCCACCGTAGGCCACATTATCGCTTAACATCAGGCGAGTTGGCGGCCAAGCGCAATCCTATACTACAAAAAAAAAAAAAACATGCCATGTTGACGTGTCTGTTACGGCTCTTAAGTAGCTAACAGACGTAATAATTTGGTTGACGGACCACTATCTAACCGACGACAGAGAAAGAGTGAGAATAACATATTTCGCTATCTTTCTCTCCCGTTGGTCAGACGGCGGTTGAAGTCAACCAAATCCACACGTCTGTTAACACTTTTACACAATCATATTGGTGCTTTCCAAAATCAACACAAACCTGCATCTACTACAGTTGCTACGACAGGTGTTGATACTCCGCTGGTGTCTTCCACTTGTACTATAGCTTTATGTTGGTCGCCAGTTCCATTTATAGGCATTCGATTCCCAGAGTCTGTATCCGTCTCGCTTTGGAGCATTCGCACCACTTGGGGCATAGCGTTGCTGATTTGGTTCCAGGCACCTTCCAAGCAATATTCCTGCAAAGGGAAAATAAAGCTCAATGTTAGATAAAATGTTTTGAGATTGATCGCGAGATAGCGGCCGCGCTGCTAGCCCGTATACAAATATCTACCCTAGTCAATATGGTATTAATCAAACTCTCATTTTTGCGCACGCAACGGCGCGACTAAATTGCGCCAATGCAGGATTTGTCTACCATGGGCCACTCCGACCACCAACGCAGAATGAAGAGGACGGAATGAAACATTCCATACCCTGCAAAACAGCGTCAGCGAGTCAGTGCAAGTATCGAAATCATGGTGTAGGAACCAAAGCTGTTCCTAGGAAAAGGACGAACAAAATTCCCATAACCGGTCCCAGTTTGCTGGTTCATAGTGCCAGACAGTGCGCTTCACAGGTGGACGAAGGCAAACGCAATTTAAAGTTGGCACATCAGAACAAACAAGCCAATTGTCGGACTTGCCCAAAGGAGCCTCGGCAGTTATAAGTTAACCAATATTAATCCGGTTTTTACCGACTTTCAAAAAGGAGGAGGTACTATGTTCGTCTGTTTTTTTTTGTATGTTCATCGATATTTTCGCCATCTGTGAACCGATTTCAAAATATCTTTTTTAGTTCGAAAGAGTATACTCTCGAGGTGGTCCCATTATCATGAAGTCAAGATCTGATGATGGAATCTCAAGGAAATCTAGGAAAAACTTATTTCGTTTTTCCTCGATTTCTCTTCTCTCGATCTACTACCTACTTGGCTGGCACCGACTTCAAATAGATGAGTGGGTTAGCGCTTATAATAATTATATTAATTTATTTTTCGCTTTTGATTGCCTATTTGTGGTTTTAAAGTCGTTCTTTTTTGTTAAAAATAATTTATGAAGCCAACGGAAGCTCCAAAAGAAAAGTATGACTGGCGATGTCAGGAGCTCTAATTATACCGGTGACTAGTTGACTGAGTCCTGATGACATTCAAAGAAGGCTATCTTACCAAACCGTTCTTTCCAGCAATTTTAAGTGTCATTTTATTATCTTTAGCTTCTGTTTTATTCTCAACTTCGGGTGCTGTGGCATAGTCTTTACCTGAAACAAAATTGAAAGATTGACAAATATACTCCAATGTTTCGTGCCTTCTCTATCTCGCTCGCGCATTTCATCATTTTTCCGTCTTACTTTTTTTATGATTGGCTTGCGTTTGACCTTCATATCTCTCATGTTAGGCGATGATGCAGTCTATGAAGGACGTCGAAGGAGCATACTTAGCTGAAAGAAACCGATTCACCTGTGATTTGAAGACACCCAGATTGTAACAATCGGGCAACACCAATTGCACATTCCAGTCTAGCAGTTCGTACAATAAAGGTGGAATCAAAGCGCTTCGGGTTTTTGGGGTTCGGGTTTTTAACACAAAACAACCACACTGGCCGGCCCATAGAAAAATGTATAGGAGGGAATTAGATCGTGGCGATCTGATGCACTCTCCGAAATGTATCTGATAAAATACCGATAGACTTGCAACAGTTGGTTGGTGATCAAACGCGGACTTGTTCGCGATAAAAATTGATGATAGTTTTCATCAACCAATAAACGTCCAGTGCTGAACAAAGGCCGCCCTCTCAGAGAGGGGTGTTGCCATAATCCCCACGATTGGCAGGCGACTTGGGGATCGCAGTACGGTCACGGTGTACTAATAGGACGCTGCTGCCCATCTTCTAGTGATTATGGTCATAGTTTTCATATTATGTACTAAGGGTAAAACTAAAATGCACAATAGTGCGGTCATTTTTTGTTACCATCCATGTGAACTGAGACCCTATGCCTAAACATTGGGCCTCAATTACCATGAATTCACATGTACAGATCCTTCGCAAAAATTATTTAATGCGCGAGCGAGATGAGAGGCCGCACATAACTGAACTCTTAATTATTGTGTATTATGGGACTTACCATTTCTATTGTTTGCGGCCATCTGTGGAGAACAGGTTTCTTTCGAGAATTTAGTGTTGTTTCTGAAAATAGCGATGTAGAAATGTGGTGAAAAGGTTGGCTCGGACAGATCGCGCAATCCGAAGCAAGATTCCAATTTAGAAAGTGCACTACTACCCTACAAACTCTCTTAAATTGTGGCCAAATAAAGGGACTGAAAATGTTTGACGGCTAGCTATTACTTTTCAACAGACTTCAAAAAAAGGAACTTCTTTTTGCATTTCACTGTTTTTTTGTGTAGTTACACGATAACTTAGCTGATTGTGAACCGATTTACTTAATTGATTATTTGTTTATTGAATAGGATTCTATCTAAGGGGTTTTCATATAAATTTTAATATTCCAATTGTAAGGGTAGAAAAATAGACGATGACTTAGTGAACTTTCCTTGAAATTGTTTTAGTTTTTTTTCTAAATATTTACTAAGAATGTTCTGAAAATATAAGTTAGCCATTGTAAAGAAACATGGTAGATTGCCACCTAATAAAAACAGTTGCAAGCGATTACGTGATGCAATCAGCGGTCGCCCAATCACAGTTACTGAAACGATGACGTCACGGTCGGTGATTGGGCGAGTACAGATAGTTACAGAGGCCCGCGTTAATCTTTAGACATTTTATAAAAAACTTACTGCGATGTCGAAGCCAATGTAGATTCGGTTATTTGAGCTGCATTATTTTTGTGTGAATCTTTTAATAACCTAAAACAGTATCATGTATCTTTTAGTATCCTAAAACTATAAAATGGGGTTGTTACGAGTAATATGCTTTATATATTATACATATTACTGGTTAGAAAAAAATACATATGCACAACGTTTTTTATATTCTACATACATACTACTAGCGGTTTTTCACACTTACTTTCTGACCTCTTCAACTCTTTTTTTCTCTTCAATATATTTCTGCCTCCAAAAAGATTCTTCTTCGTCGGAACCACCTAAAATTGTATATCAATAGTATTTTCATAATAAACACACTCACAAAATTGATTATTATACTTTATAGTAGGCACTGTAAACATTATGTGTTTCATTTACAATGCCGGCAACTAGCTGAATTAGACCCCGTACTGAACTCTGATTGGTCTGTTTAATTTCAAAATCGCGATACTGGCATGTCATTGGTTGGCCCCATATTATAAGCGCTGTTTGCGCATATGTGTTAACAGGAATTGTTAGCATATACCTTGTGTCTTTACAGAGGGAATTAATTGTTTTTAAACATAAAGTGTTATAAGCTTACTATCTGGTCTGTAGGTGAGAAACTTCTTGACATGTTTTCCGTTTTTCACTAACGGGTAGATGTTTTTGCCGAAAATGACATATAACATCCCTTCTTCTGGGTCTTGTAGTATACGAGATGACTTCGGTTTTCTATAACAAGATACCAAGAACAATATAAAGTACCTAGGTATTACAAAAGCACCCGACGTTAAAAATAGTGTTATTGATTACTAGATTCGCCTCGCGGATAACTCTTAATTTTGTAATTTTCCCGTATTTCGGGGATTAACAGTATTCTAAACACAAATACAAAAATATTTATTCCCTGTAAAACAAATTACATGAAACAAGCTTTATGTGGATACAAGGTTATTCAGAATGCTTGTGCATTAGGTGAGACCTGTATCGCAGGGGCCATGCCAGTTTCGATTACTGTTAAATGGTATGGTGCGGTGAAAGTTACAGAAATATTTTTTGAGTTTAGGTAACCAGACCCTTGTGTGAAGCGTAATTACTCACAAGTATTTCTTGGTCTGTACATTTCTGCGGCTGCCATGTGGTGGAGAGACATAAGATTCCGAGTCGCTTTCTGACGTCCATTCGCTTGAATTTGAATCCACATTTTTACTGCAACACGGGTGGACATGAAATTCGGAGAGATTGATGAGAGACAGCTTATGCAAATATCCACTTTATTTGGCTGTTGATAGGATTCATAAGAGACGCGAGCAGAATGACGCATACATGCCTTTTAGGTCACACTCCAATATGAATACACACTTTAGGTTTAGGTGTCACGAGTGTAACTAAATGTCACAATAATTACTGGTGAAGACAGTATGCATTTATATTGAGCGAAAAAATAAAATAATTAAGTATAGTTAAACATAAATATAACTGAGGCATAAAAAAAATCCGTTAGCGAGTGTGTAAAGACATAAAAGGTCCAGCGTCTGCCTACGATGTGCCAGAAGAAAATTATCTAAACGACAAAACATTATAAACAGATCGGACCGCTCCATACATAAATTGCCATACCCTAATTGGGTCATTGTGTTAATATAAGTGTTAACAATATACTTAGCATAACATAATGTGCAATCAATGATTTGACTTTGAGATTCCATCTTAAAGTACTGGAGTCTAGCGTCGTAGCTCTTAAGTTCCTTACCAAGATAACACGAGTATGTTAAATGTTTGTAGTTTAAACATACCTATTACGTCGACGATGGTAGTGCGACCGTCTTCTATGGCTCAATTGTCTTTTTCGATTGTTTGATGCAACATAACCTAAAAATAAAATAAAAAGAATATTAATAATTACACTTTCCAGTTTTTTGTACATTTTCCTCTTTTATTATGACTGTCCTGTGACAATCAGGTAGATTTAGCTATGCAAAGCGCCTTTGTCATGAAAATTGCAACCGAGTTCCTCGCCAGAGTAACTTACCATGTGCAAATCCAAATACATTTGCTAAAGCTCTTTCTCGTTGCAAATTGACAGCTGCGTTAACGTTTTTGTTAACCACTCTCTGATTTTGTGGTTCAAAATCTGCACTAGAATCTAGATTACTGTCCGCCTCTTTGTTATTATCTACTGCCGTTATCTCTTTCGCCATAATTACTTCTGCATCTTTCATATCTTTTGCTTTTTGAGTTACTTCTGCATCTTTTTTATATTTTGCTTTTTCAGTTACTTCTGCATTTTTCTTATCTATTGCTTTTTGAGTTACTTCTGCATCTTTCTTATCTTTTGCTTTTTGAGTTAGTTCTGCATCTTTTTTATCATTTGCTTTTTGAGATACTTTTGCATCTTTTTTATCATTTGCTTTTTGAGTTACTTCTGCATCTTTTTTATATTTAGATTTTTGAGGTATGTCATTCGTTTTATTTAATTTGTCAGTTACATCTCGAGAAATGTCCATGTTTTGTTTTTGCTTAGTAGCATCATTAGAATCACTGTCGGAGTATTTTGAGTTTTTAAATTGTTCATCAAACAAGCTGACACTCAGTAGACAAAGGTTTTTATCTTCTATATCTTCCACTACTGTAGTGTTTATTTCTTGATTTACAGCAGTGTTAGGAACATATTTTTTAGTGTTCGTACTTGGTTTAGTCACATTTTCCGATAATTGTTTTGCAAAAATATTGAACAGTTCTTCCGTATCATTTGTTGGGAAGTCAGAACTGACTGCAATAATTCCTGTGTTTTCATTAAGAGCCTTTTCTTCGAGATTTATTGTTGGTAAAGTTGAATCAACAATGTCAAGTACAGAAATAGACGCTTCATCATTATTGATTTCTTTTGTATTCATATCGGAGAGCTTTTGTTTTTTGCCTTTTCTATTGTCCGTTGAAGATGACCTCTTTCCAAGCCTGTTCTTTTTGCTTTGTGCATTGTCAGCGACATCCCTAGTTTTATCATGTTTTGCTTTCTCAGTGATTTCTTCAGTTTTGTCATGTTTTGCGTTCTGTGTTTCTTTTTTAGAATTATCCAGACATTCTTGGTTGTTAGGTAATAATGAATCTAAAGTAGGGATTTGTATAGAATTTTCAGAATTAGCAATGCAATTGCAGTCTATACTATTTTCGCCAGCATCTAAAGACTTTTCAAATATTGTAGCATTCGATTCTGCAGGCACCAACTCAATAGTCTCCTTGGGGTCGGGCTCAGTGTTGGTGATTCCATCCGCTAGCTGGTTAATTTGATTGTCATTCTCATGTTTCTTTTCATTATTATTGTTGTGTTCATTAACGTCGCTTTGAGGGTTAAGTTCTTTATTTTTATCAGGCTTGTCACTCTTAGTTCCAATCTGCTCTTCATTTAAATTTTTATTGATCTCTGTGGAATCCATGTTATTATCATTTATTTCAGTACTGTTAAAATTATCTGTATCATGGATTTCTATTATAGAATCAGCGTCAATAATTGTCATGTCATTTTCAAATGGTACATTTTCTACTTTGATGTCTTCCAATACATCTTCTAATACAGCTTCCGACTCAGTATTATTGGTTTTAGGCAGATCTTCAGCAATTTTTAATCGAGGCTCTGAATCGGATGTCTCTGATTCAGTTTCAAAATCATTTAGTAGGTCGCGAACAAGTGGTGTTAATGGTGCAGTGTATTCAAAAGTTAACATTTCTTTCAGAGATTTTGATTTTGTTTCTGTGTCATTTATTGGGGATTCCAAAACTCTTTGGACATCCTCAGCATTTTCGTATTCAAGAACGACTGTTTCGGTAGAAGACCTGGATCGAGATGGTATCTTAGCAGCTTTGATGTCCTCACCTGTAACTTTCTCCATTTCATCATCAATGGTTATGATTGGTGGTTCATTGTTAATGTTGGTTTGTTCTTCTTTTTCATGACTTGTTGTTGGCACTTCTTTGTCTGTCATTGCAGTTGATAGCCCATTTTGATCCTCAGCTGGGAATTGAAGTAAATCATTGTTATTTAAATGCCATTTATTATGTGAAACAATTTTCATGGAGCTCCATTTGTATGATCCGAAATCAACATAACTCTCTTATTAAATTGGTAGATAAGATAATGGAGATATTTAACACCTGACGCAAAAAGAAAAGTGTTAGTTATAAGTTTGAAGCATAGTGTATGCCTGTCTGTGGCATTGTAGCTCTGGGTCGAACAATTTGAATGTTGATACAGCGCGGCGATTTCCAGTTGTTTAAAAATTATAAGCTATTATCGATGCAGTTCAACTGTGTGTAACAGAAAAAAAGGGTCACATAGGACTTCGACCGACCAAGTGAGTTTTTTTAACGGAAACTAATATGTTTTAATTAAATTAGAAGCCTTGGTCTTCTCCTATATGTCTTCTCTTGTACGAAAAGGCGACTCCGTTCCATGGCAGATATTCCGAAAATCCGAAAGAAACTCTTTGATTCTACTATTTGGGTGAAGTGCAAGCCTACCTATCAATAAATATAATAATAAAATCACTACAAATTAGTCTACATATATATATATATATGTTTTTTTTTTACTTTAAAATCTCGAAAGTACCCATTCCATAGGCATATAGTGTATTGACACACCGATACAAAACACCGATAGTACTGCATTTTTAAAATTGCTAGCAATGATAGAAGCTAGTGTTAACATAGCAAAAAATATAACCCGATTGTAGTAGATTTGAAATTTTTGTAAAAACAGTATTTTGTTAATATGAAAAACTAATTTTTAGGTAACATTGCACATTTCAGCAATATTTTACTATGTACCTATTTTCGATTACTTTTACATATTTCAACTAAATTTTTTAAAAGAAAGTAGTTGTATTTTTAATTTGGAACTAGTGACATTGCTGGGAGGGATCATTACCTTTTCAGCAGACACTAAACTTGTTTCCTGTATTTAACATTATACTTTTGTTTTTATTACTTTCACATTGATATGACTTAACATCAGGTGAGTTGGCGGTCAAACGCAAGCCTATCAAAACATTAAAAAAATACATGACATTTCTAACATCTTGTTTACATCTTTGTTAGCAATATTAAGAAAAGTATAGTGTGATATAGTAGTGTGAATGATTAACTAGGACTAATTGAGGCTTTGTGATACCATTTGAGTCTTTTCCAGCAGTTCGAAACTCGAGTCTATTGTTCTTCTCCCTTTCAGCGACATCAAATCTGTAAAATATCATAATTTTTTCAAATAAATGACTGAACCCCCAAACCTAGGTTTCGCAATATTAGGTTAGATATTTATTATTATATTGAGAAATAATTTTAAATGATACTGACCCTTCTCTAAAGCTGCGTACTTGGTTCATGTTCAGCTTATAGTAGGGATTATGGATGTCTGGTAGGATGCGCTTTAAAAATGTTTCCTTCAAACTTTGCCAGCTCCTCGCAGTTTTCTGTAATTAAGAAAATAGTTGTTATCCTAGATACACACATGGCCTTATATGTCTGTGTCAAACGGTTCAAACAGTACCTGTGGGATGCAAACAAAATTTTCTTTAATAACTATTAGATGGCTCAGTGTTGATACTAGTGAAATAGGCTCTGTTCACATTACAGATGCAATGCAATCTTCTGACCGAGTTCGTTATATTCTGGCTTTTGTATCAATCACTCTTAAGAATTAATTTGTACAGTGGTAATCTGTATTCTCTCTCAGTTTGCGTATTTTGACAGTTAACATAGGTACATTGGCAATTTTATGTTTGCTTATGCAAAAAAAAAATGAAATAAAGTTGATAATCAAATAAACACAGAGCAGTTTTCGCGTCGAACGCATGTTAGTGTGTGTTTTAACATTAGTTAAGATATAACCACGTTTGTTATTTAATGCGGCCGAGGTTTTGCCGTTATTTACAGTTGCTAAATAATAGATATAAATAAATAAAATAAAATAAATAAATAAATATCTGGGACATTATTGCACACTTTTTATATGCTACTTAACACAATGGCTTGTGTGTATGTAGATTACAAAAAACAAAATCGTTTACTAAAAATAATTAAGATTATTTTTAGAAAATAAATTGGCAAAATAAGGCAATCAGTCACGTGACAGTGAACACCAATCAGAAAGTGTTACGTCACGCCGTTCGAAACACCATTGTTGTAGTTGATATTTTCTTGAACAGAACCGATAGAATTTTTCGCTTTTAGGTATTTTTGTCAAGTTGATACTCACTTTTATCTCTAAAGACAATTTTTTATTTTTTTTTTATATATATATTTATTTTTGATGTTAGTTTAAGTTTATTCTGTATTTTTCGGTGTGTTATAAAGAGATATTGTATTGTATTGTATAATTCGCCATGGAATCAGGATTTACCAGTGATTTGACATCTTATATCTCGGGGTGACGAGCGCAGTTAGTTTAGTTTTTAAAATATCTTTATTTCACACAAAACTTTTTTTTTTTTTAATACGTTGGACATCTCTAGTGTTAATTAAGTCCTTGAGGTACAAAGAAATACTACATAAATACGTTTTCAAGCTCAACACTTATAAACTTATAGCTGGTGAGGTAAAAACAATTAATAGGTTATACTTCAAATATTACGTTTGCATCAATTAAGTTCACATTATTATGTAACCTTTAGGAATAGTATTAAATTTTTACGATATTAATATTGGATAATTTAGTTAACAAAAGCTGACCAAAAGGGGGTAGGTAAAATAAGATTAATTAAGCGCTAGGCGCAAAGTAGGTAATAAATGAACAGCAAGCACCAAGCGAGCGAAGCATGTTATGAATGACGGACGCGCAAGCGCTCACCGTCCAGGCCGGAGTCGCGCTCACCATATCGCTCCACATATCGCAGGATAATACGGGCGTATATGGCGCGCGCGGCAGCAGGCAGCGGAGGCGCGCGCTTGCGCATGCCACTGTTCCTATTCATCGCAGTCGAGAAACAAGTGATGGGGTATCGTTCGCGCAAAACTTTATGAGCCCTCTGAAGTTAGGCCCAGTGGCTGCGCAGTACGCATATTATAGGTATCCGAGGGTCTTTACAGGGCGTCGGGGAGGCCTCGCGCCTAACTTCAGAGGGCTCATAAAGTTTTGCGCGTACGATAATTTATAACGTTTATATTTATCGATGTAAATTAAATCGGTTTTGCGGGTTTTGCAAATATTCCTGACCAATTCATTTTTATTCGTGGGGTTTTTGTGCAAGTAGTTTTTTTTGGATAACTTGAGTATGTATTCTGATATTCTAGGTAGGCCTATGTCTAAGTGGATTTTACTGAGGTTAGTGTATAAACGGGTGTTAAAGGATTATTTTACTGCCTTGTTTTGAACTACTTGAAGTTTACTAATGTTAGAAGGACAGGTACTACTCCAAACTGGGCACGCGTATGATATGCAGGGCCGGACCAAGGTGCGATATATATTCAATTTAGTTCGACTGCTGAGACAGGATCTTTTATTAAGAACTGGGCATTGAGCATTGAGGGCTTTTGTACCTTTAAGTCGTAATTTATCCGTGTTTTCCGACCAGTTAAGCTTATTATCAAGGGAGTGACCCAAATATTTAACAGAACGACTCCAAGGGATATGATAGCGGTCTATTTGCAACCTGCGAGAAGGCAATGAACGCTGCCTACTAAAGAGTATGGCTTCCGTTTTGGCAGAGTTAATTTTAAGTTTCAATTTCTGAAAGTATGCCAAGAGGAGGTCAATTGACTGCTGAAGCCTGCCTATTATCAGGTCAACCTCATCGGAAGACGTAAATGACGCAGTATCATCAGCAAAACGAGCTATACTTGTACGTGGTTGTATGGGTATATCATTCAGGAAATCCAAGAATAGGTGAGGGCCCAGGATAGAACCTTGGGGTACTCCAGCTGGCATAGGTTTAAGAGAAGAACGTGAATCATTTATGTAAACTTGAAAAAAGCGGTTAGTTAAGGAAGATTTAGTCAATTTTACCAGCTTTAGGGGTATATTTAAGGTAATCATTTTGTGTAGCAGTAAGCATCGTGCCAAACTGTATCGAATGCCTTTTCGATATCGAGCAGGAACATTCCGGTTGATCGTTTTAGGGTCAGGTTATGCGATACAGATTCAGCAACTCTGGCTAATTGCTGGACAGTGGAATGGCCTGCTCGAAAACCAAACTGCTCATTGATTAACTTATGTTCAATAAAGTGAGATAATCGAGTGTAAATAATCTTTTCAAATAATTTACCCAAACATGGAAGTAGACTGATGGGGCGGTAAGATGTAGGGTTAGATGAGTTTTTACCGGGTTTGTGTAGGGCAATTACTTTGGCCGTTTTCCAGGTAACAGGGAAGTAATTTAAAGTCAAGCAAGTGTTGAATATTTTAGTCAAGAGAACGATGCCTTTTTGGGGTAGGTTTTTAACGAGCGAGTTAGTGACGTGATCTGGCCCGGGAGCTTTTCGAGTTTTTAATTTGCTAATGATTTTTTTAACTTCATTGGGACGAACGAATTGAGAAGTGTAATCGTTGTCATGCGTATCATTGTCCAAAACTGTTAGGGAAGAGGCAACTGATTCTAGTTCAGTGCATTGCCATCCAGGGTTTTGAACTGTTGAAGTTCATAATTCTGAGTGGCATTGAGCTGTTATGGGCAAGCGTGAAGAGCCATCAGGCGAGCGACTTCGCTCGTCTCGTCACCCAGTATCATAAAAAAAAAAAAAACAATTGTAGTAATATGCCCAAAATTGATATCACTTCAATTCAACAGTGACTTTTGCTCATTGGAATTCCGCAATGTCAAAACTTGGATGTAAGTAAGCTCAAACAATAATATTTCAGTTTTATCAACAATAATCTACCATCCATTTCATTCGGCAACTGATTGTTTCGCGCGTTATTTCTATGTATGATATTTCTTATCTTTTTTTTCTCGGCATCGCACTTCTTGTGCATTTGCCAGTGTCATGTATTAAAATATTAGCAAGTTTGATGAAAATATGTCGTCAAACAAGTAGTCAAGAAAAATAGGTCATGGTCATGTCAAAGTCATGCTCTAGGGCCTAGGCCCTAAGCCCTAGGGCAATGCTAAAGTGGTGGAAACTTTACAAGATCTATGGAGCTTTGGAAACAACATGTAAATATTTACATTTTCAGTGCGTTATATCACTTTCCCACAGTCCATTCCATCACGTTCACGTAAACGTAATAAATAATAATCCACTATTATTACGTATTAAAACTCGAAAATACACAAGTTAAGGAAAATAATACAATGAGACATATTTTTTGACTTTTACACCAAAACTCTTTGGTTTCGCATGGAGTAACGTCATTAAAGACGCCGAGACAGTTTTAAGCGTTTTCGAGGTACATTTAAATTAGATTTTGTAATCGCATTATGCACAGGGGCGTAGCTATCGGAGGGCTAGGCGGTGCCGTGCACCGGGGCCCTCAAGCTCAGGGGGGCCTCAGATCCTGACCAGCAAACCTCAAACTGAACTTGCGAAACATTTTCCCTTCATAAACATACATGTGACAAGTGAGTAGCTTTGAGCACAATAAAGAGCTGATGATAAAGTAGCTTTGTACCTTTAAAGTATTTAAGTATATTTTTACTTGGTAAAACCTAACCCAGTTTAGATAGGGGCCCATTTTTTTGCACCAGGGCCTTTGGTTACCTAGCTACGCCACTGATTATGCATATTAAAATTGCGTGTTTTTTGCACAAAAAAAACATGTAGGGTAAAATAGGTATTTAGCTAAAAAATTTACCAAATATTCTTATACTTTCATCAACTAGCTATTATAATATGTTTGATTAAAAAAGGTGTTTTATTTGAAACATAATATAGTGTGTCAGTAATGTGAACGATGTGTTAAAAGCCTCTCTGATTGCATCAAAAATTTATGTAGCACAGTTCTCTGTAAATATTTAAGCAAGAGTGTTAATAAAATAGATGTGTTACTCACATCAGAATTGGCAAACTCCATCCACATCTTTCTACCTTTCAGTTCTCCGTAGGCCTTGCGCTCGTATAAATACTCCACTATGCCTTTCATCTCCCTCATAGTGTACGCTTTGCTGAAACAATTACAAGACCTCAGATTCAATATTTGCACCTCAACAAGAGTAGACTATACCGCTGAGCCAGTTTGGTGGATTGCAGCCCATCCTCTCTCTCTGAAAGAAGGCCTGTGTCCCAGCAGTGGGAACATGATAGGCTGAAATGATGATGAGACCATACCGCAGTTAACAGAGCTGACTTTTTTTTTTATAATAGGTCGGGGAAAAGTCTTTTCGTATTTTGTATGTATAAGGTTGTAGTAAAAATCTCATCCGTTGTACTGTTTGTATCTGGCTGGTTTTGATACCATTAAAAATATGACATTTTAAAAAAGGAATACAAAAAGTAAAAAGCAATTTCCCGCCATTTTTCAATTGTTTTTTTGTTTGATAAAATGAGTGAATCTAACGAAGAAATTCGATATATTGTGAAATTTTATTACAAAAAAGGGAAAACTGCGACACAAGCCGCGAAAAAAATTTGTGACGTTTATGGACCTAATGCAGTGTCATCAAGAGTAGCACAATGTTGGTTCAAGCGTTTTCAGTCCGGGAATTTTGATGTCAAAGATGCAGCTCGCTCTGGTCGCCCTGTTACGGATAAAGTAGATGCCATTTCTGAAAAAGTGGACCAAGATCGGCATATTAATAGTTACGACGTAGCTGAAGAACTGGGGATTGACCACAAAACAGTTTTGACCCATTTGAAAAAAACTCGGTATACAAAAAACTCGATATTTGGGTGCCACACAAGCTCACTGAAAGAAACCAAATGAATCGTGTACTCATTTGCGACTCTCTATTGAAACGTAAAGAAACCGAACCGTTTTTGAAAAGATTGATCACTGGTGATGAAAAATGGATCACCTACGACAAGAATGTGCGCAAACGATCATGGTCAAAGGGCAGTGAAGCACCACAGACTGTAGCGAAACCCGGATTAACACGTAATAAGGTGATGCTGTGTGTATGGTGGGATTGGCAGGGCATCGTTCATTATGAGCTTTTACCGCCGGGCAAAACCATCGATTCGGATCTCTACTGCCAACAGCAGATGAGACTCAAACAAGAAATTGAGAAAAAACGGCCGGAATTGATCAACAGAAAGAGTGTGGTCTTTCATCATGATAACGCCAGACCGCACACATCTTTGGCCACTCAGCAAAAATTTAGAGAGCTTGGTTGGGAAGTGTTAATGCATCCACCATATAGCCCTGACCTTGCACCCTCAGATTTCCACCTGTTTCGATCTCTTCAGAATTCTTTGGGTAGTGTTAGATTAACATCAAGAGAGGACTGTCAAAACTACTTGTTGCATTTTTTTGATCAGAAGTCCCAAAAATTCTACATAGTGATCATGTCACTACCTACAAGATGGCAACAAGTTATCGAACAAAATGGCACATATATATTATAATTAAATGTAATTAAACTTGAAAAAAATATGTCTTGAATTTGTTTAAAAAATACGAAGAAACTTTTTCCCCGACCTTATAGAATAGGTCTACTTTTGGCCACCAACTTACCTGATAGAAAGCGATGTTTTGGCAGAAGATGGAGCATGTAGACCTAGAATGTACTTATTCACTCTGGCATTGAAGACAACCAGGTTATAGTTTTCAGGAAACAAGGATGGTGGCAAAGCATTCCAGTCCCTAGCGGTTTGCATTAAGAAGGTGGAGGCAAACTAGCTAGTTCATGATTTTGGGATGGTATTTATATTTTTTTCAACTTATCCTGTTGCTTTCAAGGCCTCAATTGTTTTACAGAAAGACGCAGACACTGGCTTTCGACTCATATCTGTGCTACAGGACGTCATAGTCTAGGTAGGTGAGGTACGATAGGTCTGTCGTACATTTTATTTGGGTTTCCATGAGGAACAGTAAGTGTGGCTTAGCACTGACCACTGTGTCGCAGCTGCACAAATGAAAATGAATATGTAGAGCATGTGGCATTGTGAAACCACAGTAGAAACTAGGATCACTACTGGGTTGCATAAGGCATCATCACTACAACAGCTTGACTGCTTTTGATCATCATTGTCTACACTCCCATCTATGCCACTGGAGCAATTGTGCCAACACCTCAGAGCTTCGCACTGGTATTCAAGAAGCTGGGCTCAGACAAATGCTAGTGGGGGGAAATGCACAAATAGGATATCAATCAGGTCATTTTGAATAAGAATAATAGTCCTTAAAACTTGATGGGAGTGATTAACATGAAACATTATTTTTTCATCAAAGAGGGTATTTTGAGTAAGCAGGTGTAAAACTCAATAAATATTATTCTCTTAGCATGACCACCTTTTCAACTAATAAGGTTATACACAGTCTATAACCTTATATTACCTTTCCAGGTCATTTTTAGGAGCGAATACATAGATTCAAATATTGTGATTGATACATACACTGTTAGGAAAAAATACTCTTATACCTACATATTGATGTCTAAAAATACTGATTTAATATTTTACTTACCCTGCCATTGTTCATGGAAATAAAATATGAGATGAACTAGTTAGGTTCCTAGGAGATATACTAAGGCAATAATAGTAACTAATACAATGAATCCTATGCCAAATGCGAATACGTAAATTATACTTCCGATAATATTGACTCGACTTTGTCTTCGAAAGACGTGCATTTAATTCACAATGTACAAAATCAAAGAAAAGCACAGATATCTCTAGTTTATATTCTCTTTGTGCTATACTAAAGTCAATAAGACAATAAAATCAACTTTGAATACCGGTCAAAACAGAAAATACAATACATGGCGAGGACGGACGGACGCCAACGCCATATCTTTGTGGTCTATAATGTAAAACATAATATTTGCTGACACGATATTGTACGGAATAATAATGCATAGCATGATAATTGGTGTACAAGCACACCGAATATCGTGATATACGTCAATTATCGGCTCGTGTCCATGAATTATATAATCTAAGGCAAGGAAAGCACAGCCAATAATCTATGTACAAGGGAAAATCCAGATGCATTCTGACATCCTGAAGATGGCAGGATGTATGTTCAGCAGTGGACGTCTTCTGGCTGATGATGATGATGAAGGGAAAATCCATATTTTATCGGGCTGTATATTATTATGCCATATTTTGTCATGTCGTGCAATACAGGCCGTGTTTTATCGAAACGGGCCGAACCTGTACGACCTATAATGTACAATATGATAAAAGGTAGCTGGTGGCATCTCCCGTATTGGGTAATATTGCTGAAATGTCTCTGCTCTGATTGGCTGTTGCGTCCATGAACATGTAGAACTGAGTTGGTTCTGTCACTCCGAACCCTGGTTGGGTTCAGGGTGTCGTAATAATGCCGTACATTATTGACTCTGTTCAATAATACACACCCCAATTTTGTACAGCATTGTAATTCATGTACTTGTAAATCAACGATCAGTCTGTATATTATTGCTTGTGTTTTATTGGGCCGAGCTGATAATGTACGGCATGATATTGCACGGCACGATATTGCACAGCATTATATTCGGTGAACATGTACACCAATTATCATGCTGTGCATTATTATGCCGTGTAATATCATGGCATTCATTATCTGTGTCGTACATTATTGCCTCCCGCGAGAACTAGTTTGTGTGTGACGTCACTAATGTCACGTGGCTCCATAAATGTCAAACGCGGTAGCTCATTATAATAATACCCGTATAATACGTAATTTTAATCCGCCATTTCAAACAAAAATACTGAAAATTATGAGGATTAAATGATATGAAGATTACTTTATTATAATATAATAAACAATTTAAGATCGTTTCGTTCTCATTGAAATCCCTATTAACAACATAATATGGACATATTGGACTAGACTTTTGTAGATAAGGTTCAAAATAATGTGCAATAATCTACACTAATATTATAAAGAGGAAAGATTTGTACCTATTTTTGTATGTTTGTAATGAATAGGCTCCTAAACTACTGAACCGATTTGAAAAATTCTTTCACTGTTGGGAAGCTACACTATCCCCGGATGACATAGGCTATATTATATTTTGTAGCGAGGCCGAAGGCCGAGCTTACACTCGTGCGAAGCCCATAAAATAAAACAGGATATAAAAAAGCAGGTTGTCAGAATTAGCCTATTATCGCTGTCACTGACTGACAGAGTGCATAGCGGGAAAATTAGACAATTCGTAGAATAGTGTTCGGTGATTTAAGCGCCCTAAACTAAATCCCTAATAAAAATTATAAATTCTTTGCCTTTGAGAATAGTGAGGTCTCAAGGAGAATTCAGATCAGGGTGCTATCTAGCTATGATACCATTCTGATCAGAATATAAATTACCACTGAAAAACAGAAATTATATATTATTTTTATAAATGATCTTTGTGTTTGTTGCTGTGTTGTGTTTGTACTTCCAAGGATGTATGGTACCAAGGAATATACTTGGTACTAGAGTATCTATCTTTTGTCGATGGTACTTCTGACCACGGACGGAACGCCCGGGAACGCTATTGCTCCTCGTGCTCTTCTGCAAAGAGAATACAATAGCTCTTCTGACTGAAGGCTGAAGCGTCGTGTGGTTGAGTGAAAACTTGAGACTTGAAATTTCTTTGTCTTCTATTATATTCTCTTTGTTTCTTTGGAAAAAATATAGTTTTTTATCCTATGAAAAACAAATATAAAGTAAATTAACTATCTCTTGGACATGGAAAACTCATATCTATCGATCACTGATATATTAGTCACAAATGAAAAAGTGCCCTGCAAGTCTTTACATGATCTACCTAAAATGGGTTAGTTATTAACAAAATCTCAATGTGTGATCCTATTTTTATCAGTACGCTAAGTAAATCGTATAGTTTCAGAGACAATTTAATGGAGATTTTAAGATTATTTTTGTAAGAAATTTTACTAATGCTAACATTGTTTTTTTTTTTAGGATTCTTGGATCCTTCAGCAACGGACGATGATTTGAAAGCAGGTACTAATGTGGAGATACCTTTATGGCTGGCAGAGTCACTATATTCCCGTAGACCTCCATTAGTCAGTGTAGATTTACCAAAAGTCTATAAAGATGCTTACAGAGAGATATTCAATGCAGATGCTTGTACTGTTGACATGCACAAATTGGGGCAATATTTCTATGAACTTGGGTGCTATGTTGCTAAACACGATATTAAAGGAGAAGTTGGATCTACACTGATAAATGTAAGTAAGATTGTCATTCTGTACTCTCATGCAGTCCATTGATCCGTGACATAAAAAACTCAAAACAGTGAAAATATTTTTGTCCCGTTTCCTTGTATACTCTAGATATAAAGGTGTACAAAAAAATATGGGCTCTCAACAATAAAAATCTATCTGTAAATTCTATTATTATTTTCAGACATTCAGGCAAAGATTTCGCATGTTACTATCAGCAAGTGTCTCGAGTGACTCAATCAACTCAATGCAGCCACTGTCGGCCAGTGAACGAACCCAGGCTACTGCGGCAAGCAGCTCAGAGCGAGCACTCGCTGCTTGGCTGCAGAGAGGAGACAGCCCCTTGACTACAGCAAACATGGTCGCTAACCATAGGAAACGAAAAAGAGCTGAGATGGAAATGCTATGAAAACAATAATTATTGTAGTTTAAAAAAAACTCTCTTACGACTTGTTAAAACCAAACCAAATGAGCGCAAACTCAAGGGTTTTTTTTCTAGAAGCCACTGAAGAGTTCCACTATCGACCTCACGACTCCATCATCAGATCGGTTCGATGGTACCAAATTATTGTATTTTACTGATTACATATCAAAGTTTCAAATCAATTCCACAATTTAGAACTAGGTTAAATATGACTTCCAAAAATTTTTTACATTGTTAGTTACAAGTGAAGCTAATAAAAGTGTGTTAAAAAGTTTTGTGCTTTTTGCCTTTTATACAGGGTTATTAATTAATTACGACACATTTCAGAGTGTGTAGGACCTGCCCATTTGTAATTCAGACGAGCACGAAAAGGCGACACTGTTTCAAGGTTGATATTCCAAAACCCACATGAGGCGCTTTGATTCCACTATTATTGTCAGAACTGCAAGTCTGGAATGCGCTGAATGGGTGTTCTCTGAGAGTTATAACTGGGAGTCTTCAAGTCACAAGTGTATGGGTTTCTTCTAGGCAAGTGTGCTCCATTCTAGACCACATCAATGCTTAACATTAGGAGAGGTGGCAGTTAAACCGAAGCCTTATTGTACTTACAAAAATAAAAAACGGCTTAAAAACTCTTTCAGGTCTCTTATATACCATACTTAATTATATTACATACTTTAGTTCCATAACTTCAAATAATCCTTCCTTTTTTCTTTCATAAAAAATAATAATATTTATATCAAATGGTAGTAAATTTAATTTCAAATGAGAAGGAATGTGAAGACCCTGGCTTAGAAGCAGACTTTTGTACCTACCTACATAACTTTTCATTTACAAACTTTAAAAAATATAAGGTGATAGTGTAAAGTTTTGAAAGGACAGAAAGAAGGAAAAAAGTATTTTCTAGTCAAGCCTGCAAGAGGTTGTTAGGTTGTGATTAATATCTTTGGTCACTAAATGAAACTTGTCATTTATGTACATAAATTTAATTTTCATAATAAAAAGTTCTTAACTAAATCTTGCGATCTTATTAGAACACTAGTAATCATACCAACTAGCTGCGTCTAGCAATTTTAACAGCAAATACTGTTTTCCTTAAATATTCTGGGAGACAAAATATTGTACGCCAACTCATGTTTGCCAAACTTCATTGGGTCTAGCCGTTTATTTTAACATACAGACATCTATATTCCCGATTGCCACAACCATCTTTGCTGCCCTTGGTGGCAATCGAGTAAAAATATCCAGTTGCCACCACCTTTTTTTTTAAATTGTAAAATAGGCTTGCGCTTGGCCGCCAACCTGGTGGCAATCGAGATACTGTTGAAGTGGGTATGTAATTTTTGAATTTTTTTTTCTTTTTTTTTTTTTTTATGGATTGATTATTTTATGGGAAAAAAACATTTTTTTCTTCATTGCCGGCGTATTAACGTTTTTTACAATACAGCATAAATAAAAATTAAGAACATAATAGAAATTACAAGCCAGCTGAATCCACAGGTAGTTGCGGCTTTTAGTCAGACTTTAGAAAGTGATTTTTTTTATGAATTTAACATAATAACTAACTACTACCAACTACTACTGAGATAATGAACTAAATATTTTCCAATAAAGCTCCATTCTCAACCTAATCTTTGTAAATATCCCATAAATCTTACATATAAAAGGCGATGTGTGTATGTATGGACACAAAAACGGCTGGACCTATTTTAATGAGACTCAGCAGATAGCGTAAGAATATGTATAAGGAGTAATCCACGCGGGTGAAACCGCGGGGCGCAGCTAGTAATCATATAACTGTAGTGAACAACCATGATAGTTTAAAACAGTGTTTGAAATCTTTTAACCTCTGTCAATTTTTATTTCATGACAAAATTGGCAGCATTCCTAATGTCAGTTTTCTTTATAATTACCAGTGTGCTGGATATTGCCAGTTCACTGATTCTAATTACCAATTCGACTTTCGTCAATTTGTTCAATAACATTTAACATTTGAGCCGCGCTGAGAATCTTTCCATTCTGACAGCTATGGTACAGTATATTCTAAAAAGCTTGTAGCGACACACTTATGCATGTGATTTGTAATCTGCTGTCTTGGGGGGATTGCAATGCAGTTTAAATTTAGGGAGTGAATATAGATACAATAGAGAGATACGGTCTCACAGATGAACTACGCGAACTAGTTCCGAGATCCCTCGCTCTTTAAATCATTCGATAAAACAGACTTGTAATAGCGTAGCGTCACTACTACAGCAAATCGAGCGAACTATCTACCTATCTTGGGTTCGAGGCGGGAGCTGATGAACTAAAAGAACGACCTAGTTCGCTAAATAACTGCGAACTGAACTGAGCACTCCAGCCGGGCTAGAATACGCACCACGACAATATTTTGTCGACTCTTTTTATAGTGCCAAAGCGAGACAGACGTATATGAAACCAGGCACCTTGTTGCCGCGCTCGACGAAGTGACGATAAGATTTTGTCGCGGTTCGCATGGTAGCCGTGCAGATCGCGAAATACTACTCCAGGCACGTTGGAAGGCGCGTACTTAAATAGGTAGTAGATAGAATTTAATAATTGACTTTAGTAATCGTAACGTAATTAAATAAACTAGTGACACACTTTATCAGTGATATTAATTGCTAGACTTAGTGAACATTCATTCTTTTGGAAAAACTCAGAATCACACAATGGGTAATAGAGAGAGCTATGGTAGGAGTTTATTTGCGCGATAGAATCCGGAACGTGGATATACGCCAAAGAACCAGAGTCACCGACATAGCTATTAAAATTTGCAAGTCGAAGTGGCAATGGGCAGGCCACATCGCTCGAAGAACCGATAACTGATGGGGAGGAAAGGTTCTTGAGTGGAGACCATGAACCAAAAGACGCAGCGTAGGTAGGCCTCCCACTAGATGGACCGACGACATTGTGAGAGTCGCGGGCATCCAGTGGATGCAGATGGCAGGATGTCGTTCAGTGTTGAGGATAAAGGGAGAGGCCTATGTTCAGCAGTGGACGTCTTCTGGATAATGATGATGATAGTGAACATTCATACATCATAATTACCACTGGTAAAGTCTGTGGTGTGTGTGATACTGGTATGTGTCACTACAAGCCTAATGAAAACATTTTCTATTAGCAGTTTACCGGCTATCAGCTACAATCGTATGGACAAAACAATAGCCAAGCACGTAATTTTTTTTTCATTCATATTTTTATAAATGAACTCTAGTTGTTAGCAAGTTTCTTAGCGCCGCTCAGGTGTACGTTAGTAGGTACATAGTATTTAGAGATCAATAAATTTAAGCCAAACTATAACAAAAAATAAAATCAATAAGAACTAAATAACATTAACTAAACTAGCATTTTCAATTAGAAACAATGATAACTTATAACAAATAAATAATAAGTACTTATTACAAAATAGTAAACATTAAAATTTCACATGGAAATAAGTGCTTAATTTCTCATGTCATAGACCTATAAGTGGGCTCTGAGTTTGAATGTATTATTGTATTGCTAATATTCAAATGCAATATTATATACACATGTACTTGTATTGCTCATATGCAAGATCATTACAACATAGATTCAATATTGACACTCCAAAAATGGTAACATAAAGCAATGCTTACAGGGTTATATGGAACCTTGGTACTTAGCCGAATTTAGGTCATTGTAGGTCATTATTATCAACAACTTTTATTATGGAAATAACCCTTACATCGCAAAAAAAGATCTTATAGATTTCGGATTTTGATAACTTCTTTTGATGCTTCGAGACAACAGCTGGTAGAAAACTGTTTTTTTGCAAAAATTTAGTAATGTAATGATTAATTTTTTCCCTGTTTAAATAAACAATACCAATATTAAATTGACAAGTTTATAAAAACAGTCAAGCCCGTGATACCAAGAGACAGAAAAACGATCAATTACGAATGGACCCATTTAACTTAGCGCAGGGGCCTTAACGCCTAACTCAAACCGCGGGCTCGAATACGCGGAGTTTGCACAATCACGAGATCGCGTACTTTAACGTTCCGAGATGCGGTTTTCGGTCGCGCAGCTTTTCGCAATCACGAGTTTATAACAGGTATGCCAAACGTATTACCTTGTTCTAGTCTGCTCAGTACAGACAAAATATTTGTTAAGATCCACACAGATAAAAAATTATGCATGGATCTATTTTGCGAAAATAAGTATGCCACATGCAGTGTTCACATCTAGAAAATCTTTTATAGATGTGGATTCAGCTTCAGATTTTATACAGAGATCAAACAGAGTTCTAACCTCCAAATGATCCTTATGCTATTCAAATATCACCATCACAATACTCTTGTACCTCATCCTCATTGTCTTTAACACTGAATAAAAGTTCCGAGGTACATTTGTATGGTCGAATTGACTGTTAACATCTGTCATTCTTCACAGATGGATTGAGGTCGTGGAAGTATGCATGAGCCATAGCATCGTCAGCTGGCATGCGCAAGGCCGGGTTGCATGTTAGAAGGCGAGAAAGTAAGTCTCTACCTCTGGCAGGTAATCGGGGGACAACCTGAGCCAGGCCCAGGCTGGGTTGGTATACAGGCAAGGGTTTGTAGTCAGGTAACTGTGTTACACCTGGCCATGTGTCTTCATTAGGTGTTCCTGTAATACAAGGCAATATCATGAGTATAATAAATAATTACCAATGTAAAAAACCAACTTCATAAAAATTACAAAACAAGACCAAATTAAAATGGGACCACAAAGGAAGCACCAGCTTTCAAATAAGAAAAGAATCATCAAAATCGGTTCACCCAGTCAAAAGTTCTGAGGTTACAAACATAAAATAAATATTAATAAATTAAGAACCTCTTCCTTTTTGGAAGTCGGTTAAAAATAAAGGTTAAACAAGTAAAACCCTACTACGATTTTTTTTAATATATTTGTCGTGAGAATATTATTGTAAAGTTACAGCGGATTAACTAAGAAATAATCAAAAAGTTAAAACCAAAAGACAAGGAGAGGATGATCTTTAATCAAACAAGCTGGCCCAAGGCATAAAAAAACTTTGGTATTTTTGGTGTGCAGTCTTTCACACTTACCAAGCATTTTAAAAATCCTTTTCAACTGGTCATCAACATCTGATCCAGGAAACAATGGCCGCCCAGAGTTAGCCAATTCGGCAAAAATACAGCCAGCGGACCACATGTCAATGCTAGTAGTGTACAGTTTGGCGCCGAAAAGGACATCTGGAGGCCTGTACCATAAAGTCACCACCTCTGCAGAGTAACATTTGACAGGAATACCGAAGGCTCTTGCTAAGCCAAAATCTGCCAACTTTAATTCTCCATTCTTGTTAATCAACAAGTTCTGGGGTTTCAAATCACGGTGTAGAACGTTGTGACTGTGGCAAAACGCTAAACCACGTAGTAGTTGATACATAAATGACTTCACTACATCCAAATCGATCTCCCCATTGAGGCTGTCAAAGTACTTTTTCAAATCTTGATCGCAGTGTTCAAATACTAAGGTAAGCTTCTTTTCACTGTGTAGTACGTCGTATAACCGAACAATGTTTTTGTGCTTGAGTTCTTTTAATAAACATATTTCTCGCAGAGCCGAAGATGGTACTCCTTCGTCGTCATCGTCTAACCTTACACGTTTGAGAGCAACGATCTCATGGGTCTCTTTATTTTTTGCCTTAAAGACTGTTCCATAGGTGCCTTCACCAATTTTTTCCAGTTTTTCATATTTCTGCATATTTAAAAAAAAACTATTTAAATTCGCGAAGCACAAAAAATCGATTTTGTTTTCAATTTCAACACAAACGTCACAAACTTAAATTATTATTACACAAACATCAAAGTCACAGTCGAGTTAAAAGTCAGTGCCAAACTGAAAAAAAAAACTAAGAGGGTTAGCCGAAAGGCTTTAGACCATACTACCTCATCTTCCTTTTACAAAATCCGTCAAATATCTATTTGGTTGAATAGTGATCGCTTCCTATTCGCTTGCACCAACACCATCATGCATTGTTTTCAAAAAAAAAAAAAATTACTACCTTCATGCATCGATTTACAATTTTACTAAAATCGATTAGTGAATCACATTAATATTATAAATGCGAAACTCTGTCCGTCTTTCTGTTTGCTACATAATCACGGCTAAACGGCTTATCCAATCTCGATAAAATTTTGCGAGGTAATAGTATGTATCATGAGGACGGACATAGGCTATTTTTTTCTGAAGAAATCGGGGACGAAGTCGCGGGTACAGTAGTAAATATATATATATATTTTTAGGGTTCAGTAACAAAATTAAAGTTTTAGTTCTACCTCCGTCCGTCCA
The DNA here is from genome assembly GCA_949125355.1 of Agriopis leucophaearia. Lineage (NCBI taxonomy): Eukaryota > Metazoa > Arthropoda > Insecta > Lepidoptera > Geometridae > Agriopis > Agriopis leucophaearia. The sequence goes on from OX421278.1 coordinate 10,577,950, forward strand.
GCCTGTGGTGATATAGTTGGGCTTATGACCATCCGTCCATCAGTTTATTCTGGGTCCACACCACGTTACGAGCGTGTTTGTTTTTAGTGAATCCTAACTACAACGAGCATGTTTGTACTTAGTGAATAGGGTCCCATCAGGCCCTGTTAAAACTATAACCTAATATGAACCTATATAAATTTGGGAGAATAAAGCAATATCCAAAAACCGGAAACAAAAAGAAAACCAGCACACTGAATTTAGTAGTTACCAACCGACTAGAGCACTATATAGATATAGCTGACCAAGTTAACGCTTATGTGTAGAGTCAACTGTCAGAAAATAATTAAATTGAAACAAATGTTCCGAAATGGCGAAAACAAATTTACACGCCATGAACTCAGTATCTTATAATTGCTATTTATTTACTTTATTTCTAAATACAGAACCCTATCATGACACTGTTCACTCTTCTCTCTCTTTCTTTCTCTTCTCTCTTTTTCTATTTTAATAAAAAAAAACTTTATACTTATATACTTTTTGGCCAGAAAGGCAGGATGAATATAATGAATCATTTATAATTTTGTCAGTTTTGAAGTAGATACGTGACATGAACGAAAAGAAAATAATATTTTAGATACTTATAACTTTTGTATGAAATGGGAAATACTTTAGTTTTCTTGTATAGTTTGTGGAAAAAATCAGATCTAAATAGGTATATGTAAAGCGCAGAAACGAAAACGTTTAAGTAATCATGCTACAATATGCAGCGGAAATTTAAAAATATCTTAGCGCTGTTTTTCAGTCTCACTTCCGTTGCATGGGTATCAATCTCACTCGCGTAAGTATAATTATAAACCAACAAAATTCTACATAAATTCTAAGTTAATTCATAGTAAGTAACTAAACGAACTATTTGAATTTTTAGGTCCAAAGTACCGTTGTGGAGTTGGGAATGTAAAAATGGAAAGTGCATACCGCTCAAAGCATCACAGACGCGAGAGACATTACAGTCATTAGAAACGTGCAATATGCTGTGCTCTGGAGACTTACTGTGGCCATTACCAACTGGCTCGGTTAGTGTGGGTACCACAGCTGTGCCAGTACGCTCTGATTACTTTCAAATCGAAGTAGAATTTGCTCCTAGTGATACCGTTCGGCAGCATTTACGTGACGCATTCCAGTTGTTCAAACAAGATCTGCGGAAAATAGAAGGAAGACTTCGCAGCTTTGGAGACTCGCACAGTGTTGTAGTTCGTGTGGCAGTCAACGATAGTGGAGATCCAATACTCCGGCTTAATACAGATGAGAGTTACCAACTCTCTGTTGAGCCAGTCAGTGCCATAACATTGTTGGTTGAAATCGTAGCAGGCTCATTTTGCGGAGCAAGGCACGGCCTGGAGACTTTATCACAACTGATCTGGCTAGATCCTTATTTAGGTTCATTGCTAATAATACAAGAAGCGGTGATAAATGATGAACCTAAATTCGGATACAGAGGTTTGATGATAGACACTGCGCGGAACCACATTCCTTTCGGCGATATTCTACGTACTATCGACGCTATGGCTGCGTCTAAACTTAATACTCTGCATTGGCATGCAAGCGACTCTCAGGCGTTTTCGATACAATTTGATAATGCACCTGAGCTGGCTCGGTACGGGGCCAATAGTCCATCGGATTTCTACTCTTCTGATCAAATTAAGGCTTTGGTACGCCGGGCTCGACTACGAGGTATACGTGTCTTAATAGAAATTGATACGCCAGCTCATATGAATCAGGCTTTGAACTGGGGTCCAGAGGATCGAGGTGATGTAGTGCAATGTGTAGATAGTGATTGTGAGAATCCTCCATGTGGCCAGCTCAACCCTCTCAGTCCATACGTCTTCGAAACATTACAGAACATCTACGCAGATATAATTCAGTTAACTGGAGTAGACGATATATTTCACCTCGGTGGTGATGATGTTTCTATGAGCTGTTGGACAGAACGTTTCAATGGATCCGATTCTGTGGATATCTGGCTAGAATTCACAAGGTCACTTATACACCACATTGAATACGTAAATGGAAAACTGCCCAACCTCACAGTTTTCTGGCCTTCACGTTTAAGTGGGCTAATTAAGACCGACTTGAAAGACTTGAAATATCTCATGGGCTTACAAGTCCGTTCTGCAACATGGACTGAAAAATATATAACAGGATTACGTAAAATCGTGTCTCATGAGGATGCATGGGACTTAAATAGTGGTTATGGAGCTTGGCACGTGGCTGTATGTAAAACACCGTTCAATTCATGGCAGAGGTTTTATGAGCATCGACCTTGGATAAAAACTGGCAGTGGTCATATCATAGGTGGAGAAGCAACTTTATGGTCGTGGACTGTGGGTGAAGGAGGCTTTGATGCTCGTGTGTGGCCAAGGGCGGCAGCTCTAGCAGAGCGTTTGTGGTCAGATCACCCTGAAGGAGCTACGCCAAAAGTACATGCTCGTCTTGATGTCCACAGGACTAGGCTAGCAGAGCGAAATGTACGTATTGCACCAATATGGTGTAATTGGTGCACACAAAATCCATACACTTGTAGCTAGACGTAAATCCAACGTAAATCGAAAATATACATTTGTACTATAGGATTTCTTTCTAAAAGTATTTACGCACTAAGCAAGGTCGTGTCTACAAAACTTTATCCGGGTAATTTACTATTTTCAAAATAATTTACCTACCTTATCAAATACAGTGGACTTTAATGAGTTAAAACGTTTGTCTTTAGTTTGTAGATGTATTTAACACAGTTTTAAGTTTTAAGACCGAGTGGTCAAGTTTTTTAAGAAAATGCGATGGTCTCCCTCTTTAAACATAATAATTAATGTTTTTTGTGATCTCAGTGTTTCCATTTTGACGCTTTTTAATTACGATCGTTTGATTTCCCCCCTCAACAAATAGAGTATTTTACTGCCATTGCTTTATTCTTTGACAATATACCTATAGTTTGGATCTTTCTTTAGACTCGAGCTAGTACCGAAAAAAGTCTGCCAAAAACTGAAGGGGGTGAGGTAACACGTATTGCACACGCTGACATATTATTTCTAGTTCAACAATACAACATACTTCAATATTGAGTGCACACAACTGCAAATGATGTGCTCAAAATGTAAACGAAGAGACGAGCGAGGGGGGTGTAAATGCTAAAAGGGAAACTGTAGGTATAATAACGCTTCCATTTATATATTTTTTCTGTGGTCCAACATCCTACATTCGACGACATCGTGAGAGTCGCGGGCATCCAGTGGATGCAGATGGCAGGCTGTCGTTCAGTGTGGAGGTTAGAGCGGAAGGCCTATGTTCAGCAGTGGACGTCTTATGGCTGATGATGATGATGATGAACATCCTACATTAGGCCGACCGACGTGACGTATGCCACGTACGCGTTCGCTGATGTGGACAAAACGTGTCGCACTCAGTCGCACTGTAGCTGGCCCACTAAGAGAGTAAAATAACATTAGGGTTGTGCTGTTCCTATTTTACTGATATTACCTCAAAAAAAAAACTTGCACATGTAATATGTTCGATTCTAAGGTTCGATTATAGGTAAATAATTATCAAATCAACAAACAAAAAGGAAGGTAATTATTGGTTGATTTAATGAGGTTATTGAGATATTTATTTTTAAAAACGAGACGCGTGGAGTTACCACGCGTCTCGTTTTTAGGCACAGCGTGAGAAATTAGGAACTGGAAGTGATGTCGGTGTACTGTCTATGGTTTATCACAGTGTGAACATAGCTTTATATACTTTTTATTGAATAATTTCTTACAATGTGACGAAGTTTCAAAGTACATTTTAATTATGCTGTTGCGAATTCTAGCAGCAGTTTCCAATTTATTAAAGTCATAAAGAGCTATTTAAAAAATAAAATTAATCATTGTAGGGGTGTAAACATAATGAAGTTACAATTTTGAAAAAAATCAAACAGTCTATGGCCAATGTGGCGGCTGATTGCTAGCGTCTAGCGATGGCATTTTCTGAATTAAATTCGCGAAAAGTTTATTTATAAAAAAAGACTAATTAATATAGTTTTATAACATTATTTAATATGAACAGTAGATATTACGATTACGGTAACGGGTTATGGTGAGTGTCCTTCGATTTGAACACCTGACAACCATATTGTTTAGCATTTTGTATACGTTTTCATTTTAGGATTTATTTTTATACAAATACAATGTTTTATAACTGTATCTCATTATTATGCCGCTAAAATAAGTTTGACTGAACCCTGCGCATTTACAGATTCTTGAGTAAAATCACGGTGTTAGAAAATAATTACGTTTCCAAACTACCATTATTTTCTTGTCTAAAACGTGGTAGTTGGTCATGATTATTTTTCTATCATAACACCAGGTGTTTAGCAGCCCTACGTTAGCTTTCTATTCAAACCTTGAACATTATTTTTCTGTGTACTATCTTCATACAGGGCTAATATTTATGATCGGCTTTATCGATTTTTTTGTTCCCCCATTTTTCCCACTTGGGGTCCCCACATAAACTTTGTATTTGTATGACTCATTGTAGCATTCGTAGCATCACATTTTTATTAATAACTTAATATTAAGATTAACAAGTTATATATACATAAATCTTAGACATAACACCATTAGACTTGATGTACCGTAGGTACAATATAATCTGGAAGCATATTTTGTTTATAATTTATATTATTAGTTGATTGGTAGTAGCTAGTGGTACAAACTGCAAAGAAAAAAAAAAAATAATGTGATCCAGTTGATTGGATGAATATTTGGAACTATATATAAATAATTATTTTGTGAACACAATAAAAACCCTGAGCCAAAGTTATATATAGCATTTTTAAAATGTTTCCTCTATCTCACTTGCATGTTTCAATAAAAAAAATTTATATAAAATGTTTGAAAGTACCTATCTATGAAACATCGTAAGCTGTTTTGCCAGCTAACAAATAAATAAAATATTTTTTTCAATTCTCATGCCCGTAATTTCCTTATAATTTTGTCATAAGGAAACTTAAACTGCTTATTATGTTCTAGTGCATAAAAGTATACTTTTTACACCCCAGTGCATAAAAAAGTTTACTTGTTAAATTGTTCAAAGAGGTATAGTTTGTAATATTTTTAATGTACAAACTTTGCCTCCGTCTTTATTTAATACCCTTAAATCAGGATATTAAAAAACCCAGTCTTATGTCGAATAAAAATCAAACATATGTTCAAAAGCACTACCATGGTAGAGGATGTATGAAATTGGGCTCTTCACAATCTGACTGATTATTACAATGTTCAATTGAAATGCTACATTCCTGTAACATAAAATCATAGTTATAAATCAGCAGTACCTTCCAAAATATTATTGCTTCACGTTGTAGCTATGAAACATTAATTATTTACATGATCCACCAAAATAATTGACTAATTTTAATCTGATCCTGTATGTGGTTTGTTGTAATGAACCAATTTTCTGGAAAATTTCATTGACAGGACTGTCCCTTATTTCTCACAACGCTGGCTCCTGTTGTTTATCTTTATGAATTACGAATAAGGCTTGATTCACATTATACTAGGCTTTGTCTCGGCCTGGATGGGGCCGTCATTGAATGAGCACTAAACCGTATCAAGGAGAATTTTCAATAACAAACTTCAAAAAGTTCAAAAGCTCATCAGTTTTTTTCTTTTGTTACATATGAATAGGGTTGCCATACGTCCGGAATATCCTGGATATGTCTAGAAATTCAGGCTTTTGTCCGAAATGCGGGGGAAATTCCTAACAGCCGGAATTCTAGAAATTAAATGAAAAAGACCGGCACACTAGTTCATTATGCTGCGAAATATGTACTTTGTAAGAAATGTCCGGTTATTTCATTGACTTTTTTTCTTCATCTAGTAACCCCACATATGAAGCATACATTGTAGTTGGCAATGAAGATTCTCCTGTACACATTGATATATACAGGGTTGTACAGAATGGTGCTTTTAAGGCGAAAGGAGGTCATATTCATTGGAGTTGTTTTTTATGTTACCTTACTATGTAAGTTCGTAATTTTTGGTGTGAACAATAAAGAGTTTTCTATTTTTCTATCTATTCACCATAATAACAACTTATAGTACAGAACCAACCTTACATCACTAAAAACGCAGCTGAACTTTTAATTCCGTAGAAAAAACTACATTCCAACTTTACTAAATATATCAAACATGTGATATTTTTTTCTTTTATTTCAAACTGACTTCTAAAAAAAAAAAAAAAAATTAAATAGTACCAAAACAATAATAATTAGGACTTAACAGTAATCAAATTAGATTAAAAAATATGTCAAATATAAAAAAAAAAATGCCTCACTTCTCAATGTTAGGGTCAGTCCGGCCAAGTATAACGTGAATTATCCTTCAAACTTGCTATGTACTTTCTCTCCCTAGCTATACCATTTCACAGCTGCAGTGGAATAATTTGAAATAATATTTTGTAGAGGATCACCAACTCAATATCAACACTTCCGGATTTATTGTTTATCTAGTATTAAATAATTGCTGTAAGACTTGTTTTAACCATTGACGACTAAAATGGATAATTATTCAATTGCAGATGTACATGTTAGTGACCCTTACCCCGTCTTCTAGCCAAATTAAGAGTGTTAAAACATGTCTCGCGCTGTCTTGTTTGCACATTCAATATTTTTGATGACGTATAATTACTGAGGGTGGTGTTAAAAATGTACCAACGTTTTCTTATTATAACAACATTTAAAATGTTTGATTCAAATATTTTTTATTTAGGAAATGATTCTAGGATTTTCTTCCTACTTTTTTCCTTGTATGAAAAAGAACTGTTGTAATAAAGAAGATTTTGTAACCAAATTTTCTACACCACTCGTCAGTAATTTTACGTCAGTAAAAATATTTGTTCCGCGAGCGAGAGACCGCGAGAAGCGTGAAGACATTCTTAAGAGAAATAAGGACGCCCACGATTTCGTTTCGCGATGTTAAGAAATTTTCCAGAAACAGCGGTTTGACAGTTGACTCACATAGGTCCAATTTTGGACTAAATTTCAGTTGACATGACATGGTCGTGCGTCAACAATGGTTAAAACACGCTCTTCAGCGAGAGTAGGGAGCGCCGCCAGTGCGCCCGCAGAGAATGGGACCTCTTCTGAACTTAGATCCCGGCTCAGAGAGAATGGCCACCGCTCACAAGCCAATAGTAACTCTAGGCAAGTGTTCACAGGACGCGTGTGGCTGGTAGCTACCTGTCAGCATGATCTTGATACCGATGGGGACTACTTTAGTGGCGCAGGCGGTTGGGAAAGCCTGTCACCCTGCACTGCTTCAGAGCTGGAAGTGTAAAACCGAGAAGTACAGGCATTCCCCCCCTCGCGTGCTTTATTTCCCCCGCATGCCACCGACGTAGTCCCCATTTGTATAAACATACCTAGGAACTAAAGAATATTACTGTTCCTAAAAGTTGGGTATGTCTGTGCTGTGGGTTGGGATGTTCTTAAGCTGAAAATACTAAAGCAGCATCGTTGCGGCATGCTACAAAGATGAGACGTACATAAAAAATTTTCCCATTGAGATAAGAGCGAATTTAATTTTGTCATTTTATGAATAAATATTAAAAATGCTGTATGCTGCGTGCAATGCAAAATGGTATTTCGACGTTATATCAATGGTACTCAATTTTGTAGATTTATCCCCCATGAATAACACTGCAGTAGTTACAACGCCGCACGATGTTGCCTAGTGTAATCGTAGCTTTACTTACATTTAGCTTGGACTACATTTGTGTCAAGCGAAGAAGCTAGAGCGAGGCGGGCACCCCTACTACCTCAAAGCGAGGGGCGCGGGTGCTCGCCACGCTCGCTCTCATTCCGCGCACATTACGGAAGTAGTCCCTACATGCACACGTCTTTTGAATGTTGACTGTCTGCCAAAGGTCAATGAGTTGAATTAAATTGCCTGTTGCAGTTGAAAGTTAAAGCTTCCGGTGTCGGGCGGTAATACCATACTATCTAAGTAATAGTAAAGTACAGCAGATTCAGAAATTTCAAGCTTTCTGAAGTTGCTGTTAAATGCTTGGCAGGTTGAGATGTCTAACATGCTACTGAGATTTCATCGTGAGGGCATTACAGTCTTTAATCAAGTGGTATATTTCAACAAAATTGAAATACACTGAACTTATTTCAAACAAACTTAGATATGAATAAGAACCATTAAACTTGCCAACAAAATAAAACTTTAAGGTTCTTAAGGTGCCTTCTCCACTTTGTTATGAATAAAAATGTAGCATATTTTCTTCTCAACTTACCATTACCTTTACGAAGTACCCACTCTAGGCTTAGCACGCGAGCCACTATAAAATATTGTCCACTGTTTTTGTCCTGTGAGCATAAGACAAATATATCCTCGTTAAGCTATAGGTAATGTGTCATATTGACACATGGATAAAAATGGTTGACATTTTATAGAGCCTCGCGTGCTAGGCCTGCTGGGAAGCAGCGAGGGTTTATTCCTGGCTGTATCTAATCCTGTCGCATGTACTGTTAGTGCTTATTCTAATCTAAAGCTTTGGTTTCCGGTAGTGATGGCCACCGAACGTAATTTGGCATCGAACAATGTCATATGAAAAAACCATAATCTGGATCTGATATCTCTAAAACATCTATGTTAACTAGAATACGAGAACATCTAAATGAACGTAAAAGCAGATCTATTTCCAATAAAAAAGGTCTTGCACTACGTTTTCAAACTCAGCGGGCGGAAGCAACATAATAATTTTTTCATTAGTAGCCCGTTACTGCCTCGCTGGCATCGAAAGGGTTGCTTTTAAACAGTACTTATATAGTGATCATCGCATCCTTTGCCTTGGCACCAGAGGCACACTGCCCGTTGTCAATAATACGGCCTGAGCAGGAAAACCACCCAATTCCATAGAACATGACTCACTCGATGCTAAATTGGGGCCAATATGTCACCATACCGCGTATCTTTAAAAACCTAAGTTTAACCACGGTATAGTAGAGAAACTGTACTATGGCATAACGCTAAATTGGTTGAGTAAGTAACGTGAGTCGTGTCGACAGGAACGGCGGTCAGCAGATGCCGTCGAGCGGCGGCGGACAGGGCCAGGGCAAGGACCCGCTGGCGCCCGTGCTGTCCGGCTCGCGCTCCGCTGGCATGTACCAACAACACCCGGCGGTTAGTGGGTACAACCAGCAGGACTCGCGCAACCAGCAAATGCCTGTCTCGGTATGTATGACACACTTATAGGCTCTCTGTGTACCTGTATCCACAGATAGCCACAACTTTAAACTGAAATTGATAGATAAACAGATTTGAATAATGTGAAGTAGATGGTACCTTAAATATTACTAAGGTCTTTGTTGTTTGCCCTAGAACAAGAATTTTTAAGCCATGCCGGAGGCTTTTGATTGCCCTAAGGTCTCAGCCCACTGCACCCGCCCATACCACCATGACCATGATGTATACTCTAATAGTACACATGCTAAAAATATCTTCAACCTTAAATTCATTCATTTACTCATTTGACAGACAATGCATAGCCTAAAAGCTGGTCTAGAAGCATGAAATTTGCACAATGTGCGAGCACTAAGAAAGGATTTTTGATAATTCACCCCTAAAAGGGTTAAATAGGGAATGAAAGCTTGAATGGTAGTTCGTAATTTTTGAACTCAGGAATATGGAAATTGGTACTTGGACTACAGTTTATAAGTAAAAATTATGTAATTGTGTTATCATTATTTGTAAACGGTGGTTAAAAGAAGATAAAAACTTTGTATTGAAGTTCGTCCTTTTTTAAGTTAGAAACTTGTAAGTTGGTGCTTAGCCTTCAGTTTATAAGTAAAACTTAGTAATATAATCGTTTTTAGAAACCCTAAGGGGGTTAAACAGGTGATGCAAATTTGTATGGATGTTTAACAACATTATAAAAAACGAATGGAGAACCCCCTCCTTTTTTGAAGTCGGTAAAAATAGAACAGAATTTTATGTTTCAGGCGCGCCAGAACCCGATGTACGGCAGTGGCATGTACCACGGGTACGGCGCCGGCGGGGGCGGTGCCACGCTTGCTCCCATGCCGTCCCCCTCGCCTACAGCCACACTGCCGCCTTACCCCGTGCATCCAGACGTTAAGTATAAGAAGTAAGTCGTCTTTACTATACTAATACTAGCAGGGCTAGCATGCCCGCCGCGACTATATTTTTTCGACTCATTTTATCGTGCCAAAGCAAGACAGGCGTATATAAAACCGTAGGCGACTTGTTGCGTTCTCGCTCGACAAAGTGACGACAATTTTGTCGCGGTGCACATGCTACTCATGCTGGGGCCTTACGGCTACCTGTTTGAGGTGATGCGAAAAGTTGCGCGACCGCAAACCGTATGTCAGTGCGTTAAGGTTCACGTTCGCGTGATTTTCTGCATTGCGCTGTTTCAGCACTGTTTCATGCCCGCGTTAAGAGGTAGCCGTAACGTAATGTTAGTGCATAGTAGCGATATTGTTATAATACAATGCTGGAGGGGGAGCCACGCTCGCTGCAATGCGTATCCCCCTCGCTCACAGCTTCTCTGATGCCTTACCCTATTTTACGTATCGATTATTTACTTCGTCCATTACTTAAAGAGTTGTACCACTACAGGGCTGCGTTCGTAAACTGTCCCTCGACATCGCCCGACGATTGATCATAGCCGTTCGTCTGCCCTGACATTTCATTTGACAATTTTGACAGATGAACCTTTTTTTTTTTACTTGGAGCTTTTTTTATTTGCTACTTTCTTTTGGGTGTTGGGGCAATTTTGTCATGGAAATATCTATTGGATGCGAAAATGCATATTTTGGTTTTTACTATTACACTATATACGAACAATTGTCAAATTGATCATGACAGTGACAGTGCCGTTCGAAAACGTCCGCCGACAAGCGTCCAGAGTCGCTCGACGTCAGACAACGCTTTACGAACGCAACCAGTGGCCTAAGTACGAGAACTTCTACGATAGCAAATGTAAGAAAAATTCAGTTTCCTTTCACGACCGATAGAGGCACTGTTCAATTTTTCATAGATTTTGCTATCGTTTACGTAACGATAAGTTTTTCGCAAATGCTCGTACTAAGGCCACAGAAGGCTGTAACTACACGGTTCTTTCCAGATTACCATTCTACGACGTGCTTGCGGAACTGATGAAGCCATCGACCATGATGCCTATGCAAGGAGGGCGCATGCAGGAGGGCACATACGTGTTCCATCTCACGCCGCAGCAGGCCACGGAGATAGCGTCGGGGAAGGACGTCGTCGGCACTAGCAATAAACTCGACTTTGTGATACAGGTGCATCTTATAGGCTTCCTTCCTATACAGATATATAAGGAAATAAACTTATACTTACTTTAAATTATTATCAATAAAAAAAAAATTACTTTAGAATTAGTAACCGCTCAAACGAATTTGTTGATATTGCCAAATCAACAGGAGCTTAGTAAAATTATTCATATTAAGAGCCGTTACAGAACTCTTTCGCTCCTGATTATTATGATATATATGATACTAGCTGCGCCCCGCGGTTTCACCCGCGTGGTGATGAAAATCGGTGATGATGATGAAAAAATAGCCTATGTCCGTCCTCATGATACATACTATTAACTCGCAAATTTTTATCGAGATCGGTTAAGCCGTTTAGCAGTGATTATGTAGCAAACAGACAGAGTTACTTTCGCATTTATAAAATTAGTATGGATTCATATTAAGAGCCGAGCCAGAATTTTCTCTTTCCCTCCTGTTGGTCAGACGGCGGTCCGTGGTTCGTGGTACATACGTCTTAAACGGCTTCAACTGCTGTTCCATACAAAAAAAATATTCACTCTCGACAAAATGTATGTAAATAACAGCTGATTTTTCCCCCGCGCCAATTTTGATAAGTACTAGAATAAAACTTTTTACTAAAGTTCTTCGAGCGATGTGGTCTGCCCATCAGTCACACAACGGGCAATGGAGAGAGCTATGCTCGGAGTTGCTTTGCGCGAAAGAATCCGGAACGTGGATATTCGCCAAAGAACCAGAGTCACCGACATAGCTATTAAAATTTGCAAGTTGAAGTGGTATAGGGCAATTCAATTGAACAAAATTATTGCCTGTCCTCTGGTTTTACATGTACGTATATACAATACTTACAAAGTTTCAAATCGATACAATTAGAAGGTAATGAATACACTTTTTATGTATACACTGACTTTTTCAATATTAAGATAACGCGTAATATTATTGTATAGCAATTTCTAACATTTATTATTTTATGTACCTGACTTGTAATACCTATTATTATCAATAAATATATGTCTAAGAAACATAAAAAATTTAGGTGTCAAATACATAAATAAAGCAGCACAGTTCTTTACATATTCCAGTACTTCCAGTATCACGGTGCTAAAGCTTTTAAAATTTTCTGCTTTTCTACCAAACCTTAACTAACTTAACTGTATTCAAATATTTGTTTACAGGCACAACTGAGATTTTGCCTTCTGGAAACTTCATGCGAACAAGAGGACCACTTCCCACCGAGTATTAATGTCAAAGTTAACAATAAAATGTGCCCACTACCAGTGAGTAATCCTAGATATTTATGATTGAAATTCTTATGGGAGGGCAATCAGTCATCGATATCCTGCTTAAGGTGTTTTTGTTACCGGAGCCATTGCAGCTCTTGGCTCAAAGCCTCCCAGGGCTCTTGAATCTGGGGCTCACTTGTGATAACGGCGCAGCTTTATCTAACAAGTGCGAAAGTGACAACGACTCTATAACAATAGATAAAATTCGCGCACGCTTCAAAATTATATATTTATAAGGTTTAGTTACACTTCTCTTACTGTGCTGACGTTTATTGCGATGTGGGTATGGTCTCTGTTTACTTAAAACTTATTTCGACGTAAGCCTTCTTTATAATTATCAATATAAAAAAATGACAGAACTGGACCAAATTGAAATGGGGCCACACAGGAAGCACCAGGTTTCAAATAAAAAAATAATCATCAAAATTGTTTCACCCAGTCACAAAATAAAATAAAACAGTCGAACAGATTACCTCCTCCTTTTTGGAAGTCTGTTAAAAATAAATACTTGTTTGAAATCAAAATAAAAATAATTTCATGTTGTAGTTTATAGTTTTGTCCACTAGAATGCAGCCGCAAATAAAGGAAAACGTCACCTTCATCTCTAAGAGTTTATTATCCTAATTGCAGAATCCCATACCAACAAACAAGCCCACACCAGAACCAAAGCGTCCGCCGAGACCCGTCAACATATCTTCCCTCGTCAAGTTATCTCCGACTGTACCAAACCAGATTCACGTGACTTGGGCTTCAGACTACTCACGAGCATACGTCCTCAGCGTGTTTATGGTCAGGAAACTCACATCAGCTGAGCTTTTGCAACGGCTGAAGAACAAAGGCACAAAGAATCCGGATTATACAAGATCTCTAAGTAAGTTAAACCTGCTATACAAGGTTATGCATTTATCCTTCACTAAGCCGAAAGGAGGCCATTGCTCTCATCATTATGAACAACTTTTAGTATGGGAACTTATACTATGGTGTTCTTATACACCACTTTATGGTTGATATTCCGAAAACGCGTACAAAGCGTATTGATTCCACTTTTATTGTGCGAAATACTATACTAAATAAGTGCGCTGCCTTAATGGGTGTTCCCCGATTGTCACAATCTGTGTGTCTTCAAATTACGATTCAATCAGTTTCTTCTAGGCAAGCGTGCTCCATTGTAGACCGTATCATCACTTAACATTAGGCGAGTTGGCGGTCAAACGCAAGCCTATCATTAAATAAGTAATTATTAATATAAAACCCGACTTCATAAAAAATTCGAACTGGACCTAATTGAAATGAGACCACACGGGAAGCACCAGCTTTCAAATAAAAAAAGAATCGTCGAAATCGGTTCACCCAGTTGAAAGTTCTGACTTTCTGAGGTAACAAACATACCCAGTGTAACAAATGCTATAAGGTTAATAAATAATTATATTCTATTCTATTCATAAAATAAAATAAAAACAGTCGAATTGAGAACCTCCTCCTTTTTGGAAGTCGGTTAATAAATAACACCTCTCTGTTTGCGTCGCGGGTTAAAAACTAAGCAGTTCTAAGCGCAATAATAATGGTAAACCTCTTTCCACAGTAAAAGAGAAGCTATCAGAAGACTACGACAATGAGATTGCCACCACATCGCTGCGAGTGTCGCTGATGTGCCCGCTGGGCAAGATGCGCATGTCTTGCCCGTGTCGGCCGGGAAACTGCCCACACTTACAGTGCTTTGATGCCTCGTTATTCCTACAAATGAACGAGCGGAAACCGACGTGGCTCTGCCCGGTGTGCGATCGACCCGCGCCTTACGACTCACTTGTCGTTGATGGGTAAGTTTTGCTTATAGGAAATACTAGCTTTGCACCATAGCTCTAGCGTTCCGGGAGTTGACAGCCAACTACGTCACTGTCCAGTTGCTAACACTTTAAAAAAACCGGCCAAGTGCGAGTTGGATTCGCGCACGAAGGGTTCCGTACCATTATCTATAAAAACGGCAAAAAAAACATGTTTGTTGTATGAGATTGCCCCCCTTAAATATTTGTTTAACTACTTCAAAACGTCGAATTAAATTGAAATTTTGCACACTTATCAAGGACCGATGACAATGCAATATTTTAAATAGTTTGTCCCATTATCCATTACATGTATATTATATTATTTTTTTGTCCATTGTATATTTTTTTAAGTATTTTTTTTAACCACTTGTCCATTCCCCATCGCAGGTACTTCCAAGAGGTTCTAGCGTCACAGCGTCTTCCAGTGGACTGTAACGAGATCCAGCTGCACGCGGACGGTAACTGGTCTGCGCACGCGCCTGTCAAGACCGCGCCACAACAACAGCAGCAACAAGCGAATGACTCTGTTACCCTCATCGCCGACGATCTAGGTAAGCTAGGTATGCCCTAGTTATTTTTTAATGCTATTCGTGGCAAACAAGCAGATGGGCTACCTGATGGTAAGCAGTCACCGTCGCCTATGGACACTTTAACACCAGAGGCAACACAACTACGTGACCCATTAAGAATCTATTTATTCACCTTTCGAATAAATGTTGTAGCTTCTCAGAAACACCGCGGAAGGTGACTCATGCCAAAGTGTGAGGCAGAAAAGATCGCGTAAATCAAACTGTGTGCGATTTCCATTGATCTATGATATGTGGATGAGCTTTCAAGCGGTGGCGGTTAGTGCGATGCTAAAACCGCCACGCTGGCATCAGATCAAACAGTTCTTCAGAACTGTTTGGTTTTTCAGTTCCCTGTTGTTAATGCGTTAAAAGATACAGGGAGAACCAACGTCTTCAAAAGTCCATGGCATCAACTCAGGAGAAAACATTAAACTCCCTGACTATTTTATTAATGGGGGTGGGGCATTTTTGCCCAGATTTGTTTTCCAGTTGGATCAACTCAGAAGCTTGTAACTCGATGCACTAATCAACCTATTTAGTGCAGAACAGATAAAAATAGCTAACAGTTCCGGGGTATCGAGTAGCCTATTAGCGAGCTTATGCTAATATTAGCTAAAAAAGTTTCTAAATATAGTTTTTTTTAATGCCTTAGGTGGCAAACAATCAGACGGGTCGTCTGATGGTAACAATCTAGGTGTCTTCAAGTCCCAAGTGAATCGGTTTCTTCAAAGCTAATTCTATGTTAAATCCAACTCGACTGGGTAGCGTTCGGTAAACTTCGCAATGTCTTCTCGTCCAAAATACCTCAGTGCCTTAAGACGAAAGTCTTCGACCAGTGTGTGTTGACATACTACAGCACTGAAACGTGGTCTCTCACTATGGGCCTCAAAAGCAAGCTCGAAGTCGCACAACGAGCTATGGACAGAGCTATGCTCGGGGTTTCTTTACGATTTCGAATAAGAAATGAGGAGACCCGTAGACGACATAAATTTACCAACATAGCCCACTGGATTAGCAAGTTAAAGTAGCAGGGGCAGGACACTTAGCACGAAGAACAGATGGCCAATGGGGCCGAAAGGTTCTCAAATGGAGACCACGGACCGGTAAGCGCAGCGTAGGACATCCACCTACACGGACACAAGATAGATGGACAACCTAAAAAAACTGCAGGAAAACGCTGGATACAGGCCGCTTCCGTCCGGTCCTTTAGGAGATGGAGGCTTATGTAGCCAGCCAGCATTGGACGTCCTATGGCTAAAATGAGGATAATGATGATGAAACATGTTGGAGACTACGAAATTTGGGTAGCATTATTATTATTTACAATGCATTGTTGATTCAAAAAATAAGTCAGTATAAAAAAAAATATATATAAGCAAGCTTTTAGCTTTAGCAAAGAAAATGTAGTCAAGTTATTATTCCGAAGAGCCCTAACACAATGGGGTTGTCTTGTTACTTTCATTAGTTCCGACCTTCACACTCCATCATCGGAAAAGCTCCATGACCCATATTAATGCATTGTCATCCATAAGTGTACCAAATTTCAACTAAATTGAACTATGGCAAGTGCGTCAAATTAGCCTTGCAAAATTTGTACTTAACATCTAAATAAATATACATACAAACATGTGAAGTTATATAAAAATATACTTGTTATATCCACAGAAGTGATACCAGTAGACAGCGGGGGCGGCAAGCGGGCGGCGGTCGGCGAGGAGCGCAAGCCCAAACTGGTTGAAGCGCTCGTCGACTTGACTTCCGACTCCGAAGATGAACTACCCTTGAAGAGGAAGGTGTCTCAGCCAAAACCCACACCACCTGCTTCAGAGTCCAGTGTAAAAAGCGATGACAATTACTCTTCATCTAGTGGTAAGAAAGATTAAATCACCCTAATACTACAAATGCGAAATCTACGCTGCCTGTTTAACCGACTTTGTAGTAAAAAAAGTAGTTTTTTTTAAATGTTTTTGACCTCAGAACTTTTGGCTGGGTGAACCGATTTTGATGATTCTTTTTTTATTTGCTAAGCGAAAGCTAGTGCTTTCCGTGTGGTCCCATTTCAATTTTGTCCAGTTCTGACATTTTTATGAAGTTTGTTTTTTTATATTGATAATTATGTTTCTACCTTTTTAAAATGTGTATTGTTCCAGTGGTGGAAGCTGTGTCATCAAGCGGGTATCGATCCCCGGGCCCTGGGGGCGGCGTCATCTCCCTGGACAGTCCCTCGCCGCCCGCGCCCGCGCCCGCCTCGCCCATCCCCACGCCGCAGGACCCGCTCCCTGACCTCTCCATCACGCCTGTGGACAGATGTAAGTGTTCCAATAGATACCGTAACATCCACCACATACCGGTCAGAAGAAAGGTTCACGTTCGCGTAATTTTCCTAACTCGGCGCTAATTCGAGCCCGCGTTTAGAGTTAGCCGTAAGGCCCTCACATAAACAGAATTGCTTAAAATACGTAGCTGTAAGGCCCCCAGGTCTTATCAACCCCAAATTTTAATTGGAATATCACGCAATGTTATGTTGCGATCCCGCTTGCTCTCAATGCCGTCAGTTGATTTAATCCAAATCCATTCAGCTGTTATGGAGTGGAGTGTGGACAAATATAATATTCACATTTATAACATCAGTGTGATGAACTATCGGTGATAAAAGTTGTAACAATGAGTGAGTTGATATTCCGAAAACCCGTACGCTTTGATTCCACTATTATTATGCAAACTGCTGGTCTGTGGAATGTGCTGTGTTCCCCGATAGTTACAATCTGGGTGTTTTCTAATCACGAGTCAATCGGTTTCTTCAGGAGAAGCGTGCTCCATCGTAGAACGCATCATAGCTTAACATCAGACAAGTTGGCGGTCAAAATAAAGTCTATTATTAAAGTAAGGAAACTGTTGTATTACAGGTCCAACAAGCAATAACACTGACCGAGAGGAGAGTGAGCTGCAGCCCACGCACTGGGCGCCCTACGCGGACAATGAAGAGGACAACTTTAGGCCGTAAGACATATTTTTAACAGACTTCCAAAAAGGAGGAGGATCTCAATTAGACTGTTTTTTTAATGTTTGATACCTTAGAACTTTCGACTGGGTGAACCAATTTTGATGATTCTTTTTTTATTTGAAAGTTGGTGCTTCCCGTGTGGTCCCATTTCAATTTGGTTCAGTTCTGAAATTTTTATGAAATTGGTTTTATGTTTATAATTATATCACATGCAAAGATATTTATAACTATGGATATTAAGGGTAATTAGGGTAGGGTATTAAGGTAAGGGAAGGGTATGTACACGAGCTAACTTCCACAAAGTGGAGGCAGGTTGTCATCGCTTATAACAACAACACAAAAAAAAAACACGAATATGCAAGTACATATGCAAATGTGAATGTGGCATTTGGGGTCATAGTAGAATTTTGCACAAATAAACAATAACGAAAGTGATCACTACCAACATGCACTGGGCGAGCATTGGTGGATTACGGCCCATCCTCTCTTCTCTGAGATTTCTGTGTCCCAGCAGTGGGAAAAAGATAGGCTGAAATGATAGATAGAAACTATTGTGTACACCAGAAATAAAAATTACAAACAGAAAACACTTACGAGCTAGTGCCACAAGTGGCGGCCTTACCGTTATAAGCGACCTCTTCCAGGCAACCATTGGAAAGAATTTACGTAACGGGATCGACGGGGGATGCTAAAACCCTTTTAGTGATACCATTACCATTTATAATGATGGTGGTGATGAGAGCTTAAAAAAATAATGCTATTGTCAAGGTCGAAGGCCGTGCCTCTCCCGTACAAGGTGCCGGGCATTTACCTAGTGTATAATAAGTATGTAAGAAATCATTTTGTGACTTCAGATACTGACTGGAGGAGAAGGGTGGCCGCCCAGCGAGTGCCAGCGGTCATTCTTCTGACGACGAGCGGATGCAATCGGAGCACGATTACGCAGAGGTGCCAATCACCAATAATTAAACACACCATGTGTACCGGTGCACCTTGAATATATGTGCATACGTGTATATGGTACATATTCAAGATATGGTGACTACCGGTGTGAGGTAAATTTCTAAAAAGATTATAAGCCAAGTGGATTCGCAAATATATGCTGTATATTGAAGATCTGAAAGATTTGATACACCCTGTAGTGTGTAACTTAGACTATAATTATGTGGAATCTTAAAGATGTAGAGACAGCCTGTATGGTGCCTCCTGAAGATATCGCCCAGTGTACGAAACGGTCTTGGACAACGCAACCTGTATATAGATGATCTTATATGGATATAGATGGATAACATGTAGGCATATCCTTTGTCGCAGAAGAATAATCTCGTTCGCTCGGTGGGCTATGTTCTAAAAAGTTCGTGTAACAAGCTATCCTTGGCTCAACTATTCTCTTGATAAGAATGTAAAAAATATTGATAAACCCGTTTCAGTGAAATTGTGTTTTATTTGTCATAATTATTAACACATTTTCACTAGCAAAAGTTTTATGGTCGCACATCACATCAACTTACTCTGACACCATGCAAACCGTCGAAATGGTTATATAAAAAGTTAAAACAGCACGACAAAGTCCATTTTTAACCCAGATGCAAAAAGATGTTACAAGAATGGTGTTATTAGTTTAACATGCGTATGTGTGTGTCTGTCTGTGACATTGTAGCTCGCAAACGGTCAATCGGGTTTTTTTTGTAAGGTGATAGAGAGTTTTCTAAGCTATGTTTTCCGGAAAATCAGCAGTTTCAAATTTATCAGTTCTTTTATCAGGAATTATTAAAAAAAAAAAAAAACTTGTGATATAACTTAGCTGCGGTGTAGTGTTGTATAGTTCGCGAACGAACTAGGTTGTTAGAGCGCTCCCACTGACGGAGTGACGAACTACGCGAACTAGTTCCCAGATCCCTCGCTCCTTAGTTCGTTCGATAAGACCGACTTGTACGCGGAAACGCCCACAGAAAATAATATTATTTTATTTAAATTAGAACGGGTGTCAAGGCATTTTTGTATGAAATTTGTTGTAGCCAGTTATAAACGAAACATCAGTCATTCGAAATCAGTTAGAAACCGGTTGATCTAAATAATAATGTTCAATCAAGTTTCTGTCATAATGCCTAGCGACAGATTTTCCTTCTCATTTCCGTTCTAATTACTTATCTTTTCTGTGGCGTCGCCCGAGCTAGTCGCGTCACTACTAAACAAAGCGAATGAACGATCTACGTTTCTCTGGTTCAAGACTGGAGCTGACGAACTAAAGAGTGACCTAGTTCGCTAAGGAACTGAACTAAACTGAGCGCTCCAGGTCGTGAACTATTCACAAGACTACTACGGTGCTAAATGTCACATTACATAATTTGACTCTGGTATTAATTAAATTGCTTCATTTCCTAACTGAGGTGCGATTGACCTCACTATATATTACTTTGCAGAATAGTAAAGAAGCATTACTGTCCTCCATAAATGGTCAATTTATCGGACAGCATGTCTATTCTGCAAGCTAAGTGAACGCGCAAGTGAAGTGATAAGCTAAGTGACTGATTTTTTCTTGCCTATTTCCGCAGTTAAATGTCAAAACATCGAATTATAAGGGTAAGGGACTACATTCAAGGGTGATCACCCGACATTTTGACATTTCTCTATAGTAATCAATAAGAAAAATACACGTTCACTTAGCTTATCACTTCACTTGCGCGTTCACTTATCTTGCAGAATAGACCGGCAGCTCCATGAAAGATGCTCTTTTCATTTCAGTATGTCAGAAAAACTTAGCTAACTATTTTATAATGACAAACAAAATCTACATGTACAACTTCTGCCTGTGTAATTTATGTGTATACATTAGTAGTAAAGTTATTCAAACTTTAAGGCCAGGGCCTCACCTCAGATTCATTAGAAGCCTTTGTGGTAATAGGTAAGCATTGTAAAGTGTTCGCATAGGGGCACCATTTACGGTATGCCACCTGCGGTGTGGCCCCGGCCTATAAGTGTGTGTATGAAATTCGATTTAAATTATAAATAAGTAAATAATAAAGTGTGATAAGTAAGATTTTTCACCAAATATGATCTATTTATTGCAATTTGTAATGTTTTGGTAATATATTGATTAATTTCAATAATTAAGATACTAAGTAGCAAAGTAAATACATATAAACCTTGGAAGAAATAACTTATGTGAAATTAAGTAATAGTGTTGATTCTGCTGTGCAATTTTTCTAAACTAAACTTGATAGCTCCTAAAATTGTTGCCACCTTTCCCACGCATACTGAAATTAAAAGATATGCAGATAATTTTATTCCTGTCAGATTAGTTTAGAGAGTTGTTCAATAGAATCCACACCAATAACTTAACTAAACATAGTTAGAACAAGACTTCTGCAAACTACTAAGCATCATAGGTATTTGCATCGCTCCCATCTTTAGATTTAAGTAAGTTAATGGAAAGGACAAAACTTAGCAGTTTGTCCCCAAAGAGAACAGAGAACTAATAAACTGCAAGGATTTAAAGTAAGAAGGTACTTAACCCCTTAAGTACCTTCTCTTAACCCCTTACCTCTCTTAACCCTATCATAACATTATAAACAAAAAATGTTTCGTTTCGTAATTTTTTAATTTGACGGAGTAACATGCTAACAAGTGATTTTTTTTCTTATTACCATATTACTCCGTCAAATTAAAAGATATCGAAACGATTTTTTTTGTTTATAATGTTATGATAGTCAGCAAAACTTGAGTGTGTCACTTTTTGTAAATTCACACTCAGTAATTTTATATCGTCAATAATGTACAAATGTGCGAGCGAGAAAGCTGCAGACGAATAGAGGCCTCTTAAAAGTATCAAGTGAAGCAAAGATTTCGCTTGAGTGACGAGAGAAACAAGTCTCTTGCCAATTGAAAACCAAAAAAAAACAGTCAATCGCTTGTTAATCAACATAACGTAACACTAGGAGCGTGATTATGTTAGCTGCCACATGCAGTCGCAATCGTATCGTCTCATGCATCTGGAGTCACATCACTGCGTTTACATGGAATTAGATGGTGCGAACGGGACGACTCAGGTAGGTCCTTGTAGGACTGTAAGTAATTTGTTATTATTGTTAATTCATTCTTTAAACGTAGAACAATTTAATGCTGGCATATTAAAGTCCCATACTAAAGGTTTTTTTTGGCTCTAGGCATCGTGTCTATTAAAATTTAGTATAATAGAGTTTTTCAGTTTTAAAAGGAAATCAAAGTCAAAGCAAAGTAAGCTACAGTCAAGTAAAGCCTGTACGCGCCAGTAAAGAGACGGAGACTACTAGAAGCTTCTATGGAGTATGAAAATACATGTTTTGCCTGATTTTATCTCTCCCTATTCCCATACTCGTGCATGTTAACGAACACTCGTTGAGATAAAATACCTATAGAGTCACAATCTCGAAGTTAAAACAATCAAAAAACGTCCGAGCATCGTGTACATACATACCTAAACATCAATTATATAGTTCACAGTGCCACATTTACTTTAATTTAGACGTTATGTCGCTTGTCCGCTAGGGCAACTGGCATCGCGCGGCGTTGTAGTCGGATCGCAGTTGTCTTACAACTAACCAAAAAGTGCGCAATTTGTAGCGTGCGCCGAGTTTTGATTCGAATATTTTTTGGCAAGATTGTGACTATAGGTATTGTATCTCGATGCGAACACTACATAAATTATAATAATCCACCATTAATACAAGAAAATACAGTGTAGTTTAGGAAAATATGGAGTTGGAGCTTTGTTCGGAAAATACCGATGGCATATTTCAGATTTGGGGCCTTACGCCCAACTCTATAAACGCTGACCCAAATAGGTGCAATTTGCAAAACCACGCGACCGCAAACCGTATCTCGGCGCGTTAAGGTTCGCGTTCGCGTGATTTTGCAAAGTGCACCTATTCGGGCCCGCGTGTAGAGTTGTCAGGTCCATATTCGTTTTGACACAAATTACGTTAAAAACAGATAATAAAAAATAGAACTACGTACATGTCAATAGGTAGGTAGGTTCATGGTCAATAACATATAACAATAAATGAAATATAATGAATAAAAATGGAAATCAAATGTCAGTACCTACATAAAACTTTATTTTTATTTTGAATCTTATTGTTTTGTTCAAGTTCAAAACACTTGCTTTATGGCCTCATTAGGTTGCTTTTATTTGTTACATACTACGTAAAGTCTATAAAAAAGTGAAAAAAAAAAAAACACTTGACAATGGAGATAGTTCATATTTTTTTTACTAATAGTTTTTATGTTTTTGTCTACAAATGTAGAAAATTTGTTGTTGGTCTTGTTTTTCTTGCGATAGAAATTTATTTTAAAAAGATCCAAGATTTCAAAATCAGCGATCGAAACTACACAATGTGCGTTGCCAAAACTTAAAAAAAATATCTTTCTCATCTGTCAATGTAATTATTGAGATTTCGCTTTGTATGTACTATGCCACTGTGTACTATGCTCTTTTTTTGGTATGGCAGGGAACAGGGAACGACGTCTTAAAAGGACATTTGAAAAAATTACGTTTATTAAAAAAAAACTGCCATTATTTATCAACAAAACTCGTATATTGTCTCGATGTATTGTAACTCTGGGGGACTATTCTTTGGTTTTGTAATTACAATGCAAAGAAGAAAAAAATTAACTATCCACATTTAACTTTGTATTGTATGATTATGATTTTAATTATGGTGCTTCTTCCACACAGTTATACGTTATAAAATTTGTTACATTTTGCTTTATTACATACTAGCTTTTCCATGTGGCTTCGCCCACTTTGTAAACAAAATTGTCTATGTCACTCGAGCAAGATGGTGTAGCTTTCTGTCAATTAATGAATAATATTTGTAATTCCTCCTACAAAAATACAAGCTTACGTGTTCATGATATTAGTGTATAACTGTGGATAATTTATGCTATTTTGTGATAAAATATCATCTTCATTTTTTACAACAGTATGAACCTACTGTGTGGGAGTACCATTAGATAATGCGAATGATTTAATTATGTGTTTAGGATAGAATTACAAAATTAAATAATAAATGTAAATATATTCCAGTACCTAGTTAGTTTTGTATTTGATGAACCCAACCTCAATCCTACTTCTGTCATTGTTCTGTCATCAGATCAAAAAAGTGTTTAACAAAGATAATATAACCTCATTGGTATTTAATCAAGAAGTTACTCAGTAAGTAGGTTTTTATTTATTTATTTCATGACTATGGATAACCTTCAGTCGGAATAATAATGAGGTTTTTCAAAGTATTAAATAACATCAAACAAAGCAAAGTCAAGCAATGTAGGTCACGGTCAAGTCCAACTAGTGCCCTAGTAAAGTGGTGGAGAAATTACTACAGGATTCTGTAGAGTTTTGGAAACATCACGAAAATACATCTTTTACCTCATTAAATCACATGCCTACACTTGAGCATATTCAAGAACACTTATTTAACAACAATCCACCATTATTATACATTAACACTCAATACAAGTTAAGAAAATAATACGAACCATGTTTATTTCATGTTGGCGCCAAAACTCCTTGATACGTAGACCTAGACATAGAGGAAAAATACTATTTTCCTCTATGTACGTAGACAAAAGGTTGCTCTGTCTACGCCACAGAAAAGAGAAGGGTATAGAACGGAAGAGAGATGGAACATTTGTTACGAGGCATACGAGTGAACATTAGTATCCACGTCAACGCGTCAAACTCCGCATCGCAGTTGCTAACTGAATTCGAATTCGTATGCTGCTCCATCGGATTTATCCACAATGCCGTCTTGCGCTGTAATTACGCGTGGTGAGCTAGAATGGATTTTAATTTTTAAAAAAGGAGGAATTTCCTATCACCGGTGAAGTCTAAATTGTTGATAATTTTGTGATTTCACCGTGTTTTAATTATAAGCCCTTGACAAGCCGTTGACAATAATAGTGGTTACCATAATTTTATCGATATCGATAATTTTTGATTTTTCTTACAACATTTCCTACAATAAGTACCTAATTTAGGAGTATTTTTTGAAGATTAAACTTTATTGTGTTATTATTCATTTGTCTTATTATGTAGATGTAGACAACAACATTATCACACTATTATTATAAATAAGAAAGTCTGCGTATTAATATGTTTGTTTTCACTGAATGCTGTAATAAGTGAATGGATTAAAATAAAATTTGGTATGAAGGTAGCTTATATTCTGGATTGACTCATAGTTTTTACCCTGAAAAAATAGCAGTTCTTATAGGATAGCGGGTGAAACCACGGGGCGCTGCAAGTCGTCAGTAAATCTATGAATTATTAGACAGACAATAAATATTGTTTTGGACCCGGGTATGTCCAAAACTGCGACCAGAACCACCGGAAGATGGGCAGCAGCGTCCTAATAGTACACGGTGAACGTACTGCGATCCCCAAGCCGCCTGCCAAGCGTGGGGATTATGGAAACACCCCTCTCTATGAGGGAGGCCTTTTCCAACAGTGGACGTTAATTGGCTGATGATGTGATGTGAAATATTGTTTTTGTCTTTTTGGTCTAATAGTCCTTATCAAAATGAATTCAACGAGTCCAAACACGACGGAGTAATAAGTAAAAGTGTGTAGTAGAGAGGTTACTATGGCCTACCTTTCTGGCTCCATCATCAGGCCAGTTAAGTACCACCATATTATTTTACAAACATCAAATTTACTTAGTGCAACTGAAACGTGCTTAGAAAAATGGATTACAAATTTTGAATCGGAAAGCTGACAGACATACCAACGATGCAAGTTAAATAAGAGTTTGTAATTTTTTTAAACGACTAGGGCAAGTTTTACCATAAAATATTTTATAAGGTATACAATAAACAGGTTATCGATAAAATCAAAACTGCACACAAAACTGTCCCATCACTAGCTGTGATACCACATTCTAAATTTTATAATATCTTTTTATTTTCAATGGCTTCGCATGGAAATTGCATTTAACCTTATCAAATAATATTTATTTTTCTACCCATTTAAAGTCACATAAAACGAGCTCTAAACATAGCCTAAATCGATATCATGGTCAAAGCATGACCTATGAAGGTCATGGAAACTTATCTAGCTAAGTTTGTGCGGAGTTTTGGGGCAAAACCGAAAATATATTTTTTTACTTCCTATTGTTTGCCCACACTCATACAAACCTACGAACTTACCTTAATAGTATTTAAAGGATAATAATTCACTAGTATAACACAATCACATGCGTTAAAACACAATTTTTGTTAATTAAAATAAACAAAATTGTTGAAAAACTCTTTAACTCAAATTTTTTACCAACCACTTTTCGTGCAGTTTAAGGTAGAACTGTTTTAATAATGACGTACGTTAATTTACGATACGGTCTATATTTCTCTACTAGTTTTATAAACCGCACAATAATCGTGCAGTTTTTTTGCACTAGCAACATTTACCAAAATAATTGCACAAAATTCAAGGGGAACTAAACCGTATTGCACCACGAGAAGGTCAATTTTAAACTTTATCAAAATGGCGTGCATAACCTTTTGAAATAATACTAATCTTGACGAATTACTGCATTCCTTCCTATGTAGTTATATTTTGACGTATCGTTTGCATGTGTTCAACTGGCTACAACGGAATTCTTACAAAAATGCCTTGACAGCCCTTCTAATCTAAACGAAAAAAATTCTCACTTCAGTGGTCTACGCCATTGTTATATATTATCAATGTTCTACGCCTTGATATTAAAGCCGTAACAAACATACTAAAACGAATTGTGCAAAGTTTCAATAAGCGTCGTTGAAACAGCAAAATTGATTATTTCCCCGGGTAAGGTTTTAAAAAATTATGACGGACGGACAGACTGTCGCACTTAAAACCGTAACAGACGTTCGAACAACGAACCACCGTCTGACCAACAGGAGGGAAAGAGAAATTTCTCTTTCCCTCCTCCTGTTGGTCAGACGGCGGTTCGTGGTTCGATTCTCTTTCCCTCCTGTTGGTGAGACGGCGGTTCGTGGTTCGAACGTCTGTTACGGCTATTATTAAACGCACTTGTAGTAAGTACATAGGTACTACGGAACTCTTAAAATTATTATTGTATCGATAAAATCTATTGAATTTAAATCGTCGGCAAAAATTGTAGTACCTATTCGTAGGTACCTACATAATTATGATTACATAGGTATCCATCCATAGTGTGATATGAAACATATATTATATGATTATCACTTAGGTGTTAATTATTAATAATAATTAGCCAAATTCCGTAATTTTCTTTTTATTAACAGACTAAAACAGTCCGTGTATAAGTAAAATCTAAGCAATAAAAACAATTAGGTATACGAGTAGGTACCTACCTACTTTATAAATTTAATGATTTGATTTAAAAACTAGTGACCCGCCCCGGCTTCGCACGGGTGTAATTTAGAAAAAGTGGTAAAAAATGTGAACGTAAGCCATGTAAATTTAATTTTCGGCGTTTTGGTTGCAAAATATTGTTTTTTTTTGTACTTATCTACACAAATAATAAATGCACTTTTACTTAGAATACTTACTCTAAGGTTTTGTTATTTATATATAAACCTTCCGTGAAAAATTATCTAACTGATGGCGAAAACCGCATCACTATCCGTTGTGTGGTTTGAGAGGAGTTAGCAGATATATACAGACGGAAAGCGACTTTATTTTATACTATGTAGAGAAGATTATTACCGAATCAATAATTATTATCCTACCTAGGTACGAATTTTACGATTTCGTTTTAAAGCATAGATTTTTCATCTAAAGTAGGTATACCCACTTAGGTAGGTAAGTTTGGGAGTAGGTGCATGAATACATTTAAATGATTGATGAAAAGCTATAATACTTAATGGCCATGACATGGTAAACCTTTGTTTCGAGTTTTTTTCTGACACCGGAAGCAGACGCAGTAAAATATCATGTCATCGCAGAGAAGCAAGGCAACGCCAACGACCTCAGCCGGCGCTAATTGTCGGATAATTATTGTAATGAATGGGCGACTGTGCCGTTGCCGCCACAAACTTCAATTTCATTTATCTATTCACTCGGGCGGGATCAATCCCAGATACCTAGGCTGCGGTTTGCGGTGAAGCCGACCGAGCAAACTTCTCCAGTGTACACGCGCCCTTCTCATATTTTTATGCCGCCCCATAAAAGCTCTGCCTTCTCTGTCTTACCCCAAAGCTTACGTTAATGACGTCTCGCTTGCACGCACACCTCGCGTACGGGGGGGACACGTAGCGTGGCTCGCTCCAACTTCAATCGAGTTCCGCGGTCGTCCGCCGACTCGACGCGGCGCTGACGTGCGACATTCACGTTATCACAATTATCTTGTTTCACCAACTTAAAACCTTAAAACACTAGTGTATTTGTTTATACAGCAGAATATCGCTCTTGGATTGAACTGCGATATCTCGAGGATACTGACAGTGACCGTGGAGTGTGATGCACTTGTTATGTGAGGCGAATGCTGTTGTGAAACGGGTCGGCCGTGTGTGTTGAATGGTGATTATAAGCAATTTGCTTTGGTTTTACGGTGTTGAGAGTCGGAAGTTATCGATCTTGTTGAGAGACTGGATTGTTGGTTGGCGTGGATGCCAGCCGGTGTGAATAAAGGTAAGTACTGGCATGATATATGTGGTTTTAGTTTAGATATAGCTGTGTAAACGATCGGTCCACCGGCGACGTTGCCGCGCTGTTGTCACAGAGTAACCTGAAATGGAAGAGTCAGATTCTGTCAGACCCTGTGGCTTTTTTGCCTACAAACGAATACTGAATGGGAACAAAGGAGTTCTGGTTTTGGAAAATCAACTATTTAAGAATTACCTTAATTATTATTGAACGTTGGCACCGAAGTACTAAGTAGGTAGGTACATACTCAATTACTCGTGTTTCAATAGCCAATGCATAGTCTAGCCCAAAGAGTACAGTAATATATAGGGGAGTCTAGCCTGATGGTCCTCATGATACACACAGAAAGTTCACTCCGCAAAGAAATTTAAATAAATAAGGACTATATCTACGATGCAATAAAGTAGCAATTCAACTTGCACAGCGCTGGATATAGCTTCCTGTATTCACCTACAGAGCCGCTCTGTCTATCACGTAGCTCTATCTCTCCTGACGCGGCACGTGTAATGTTTGGTTTGTCTTCTTTGATATTTACACAGAATACTTATTAGTAATTACTTGCCAGCTATGTAGTACCTAACCTACCTACCTATTACTTATATTTTCCTTTGGAATGACATTTAACCTGCACAAAAAAACTTACGCTTATTCTGAATTTGTTACAAATACCTAACAATCATTTAAAAGTAAAAGTTTAAGAGGCCTATAACAAAATCATCAACCCGCTACATGTTTATGTAAAAACTTATAGATACCCCATTTGGGAGCTCTAATTTGCAGATTCTGTTGAATATAATCGGTTAAAAAACATATAATCAATACTGTTCTATATTAATTAGTAAATAAATAAATATTAATTCAATACATATTCGTTATAATTTCTTTATGCTAAGTAAACAAACTGGGGATTATTACGTGCGACGTGGCTAGCATGCGAGCCGAGCGGCCACTGTGTCACGCCCGTCGAAAGGCACACCGGCCGAATGTACCTAAACTGCGAAGTGAAACCCCCCCTATCCAAACTGAGTAGTAAAAAAAACTGTTTTTCGGAAGCCAGTGGCTTCTCCCAGTCTAATATGAATTAAATTTCTAAAACAAATCCACACTAAGTAATATTATAAATGCGAAAGTAACCGTCTGTCTGTTTGCTACGTAATCACAGTTAAACGGCTTAACCGATCTCGATAAAATTTTGGGAGGTAATATCATGAGGACGGACATAGGCTATTTTTTTCTGAAGAAATCGCGGGTACGGCTAGTAATATATAAAATGTATTTGGATTAAAGTTTAGAAAATTACGAACAAACATCAAAAGTGTTCAAAGAACCTACCAAACCAATTAATGCGCGAGGTTCGCGAACACGAAGATTTTGAGATGTACTAGGTATTACGTGATGGGTTGTGCATAAAATATGACATGGTCATCACGTACCTATCGTTCGCGCAAAACTTTATGAGCCCTCTGAAGTTAGGCCCAGTGGCTGCGCAGTACGCATATTATAGGTATCCGAGGGACTTTACAGGGCGTCGGGGAGGCCTCGCGCCTATCTTCAGAGGGCTCATAAAGTTTTGCGCGAACGATACCTATTAATCACAATATAATGTCCTTTATGCACAAATCTCCCACGAAAATCTTTCTACACTCGCGCATTATCACGCGAAAATTGGGGAACGTGTGCCAGGACCGTAGACCATGGACGTACCTATATCTATTGAGAACTTAATTTTGATAAATTATGTATTTCGGCCACGGCTAGAAAAAAAATCTAAGGATTGAACCTCTTTGGACTTGGTCAAATTTCTAAGATGTATCATCCCAACATAATATAAGTAAGTACCTAATACTTTTCACTTCTCATGCTCGTTAAGTTCTTGTTTTGGCCCGGTGTAAGCGGAGAAAAACTGATATTTCTGCTCTAGTGCATAAAAGTTTTATTTTTAATATGGCCCGCCAAAGTGGCAAAAAGTTGGTCCCACCCCCTGCATTTATAAATTATAGACATAGAAACTTGTAACTTGGTATGCTTATTAGGTCATATTAAAAACCTTAAAACAAAATTATTTCGAACATTTTATGATTATACATTTTTGAGTTATAGCGATAAAACTGTTATAACAAAGTCAAGACGTTCTAGCTCAAAGGTCATGGACCTTTTGGAAAAATTAACCACCGCCTGCAAACCTGCAGGTGTCACCTGCAAACGTCAAAATGTTTATCCGCTCGCTACCATCTCACTACCGCTAAAGTCTCTGCGGATGAGCAGCTAGCTAGCTACTCGTAGCTTATATAGAATTAGTTTATTCTAATTCCATGTAAGCACCAAGCAAGCATAATAATAATAGATACATACAGCATATACCCTACTAAGCCGAAAGGAGGTCATTGTACTCGTAATTATGAACAACTTTTACTATAAGACCAACCCAAAATCGCGAAAAAAAATCTGTTGTTCCATAGAAAAGTCATTAATTGACACTTGACTAAATGTATGGAACGGCTTATTTTTTTTCGCGATTTCAGGATTGGTCTTATAAAAAAGTTGTTCATAATGATGAGTACAATGACCTCCTTTCGGCTTAGTAGGGTATATGCGTAACCCTGTATGTATCTTTTATTATTATGCTTGCTTAGTGCTTACATAGAATTAGAATAAACTAATTCTATCTAGTTAGAAGCTGGTACACTAATAAGTACCTAGAATAACTTAACCTATCATGGTTGTTAAAATTGCCAAATGTAAATAAAAAGCTTTTCCGAATAAAAATTTACGACTATTCTATTAAGTTAAAGCTGTTGCGGCTATCTAGATAGCTTGCTATCTTTATTGCAGCTACGACGCTAGCGGCGTAGGTACGTGCCGCACTGTCGTGCCGACCGAGCGACGTCTCGGCGAACATCGGCTAATAGCTTCACATTCTGAGTGAGTAATGCCCTTCCCTAATGGGATAATGGCACGGCGCACCACTCGAAATATTTATAAAGCGGTAGAAACGCGCCGTGTCAACAATGTCCGACCGACTGTTTGCCCTCCCATTTAGCCGGGGAGCCGATAAGGCGGCCGCGAGAGCCAACGAGCCAACAATCGGCATCTGGATTACACAGGGAATGGGCATATTACCTCCTTATAGTGGGGTTTGTTATGGCGCAACGTTATACATAGTAGGTATACAAGAAATCTACATGAGAAACGTTGAGACAGTTTTTCGAAAAGGTCCATTGGATGACCTTTGAGCTAGAACGTCTTGAATTTGTTACAACAGTTTTATCGCCATAACTCAAAAGTTATAATCATAAAATGTTCGAAATAATTTTGATTTAAGGTTTTTAATATGACCTAATAAGCATACCAAGTTACAAGTTTCTATGTCTAAAATTTATAAATGCAGGGGGTGGGACCAACTTTTTGCCACTTTGGCGGGCCATATTAAAAATAAAACTTTTATGCACTAGAGCAGAAATATCAGTTTTATTCCGCTTACACCGGGCCAAAATAAGAACTTTACGAGCATGAGAAGTGAAAAGTATTAGGTACTTATATTATGTTGGGATGATACATCTCAGAAATTTGACCAAGTCCACCAACCTTCAATCGTTAGATTTTTTATATGACCACCAATTTCTGAACTATGAAGGTGAACACAAAAAATTTTAATTATCGCTTTGGCTACCCTTCCATATATATACGAGTGTCTCGGCGCACTCTTGGCCAGTTATTACAGAATTATAAGTACCTATCTCGAGGTAGACTCCGTTTTTTTTGCTCTACCAGAATGGGTGTTCCTCGGTAGTTACAATCTGGGCGCCTTCAAATCACGAGTGAATCGGTTTCTTTTAGGCAAGTATGCTCCATCGTAGACCGCAACATCGCTTAACATCAGGCGAATTGGCGGTCAAACGCAAGCCTATTCCTAAATATAAAAAAAAAAACATCGAATTTACCGTGAAGTACCTACCTGTACCTACCTAGGTTGTTATATCTTTGTAATTAAAAAAAAATTAAACGTATACTAATTTATCTCGACCGCTACCGCACCGAAACCATCAACATAATAGGTGCTTACCTGATTTACAAACCATGCATCTGGCATTTACGAGTAAACAATCAATAAAATGACAAATTGATTTGAAAAGCATGTTCTACGAATACGAATATTGCATGTCAAGAACCGGTATTGGCACAGATGAACTGACAGC
The DNA here is from genome assembly GCA_949125355.1 of Agriopis leucophaearia. NCBI lineage: Eukaryota > Metazoa > Arthropoda > Insecta > Lepidoptera > Geometridae > Agriopis > Agriopis leucophaearia. The sequence goes on from OX421278.1 coordinate 10,610,811, forward strand.
TACTGCGTACAGTGTCACCAAGTTATCTATAAAAGTTGGCCAAATAAAGGAACTAAATTTTTTCACGGAACGCCATGACTTTTGTTCAGTAAAAGCGATGCTGGCTCCCAACTCCCAACCCTTCAATAAGTTGGCTGCTCTTAGTTCGACTCACTGTATCAGATTACAGATATTAAAATTAGCCAAGTTAAAATATTGCAGGTGAAATCCAATTAAGCTTATAGCTTCGTTTGAATGTAAAATTTAAATGCGGATTTGTAAATTACTTAGTTATTATTCAGCTGATTATGAGTCTAGTTTTCTGAATGTTTAGAACTAATCCTAAGAAGAAAGGCTACACTGAGAAAAATTTCCTGGACCGCCATACTTATTTTAAGTAGCAAAACAGGACACTATTACGCTTATAGCCGGCACCATGCTGTGTACGTAGCTTTCTTTATGTAGCCGGCATACTTGTGTTAAGCTACGTAATTTACCTGACTTTAATACTTACATAAGTAGCTGTCAGTACGTACCAGGTACGTGTCGCATAGGTACCGTACTGGCTCGGGTCTAGTAAAAGCATGGGGCATCCTACGTATGTAAATATGTCGCATAGGTGCCTTACTGGTTTGGGTCTAGTAAAAGCATGGTGCATCCTACGTATGAAGATATGTCAGATAGGTACCGTACTGGCTCGGGTCTAGTAAAAGCATGGTGCATCCTACGTATGTAGATATGTTGCATAGGTGCCTTAATGGCTCGGGTCTAGTTAAATCATGGTGCATCCTACGTATGTCGATATGTCGCATAGGTACCGTACTGTTTCGGGTCTAATAAAATCATAGTGCATCCTACGTATGTAGATATGTCGCATAGGTGCCTTACTGGATCGGGTCCAGTAAAAGCATGGTGCATCCTACGTATGTAGATATGTCGGATAGGTGCCTTACTGGCTCGGGTATAATAAAAGCATGGTGCATCCTAGCAATTATTCTAGCTTTTTTACTGTAGTGCACATATTTTATGATGACTACAGTGACAGAGCAAGAATATTCGCCAGGACGCACCATGCTTTTACTAGACACGAGCCAGTATGGAACCTGTGAAAAATGTTTACATACGTAGGATGCACCATAAATAGTTCACTATACCTGAACTGTACAGTATATGTTTGTTAATAAGTAGGACAAACAATACAAATGTATAATACTAGTCTAACAGCTATTCATATACCTAACTGTACTTAAAACATCTATTCAAAAAATAACTTATGTACGAGGCATTTGCATCAGCTAGTGGATTTTGAAGATAAAATAATACAAATTATTAAAATTTCCATTTATTATATAAAAGTTCTCTTTACCCTTATCACCATTATCACACACTTCCGAGAGAAAGTTATTTATGCTGGACTCAACTCGGCACTGGCGTTTTTCATGTCCAAACTTGCGGCAATAAGTACACTGCGAACGTGGTCTTCTTCCTGCGGTGTCCGCGGAGGTGGTACCTGTGGTACCTGATGTGGTTGGTGCAGGAGCAACCGTGGCAGCTGAGTCGATGGTGGCGGGAGCGGCAACAGCGGCGGGTCGAGGTGCGGGCAGCCCGCGAGCTCCCGCGACGATGCTGGTGCCGGCGGGTTGTTGAGCCGGTTGACGCATTCGACTCGCGCTGACAGTTTATGAGGAGTGGGCGGCGAACATTTGCGAAAGTGGCATTTGTCTTGCTTTATCAGTTGCGTCATCAATTTGCCACGCACTGCGTAGCAGCATGTCGAATGTTCCTACCTCGTCACGGCGCAACCTTTCCCGGATTTTGTTATTAAGGAAACCATACACAATGTCGATCTGCACTTTCTTGCTGAGGTCGCCGGCTGGTATTCGCGCTAATAGGGCACGAGCTACGGCGATGAAGCGTTCGGTGCGTTCACCTTGATCTTGGCGGCGTTTGAATAGCTCGACGTAAATTCTGTGTGGCGGTTGCCGGTCTCCAAAGGCACCTATTAAGGCCGTTACAGCGTCACTCCAAGTTTTGACAGAAGTCTTCATCCCCAGCCACCAGACGGCAGCTTGGTCCGTGAGAAGTAAGCTCAGTCCGCGCACTGAATTCTCATCGAATACGGCACAGCATTTCTTGTATGCATTTGCCGCATCGATGAAAGCGTCGAGAGAATCTCCGGTAGCTCCGCTGAGAAATATCCGGGGAGCAGAGCGACGAGTACCGTAGTCAAAGTGCTAGTCCGCGTCACTGATTCGAACAGCGACCTCAAGGCCTCGTCATTCATCAGAGAAGGTCCCAGGGAAACAGTTTATTAGTTCACTAAGACACAAAATAGTAAAAAAGTCCGTAGGTTACAATTGACAGCGCGCGCGCGTACAACCGTGTTGATCGAGAGCACGGAACACTATATCGAGAGATGATCCGGCGACGACTAAAGCATAAAGCATGCGCGGTAGAGGACGCAACGGCGCACTGTAAAAGGGACACCCAGCGAGAAACGCGCGTAGGTGCGAGCGAGATGGTTGTATGCGCTTACTTAAGAAAACGCACAGGATTACGGCCGCGTGAGGCACATAACATACACACACACACACACGCACACGTCCAACTACCTCACCCCTCTGTTTTCGTCGGTAGTTAAAAAGGCGCGAAACATGTTTGAACACGTGCTGACTTCTATAATGGTACAGCATACTTACAAGTAGCCAGCCTACTTATAAGTAGCCAGCCTACTTATAAGTAGCCAGCCTACTTATAAGTAGCCAGCCTACTTATAAGTAGCCAGCCTACTTATAAGTAGCCAGCCTACTTATAAGTAGCCAGCTTACTTATTTTACGTAACCTAGCTACTTACAAAAGTAGCTTGGTTACGACACGTGCCGACTTCTATAATGGTACAGCAACTTACAAGTAGCCAGCCTACTTATTTTACATAACCTAGCTACTTACAAAAGTAGCTTGGTTACGACACGTGCCGACTTCTATAATGGTACAGCATACTTACAAGTAGCCAGCCTACTTATTTTACATAACCTAGCTACTTATAAAAGTAGCTTAGTTACGACACGTGCCGACTTCTATAATGGTACAGCATACTTACAAGTAGCCAGCCTACTTATTTTACATAACCTAGCTACTTACAAAAGTAGCTTGGTTACGTAAAACGCGTTTATATAGGAGCTTCCAGATTATTCGCGACACAACATGCATCACAGAGTAACTACAGACTATGTACCTATAAACTGAAAACACACATCGTGCAACACAACATCGTGGTCTGCAACATTTCTCATACTTTTATTTATTATTTATTTTATATCAAATATTTCAATGGTTTTCGACTTTATAGTGCCCGTGACGTGATTTGGAAGTGTCAAGCAGTGATTATACTTATCTCATTACCATAAACAGTGTTTGGCCTGTCACGTGTAGGTATTTACCTCCTCCTAACCCACACAACTCCTTCATTACCGCATCAATAAATAAGTTATCAATTAACCCTATACTATACTACTTCTATTAACTTCCTTATGTATAATGCTAGAACCCTAAAATTTCAATGTCCAAGAAAGCATAAGAGATACTTATTTCGAATTACATTCGATTTGAATCTGTAGTTTAAGAACTACCTATTAAAATTGCAGTTAAAGTTCAGCTGTCAAATCAGCTGTTCCATAGAAAAATGTCATTTACCATCTACAAAATGTACGGAACAGCTATTGTTTTTTTAAACCGCTTAAGCCCTTAAGAGCATGCTAGCTAGTTAGTATAAATCCTGTATAGATACAGTACAGTTACAAGTTTTTCTATTCATACGTAGGTTGCATGGTGTTTTTTACGTATAATGTTGCGGCATATCTTCATAAATATATTTCGTATAGCCACGGATATCGTGTTTCCGGAGACATTAAAAAAGTAGGAGACGTAAGTGTAAAGTACGTAATTATGAAATCCGATCAAGTAAGTGTAATGTTGTTGCCTACTTACGTACGTATTTCCGGCATGACTACTTAATGTAATGGTAGAACATACTTTTTAAGTATGTGACTACATTATAAGTACAAATTTACAACGTCCTTATGGAACATGATGTTGCTCCTAAACGCAACAGTATGTTGCACCATTACTAAGTATGCGGCACCATTGATACGTAGGCTACACCCGTGGTAAGTAGTAAATTACAAGCTCCTTACGTAAGTAGTTCATTTAAGTAGCTTTTTTTTCTCAGTGTAGCAGACATGAGATTTATTCTTTCATGGATTTTAAAGGCTTTGACGAAATTAGGAATAGAGTTTAAGTAAAGCTCGTTGCAGACCAAGCGAAGTACAATTAGCAAGTATGTTAGGTACGTCCTACGCGCGCATCGTCTGCAACGTTTTGCTTAGTGCTTAGTAACACTTCCACTGCCACTTGCACAAAGCAAAACGTTGCAGGTAGGGTGGCCATCTCTAAAATTTGGCAACCAGGATAAGACTCGTGAAAACCTCGGATTTTAGAGCCCAGAACCCGGACATGTCGTCAGGTTTTTTTAAACATAGTGTCAAAATCGCAGCGTGCGGGCACTGTGCGTGTGTCGCGGGCGGCCCAAGACTTTAAGTTTTCAAACCCGGACTACAAATGAAGTCCCGCCCGGACGCTGCTCCCAGGATGCCCTCTAAACTAGGACAAATCCGGGGAAACCCGGACAGATGGCAACCCTTGTTACAGACGATGCGTAGTAGGTACCTACTTGCTACTTCGCATGGTCTGCAACGAGCTTAAGTTGTTTCTGAAGGAAATGCACAACAAACAAGTTCTATTTGTAGCAACTGAAGTGGCAACTGGGGCTATAAATTACGTTACAAGCACCAATTAGTAGAAAGTGTAGGTTAGGTAGGTACCTAAACGGTACTCATGTCAATGAAGCAATTGATTCGATAACGTCGGTCGCGATTCGCAGTACAAGTTTGAATTTCGAATTGAGTAGAAGCATGTTTAAAACATTGGCACTCGTTAGTGGCGTGCGTTCAAACAGTTCAAAGCACGCTTCGCTTCCAATTTGTTAGTTTTTTCAGCGATCGTCGCGCCACGGGAGCCACGGCGGGAGGTCCGCGAAACACTCGCTTTGTGAACGAACCTCAGCCTCCCCGTTTATTTCATGGCGACTGTTATTGTATACCACACTTATTACGCTCTTTGTGGCTCGAATGTTAGAATAGAATCGCGATCACCCGCGAAGCGTTGCTCAAACAAACGCGTTCGATAGGTTTATAACGAGTTGTTTGTATAATGATTCTATCTTTAAACAATGAATGCTATTCGCGTTTTTACGGCTTATTGTTATCTTTGAATTTGATCAGTGTGGGCACTGGATAAGTTGGAACGGTCTCTAGCGATGTTAATACCGTCGAAGTACGTAAAGCTGAGTAAAAAATTCAATAAAATTAAGTGAACCGTTACGAAGCGTGCGTTTGACCACTTTGACAGTCCTAGCGCTCGCAGCGGCTGCTTACATTACAACAGCGAATTGGATAATTCGCTGCATTACAACCAACTGTGTAAAAACGAAGCATACAATATGTCCAAAGATAATTGAAGCAAACAATATGCCCGAACAGCTGCTGCAGCGCTCTATTAAAATAACAGTTTGTTAGATCGAGCGCGGTTTAATTGAACCTCCTGGTCCGTCATGCGCGCCTGGTACTCGCTTGCTCACAACGGACGAGCCGGCCTGGCCGCACAACCGGCAAACACCCTATTTTTTGCTTCTTTGAACTCTATCCAGTCCATACTTTTCGATTTTTTTCCTTTGTTCTTTATGTTTGATTTTCATAAATATCCTTTGTTTTCCAGATGCTTTTAATTTCAATTCAAAGACTTTTCAATTCGTCTCGATTGTTTTTTGTTCTTGAATTGCTTTGTACGTTGATGATCTTTTTGTGCGCGAAGTAGGTAGGCGCGCGATGTTGCGCGCTGGATGTTCTGGATGTGTAATATTTTAGCGTAGAGGTCGTGCGGGATCGCGGCGCGTGATGCGCCGTCACAGAATACATAATACACAGCACCGTCCACAGGCCCACAGGCAAATTGCCGTGTGCTTGCGGCGCGCCGCTCTAAGCCCGGCGTGCCGCTGCAAAACATCCTCCTCTCATCTAAACGCTATGCTAATGTAATGGAGCCCATTTGATCACGGCCCACGGCTAATTTCAAATTTCCAATGAGACGTCTGTGCCAGCGACTTTATTAGACATGACTTATTAAACCGCTCGCGCAGCTGTGCCTGCAATACTGACGAACATTGCGACATTTCAATTTGGCCGATCTCATCGCTTTTTATTGCAAACGTTTATAATCGGACTGCCTACGTGTTTTATATCATCGCCTGCGTGTTTAAAAACATTAATGAGTCAGATACGGATTGCATGGAATCTTGAGCATTTTTTTTTTGTTTATTCATTCGATGATTCTACCTGCGGAGTTCACATCACAATGGACGTTCTCAGAACGGTCGTTCTTTCTTATCATGTCGTTTTCAAAGTAATTGCAGGTTTGACGTACCCGTTTGAGCATTAACATTTCCACCGCATTTATTCCGAAGTGGATACCTCGACGAATGGTAAATGTTTAATCGAGGCAAATTGGTTTTGCAGCCATTGAAAGGTTTCCGTTGTTTGTGTCAGCGAGCGTGCGACGCGATGTCTAGTTTGGAACGTGTAATGTTCGAAGGGAGTGTTGTGTGAATGTGTTGGCAATATCCGTGAAGCCATCATACAATATTGTTTATGTAGCCATTTGTGCAACGTCTTGAACGGCATGTTTAACACTCGATTCGCGTCTCGTTCTCAGGCGAGTTGTCTCTTTAGAACCGGTATGTCGTCACATGTGGTAAAGAGTATGGAGTGCGAAGTTGGTAGCCGCTTGTAAATCACCGCGCGCCCGTAATGTGTAGATAACAGCTCTCTCATTTGTTTTCCCATTTCCCAAGAGAAATTTCTTGGCGACATTACCACGCATATGACGTAACGAGCAATTACCTTTGCGTGTGTTCATTTCCACAAGCCCCGCTACCCGCCACACCTATATGCGCCATTTCGTGTTCACAGATAAATATTCGGCCGTTTATCATCTTTCTTACTAAGTGTAGGTATTGTTTGTTGCGTCTGAGGTTACGAAACAGAAACTAACAAATAGCGTTTTGTTTTTGTAAACCAGGTTGACAGTTGGAAAGTTTTCGAGCCGCGAGATAGAAGCTGATACATTTAGTCAGATATTTACCTCAAGCCGATACACAAGCGATTGAGAAAAAAACCGTTTAATTACCGATCGCAAATGACTGAACAAATGATCATAGAACCGACATCGGTCCGCGGCACGCCATTTCGCTTGATTAAGGCCAATTACAGTCTTCACGCGAATGCACGCCGCGATTTATGGATAATCCCAACATTTATAGAGACGGCCCGTTCATTACCGTGCCATGAATTAGCATGCCATTTCCACGTTCGTAAGTTTAATGACTAACGGGGATTATTATATCCCTGTATGATACTCGTTCCACCAAACTATTTACCATTTTGTCAACGAATGGTGGAGAAATACGCATTGACCTTTTGTTATAACTGATTGCAAATATGCCAGTGAATCAAACCGAGCACAAATAAAACGATAGTAGACACTGGAGGACAGAACTACACGAGTTGGCGTTATATAAGTTTGAACCGGACGGCCGAACAAGGACCCAGATCGTACTGATAACACGGCTGCTTATCGTGAATACAAATTGATTGTCGTTTAAGTTCGGTTCAAGTAACAATATTTCATTTTATGTGTGAAATGTACGAGGGGTTATTGTTTATTCAAAATGTTTCTTTTACAAAGCGCGCCTCCACAGTCATCCACTTAGAAGCCCGAGACAGGAGAACAAATAAAGATACAGATATTACACCGGTTTTATGCTGGCTCAAGTTTATTTACATTATTCTGAAGAAAGTTCCAACTTTTGTAATTCATTATTTATGAAAACCCCTAAGAGTGTTTCGAGGATTTCTTTTTCGAATCGTTATTACGTTTACCATCTAAATATCTACCTTTCTAGATAATCTTGAATCTGGTTTGGGTTTATGCTACAGAATTGGCTGTAAAAATAAATTTGATAATATTTTCTTTTGGCAGTATCTCGCATCTCTTTCTCTTCAAATTCAACCTCCCGTTGTTAAGTCGTTGGCACAGAAATTAAATATACATAATTGGCTTTATTGTTTATCATGTTTTCTTAAGGTTTAAAATATTTATGATTTCAAATCATAATCATCATCTCGAAAGGATAAAAAAAATATCGATAGATTTCCGATGAAAATTACAATAAAATCAATCGAGCATGGCGATCAGGCGACCAGGGGAGCATGACCGCGAGCGAGTCACTGAGACGACGAAGGTCGTGTCCGGAACCAGTTTGCCTGGACGACGCAAGGTGCCGCGGGCCAGGTTAAGTGCACTGTATTAGCATCATCGCCCGCCCTTTCATGTCTGCTTATCTCCTGGACCTGGTCTAGGCAATTTAAATGAGCCTATTCAATTGCCACAGAGCTGGACGCCTGGAGCGTTCGCCTTTCCCGACACGTCATTATGGTTCGCGAGGCGTGACATTTTATTTTATGTTTTTGTTGCCGCTTTCTGGTATTGTATTTGTATGGATAATTGCATCTATCGCTGTTGACTTTATCTAGATGACTTTGTTGTTTTGTGGAGCATCCGAGAAATGTCAGATCATTTTTACATTTTTTGTGTTTTCGAGGCTGTGGTGTTGGCTTGGCAGATAAGTTATATGAGTAAAGTATTTACTCATATAGTATAGCCTTGGTGGCTTAGTCGGTAGTGAACCTACCTCTGCGTTAGGGGGGCGTGGGTTCGATTCCCATCTAGGGCAAACATTTATGTGATGAACATTTGTGTTTCTAAGTCTGGGTGTTCATATCTATTTAAATTTATTATATTGGGTCAGAAAGTTAGCCTCGCCATCCAGCGAGACAACGCGGCCAGCATTTTGGGCACTCTACCTGAAATTAATTATCATTTAGGACCTTCGACCAAAATAAAATGAATGGACGGGCCCAGTAGAAGCGCATTTTTGAAGATTACAAAATGAGCGCCAGCTCTCATTTCGTTTCAGTCGGTCTCTAGCCGTAGGAAGTGAAACACGAGTCTATTGATACGCGATAACGAAACATCTGACAAAATTATGAATTCGTATGCTTTACCGAAGTGTAAATACACAAATAAAACCGATATCTATTTTTTGTAACAAATATACTGTACATTTTTATAATTAGGTGTTGAAGTATATGTCCGACGATTTTGACTCGTTTTTACTGATCAAGTTCAATGGTTAGGGCCCGTCCATTCATTTTATTTTGGTCGAAGTTTAGGACTACTTAATTAACTCTTCTAATTATTATTTTATTATATCAATAAAATGGAAAGCGTTCAGATTATGAAATATTATAAATATATAGTTATATGTACGTAAATTAGTCTCTGGCAGCCATAATACAAGCTTTGCTTAGTTTGGGGTCAGATGACAGTGTGTGCAATAATGTCCCAGATATATATATATATATATTTCCCACTTTACCTACCGCCATAATCTTAATTCCCCCAAAACATCTAAACTTATAATTAATCAAGCTAATTGAAACACCCGGCTCCGCCACGCAGCGCATTAGCGTCGCGTTAATTGCGGCCGGGAGCAATTTATGTGCATTGTCTCTGTCTATTGTGCGCTATAGTGGTTTACTACGTGACTACATGCTGCTGAATCATTTCTATCGAAGCTGTTTCACCTAGGCTTGCTAGGTTGCCTTTATATTCCAGTAAAGTGTGAGCCGTGATCATATTACGAGGTTTACAGCCGAACTCATAAACGTTACTTAAGTAAAGCAATACTTAAAACTGCTCTGTCTCGTATTCATGTCTGCCAATTTCCGTCAGCGAGAATAGTTAACGGAGCAATTTTAAGTATTGCTCAACTTAAGTAACGTTTATGAGTACGGTAATTATTATCTCAACGCATAAAGTTACTTGTAAGTAATTTAACTATGGGAAATGTACGTTTCATTTTTAGGGTTTCGTACCCAAAAGGTGTAAACGGGACCTTATTACCTATCCTTCGCTTTATGTCTGTCTGTCTGTCCGTCCGTCCGTCCATATTACCTTTTAAAGGCTGTATCTTTCGAAACGTAAACCGTACTAGACAGCCAGTTGAAATTATCACAAAATATGTAATGTAACGGCGGATTACACTTACTAAGAAATAATTGAGTCAAAAAGTAAAAACTAAAGGGGGTCCCCGTAAAAAACGTATTTTTATATTTGCTCTATTATACGGATTACCGTACGTATTAACGTAGATACGTATTACCATAGACGAACTATATAAGTATTACCGTCAAAGCGTCAAACTTAGCATGCTAATAGTAGGTACACACTCTAAAGAAAATAACAAATAATAAATACTGGCCAAGTGTGAGTCGATAACAAATTTCTATTCATTACCGGTTCTCGTACGATCACCGAAGTTAGCAACGTCGGGTGCGGTCGGTGCTTGGATGGATGACCGCCTGAGCATGATGTCTTTTTGCACTACTTTTTTGTACTTTAGTAGTTAACAATTTATATTGTGGTACGAAACCCGACTCGCACTTGGTCGCTTTCATTGTTTTGTTTTTTTAAATCGTCATTTCATGATTTAAATTGTAGGTACCTATTATGAAAAATAAAATTACATACGGTTGTTAAAAGTACTTTTCTTTCAGACTCTTTTATGTATATTATTAAATTTAATTACATATCCCATCACACCCAAGCCTGGCGTTATATTTTCATTTTGATAAGCAAACGAGCATTAAGAGTTTAAAATCTCATTAGGGCAACACAAAATTAAAATTGTTCATTAAATCCCCATTGCACTTGAAAAATGATATCTTCGCCTTTGTTTAATTTGCCGGGACAACCAGCAAAATCTGGAGGTGCGAGGGTAGCCACGGTTGCCATAACAACTCGCGCCTGGTGGTGCTCCCCCCGTGCCCCCAGCCCACCCCGGCGTCCCCCTCGCTTTATCGATCCATTCCCTCTCCACCCCGCTCCTCTCCAAATCAAATTACAGGAGCGAGAGAACGTGCGGCCGCCGCATGCTTGCCGACTCAATCAACTCTGTATGCCGGCCGTAATAGTATTTTAATTCCATTCGTCGTGACTATTATTACATCTGTGGTATTTATTGGCGCGCTTTCCACTGGTGTTGATTAATTGCCAGTTACAAAATTATGGTTTTTTTTTATGATACTGGGACACGAGACGAGCGAAGTCGCTCGCCTGATGGCTCTTCACGCTTGCCCATAACAGCTCAACGCCACTCAGAAAAACCCTGGATGGCAATGCACTGCGCTCGTCACCCCGAGATATAAGATGTCAAATCTCTGTGTGCCCTGTAATTTCGCTGGAAACAAGTACCTCACAGTTATGGCTTTAGTTGACAGAAGTAGTCTTACTTAACCAAAGATTTCGCTCTTTCACAGTCTATAAGTCAAGATAATTGTAGTAAGATCTTCTTTTCCTTTTCTGCTGTTCAAAAAGTTTCTACCTATTGTCTAGTTTAGAAAACAAACCAGGAAATATAAGATATGGTAGAGGAGAAAACAAGTCTACTAGCGAGTATAGATACTAGAAGAGGGAAGATGTTTGGCCACCTTGTACGACATGGCAAATTAATGAAAACCATCATAGAGGGAAAGGTAGAAGGAAAAACAGAACCGGGAAGATCAAGAAGAGTTATTCGTAGACCAAATAAAAGAGTTGGAAAATGTTGTCGTACAGGGAGGTGAAAACGCTGGCAGAAGACCGTCAAGCCTGGAAGTTACTCCACCGACAATAACTATGCTCTTCAATGTAGGTTATTGCAACAGTGTCTTGGTTTCACCTGGCTCCAGGGAGGCCAAGATGCTGATGCAAATGTATCATTTATTTGTAGATTATAAGTGCCCGTGTGGGAGTTGTTAGAGTTTGTGTGATAAATGTGTTTACTGTAGCTTTACGGGGTGACATAGCCATTTTATGACAAAACCCCATTTTTTTAAATAATAAAGATTTAAAAAAAACTATGCTCTTAAATTTTGAATGAATGAATGAAATATGTAGTTTAGTTCTGTTGTCAAAAATCTTTTAATTAGTGTTATACCTATATATCATGTTGATGCTTTGATTCTGATTTGTCTGAGTGTTTATATATCTCGCTCAATAAATAGGTATATACCAGTAGTTGTATTTACAAAGCCTTGTGGTTTGTTAGTAGATCGTTTTAGCATGTTTTATAAAACACCAATTTAGAGTTCATTGTCACTTTAAGTTATTTATTATTGAATTATTCTTAGCTTGACTTATTGGCCTTTAGTTAGGTACTTATTAGAATTTGTCTTTTGGCATACATACAAAAGTATCGTTCTTTTGATGACTATTTGACTACCCTTCAGAATGTTTAAATTAGGAAGCTTTTTGTTCAATTAAATAGTTAGGTACCTAATAAGTGGACAGGTACTAAAATAAATAATTAACGATATAAAAAACCGACCTCATAAAAATTACAGAACTGGAACAAATTGAAATGGGACCACACGGGAAGAACCAACCAGCTTCCAAATAAAAAAAGAATCATGAAAATTGGTTCACCCAGTCTAAAGTTCTGACGTAAGGTAACCAGTTAAACATAAAAAAAAGAAATACAGTCGAATTCAGAGCCTCCTCCTTTATGGAAGTCGGTAAAAAAAACATTGAATTCATCATAATTAAAAAAATAATGCTTTGTAACAAACTTTCTTGTTATTACATCTACAATTTCAAAAAAGTCCTTATTAAATAAAATGTCTCAAAGACAAAGTTAAAACATCAAACCTGCCTTTTCAGCACTACAAAGGGTTGAAGTACTAAAAGCGCTTGAAGTGAGCGACAAATCGATTCAAATCGAAATTGCCACTTTATCGAGTTTACAAACAAAGAAATCTTTACCCAGCGCAGTGTAAGCACTCAAGTCGTCCGATGTCGAAACAAAACAAGTGATCGATTCGCCTTTAGATCGATTGACAGAAACTAAAACAACACGCGAGTGATTTTATACCGTCCACAATAGGATCGATTATCGCGTAGAATCGAGTTAAATCGCTTGGAATCGAAACATTTGGGGGATGTAGGGGCTTTTAACACACGTCCTACAAATTGAACTTAGGTAATTTTGAGGATAAACGATTTCGTAGTGGTTCTCTGGATTAGTCAGCCTCTCTTATTTTGTTTGCAAGTACTAAGTAGGTACGTTTACGCCACAAGTACCTACTTGTGGCTAACGAATCTGCTGAAACAACAACGGTTCTAACAACAAATTATCTAATTATTTACTTGCACAGAAGTTTCGTAACAGGTTTAGGTCTTTGCTCTCATGATAAACAATTTATTGATTAAAAACTTTTTTTACGTTTCACCAGTTGTTTCTCTAGTCGGGAGATTGTTTCATGATAATTGTCGCCACCGTGGATCCGATTAGCAGAGAATTGAGGCAGAGAGAGCCTTGGGGCCTTACGCCCATCTCTAAACGCGGGCCTATATAGGTGCAGTTTGCAAAACCACGAGACCGCAAACCGTATCTCGGCGCGTTAAGGTTCGCGTTCGCGTGATATTGCAAACTGCACCTATTGGGGCCCTCGCTTAGAGATGTAAGGGCCTCGTTATTTCATTGCTGTGCAGGGTGCACAACAATAGTATGAGAGAGACTGGATGATAATAATGTTTGACCAACAGTTTGTCTTATTGTATAACCAATATGGTTAAAGAATAAGCACTGATATCTACAGAGATTTACGAAATTAATCCAATTACCAAGCCAAAAGAAAGTCATTGTACTCATTATGAACAGTTTTTACTCGATTTCGAGTCAATCGGCAGCCTTGCTCAATTATAGACCTCATCACCGCCAATAGGCGCGGTTTAGCGGTCAAACGCAAGATTAAAACAATTAAAAAAGACCTATGAGACCAACCCTGAAATCGCGAAACATAATTCAGGCGTTCCATTGAAAAATGAGACTCGGTCAACGAAATGTATGGAACAGATGATATTTTACGGCCTAATAATAAACGCAAACAAAAACAAAACGAAATCAACCAAAATCGTTTCAGCCGTTTGGGAGCTACGAAGCCACAGATGACACACAGCCACACGTTAAACTTATAACACCCCTCTTTTTACGTCGGGAATTATAAATGACATTAATTATTGATTTAGAAATAACAATCAAGTACCTATTAATAGCAACTCCTTAGAATTTTATAACATGTAGTAACAAGGAGTAAGATAATATCGCTACCGAAGCTAGCCGCGCCGACACTTCGCAAACACAACATTTTGTCTCCCTAGACTTGAATAATGGAAACACTCTGAAAGGGATATTTATCAAAACCGACGAATCTCTTCGCTTTATTTTATTCGCTACATTCCATCAATCGTTGAGACATCGAGCCTGAAGTTCTCAAGTCACATATCCTCTTCTCATTACAATACATTATAACGGGAAATGCTCTAATGAACTCTTTGACCTCATCCCTCCACGAAACGGCCGCCATCGCCAGACAAGCTATCCACACATTATAGATGCGTGAAAGTCTCGCACTGATCGATTGTTTTTCCCACGCACCTGTAATAGTTGTGAAGTGGCTTATCACCTTCGGTTTTCCTCCGAAACATAACCTCAATCGCTTCAAACGAATAGTGAAGGGAGTCCTCAAAGGTAGGCAACGCACCGCCAATGCTCCGGGTATTGTAGGATATTGTAGGATTGTCCATAGGAGGCGGTACTTATCAACAGGCGGCCCGTCGGTTTTTGTCAACTACTACATTTTTTTTTAAATCTCAATAGTCGATCAGGTCAGTCTACAGATGGGTGAGTGACTGATTTTGAGCCGTTAAGAGCCCGCTATCCGCTACAGCAGAAGAGATAAAAAAATCACTTAGTAATAAAATTAAATAAAAAACGATTGGGCGTTATCTTACCCTTCCTTACCGCTTCTGTGTGTCCTCTCCATACTAAGGTTGTCTGGAAGAGATCGCTTATAGCGATAAGGCCGCCAATTGTTTCACTAGTTTTAAGTTGTTTTTATGTTACTATGTAAATATGTAATTTTTGGTGTGAACAATAGTTATCTATCTTTAGAATTATAAAACGGTTGAAAGCAATTTTGAATTCAGTTGAAGTTCGGGTTAAATTAAATTGGCTTCCCTTAGGGGAAAAGATTATGTCCAGTTGTGGACATAATCAGCCTATACTAATAGGCTGATTATGATGACAATAAAAGAATATCATGTTAATATATTTTAATTTAACGGAACTGATCAAATATATAAAAAATAGGGTTCCGTTAGAATAGAGTTTGTATGGCGTAACGTCATATCTTAGTGTAGTGCGAAGTCTTAGTGGTGTCTAGCATGAAATTAAAATGCTTATCAATTTCAATTTTTTGAATTAATTTATATTTGGTTTCGTCGATCGATTCTAATAGTCATATTTATATGAAGCAAAAATACAAAGTATTAGTCCCTATTAAGTAATTCAGAGATTTTATCTTCAAAAATGACGAAGAAGATATTACTCTGGCCGGAAGGATGTCCTTAAATTTTAGGTTTCCTAGAAGTAACAATTAGGATCTGAAATCGGGGCCCTGATCAGCAGCGCAAAAGATCTATTTGCAGCGTGTATCGCCCCTCAATAACAAATAGCTCCCGTGCCCGTGATCGGTATATTCAGTCGCAAATTTGTCGCTAAGTGATGTCTGCGCCTGTCTGCGTCGTGTGATTGGGACGGATGAGTGATCACGAGTGTTCCTCTGCAGTTTGGATCCACGCCAAAACACCGGCTCCACAAACATTCCTAAGAAATCACTCAGTGTTTCACTACCGCTTCATTTATTACATTGTACTCCTGTCAAAGAAAACACTAGAGTTCACTTTTGTTGCCTAAATAAAATAGTAATAACGAGTTGCCGAGCTAACTCCCAACATTTGAACCGCTCATTGCAGTATACTAAATCAGAATTGTAATTGACGTTGGATTTCCGCCAATGTTACTTTGTTTCCAACTCCGACGGCCTAATCGAAATACGGTCTGTGTCTTGGCGAACTCGTATCGTTTTCGCCCGGAGTTAGTCTGTCGGTATAATCGGATTAATTAATATACCTCGATCGGTTCGAAAGTGAACAGAATTGGAAAGTTTCAATTGTCCGAGAGCTAAATAATTGGGCCGTTATCGTAAAACAGGCCGTCAGCCGTGAGCACGTGTTTCCGTAGGGAATTTGTGATTAGTGGAATGATAGCGAGGTCGGGGGATCGCGGGGCAAGCCAGGCCGCGCCTCGCCGGCCGCGCTCCACGTATCTACCTATTAACATAGCTAGAGGGCGCTAATAAACACCTACGAAGCAATGCACGTACTAGCCCGCTTCGTGCGGACACAAATTGCTTTTGTTCGGCCTCGGACGTGCTTTGATGGAACCTGCTGGAATTATTGCCCTCTTGTTGCTGACGGCTGATGGACTCACAATGAGCTACCACACGGATAATTACTTAACTTTTACCTCTTCTAATGGCATTAGTGGTTTTATCTATGCGAAGTTGAAGTCTTTTCAAAACGTGCTTTGAAAGTATTTTCAATAGAAACTTGTACACCTATTTAACAGTTAGGTTAGTAAGTACAATAGATTATACATTATAGACTCGCAGCTTGTAAGTAGTTGTAGACTCATGCTCATAAAAATAAATTCTTAAATAACTCTACTTGATTATACATGAATGACAGCAGTATTTTAAACAGACAATGATAATACATATATTTATATCATAGAATAAATACAAAAAATTATTATCCCGTTTATGATCTGCTTTAAAACATAAAATCTGAGATAGGTAAGATTTATCCTTTGTAATGTTACGTATCTAATCTTTATTGAAATAGAAAAAGACAAGGTTACGTATCAAACATGTGAGCCGGTTTTTATCTGAAATGGTATAAAATGGATATGGCAACTAACTCACTATTCGTATTCTGTATATTTGGTTATTGTGTAATTTAATGATCTTGGGAGGCATGATATTTATTTGTACGCAAATAGAGCATTTGGCAGAGCAAAATACGCTGTAATATATCTTAGACGTTTTACTTGAGCAAGAGACCGTAACTGTATATTTTCCTTGTAGATTATGTATATTGTGTATCGTGATTATGAGATTCTAGTTGGGTTATGTTATTTTTATTATGGCATATAAAGTTAGGTACGACAAGGGTTACCATATCAAAATTTTAAACGTCATGAAAGCCGAATATTTCAATAAAAGTCACAACATTGAAACACTGCTCACAACAAGATTAAAGACTGATTTCATATAATTACTAGCTGCGCCCCGCGGTTTCACCCGCGTGGTGATGAAAATTGGTGATGATGATGATGTTGAAAAGTAGCCTCCTGTGTGTTATTGTGTGTGTGTGTTAATCCAGGACAAAGCAATGCATATTCAAAATTTCATCCAAATCCATCTAGCCGTTTCTGCGTGATTGAGTAACAAACATCCATCCATACATCCATCCATCCAAACTTTCACATATATGATATGAGTGTGATGTATGTTTTATTACCCGAATTATATCGTCCAAGCAAAGCCGGACGAAGGTTTAAAAGTCTGGACATGTCCTAAAAATCCTGACGAATGGTAACCCTATGGTACAAATGCCATGTTTCGACTTTCTATACGACTGTTAATTACTGTGACAATGGCTTTTATAGAATCTCAACGAAGCGAAGTGTTTACTTAGAAGGTGTATTATACAGGGTGTTTGGTAGAGGGTCCGACAAATCAAATGAGCGTGTTCGGGGGCCCATTTGGAAAATACAAGTTGGCCAAAAAAAATCCCTGACCCTCCAATTTTTTTTAAGTTTTTTTTTGTGAATTTTCCCATTTTCACCAAAATTGTACCTATTTACCTCCATAACATTTGTAAAATCTGTTTTAGACCTGATGTTTTTACTTGAATTTGGTCTCTAATACACCTTCAGGCCACGCAAAGCAAAATTGGGTACAAAACAAAGCTAACTAACTGATTTAGAGCTCATAGAGTGAAAAAATGAAAATAAAAATTACCTCATAGTTCAACTTTCACAGTGATCTAAAAAAAAAACACTAGCAATTCGGGAGGTAATATGCATTTAAAAACTTCTCTATTTATTACTTATTACAATGACATACTAAGTTGGTATAAAACTTACCAACTTGTTGAATAAATGAGGCAGAAGGGAAAATTCAAACAACAGAAATAAATACAATTATTTATTTAATTTAAATTTTGTTCGAACACAGCTCCTCTGTTATGAATACACGCCCGGCATCTACGGCGTATTTCTTTTGTAGTCGTGTTCAGCGTCATTTCTACTTTCATTTTTGAAAAAGCATCCCCAATTCTCGTCACCAATTCTTCTTTTGTGTTTATTTCAACTTCGTACACCAACTCTTTAGCACGTCCCCAGACATAAAAATCGAGTGGTATTAGGTCTGGGGAACGTGCGGGCCATTCAATTGGGCCACCTCTCCCAATCCATGAATTGGGGAAAACGTTGTCTAGGTACTCGCGTACTATGTTCCGGTAGTGAGCCGGGCAGCCGTCATGTTGAAATACAACTGCCCGGTCATCTTCAAAAATCGGCAGGTCACTCATTAATTCCGGTAGGTCATTCATTAAAAATTCTAGGTAATTTTCCCCATTCAGTGTATCTGGGAGATAATGGGGTCCTATGAGGTCTCTCCCAATGACACCTGCCCATACGTTGACCGAAAACTTATGTTGGTGTGAGGCCTCTCTAGTCGCGCGAGGATTTTGCGATTCCCATCTGTGGAGATTATGTTGGTTAAAGATGCCCTCTCTCGTGAATTTAGATTCATCCGTCCAGAGAATGGTCTTCAGGAATTCGTCATTATCTACGTCCGTATGTAAAAGAAAACGGCAAAACCGCAAACGCCGCTCTTGGTCCCCTTCTACTAAACCTGAAACCAAAACAAAACCGTTTGAGAACATGAGATGGGCAACTTGTACGGCAATTATTATTATTATTGTAGAGTTCGATACACCACCGAAGTCATAATAATAAAAAAATTACAATCCACTATTCAAGAAAATTTGAGCAAAGCCCATTGTCCAGTAAACAATTTATGTAAGGTTCGTATTTTAAATGAGCAATCAGGAGCTCTAATATTCTGACGCGTGAGATATTATCTAGGTCATTATCTCTCTCTCGTTTCAAAAGTCATAAGAGTGAGAGTGATCAAAATAATCTCAAGCGTCAGAATCTAGAACACAGTTTAGAGTTAATGTCATAAATTAAATTTACCTTGCACCGGAGTGTAGTGAAAAGGATGCCTTCCGTCTGCATTGACTACTGACCAAACTTTCCATGTCGAAACTCCCAAGTCACGGGCCACTTTTCTAATGCTGGTGGTGGGATCCACATCGAACTCTTGTAGAATACTTTCATCTACAACAACACGATGCTGTCTAGCATTGAGTCGTGGTTCCCTAAAATGTAGGGTGCCGGTTTCCCGCAGCCTCCGGAAAGTATTTGAGAATGTGGTGTGATGTGGTACATGTCTGTTGGGATACGACTCTCTGTACATTCTTTGGGCTGCACGTGAGTTCCCATCAGCTCGGCCATAGGCAAAAACCATGTCGGCGTATTCTTCGTTACTAAACTCCGTCATGTCGGCGCAGAAAGAATCAGCAACAACAGTCAATGTCAACAAAAACAACAGTAACAACGGTAACAGTCAACAACGGTAACAGTCAACAACGGTAACAGTCAACAACGGTAACAGAACAACGGTAACAGACAACAACGGTAACAATCAACAAGGTAACAATTTAATAAATCAAAACAGAAAACAGAAACCGTTGGGTTATTCGTACACGCGTCAAACAGTGATAGCAGTCAAAGCTCGACTGATAATCAGTCACACTGATTTTATTGGTTAGACAACTGGTAGCTTAAAGCCTTAGCACGCTGCCTCTGCATTCTTGGAGAGACGGAGAAAGAAGAACTAATAACAATGGTTTTATACCTGCTCGTCGTAATTGGTCCCTTACTTTACGTAGATGACACATTTTTTTATTTCTAGAGTTGTTACTTAGAATCCTATTTTAACTCAATAAGCTGGTAAGTATTATACCAATTTAGTATGTCATTGTAATAAGTAATAAATAGAGAAGTTTTTAAATGCATATTATCTCCAGAATTGCTAGTGTTTTTTTTTTAGATCACTGTGAAAGTTGAACTATGAGGTAATTTTTATTTACATTTTTTCACTCTATGAGCTCTAAATCAGTTATTTAGCTCTGTTTTGTATCCAATTTTGCTTTGCGTGGCCTGAAGGTGTATTAGAGACCAAATTCAAGTAAAAACATCCGGTCTAAAACAGATTTTACAAATGTTATGGAGGTAAATAGGTACAATTTCGGTGAAAATGGGAAAATTCACAAAAAAAACCTTTAAAAAAATTAGGGGGGTCAGGGATTTTTTTTGGCCAACTTGTATTCTCCAAATGGGCCCCCGAACACGCTCATTTGATTTGTCGGACCCTCTACCAAACACCCTGTATATCTATACTCACTGAAGTGAGAATTTTTTTCGTTTAGCTCTTTTCTGTGCCTATACTCGTATTGAGTGGATGTTGTTGTTCAACCGTTTAAATCTAATATTTCTTGAGTTAGAATAAAACCAATAAATTAGGTTTTTCCCTGACGGTAGCTAGTTTTTTTTTTAAATTAAATAATTCTATGTAATTTATTTTTAAGTAGCACCCTACATGCATTTGTGTCCATAAACATTTGATTGATATACATAATCAAAGCCATAAACATTACTCGAAATTAATTCCACTTGAGTGGAAAAAATATTTATATAATATCAAAAGAAAGATCAAAAGTTCTCGTAGTGCGCCGCGAACGAGCGAGGCGAATATAGGAGTAGGGGAGAATGGGGAAAAAGGACCGCGAGGGATTTTATCGAGTCCCCCACATTGATGTTATGAGTTGACTTATACGATATAGCCGCGCCGCGTCGGAAATATTGTAATCTAACATGAATACAGAATTCAGATATAGGTAATACGTTTTACGATGGCTTTGGGCGTAATATCGTCAGAGTTTTTACGTCTTCGCTTTCTTTACATTAAGCATATAAATTGATTTCTTTCATGGGATAGATAAACGTTCCTGTGAGTGGATTGCGACCTGTTTTCAAGTTTATTAGCAGTGTTATAGGCACTTTGACTTTCATATGACTTCTACGGAGTTGAATGGATAAACATCGCCATCGAGAGAATGGATATTTCATGACCATAAAATTCTTAATAACTTATAATAAAACCATAGGTCGACCAATACGAATTCAATAATACCTGAATTGCATTTTTTTCAATCGATTATTTTTATGATTAGCACTAAAATTTCTGCTAAATAATTAGGTACTTAATTATTATTGTTTGACATTTAACACGAGAATTGCAAGCTTGTAGAAGTGTTGGAGTGTCAGAGAAAGTCAGAGTCACAGAACGGGCAATGGAGAGAGCTATGCTCGGAGTTTCTTTGCGCGATAGAATCCGAAACGTGGATATTCGACAAAGAACGAGAGTCATCGATATAACTATTAAAAATTGCAAGTTGAAGTGGCAATGGGCAGGCCACATCGCTCGAAGAATCGATAACCGACGGGGAAGAAAAGTTCTTGAGTGAAGACCACGAACCGGAAGACGCAGCGTAGGTAGGCCTCCCTCTAGATGGACCGACGACATCGTGAGAGTCGCGGGCATCCAGTGGATGTAGATGGCAGGTTGTTGTTCAGTGTGGAGGTTAAAGGGGGAGGCCTACCTTCAGCAGTGGCCGTCTTATGGCTGATGATTATGATGATGAGAAGTGTCAATAATTATTTTTCCGCTGCGATATAAAAGGAATGAAGAAACTAACAACATGCAATTACTGTAGTCGTGTACACTTATTACTTGGTGCTTGCCGCTTGGTGAGAACGAGCCGAGGGGAACACGCCACATTAGCGTTGTAAGCCTGCAGGTGACGTTTCCTTTACAGAAATTCCATTTTTTACAACGTTAATCAAATTGCTGTAATATTGCCGAGACAGTCTTACTTAATTACGTTCAAGCTCTTAAATTAGTTTCACGCTTTCAAAGTTAAATAATGTCTCAAATTTTCCAAGAAACCTCTGGAATATAAAATAAAACACAATATTTACGTGTCTTATCTCGGGCTGCGAGCTTAACAAAGCTTTCAAGCGCAAAATAAATGTGTTGAGTGAAGAACATTTTGTGGGGAGAGGGAGCACAAGCTGCTCACTGTATTGTCCAAATTGTTTGGGGCGTTCATAATTCGTCACACGCCTCACTTCGTCGCTAACTGTTATATTCGTGGGTAACAGTTTTATTTTAGTTTTGTTACGGATCATTTAAAACACGTAAAGAAACAAATATAAAAAAACTCCAATAATCTTCAACAATTAAAACAATCCAATTGGAGGCAAACATGGCAATATTTGTAAATTAAAATGAGACATAAACACGATCCTAATCAGCTTTGTTGCTTTTGTTCATTGAATCGATTATCCCACGCGCTCTCGGGTTATTTCTTGTAACGCATTTTATCGCTGAACCGATCTTATCTGATGTGAATCTCGATTCTAATATGTGGGTATATTGTCGACAATCAAAATGAATATATTACGCTCATAATCAAGAGAATGAATTAAATCCAACGAGATTAAATGGAATTCATTTGGATGTTGCGTACCTCTGAATTCGAATCGAGAACAAAAGAGAATTAAGTTAAAAGAGCGGCTTCTTTCCATTTAATCTATGTGAAATGCCTGTTTACACTGTTATTCAGGAGTGAGGCCAAACATTTAAAGACCCTGTTTTATGCAATCTAATTGAGGCAATACTGGGTGACGCGATAACGAGAAATTGACACTGCACCATCAATCACTTGGAGCTAGTGAGTGGGCCGCGCCAGATCCAGTGTATGGAGTCATATTGCAGTTGCGGTTATCGGGTACAAATTGCTGTCGCTCCAGTGATTAACAACGCGTGACTCGCTACGTCGGAAATACTGGCAAACTAAAACAAACGTTCGAAATAGAACGTTCTAACTCAAACATACGATGCTACGATCGCAACGTGTGTATAGCAGTAATATAATACCCGTAGACAGTGTAACACAATCGCACGAAGCATTTCAAAACATCGAGTAAATCGCTTGCACAACGAGTGAAGGATTTCAATTGAAATCGTCGAAGACAGGTTTAGATTATGGATTAAGGATGTGACAATCCCGGGCTTAAAAGTGAGCCCATGTCGATTATAGTTTCCGGTATCTGTTACGCTCCATTGTGTGCATTGTTGTGGATCCGGGCTGGGAGCAGGCTTCGTCCGGTGGCCATAAGGTCGATTCTCGAAAAGCCGACTGGTGACCTTCCCAAAGCTCTCCGGTCACCGGCTCCCTGTCTCATCCTTCGGTACTCGGTACATTGCTATGTCAATAGCGTGTTTCGGCTATTAGATTGTTGGTTTGGGAGAGTACATTGCTCACGAACAAGCTTTCCTACTCGTTCCGTAGATTTTCGTCTTTCATTCTCCGAACTTGCTCAGTATTATTTCAAAGGTTCTTTGTTTTAAATATCGGGCTTGTCTCTAAAATTCACCTTGTTGAAACTAGGTTCTCCAAACTAAACTCGTTATTATTGTATAATGAGTTTTGTTTGCATTCTCCTTACATGTTTAAATTTTATGTCTGTGCAAAGTTTCGTAGTTAACGTTCTCGACGTGTTCCGGCTTCGAGAGCGACTTTTGAATAATACTTCGGTTTTTCTTATTCAGTGAGTCTTCATATAACTCAAATAACAAAGAGCCAACCGCAGGGAGCTCGACAAAAGAATATGAGAAATATCTGCGCCCCTACAATTCGAATCGCATCGCTACTTCGATTGAATTGGAAAATATTCCTTGCTTCTTTCCGCTCGGCGGATGACTGATTCTGTATTTTAGTTGAGAAAAAAATATTTACTGAAATTAAGTTACAACTCATGTTCTTATTATTATTCATAAGTGAAATATTATAACTCAAAATTCTGAGCGCGTAAAACTTTTTAAATTAATGGAAGACATTTATAATTTGAACTCTCAGCTGATGCTCTGATTACATTTCTTCCGCTTCGCAGGGCCCTTTGTTGCCAGTAACTTCTATTGTGACACAAAAGCAGTCGTCCAAAGCATGATAATTTATTTTAAAGAGCACTTTCCTTCGCAGACTTTAAGCACCAATTTGAATGAAAGACTTTTGCTTATCTTGTGTTGGGCCTCAAAATGTTTTACTTGTGATTAAATTATTATAATATCGTAATATTCGCGTCTTAGCAGAATGTATTTTGAGTCAATTGGGTAGTTATTTATGTCTTTTATCTTTCATAAATATGTTTGGAGATAAACAACATTAAGTATATTATTCCTTTCGATGTTTCTCTTTGAAGTTTGTTAGTTTTTTATTATTTCTTTATTATTAATAAAAGAGCTCAGCACCTCGTTTTGAGTCATGCGTTTACGTAAATCAACCGCATTTCTCCGAAAGATAAAGCGATACATTACGCCTCTAAACCCAGATTAT
The DNA here is from genome assembly GCA_949125355.1 of Agriopis leucophaearia. Classification (NCBI taxonomy): domain Eukaryota; kingdom Metazoa; phylum Arthropoda; class Insecta; order Lepidoptera; family Geometridae; genus Agriopis; species Agriopis leucophaearia. The sequence continues at coordinate 10,635,561 of OX421278.1, forward strand.
TTAGAGGCAATCCGTTGCAATAATTTATTCGATCCCGCCGAGCATCCTACTAACCGTCCATAAACGCTTTGTAATTATCCGTTTGTTTAAAGAATGTATTACACAAATATAAACTTTACGAGTCGAATGTTCAAACATTAATTTTTATTATCTCACATGTTTCTTCGACGCACACAGAGGAAATATTCGTTTTATCACCCACCGCGCTCGCAGCGAGCACGCGGCCGCTGACTCGTTACGCGTCGTTCTATAATTTGTCCATTATGTCAGCTGGCTGCGGTCACCGGTGATCGATCATTATTTCAATACAAAATAAATAAAATATCCAATCTGGGCGGTATAACAGCGGTAACATTCTGTTATCCCTTCATGCATAAATGTTTGTGTAATATTTCGGAAGCCATATTCCAGTTGAGCCTCTCTCCCCTCTCGCCGCGTCGCATTGGCGTGGGGACGAATGAGCAAGCGTCCCTGTGCGTGCCACGTTGCGATGCACGTACTGCTCCTCGCCTTCAGTTTATTTTTCCAATTTTAGTTTTTCTTTATTGCACGCCACGTACTCATATATCTACTACATTACACTTACATAGTCTTCATTAAATACCATCGATACATAGGCGTATTAGTGAAGATTGATCATTTGTGAGACCCTATATTCGGTTATTGAGTTATTAAAGGATAATTTCCACAAAAAAGACTAGTCATCCATGATAATGCTCATCGCAAATACATGTTCCTATTTACGTGTGATTTTACACATTACTCTTCTACTTAGTGAAGCGTGAAATGATAGTAGGTAGTCGAGCACAGAAACATCACGATTTTAATTCAGTGGTCGGCGCTCGACCGAGGCAAAACCGACTAACTACCAAGCCAGCAAAGCAACTCAGTATTCGTGTAGCGCGCGATTGCGACGCGCGTCTGTTTCCATTCCGAACGTTGTTCCCTTACAATAACAGTACTGTGTATCGAATAACTACAAATTTGGTGTTCTGTGCAGTGTTCTGATATCCTTTGTCTCTCCGTAGGTGTGGAGCGAGTCAGGATCTGCCGGGATGCCAGTGTGTCTAGTGATGGTGCATTGAGGTCGTGCCAGTACCTTGAATAGTGTTAGTGTCAACTGTAGTGCTATAAAGTGCTGAATGGATTGTGTCTCATTTGGATTGCCATCGCGAGTCGTCGATAGATCTACTTGGGAACGGTGAGATCAATTTATTACTACACGATAAGATAACGATGACATTGCATACCTAATTATAATGTTGACAAGCCTGTTTATCTCAATAACAATATGGTATTTCTGATGTCAGTTATATTGAAGCTTCTAATTACGATGGCCTTTAAATAGACTCCTCATGTATATGTCTACAACATTATCTAATCGCCATTTTAATTAATTAAGTAGTGCTTTCATGTGTAACACTTAACAGCTAGCGATAAAAAAACTTAAGATAGCTATAAATTAAGTTTTAAAAACGCAATAGTAAATATAAATAATATAATAATAAATAAATAAATATCTGAGACATTATTGCACACATGGTCATCTGACCCTAAACTAAGCAAAGCTTGTAATATGGCTGCCAGAGACTGATATACATACATATATATTTTTAAATACATACTTAAATAGATATTAACACCCAGACATAGAACAAATACAAATGTTCATCACACAAATGTTTGTCCTAGATGGGAATCGAACCCACGCCCCCAAGCACAGAAAGTAGGATCACTACCAACTGAGCCACCGAGGCAGTCGTTGATGTCGAGGGCTATATACTTTCTTTGTCTCAAAGACACGTTTTCAAGTTTTTTTTAAAATTATAAATTTCGAGTCATACAGCCCATCTAAGTGCTAAAACCGATATAAAATTGACCCGATATTTAGTACGATAATTAGATTAAATAAACAAAATTGCCTGTTTGTCACTAATAAAATAATAAATAGGCTTGCGATAACACTAATCATTATGAAAATAGGCATTAGTTTTATTTTATAGACTCGATCGTTGTAAAAGGTTTTATAAACCCAGTTTGCAATTATAAGTATAATCTTGTTTTCATGTATTACAATAAGCAATTAATGTATTGTACGGAAACAATGAATAAATAACAAAGTAGAATCAATAAATTATTCCGTATCTTAACAATTATAATGAATTGCACGGCGGAACTAATAATAATTTGAACGAATACTTATTACAATTCAAGTCTGGGTTCTAACATCGTTTCAGTAAAGATTTATTCCGTAGGTATTATACCTAATTGTAAAATAATTTGTATCGTAAATCTCAGTTAGTAGGTAGAAAATCGTCAAAAATTTACTCAACAATGTAAATAGCAAGGTTAAACCATTTGACAGACAATGGAACTGGTTTTAACAATACTACTATTACAATAATACAAAATACAATAATTCTACATTTAGAAAACCGACTTCAAAATTAGTAAAATTTGCTATTTCGATTTGGTGAAAGATACTGTCGTCCAAGTAACCGAATACGTTGCTCAACTTGGTAATGAACAGAAATTTGTCACCGACTCGCATTTGGCCATTGTTTATCATTTGTTTTATACTTTAGAGTGTGTACTATAATCATGCCATGTTTGACGCGTGTACGTATTACCGATTTTACACTAAAGCATTACAAAAATACGTTCTAAAAATATGTTTGTTGTATGGGGGCCCTAAAATTAGATAAGCAATAAAGATTTGAAATGAAAATATTAGAAAAGATCCCTGAGATTACTCTTCTAATACGTTCTCTTTGATTATGTAGACATGTATATAATTAATATAAATTGAGTATTTTTAGTTGATTTAATATCGTAAACGCGTTTACCCCATCCTCCTCCTCCAGATTTCAACCCACCGAGATTTATTAACGACTGTAGAAGTTTATAAAAATGCAAATGACTCAAATAAATATATTTGTTGTGAATAATTACAGTTTTCGACTTATTTATTTATGACATAAATGACTCTTTTCAAATGTTTTTTACTTTAAAATGATTTCTTCGTCACAAAGGTTTCTTTCGTAAATATTTTTCTGGAGACTAAATTCATTGTCATTATAAAACTACATCATCAGCCAATTAACGTCCACTGTTAGACAAGGCCTCCCTCATAGAGAGGGGTGTTACCATAATCCCCACGCTTGGCAGGCGGCTTGGGGATCGCAGTACGTTTACCGTGCACTATTGACGTGACGCTGCTGCCCATCCTCCGGTGGTTCTGGTCGCAGTTTTAGGACATACCTGGGTCGATTATAAAACTAACGTCACTTTTATTAGTTTCCTTCTTATACAAATGAAACCAAGCACATGAATCAATTTCTGTTATCTTTAAAATAATCTCCATCCTTATTGATTTCAATGGCAATGACTTTAATGCTGTCAAAAGTTAAGAAACTGGTAAAGTACAACAAAATTGAATTCATTATCTGTTATTATTCTACCAACTCAATGTAAATATCAATTAAAGACAGTAATTATAACCTCTAAACGTAAATAAAAGGTTTCACCCGAAGCAGGTAACCCTTTGTTTATATTAGGAAGGTCGTCCGCCATTAGGGTTTGTCTATGGAGCCGTGAAAGGGCTGCCGAGGCTTATTGAAGAGGAAATTGCTATAGGAAGGAATGTTGGGATTTCTTTACTGATACGCGTTTGAATCCTTAAGGATTAGTTACCAGCTATAACCATAGGAACCTTTGAATCAAGAACTTTTCTCTTATTTTTTTGCTTTTGAGTTGATTTGAGTTTGGCGTCACATGTCAGATGCATTTGCTAGTGTCAAGTGTAATTTTTGTTAAGATTTATTAAATATCGTCAAACAAGACACAGTCAGAGACTCAGAGTCAAGCAAAGTAAGTCACGGGCAAAACCAAGTCGTGCCCCAGTAAAGTGTAGGGAGGACTTAACTAAAGGCTTCTGATGTGGAGATTTGGAAACATAACGAAAATACATGATTCACCTCATTATACCTACATCTACACTAATATTATAAAGAGGAAAGATTTGTACCTATTTTTGTATGTTTGTAATGAATAGGCTCCGAAACTACTGAACCGATTTGAAAAATTCTTTCACTGTTGGGAAGCTACACTATCCCCGGGTGACATAGGCTATATTATATTTTGTAGCGAGGCCGAAGGCCGAGCTTACACCCGTGCGAAGCCGGGGCGGACGGCTAGTCATTCATATATTCATTCTTCATCTGTCTACAGTCGAGCGCGTAAAAAGTAGTGCAAAAAGACAACGTACCGACCGCGCCCGACGTCTAAGAGAACCACCGGTGGTGAACAGAAAGTTGTCACCGACTCGCACTTGGCCAGTATTTATTATTTGTTGCTTGTATTTCTTTTACAGTTTTTACACTAGAGCAAATAGAAAAATACGTTTGTTGTATGGGGACCTCTTTATTTTTAACTTTTTGGATTTTATTTTATATAATCCGTCGTAATATTATATTCTGTGAAAATTTCAACTGGCTATCTATTACGGTTCGAAAGATACAGTCGTTAATATGTAGGAGGGACGAACAGATAGACAGCGTAGGCTTAGTATGGGGTTCCCGTTTATACCTTTTGGGTACGCGGAACCCTATAACACCCAAAAAGGAATCTACCTGTCAAATTTCAGATTCGTAGGTCAAATAGTTTTCGAGATTTCGTGATGAATCAGTGAGTGAGTAACTGGTATTTTGCTTTTGTAAAAGATATAGATTTATGCGGTTGTGAAGGTATTAGGTGAGTATTGTTAAAGATACCAAAATTCACACGATGCCATTAGCTCTTAGATAAAAAGTTGATACCTTATCAGCTACAGCAATGTCATAAATACACACTTGCTAATGAGCTTCTTAAGGCGCGGAACAATCGCAAAATTAACCAAAAGAAGTTTTTTTTATGATACTGGGTGACGAGACGAGCGAAGTCGCTCGCCTGATGGCTCTTCACGCTTGCCCATAACAACACAACGCCACTCAGAATTTTGAACTTCAACAGTTCAAAACCCTGGATGGCAATGCACTGCGCTCGTTACCCCGAGATATAAGATGTCAAATCTCTGTGTGCCCTGTAATTTCGCTGGAAACATTGCCCTTCAATCCGGAACACAGTAGTGTTTACACACTACTGCTTGGCGGTTGAATAATTGGCAAAGGTGTGCTACTTCCCCAGGCGGACCCCTGCAAAGAGTCCTACCACTACACAAAAGTAGTGTTTTTAAATAATAGGTCGGGGAAAAAGTCTTTTCGTATTTTGTATGTATAAAGTTGTAGTAAAAATCTTATCCGTTGTACTGTTTGTATCTGGCTGGTTTTGATACCATTAAAAATATGACATTTTAAAAAAGGAATATTAAACGTAAAAAGCAATTTCCCGCCATTTTTCAATTGTTTTTTTGTTCGATAAAATGAGTGAATCTAACGAACAAATTCGATATATTGTGAAATTTTATAACAAAAAAGGGAAAAATGCGACACACGCCGCGAATAAAATTTGTGACGTTTATGGACCTAATGCAGTGTCATCAAGAGTAGCACAATGTTGGTTCAAGCGTTTTCAGTCCGGGAATTTTGATGTCAAAGATGCAGCTCGCTCTGGTCGCCCTGTTACGGATAAAGTCGATGCCATTTTTGAAAAAGTGGACCAAGATCGTCATATTAGTAGTTACGACGTAGCTCAAGAACTGGGGATTGACCACAAAACAGTTTTGACCCATTTGAAAAAAACTGGGTATACAAAAAACTCGATATTTGGGTGCCACACGAGCTCACTGAAAGAAACCAAATGAATCGTGTACTCCCTTGCGATTCTCTATTGAAACGTAACGAAACCGAACCGTTTTTGAAAAGATTGATCACTGGTGATGAAAAATGGATCACCTACGACAAGAATGTGCGCAAAAGATCATGGTCAAAGGGCAGTGAAGCACCACAGACTGTAGCGAAACCCGGATTAACACGTAATAAGGTGATGCTGTGTGTATGGTGGGATTGGCAGGGCATCGTTCATTATGAGCTTTTACCGCCGGGCAAAACCATCGATTCGGATCTCTACTGCCAACAGCAGATGAGACTCAAACAAGAAATTGAGAAAAAACGGCCGGAATTGATCAACAGAAAGAGTGTGGTCTTTCATCATGATAACGCCAGACCGCACACATCTTTGGCCACTCAGCAAAAATTTAGAGAGCTTGGTTGGGAAGTGTTAATGCATCCACCATATAGCCCAGACCTTGCACCCTCAGATTTCCACCTGTTTCGATCTCTTCAGAATTCTTTGGGTAGTGTTAGATTAACATCAAGAGAGGACTGTCAAAACTACTTGTTGCATTTTTTTGATCAGAAGTCCCAAAAATTCTACAGCAACGGGATCATGTCACTACCTACAAGATGGCAACAAGTTATCGAACAAAATGGCACATATATATTATAATTAAATGTAATTAAACTTGAAAAAAATATGTCTTGAATTTGTTTAAAAAATACGAAGAAACTTTTCCCCCGACCTTATACTTATTGTGATGAAATTATTTGATCAGATAAAAAAATATATACTTATTACTAACTGTATCCGCGACTTCGTCCGCGATTCCTTCAGAAAAAAAATAGCCTATGTCCGTCCTCATGATACACACTATCACCTCACAAATTTTTATCGAGATCGGTTAAGCCGTTAAGCCGTGATTATGTAGCAAACAGACAGACGGACAGAGTTACTGTCGCATTTATAATATTAGTGTGGATGGAGAAGTAGAAAAAAACCTGTTAATTAATCTTAACCAAATAAAATTTTGGTAAATACTCTAGATTCTTAAAAAAAAAGTTACAAATTGCGCAACAAAAAAAGCTTTAAAATTTAAATACTTTGAATTTTCAGCGACAACATCATATATTTATTGAGCGGGTGAAAAACTAATTAGAATCAGACCGCGCCTTAATGTATATCTCTACTGCGCACTTTGATTATGTATATGTCCATAATCAAAGACTGCGTACATGCCCATACCCAAGAATTTTGACAAACGGATGAGTCATTTCTATGCATTTAATAAGTTTATTTATTTTATTTTATTCATAAAACACACACACGTATATACATAACTACACATACATAACTAATTAACTTGGTTAACTTAGCATTATTTACACGTTACCGTATAATATATAAAAGTCAAATTTACACCTTGTTTATGTTAAAATAGTTACCTTAATTGTAGGTTAATACAAAAATACAAAAAAGTTAATGTAAAAGATTAGTAAATAACATAATTTATAAGCGAGACAGTTCAAATTTAGCACCAAACCAGCTCTTGGAGACAGTGGCTTTAAAATTTGTGGGATGGTGTATTAAGTAAATCGAATTCGGGAAAATCATCCAGATTGTTGACAGTTGACACGGTTCGGTTTAGGAGATGAGGAGAATCATTTAGAGATGTGCAATTTTTTTTTTATGTCCGTTATTTTCCGTTTCTCATTGAGAAGAAGCATGATGTCTATTTTCTACGTCGACATCTCGAATTATAATTTTAAGAAAGTAGATTTTTCAAGAGTGCAAAATTCTCACAGAGGATAAAAAAATTAGAAAATTTCCCCTACCCTATCACACCTAGCTCTGTTAAAGCATTCACGGGGACTACGAGCAAATAAATTATTCCCGGTAAAGATTCGCGTGACTCGTTAAAAATCGAGTTTAGTGTTGGTAAAGTTAGGTAGGTAGGTATATAATATACGTACCCATGATTCACAAAAAAATTATTGTAGGTAATTCGGCATTCAAATAAGGAAGTTTATTGTTATGGAGTATGGACATACCTACCTACCTAGTCTACCTACCATGTATACATACATAATAGTCTATAAATAAATGTATACTATCAAGTACGTTGGTAAATGTTTCTAAGAATTACACGTTTTCTAGATCTCTGCCATCTGCATCCACTGGATGTCCGTTCAGTGGTCGTTCAGTACAGTAGGGGTCGGTCAATAGGCCTATGTTCAGCAGCGGTTGTCTTCTGGCTGATGATAATGATAATGAAACAAACAAAGTAATTTATTTTGACGTATAATAGTAAAAAAATTACATGTGCTGTTCTATAGGCTCCCGGACTAGTCTGGGATGGCGGGCGCCACTAAGAAACTAGCTTTATTCTGTAGTGGTAGGACTCTTTGCAGGGGTCCGCCTGGGGAAGTACCACACCTTTGCCAGTTATTCACCCGCCAAGCAGTAGTGTACAAACACTACTGTGTTCCGGATTGAAGGGCAATGTTTCCAGCGAAATTACAGGGCACACAGAGATTTGACATCTTATATCTCGGGGTGACGAGCGCAGTGCATTGCCATCCAGGGTTTTGAACTGTTGAAATTCAAAATTCTGAGTGGCGTTGAGCTGTTATGGGCAAGCGTGAAGAGCCATCAGGTGAACGACTTCGCTCGTCTCGTCACTCAGTATCATAAAAAAAAAAGGTTAAGTAGTCGCCATTATCAGCCTATCATTTTCCCACATTTGGGACACAGGCATTTTCTCAGAGAGAGAGAGAGTATGGGCTCTAATCCACCATGCTGGCCCAGAGCATGTTGGCGAATGTCATGTCTTTGAACTTTTGAGGTTCTTGGAAAAACCGGTTTCCTCACGATGTTTTTCTTCATCGTTTTTGAGCAGTGGCATCGAAACTGCACTTAATTTACTTATACTAAATAAGTCTTTGGTGCAAGGCTGAGGACCGAACCGAGTGCCGTCAGATTGTAAAGCGCACATGTTACCACTTGGCCACCCGCTCTTAGAAACTAGTAGTAAAATAAAATTACCTTGTAATGACTTGAAGTTTTTGCGGTATATAAAGTTATATGTAAACGTAATAATATTGTAGTAAATTTTCTTTGTTGGAAAGGGCTTAAAATAAACAAAGAAAAAGTGATAAAAAAAAAAGTTTTCCTGCCTATTGTACTATTCTTAACATCAAAATATAACTGACATTTGAATAATTATCACGCCATAAATACTAGCCAATTAACTGAACTATAAATAGGGAAACTCTAACTATCGTGTTTCGTGACGAAAACTGTTTCCGTTGGTGTTTTGTTTGACTGTCTATTATTTATTTGGTGGTTTGACAAATAAATTGAGTGAAGTTATTATTATTTTCTTTTATTTTATTGCAAAATAGGCTTGCGTTTGGCCGCCAACTCGCCTGATGTTAAGCGACGATGCGGCCTACGGTGGATCACGCGTGTTTGAAGTAAACTGTCAAGTGCATGTTGTGGCATGCTCATGGTAGGGTTCCATAGGTATGTTTAAAATAAATATCAGAGGGCAAGTCCTCAGCGTGCAAAGGTGTTTTTGTGGTTTTTCAAAACGTTTGTTTGACTCATCAGAATCAATCTGTGCCTTATTCTCTACATTTTAATTGATGAAATTATTCTATTGGAATATTATGAAATCTTGACCGACAACATAAAAACATAAATGTCCACTGTGCCGCAAATGTAATAAAAAGAAACGGTTCATAATTATTTTATATTTACTTTTCAACGATCACTGAGTGAGAGTTAAAAAAAACCGATTAGGCATTATCTTTAGAATAAAATTGCAAATAGTATAATAATATTAGAAATATTCTTATAAGATGTTTTATAAGGTGGCTGAGGAGATAAAAACACTATTTTCGAGTTGTTTTCTATCTCTTCCGCTTCTTCATCCTGTAAAATATCAACACGAAAATTTATTTTAACTATTTGCTGTGTTATGTAAGTGTGTGTATGGATTTTTGTTACAAAATAAATATAGCTATAATAGCTAGTACCGTTGAGCACAGTCAAAGACTTATAGCAGTAGGTATACAACAAATAAGAACTTTGTAAAAAATGTTTAAACTATTTGTACGATAAAAGAGCCTATAAATCTGAACCCTCAGCTTACAGCATAAAACGATTAACTAAATTCATTCAGGCTACCCAATAAAAGGCTATGAAATAGCCTATCGTTAGGATTCGGCTTCGCCAAGTCCACATTTCGTAGGCGTTACAAGGGTAGACAGGGCATGGTTGTATCAATTTCGCTCATTAATTAACCAAACAGGTTCGTCAAATTAAAGCCTGTGCTAGAGCATAGTGAAAGGCAAATGAAACTAACTTTTTTTGATATAAGTTTCGATAAAAAACTACCTAACTAAAAGGAACGTTTGCAGCGCAATTACGTCCATACCAATTATTCAACCTAAGCCTACTGCTTTAACGACACTGTTGTACATTAATAGTCTGCTTTGGCGACGGTGCGTAGTGTGGCATAATCTATATCTATAAATTTAATAATAACTGGCCAAGAGCTTGTCCAGACACGCATATGGTAGGGTTCCGTACCCAAAGCCATATAATTGTAGTCATAGTTCAGAAAATGATGGTTATAGAAAAATACGAACGAATGAAGCTCTGTGGGCTTAAATTTCAGAGATTTACCATCCCGACATAGCATATACTTTTTATGGTTTAAACATAGAGAAAACTGATTGAGAAACATTAAGTATTTGTTAAGATCATTTTACAAAAAGGTCAGTGACCTTTGAGCTAGAACGTCTTGAATTTATTACAGTTTTATCGCTGTTACTCAAAAAGTCATGATCAGATAATGTTCGAAATAATTTTGAATGAAGGTTTTAAATATGACCTATCTGTATTGTAAGTTACAAGTTTCTATGTCTTATAGTTTAGAAATGCAGGGGGGGGGGGGGGGGGAGCAAGTTTTTGCCAATTTGGCGGGCCATATTTCACAAAGTATAGACTTTATAAAAAGTGATGTATCAAACCTCACCTTCATATTAAAAGACCTATTCAACGATACCCCACACGAATAAGTGGAATGAAAAAACATTTCATCCCCATTTCACATGTACCAGAGCCACCCCTAAAATGCAATATTATTTATTTTTTATACTCTTAAAATTGAGATCTAATATAGCAACTGTCATGCAAAGTAATGCATGTAATGTTATGTAATATGGTAATAAAAAAAAAACGCTTGTTACCATATTATGTTAAATTTAAATATATCAAATTGTTAATATATTTGTTTTTAATGTCACGATAGACACCAAAACATGTTTAGTTTCAGTTTTTGGAAATTCCAACTCACTGATTTTATATCTTCAATAAAGTGAATATGTACGAACAAGACAGCTGCAGACGGGAACAGGCCCCTTAAATAAAATCTTGTGTAAATTGTTCATATTATGAGGACAATGACCTCAATTCGTCTTTGTACCATCGCGGTGATATATCTAGACCCGAAACCCATAAGCACTTAAGTCAAAGTTCAAATATTTTGAAAAGTTTACAGGACAATGTTGGACATAAGTTGTATGGTGCGTAAGACTGTCGCCTCGTGTATTGAAGCCCTCTGACTTAGTTGCTTATTCCCGTCAACGGATAACGCAAAAAGCAAAGCCCTGCGAGTTATTAGCATTTTGAGAAAAAACTGACTTAAGTGCTTATGGTCGCCGTGTCTAGATATATTGCTGCCATCCCGCATGTGTTTAGCCTTATCCAATGAACATTATTGTAATCACTCACACTAATATGTATATGTACCTGTATTGCACAAATGATAGTTAATTTGCATGCGAGATTGGATGCTGCCTCAGCCGCTAGTTACTCGATCAAATTGCTAATTTAAACAGAGTTAGTGCACAAACACCTCTATTAGAGTAATAGCAAGCTGTTACAGCTGAAATACTATAATGTTTGATGATTAGTTATGTATCTCGTTAATATACCAACGAGGTCGGGAAATCTAGCAAAGCGATAGATGCGTTAAACGTGCGGAGCCAAAACATAAATAAGCGAGCAAGTGCGAGTCGGGCTCGCGCACTGAGGGTTCCGTACCATCACAGAATACAACAAGTACTTAGTGCAAAAGGACAACATCACGCGCAGGCGTGATTGTGAAAAAGTAGTAGTTTCATCTTTTTTAACCGACTTCCAAAAAGGAGGAGGTTATCATATCGACTATTTTTTTATGTTTTTTTACCGCAGAACTTATAGTGGGTGAACCGATTTCGATGATTATTTTTTTATTTGAAAGCTGGTGCTTCCCATTTGGTCCCGTTTCATTTGGTCCAGTTCGGATGAAGTCGATTTTTAATATTGAGAACTATTTTCATCGTCGTTATCAGCCTGAAGACGTCAACTGCTGAACATAACCCTTTCCCTTAACACGCCACACTGAATGACAGCATGCCATCTGCATCCACTGAATGCCCGCGACTCCCACAATGTCTTCGGTTCATTTAGTGAGAGGACTACGCTAAGTCTTCCGGTTCGTGGTCTCCAATCCCACCTCACCCGTAGTCACCTGTCTTCACCATCTGTTATCAGTTCTTCGAGCTATGTGGCCTGCCCATTGCCACTTCAACTTCCAAATCGTAGCAGCTAAATCGGTGACTGGTTCTTTGGCGAATATTCTTGTTCCGGGTTTATCGCGCAAAGAAACTCTGAGCATAGCTCTGTCCATTGCCCGCTGTGCAACTTGAGTTAAGTTGAGTTATTCCAAAAGGGACCAGGTCTCAGTGCCATATAATTATTATGTCATCAGCAATTAGTAATTAAATTTAACCAGTTTCAAGGTTCCTACCTCACTATCCGAATACCTATACCTATCGTATTTGCACTCGAGAAGCGATTTTTCTCAGAGAAGTGCACCCATGGTCCGGGATCGAAGTGGCATGGAGCCAAGTAGCGCGCCGGTTCGGTAAATCAGTGCCTGGGTGCCTGGGTTTGGACATGCTGATGAATCACAAGTATAAGTATAAATTTTAATTTAAAAATAAACGATAAGAGAGCTGATAATCCCCAAACGGCTCAAAAGATTTTCTTGAATCGTAGCTAAGATTAAGAAAACTCTCGATCAAATCACCTTTAAAAAACACATCAGTCGTAGGACTGCACGTCAGAAATGAAAACTTAAGTAGTAATTCACCTATTCTACAAGAGATGGCGCCGTTTCAAAATACATGGTACAGCGTGACGATGACGCGAGCTCCATGATTTATTTCACTCAAAAAGTGTTCAACGCTCCTAAAGAAGTTTTCACTTCAAAAAAAATCCATTAAAATATGTGTAGTCGCTTAGTAGCTTTGATGCCACAGACAGACAGACATAATTGAACTTGTAACACGATTAACAATTATAAATTGTTTTTTATTTAAACCTCCGATAAAAGAGATGATAATCGTCAAACGACTGAACAGATTTTCTTGAATCAGAGCTAAGTATACGTCACAAAAAAGTTTCATGCAATAACGTGACAAAACGAGAGAGCCTGTTGGGCTACTTAGGGAACGTAACTATACTACGTGACCCGTTCAGGGGAGTAGGGGATCTTCAAAATACTACGCTTGGTCACAGGGGGTCTTAGGTTTCGTCACGTAGTCAATATCCTCTAGGTAAATCTTGCGTTATAAACGTATGGACCATCGTAGACCGCATCGCGCTTAACATCAGGCGAGTTGGCGGTCAGACGCAAGCCTATTTCTGAATTAAAAAAAAAATATTAAAAAAAAGTTATAGGTCCTACTTAAAACTTCAGATGATAACTCAGGTGCTTACAGCTAAAAGTAACATATCATATACATATAACAATGTTTGCGAGTGAAGAAAGAATATGTAAATCTCAAACATTTTAATAGTTGTAAGCTTGTTATGTACTTGAAATAGAAAAAAAAACTCGTATAACAATTTCCCCAACACCGTGTGCCCATTATATACCAATTAAACACAAAATGACGCCACCAATTTACTTAATAACGTACTGGATTATACACTACAACTAATTAGCAGCCTTAAGTGGGCCTAAATAACACTTAACCGTGTTGTCCGCGACGGAATTAAAATGTTTATACTAAGTTTAACTTTATCTAGTGAAGACAGCGAACTTCATTCACCGTCATATAAAGGCGTAAACATTTTATTTTACTTTTTTTGCTGTCTGCAGATGTTTTTTTTTTGCGGTGATAATGACAGTTCTGTTATTTAAGGTAGACCTTTTGAATATACTACAATGTTGTTATGCTATTTTAATTGTCCTTTATTAACTTGTCCCACACATACTTAGCTGATAAAGTGGGGGACAAAGTTACCACATAATAAAAAAGTTTCTTTTTCATCGTTGATATATTATGTAGATTCAAGTATTACCACCAAATACTGTTTTGAACTATCACGGTTGTTCACTACAGTTATATGATTATTTACGGGATATTTACCTAAAACTTAAATATCGGGAGCTCCTTCCACAACCTGAACACTGTAAATATCCCGTAAATAATCATACAACTGTACCACCAAATAGCCTTTAGGAAAGTGTTGCAGAAAGAGCACTATCTGATCTATAGAACTCAGTTAATATTGTATAGTGTTAGAGCTAAGAAGATATATCTTTTCACGCTTGCTAAAACACTCACTTCGAAGGCTGAGCATAATAAAATAGCTGCATTGGTATAACCTCAGGCCTTCCATGTGTCCATTCCACAGAAAATAATTATGTTAGAACGGCTGTCAAGGCATTTTTGTATGAAATTTGTTGTAGCCACTTGCACCCATATAAAACCGTGAGCAACTGTGACGCGGAGTTCGACGCGTTGACATAAATAAGAATGTTCAATCATATATCTGTCACAATACCTGGCGACAGAGTTTCATTCTCATTTCCGTTCTATTTACTTCTCTTTTCTGTGGTCCATTCCATAGTAAGCTTATTGTTAGGCGGCGGGATATAAACCCCTGCTTCAAGGATCAGATTTCTATTCTACACGACTTGTCGCATCTTATGTTTCCTAAAAATCTACAGACTCTTTTAGAGTTATACCAACCCATGACTTCTGTAAACTCGTAGTAGAAAGCAATATCATAGTAGAGGCCATGCACATCCTACTACACGTATAAACGCTGCCCTCAGTACCAGGCTCGCATAAACACGCGCGACATAAAAAAGTTACGAGGAGTTATCAAAAGGGTGTCATAAAACTGGCAACGGGCTACGGCGCCATAAACTGGCCAGTGGGTAGGCTCACAGCTCTGAAGGATTATTATACTTCAACGTTTGGTCCTATACTTAATTTGAAAAGCAATTAATGTACGAGTACTTTTTGTAATTGTCAGTCTTTGTCTATCCTCATCGATAGCACACAATCTTTTCCCATCCTGTCGATTTTCCGAATGTCTTGCTCTAGACATTGACGACATTTATTCGGCCTAATTTGGACCTAATACTGATCTTTACGCTACCTTGTGCATAAAAAATCCATTAATGTACATAAAAAAAAAGAATATTGAATTTCGCAGAAAAGTCAATCCAATATCTACGAGCACCAGCAGTATAATTAAACGCAATTTTCTTCTAAATTAAAATAAAATATAAAATACACAACCTATACCAAAAGTTGTGTAGATCTCTACTTCGATTTTGAATGTGCCGAAAAGTGGTCCCCGAAGTGAGAAAATGCTCAAGTGTTTCTCGATAACGAAAAGTTGGGGAATCGCGCCTGTTTCAAATCCGAAAACGTACAGTTATCAGGACCACCCCTCAACAGCCATCCCATTCCTTTAGAAAATATCTTTGTTTTTTAGATTACGTACCCAGAGGGAAAACGTAGCCCTATTGCTGTCCCTCTGCCGTCCTTCCGAGTATGTCACAGGTCTCTAGCTCCATTCGGAATACGTTACAGACCTGAAACTTTGATATAATGGGTAAATATTAGCCCAACACCAAATATAGAATAAAAAAAAAAGTGGCTTAAATACAAAATGCACCTAAAAATATTGTTTTCTTACCCTGGCATGTGGATGTGAGGTATCATTTTATAGAGCTAATATAATTTAAATTAATAATTACCTTTCAGAAACCTCAATTCCCAATCTTCTTCCCTCAAATTTGTAATTTTGAGACCCTTTTTGTTACGGGGTTTTGCTCAAAGACAAAACTAGCAGTGAACTTAACGTCGCTATACATTTTCAAATCGTATCAGCCGCGCGCGTTAGACGCATGCGTCAGACGAGCGGTTGTGATCGGCCGCGATTCACGAAAGAGGCAACCTTAAGCATGTGCAAAAAGGATCTACATAGGTACCTGTCTTAATTTGTATTCATTTCAGTATCATTTGATTATCTAATGCTATAGGTAGTGAGGTAATAAAAAATTACAAAAAAAAAACTATTTTTTTTATAATACAAGATATGATTGTATTATAACTTGACATGTAACTTCCATATCTACAATTTAGGTAGGTAGGTTACATAAACATTTACGACCACATAAAGTATAAAATTCGATAAAACCATTGAATCGGCCGTTATCTTATTAGGGTGTGTCAAATGTTCTCCTATTATGTCGATAAGCTAACCCGCTAGTAATGGTTTTGAAATGGCGTGTTAGCACGAAATGAACGCGCCTTTTATTCAGTTCACATGCTAAATTGCTTCATAAATCTGCCGGTAAAATGCTTGAAAACCCCTAATGCTAGAAAACTATCGAATACATAGGTTACGTACAATATATTCTCGTACAAATAGTACAACAATGGTAGAGCTTCTTGGTAGAAGTTTTATTCTTACCATTAGAATAGATATCGGGCTTCCTAAATCTATATTATATACCTTCCATTGATAATTATTGTTTGGAAGATTTTATTTAACTTGCCAAGTTAGTAATGGGTCAAATTTTGCAACTGAATTTTAAAAAAGCTATCCCCAACTGATAGAGCTAAAATTTCGCATACACGTTTCGTTTAGTTTGGATACAACGTATGGTTAGCTAAATAGCTAAATTAAATGACGTAATTATTATTTTTATTTTGGTTAACCATCAGAATGATACGAAATTGCTTGCTTAAAAATATAATTTATATAACCGGCCTAATCTTACGTGAGTAATTCCCGTGTAATATAAATAAAATGTGTGAAAACCACGTCAGTTTCCATAATATAATTTATGTGCTATGGAGACCTATAACACCCCAATAATAGGTAAACTCAGCATGTTTAATGTACTAGGGACCTGGAAAAGGCTTCAAAGGCTACTTACTATTTGACAGACGGCCTTGTACGCTTTGTAAATCACGTGACGGATTCTATGCTCTTTAATATTCTGTAGTGTGCGCAAAGGTAGTGCATGCACGTTAACCCTGGAATGCGAACTAG
The DNA here is from genome assembly GCA_949125355.1 of Agriopis leucophaearia. NCBI lineage: Eukaryota > Metazoa > Arthropoda > Insecta > Lepidoptera > Geometridae > Agriopis > Agriopis leucophaearia. Next base: position 10,652,757 of record OX421278.1, read on the forward strand.
CTCTCAAGTGCCACAAAACCGCGTGGTGACAGATGTTCGACTAGATCAAATACCTACAACATAGACATCTCATGTGGTTTTTGCACATCTATCATAGGGTTTATTTCACAAGCTAGCAAACGCATATAGTTCATCCCGCTTGCGCCAACATAACACCTTACGCGCGAGAGGGATGGCAAGATAGCGATAGCTAATGTAAATTTATGTAATAACTCCACTGTCCAATCCATCCCGCTTCTAATGCTTCGCTCTTACATAATGTCAGGAAATAGTAATAAATAAGCGAAGCATCGGCACTAAGCATTTTTCTAGCTCGGGTTTATGCCACGCTTTGTAAAGTAACCGGGCTTATCTGAGCTTCTTTACGACTATTTTACGATTATAGCCCTCCGGAATCGTTATAACATACTAAGATATGAAATTCTCTATAAAGGAATAATTTTAAAATGGACATGTTCATTTAAGTGGCTTTTACGGTGGTGTATTAATTTTTATGGAGCGCGGTAAAGGCGTTGTTCGAATTAATCCAATCTTCTCTCGCTCAACGTCAGAAAAAAAAGGTACGTAGGTAGGTCCAATCGCCAGTAATCGATTGTCGAAGTATGCTCTTATCTTTACCGGTAGATCGATACTAATTAAAACTGTACTGCAATTACAACTCTGATCAGAAATGCTAATTCAGGTGTGTTTTATCTCTACTGTTTGGCATTTATAACTTTGTGTATACGAAGATGGTTGGCACAATTCAGAATGTTTACGGGAGTATTTTCTTTTCCCTGCCTTTATGTCTATCAATATGTCCATTAGTCCTTTCGTTTTCACTCACTCTATTCCTAATGAATTATGACAGCATAGCAGTTAGAACACGTTAGAGCTCTTTACCAAAGAAATTGGTCTAGGCAGTAATTAGTTTCTTTTCGTATGTCGAGCTAGAGAAATCTAGCTTGACATAACTTTCCTTGGAGTTTCCTGACTAGACTAAATAAGCTTGTTTAGTGTAGAAAATGTGCCAGCATATTATTTAGAGACGCTGGTATTGGTGCAGCAGTTTAGATGTAACAGCTTGCGTGTTGGTGACATGTTTGTTGTATTGTTGTTGCAGGGCTACAATGGTGTGTGCGTGTGGTGGCGCGCGGGGGGCGGGCGGAGCTCAGCGGCGCGCATGGCGGCGCCAATGAGGCAGGGGGCGCCGGCCGGCGGAGCACGCCCCGCGACCCACGCGCACCCCGCCAACTTTGAGTACGATGACAACGAGTGGGACATCGGCATCGGCGACCTCATCATAGACCTCGATGCCGACATAGAGAAGACGGACGAGGCGGGCGGCATGGCGGCGCGCGCCGAGCACGACACGCAGCGCACCGCGCTCAAGATGAAGATCAAGCGCACCAAACCCGGCACCAAGAGCTCCGAGGCCAAGCACGAGATCGTCAAGTCGAACGAGATGAACGGAGAGCCGAAGCCGGCGGCGGGTGCGCCGGTCGGGCCGGCAACGCCCGCTGTCGCCGCCGCCGCCAAGCGCGGCTCCGGCGGCCACCGGCGGGACAAGGCGCGCGACAAGCACCACCACCCGCACCCGCCGCACGACGTGAACGGTGTAGCGCGCGTGCCGCCGCCGCCCAATGCGCCGGGTCCGCCCGCCGCGCCGCCAGCGCCTCCGCCCGCGCCGCTGCACGCCGCGCCGGCCAAACCTGAGCAGAGGCCGGCGCCGGCGCCACGGCTCGACGCTAAACCTGCGCCTCCGGCGCCGCCGCCACCGACCGCCGTGCCCGCGCCGCCGCCACCCCCGCCGCCTGCGCCTGCGCCGCAACCCCCCTCAAAACCTGAACCGGATGACTCCCGGCAAGAAAGTAACACTTCCTCACAACCTCCACCGGCAAAGAAACAAAAAACAGAACCTAAGGTAAGATTTTAATTCTCTTCTGGCGATGAAAATTGCTAGCGTTGGTGACATTTTAACTGAGGACAACACTCACTGCGGCAGAGGTGGCGTTTTTATCACTAGATAGAACGACTCTAAGCGCTAAGCATACCACCACCAGTGTATTTTCGGCCTTAGGAAGTTCTAAGAAGAATAGGTATTAGTTATTTTTATCAGTATAATCTTACTTTCTGGAAGATGACATCTTCATAGACTGCAGTATTGAAAACACTGTCATGTCAGCTGTGCGCAGGGAAATAGAACTTCTCACGTAATCTGAATCAATTTTTATGTTATCCACTATGCATCTCAAAACATTCATCGTTTCATCGCCGACTGTTTACATTCTAATCTGAGTAGTCGTGAATATAAATCAATAAAAATAGTTAATTATCCTATATCGATAACAGTTATCACGGGTAAAGACGCGCTATCCGACCAGTATCTGTCCACTCTGCTATCTGATGAAACAAACGCGCACTAATCGGAGATTGCTCTTATCGCGCGTGTGTGATTGTTTCCAAACCGTGTATTTAATTGTACCGGCTTAGGAGTATTTGCGAGGCTGATTGAGTGCAAACGTTCGTGGGGTGTAATCCGCGCCTGTCGCCCGCCGCATCGGTTCACCCCAACCAGACCTCCTCCCTCCGAGCCGCCTCGCAATCACAATACCCGCTGCACTCCACAAATTAATACGATTGTGGCCGAGGCCGACAAACGAGCTTCATCTCTTACGACTTTACAACTGCAATTTCCAAGCCTCTAAGTGCACTCACGTAAACGGCCCTCTCGATAATCAATCTATAAATCTGTCGAGAACAACAAGTTCCAGAGCGACTTTCCTAAAGCAGACATTCAATGGCAGGAATGTCGTGTGACAATAGCGAATAAAACAACCCATCCGTAGAAAACATGGTAATCGTTGTAAACTCGCAATCAGTCGCTTTCGCCGTGTCATATAAAACGGCGTAGTTATTCATGTAATAAAATATCAGAGAGTCTGCAGTTGGAACGCATCATCTGCGAGGATCTTTCACAATTTAAACAAACGCGCGACACCCATCATTAATCATCTGACGTGGCTCGTTGATATTGCCAAAGGTTTATGCAAACCGTTCTTATGAACTCATCACGATCGACCGCGGCGAATTATGGCCATCGAAGATACCTCGGAGTTTTATAAACCGACAGCTGCTTAAGTAATATTGGGGCCGCAATATTTTACGAGGAGATTACTGCGAGCCTTGAATGCTCAGGGTAAAGATAGGGGCGTCCCCTATCCCGTTATTATTCGAAGTACGAAGGGCTCGAGAGTCGAGACGCAGCAGTGTCGCAGTCTCCGATATTCCATTCATTAATCACTGTCGAGGGCTCTAAAAATTTCCAAAGTGTTGTGGAATCAATTTAACGTTCGCCCCCTTACTGGAAAAGTTTGCGGGCGTGATAATTAAAGGCGCGATATCAATTTCGGCGTCTTCTCTTCTATAACAATGTAGCAGAGAGTACTTGATTTGTTTTACGCTAACAGCTCCACTGCTTTCTCTGCGAGGTTCAATTTGAAATTAAACTTGTGGAATTGGTAAATTTTATGAAAGTCGTTTTATGATACGTAAGCATACAATGGTTATTATTGTCGTGCTCAATTTACTGACTGTAATTGTTGTGTGATTATGACTTCAATAAAAGTATGATGTTTTATGGCGAGTCTTAAACCTTTAAAAAACGGTTCGTAGCATTCCTCTATTAAAAGCTATAAAGATTTGATCTTTCCCCACGGGCGCTGGTATCGTTTTATCTTCTAATGCAGCCGGGTGTTCCATTTCCCTTGTGTTTGCACTATCCAAATCAAACATTATATCTATCTCTATTATTCTCTCTATATCACTCCGGCTATTGTCTGCTTGCCTATTACTCTCTGTCCCAAAATGTAGTATTATTACACCCGTCTCTGAAATGGGGTGACCCATCGATAAATGCCTTTTCAATGGAATCCTCGCCGGTAATATGGCTATTTGCATTGACAAAACGTATTGAGCATCACCTAAAAATTCCATGATTTTTTTGTACAATTCGATGCGGTTTCATGTTTGTTTAATTTGTAAACCTTTTTGAATGGACTTTGTTATTTCTTAAAACGTTTTGGTGTATTTCTTCACAAGATATATTGAATTTTTTAAAATCTGTTGCAGTTGTTGTCTGTATATTTAGTAAACTTGCTTTATTCTTCGCTGTGTTGGCACCATGCTTGCCGGTTTGAGCTTTCCGTTCTCTCTCTGCCACTTACCTACAATTTCTTTTCTATAAGAATAGTTTTTATGAGATTTTGATATTTAGCTATTGATCCCTTACCTTTGTGTGTGATTTCACTTTATCTGTGTTTTTAATGATGGTTTACTTTATTTTGTCTGTACAAGTCGTCCGGTTAGTTTAGTTCCCATAGTACATTTTATTTGAAGCCACTTCTAGTACTGGCTGTTTTAAATAAGTAACATAGTTTCGATCTATATTAATGTTATTGCCTATCAATAATAACGTTCTCATTCTCACCATTAGCGGCTTCATTATAGCGCCATTAGATATTATTATACCTTAATATATCACAATCACAGCCTAAACTAGAACTCGGAAATTAAGGGTATAAATTAATTCTATTTCATATTCTGATAAATGATTAAGATTTCTATCAAAATGATCTGTGGGGCACGATGTTTAACATGTATACGCCGACGCGAATGAGGTTAATACCGCCACCGCTGGATGATCGCTCTGAATAAATTTACATACTGATGCCTGCGATCAGTGTTCTCACTAAACGGAACTGCTAACTAGCTGCCGGTTTACGGAGCGTTACTAAATACCTACCTCCAAGCACGCCCGCGAGCACCAGGAATTCCAAATTCATTTTCGACTTCCTTATAGGCACTTACGACTGTTTCCATATAAAGTGTGCCTTCAAACTGGTTCTGATCGGAAACGATATTCATAACGAAGCCACCTAAACGGGAAGCGGCGCTCATATATTCCATATTTGATTTGCTAGAAATGACGGGATACCCGATATCGAATAATGTTTATGGGGAACAATATCAAAGCTGTAAACTGAAAGGTATCGATCGAGTGATCAATTCTGATGAATTTTTCACTTCAACGACTTTATTTATACAGCGAACGTGTACCGCGCTATCTGCCCGAGGCGTATCATTATTCATTTCAAAAGCTTTATTGCATCGAAACTCGGATCGGTCGCGTCATGAATTAAATTTTTAATAACCTATACTCGAGGTAATTGATTGATGCGATAAAATAAATCGCTCCTCGCCGGACGCTGGCGATTGGTCGTAGGACGCGGGACGAATCGTGGTAATTAAACCAAACCCTCGTGATCACGACCATCATCGACCTGACCTGAAACCTGTTCACAAATATCAGTCAGGAGTTGCTTTGTACACACAGGAACCCAATGGACGTCGCGTATGCACTGAGGGAAATATACTCCGGTATGTATTCCTCCGCTCCCCGTATTAGGTCTCTTGAGCAGAGACGGTACAATGGGGCGCAGATACCCAGCACCCTCCCCAACACCATTTTCTTAGTGCACACGCAGGAAGAAAAGGAGACCCTTATCAGCCAGGGTTATGGGGGAGGTACGGGGTCGCGCACTCTTACCATACATGAAGCTCAGGGACTAACATACGAGTCGGTAATCGCCATAAAGACCAAGCCAAAAATGAAGCTGCACGAGAGCGTGCCGCACGCGGTCGCTGCAGTATCGCGGCACACCGGGACCTTCGTCTACTACGCTGACGACATCGAAGACGATGCCATCAGTCGATTCGTGCGTCGAGCATCGGCTGCGTCACCGAAGACCATTAAAGATTACAACTTGCAGATGGCCATCAGAGATCGGAACGTGGCGGTGATGGAGGCCCTGGACCGGGAGGAGGCGATTGTAATGTAAGAATAGGATTTGAAATGTAAAAAAAGCGTTTAGAAATAAGGATTGTGTGTATGCCTCGAGCATTCATGCTCACCATCGAAGGCACCTTCTTGCGGCGACGTCGTGTATCGGGTCGCTCTCTTCCCTCAAATATGGTTGAGGAGGGCGATGGCTGGCACATGAGTCATACTCGTGATCGGGTGCTGCTTGCGGGTCGCTGGTCTGCTCGCGGTATACACATAAACTAGTAATAACATGACTAAATTGTTTTAACCTTAGATTAAGAATAACTAACTTCCTCTCCCTGTATTGTGTAAAGTAAATTCGTTAAAGTTAACAAAATAGTAGTAAATTATAACAAAAGTCACGGACCCCGGTGTCTGCTGAGTGATATTTTTAATTATTTTTAAAAAAAAAACATCATCGACCTGGCAATACCACAGTATATTCGTGATATGAGCTAGACAGGCAAATGAAAATATATATTACATATTAGGTACGCTGAAAGTAACCTCGCACGTTTGAGACTCTATACATACGAGTATTATATAACCATAGTCTAGACTCAGCTAGAGATATAAAGTGACCTCAAAGATTCAAGTGATGTTCTGACGTACGATAAATCGTCTAACTAATTTATTCTGAAACGGAATGAGTTGGACGTTAATATATTTGTGCAGTTATGTTATTAATCGAGCAGCAGAAGGCAGCTGCCGGCTACTGTGTAATTATTATTGGCGTAATTAGGATGTGCGTCCCGAAGGCCTGCGGCGCCGACTCTCCAACAAATGCCATTATTATTTCCGGTTCGTATTATACTCGGGTGCGGTTTGTTAACTCTCGTTTATAATGTCGTGAACAGTTGAGCTATAATGAATACGGTCCTGCGAGGCGAATTGATTTGACATTAATTGCGGCTGGTGCGATCTCGCACGGTTACAGTTACTCATTTAACGGTGCTGCAGTTTCACTGACAGTATTATTCTCGAGCTTGTTTGCTTGCCAATTGACAGCGGTTATGTAAAGATCGGTAATGTCTTCGGCAATTATTATTATGACATCAAGATTAATGCTGTGTTGTCCGTCGATGAATTAAGTGCTGTGCAATTTAATATTTCTGTATTATCGTATAATTACCTACATCTCTCATGCTAAGGTTGTCTTAAAGCTCGTATGCTTACATTAAAGACACGTATGTCGTCTGTAATTATATTATGGACTTAAATGGAATAATTTGATGCTTAAAATAAATTCCCATGCAATGTTGTCGCAACCCTATTTATGCAGTACCATGCAGTTGGTAGACAAGTTGCTGGACCGAGTTGAGTGGCTAGTGGCGTGTGGTGTCTGGTCTGGTCGGTGTGTCGGTTGGTCGTGTTTCGTACCGGCACTAATCCGCACCCGGCGCGGCGTGTACCTGCCCTGCCCGTCTCTTTGTTCTGTTTTCTCCACGGAACAGATTCCTTCTCGCCTCGGATAGCTATTGCCAGTTAAGTTTCTACCGCACTAACATCATGTTTTATTTCATTTCTAGCTTGTTTTGCTTTAAATCCATGACTTACATCGTTTTCTATTGCTACATGGTATGTGATTGTCTGCAAACATATCGCCAACAGTTGTGTCACTAAATTTTACCTGCTATGAAAGATTACCAATTACATTAAAATATCTTCAAACAGAGATTTATTTACAAATTTAGAAATAAAATAAAATGGCATAAAAACGAATGCTCTCTCGATGCGAGCTAAGTAGTTCGTCGACCAATAAAACGTTAACAAAATGAAGGGGAGCCAAGGGATCAAAAGGTGACTTTTTGTTACATTTTTTTAAGCATCCAGTCAGCCCTTCTTTGTCCCGCGTTGTTTACTAATGGTTCTGTTGGGTTCGACTTAAGATAATAATTCTAGGTTTTCTCGCCATGTGTCGAAAGTTTTTGCCGCCGGAAATACGAGAGCGTCGGTTTGGGACGGATTAAAATATATTTGTTGATCTTTCGGCTTAATCTGTAAGCCCGAGAGGCGTGCATGCGCGCGTGTTGTTTTATGTGCATATTTTGTTTCAGTTCCAGTTTTTCGATTCACTTTCGATGACGTTGTTTGTTGTACAAATTGTTTTGTTTGGAGCTGGAGGGTTGTCTCACCCCAATTTTTCATAGCGCCGCAATATCCGTAATCGACGATGGTTAATCAATCACAGCTCCGGTTTAATTCCCCAATTTCCCGCAGTCCCAACTAACAATTACACGAGGGGTTGGTATCGCGGCGTCCAGTTCTGCCAATAACATAAATTGTCGCGGGGGCGGAAGTGTGCTTCGCCTCGCCTCGGGTAGGGAGCTACCACAGATCTATGGCTCCCTGAAGACAAACTGCGAACATTGAGCCGAGGACCGTCATTACGCAAGCTTTATTGCCGCCGATTAAAATAGACCAACGAAATTAACAATAATGTGTTTAGCACCTTTTCATCTCATCAATATCAAGCTTTGGAAGGATTTAGCTTTTTTCAATATTCAGTGTTTTTGCAATGAATAAACAATGGATGCCAAGGACTCTAATTTCTTCGCGCGGAACGGGGCCGTTGAAAAACGTCGGTATCCCCCCAGATTGCTGTCGTCTCCACAATCGATATTCAATCTCTTTTGACGTTTTATACGCTCCCAGCTTTCTTACTTTGTGTCGACGTTTAGGGCAGATGATTGCGATTGGCGTCCATCTCTCTTTTCTTTTATCGCTATCTGCTATTTCTTTGAGCTGCGTCTATTTTATCCCAATGTTTTTGCGAATGATGGCTTTGGGAATTTGCTCATCGCACTTTATTTTAAGACGCAAATCTCGCTTCAATTTACGCTTGACATTCAATGTCACAATTCTGCCAAATCAAACCACAAACACGAATGTTTATTCGCTAATCGTATTAGCGTTTTAGCAAACACACAAGTAATAGACGAGCGTCATCTGACATGTTTTTACTTTTAGTTTATTGCCAAATGATTTACTCGGCCGTGTCTGTGCTATTTAAATAAATCTAATGCACATCCAGATGTCCTTGCTTTGTACGGAGAGCTGAAAGCTTTAAATAGCACATTTACGATTTCAGAGCTCATAATTGCTACACGGTTGAAGTAATTAGCAGATTCCATAGTCTCTACGTCTGAAGGTAATAACGAATCCCTTTATCCGCGAAATCAGTGCCAAGTTAAATTGAAAGCTCTCTGGGGCAGAAGTACAGAAGATTGGGGCAACTAACTCTTGGACACGGGATTATTTTACCTATTTCATAACTACTTACAACATTTATAAACATTTTAAAAAGATGCATAATATAAAACAAACTCAACTTGCTAGTGTTAATTAGTGACAAATTGTTGCTTGTCCTTCAACTGTTGATTTGGCCTAAATCAAATCCTGTCTCTCACTACGCCCTTTTGTGTATCGTTATTAGGTGCGCATACGTAATTTGTTTGTTAAAGACGGTTCGCAGTTATACCGGCTGTGAATAATTTAAATTCATCCCCTGGCGGCCGGGGTGGTACAGGGTGGCCTCCTCGGCCCCCGGTTATTGATTTGCGCGAGCAGAGCTGTGTGCGTGCGCCCTACTAACGGTGTCGCGCTCATCTGTGTGACATGCGAGTGCCTTTGTGAATAATTTGGCTAGAGATTGATGCAATTTGGGGGAAAATGAAGTCGGTTTGTTAATAAAAGACTGTCGTTAGTAGAATGTTGTGTCATTATGATAATGCCAGTACTTGGCAACCTTTTCTAAAATTGACTATTTATATTTAATACTCAAAGTCGTTCAGTAACAGGTAGATAATTAACGAATCGGTAATTCGAAAAAAACTGGTAGTTTGTTTTATTGTTTCTTTGTAAGCCTTCGATAGTGGTCGTTAATGCGAAACTGCAAAGAGTAATTGAAATTCTTCAGAATTTAACGAGTAAAAGTAGAATTGAAAACATTTATGTAGATTCTGACACCGGTATCTTTTACAGGACTGAAAGCTACAAGGACTACTATATTTGTTATGAATCATTCTGCGAAATACCTACTCATTGACTATTGACAAAAGAAAATGGAATTGTTTTTTTTACAGAATAAATCGCGAAATATTTTAAGCATATGCTACAAAATCCAATTCGCAACCAAGTCCCAACCAACCACCAAGCGCTACCAAGTTTAATATGTAAGTCGGTATTGAGTACTTTGCACTAGGGTTTGGGAAGTCTCGACATTCTCAAAGTCCAGGGACTTCCAAGACTTTTCTAAATAAACAGAATATATTCTGTTATTTTTTGATGAGTTGTTTCAATAAAATGGCTATTTTAGTAATAATCAACATTTATGAAATTCCGCAAAATGAGTGTGGTTTTCATTCGCACTCGAAATAAAAAAAAACTGAGACTGAGCTGCGGTGGCCAGTGTAAAAATATTTTAACAAAAAAATAACCCGTTGTGATTTCTTTCCTTCTTTACGGGCTTTAGTGTATCATAAAAATGATGCACCAGGGCCAACAAGGCGGAAATTCTGGCGTTGAGAAAAGGCTTGGTAGAGCGTATGAATCAAGCTCTGAAAGTTGTTTCCGACTGGGGTGACGAGAACATCGTCAAATTCAACGCCAACAAGACCCAAGCTTGTCTTTTCTCCGCAAAAAAGAGTCAGTTTCCTTTGTATCCTACTTTCCGGGATGTATCCATACCTCTGGCAGGCCATCTAGAGCTACTAGGAATTACCCTATCGCTTACGCTGAACTTTGGGGCCTACCTCGAGTCTAAAGCTAAACTGGCTAGTAAAAAACTTGGCATCCTCAATAAGTTCAGGCGGTACTTCTCACCGGGGCAGTTGCTTCACTTGTATCAAGCACAAGTCCGATCGTGTGTTGAGAACTGCTGCCACCTATTCGACGGTGCAGCCAAGTACCAGCTGGAAGCTTTGGATTCGGTAGACCGGCGTGCTATGAGGCTGATTGGTGACAGCAAACTAGTCGCCCAAAAATTACAAAGCCTCGAGCATCGCCGTAAAGTAGCTTGTCTGTCTATATTCTACCGGATAGATTTCGGTGAGTGTGCGCAAGAGCTTCATGACCTTGTTCCACCCTCCCCCTTTTACTACAGGACAAGTAGAAGGACTGCACACTATCACCCCTTCCTTGTGGAAATTCCAAGGATTCGTACATAACGATTTGGGTCGTCTTTTATGATACGTACCGCCCAAGAAAGGAATTCCCTGCCGTCCTCCTTGTTTCCTGAGAACTACAATCTGGGCATCTTCAAGGCTAGAGTGAATAGATTTCTTCTAGATCAACGTGTTCCATCCTCGGCCACACCGTCGCTTACCATCAGGCGAGTTGGTGGCCAAACGTAGATCTATTTTATATAAAAAAAATATGATGTTTCCCACAATGTATTGTGAATAACGAAGAGCAACGAACGAGAGCTTCAGCTTCGAGTATCGAAGAGTTTCGTCTGCCTAAACCAAGCGTGTCTCGACCCGAGAGTCCCAGGACTTGAAACAAGACGTCCCAGGACAAAACCCTAGTGTGTACACAACACAGTACTTATAATGCACAGTAGCATAGCATTTATGCTTTCTAGGCGGTTAAATAATCGCCAAGTAATAAACACACCGACATAGCTCAGCATATTAGCAAGCTGAAGTGGCAGTGGGCCGGTCATAGCTGTCGCAGAACCGATAACCGATGGGCTAGACGTGTTTTAGAGTGGAGACCTCGAATCGGCAAACCTAGTGTAGGACGTCCTGAGATTCGTTGGAGTGACGATATACGTAAGACGGCTGGCAGCGGCGTGCCTTGGGAGAGGCCTATGTCCAGCAGTGGACTAGTATAGGCTGATTATGATAATGATTGAATAAACACTTGAATAAGTACAACGACCGACACGGATTCGCACAAGGTGATCAGTTCGGACCAATGTATTTTCTAGCCTACCAATGCGAGATCTTTTAAAATGATTTGAATTTATTGGATAGTTTTAACGGTAAACTAAGCTAGTTTTTTGAGGATCATCACAAATTATTCAGCAATTTGGTTGGAAAAAAATTTACGAATTTCCCAATAAAAAAATGGCAAAATAGGAAAAAGTGCGTCTTTTAGTATCGGTCAGCAATGGACTACCATTGCTGACGCAGTAGTAAAAAAGCCCTAAAGTAGTCACAAATAATTTAAATCAAAGCTCTAATCTTGCAATATTTTTTTTTTCTTTCAAAAATTTATTCGTGCTATGGTCAAGTGTATATTGGATAGATAAGGTCGAAGGTGAACCAGCTCGATATGACACGTGTACAGTGAGCTATAAATTACTTCAGGGTTCTGTAGCCAATAGACAGCTACTTTGGGGGTGTAGCTCAGTATTAAAGCAGGGATTCTCGGCCCATTCGCTCGGTGAGCCACAAAGCCTGACTATCAGCACAGAATACCGAATAGTATATCAGTCGACGGATAGGGTTGCCACACTTTAGTACTTTCTTTAATCCCTCTATCAATTAGTTGTTGGGATGTTGTTTGGAATAGTTCGGACAAGATTCATTTCGGCACAAAATACATTCTAAAGCAATTTTAGTGTTATTAAACGTTTGCTCTATCTTAGATTTTCGGTTATAAACGTAGTTATTTAGTGGATTAGATTTTAAAGATAAAATAAAACCTTTAACATGTATTCTAATGGCAACAATAGAACATTAAGGTATACATATTTTTAACAAGCAGGCCGTAAACACATTTTACCCGAGTTTAAAATAAGTGTTTAGTTTCTCCACAAGTGATAAAAACAGCAAATTAATACAGAGTACTATGCTATTAACTTCATTTTATTATATTTTTATATATTTTCAATTATTTCATGAATTCTATTTAACACAAAACTATTTAAAACACAATAACAACCTACTTAAATAAAACTTTCAAAAAGGTGGCATGACAGAATATAAAAGCGCAAGTTCTATTAAACTACCTTCCTGAACGGTGCGTACATTCTTCATGGCAAAAAAAATATAATTGATAAGAAATATCATTCTCTTGTCTGTATTTCAGATTTTTTCAAGTATTTTTTTTTCTTAACCTTCTTAGATTAAACTCTCCAACTCTCTCACACAATAAACTTTGGTTGTGGCTGCCTAGAGATTAGTTGTGTAGTGAGCATTCAAAATTGCAATGGATGAAAAAGAGAACTAATAATTTTTCATTACCACAGACCTCATTTTTTATGTACAATGTAATGAATAAAAAAAATGTTTTAATTATGTCGATAAACCTTTTTAAATATCGTTTGAGGTGAATCCGAAACTCTGTTTTGACTATACTACCGCCGCGCTGCGCCTTACCGACAAAACTTCACCCTACTTTACCGGGATTATGGTAGGTTCGTAGCGAGCTTTAAAAATTAAAACTTTGTAACCGAGCGGATGGACGATGAATAATTCAGTGCTTTGGTGCTAGTTTATCTTTTTAGATGCTAATCTAATTCTAATTATTATAATTGTATTCAAAGTTGTGATGTTTATGCTGACAGAATTAATATGAATGACTGGCTTTATTCAGTTTTATTGACGTGGCTTGCAATGTAATTTTTTTAAGTCACTTATTGGTTTAAAAAGAATCTACTACATGATAGTTTCATTTTTTAAACCACTAAGTGACCTTTGTTTTCATCTTCATAATGTAATTAAGTATAATATGTTGGTCAATCGTTATCTATGTATGAAGCATTTAAGTAACACTAAACATATACAATTTCACAAAAAAATAACAACCTATTTTACGTGAAGTGCAATAAACAGGATTCATCCTGTTTATTGGTTTGGTTGTTGTCCATTCCTTTGGTTTAGCTGTAAGCATTCTGTTGATGAATAAATAAATAAATAAATAAATCCCTTCAACTTTCCATTCTTTCAGGTGGAATATTTTCTTAAAATTTAAATGTGTTAATGACAACATAATATTGTGTTGGCAGCACTGATGCTTTGAGAACCCTTGAATTGTTTCGATCTTGATGTGTAATGGCGACTGTCTGTGACTGTTAGTGAGTAACAAATAAAATGAAAAACCAATAAAAAGCCGCTTTTATTCAATCATCCAAACAAAATGAGACTATATAGCCTATTCAAGAAATAAAGAATCACTAAAATAGACAATATTTTTTAAGAATAAAAAAAAAACTGATTTGCTTATTTCTCACTGTTTTTTTTATATGGATTTATACAAATACCTATTTATTAAATTACATTATAAATATTCTTTTATGAGAAAAACTTCAAAAATTTAAGTAGCGAAACGCACGACTGTATGTAAGCGCCATGGTTTTGCGACAAATACAAATTACAAATACGATATTAATACAATATATCAAGCCTTATGAACATCTGTAGTAATAAGCATTGCTTAAAAGTGGGAAAACCTCGCCTTAACACGCGCGCTGCGATAAACATTTCCCGGTTCTTTTGCTTGTGCGTAAACGAGACAAAGCTAGAATATGGACGTCTATCTCATTCTTAAGGAGTATATTCAAAAAGGAAAATGTAGATAACATTGTATCAAGGCTCGCGTGCTAGACCTACAGGAATTATGTATGATAAAAGTACCACTTAGTTAATTTAGAGTATTACCAACTTTGCTGCCAATTTCATCACCGAATCTGATACAACGATTATTTTCCTGACTACATTATAAAAAACGCTATTTAATACGCATTCTAGGGTTAAGCTATTTTACAGCAAAGTATTTCAGTGCGGCTCTTATAGCATATTTTTTACGTAGCCTAACATACTTTTACATTTGAATAAGGTTGCCTTATAATTATATTGAAAAATTGATAATTAAAATAATTCATTAATCCCACTTTAGATTTATTATATTTCTAGCTACCTTGTAAATTCTTTTTAGACCGAATGTTATTCAACATTTAAGATTAAAGTGCTACCTCGTAGCATTTGCTGTACGCCTGGTACTTTTAATCTACATTTTAAAATAGCTCTAAAGAGATTTTCTTGAAATTGAGCGTTTTCCGATGAAGTCATTCCGTGGGTATAGCGAAGTAAGAATTTACGTATTAAGCAGAACACAAATAAAAAAAAATTGGAAATCAAGATACGTCATCACGTAAATAATTTGAATTTTCCGTGTACTAAATATGATATGGAAATTTAAACTTATATCCAAACAACCTTTTTCAAATTGAATTTAATCCGCCGCGCTGCATTCGGCTTTGTTTACGAAATGATGAAATCAACTTCAATATTCTATGCAAATAAGAAAATCTCAAACGAGTCACACAATTTATGATATCATATACTTGATTTGCGTGATAAATCACACTGCGCTCATACATTCGCACTTCAAATGACCATCTTTACGATTTCTGTGCAGAAATGTGCTAAATTTTAGTTTAGACTACGTACCGATTACGAAATGCTTGCTTTGAGTATGTAAACATATAGTAAAAACTGGCACTAAAGTAAATAAAACGAATAAGTATACGAGTAAAGATCATATAATTAAGTCGCTGATTACCTTTATCTTAGCTAATTAAACCGAAGTAAACAAATAATGTTTCTGAGTACCCAAATTTGAAAAAACAAACTCATGAATGCGATTCTATCTGTCATGGCCAATTTAACTAACTGTGTAAGCACATCTGAGTTCCAAACTTCAAAGTTCCTAGTCTTCTTTTACTCAACTTCAATCTTACGTAATTTGATTATGTATAGGATTACTATTCGTCCGGATTTGTCAGGACATGTCCGAACTTTTAGAGCTTTGTCCGTTTTTTTTTGGCTTGGGCTATGTAATACGTCTAACTTGATGTAATACGTGTAAGTAAGTATATCTTGATTAACGTATCCCTAAACATAAAACAAAAATCTTTTCAAAATTAACAAACATACTAAAATGTCTGGACTTTTATTGAAATGTCCGGCTTTTAATGTCAGGACAAATTTTGATATAGTAATCCTAAATTTTAAAGTACCTACTGATGTTAGTACTAATTCGTGTCATGTCTTCTGTAAAACGCCCAATCAGGAGATATCACAAAAGATTCATTGACCAATCCCCTCACATGTATCTAAAATGCAAAATTCAAAAAGTTAGATATGGCGAAATTGACTCTCTGACTTCTCCACTTCAATGTACTGATAACTACTCATAATACAGAAAGAACTTTTTTTTTCTGTATTCTGAGGATAACTAATAACTGGTCAACGCGTCACTCGACAATGAACGAACAACTGTATTGTTTAATTCAGTCAAGCTCGAAGCTAGGTCAATTTGTTGAGCGTTGCTGTTTTATTTAGACCGTTTATCTGATAACTCGTTTGTGCACTGTAGATAAAAATAAAACATCGAGTTTATTTAACGCGAGCATTCGCGTCCACGTAACGCGCTTGTTTAGGGTTACCGCAGTTTTTGAGTGGGGCGAACCACTGAAGTGAGATTTTTTTCTACCCTTCTCTTTTATGTGGGACGAACAGTAGGGCGTATCATGGGGCGAACAATTTTTTTTTTCTATTTAATGTTGGCTCTTGACATCCTTTCTATTTAGCTAGTGTCAAGTGCAACAGTTTTTTTCTTGTTGCTTTTGGCTTCGTTTTATTGACGCAGTTGCCATGTACAATGTACAAGTTGTTTAAGTTATTTTAGAATATGAAGGTCGGCAAAAAAGAAAACGCGAAAATTAGGATTTAGGAAAGTAATACAATAATCGTCGGTATTCAAACTGACAGTCAAGTTATTGTCATTTTCTTTCTCAAGAGACTGATGCGTCCTGACGGTTTAACATTTTAACCTTCTTGAACAGTTAGGTACTACAAATATGAGGACTACTTCTATGTAAAGCGTTCCATAGTACACCAAGAAAACCCTAAAACTCAGTTTTGTTCATCCGTGCATGCTAATTAGTTTGACAGCTCTATGCGCGCTATAGTCACATTTTGAAAAAGTTTTATATAAAAATAACTTTTTGTTAGAAAGAGAAGGGAAAGTAATAAATAATTTATTTTTTTTAAGAAAATGGACAAGGCTTCGTAATATACTAGTGTTACGCAGAAAGGGTGTACCAAGCCAAAAGGGGTCCATAGTACCCATCATTAAGAAACACTTTTACAATGGGACCAACCCGGAAATCGCGAAAAAAATATATCAGTTTTTGCATACATTTTGTAGAGTGTGAATCAACTAGTTGTGAGTGTCTATGGAACAGCTGTTTTTTTTTTAGGTTTACACTCTTTCCGCGTAACCTTGTATGTATAGCTATAGATACGTGTCTCGTTTCGCTCAAAAATAAGGCTCAAAATTGTGTCGTCCGTTCCTTTAGATTAGATCCAGGGAACACGGAATCCACGTTACCAACCCTGCCAGCTTTACCGTCACCAGCGAAATTCCGCATGGTAGCGCGTATTCAATTCCCTACAAAAATACTTTCAACGGCGAACGCAGCTCGACAGATTTGTCATTTTCTGTAGCTAACTGAATTTCTGTGTTTGCATTTATTTTGGTTGGCTTTTATCGCTTTTACGCAGATCTGCCACTTTTGTAAACAAACATTTTAAATTGAAATATTGCTTTGAAAAGGGCAATTTGGCGCTTGCTCCATGTCTTTCAATTCTTTATGCACTTCCAGTAATGTTTGATGTGTTTGCGCATTAGTTTTAATACTTTGTCAATCATTATTCTTTCGTATAAACAGCACACTAACAGACGCAGACTTAAATAGTTCTATGAATTTCACCAATTACAAATGGTTAAAGTCAAAGTGTGTTGTAACCCAATATTACTAAGCCTAAGCTGTCTGTCCGTCCGTCCGTCCTTTTAACAGCTGTAGGTATCTTTCGAACCGTAATAATAGCCAGTTCAAATCTAATTTTCACAGAACATGTAATGTTACAGTGGATTAACTCAGAAATATTAATAAACTCAAAAAGTGAAACTAAAGGGGCGATTCCCCTTACAACAATTTTTTTTCATCCCCCATCTCGGAAAGACTATTTTTGCTCTTCAATATCTGAGTGCAAAAGCCGTTTTTATCCGCTAGAGGATAAAGTAAAATTGAATTTAGAACATCGTGTGCACTAAGTTTGTGAATTCAAATGCCGGTGCCGAATTTATCATACAACCTTTTTTAATTTGTTAAAAACTCAACTCAGAACTTCTTGGTGTACATTTTTTTTAATTTAAACAAAACAAAAGATTTACAACCAACCTGAAGCCTTTAACTGCACCTGAGACCGCCCGTAAATTTTATAGACTTGCATTAACTTGGAGAAATATCTATAAAGTATTGCCGAGTACTTAAAGTTACCATAATAATTGTTTGAATATTTATATGAGCAATAAATTTGAGATAACAGTAGGTTATTGGTAAACTGGTGTATATTATAATTAACTGGTGTCGTGGCGATTAGATCAAAAGCTCGATATTGATATTAGAATTACGTGGACGTTCTTAATTATTCTGTTCTATTAGTTCTATTTATTAGCTATTAGTCAATCTGAAATAACTTTTGGCTTATTTTGTCAATGGATTTGTTTGCTAGAAACAATATTATATATAAAATTTGTGGTAAATTTAGCCTATCTTTTCAGAATGTAATGCTTTCGATGTAACGTGGAACGGCCCACGGAGTTTCGAATTTTAGTGTTTCGAATAGGACCTTGAACAATAAGATATACTTAGTGGTGGTCATTTCATTACAGTTGTGATTGACCTGTCAATTTAATTGCAAGTTAAACGATGCTCTTATTAACCGACTTTAAAAAAGGAGGACGGTACTATGTTCCACTGTAATTTATTAATGTATGTTCACCGATTTCTCCGCCAACTGTTGACAGATAAAAAAAAGCTGTGTGTGTTTTGTGAGTTACGAGTACTTCCAATTTAGTGCCATTGTCACCACGTCACGATCTGACGATGGGATTCCAGAGAAATCGAGAGCAACCCTCAAATTTTATAGGCACTTATTACTTATGAAGTCGGTATAATGATCCACTTACTTAGATATAGTTTGTTAAGAACGTCTTCATTAACTGTTACAAAAAACACATGATCACAAAAAGAATGTACTTAGTACGTATAAGGCACGATACACTACGCCTTAATCGTCAAACAACTCTATGAACAAAACAAACAAGAATCATTTTTTCTGGTAGCAAATCTAACAGAAACTAATTTTAGTATCGTTGTCATGAGGTGAGGGCTTCGTGAGGGTGGGTAGTCGATATCGTTATTAAGATATCACAAAAACGTTACATTAAGCTTAAAGATCTCAATGATTAGGTTTTCTGCCAACAAAAGCAACTTTTTAGGGTTCCGTACCCAAAGGGTAAAACGGAACCCTATTAATGAGACTCCGCTGTCAGTCCATCTGTCTGTCTGTGTCTGTCCGTCACCAGGCTGTATCTCATGAACCGTGATAGATAGACAGTTGAAATTTTCACAGATGATGTACTTCTGTTGCCGCTATAACAACAAATACTAAAAAACAGAATAAAATAAATATTTAAAGGGGCACCCATACAACAAACGTGATTTTGTTGCTCATTTTTGCTCAATATTTATAACGGCAACAGGTAGACGCTTGTCACACAATATTTAGTTATATATTCACTTTAAAAATAAATGGTTGAATTAGAATAAAACAAATATTTAAGGAGAGCAATTTTTTCGTCGTTTTATAGATAATGGTACGGAATCCTTGGTGTCAGAGTCCGATTCGCACATGGCCGGGTTTTATTTAATACAGCGAGTTAATCTAACAATAACGTAACTAGGTAGCGTTATCGCGAGAGTGACCGAAATTATTATTATAAGGTATCGTTACTCATGAAAATAACGTTATTTAGTCGAAACATAATAACGTTACCGTATAATTACGTTATTGTAGTCCCTTTTGGAGTATTTAGTATGTCATCATCATCAGCCATAAGACGTCCACTGCTGAACATAGGCCTCCCCCTTTAAACGACAACCTGCCATCTGCATCCACTGGATCCCCGCGACTCACGATGTCGTCGGTCCATCTAGTGGGAGGCATACCTACGCATCCTATCATTTAGTATGTTGCTACTCACTATTGAAGAAATATTGTTATTAAATTATTGATGTATTCTGTACTCCTCAAACAAGTAACTGTTTGCACGTAAAATAAGAATGAGTAATGTTTGCGCTCAACTTTCAATGTCGATTCGACGTGGGGTTTTCTTAGTTGACAAACTAGTCGAGTGTCAACAATTTTACTTGGCTTTGTTTTAAAGAAATATTATTATACAATTTACTACGTCCTCTACTGAATACCGCGGTGTTAACCACGATTTTCCATTTCTGGGGAGAAAAATTAACATATGATGAAATTAGAGGATGTTGCCATAATCCTCACTCTTGGCAGGCGGCTTGGGGATCGCAGTACGTTTACCGTGTACTATTTCTATATTACTATTTTTGTCTATGCCGAGTACTAATAGGAAGCTACTGCCCATCCTGGTGGTTCTGGTAGCAGTTTTAGGACATATCCGGGTCCCGTATAAAAAAGCTTTACTTACGAAAAATTACTAGAATTGCCAAACGGAATTATCTTTTAAAGTTTTCTTGTTGTACTACGTAATAACTCTAAAATTTAGGCAAGAAAAATCCAGGAAACTTACATCAAAACAGTTGATTGAATCAGGCGTTACTTTGCGGAAGTCCATTTTCAAAACTGTTTTAATGATGAATTTCTAGTGTAATTCCGCTTCTACGTCGCTTCAAGTACAATAAGGAACTTGTGATAAATATTTGTTGATAATGTTAATTTATTGAGTTTAATTTTGCCTAACCTGATATAAAATGACTCGTCGAGATGACTCGTCGAGCGCTTGGCCGAGAATAATTCTCGGCCAAGCGCTCGACGAGTCAACACGTCCTGAGGATGCCTCGTGAAGAGGCGAAACACGTGTCGACAAAGTGCACTAAGGAAACGGGTATTATTTATTACTTTTTTAAATTCAATTAAAATACATGTAATTTCAATTAATATATATATTTTATGTTTCAGAATTAATACATTTTTGTTTTCAGATTTAGTATTATCATATTTCATGTGACAGAATTAATTAATTTTTGTTTCAGGTTACGTTAATTTTCAATTTATGTAATTAATATTTTATATCAGGTTAGGCAAAATTAAACTCAATAAATTAACATTATCAACAAATATTTATCACAAGTTCCTTATTGTACTTGAAGCGACGTAGAAGCGGAATTACACTAGAAATTCATCATTAAAACAGTTTTTACATCAAAACAGTCACCCTACCGTCAGCCAGCGTTCTTTCGAAAACATCTCAGAAATAGCCTCGCGTTTGCGTGGGAGGCCATCAACTTAATATTATGGTACGGACACATTCCGAATTATCTTCGGATCAAAATACTCTTACTCATTATTATTGAGGAGATCTTCTCGCAGGGATTGCTCTTTTATTGGACGCATTTAGAAATACTAACAAATTATTGAAAGAGCTTCGGTGAAATTTGGTAGAGTTCATTCGCTGCAGAGTCCACATAGCTAAATTCTAGGATTAAAGCGTCCTTAGTGTTACAAAACCTAAATTTAGAAGCATTGAGGTGCAACGAACTTCAACTAGTTCCTCAAAAATCTGATAATTAAATGACTTTTTAATTGTTACATTGTAAAAAAATTAAACGTAGTAGAACTAAACCAAATCAAAATGGGACCACACGGGAAGCACCAGCTTTCAAATAAAAAAAAGAATCATTAAAATCGGTTAACCCAGCGAAAGTTCTGAGGCAACAAACATAAAAAATACAGTCGAATTGAGTACCTCCTTCTTTTTGGAAGTCGGTTAAAAAGTAAGTGAAACAAGGACACATTTGAAAACGAACGATAACTAACTGCAATATCAAACTAAGGCATATCTCCCTTGTTTATTTGATATGAGAGCGTACCCCCCTCTTTGTAATAAGAATGTTTTCACTCAAGAGTTCCATGGTATTGTTCTGATGCATCGGAACTCATAAACGTTGAGCCATTAGTTGATGACAAGAAGACGAGATAATTGGAAACGCATGAATAAATCACTTTAGCCTCGACACTGCAAATTACTGTAACAACTATTTATTCTGTGGAACCACTATGTTTGGCCGCTCTTGCTCACGTTGCGTGCGAATAATTGATGCAGAGCAAAAAATTAATAAGATACGAGGTATTGGAGTATCGATACTGTTCTCGGAATGGAGCATTTGCAAGAAATATGTTTTAAAGGCCGTGCTCATGAGCCAGAGCTTCGTCGCACATTTTCAACACTTTAATAAAATGAATCCATACTATCCATACTAATAAATGCGAAAGTAACTCTGCCTGTTTGCTTCATAATCACGGCTAAACGGCTTAACCGAACTCGATAAAATTTTGCGAGGTAATAGTATGTATCATGAGGACGGGCATAGGCTATTTTTTCTGAAGAAATCGCGTGCACAGCTAGTAGTAATTAATTATCAATATAAAAAACCGACTTCATAAAAATTTCAGAACTGGACCAAATGGTCGGGTCGCACCAGCTTTCAAATAAAAAAAAGAACCATCAAAATCGGTTCACCCAGTCGAAAGCTCTGAGGTATCAAACATTAAAAAAAAAATTGTCGAATTGAAAACCTTTTTGGAAGTCGATCAAAAATATATTCTTATACAAGCTTCTGTAGCCATGTAACGGTGACACTTAGAATGGGTTATCATAACTGAATGCGTATACAACATTTCATGTCTGTGCTGCGAACCATTGAAGAGTTCCTCAGTCAGGACCCAACCCTGAGTGCAGCAACCATGTCATGGTAAAACTTACCGGCTATCATA
Source organism: Agriopis leucophaearia (assembly GCA_949125355.1). Taxonomy (NCBI): domain Eukaryota; kingdom Metazoa; phylum Arthropoda; class Insecta; order Lepidoptera; family Geometridae; genus Agriopis; species Agriopis leucophaearia. The sequence continues at coordinate 10,675,461 of OX421278.1, forward strand.
ATAAAATGCGTATACAAAATTTCGTATCAGTGCTGTTGACCGTTCAATAGTTCCTTTATCTGGAGCGAATCCAGGATGTCGATTTAGGTCATGCTTACCATAAAAATGCATTGTCATCGGCACTCAAACTACATGTAAAAATACAATTCTGTACTGTAAGAGGAAGTGGTTCTAATTTAGCTTGCAAGATTTGATCTAAACAAACAAAAGTAAATCTCAATAACTACTAAATACATTTAGATTAAATTTGGAATTTAGATAGTTTAGGTTCTGGAATAACACAGGCTATATCTATTTTTTTCTGATATTGTTTTCCGCTTACAACAAATCAATTTCAACGCGGGCAAAGCCGCAGGTTGCAACTAACATATATAAACCAATACCATTCATTCACTGTACTGGCTTATCAAGAAATCTCGAAATTACTTTACCTATGAAGCTGAAATTCGCCAGGTTGACTCCATAATTATTATAATACTTGTATCACGTTCGCTTTACATTCTGATGGCACCCCGGTTCGAACCTTGGCCCTGCAACAATGACTTATTTATTACTTACTTTTATCCTAGTTTTTGTATAATTTGCAGAATACAGGTTGGTAGGTACAGAATTGGAAATTCAATGGTAATTAATTAACAAAACAAAGACAAAACGAATCTGCTGACCTGACACTGACATTTTCAATTTTACATATATTAATAATAGAGTGAACTGGGAGTGAATTTTTGAGGCCGAGTTGCCAGTACTCGTTGGTTACCGCAAAAACTGTAGTTAGTTTAGTTGCTCGTAGTTAGTTTTGTATTGTATATTAATTTTTTTTGTTGTTGTTTATTTTGGTTTTTCAATTTATTATTTTCATGTTTCGTATTGGTATATTGTTCTGTTTATTTAAACAGAACAGTGATACCAATCTTTCGTTCTTTCTTTGTTATTATGCTTATTTTATATAATTGCTTATGTATGTGTGTACGCCCACTCGTATCGAGCGTGACGTCACTTGCCGGGCCCAACAGAATACCAGCGCTGGTTGTATACAACCAGCAACATGCTTAGTTGGGGTCGGTTTTTGTGACAATGTACCTGTTTACCTACTTCTATATTAATATTTCTTGTTTTATTGTTTTTTCATTGTCACAAAATAAACTTTTCTGATTTCTACTTAGATAAATTATATGCAGTTTCGATCTAGTGGGATCATCGCTCAACAACGGTGAAGGAAAACATCGTGATGAAACCCGTATGTCCAAGAACCTGAAAAGTTCAAAAACATACGACATTTACCAACATGCACTGGGTCAGCATGGTGGAAGGGCCCATCCTCTCTCTGAGAGAAGGCCTGTGTCCCAGCAGTGGGAACCATGGTAGGCTGCATAGTTCGTGAGGTGTCGTTAGATTCGTCTTTAGGCCCGTACCAATCCGTCAGTTCTAGCTAAAAATTACATTTATAAGTACTTGATGAGTACTTGAGATTTATTTACCTTTTTATTTTATCGAGAATAAGTCCGTGTTTGTCCACCAAACCTTTGTAGTATTGAGAATGAAAACTTGCCTAGTGGAGATGTATCGTTTTAACAAATGACTACAAACCCACTTTGGAATTCACCAAATTGATTAATTACTCTAAGAATACCTTAAAAAGCTCTATTCTCACTTGGCACAGTTAGTATCCATTCATTCGCCGTAATTATCTTTGTAAATGTCTGCTATTCATTTCTTGAAACGACGGTACTTAGTGTTTGCGCGATAGTTTCGCGCAAAAACTGAGTCGGTTTCTTCCGTTGCTTTTTACATAATTCTTAATAACACCTCGTATGTCATTTGCGCCTGTTTGCAAAAAAAAATAGGTAGTTGAATGAAAAAGTATGTAAATACTAGCTGCGCCTCGCGGTTTCACCCGCGTGGTGATGAAAGTCGGTGATGATGAAAAGTAGCCTGTGTGTTAATCCAGGCTGGGACATAAGCAATGTATATTCCAAATTTCATCCAAATCCATCCAGCCGTTTCTGCGTGATTGAGTAACAAACCATCCATCCAAACTTTCACATTATGATATTAGTGTGATTAATGGCAAGTGCCTTTATTAAATAAACAAAATACTAGCTAAAACTAACACTAAATAAACAGTTAGACTGTCCATAGACCGTTGAAGATCTAAAGACAATCCAAATGCTCAAACCCACTATCAGTTGGCAGCGTACCCAGCATGCTGGCGGCGTTACCACGTTGAATGGCAATGCTTATACGTTGAGCCAGATACACGCCAGCATTTTGGTCACGCGTCGCGTTAATCAGACGCTCTGAAAGATTTTTGAAAATGAGGTGAGCTCCCGGTCCCCAAGGGCCCAATGCTCGACACCAAACGCCTCAAATATGTAACCACTGCCGAGGTTAGCATATTGATGTGATTAATTACTACCTAGCACCTACCTTTTTAGGTACATAATCCTATCAATCTTTTACACTTTAACATTTGCAAGCAAAAAATACACATAGAAATAATAAACAAACTAAAGTTCAAATAATTGAAATTGAAAAAAACATGGGGTGTTACAATTTCAATTGCTTCAATTCAGTGTGTTATGTAAATCGTGTGTGGTGGGGGTGAGTGTATGTCAGCATTAAAATAAAGCCATAGCCGTCAACATGATTTTTTGTTTTTTAACAGAATTTTGTTTTACTAACTTTATGCAAGTTACCGGCCAGCTTTTTGGTCTCGAGATGCTGAAGTGAGAATTTTTTCGCTTCCACCAGACGTGTAGATAATTCTTTAAAATTAATATTACGGGTGCCGGCCCCCACGGTCCTAAAATTTTGACCCCAAAAGGCTCAAATATGTACTCACTCGGCTACGTTGAGCTTCTGCAGGTTCAGCCGCCGCACCAACCTCATTTTTGTTCCGGGAAGATGAGACGGCGCAATGGTATCAACTTCAACTCAACAGGCGTTGCATAAAAATTCCTAAAGAAAGTTCTCATTTCTATAGTAAATGCAAAAGTGTATTTGTTTCTCTTTCACGTGGCAGCAAAGCAACGGATCAACGTGCTTTTTTGCATTTTAGGTAGTTGGAGGGCTGGGGAGTGACTAGGATACTTTCATATAACATAGCTAGTTGCGCCCGTGGTTTTATCCGCGTGAATATTCATTCAGGAACCGTAACTTTTTTTAGGATAAAAAGTATTCTTCCTATCTTTCTAAATCTTTCCTGTTTAATTAACCATCCGAAAATGAAACAGGCGTAGAAATTGAGATGTTCCCCTGGTTCGTTCAAGGTACCTACTTCTACAAATGACATCATCTACAAACCACCATAAACGTCAAGAGTAATTTCTCTACCCACAGTTCGAATTCCGAATGAAAACAATGTAGGCGTCCTCCATTATTTATGCAATAAATCACCGCTGACGGCGCTTGGTGACCGCTGTCTTGCATTCATGGGACCCTATTACCGAAGACCGAACGCTGTAGATAATGAACGGTATTTAACCGATATCCTGTCAAAATTTAGAGATGGTTAAAAAAGTGTTACTCATAATAATTATCTTCATGTGGAGAAACGAAGTGATTACTTTTCACTGTTCAGATTTCGGAGAAATTTTACGTTTAAAGTATCGTGTTTTTCTCAAATGAGATTTTCATGTTGGCATTTAATAAAACCTGTCTTAACCGTATAAGTTTAAAACAGTATTTGCACGTTGAAGTTAATATCATTAAAAGTCCGTTTATTATAAAAATCTTTGCGGGTGGCTCTGCCAGCCGAAGTTTATAAGTAAATCCTCAATTTCTACGCCCAACGGGAAAGTTTAAGAGACCCCTAACGGTTCACTACTAAAATAATCTTCTTTGCGGGGTGCCCCATCAAGTTTTCATTAAAAGTGCTAAAGATTTTTTCTTACCGTTCTTGGTAAATTAAAGTAAATTACTGTTACGAACCTTTTCTTTTAGAACTTTTAATTGTGTTTATTTAGGCATGAACTTAAATTATGAACAGAACTTATGCTCGTCATGCTTTTTGGTATTAAACTTAAAATACTTGGGTATTCGTCACAGTATGTTAATTGTGAAAACTGTTTCTAGATACATTTACTAGCATAGGGAAGTATATTGTCTAAAATCTAAATATGTAATTATTTTGACTGATGAAGACATACAAGACGTTGTTACAATAAAGAGTAGGTTGTTCAATGACCAATATGAACTCCATAAATTAGGTATGTTATACGATGCCTATTCTGGCAAAGTGCTTATAATATAACTAGAATAGCCATTAGTGTAAGAAAACTTAATCGATGTACAAAGCATAATTGAAACGGCTGGGCCACAAAAGCCTTTTCTTTGAAATGCCAACTGTTAACTGAATAAGGTATTAATGTAGCTATTTAAAACTCCCAAGCTGTTAAAACCATATATGATATCATCAAGTAGAATAATTGAAGTATCTTAGAGTTTTTATGTTCCTATTTGCATGAATGAATACTAATCGCGATAATTATGAAGATATTAACGATGCTATTTGTGTGTTTAACCATAATAGTCATTCCGTCCTTAATTACCTATCTGACATTTTGTTTTGATTATAATATTTAAAATGCAAGTGTTAATTAATTTAACGAATAAAATTAAACAGAATGAAATTGTTATTATATTTTCGCTTGCTTTTTTGATCATTAAGAACTTTATAAACACGCCATTGAAATTTCCAGAGCTTATTTATTTGTCAAAATGATAATATTTATCGCACTGGCTATGTCTTAGTATTAGTTCAGCTAATGCGCTTGTGTGTAGCATAAACCCCAGTTGTTATAATAAACTTTAACACTGACCGGAAACCAGAACAGTCAATTATCCCTGTAATGTTTCAATGAATTGCCGTGGCAGTTGTAAATAACTACTGCACTTTGCCTGACGCTGTTTAATTTCTGAGTCTAAATACTCGAGGAGTACAGATAATGGTTACTTTATGATTTTGTACGTTGAATACTCATTTCTAAATACTATCTATTTGATACGAACTCAGATACCGTAAAGTTGATCACGTGCCAAGTGGCATCTCTTTAATTACATTTTCAACCTCTAGCTGCATATGAACATAGTACAGTATACAACGTGTTTCTTTTTATTTCATCGCGCATATTTGCATTCCCAAAAGAGCAGAAGAAAATCAGGGAATTAACATTTAACCGAATTCTTTTTCTTTTAGCACACGAGTAGTAAAATAAGAAATGCGACCAAATGATTCCGCTTACAAAAGCTAGGCACTAACAGTGCATTTGTACCTGCTCCAGAAGGCACCATCCTCTTGTATTTCTAGTGCGCTTGGCAATAACCTGCGAGGATGCAAACTGTGATATCTCTTCAAGTACGCTCTTAAGTTTTATGCTTGCCTAGTACAGACAGTTCTCTGTTAGAAGCACTTCTTTAGTGGCAATAAAACAAGATTTGCATCTCATTGCCATATTTTAAGATGCTACATAAAAATTTCATTTAAAATGCGTACGTCGTACTTTTCAAAATATCTAAGGAAATCTGAAAAAATGGTGACGAATTTATGCTCTATAAAAATGAGTTCCTTGTCGCACTATTTTACCTATTCACTTATTACATTTATCGTGATACTTTGATACTTATTTATTTAGGTTTCACTGTCATCTGATGAAATTTAATGCGACAATGACAGTATTTTCTAAAATCGACACGTGATCGCCATGCTATCTCAAAACGGTCAGTGTATGTTTGGTAAAAGATCACCCGTGTGTCCACAGAATAGATAGCCTTATCTGAAGTATGCTAAATGACGTATTAAAAACACCACGCTGGCGCGTTTCCAACATGCACTAACTGTATTCTTTTATCTTTTGCAGGTAAGAAACTGGCCGAGCAGGTGAGGGTTTTATTCTCTTTGCGGTCCCAGAACGACATGTGTGAACTTTATTATGGCGTGTTTTTATGTTCGGACAAACGATGCTCTACGGAGTCAACGGTCATTTCGTTGTCCCTCGCGTAGATTCCATGTAATGTCGTCGGAGCGCCGAATTCACTAATGTGACACTAAAACACGTATACCATTACAGTGTACGTGCATATAGTTGGTTGTGCAGCTTTAGTTGGTCAAACAAACTGAAGTGTTTGTTTAGACATGCCTTCACAAGTTTACACTTTACAGTTAAATGCACGATTCAGATGGCAGATTGTTAGCGATCCGCGTTGTTGGATTCGATTGCGGTCCGATGTAACATTTCCAGTGGTCTTTATTTTTAATATTCTCCGCTCCGCCACTAGTTTGAAATATAAAACTTGAAAACCGAGTATTTGTATTGATGTTAGCGTTCTAAAAGTTTATAGGAGCGTCATGCTTATTTGCTCTGGTACTTATGCTATCGCAAAGTAAATTTACACGCACGGCCAACAGTTACGGCTGTGAATTTATCGTAATTTACGAGCGATGTAAAAACGTCCACGTCTCGTTGTTTGTGGAGTCGAGTCGACTGCCTGTGAACTTGTACACGGCTTTGTGGACGACGAGCTAAATGACTTACATCAACCTCGTTCTGGGAATCCGGACAGTATGGACGGATCATTGGTATCTAGAAATAAAAAGCGAAAAGAAAAGGCGTCGATCAAGCTTATATTATTATCTAAAGCTTAAAAACATGGATGGTAGAAAAAAATATCTGCTTGGTAAAAGTCTGACATGCCTAGCAATCTAAAAAGATGACGTTTACTTGTGATGATATAATTAGCAGAAGGAGGAGCCTCTTAATTGGCATAGATGTGTCAGTTTTACCTCAAATGCTCCATCAATAACGTTTACAATTAATTCTGCGTTTTTGACAGATTCGTATACAAGTGCAATAATTTTAGCAATATGTTAAGTGAATAAGTAGTACGTTCATGCGTCTTGATAAATTTACATAGGCCATGATGTAGGTTGTTAATATAATGTGCAATGTGTAGGTTTTTAAGGCTCATACTGTTTATAGCCGGTCTTAACGCTTCAAATGACTGACATCAACCTCTATTCAGTCGCAAAGTCTCATTATATGCCGACATTAGGGCTTTCGGAGAGCATTAACGCTCATAACAATAACGATTGAGTGAAGCGAATCGCTATTTATTGCGGCTCTGCGCTAGTGACGTTAGGTACTCCATTTTAATTTTCAACGCCTAACAGCATTTATAATACAGAATTAAACCAATCATTTGGATTTAAAGTGATTTTAAAATAACGTTATAAACGTCAAAATTGCTAAGCTAATTTGCCTAAAATGCGGTTATTCCGTCCCTCGTTTACTTATCTATCATTTTAGGTTATCTTATGTAATATGTAATGAAAATTTGTGTAACGAAAATTGTTAATTACCAATTGAAAATAGGATTGTAAAGTTAGCGAATCTGCTAAGAAGTGATGAAATGGGTAAACCAGAGTGTAGATGGGATCACAGGCTTGAAGTCGATAAACCGAGACTGTCGGCAGCTGATTGATTCATTCCACTGGAGATAAAGCCGCGTCTCTAGACGGGCTTTATGGCGGTACTTTATTGTCTTGAAAGGGTTTAATATAACGATGCTATCTGCGACCCGCAACATCACCCGTGTTTATTTGGTTTACCTATAGTTTTTAACCGACTTCCAAAAAAGAGGAGGTTCTCAATTCGACTGTATTTTTAATGTTTGTTACCTCAGAACTTTCGACTGGGTGAACCGAATTTGATGATGCTTTTTTTATTTGAAAGTTGGTGCTTTTCGTGTGGTCCCATTTCAATTTGGTCCACTGACATTTTTATGAAGCCAGTTTTTTATATTGATAATTATCTAAAAGAAACTTATCTACCTATCCTTAAATGCTTATTTGTACTAAGTTTATCTTATCTATACAGAAATCTGTTCAGCTGATGTTGCGTAACTAATCAACGCTTAAACAAACATTTAAAGTAAAACAATATTACGGCAAATACACAACACAAAAAACACGTATAACAAGCAAGCAAACAAGTTTATAGGTTTACAATAGTTAGTGAGAAGGAAGTATAATAATCAACGTTATCATTTCAGTCTATCATGTTCCCACTGCTGGGACACAAGCCTTCTCTCAGAGAGAGAGGATGGGCCCTACTCCACCATGCTGGCCCAGTGCATGTTGCTGAGTCATGTCTGTGAAATTTCGAGGTTCTTGTACATACCGGTTTCCTCACGATGTTTTCGTTCACCGTTAGTATGATAATGGATACAAAGAAATCTGCTGATATCATACGTACGTATACGATTTATATTTACAGTGGAAACTACGTACGATTCTTACTTTTGACCGATATACACATCATACATCATCAGCCAATTAACGTCCACTGTTGGACAAGGCCTCCCATAGAGGGGTGTTGCCATAATCCCCACGCTTGGCAGGCGGCTTGGGGATCGCAGTACGTTCACCGTGTACTATTAGGACGCTGCTGCCCATCCTCCGGTGGTTCCGGTCGCAGTTTTAGGACATACCCGGGTCCTTTGACCGATATACGCTTCGATAAAAAGCAACGTTTTCGAAGGATATACTCGTACGTCATTAGGCCGAAACAGTCTTTCTCTCTAATGATGTAATGCGGCATTATTTAGACGTCAATAGATAGTTATTATAGGAAGTATGGTCTTTTGTTATCTGTTCACAAAGGGAACCGACCAAATCTTTAGGCGCTTAAATTTCCTCAGAAAATTCTACGAGTTTCGTAAACAGATGGTTTTGTGCAATTACATTGCACATCATACAAGTAAATTTAATTATAAAAAAATATAACCCGACTGCATTATGTAAATAGTTGGTAACTGAAAAGTAACAGCGGCGCCCTGTTTACCTATCTATACCTACCTACTCGTAGTAGATGCAGAGTTCTTTCATACAGTCATCTTTATCTCGTAAACTAAGTACTGAATATTTCAAAGTTGTGTTATATATTTTTGAAATCTGCTAAGTGAGCTCTGCATATACTAATATTGCCCTATTTAGCAAACTTCACTTGCTATTTTACGTTAAAAATTCCGCGGACTCCATTTTAAATTATTGTACCCTATGTCACTCAACGTTACATATTCTGTGAACATTTCAACTGGCTGTCTATTAGTTCGGTTCGAAAGATACAGCCTTTAAAAGGTATGCCGTATGCTTAGTAATAGGGTCCCGTTTACACCCATTTCTATGCTTCAATACCCTCAACTACTCTAGAAATTCGGGAATATAATATGTTCGAGGAAAGGACGGACGTGGTCGAGACCAAAATAAAACGCAAACCATTTCGTTGGAACAGCCGGCATCGGCACCATTTACATTCAGGAAATAGCTACTGTACCGACATTACTACAGTACTTAACTACGCACTGCGTGTATTAACTGCCCCACTTAATTACAGTTCTCAGCTACAATTCAAACTTTAATCGCGCATACAGAACGGCGTCTTGTGAAAATATCGCTACGATATTTACGTTAAAATTAATCTGTTGAACAAACAGACTATTACATACGTATAATTATCACAAGTACTTGAAGTAATTAATACTTGATCAAGCAAGAAAATACAAGTGTCACTTACTGCTAAGTACTCAAAATAATAATAATAATAAGAAATGTTTATTTCAGACAACAGTGGTCCATATTAGGTGGTTACAAATGAGATCGAGTTCCTTATATTCACTATACAACATCACTACAACTACAATATCACTATTACAATATCACTATTTGACACAACATACATTTTTTTACAATAGAAATTATTAAAACATTTAAAAAACACTACATATATATGAAAATACAACATTAATATAAAAATTAAACTTAACTAACGAGACCTATAATAAGACTATTCCAGTATCTCTGGATGGAACAATCAGCCTTATCGGTTATTGTACTAAGGATGCTGTTGCTGCTGCCACGCATTCTGCTCAACAGGGAGTGGGCTTTTTGTCATAAACATGACAATAACTAATAGTCTGACTTGCACTGGCTGGGCCAGCCATACTCTCCGAGTGAAGGCCAGTGTCCCAGCGGAGGGAAGATGGTAGGCTGATACTGAATACTCCTTGTATACAAGGTTACGCGGAAAGGGCGTACTAAACCGAAAGGATATAGTACCCATCATTATGAACAACTTTTACTATGGGAGCAACTCTGAAAACGCGAAAAGATATCAGCTGTTTCATACAAAACGGCCATTCACACTCGACAAAACGTATGGAACAGCTGATATTGTTTCGCGATTTCAGGGTTGGTCCCATAGTAAAAGTTGTTGATTGAGGACAGGCGCGGATCCACCGTTGTGGGCACGATGGACATGCCCACAACCCTAATACGTGACTTGTGACGTCACACTTTTACGGTCTATTTAGAACGATAGGCTTATAATATTATATCTAAGGCAATAATAATAAAAAAACAATGAATCGTGCATGATTCGGAACCGTCGCTTACGTAGCAAAGTACCTACTTCATCTTCTTAAATTTTCATAATAGGTATGATCATAGACGCTATGCCGCCACGTCACATTTTGACAACATAATTTATTTGTTTCATTTTGGCACCTGAATGCTTATATTGAAAGAAAGAGACGACTATTCGCTGGGTGACTCGCACTTGGCCAATTTTCGGGTGGTTGTGAGCACAACCTTTTTTGAGGGCTGGATCCGCGCCTGATTGAGGAGTACTATGGACCCCTTTCGTTTCAGTACACCCGTACCGCGTAACCCTGTATATGTAACGTACATTTGAAAAGCAAGAATATTATCGTATCTGTAAGTAAAAACTTATCAAAGATTCAAAACATGTTTTTAGTAATGGTGAAAAAAAATACTTAAATAATAGTCTTACTTACTTTCAAAAGAGATTTTTTATAATTTAGATAGCCGTCATAATTTAGATTAACGCAAGTATCAGTGCATAGTAATTTCATCTTGTCAAACTCTTAAGGTGAAACGTTTCACTTTGGCGGGAAATTCAAATTTCGAACAGTTTTTTTGTTCTTGTAGCTAGGCCGAGTAATTATTGTAAACGATAATGATGTTCGCAAAAATTGAATATTACTCTTTACAAACTCGCGTATAGTTATTTATCTCCAATGCACATTATTACATACATTTGTCAATAAACAAATTTATGCTGTTTCAAACGGTTTATTGCCAAATGTAAGTAATATGGTTAGTCACTGATTAATAGCTGTACATGATAATGTAAAGAACGACCAACAATTTTCGCGAACACTATGACATTTCACAATAAATACCCGGCCTAGCTACAAGGACAAAAAAACTGTTTGAAATTTGATTTTCCCGCCAAAGTGAAAAGTTTCTCCTTAAGGATAAAAAAAATACTTTTGACTTCTCACGCTCGTAAAGTTCTGTTTGCCCGGTGCATGCGGACTAAACTTTTTTTTAATTATTGTTCAAAGTGGTTCAGTTTGTAATTATTTAATGTAGGAAGTTTGCCTTTTAGATCAGGCTATTATAGACCCTACACATGTCTTCAACTTTTGTCAAATAAAAATAGGTTTTGACGCCAACGTGAAGAAAACATGTTGCCTCATTGTATTATTTTCCTAATCTTGTGTATTCATAATGGTGGATTAGTATGCATGCAAGTGTTCGTGAACGTGTTCACGAAAGTGAGTGTGGGAAATTGATATAAAGAGGTGAATCGTCTATTTTCTCGTTGTTTCCATAACTCCATAGAAGCCTCAAGTAAAATCTACACTTCTCTACTGGGGCATACTTATAACCATAGATTTAGGATAAAAAAATTTAGGTCTATGCTTATAACAGTAATATTCGTAGGACGAGTTGGTGTGGGCTTAATGACATTAGCCTGCTTCGAATAAAAATAGTTTTTTTTTTCATGGTTAATTTCAATTAAAGAGATAGATATTAAAATTACAATATCACTATTTCATTTTCTCGCAATTCAAGTGAAAAGACGAGTCTATAACTACTGCATAAAACCCATTTTTATCTTAAATATGCACTCGTTGTACAATCTAAAAAAAAACTTAAAAGTCACAATGTCATTGTCATTTAGGCGGCTCAAACCTAATAAATTGTATAATACCCACAGACACGAACTGTTTCATAACACACGTCTGTCAGCAGACCGCAGAGATAACTGTAAAAGCGATTACCGATAATGTCTCGAATGAAAACGTTACAAATCGCAATTAGTTTAATTCGAGCAGATAAAATCCATCTGATCTATTCGCTGGAACTAATCTGTCGAAACTCGGAGTGCTTATAATAAACGAATTATGTCTTTAGTGTTAGATTAGATAGCATAGAAACTGTTATTATTATCTTCAATTTATTTTATTATCTTTGCGTGGCTCATAAAGAAACTTTATTTATATTAATCTAGCTCGCTTCGTAAATTATTTTGCTTTTAGAATTAACTATCTCACTTGAAACGCTGGCGGGCTTACTAAATTTAATTTTCGTCTCACCTTCAAAAACATTTACAATACCTTGTACGTAAATAACATTATTTTATTATTCTAATTCATATCTCTTAATTGTTATCATAGTAAGATATTTAAATTAGATTTTAAATACGGTTGCGGACGAATATAAATCTGCTAGAATTTCTTAAAGATATAAATTCCCAACACTACGCATAGCTTTATGTTTATTTGGCCAATGATAGCCATATCGTTAAAATGGAATGATTATAAATATTGTTAAGCGGATTACTGATCGTATTGTAACATTTTAGTGTCATTTAAATGTCGTAAAATAAATTATTGTTATTAATTTGGTCTATTACAGTTTTTCCTGTTACCACGGCACACAATATCAATGATGTTATATACCTATATACAAATACGAATTAGCATGAGTGAACTCAACTCAGTCCGTTATGTGTCTGGCAACGATGCAAACGTACGATGCGCGATTTTGGAGTATGAAAAATAATCGAAATTGCCATCTTGTGTTTAGAAAGTTAAATACTTATACTGGGACGGCTGTAAAGTTCTATGGGTCCTATGTAGGTAGCCAATTAGCCATGGTAAAATATCGCCATGCTTTAGTGTTTTTTAATGAGCATGACCTCTCTATTAGCAAAATCTCATTGCACTATATTAGCGACATAAAGACATTATAATGTTGCAATGTGTTTTTAACATTCTTAAAAGCCTCGTATCTTACAAAAAATATATTTCTTCACAGTTCACAAAGTATCTTCATTCAGCAACACTGCAGTTTGTATCTTACCTTCAGCAACGATATAAAACTTTAACCTGCTACATCATTGAGTTGGTTAGCAAATAACATTTGAAGTGCTTTGATTTTTATGTCTCTACATTTTAAAACATAGTTTTGATGGTCGACAATTTCAGTGTCGCATTTCGCCGTGAAGCCGCGGCAGCGAACGGTTTACGACCCAACCTTGCAGTAAAACTACAATGTTCCAGAATAGAATAACCGTTTATAATGTTGCTTTTAAAATTTTAATACTGCAATTTGCTAGCTGCGAAGCGCATTTTGCGCCCTGTCTGGAACCACCTAGAATTGAATAAACTGTAGTAACTTGCGCTTGTAATACCTCATTCGCTTTACTTCGCTAGTTTTACTCGGGCAGGTGTTTGTTTCCTATAACATTTTAAAACGACCATTAGCGTAAGTGCAGTATGTTTTAATTATTTAATGAGCGCGCTCAACACATGGCATGCCTTGCCCCGCCTCGACCAAATGTGCTTCTAATTATATGGCCTACTTTTAACTAATAACTGTTAGTTGTTACAAATTGCTAGTTTTATATTTGGTTTTTCAACGTTTTATTTACTTCCTTTTAATTTTAGAGCACGACTGATTTGATGTAACTTGTATTGTGATTATTATGTTTCGAGTGTCCGTTTAATAGATACCTAGTATACATTCAGGTACTGAAAAAAATATAAATTTTGGTAGTATTGGTACTGATTTTGTACCGGTATTTATTATTGGTCTGTTATTAACCTAAATCGGTTCTTATGTTTTAAAATTTAACAACAGAAATATTGAGCAAGCATATTTTTTATCAATCTTTTGCCATTACATCGATTTTATCTCATTATTTTTCGTAAATCTGCTCTCTGAAAAGGTTTGCTCAAACTTTTATCTCTGCATAAATTGTATTAGTTAAATTTTACTCGGCAAAGTAACCGTTTCAGCGAATTGAAGTTTGTTCAACGATTCTTTGCTAAATTAATAAAGTTTTAATTGAATTCAGTCTGAAAGCGATTTTACGTGGATGTCAACTCGAGTCTTTTCAGTATTTCAACCTTTATCTGTGTCTTTGGAGATTTAGAAAATTTATTTAAAAATTATTATTGTGATAAAAGTAAGTTAGTTCACTAAGTAGTCTACGTTTACGGGTTTTTATCCGTGGGACGTACCTGCAATACAGTAGCGCTCAGTTTTAAATGCCACTCACGGTCACACATACAAAACTTTACTTTATTGATTTGTTAGGAGCACCTGATCGTACTTCGCCACGGGCGATACTTCTGCAGTAAAAATATATAATTATGTATAGGTAAGCTACGATTCAACCACACCGTGAGAGCTGCGGTCAGCTGTCTAGCTTAGCCATAAAAATGAAGTACCTATAGAGCATGAAGTAACATTGGCTAGTGGAGTGGTCGTGAGCTTCGTTCTCATAGAGTAAGTACTTCCCAGTCCCGTCACGGCCGACGCAAATGTCTGTAAATCAGAGTTAACGCTTTCTTTGCCGGTGAATTTATGGCGGAAGGGCCGACGCCTTGTGTATCTCCCCAGCTTTATGCTCCCCTGGTACTGCTCGCATCTGCCGACATTACAATAACCATTTCAAAACATAATCTCAACTGGCGGAACTCTCTACTAGCCGGTCTCAACAGATCATTTTTGAAGCGCAACCCATAGGTCAGTTTTCGATGGATGATCGCGAGTGGTATTTAAAATGGCACTATGTATCGGATGCTATATAGGATTAAAGATGTAATTATCATCCAATTTCGAATTGCGCGTTAGCCACGGCACACTACTCCAGGGCTACTTTAAGAGCCCTGTTGGACTCGTGCCTTCTGACTGATGGAATAAAAAAAAAAGAACGGAAAAGACAAAACGCGGCCCCTCTCAAAGACAAACGGGTTTGTTAATAAAGGGGTATGTTGATATTTGTCGTAGAAAAACAATCTCCAAGCTCAGTCAGAAAAGAAACCTTTGGGCGGCTAAAAAACGAATTCGATTTGGCTATTTTATACACTCGCGTTTATGATTCAATACATTCAGCCGGAGATACAAATAAACAACTACCTAGAATATGTTAGTATTTTCCGTTCATAAAACCCCACCCATCATACTTATCGCTGCGAATACCTCGAGTCGAGCGCAATAAAATATTCGAATATGACAGGAATAAATGAGACGTCTTGTAGTTGAAATAGTGCGACGATATCGCAATCGATCACGGCCCGCACGAATTGCAACATTTATACAGATCCCGTCCTTTCCCACTTTTATCCCGGCGTGATTTATATTCACACGACACCTCCGCCCTTTGAAGTCGCGATGGGGGAATAAATTCCGAGCGCGCCGTTGTTTTAATTAAAATGCCGTAAGGTTTCACGGTTTATCGCTTAACGAAAGAGAATTACGACAAAAGATGAAGCGCCGATATGATAGATCAGAGTAATAAAGATGGTGTAAGCGTTAAGGGTTTAAGAGCTATTATGAAGGACACCGCGCGTCCAGTTAATCCGGCTGAGTAGGATAACAACGCTAACAATGTGATAAAGCGGCTCGGGACACGGCGCACTCGCTGCCAATAACTATAAACTATCAACCGCAAACGTCTGCCATCTTGTATTCGAAGTCGATGAATTTCCACCTCTCCCTCACACCACCGGGCGGCTGAAGCTTCTCTCTCCCTTCACCACCCTCGAGTTTTCACCCGACGAGCGCTCAAAACACCGATTGCTGAAATCTCATCCCTAACTTTCAGAATATTAACAAACTTGAGTCTAACAAATTCGATATGGATTTGTACATTGTGTTGATGAAAATATCGTTTCATTCGAGTCGACGACAGCTCGTAAAGTTGGAGTGGAAAAACTACGAGAGTTAATTAACTCTTGGTGTAACGTGTTCTCATTTATTGTATTTGTGGGTTTTATGAAACGGACCACACTCGACTCGGTGGCTACTTTGTTTACTTCGTTATTCAAACCTTTTATATTCTAGAACAATTTATTATGTTTTTATATGATCAATTTAAATATCTTGAATCCTGCTTACTTCTTTATCCTCACTGATAGTGTCAATACCAAACAACAAAACCAAAACCTTGGCCTTTATTCACAATATTTGTCATGACAGTTATACTGTATATATCGCTCAAAATTAGTTATTTATCGAAGATAAACCGTTGCGTTGGTCGTTACGAGATATGTAAATAGGGATCAAGACATTTGTCAAAATCAATGATGAATTCAACTCCAGCGTAAAATGAGTTCATTGCCTTGAGCTGAGTACGGTCTTCAGTCATGTAGGATACGATGACACGCTCGTCTGCAAGTCCCGCGTTACTGACTACCTCTTCAGTTTCGTATTCTCCTGGTATCGGAGTTGAAATTACGTGAATTAATCCCGACGGCTTTCGTCTCAGGGGGATTGCGCACGGTTGTTAGGGAAAAAAAGCATTCCATTTTCTATAAACGTGTTTAACTTCCGCCTTTTGTTCTCTCCTTTTGGGCTATCAACTAGTTTAGAAATAATGATTTATTCAGCAGAATTTTTTCTGTATCAGTGATTGATTATATCGCAAGAAAATATCTTGCGTTATCGCAAACAGCATTGCAATATATTATTTCGTGTGACCGTGTACTTAGTTCATTCTAGTTTGGTTAAATTAAAGGTACATAGTTAGTCTTTGTGCGCATATTGAGCATCACAAGGAAGCGTATTAGTGATTCAACGGTTGTATTAGTATGGCGTTCACAGAGCACTTTCTCAATGGCGCGATGCTCCATGAATTATTGATGCGCGGGCACCAGACGAGACCGCCGCGAATCGCGACATCTCCACACTCCGTTCCATTGTTATAAATTATTCTCTCCACCATTTTTATTACAACATCACACAATTCGTCCGCTTTATGATTCTTCATCACGTTTACTGCCCATACAACCTTATTTATTCCAGCTAATCTACACAACTTATTATGCTTTGGCGTTTTTAGCTCTCCAATAAAACACTTAATTGAAATTGTGCCAAGGGAAGTCGTGAAGCGTGCATTAAAATTTGACTTCGAAATTGTTACGATTGGATGATAAAGAAACGTGCTACGTATTAATGAAAGTGTTATTAAAGTCCATTATAGAAATAACAGTCGTTCCGAGAGAGGCGAGTAATTTGAAACCGCTCGTCTCGCTTCGTTTATTGCTGGGAGTGAAATGAAATGACAAGTATTTATTAAGATTTTAAATCGTTCAACGAGGCTCGCCAAGCGAGGGTTGTAGTGACCGTTGTCCACGGTCGCCACTCGGGTCCTCAAACTGTTAATCAATTACACACGCCGTCGGAGCGCGCTTTTCCCGCCACGTAATGGATACCGCGAGACTCACACGTACGGGTAATAAGTACGTATTCGTTGGTAGGTAGAGGCGGGCGAGCGAGGCGAGTTCACGCACGAATGCCTCTACGAGTGCGGAGGGTAAGCTGTGAGCTGGGTAGGTAGGTACATGGTATTGAGCTTGTGTGCGGTTGCCCATGTGTTCATGTGGCAGGTTATGCCGCGGCGGGTATCGCGTCGCGTGTGAGCCGCTGCTATTTTTCGAGAGCCCGCTTGCGTGCTCCTCGCCGTTTTTGCGCTCTCTTTGTTTTATTGTTTTCGTTTGACTACAGAAATGAGCGGCTCCGGCGTTATTGTTCACTCGGCTCTTGTCTTCGGTTCGTTCTGCGTGGTTCTGCCGTTCCGCGATTTCTCGATTCCGTTGCATTATAATAGCATTATTAAAGGCCGTAATAGGCCACGGTTTTTGCCTTGTTAACGCTCTATTCATGTTCCGTTTTTGTTTGTCTCCGATCGTAAACGGTGACGTTAATTGTTTCGTTGCGGATGAAATACTCGACATGGTATTGCTCAAAGGGATTACTGTAATAAGCTTTTGAAGATTGGGCTATTAATCGCGTCGGTCTCGCATTAGCATAAGTAGCCGAGTAAGCCGAGTGAACGTCCGCGGCCCAAATAAAGACGGAACGCAATTTGCATATGCAAATGTCTTGTCGTTTTCATGCAAATACTTAGTGTGCGTATTACAGACGACTTAATGGTACTTACACAGCCTCTTAGATCCCTCTGGAACAGCGCTCCGGTTACAGACATTAGTATCTATTTGTGTCGCTACCATTAAACCCTGGTCATATTTAATTTGCATGACATCATGTTCGGTTGAGCATCGATTCCGTGAGTATCATCGAAGCAGATTGGGAGCGAAGACTGTAACATAACTTCGATCGTGCCAGCTGGTGTCAGTTCAGCGAATAGCGGGTGTATTGTATTTTGTTGAACACAATTCAAGATGCTCCAACTCAAACAGGTTTTTCGTCGAGGGGCAACAAAAATGTCAATCATCCTATTGAGTCGAGAGATGTTTTTGCCGTCTCGAGCTTGTCAAGAGCGATGATAATAACACTTCGCAAGTACCTAATTGCGGTGTCATTACCGTATACTTGTTGTTACATTAGCATAACCACACCGCTGAGTATAATAAACACACTTTATTACGTTATTGTTGGGCTTAAATTATATTGCCGTTAATTTTGAGCCAGTAGCTACTTTTTAGATTAGATCGTCTGATTTATAGGCGTGTTGTTTACTTAGAAAATTTGCAGTAAACTGATTTGTTTATGGCTCAAGCATGTTTTCGCTGTACGTTTTTACATTTTGTGTATTTGATCTTTGAATCGCATGCCGATGGTCTTTTATGCCTTTCCAACTCCGTAAACATCGCGTTGGTCTGTTTTCTAACAAAGTATGTCGTTATTTGTTCGATGTAAATGCGATTTTTGTATATGAGGTTCTAATGTAACCTACATCGTAAATGTGAAAAATGACATATTTATCTAAACCGTTAGTTGGGATAATATTTTGTTCATTACGCACCTACAGATTTTTTTAAATATAGATTAGATCTACGTTTGGACACCAACTCGCCTGGAATGGAACATGTTGATCTAGAAGAAATCTATCCACCCTAGCCTTGAAGATGCTTTGATTGTAGTTTTCAGGAAACAATGAAGACGGCAGGGAGTTCCATTCTTGGGCAGTGTGTATCATAAAAGACGACCCAAATCGTTGTGCACGAATCTTTGGAATTTCCACGAGGAAGGGGTGATAGTGTACAGTCCTTCTACTTGTCCTGTAGTAAAAGGGGGAGGGTGGAATAAGGTCATGAAGCTCTGGCGCACACTCACTGAAATGTATCCATTGAGGATGTTTTATTTCTGCAGAAAACTAGTGTTACGAATAAAAAAGAATTGGCTGTCATGGGAACTGCCGACAGAAATGAAAACTAATGGGTCACATTAGCGTGTCGGTGACGCAAACCCATAAGTTTTGGCCCTACCGAAAATCACTCAACGCGGCTACTCAACACTTCAAATTAGTTATTTGTTATGCAAGGCTGCAACGTTGGTTTTTGGCGCGAGTACTTGTATTGAAACCTGAGCAAGCGAAGGATTCTAGGATTAAAATACGTGTCATCATCAGCCAGAAGACGTCCACTGCTGAAAGACAGCCTGACATCTGCATCCATTGGATGCCCGCGACGTTTTTCCTGTACAGATTATCTACACTAATATTATAAAGAGGAAAGATTTGTACCTATTTTTGTATGTTTGTATGTTTGTAATGAATAGGCTCCGAAACTACTGAACCGATTTGAAAAATTCTTTCACTGTTGGGAAGCTACACTATCCCCGGGTGACATAGGCTATATTATATTTTGTAGCGAGGCCGAAGGCCGAGCTTACACTCGTGCGAAGCCGGGGCGGACGGCTAGTTTAATATATATTGATACTGAGCTACAAAATGAAAGAAGTAAAAAGTTAACATTACAAAGTTACATCGTCGATAAAGCCAATAAACTATGGTCGTGTCAGCCGCAGTATCTAGGCGATAACATCTCCACTCGCTATACAAATATCGCTATTAACCCCACATTGCTAAACGCGACATGTTGAGAACCGCTGCTCAGCCCCTATCCTGTTCAAACACATGTGTTTATCCATCTATTCATCCTGGTCACTCGCGGCACAGATTTAATAATAGCAACTACGCGTGCTGTTCTAACTCGTGTTTGAAATAAAACACGGGCGATGAATTAAACTGATAAAGCGCCAGTAGGGAAGCGTACATACATGACATAATACGAAGTAATTGTTAGAGCGAACATTATTAACGCGGCAGGTGGTTCAGAACTAGTTCCGATATAATCAAGCCGTAAAATATGCAAAGGAGCTTTTGAATTTGCTGCAGTCCTCATTACATTTCGTACTCTATTAGACAATAAAACAGAAAATGCTAGGACGTCTCTCGAGGATATTATGGAAGGCATATAGTGATTGGAAGCCAAAAGACGCGTCATTTTTTGAAGTTATATTATCAATTGTTACTAAGTGTGATGGGCGTAGGCAAATGCAACCAATCTTAGTTTTACGACATTTTAATATTTTTCCTTGTTACAAACGGACGCTTCGCTAAAGCCATGATTTGTTATTTTTCCTCGTTCAAACGATCGGTCTTAATCCTGATGCCCTTTGTTTTATGTTCTTAATAGGAAACACGAGGTAAATTAAAGATAAAAGACAAGAGGAAACAAGTTTCTTTTAAAGCAAGCTAAAACCTGAAAACGGCACTTTTGGTGGATTATATTTCGTAAACGGTACACCTGAGCAACTAATGATGTTGTACATCATTAGTTACCTCACTTTTATTTTAAAAGACCTATTCAATGATACATCATACGATGGGGGTAAAGTGTTTTTTTAATCATTTACACTTGCCGCCATCTTGTATTTGTGCTGACGTCACCTACTCATTGATCATCCCTGAACTTAGAGGCATCTATCGACACCTTATTTTATCAGTTTGGCGTTTAAGCTGTAGTAGGTGGGAACACACATACATGTACGATAAACACATTACTGACCTTTTTGGTCATCCTCGTCGGGTCAGTCGATTACATAGCATAGATAGTCATACATAAGTTGTATTTGCAAATAACCCTAATAGCTGTTATATACGACAGAAAACACTTTATACTTAATTCTGTCAAATGTTTTCATTAAGCTATTAAATCACAATTATGAACGAATTTTGGTTTTGGCATACATTGATGATCTAATCGTAGATTTTTTTTAAGATGAGTATAGTATATAGTCAACTAGCGACCAGCCCTGGCTTCGCACGGGTGTTAGCTCGGCGTTCGGCCTCGCTACTATGAACTCGCTACTATGAACGGCTATGGAACACAAAATGTCATCCAAATCGGTCCAGCCATTTTTAAAGAAGCCTATGTGCATATAACCCAGACTATAATCTATCTCTGTGCCATTTTTCATCCAGATCCGTTCAGCCGTTCTGGCGTGCTTGAGTAACAAACATCCATCCATCCATCCAAACTTTCACATTTATAATATTAGTGGGATGGGATAATTTACATTAAAAAAAAAAAACTTAATATTCATAAAACACTGTTTTAAACTATCACTGTTGTTCACTACAGTTATATGATTATTTACGGGATATTTACCGTGGTAAGGTTGTGGAAGGAGCTCCCAAAAATAATATTCAATATACTTAACGTACAACATCAAAAGTTGCAAGTTAGTTTACTAGAATTCAAGTAATTATCACAACACATAATAATTAACGTGGGCTTCACTTAACTGCTCGTATTTATAAATTCACACATATAGCACCCACCAAAGCATAACGATTTAATTACTTGGTTGTTTGAATACCTGTTCTGTAAATTAAAGCATTAGTAAATTTCTTGAAAGTTGAAACACAAAGGCATTGACAAACGAAGCTGATCGTTCAAACGAAATTATGTTTTGTTGAGAGTAGACAAGGTCTGACTGCAAAAATAACGTTAGTATTATAAGAAATCTCTTTTCCAATCTCGTACACAATTTATATTTCGAAACTGGCCCGGTTAAACGGTACGGTACGGTCGTAAAACTCAGCGTTAGAAGAATTAGAGATGTCATGTCCGCTTTCTTTGCGCGTTACAGTCATAATTTCATTTTCTCCGCCAGGGTAACATGAGGCAACGGAGCTCATTTCATAACCCATAATGCGCTATTGGCATCTTCCTTTCTCCCAGCTCGAGAGAGCGGGATGAGGAAAGTTATGAAACCGTACTGCATCGAAGTTTCAGCTCTACGACGGTCGATGTAGACGCAGTTTCGGTTATGTGGGTTCAGAGATGTCTTCCGCCCTCGACAAACAGGCGCACTACACAAGTAGAAGTTTTCTGCTTCATTTATTAGCGAGTGAATGTCGACGTGGAGCCAATAAACCGGCGAACGCCACCCTCTCCAGACGATTTATGGCTGAAACTCGCACTAATTCCACTAACAGCGCTCCCCCAATTTGAATGTTAATTTTTAACAATTTAAGACTGTTTAGTGACTTTGTTATGAGTTGAAACGCGTCTGGTGAATTTGTAATTCCGGAGCTCATTCATTTCAGATTTACGCTCGGTGAAGCCTTTAAGGTTGACGTTGTAATGCGATTTTACGATTATTGTGTACCGTAGGCGCTGTCTATTTAGAATTCAAACGAGCTTACGACACAAATCACGCTCTGTCAGTTGCAGTTGTATTTTGATCTTCAAATAACATTGAATGACCTTCGTTAGATGAATGAGTACTACAGCTATATCACAGCAATAAAAGCCAAAGTAGTTTTTAAGTACTCGTAGAATTTGACGATGTAACTACAGAGAATAATAAATTGTATATTAGTGTATCTAATGGTAGCGACTCATGGGTTAAAATTTTTGGGCGCTTTGACCACTTTGACTTTCACGAAGTTGATACGCTATATTGCGATGTTTTATAACCTGAAATAACCAACCATTAAAAGCTTTTGATTGTAGTTTTATTTGTTTGCAGGTAAGTCGCGGTATTCCAAATACTACTCATCATTTTAATGACTTCGAACCGAAGTATGAGTGTCTGGTTCGAGTTTTTCCTATTCGATTGCGTTGACGTTAACTGCATTTTTTTATAAAATAAGAGCAGCGCTATCTATATATATATTCACACAAATTGTGGTTAACGTGAAAAACCCGCACTAGGCACTCAAATCATAAAAGGTAAGCTAACTACTGTAAGTAAATAACAAAACTATATAAACTCACAAGATTATCTTAAAACTTTCTTATTTGCTTATTCAAATGCTGATTTACATAGTAAGATGGTTTGCATAATTGAATGTTTTCAGTAACCTTTGGCTAAGTGACGCCGGAGTTTATCAGTAGACTATCATGGTAAATAATGCGATGGGTTATGTCACGAATACTACATTATACAGATGGCATTGAGATAGTAACGTAATGTTTTGTGAAGTATTGTTTTCTATCCAGTGGCATTTTGTACCCAATGAGGTTATAGGCTAGGCACAATAATAGGGTTTTAAGTTAATGACATAATACAATGTGATGCTTTTCGTTATCTTCGATGGTATTTTCTTTAATATGTCGATATTTTAATATTTCAATCTTAAACATCTCCTGCTTAACCTTAACCTGCAAAACCCATGCTTCGTGCGTCTTCTATCTCGCTTGCCCAATTTAACGTTTATGAGTATTGAGTATAGAAAATAACCGAATGTTCTTATAGAAAGTTTCAGCATCTTAAATCTTATTTTTTATTATCGATATTCAAATAGCTTAAATTTTATGTAAGTTCAAGAATGTTGGAATATGCGACCGAAACAGAGGCCTCACGAAGCATGGGCTCTTACTAAAATGCGAAAGTAACTCTGTCTTAGTATATCAGATTTTGGGACACAACGGTCGAACCGCGATCATGATAAAAGTTGGCAAGCTAGTAGTATTTATTATGAAGACGGACTCACTTGTACCTACTTTTTATCCCGAACAAAAGCTGAAGAATTGTAAAATCGCTGGTAAAACCTCTCTACCGACTACTAAATTAAAGATCGTAAACAGCAACATAGTTAATGTTCAATTAATTATAGCAGGCTCTTTGAATTGCATTTTAATTAATCCATAATGGTTACAAATTGCCTGCCGATGACGCTTACCATTCAAACTCTGTTATTGACATAATAACTAGCCACTAACAATTATATGAATACTTAAAGTTAGCTCAAGTTATATTTCGATTCTATAGTTTATAAACGCTCTAAGTCTAACGAATAGATATAACTACTCAACTATGATTCAACAAATATAAAACATTTGAAATAAATTATATATGAGCCTTAAGCCTGAACTTGAGCTGTGTTTTGCCTTTTTATATCTTAGAAATTGTAAAATTTATTGAAAAAGTTAAAACATGTAGCGTCAAAGCAAGGATATTACTCATGAGTCATGTTACGTTGTAAGACACTTTCAAAAATCGATTTACAAAAGACTAAAACAAACCAAAATACTCCTTCTGGTTTGTCTATGGAAATACTGAGAATGTAACGGAAGCCATAGATTTAAATAAAATATGCTACAGTAGAAAACGATGCCAATCCTTAGGGAACTTTAGCTTGCTGTATACGACGGGTTATTACAGTTTCCTGTTATTTGAAGGTCTCCAAATCTCTATGTTATATCTGTGTATTGTGTATCAAACATATGAATTAAAACATTCAGGTTGACCAAGCGGAATGATAAATAAAAAAGAGCAAAAAAATTATAAACTTCGTGAAGTAACTTGATCGATTTATCACCGAATTTTAGGTAAAAAGATTACTACAAAAATACAAATCTACGTTCACTCGTATAGTGTCAAATTTCGTAGGAACAAAACAATAATCCATTACAGAAAAAGATAATCAAGATTTCAACACTGCGTTCCTTAGACAAGTGTCTAAGTGAATTTGTCAAATTTGAATCGGTCAATTAAGAAGGGGAACAAGTCAGGTTTTTTCACATATATGAAAATTTTGATGGAATTCGATTTTTAAGGCAAGACCAACGAATGAATGAAACAGTTAAGATAACGGAATATGTCATTAAGTATATTCGTTTGAAAATTATAGGGAAACAAAGTTTTACATCTTGGTAAGAAACGGTACAAGTCCAAACCAATTTTTTGTGTCTCCTGAAAAATTATGACAATGTGACGTGTTTCCCTTCTTAATTAACTGATTCATTTGCAATAAGACACTAGAAGATATATCATCATGATCAGGATATGTTAAAAGTGTTATTCTGTGGTACAATTTTTTTCGCAAAAATATGCTAAACTGTTACCTAAGTTGTTTTTTTTTGAGACACCGTGAAACCGTGATTCCACAGCTCAACCTATGTTAAAATATTTTTCTATCATGTTCTTAGTTCTTACATAAAAGAAAGTAAAAAAAAACACTAAAACTAATGGAACGCCTACGAACAAACAACCGTTTTATACAGTTAATGATTTGAGTTAATGACTGGCATTTTACGTTGGGCTTATTAAAACTGTTAATTGTATTCTGTAATTATATTAATCCTATAATTAGCATTTTAATTGCTTCCATATTATGTATATTAGCTTTGTAATATTCTCTCTTAAGATGACCTAGCGCTGGCAATCCAATTCATTTTAATAAATTTGCATTCGTACGTTATAAAGGAAAAAAAGGGTATTAATCAACACTCAATTTATAGCTTTGCATTATAGCCACCATAATTCAAACATCATAAAATCTTGGCATATTGGAATTCAACTTTAATTCAATATCTTAGACATGCCTGATAAATATCGATATCTGGTTCTAATACTATCGAGTAAAAATGTCGATATCGATGTTTCTGGTTAGAGTAGTGAAATGCCGAAATCCTGCTATATTATTTACCGGAGGGGAATTTCCTCTCTTTGATCTCGTCCGCTCCCGGCATTTTCTTATACCCCTGCTTTAATTATTTCGCCTTTGAGCTCGCTGCGCGCTCGCGGAGTGAATTTAAAGAGCCTGTCACAAAATGGACTCTTAATTACGAACGAACCAAGTTTTATTTGTAATAATTAATAAGTTTCCTTCTTTCCTTTAACACAACGTTTCGACTGTTATTACTCTTGTTAGTCTTGTTAGGGCGAACAAATTAGTCATCGTTGTATATTTTTCTTTAAGGATATTTGTGACCTTATCTTTGGTGAAAAGATTTTATTAATTTTATTTAATGTGTTCAATGTCTATATATTTGCATTGATTTCAATATTTTTATCGTGTTTGTTTAAGTTTGTAAATTATTTATAGAAATGAGAATTTGGTCGGCCATATTCTTAGCTCTGATGGATAGAACGAAATTTATTCATTGGTTCTCAAGGTTTACTACAACCAGTGTTGATATTTTAAAAATAAAATTGTTATGAATTTTCTTATTATATGAATAAATATGTAGATTCGATTTTGATCCTACATAATAAAGAAAGGAATCACTATAAACAACATTTAGTTTTATGGATGGGATTATTAGCTAAAAGAGTGCTATATATAGTTTCCCTAATTTTACCAATTTTTTTGTTTGAGAAGATGCCAATTTTATTTGCTAACTTATTTGTATAGTTTCTTCTACAAGCGTAATACAAAAGTTTGTTTCATCAAAAAGCTCTTCAAAGGAATAAGTGGCGAAATTGGTACTAAGTATAAAGTTTCCTGTTGGTAACAAGATAATAACATCTTTTATTCCATTTCCTTTGTTTCAGTACACCTTCCCTTCTTCTTTGATCTCATTTCGCCAATTTACTAAGAATTTCACGAATGTTTTCGATAGCGTTCCTATTTTGTAACAATGTTACATACTTCAAACAAAAATACGTTCGTCATATTTGATTTAAACGCAAATTGGTTGAACGCACCGGTGGTTGCCACAACATTTGGATTGCCAAAACATTTGACTGTCTATATAGGTGGAAAATACTTACGAGTACATTCTTCGGCAGTATACTAGACCGTATACTGCCGAAGAATGTACTGCACTAACTGAACTGAACCAGCATCGGTTCGATGCGTGTCCCGTTACAAAATTACCCTCATATATTATTTTAACTGCCCAGTTTGTATCCTTGAACGGCACAGATGATGACAAACAATAATTTTATTGAGGAAGTCGACCCAGGTCGGCCATTAAACGTCGACTACGCTGATCGACTTAATCCATTACGATTTTATAATGTCATAAAAATTTCATGACTCCCGTCAACTGCTAAAAGTTTATTTTAATTATGAAATTAAAAAGGTTTGAGCTGGAAAGTTTCAACTGGGTTTAATATTCACCCACCGCTGTTTGCCGAGCGTAGTGATGAAATCAACAGGAATTAAACTTTGCTTTTAGACTGCAAATGCTATGCAGTCAACGCAAGTAAAGATAATAATTATGCTGCTTTGCATAAAAATTAAAAAGGTAGCAATGAAAATGAGGAAGCTGTCGAAAGTAGTTCATTTAGTTCACAACAATCAATCAACTCTGCACAATCAATATTATAAGAACCGACGCATTTTTATGTCAGTCAGTACTAAACTGGAGAAACATTTAACAAAAATCTAAATAGAAAAGCGTTAACGGACGTTGCTTCGAAAAGTCCGAATATTGTTGGAAAGGCACTAAGTGAAAATCAGCCAAAGTACCAGGCGAGCATTAACGTGTAGGAGTGGCGTTCAAAGTTCGCGTGCGAATTAGCCCGCAACAAGGGAGGGCGCGTTAATCCGGTTATCGGATAGGTATCCGTAACCCGGCTCCACCTAGCCCGAGACCAACTTTTGCCAGACACTTCTTACCCCAGCAGTACTTTTGATGTTCTTAGATCACGCCGCCGAAATACAAATGAATCTTTTCAACTTTATGAGCTCTTGGTAATATTCCTTTTACATCATCAGCCAATTAACGTCCACTGTTGGACAAGGCCTCCTCCTCCCTTGTTGTGGGGTGTTGCCATAATCCCCACGCTTGGCAGGCGGCTTGGGGATCGCAGTACGTTCACCGTGTACTATTAGGACGCTGCTGCCCTTCCTCCGGTGGTTCTGGTCTGCAGTTTTAGGACATACCCGGGTATGTCCTAAAACTGCCAACAACCATAACCATATTCATCCATTCCATATTCCTTTACATCCCTCATATTCGGTAAGTAGGTCCTTATTACCCCCAAATGGGGCTTGTAGGTGACCAATTAGCGCTTTAGGGTAATAATGTAGTTAGAAAAGCCCTAGGGCGGTAAGTAATTTAAAAAAAAACTTCAATCTTTAAAAAAGTTCGCGTACATCTAACCATCATACTGGAAATAGACATCATGCATTCAGCCCAATGACAAAAGAGGTCGCTTCGCTATTCAGCGTTGTCTTCGTATGTGTATAATAGTCATCAATTTTAAATATCGAACGGCGAAGCTCAATTTCGTTTTTGGAAAAAAATAATTTTAAAAAAGATGAAAAAAGGCAGGAATAGCGAAGCGACCTCTTTTGTCATTGGGCTGAATGATGAATAACGGAAACTATTCAGCTTTCAAAAAATGAAACATCTTTCTCAAGAGATGATCCGCAACCATCAACTTCTGCTGAAGAAAGCTTCATCCTGTCAGATTTTGTCCATGACCAACAAATATTACAATCTCAAACTATTAACATACCCAAAAAACACCTGTCCCTAAAATATGAAAATTGTTCTCATTTCACTCTAAATTTTAACTATTAAAATGTTTTATTCTTGTAATGCCGGTTTTTTTTCTACTTACCTCACAATCGAGATGTAAAGCAGAGTAGTTAGCTCAGGTGTAAGCATCACCCGATTTTTTCCATTTTTTCCTTGTTTACTGAATAATTTGTTCAGAATAAACGTTCAATATAAAATGAAATATTAACTTCTTCTTTTCTTTGTGTGAAGGTCACTTGATGTCTTCATGAGAGAACCAAGCTACTTGGAATTTCATATTATCTTGAATTGAAACATTATTTATCCTGTCTGATCCCTGTATGAAATCTTCTTGGCTCTCTCTTTTATTTGTCCTTTGTTATTGGTTATATCTGTAATGTGGATTCTATTTTTCATTCGAAACTTGAGCCAAATCGTGTAATTGTCTCCGGATAATGTTCCAAAAACATCGAAAAAGGTCTTTGTGCAAAAATATATCGAATAAGTTGATATTCAATAACACGGATAGGTAAGGACAGAGATAAAGCAAATCAAATTTTTCAGTGAACTCTGGTGGAAGCAATTTGTTTTTTCTCCAGCGAGCAGCAGAACAAAGAAAAGCTCGGAAAAACCTTGTTAACTTTTTAAAACATTCGTTGCTGCTCATGCATTATTCAAGTGAGCGGGTGGGTATTCGTACACACAGTACACACTTACGGGACACGCAAATGTGTGTGAACTATGTGTGTGTGTGGTCGTGTTTGTCACGGAGCGCCGCGTACATGTGTCCGCTCGCTACTAGGATAGCATCACGGGACCGTAACCCTCCTCACAATTGACATTTCCCAAAGAGCTAAAACCCTTTTGTTGCTCGGATGAAATGTGAATTTCAATGAAAACGAGGTTAAAATTGCTCGGCTCCGCGTACCCGTGAGCCGTAAAAAAGAGATTTCATTACGGCCTATTGTTACGTTATGATTTTCACGTTCCATTTTATTTGTAAGAAATTGTTGAAGCGCCGACAAAGCGGCGAACATTCGGCGTTCAACGGTCTCCGTCTGGGCCCTCGACTCCGCCCGGGGGGTAATTAACTCGCCGAGATGTTATTGTGTTTTCGCTTGCTTTTACACAATTAAAAATAATTTGAAATAGTAGCGAAGGCACAAAGAGTCGCGAGACGCCACTAGAATAATTTAAGGTCTCGGCGAGCCCCTCGGAGTTAGCATCTTGTTTCATTAACAGTCCCGAGTGTCTCGCGTAATATTTATATGAGCCGGGATCATGAATATTTACGCCACGGCCCCATTTTACGAGAACAAATTCTGACAAGAGTTTCTTTTTCTGCTCATATTAAAATTCGGCGGTGTTTCGCTCGTGGCTCATTCGCAAATGGATTTAACCAGACTTCGCTTTAACATAGATAAAAGATGGTTAAGCTTTAGGCTCCATTAAATTTGTCTTCATCGTTCAATAAAAGTAGTCTTTTCGATTTAAGTACTGAAACGGAGTGTATTGTTATTTAATTTGATAGTTTTATTCGCGGAGGACACAATAGGCCGCCGGCTCTCGAGGCGTGGAATCGAACGCCGATATTGCGCTCGTAAAGGGCGCTCCGAGGGGAATAAATAACTCCTCGACGACGGAGGGTCCACTCACAAACCTATACATACGATACGAGGCAATCCAATTTGAGCAACATCCAATAAAAAATAACGCTAGAACGAACACGATCACTCATACAAGTTTGAAAAGCTAAATTAAACACTAATATTGTTCAGCCAGCTATATGCATTCACAAAAAAAAAAAACATTTTCCAGATTAATATCGAGCGGAATGTGTTTCTACAAAAAAGCTTCGAAGTGCCGCTTTATATTCTCCATTCTGAATGAAATTTTTGTTAGCGAGCCAAAAGTGCCAAAAGCTGTAAAGTATAGTGCTAAGGCGGGTTTGTTCCTTTACCAAACTAGTTGTCGTGTTTAAACTCCGTTATCAGAACGAGTGTATAAAATAAAACAAGGTTTGTCGTAAAAATAGAGAAAGAAAAGCACTTAACTGAATTCGCGTGTTTCGGGGCAAATTACGGACGGAGTGGGGCGAGTGTGAAAGAGCGAATAAACGTGTATAAAGAAGAAATACAGCCCACACATATAAATCAGATTATACTCTCCCACAGCCCACTGCTGCTTAAATTAAATGGCTTTGAACGAAATTACGATGTTTTCCGACGGCTTTTATATTTTTGTTTGTTTTATAATATTTGTGAAATGTTTTTCGTGGAAATCTATCTATCAACTTTACAAAGTATGTGGTTTAAACGTCAAGGCGTTAATAATTTTCTAGGAATTTGTATTTTGAAGAGTCCGTCTTCAGATTCTTTAAATGCAATTAATTATTCGGCTCGCATAAATGCTCTTAATTTTTTTGTTCTTCTGTTTTTTGTCTGTTTAGTTTTGTATATTATAAACAATTTAATTCTACCGTATCCTAAACACTGATATACGACGTTGCACCAAAGCTGCAGACATCGTAAAAAGGGTAACGGAACCAAAGTAGAGTTGGGCAGGACACATGGTCAGACGTGATGATGGGAGGTGGTGTACAGCAGTAACCAGTAACCGCGTGGTCGATACTAGGTCGGCGGAACCCGAAGATGGTGGATTCACGACATCAAAATAACTATTGGAAACGACATGCGACTAACAGAGACCGGGGAGAGTGGCATAAACAAAGGGAGACCTATACCCAGCAGTGGGACACTCAAGGCTGATAATGATGAATTTTTACCCAAATTGTTATGAAATCTAAGTCTATGAAATAATATCCGAGAAACTACTAAATAAATTTGCATGAGGATTTCAAGGAATCAAATCTTTTGCCATCTCTATAACATTATAAATATCATCTCAAAATATTTATTTACGAGATTTATAGTCAGTTTTTAATAAATCAGTCCCAGTCAAAAATATATATCTAAACAAGTTGAAGTTGTCTGTAAATTAAAGCATTAGCCTCAGATTCAACTCAAATCCGAGCGCCATTGTAAATCAACGTCCCTCTTTATAGCTTTATACATCGTGTTATTTCATTTGATTGCTTTTAGAACCAGTTCTGGGATTTATTCTGGCGCTGTACGATATTTTAATTGATCGGTGTTTTAATATCGTTCTTTTTATTAAATCTTTAAGAAAAAAAGCGTTATTGAGTGTTATAGGTACTTCGAGAGTTTTAGATCTTTATTACTCTTCCATCTGATTTAGTACTTCTCTGAGAATTCTACTCTACAGTGACATCTTGAAAATAAAGAAAAAAAAAAAAAAGGTCATTGATCTTCTAAGTTGACTGATCTTCTACTGGCAAATGCACAAGACGTGCAAAGCCAAAATCCTAAGGCAGAAAAAAAGACAATAATAAAATAATGTCAATAATGAAATAATGGAGTTTTGGAGGCTTTAGTCTGCCCGATGGGCGAATAAAATTACTATGTCGCCTTATTGTATTATTTTCCTAAACATGTATTATTTCGAGTTCTATAGTATTTTATTATTGGTGGATTCTTATTTATAAAGTGTTAGTAAACGTGCTCGAATGAGAGCAAGTGATATAACGAGGTGAAACATGTATTTTCGTGATGTTTCCAAAATTCCATAGACGCCTCTAGTGAAATTTCCACCATTTTACTACTTAGGGCATGACTTGGACATGACCGTGACTTACTTTGCCTAACTCTGGATGTGACTATGATTTGTTTGAAGTTATTTTATAAAACTTGTGAATATTTCAATACTTGACACTGGCAAATGCACAAGAAGTGCGACGCTAAAATCCTCCCAAGAGGAAAGAAAAAAAAAATAGATTAATAACTACTTTGATTTGATCGATGTCTCTGTTCTACAAATGAGTGATAATGTTCATCCGAGATAATTTATTGGCACCGGTGCTTTATATATTTACATTAAGAGCTTCCTGTGCATGCAAATTACGAAGATTTTATCGCTTAGAGCACGTTAACGCTTCGTGGTTTATTTAAAGTAATAGGGTTTATTTTCAGCTAATGTTCACGTGAAGAGGTTAATTACAGTTGAGCACTTTTTTTTTGTAATTGGCTTTTGAAGGCTTCGCTACGTTCTTAGGTGTTCAAGATGTAAAACATAGTTCATCGAAACTTTTTGCTGTGGGACTTCAACAACTATATGCAGATTAACATATTTTTTACATGTTTTTTGTCTGTGATCAGAGGCCTTAGTACGAGCACTTGCGAAAAAGTTATCCTTACGTAAACGATAGCAAAATGTATGAAAAATTGAACAGCGCCTCTATCGGACGTGAAAGGAAACTGAATTCTTCATACATTTGCTATCGTTTACGTAAAGATAACTTTTTCGCAAGTTCTCGTACTAGGGCCACAGTTTTTGGTTACTTGTAAGTATAATAGGATAACCTGTAATTTTTTTTTTTTTACTTTATTTTGGTTCGTTTTTTGTTATATACGTATAAATAATAATAAAATAAAAACTATAAAAAGGCTGAATAGATATATTGAATCATAGCTAATAACTCTCGCGATCAAGTCATCATACAAAAAAAAATACAAAAAAATACTAAATCAAAATCTGTTCAGCCGTTTCAGAGCTACCATGCCACGAGATACACACCGACGCTCAGATACACAACACAGATACACACTTTAAACTTATAACACCCCTCTTTTTGCATCGGGGTTTAAAAAGAGATCAAAGACGAGTTACGCCACCGCTAGTGCACATAAAGGTGTCCTAGTTTCGATGCAATTTTGCCGTGTGCCACCGACGACGCCACCCAATGCCATTTGATGTCAAACACGCATAACTTCCGGTAGCTACCTCAACCCCTCACAAAAGATCTCCGGAACAAAGTTGCATTCTTTCACCTTTCAGCTTTTCAGCGTTATAGTTCAAACATTTTTTTAATCTGTGGTTTTCCATAGTTAGTTCCATAGTTGCTTTAACTGGCCTAACTGTGGTAACTATTATTTAGTCTACGGCCTAACCGTGACTTTACATGACTCTGACTGACTTGTTTGATTACATTTCATCAAACTTGATAATATAATACTTGACACTGGCAAATACACAAGAGTGCGACGCCAAAATCATCACAGAGGAAAGATTAGTTTCGCATATTTGACACTGAAATGTACTTGACCTGCGATAGTTTTTCCTTTGTGAGGAATTTGGCGTCGCATATTGTGTCCATTTGCCAGTGTCAAGTATTAAAATATTATCAAGTTAGATGAATTGTCGTCAAACAAGTCAGAGTCAAGCAAAGTAAGTCACGTTCAAGTCAAAGTCATGCCCCAGTAAAGTGATGGATACTTTACAAGAGGCTTCTATGGAGTTATAGAAATAACGAGAAAATTTCATAACACGATTCACCTCTTTATACCAATTTCCCACACTCAAGCACGTCCACGAATACTTAATAATTAATAACCCACCATTATTACGCATAAACACCCGAAAATACACAAGTTTAGGAAAATAATACAATGAGACGACATATTATTAACCGACTTTCAAAAAGGAGGAGGTTCTCAATTCGACTGGTTGTTTTTTTAGTTTGTTACCTCATAACTTTCGACTGGGTGAACCGATTTTGATGATTCTTTTTTTATTTGAAAGCTCTGGTGCTTCCCGTGCGGTCCAGTTCTTATAATTTTGTGAAGTCGGTTTTTTATATTGATAATTATTTTCAATTAGGTGCCTAAACTCTATCTTTATAGTCCTGATAGTAGAGATCACAGAAAAGAGAAGGGAAAATTTCTCACTTCACTGGTAGAGATATTGCGTAGATGTCATTTCGCGTATGTGTCATTTCGCGTGGTGTTTAAATGTGCCTTCATGTGTGAAATCCCAAGAAACGAAACTCAAACTCAAATCAGACAGTCTGAATCAATGCACCAAAATAAAATAAAGTCGCCAACTTCATTAATTTCGTTTAGTTTCCAAACGATAGCACTCTCGATAAAACGTTGGTACCATAGATGTTACCACATTCCTCTTTCGCATTTTCCTTCAAAGCCCGGGTAAAAAGATTTTCATTGTCTTTTAAATTTGAAACCTTAAAATTGGTGCGCCAATTTCAATTGTATTGCAATAAATAAAAAAGAAAATGAAATAACTTCAATACCTTAACATTCTAAGTTATCCTAAAATAATCAGTTTTGAAAACACTTTACAACTTTTTTATCTGACTGTACAAAACAGCTTTTTTTATTGGTGTCTGTTCTCATTTAAACAAAAAAATTAACTTTTCTGTGGGAAAAAATATTTTAATTAAAATTTGGCAATTCAGACAAGTCTTTGGACAAGTGTATTATATTGTATCCGAGTCTTCAGTTACTCAATTCTTTACCAATACTTTGAAATATATTCCAATCATGATATTTATAAATACGATATTATAAGTGCGTTTGTTTCTTATTAACGCAGCAACATATTAACGGAGTGACGTGATTTTTTGTAAAGAAATATTTGGCGAGCGGAAATAACATTCTTGTATCTCGTAAAATCAAATTTCTGAGGGAACGTCCACGTGGGTAAAACCGCAGGGTGCAGCTAGTATAAAATATACCAGCTAATAATTGCTATAGTATGATATATAAGATTATGGCTCTGATGACTTTTAACGGTAATATCTTTTCATTATTTAGGTATCATATCACCTCATCAATTCATCTTGTAAACATTTTATTGATGGTCCTAACACCCAAGACCTTTGTAAAAAGAAGCAAAAGTCAATTTGTAAAGTGATATTGAGACCGGTTTCTGAACGCATTTATTTATGTTTGCAATTTATTCGCGCACCAATAAATACATTTTATACAGGGTTATATGAGACAGTGGTTCTGAGCCGAAAGGCGCTCATTGTACTCATCATTATGAACAATAGGGCCAACCCTGAAAATTAATCAGCTGTTCCATACATTTTGTTGAATGTGAAACACTATGAAACAGATGGGTTTTTTTCGCGATTTCAGAGTTGGTCCAGTAGCACATTTTGATCATCACAATGATGAGTATGACTTTTCGGCTTATTACAGCCGTTCCGTATAACCCTGTATTCAATAATACATATTAATATCCCAAAAAAATGTATAACATGAAAATATGCACATAAAAAGATAAAGGTATGTGGCAGAAGATATATCTTTTATTTAAACTAGAAAATACCTGTTCAAATAAAAGATCTGACTAGAAACAAAGTCCTCATCACTTGGTCCGATTTTGGTATTTGACATAGAATGATTAAAGATACTGTTGATGCACATTAAATATTTTTGATCTTCAATTCAACAATTCGCTTAATTTATTATTTCGATCGTCCAACCTCATAAAACTCGTTGATGGCGTTCATATCAATTTCATTTGCATGTTTTGTATATTCGAATGTTGTTGCGAAGATGGACTTTTGAGATAATAAATAATTAGATATGAATCATTGTTCTAACGACGCTGAAAAGCTACACTGCACGTTCATATTAACGACTACAAGATCACTCTGCTGGCCAAAGGTCTCCGATTTTTTTTTACCCCCGAGCTGTGTGTCTGTCTGTGGTATCGTAGCTACCAAACGGCTGAATAGATTTTGATTTAGTTTGTTTTTGTTTGAAAGGTGACATGGTCGAGTTTGATTTTGCTATGATTAAAGAATGTTTAGCAGTATGAAGATTACAAACTTTTTCCTAGGGGGTTTGAAACAAACAATTTATACTAGTCTTCTATTTCTTACGGTCCATTGCTCACTGTGACCAGCCATGATAAAACTCAATATAATACAAAAAGATATTTCTTAAAAAAATATTATTCTATGAGACTTACTTGTTTCTAAACGATGGGCAGACAAACCCTTTTAAGGCTCGTCTACAGCTACCTTAAGCCTTAAATTTCAATAACCGCACCCTTCCGGAGCAACTCAGCACAAAACATAATAAAACCCCTTATCCAACCCTTATTTCATAGGCAGAGAATTCCACATAATATCAAATATTCATAACACATCCACAGAAAGGGGATCGCCTCATATAATCCAAAAATAATAAGCTTAAAACATTAGGGCATAACAAGGGTGGGTAAACGAATATCAGAACAGTTGGGCGCTATCCAATCGAATTGCGCAAAGTTAATTACCGCGTGTCAACCCTGAGTAGGGTCTACGTAGGGCTGCCTAATTTATTAATAGAATTTATACGTACATCTTCTGGTCTGGACTGTAGAATTAGAATCGTTTTTATAATTATATGATAAAATCTTATTTGGAACGAGGATATTCGCCGACGAACCAGTCACCGACATAGCTGCCAAGATTTGCAAGTTGAAGTGGCAATGGGCAGACCACATCGCTTGATGAACCGCTTACCTTTAGGGAAGAAAGGTTCTTGAGTGGAGACCACGAACCAGTAGACGCAGCGTAGGTAGGCCACCCACTGGATGGACCGACGAAATCGTCTGTCGTTTAGTGTGGCGTTCTAAGGGAGGCCTATATTCAGCAGTGGACCTCTTATGGCCAATGATGGTGATGATGAATAAGATCTTTATTGCAAATTCAAGATCCTACTACTTGTAACAGAAAGGTGCACATTATACTTACTAATGACGTCACTTGTGACTCTGCCATAGAAACTGCATACTTTACGGGCTGAGCATCCCTTTCTAATCCGAACAAAAGCTTTACACGCTTATATATCTCAACTTTATCGGCCGATTAAAATAATTTCTTCGTAGTTATATTACATGTAATTATATTTTAATTGATCCTGTTATATTTAACAAATTAAGAACTTGTCTGGTGAAACAAACATACATAAACCAAAAAACATTACACATTTTTATAGGCAATTGTGTAAAATGTTGCCAACCGATAGACTGAACGGCTCACGAAATGCAAAGGTGACCTAGAGCAAATTGAGACCTAATGTTATTCAAGCCGCTTAGGAATTCTGTATTCTACTGTTGTACAGGGTACTGTAGGTGCTACTTATTTGTAAGAGAAAACCTTTTGTAGCCCCTAAAAGTTTATTGAATAAAGATAAAACAGTCTTGTGAATTCTTTACAAGCAATCTTCAACCGAACAAAAATTCTAGTCACGATTTACGTTATTTTTTCTAAACACAATTTTTCAGGGAAATGAGGTTGGCAGGTAGAAACTTTTTACAGATGGCGCTAGCATAGCTAATACCCTTTTTTTATATCTGGAAAATGTGAAATTTCATATAGACAAATGACATTTTTGACAGTTGCAAACCCCAAAAATTATAATGATTTCGATGCCTGCAGGCATTGGTCAACAGTGGTTACATTACTCTTTGGGTTTATTAGATTAGTTCAAAGAGGATTAGTTTAGTTTTATATTTTAGTAACTACTAGTTTGTTTATATTTGATTTTATGTTGTTTTCATATACATGTATAATAATTATTTCTTAGGTTTTCGCGATTATTACATTTTGAAATCAGTGTCTGCAGTATATGTGTGTGTTTGCAGTCAATTTGTGACCACAGTTTTCGAAACACCAGTTTTAAACTTTCACGGTAGCTCCATCCACAACCTTATCACGGTAAATATCTTGTTACTATTCATATAACTATAATCTGTGCAACTAGGAGAATGCATTTAAACTGTGCCATACCAATCACTACATAAAATATATATATTATACTAGCCGCCCGCCGCGCTTCGCACGGGTGTAAGCTCGGCCTTAGGCCTCACTAAAAAATATAATATAGCCTATATAGATATATAGTCTATATATATCACCCGGGGATAGTGTAGCTTCCCAACAGTGAAAGAATTTTTTAAATCGGTTCAGTCGTTTTTGAGTTATTTCGTTACAAACATCCAAAAATACAAATCTTTCCTCATTTTAATATTAGTATAGATTAGAAAAATGTCATTCGGTGTGACAGTTACGGCGTCTTAACCCTCAATGTTCGCATGTGGGGTCTTATATCGCCCCGTGGTTAAATTTCCTTCTTTCATGACACTTCTTTGCACTAGCAACAAGAAAAACTAATAAAACAAAAATCAATTACCCGTACACAAACCGTTGTACACAAACAAGTACCGTTTTCAAATGGTATTCGAAAACGGTACTTATCTTAATTTGAGATATTCGTATAAGTTTTATGTAAATACAGGTATATTACCGGATCTCTTATAAATATTTTTTAATTTATAATAATTTTTCACTACTCAGTTTAGAGGTCACAAGTATTAGCAATTCGTTTTGTGAATTGATTATGAGAAGCCATAATCTTGTATCACAAATCTGTCTATCATCTTTGAAACCTTGTTCTTTTCTACCACGGAGAGATAACTATAGACCAGATATTTTGCTCAATATTGCTGTCTTTGCATCATATTGAACCAGCCGCATTGAATCCTCATTTCCTCTGCACCGTGGAGTTCAACTCGAAACGTCCGTCGATGTCTACGAACGAACGCTTTACGACAGGACGTGAACACAATTTTATCGGGCCATTTTATTGTATTCTAAAATGCGACTTAAAAGGCGCGTAATGGAACGCGATAGCTTATAATGCGGGACTAATGGCCTCGACTTGTGATAAATCACTGTCCGAACAACCGACAGCTTTGTTTACATTTAAATAAGAATATTCTGCAAACAAAAATTGAGAAACGAGGAAAATGTCTCATGGATACGAGCATAGGTATAAAATTTAGACGCACGC
This sequence comes from Agriopis leucophaearia, assembly GCA_949125355.1. Classification (NCBI taxonomy): domain Eukaryota; kingdom Metazoa; phylum Arthropoda; class Insecta; order Lepidoptera; family Geometridae; genus Agriopis; species Agriopis leucophaearia. Next base: position 10,715,024 of record OX421278.1, read on the forward strand.
GTCAAAAGGAAGACGCTTCAAGGGACTTCTTGGAAAGAGCAGACGAACTTTTCTTGAGCGATATTTTTTTTCTCGTTTCTCGTCTAAATTATAGAAGTTTTTTTTAAACTTATTACTTAACTAAACAAAATACAAGCTATAAATATTTGGACTGCCCATAAACTGTTGAAGATCTAAAGACAATACAAATGCTCAAGTCCACTACCAGTTGTCAGCATACTAGCGACATTACCACGCTAAAAGTATTTGCATTGCAGAAGTTGTTTGTTGTAATGCTGTTGTATTCCAGCCCATTAGCCGACACGAACACTCTTTGTCGCCACTTATTCCGCATAGCAGAAAATTAATGTTCCGTCCTGGGTAGGTGGAGTATAAACAAGATGGTGGGTGCCAGGCGGCCCCGCCCCGGTATTTATTGCTCCTGGCACGCCGCGGCCGCCATCCACCACCGCCATAAACGCGAGCACTAAAACGTGCCATTTCCCTAAATTATTTTAATGACGTATGTTTCCCCGGTTTAGTGTATTGTAATTCGGTTACACAGTTGAAAATCGTTACCCGAACGCTGCCAAATATTACCCGATTCTCCGTCCCGGAGCGCGCGCGATTCTAAATTGTTACAACTTTTGGAAACGATGCTATTATGAGTGCGAACTGAAGAGACGTCGTTCCGAGTCATTAGGCATGTGGGATGGTGTCGCGAGCGAAACGTTCTCCTTTTGCGGTGCGAGTCGTAGCGACTACAAATTAGTTCCTGTAGCGTCGCGGCGACAGATCTTCAAACGGAACCCACATCGCCGTCTTAATAGAGTGAAGGCGCGCGGTCGGCGCTCGTTACAACCTCCCGGCTCTTTTGTTCCTGTCGATTTTGAATTGATTTACACCCCATTGTTTTCGTTCGCATTTTCGCAACACCGACACCTCTGCCTGCCTGTTACTCGCATTCGGTATGCCCGCTGGCGTCCGACGTGCCCTTTTATTGAAATACGATTCGAACTCTTTTTTTCTAAGTTTCCGCAGAGATAAAGCGGCAGCTGCTTGCATCAAGCGCCCCTGTTTGCAGCCAACTATAGAGAGCATTGAGCCCGCGCCAGTAGCTTCGACCCCTCCGAGTTGCCTCCCTGTCTACTTGTAACATTCGAGCCACCCATAAATGTTTTAATAGCGATATAGCGTGTCGAAACATTAATACGTTTGTGGTGATACTACATCAAAACGAGAATTGTCTCGGCGCGTGTGACGCCGTCCGTGGGTGGTGGAAGATAGCGCATTTGTCATTCGACTAACAATAAAGCGTTTAATTTTATTTATAGTCTCCGCGTGGGCACAAATGTAATCGATTATATCTGTTATCATAATCGAATGTTTAATTAAACATGACTTCATCTTCAATTCTAGCAACATCATACGCATTAACCGTCATAAACAACAAAACAGACTTCAATAAAAATCTTACACATGTTGAGTGAACAGATACCTATTCTTATTGTAATGTTACTGTACCTATTGATCTTCTTGTCGGGCACGTAACATGAAAAGATTATCGTAAGGCAATAATACCTGTCGAAGCGCATAAAATTTTGTTGTTTTTCCAATATTATTACGGTTTGGAAGTCGACAATCTCTCGATCCAGTTCAGGCTCGAGTGCTTTACTTCACAATTTGTGATGCCATTAGGCGGCGTGGAAGAGACAGCGCTATATCGCAGTCCCTTTCGAGTACCAGACGTTGAATGTAAATGGCTTCATTTGATTATATTCTATGCCGTAAACGCTCTTCGCATTTATGCAATCCCGGTGGCTGGATACCGCAATCGTTACAAGTATTTCCTGGAGCCAAAGGCATGAATGATGTTTATTTTTGGAATTTTCTGTACTTACCATTCCCTTTAAATACCTACTTGCATGGCTTTTCATAAAACACTTCTATGGATCCCGACTTCCCCGCGTTTGATTAGGGAAAATTGAAATAGAACTTCGTGTTTCAAAGAATAAAGAACAAAGTATAGGTAGATCCGAAAAAAAAAAACAATACATATTTAAAAATAAAAAAAAACTAGGAGTAAAAATCTTAAATCTGAATTTTAGGTTGTGAATTCAAGACCATTATGGACTATGGTGACATTTTACGTAACGACGATGGTTGAGCAATGAATTTTCACAGATTTAGTATGGTAAATCTGTCAAAAACCGGACTGATGAAGTTATGAATAAGAACACATGAGAGCTGCGTTAGCTTAGACTTTTGGACCCGACCCGAGCACTAAAGGGTTCAACTTCAACTCTTAATTTATGGCTATTGTGAAGTAAAGATGCCTCACAACTCCGCCAATGTCACGTAGATAGACCGCCAAACGCAATTTTTATTGTACGGTTTTGTACAGTTGGTCGGTGGCTAGAAAAGTTCTAAGTTTTTGTCTTTTTTTTATATCTGTAACAAAAACACGAAAACAAACACAAATGAGTTTGTAGGGGAATTGGACAAAAGACACACATTTATACATATAATATTAATTTACAACTGTTTTTTTTTTTTAATATATTTACACAAAATATTTACAAATGGAGTAAAAACAAAGGTAAGGAGACATTTAAGGGAGGTAGGACGAGGGATTTCGGGAGGAATATCATCATACAATGAATACTGCATTAAAGGGCAACTGAAAAAAATATGGTCCACATTTCCTTCATCTAAACCGCATTCGCATAGAGAGTGATCCCTAATCCTAAGTTTGGCCAAGAAGACGGGTGTACACGAATGGTTTAACCGTAAACGACAGATTATTGAAGTGGTTGTAAGACAATAGAATAGGGTTGGCAACTGTCAAAGTGGTGTTGACATAGCTGGTACTTTTTTAAATTATTTCCTCGGATTTTGGATTTTTGCGGATTTTGGCGTCGCACGTTTTGTGCATTTGGCAGTGTAGAACATATCGAACTATTCTCAAGTTTTATTACATATACAAGTCATAGTCACAGTCAGAGTCAAGTAAAGAAGGTCACGGTAAAGTCACGCCCTAGAAAAGTAATGGAGTCATTACTAGATGCTTCTATGGAGGTGGAAACATCACGAAAATACATGTTTCACCAAGTTGTATCACTTTCCCGCATATTACACATCAAAACTCTTAAATACTCAAGTTAAGTAAATAGTACAATGAGGCGACATGTCTTTTCACGTTGCCGTCAAACCTCTGGTACCGAATGGGTGTTTATTTTAGGAATTTTGCTATAGTGACATTTATGCTTATATTGACAGCATTATTAAATGCATGATTTTTACTGACACCTTAAAAAAAATATCTTGTAGTTTCCGATAGTCAACGCTTTGTCAATGTCAAACTGGCATTTGACAGACGCGAAAGATAAAAAAGGTGTTTCCGCTCGAAAAAAAAAACATTACCCTGATAGTAGTAATTGTACAACAGTATGTGTTGCGTTCATACTGATGATTTTGGGGCCGTTTTCGTGGTATGTTGCAACTTTACGTCAATATGCATTTAAGGGTACTCAATTCTACATGAATGCTAGGTGTGGACCTAGCATTCATGTAGAATTGAGTTAAATCTAGAAGGAATTACATTTAGTTTGGATATTTGTTGATTTTAAGATAGTTTGTAATGTATTTCAAGTATTGTGGTCTTTCAATAATAATAAAAAAAACATTTTCAAAAAAATAAACACATTCGAAATGTACACTACCTATTCTAGCGCCACCTGTGAAAACTCTACCGGTCCTCTCCATTAACTTACTAACTTTATTTCTCTGTATTCATAACGTTTATTATCGTTAATAGAATTGATATTCTAATAGTTATTAATACTTATTATTAATATTCATTAGAGAAGTTATTAGATTAGCAAATGACGCTTAATGGCTGAATTAGTGATGGAAATCAGGTTAATTGATATAGAAGGGATCGGAACGCCTAGTTGTTGAGTGGTTGGACTTGTAAATGATGCTGGTTCGATATCGTAAACATATCTGAATCTAAAGTAAACATTTTATTGTTTCCTTTTTACTACGTCCTCGTGATGCTGTTTTCATTTCCTTTCCAAAATCATTAGAGTCGATCCAGCGGCTTAGTCGTGAAAAACTAAGTTATAGATATGATAGATAATCTGTCTGCAGAAGTAACTTACTCATGAATGAGTTACTTTTTCGTCTTCGTAAAGGAATGGATCACTTTGTATGGATGTTTTGGCTTAGCGAGCATGGACAGTTAGCTGTGTCTAGCAGTTCAACTGTTTTCTTCTGAGCTTCTCGCAGACCTTCTATAGATCAGAAGGTCTAAGGAACTTGTTGTTCCCTGGGCCTGAAATGAACTCCTTCTATAATAATTTTGCCCGCGGTCTCACCTGCGTTATAACAAAACAAAGCCCTCAGGGATAGTGCATAAGCTACGAGTATACTATATCTATCAGAACATACAAATAACAAAATTAGTGTAGAATGTTATAAATATAAATATCTGGGACATTATTGCACACATGGTCATCTGACCCCAAACGAAGCAAAGCTTGTAATATGGCTGCCAGAGACTGATATACATACATATATATTTTTAAATACATACTTAAATTAGATTAGATATTAAACACCCAGACATAGAACAAACACAAATGTTCATCATATAAATGTTTGTCCTAGATGGGAATCGAACCCACGCCCCCAAGCACAGAAGTTAGGTTCACTACCAACTGAGCCACCGGGGCAGTCTAGTTTGTTACTACTCTGAAATTAGTTACCCACTTATTTTATTCACGAAAGTAGTTTCATTTGCACTCTCGTGAAAGTGAAACAGTGTGCCCATTTTGCATACATTTACAGCATTTAATCATCGGGCAATGACGTGCAAAGCAAAGACAAATCTGTGGTCTGGCGGTGGTTAGGTTTTTATTGAAGATCTAAGCCAAAATATAATTACTCATATCATAACTGACGTCAAATTGCTTAGACCTGTGCGAATGTATTTTTGCTATTAGGCAGAATTGGTCAACTGGTCATATCTGTCGCAGAATCGATAACCTCTGAGGTAGAAGTGTTCACTCTAGAACTTCTAGAGTGGAAATCATGAATCGGGAAACGTTTACACCATGGAGTAAAAATATATGTAAGGCAGCTGGCAGTGGCTGGAACCAAAAAGCAAAAGATTGGCTGAGTGGTCAGAGAGCTTTGGGAGATGCAGTCCAGCAATGGACTAAGGTGAGCTGATCGTAATGATGTTAAACATTTTTTTGAGTTTATTACACTTATTTTAGATACCGACTGGAATATTGTAAGCTCTTTTAAAATAAATAGTAATAGATCCATTATTCTCCAAGTGTTTCTCATGTAACATGCAAATATGTAACTAGTAATTATGATAATTAAGGTATTAACCACGGAGATAAAACAATGTTATGGACTACAATAAAGTTGTGATATGATTTACATTTCGACAAATACGATAAAATGTATTCGAACGAAATTGTTTATTCAAATTAATAGAGCGTGCTTACGGTGTGGTAAATTATTTACCTCGTAATTGGAAGCCGGTTGTAATTTCATCGCGTTCTAATATTCCGGACTGATTGGAAATTATAAATACTCGAGCAATTTTGAGTTCTGCGGTGGCGTTCGAAATTGATAACTGTACTCCAACACGACCAACATGTTATGAAAAAAATACAGTGTAATGTATACTTCTGTAAAGTTTTGTGGTTATTTAATCCGACTTTAGATTTTATGAATACATCCTATTACTTTTTTGTAGGTTAGAAATAATTGAACTGTCCATTTTGAATTCTAGCATCACTATAAGCTAGCCCGAAAGTTTACTCGTAGCTTCCCAGCGCAATGTTATGCAATATTATATTGCAATATTTGCAATCACACACAGGTTCACACTATGAAACAGTGACAGAGAAGCGGGTTATTGTGTTCGTAAAAGTCATGGACGTATCAGCCCAAAAATTTGGTTTTATTACGTTCATGGTAAAAGTAATCTTCTCTCAAACGAACGTGGTTAAGACGATTTCCTTATACCAGACGTCAATAAATTAATAGGAGGTGTATTTATTTTCCAGGAGACTGCAGAAGTATGCGTGGGCACGTCAGTAGGCACGATCACGGAGCCAGACTGCTTGGGGCCCTGCGAGCCTGGTACCTCGGTCACGTTGGAGGGCATCGTGTGGCATGAGACGGAAGGTGGTGAGTTTGTACTAGCGCACGCCGCACCGTAGCGCCCCATACCATCTCCGCACGCTTCTGCACGCCTGGTACATGTGAACGCTTCGCGATGTCACTGGTGGGAGTTATTGGAACTCAAAAAAAAAAAATGGTACCTATAGAATTGAGACATTGAGATGATTCACCATTCTACGAAAAAAAAACTTTATAAAACTTAAGTATACCTATACATATACCAAATACCACCTACTGGCACATACCACTAAAAAAGTAAATAATTGTAGGCTGTTCAAATAAATCTTGTTTCTCAGACGCAGAGCGTTGCAATCGGATATTAAATGTCACTTTATGGAAAAAAAATATTAAAAAAATTGATCCAGATAAGTTGAATTGAACATACGTTACTAATAGTTTACAAGGTTTTGTCTGTCAAGCAATGATTTATGTTCCAAAAACTTCCACTGGCTGGAGTCATAGAATTATTTAATCATCACCAGCATTTGATACTGACGCCTGAAGCTATTTAAATAATCATGTATCTAATTAATCTGATGACTAACTCCATTAATGTGTCTTGGCATCAGTACCGAGAGTAGACATCAATCATAGGTTGAAGGTCACTGCTAGTTTTAATTACCGATCAGTTACGTTCTGTACTGTAATTGGGAAGGTAATTTTGATTATATTTGGTACTGAAATATATTTTTTACTAGCGATGTCTATCAGTCAGCTTAATTTAAAGTAATGTATTTCTGTTTGGCGTAAAATATTTGCCTGTACCATGAATACATTAAAAATAATTGACAATCAACGCGGCATTGTGATCAATACTAAATTGTTTAATTCTCCCAATCTGTTCTTGTTTCTATTTTACCGCAATCAAAGCAATAATAATCTGTTATTCTATTGTATCGCACGCAATTCAATTACTAAACACAATGCTAAATCGAGACACGTAAAATGATACATCATTAATAGCAATAACAGCTGTGCTCGTTACGATTAAACCCATATAAAGGCACAATTCCATGCGCGGCGGCCATTTTACAGGAGCCATAATAATTATTTATTTATTACACCTGACTCTAGTTGTTAGAGCCTTTTTTGTCGTTTCGTGTTTCATGGCCGTATTAAGCAGTGCTTTCTCAAGCTATATTTACGAGGTACTGTATAAACGAGCTGCTGTCCCGGGCGAGGCGATTCATATTTGAATATTAATGTGTATGAAGCCAGGGGAGATGCTGAGCATGTTTCTTACCACAATCTGTCTGTAGAGTAAATGGAAACTTCTGAAACTAGATTAGGCTATGCTGTAGACTCTACAGCCGATGCGTATAAAATAGACGATGTTGGTGTTACAAAAAAAAACCCTCAGCTATATTTAGCTTTTAACTTTTATAAGGTCTTGCCTGATAAAATGCGAGTTTATGGCTCGCCGAAAATATTCTCAAAACTTCTTAGAAACAAAACATTGATATACATTTTGTATGCTGTCATCTGTCATACCCTTCATTTTATTTTCATTTCATTGTTATTTGCAGACCTTGCATATTGTTGAATATAATAGGTTTAAATACAAATTATAGCAAAAGAATTAAAAGCAAAATAACAAAAAGCGTGCCTTAATTTTAGTAAGGAAATAGAGATTTGAATTCCCCACTATTAATGGTAGTTAGTAGCGATACTCAGCAATAATTAAATGCCCCTACAATTACAAGACCCTTATTAATCGTTGATAACACCGTTGAATATTTAATAATTCCGAACGTAGCTATACGAGAGCCTTTACACCTTTTATGTGCTCGTGGTAATAAAATATCCCGCAACGCAACTCGTTAGGGTGGGTAAATAAATTCCGCAATGGTTATTCCATTTTGTTATGTTTACGATGAAATCAATTCTTAACTGCCAGCGTTCAAGTTATCGTTTGTTTTTATGGCTTATATTTTTATCAATCCAAACGTAATGTACGAGTTAAATGTGAAAAAAACTTAGCACCACTCCTTTATCATTGTGATGAGCTCGATTTTAATAACTAAAAGCGTTGTTTTTTTCTAGTAAAATACATCAGTTTTGCATCATCTAACTTTGTTAACTAAACCTTCAAAATTCTGTGCAAAAACTTTTATGGCTTACAATTCTCACAAAAATTTTGTTTAACCATTTTTTTGGTAAAATGATTATGCTAACAAGTCTCCACCAAGTTCTTATACGCAAAATAATCCTAAATGCAAATAGAATTAAATGAAATCATAATAATTACTTTACTAAAACAAACAAGAAGAAAAATCTTTGTCTAAAAATATTTTTTTAACTTCTTAGGCCAGAAAGCCTTTAAAATGTTGTATTGTCATTTTAAAAGTACCAACAGTCTTTTTTTGATAATTGAAGTGAAATTTACATCTAGGCCCTCTTTACCCGCTTTTACCAATTTTGGCTATTGTATATCTAGTTTTAGTTTATCTACTAACATGGTTACCTTAAAATTATATTTGTGTCATGTCAAAATTGAATGTTTTATCCGGAAAACCGCAAAGACTGATACACGATCTAAGACTTTTCGCTCGATAGAAAAAAAATATGAAAGTAACACTGATTTGTGATTTCCTCCGTTTTTTTTTTGGATTCATTCAGATACCTATTTACAAAATGATGTTTACGATATCCTTAAAATTAAATTTTTACCAATTAACTACGGAAGGATTACTTTTTTTTCTCAGAACATGTGTTAAAAATATAAAATTGGTGTTAAAACCGTACTGTGCAGATGGCTTACAATAATTTGTATCTGAGACCTGACATAATGCTTCCCGTATTATTAAAGCATTCGTCCATCATTAACTTAAAAATAAAACAACCGCTTTGTAATATGAGAGCTCACGTCCCGTCCCGACTCCCACCATTCCGCCATTAAAGCGATCGGACCGGAGCGAACCGAGCACAATGCCGCCCTCCAGTCGACGTAATTATTATAAAACATGATAATAAATCACCATCTGCTCGCTTCTGTTGCCACTTTCCAAGTTTATCTATACTTATAATATAAATATATCCACAATGTGGGTAAACCTAGCTTACAATTAATTTACAAAACATTTTTAAATGTGGTGACTGGTGACACAATAATTAGACAAAAAATAGGCAGTCATGGGGATCGCTGCCGACAGAAGTAAAAACTAAAACGTCACATTAGCACGTGAAGGGAACCATAGGTTTTCCCCCTACCAAAAATACTTAATTCTGAATAAAAGAATATGATAAAAAAATAAAATAAAAAAGTAGTTGTTCACTTAGTTGCAAACATTAGATATTTTATTTCCTTTCTTGTATTATTTGTCCTTCAAAAAAGGTAATACGCATCTGCCATCACTGAGTTTATTGAGCAATTAAAATCATTTCTCAATTTTATCTCTTTGAAAATCAGAGGGCCTTACCTAGTGGTCTTATTTCAGTCTTACAATAATATCGCTTTCGCTACAGTAGACAGACCTAAGCAACGTTCAATATTAAAAAAAATATATGTTAAAAGAGGTTATTGCATCTTTTAGCATTGTTTGACGTTGGTTGAAGTATAAAAATTTAATAACACAGTTAAATTAAGCAAAAAAAGAGCCAAAAAAAGCTTCTACGAACCGTTTTATGCGTGGTTCTGTTACTGTGGGTGCCAGAAGGGGTGTTGTGGGGAGGGAGGCTTTTGCCCTTCCTCTGCAGGCTTATTTATTTTCGTGTAAAGGCGCCGAGAAGCTCTAGAATATTAAATACTGTTTGTGAGACTTATAACGCGTTATAATTTCATAATTGGTGTCCATGTCATCTGCTATTAAATTTTATATCACCAATGCCACTTCCCTACACTTACCATAAAAGCCGACATCATGCGTTATATTCTTTCAAATTAATTAAAGAAATTATTTGAAAATTCGACCGACAGCTTTGCTTAAGAGACAAGAGAGATTTGTCAACACATTAATTTGCAATGTTAACATATTTAGCATGTTACAATACTGACAATTCTAATAACACATCGACCTACGATACTGTTAATCAGAAAATAAATTAACTTTTCATGGATTACATATTATTAAATTTTGATACCGTGTGAAATAACAGAATAAATATATTAACTGATGAAATCGTCAGTCCGTTGTTTGTCATGGTTCGGAAAACAATGGACCGTTTTGATGACCGCTCGTTGTCTAAACGGTCCACTTGCGTTAGTACAGGGTGCACAGACATTTCTAGACTCAAATAGGCAACCACCAAAGTAATTAATTATTCGTATAAAATTCAGTAACTGTTTGATAAGAAAAAAGTTTTCTAGTCCGCTCGCTAAGTCGTTACGTGCAACTCTCAAATGAAATAATTACACTTGTTCTAATAATAATTTTATTGATTAAAATTAATTATTTATTTAAATTATTAATAATGTGGTTCTACGATTATAGTGCATTGCAATAAATTAAATTGGACGTTTTAATTGGTTTGTCTGGCATTCACCAGACTGCTGAGTAAATTGATATTAATTATTTTATAGACTGAATTGTGTTACTGCGGCTTTTTATTGACTGGGGGTACCTTACATTGTATATTATTATGAATTCGAATTACATATAATATGAAACAATAACAACACCAGAAAAGAAACAATAGAAATAAAAAAAATCTTTTCAAAACATCAACTGAAACCACAACTCTTCAACATCGTCACAACGATTATCGTATCGACGAGACGTGATTAAACTAAGTAATGACTCCCCCAAAATTTATTCTGAATTTATAAAATACTATAACTTCTAGACCCTGACAAAAATACTAACACCAAGTCGTGATTAAACTTAGCAATGGCTTCCGACCTATGCTAATAGGAGCTATTTCCTAATCTGTGTAATGTTAGAGTTAGCGCCCACGCGCCCTCTGTTATGTTAACTCAATCGATTTACTCGACAGTTTGGTTGTTTAAAAGCAAGCCATCAAATTGCCTTCGTATTTGTTCACATTACGGGACTTTATTCATCGACATCCTACGCGAAACCTTTTGTGATTAAAGTAAATGAAAAGTTCCGGTATCTATACAATACGTCATTCCATGTAAGAGATCGCTTTTATCGATAAGGACGCCAGTGGTTACATTTTGCCTTCAGTCTGTATGCAATTGGTGTGAACAGTAATTAGTTCGTTAGGTGTTTTAAGTTCTTGTTAACTTATATCGGTCCCACAGAAATTTTATCAAAGAAGTAATTTCTTCATCCATTCCGCACTAATGAAGTCGGATGTAGGTACTATTTTGCTTGTGTAATAAGTATTTTATTAGTTCAGAGGGCTGGCCAGTTAATATTGTGCATGAGATATAGTTTTTTTCCCTTCGCAATTATGTTCATAAAATGAGAGTCACTCTCATTTTATGGACAAGGCGACAACACTAATATAGCAGGGGATCGATTTCTGAATAGCTTGTATGAGAAAGCGAATGTTTCAAACCACACGTTGCCTTAGCGAGTGATATAATGATTATTTAAAAAAATCTACTTTTATCGGGATGTCGTTAGATGATTTGTATGATATTTTCGTGCGAAATAATCATATGAGCCTTTCAATAATCAAGTTTAGGTTCTGGAATATTCTACTTAATACTACTACTACGAAAAGGCAAGGTTCGTTTTGTGGATAAGTCATACTAACCATAAAACTAATATAATACTAATAAGAATGAGAAATAGTAATAAATGTTTTGTTCTCTTCTCCGTTTTAATTTATAGTCACTTATCACTAATATTTGGAAACTGTTAAATACTGTCAGCGCTATTTCTGGAAGTACGTATGTTCTGATCTTTCTGATCTTTCCGGGTACCCAAGATACAGGCTTTGCCTAGTTTGGGGCCCAATGCAGACTTCTTTTATGTGTTTTTCTATATTGTATGTCTATAAGGAATTTTATGTGCTGTTCTTTCGGAAATATATGATTTATGATTATGATTATGACTTGAATCAAGAAGAAATTAATATTAGAAGTACTAGGCTGGCAGCAGTTCCAGGAAGTAAAGTCAAGCAGATGGCGCGACTTCCCGTGTTCAAAGGAAATTGTCAGCCGCACAGCCGCACTTTTACGTTCGTATATTATTCAGGGGTGGCATCCCCTTATAAATTGTAAATGGGGTTCGTCGGTCACGGAAAACTTGAATTAGGAGGTGGACAGTTTGTTTGTAATCGAAGCAATTTGTAACTTTGTTCTGTCAGTGATGGTTCGTAACCGGTAATTTGAAAGGTGCCTCAAATGAGGGAACTATCATGGAAGGTGTGGTAATTTTGACGGTGGCTCGGCATTTAGCTCTATATATAATTTTGTCGAATAGTACCTATACTTCAGTTAAATTTTCTTACGTGTATTTAAAAACGACAATTTCCATACCGCAAATACAAAATGATACAAATTGGTCGGTTTTCACCGCTGAAGGTTTTCACCTTCTTGGTTTTTTGGTATTTAATTTACACGTAGAAGAATATTTCAACAAAACATTTTATCCTAAACGACTTGATCGAGATTATAATAGAAACATGATAATAACACAAATCCATTTTTGGGAACGCATAATTTCCAAGCAATATCTGAGCGTATCTAATTTGTAAATCGATTGATCGGTAATTTTCTAGTATTTATTCTAATTTTTGCTATAGTGATACTCTACACCTACAGGGTTAAGCGGATAGGGGTCAATAGTTGCCATCATTATGAATAACTTTTAATATCGGACCATACATGAAATCGGAAAAAAACAGTTGTTATACCATAGAACCATATATTTTGTTGAGCGTGAATGACTGTTTTCTATGGAACAGCTGATATTTTGTTTGGGATTTCAGAGTTAAAGTAAAAGTTGTTCATGGTACTATGAACTCCCTTTCGGCTTAGGACACCCTTTCCGCGTAATCCAGTATAGTTTCAAAAATATACAGTTGACGCTTCGATTTTTTTTTTAATTTCTTCTGGAAAATGAAATTTACGTAGGTAATTTTTACAAATATTTCTATGGCACGCAGCCGGACGTACCAGGAGAGCAGCAAACCGAAATGGTTCATTTAGGTGCTAATTACACCGCTGGCCGTGGTAATCAACAGCCTAATGGCACGACCTCACCCCACCCCCTTTGTTCCACCGTGCCGCCCTCTTTCTCCTGCCCTCGGAAATCCGTGTACGTCAATATTAGAGTTACTTACACGCTCGTGTCAGACTTTTAGAACCCTTGTGGCGTTATCACTTTTCGTGTTGAATTTCTGTGGCGGTTTATTTTTCGGTTCGAATTTCTTTTCTAGTTACGTTGGTTGTATTATTTCGGGGTTATAATAATATCTTGCCATGTTTTGAAGTGGCATCTGAAGAACCTGAAACGTTCAGCTTTCGTTGCACCTGCGGTCACCCATCCAAACAGCAACATAATAATAAAAATAGAAAAACACGATTGGCTGAATTATAACTAAGTGAGAAACTAGTTTTATATCGCACTGCGTTGGCACTCTGATGGGTAAACCAGGTAATACATAGTAAACCAGGGGTATATTTTGTAGTATTTTTGTATAATTTTAAAATCTACCCAACAATTTTAAGACGATGAAAATGTTTTCAATCGAGTCAGGTTTGATTTATATACCGTAATTTTGTGGTATAAAAAAATGCAATGAAAGTATTCTAACAACGCCTATTACATCAAAATCTGTCTAGGCGTTTAGGATTTATGCTGGAATAAAGCGGACGAAGTACTTATTGTTTCGAGGTCAAGATGTCAATGGGAAACATAGACTCAGTGTCAAAATGCCCACAATCATACATATCGCAACTTTAGGTAAACTAGTGTAAATAAAAAATCTCGCATTTATCCGTGTTGTAGCTGCATAACAAAGAACTACGTCAATTTAATTCCGAGATAAATATACACATCTTTAACAATCCATAATGAGATTTTCTGTATCTCTATCAATGTAGGTCTTCAAATCACGTGTGAATCGGATTCTTCTAGGCAAGCGTGCTCCATCGTAGACCGCATCATCAGCATCGCAGCATCGCTTAACATCAGGCGAATTGGTAGTCAAACGCAAGTCTATTAATTCATAAAAAAGAGATAACCATGTTAATCAGATGTTCTCAATTTCTGAAATTAGTTGTTTTTGAGTTACACTAGTTTATATGTAAAGGTGCGATATATGAACCCTAACAACCGAAAATGAATCACCAGTGCCATTACAAAAAATTTAAACAGTCCTGTAAAGTGATATAAGGAGCCAAAGAACTCTTTAATAGTTCCCCCATCAACTTCCCTAATTCCCAAAGCATGAAAAACATAGTAGCATTGTCGATGTAACAAAACCCGCAGTTTGTCATGTCACGACCGCGATCATTTCATGCTAATGGCTTATAGAGGCTTGCTTTATGTGTCATTGTTTCGAAAATTAGTATTCTTGCTGTCGGAGCTTCTTCCGTTTATTTTGTTACTAAATATTCTGTTTGGTTTTACCGTTTTTGTAAGTGTATTGATGGTATTGCTTCCTTATTCTTATTGAACCACTTTATTTCTTTGGTAGTCTATTTGCCTATATTACTAAGCTATTGTATTTCTACCCTTTAAGTAGTAGTACAGATCTACTTCTAGAAGTTTCTTACTTGTTTATAGACCTCGTTGCAGATGATACCCATTTTTTGTTGTTGTCTTTATCAGCCCATTATTTTCCCACTGCTGAAACACAGGCCTTCTCTCAGTGAGAGAGAGATAAAGAGAGAGGGGATGGTCTCTAATCCACCATGCTGGCCTATAGTGCATGTTGGTTAATGTAATTTTTGAGGTTATTGGACATATCGGTTTATTTACGACTAGCGACCCGCCCCGGCTTCGCACGGGTATATGTTTTATTATATAAGTATAATTATATATATAAACCTGCCGTGAAAAATTATCTAACTGATAGTGAAAACCGCATCAAAATCCGTTGCGTAGTTTTAAAGATCTAAGCATATATAGGGACAGACAGAGGGAAGCGACTTTGTTTTATACTATGTAGTGATAGTGATGAGCAATGGCATCGAAACTGCACATAATTTATTTAAGTACTAAATAAATAATTGGTACAGGGCGACGATCAAACCGCGTGCCGTCAGATTGTAAAGCGCACATATTACCACCCGGCCACCATCGCTCATAAAAATTAACTTGAAACTTTAAAACCAGAAAAATGGTCGTTTGTTGCCTAAAATAATGGGAACTAAATAATTTGACTAAACTACTGCGTATTGAATTACATGGTTCAAATAAATAAATAGAATAAGTGGTAAACAAGCAACGGGCCACCTGATGGTAAGTGGTCATCGCTGCCTATACACACCTACAATATCCGGGGCATTGTCAGTGCATTGCCTACCGTTGAGGACTCTATTCACCCCTCGTTTGAAGCAGTCCAAATTATAAAATTAAAATTCAATTGCAATTGTACAAAGGGCTCTAAAAATTTGCATTATGAGATTTATAAACATTACATAGTCCCTCATTTAATTACGAGAAAAGTAACGTTTAACTTGATACCCGATTGTTACCAGAGTTAAAAAAATTCAAAGTCATAAAAAAGGGTTCCCATAATGTGGAAGTAATTAAAAATACCTATTAAAAACATCCTAAACTCTTAACGTGCCTGGGATCCTATGACCCACTGAATCTCATTACATCTGCCTATTTTATGTATCATTTTATTTAAAAGGATCCTTTATTCACAATTCAACGAAACCCGTGTAAAAAATTGAGCCAAAAAAGCTCGGGGTCGGATTAAAAAGGGATAGTCCCTCTCCCGTTTTTATCTCAATTTGTTATTTGTTACTGTTGTTTACGTAAAACATTTCGGGACAAAGGAAAGATTAACTCTTCGTGAAATACTGGCATAACCTATTTTATTTGTCATGTGTGGACGGAGGCGAATGGGGCAATGTCGACATATCCAACGTCACGAGGGAAATGACATCGATTAGGTACACTGCAAATAAATAAATAATAAATATCTGGGACATTTTAGCACACACGGTCATCTGACCCCAAACTAAGCAAAGCTTGTAGTATGGCTGCCAGAGACTGATATACGTACATATATATTTTTATATACATACTTAAATAGATATTAACACCCAGACATAGAACAAACACCAATGTTCATCACACAAATGTTTGTCCTAGATGGGAATCGAATCCACGTCCCCAAGCACAGAAGTTAGGTTCACTACCAACTGAGCCACCGGGGCAGTCATTTTGATGCGAAGTCTAAAAAATGATGTGATCGTACGAGTACTAGGGCGACACACCGACCCAAAATGGGTATAGGGACCTACCACAATTTGTGTTGATGAAATGCAAGGTTATAAGCTTGGGTGGGGTGCAGAAAAGAGGTAATTGTAGTCATCGTGAGGAAACCGGTTTGTCCAAGAACCTCATAAGTTCACCAATATGGCATTCACCAACATGCATTAGGTTGGGCCAGCATGGTGGATTAAGACCCATCCTCTCTCTCAGTGGGAACATGATAGGCTGATAATGATCCTTAAAAACACTCATTTAAACTATCACTGTTGTTCACTACACTTATATGATTTTTAACAGGATTTTTTTTGGATATATTTTTTATTTATTTACCGTGGTTGTGGGGTGGTAAATATCGGGAGCACCACAGAAAATATAAGTAAAAAACACCATTCAAACCTTACCACGGTAAATATCCTATTGATAATCATATAACTGTAGTGATAATAATCCTACTTTAAATGTGGCTAGCAAATGTGGAAAAAATTAAAATAAAAATATTAGCAAACTAGTTGCGCTCCGCGGTTTCACTCACGTGTATATTGACGAACTTAATTTTCCGAGATAATAACAATCCCAAATAGTGGTTCCCTGTTACACAGTGGAGACAGTGGAGGGAGACACGAGTACATGAAAAATCTTACCTGGGCGTACTTGTTTTAAGCGATTCTCTTTAGGTGGAGCGAAAAGTTACGCGACCTCAAATCGTGACTCGGCGCGTTAAGGTAAACTTTCGTGTGATTTTCCTCACTGCGCTATTTCCAGCCCTCGTTAAGAGTTTTTTTTTTAAATCTCGAATACCGTGTTCTTTTTGACCACAAACGCGCCTGTTGGTAAGCGACGATGCCGTAAAGCCTCTGGACCCACTTGTGCAACCAACAGTCTGAAACCTGGTATATGTTATTTTTATGCAAAAAAAACCACATTCGAATTGATAACCTCCTCCTTTTTGGAAGTCGGTTAAAATGACGTCTATCCGTTGCTCTATTGCTGCGTGAAAGAGAACAAACAAACACAATTTCTAGTCCTATTATTACATCAATGAGATGTTCAGAGCGTTCCACTACATGATTAGGTCAGTTTTTTTTCTAATTAGCTTTTTTGCTAGTAATTATTCTGAATAGAGCTATTCCTAGTAGTTTTATTATCATTTATTTCGTACAGAAACATATTTTCGTCATCTCAGACTAAATAAACATCGCTCACATTGCCCTATGTTGTCTCATCGCCGGCTAAGGTCTCGTAAAGTCTGTTCATTCAATTTCTTTTCATTTGTTTGACCTTAGTCTAGCTATTAACCTCTTGTAGAGATCAGGGTAATCAAGGTTGTCACCGCTTTAGTACCTACAGTCCATATGTGTATAAATAATTCAAAATTAGTTGTTTTATTTTTTTGATTCAAAACAACATAGTAACAACGTAAATTGCGACAGGGAAATGTTCTTGGTTCTTAACATAAAAGCGAAAAAGTGTCAGGGATGTTGGGGTGAAATAGATTAATTAAATTTGCATAAGTTGGCAACCCAATAAGCGGGTGGCGTGGTGTGACGCCTCTAATTATGCGCCTGAATACGTAGTAACTATTATTTAATCTATGGTTTTAGTCGCGCAGTAACTAGTAACTGTTTTTTGGTCTGTGGCTGAACTCACGTTCCCGCGTCTCCGTAGCCCGCGGCAATGTACCTTATGCGACTAACTTACGTATAGAAAGAACTTAGAGCTTGTCATCTTAAAATCTAGCGACTAATTTTAATAAATTTAATTTCAAAATATCTTTATTACTTATTCATAATTACATTTGCACAATTTCTAGTGTAAATTTTAATCCTAGATGTACAATGTCGTCTAATGATTTTGTTTTGCAAGCGTTAAGCTCATACAAAACTTAATACTTAATGGATAATATTTTCAGGAAAATCTAGCGACTGCTTCAGTTCTTATGTGAACTTTCGTATATTCAAAATCTATTGTTGGAAACAGGAAATCTATCAGCCATTTTTGCTCTCAAAAGACAGGGAAAATGGGCGATTTGTTTTAACTTGCTTGCTTTTACTCGCGAAGTTAGGGAACTTCGCGCTTTTCAATATTTTTGAACACATAAAAGTACTGAGTCAGAGAATAAAAAAAGCCTATTTTGTTTAGACATTAAAAATATTTTTTACAAAGTTTTATATTAATATCAGTGGTTTTGGCGACGGGAGTACAAACAGGCTCGATTTTTGAATCGCTCTTATGATATTTAGCACAAAAATATCAAGCAATACTAAAGATTTTCTATTGATAGAAAGAAAATTCAAATGGTTCCAACCATTTCGTTAGCCAGTGATATGATTATTATAAAAATCGATTTTTGTTTGGAATTTCTTTCGAAAGTCAGTAATTTCGCATGATATTTTTCTGCGAAATATCATGCGACAATAGAGCCCCTGAATAGATTTCTACTACGGCAGTTACTGATAGCTACTAAGTATATTTAGGGACATTATTAGGATCAAATTTTTCCTTATACGGGAAGCGAGATTTCCTTTGGAAATATGTACTTTGTTATTTGGCCCCCTCTTTGCATAATAATCCTATTTTCCGCTCGAGTAGGCCGCGACGTGTAGCCATGTTTTCTTCCGCCGTATTCACATTTCCGTGGTATCCTGGGTGTTACTTAGGTACTTTGTCGCCGCGAAAAACGAAATCATCCCTTTAACACGTAGCGTATTTTTTATACTTTTATACTACCTTACTATATATCTCCCATGTTTTGTCTGATCGGAGGTTGGACTCATAGTACTGTCTTTGCCACTACCGTCAACTAATAGTTTGTATGCATGGTCTGTATTTATAGCTTATTTTTTATCTTATTTCACTGTAATAAAAATAATTTACTACTACAAAACACGAGATTTGACCCGGTGACTCAGTTGGTAGTGAACCTACCTTCTGCGCTTAGGGGCGTGGGTCCGATTCCTACCTAGGGCAAACATTTATTTGATGAACATTCGTGTTTCTAAGTCTTTAATTATTATCTATTTAAGTATGTATGTATTTAAAAATATATAGTTATATGTACGTATATTAGTCTCGGGCAGCCATATTAAAAGCTTTGATTAGTTTAGGGTCAGATGACCGTGTGTATGCTGTGCACAAAATGCCCCAGATATTTAAAATATGCACACATTCAAAAACGCAAGTCAAATGTTAAAACAATGTTTCACTTCTATTACTTGTACTTATATGTATTCTGTGATTCTATCATGTTTTGTGTAAATAAAACCTCTGTTACTATCCTACTTTGTTTGGTTTTGTATAAATGTTATTCGAATGTTTTGTGTTGTTGCAGGCGTGTTGGTGGTGAATGTGACGTGGCGAGGGAAGACCTACGTGGGCACGCTGCTGGACTGCACGAGACACGACTGGGCACCGCCACGGTTAGCATCTTACAGTTCATACCATATAAGTATTCAGCAAAGCAAAGCGCAACACACTTTTATAAGACGGGGCGCGATCGCTCTCTTTCATAGCAATGGGAAGTTTTTCGAAAGGCAATTTAAAAATAAATATAGTTCATAAAAATGCGATAGGTGGCGTTGAGGAGACATGGATTTGAAGATTTTTCAAAACTACAGACGAAAAACTAGCTTATTCTCATAGACAATATCTATCTTTCTGTCTGACACTGTCGGTTATGCTTGTTATTTTATATAGTATTTTGTAGTTATTGTTTTTCCACAACACAACAAAAGTTTGTAGGTACATAAGTGTGCATTACCTAGCCGTGTTATAAAACGTATCCCCTTCCTTTTAATGTACATTTTACGAAAATAGAGGTACTCACCAAGAAAAACTGAGAAACATGTCTCGTTAGCGCCATCTATCAGTGGTTGCAGAACTATGTTTCATCAGCTTCAGCTGTCAGAAAACAGCTCATTTCAACCTTATGATCCTTTTAATACGATACAAACCATAAAAGGCTGCGCCCGTGTTCTACGTCCGATGCTGTCGCACGTGTTTCTAGGTTTTTATCGTATTAAAAACGTACCTACTAAGGTTGAAATTGCTGTGAAAGAGGGCCGTCGTCGTCTCTTGCACTGTCTCAAAGTATTCGTTCTCAGATTTGATCTCGTCATCAATACTAATCGAAAGTAAACCATTAACATTAGAAGTTTGTAAACTGGTCACTGCTTAAGAGCTGACACATTTAATGGCACTCTGGACACTTTTCGACCTCTTGATTTGACTCCTCTTTATACTTGTCCGATAAAAGTGTTAAGTTAAATTTTGTACTGGTAAATAAAAATTCGCGTTTTGCTACAAAACCAGGTACAGAGGTACTTAAGTTGTTATCTCAGTAATAACACATCTGTTTCCATTCCAGGTTTTGTGACTCTCCAACAGAAGAGCTAGACGCGCGCACGCCGAAAGGCCGCGCGAAACGAGGGCGTGGCGCAGCGCCCACAGACATGACCAACTTCACGGAAACGCGGTCTTCAGTCCACAGCAAACTACGCAATGGAGGCGCCAAGGGACGCCGCGCGTTGCCTTCCCCAACTCCCTTCACTCCGCCACGGCCTGACTCAAAACGCAAGCGCACATCGGAAGCCGAAGAGCGGCCGCCGACGCCGAAGGCCAAACGACCACCTCCAACGCCGACCTCCCCTCCACCCGACCCCGTCCTACTCGAGTGTCCCGAACCGAACTGCTCCAAGAAATACAAGCATGCGAACGGTCTCAAATACCACAGATCGCATGCACACGGAACTGACGATGATGATAAAGATGGATCGAGCTCGGAACAGGAAGAGGCAGCAGCAGAACCGGCGTCTCCACGACCACCATCCGCGCCGCCTGTGCCTGTCGCACCCACTCCTTCACCTGCTCCAGTGAAATCACCAGAAGTACCTCCTAAAGAGAAGTCTCCCGAGAAGTCTCCTCTCAAGTCGCCTGAGAAGGAGGTGGTGGCGGAATCCCCGGCGCCGCGGTTCCCTGAAGAGCCCCCGGTGGTGCCCGAGCCGGCGCCGGCGCCTGAACGTGTACACACGCCACCACCGCCCCCCGCCACGCCGCCCGAGCCGCTGCCTACCTCGCAACCTACTCAATTCAAGGTGAGAAGAAGTAGCTGTATCCGAGCATCAAGTAGTCTGAGTCTGTCCCAGCCAGCAAATGTATGCTTTTGTATAACCAGTAAACTGGATAATCTAAAAATCATGAAACATAGAATTGAATGGTGAACCAAATAAAGTCATAAAGTCGCTATATTCGGTATGCCAATACCCGTTGCTACCAATATAATAAATTAGAAATTAGGTTAATTAGAATTGGAACAGCTTGTATATAAGTATCGTTATGTTATAGGTGAAGCCGCGGTCCGCGCTAATGCCTGCTGAAGAGCGCAAGTCGACTGAGTCGCCAGCGGAAGAATCTCCTGGCAAGAGGCGCGCGCGGCGCTCGCCCACACCCGGCGCGAGGTCACCTGCCTACTCTGATATTTCAGACGACGCAGCACCAAGCGACGTGCCGCCGGATCAGGACGCGCACAGACCGTTCCCCGTCTACCATCAGGTGAGTACTGCTGTTCTAGACGCCCGCGGAACAGTTCCCCGGTGGTGGTGCATTGCGGTGCGCTCGCAGACACCGGCTCTCACCGCTGATCTTGTTTTTTTTGGTATGTTCGTAATCTCCTCCGACACAGGTCATGGTCGTTGTACAACAGTCATTTTGCTAACATATTATTGATATAAGGTTTAATAATTAATAAACAAAGCCATATACAAAGGTTTAGGGCTTCAGTGGGATCGAGGTGGGTCGGTTTTTTTTGGTGACATCGGGTTTTAGCGTGCTCAGATGGTTGGACATCACGCCGAAGGATGTGTGTGGTTTCAAATCGCAACAATAGGATTAAGCTTATTGAAGGTAAGAATATCATTATCAGGAGACTGTAACATGTGATGATAGTAGAGCACATTCGAGTGCTTGGCTGGCTGGTTGCTGACTACCACCTCCAAATCGAAGAATGGTAAAGCTTAACCCGAAAGCTTAGTGCATTGACCACACCGTCGACTGGGGTTACTTAACCTAGCCATACCATTCAGCAGACCATTATTTCACATTTTTATTCTTAACCCTGATGATAACAAGCTTTTGATGATGGCTTTTAACCAGAGACTGGCGTAATTGTTGAACACGGAGGAATTAGATCTCGTTACAAATGTGGTTGCAGTGCCGGCTCACTTTGCAGTGTTTAAAAATAGACTAATACTAAATTTAAAAAAACCTTTTTTGTTATAGTACTACGGGCAGCCTCCTTATCTGCCCCCCGCGCACCCGCCTGCCGTCCCTCCTCACTCTGAAAAAAGTAAGGATGACCTCACCAAAGGAGACCCTAAGGCTGACATTAAGGTAAGTGTTATACTCGTAAAGAAAATAGTTTTGTGCCAGGCACAAACTTTGTACATTTTTGTTCAGCAATGGAACCTTGAATTAGAATAGACGTCTCAACGAAAAAAAAAACAGCCGTTCTAAGTCTCCGTGAGAAAATGGACACTCACAAAATGTATGGAACAGCTGATATTTTTTTCGCCATTTCAGGGTCGGTTCCATAGTAAAATTAGTTCATAATTATAAGTATAACGGACCCCTATCGGCTTAGTACACACTTTCCGCGTAACCCTGTATATCTCGTGGGTGTTCCTATTTATATTTACTCCTAAAAGGGTGGAAAACTAGGGGATGAATCCAGTTTATTGATTTTTATCTACTTACTGTAAACCCGGGATTAATCTTTTTCAAAAAAATTACTTCATGATTGTCCTTTTTCAGGACGGTAAACCCGATGGAAATCCTCCCAAAGTCCTCCCCCAGCACTTCTACCCCTACAACTACGTGCCGAATTTTTCCTACAACGTGGACGGGGGTGCGCCGCCCCCTTTAGACGACAAGAAAGACGGAGACCGGAGTAAGACCACGCCTAGCCCCCTGGATAAGGGAAAGCAAAGACCTCCTGATGGGAAAGAAAATCCGTCGAGACCAAATGAGAACCATCAGATATTGAAAGAGAGCATTGAGATGAAGGCTCAGATGGGTCCGTACGCGTTTCAAAGGCCGCCACACGTGAGGGAAGATGAACTAAGAAGGTATGTTACCTATGAAATGTTGTATTTAGGATTCTGTACCCATAGGGTGCCGACGACCCTATTACTAAGCCTACGCTTTCTTTTTTTATTGATAAATAGGCATGCGTTAGACCGCCACCTTGCCTGATGCAAAGAGATGATGCGATCTAGGATGCAGCACGCTTGCCTAGAAGAAACCCACGCGAAGACACCCACATTGTGAACTATCGAAGTATATCCATGTAGGCAGCGCATTCCACAGACTAGCGGTTCGCATAATAAAAGTGGAATCAAAGCGCTAAGTACGGGTTAATAATTTGGTATAATCGAACTGGGCCCGATTCCACTAAACCAATTGTTAATGAATTACCTCAGAAGTTACACTTTTGACATAGTTTCTATACCAAATGTGTCAAAAGTGACAATTTAAAGGCAATTCATTAGCAATTTTAAAACAATTAATTTAGTTGAATCACGGGGCTGATCTTATGATGGATCCAGAAGGTAGATGGTGGAACTCTTCAATAGCTACCAGTAAACAGCTTGAGTTTGGGTTCCTTTGGTTTGTTTTAACGAGTCACATAAGCGTGTTTTAGACTGTTTTCTATTTTCTTACCTTCAGATACTACATGAGCCTAGAGCAGCGTCGCAAAGAAGGTGGTGACTCGAAGCCCCCCAGCGGTGCTCCGCCCGCGCCGACGCGGCCCCCGCCGCAGCCCGCTCATAAACAGACAACCAAGGACAAAGACGACAAGCCTAAGGAAGAAGTCAAGGTAAGGCTTCGCTCTGTGGTAGGTAGATTCCTTATGAGGTGTAAAAGTTAGCTAATAAAGGATTTTGCGAAAGAGCCAAATTAAAGGGGCAATAGTTTATTTGGAAATATTTGCGTGCGAAGTCGCAGGCAACTACTAAGTAAATTAAATAAGACACCATAGATTTTTCATGTGTAATGTTTGTAATATTTGATAAATAAATTTGAATTTATTCAATGTAAACAATTTGTTTGCAGGTGAAGCAAGAAGGTCAGAAGCCGACGACAGAGACGCAAGGCCCGCCGCCGCCGCCCACCTCGCAGTACTACCTGCCCCCGTACATGCAGCCCGGACACTACGGCGCGCTGCCTTTCGACCCTGTCTACCGCGCACCACTCAGCCCCATGCTAGGTGAGTCTTTGTATTAGATCACCATCCTGCTGTTGCAGTACCGCTGAGATTGACAATGTGGCATATAAAGTCCTGAAGTAGCTAGCGCACGGGCCCGTGTTCAAACCACGCTGCGCTGTTGATATCTCGCATTACTACTCCGTTTTTCCTACAGTACCATGCAGGCCCAGATTTCCCCAAGTCCTGATCCTACGGCCGAATATCGAGGAAGCCCAGTATGCTTGATGCTATGCATTTTCACGTGATGTCGTATTTGTAGACAAGTAGTCTCACATACTATTTTAATAAGCATGTTTCGTTTCAGTGGGTGGGTTCGGCGGCGGCTGGCCGGTGCCGCGGTACCACGCGCCCGAGGACCTGTCCAGGGCGGGCGGCGCGCCCAACAAGCTGGACCTACTGCCGCCCGGCGCGCAGTACTACGCGCCTCAACACGCGCCGCCACATAAGATACACGAGCTACAGGTCAGTGTACTCAACTTCTTAGTGATGCATTCGTGACGGAGGAGTCGGGTCGTGGTTGATAAGAAGGTGGTACAGGGATGGCCGTATCTAGGGGAGAGGTTTTGGGGGTTTAATCCTAGTCAAGTAGCGACATTTTTATACTACCACTTGGACGGGATGAGGAAATCGCTCGTCTGATGGGAAGCGCAACGTTTGGCCAATATTTACAGTGTTACCGAGGGTTACTAACCTCAAAACGCTGTACAACAATGAGTAAGCTGAAATAGTTATCGGCGCGGATCAAATACTGCACGCGCGACATTACCACACCAACGATAGTGCTGAGATTGGGGCCCGATTGTGTGGTGTGTAGGTACTATTTATATGTATCTTTTTTACAAGCCGTAATAATGAGCCTGTCTGTAACTACGTTAAATCATAATACTTAGCTTTAAATTTTTGCGTTTGCTGCGATCGTGATAATTATACTAATATTTCCCCTTAACGCCGAGTCAAGTTATCTCTTCTACTTCTACATTGACCAAAAAAAAATGTTCGTACTTGCTACGCTCTCGCATTTTAATGATTCATTGTACACATTTTGTGAAGTAACTGTCTGTTTTGCTTTGAACAAAATTACCCAAAATTCGCTCGTTATAATCGCGCTTTATTAATTGGTCACGTCTCTACAGAATAATCTGTTTAACATTGTCCAAAAAAGATATTTTCGAGCTCACTCATTACTAACGTGTGTACGTGTTTTATACATATCCCGTCATGTGATAATTTTTCTCTTTATTATCGTATGACCAAAAAGGGCAAGCCTTCGCGCTCGCGCGTTGCCTTTCTCGTCCAGGGTTCAACCCCCCTGAACCAAATTCTTAGATACGGCCATGGGTACACGGTGTGGGCGGGTTCGGAGGCGGCTGGCCGCGGTACCAGGCGCCCAACAAGCTGGACCTGCATTCACCTGGCGGCACGCAGTGCTACCCACCGCAGCAACCGTCGCCACATAACATACATGAGTTACAGGTCAGTGCACAATACTACACCAAACTATATACCAACTACGTAAAGTACTGAAACTTCACAGCTTAGGTAAGAATACTCATGTCCGAAAAAAAAAAAAACAGGGAACGAGACGTCGCTTCGTTGCCGGTTCGAGTGTCGTGCGAGACGACTGTTTAAATTGTTAGGTATTTCTTTTTTTCCTAAACTTACAGCAGTCTCAATTGTTTGCGCTCGTTTCGCTTGCGCCTTACTAACTTTATCATTATCGTAATTTTTTTTTTAACTTTCGCGATTTGGACACATGTTTTTTATATTAAAAGAAAGGTATCTATTTTTACCGTTATTTAATATTGCGCGATAAGTCCCGATAAATATAAAAAAAAAACATTTATCATTTATAAATGTTTTTTTTTATAAACATCATTACCGTCAGAATTTCAGATGCATTTACAAAAATATTTCAAAATTTGGACGCTCACTCTGCCTTTTAAAGTTGATGAATCTTTAAACACAATTTAAATTGTGTTGATGCAGGATCGGACAAACATTATCACACTCGCTTCGTTTCCGTCACTTTTAGTATAATAGAATCAATAAAATTTATTTGTACGTAAAATATGTGCGGTATGTTGTATAGGAGCACGCGAAGTCGCCGGCGGGCAAGGCGCCGCGCGCGGAGGCTCCGAAGGACGCGCGCTCGCCGCCGCCGCAGCGCCACGTGCACACGCACCACCACACGCACGTCGGGCTCGGCTACCCGCTCTATCCGCCGCCCTACCCCGGTATGTTAACTATCCTGACTTACCCCGGTTCCAACCATTTATATCCCGTTGATGAAAATGTGTTTGTGTAAGGTGCTTAAAAAAATCTGGTACTACGAACAGTTTTGTAGTTTGAGTTCGTCTTCTTGACGTTGTTTATTTTGTTTCGGTAGTTTTATAATGTTAGTTGAGTGCTCGAAGCCCGAATCATCTGTTGTCGCGCGCCCGCTGCCCGCTAATGTGTGTGTGTTGCTTGGTTGCAGGCGCGCGATAGCGCTCGGAACCGCGGCGCGGGCCTCCCTCGCCGCGCTAGAGATGAGATTCGGGCGGAGGCTAATGGAGGCCTTGTCTGTTGCAGCGGCGGCGGTGCTCGCCAGCACGCAGGCCGTCGTCAACTCGTTCCCGACACCGCCCAAATGAGCCTGAATCTGCCGCGTTCGAGCCAATTGAGCCAATATCTGCCGCGTTCGCGTCAAATGAGCCCGATGCTGCCGCGATCGAGTCAAACCAGCCCGGACCTGCCGCTGTCGCGCCGTGTGAGCCGGGACCTGCCGTGTTCGAGGCGGGTCAGAATCTGCCACAACCGGTGCACTGTGCGCTCTCGTCTCTATGCCAGTAGCCATAATATAAACACTGTGATCTCGCGTAACCCACGAAATGTGTATGTGATGTGCGCTTTGAATGTTTAGAATGTGTCCGAACCGAATAGTTACCCGTAGTCGAATCGAGTGTCGTGTCCCAAGGAGCCAGTCGAGGACCTGACGCCTCCTCTCACCTCACTAGTGAAGCACAAACTAGCTCTGTAAATATTAGTGTATGTGTAAATTACCCTACGTTCCGTTAGTTCCGAGTTTAATGTAATATAAACATCGAAATCTCCAATTCTCCATTTGGGCGTTGTACTGATGTTTGAGAGCCCCCCCGTGTCTAAATTTGTATCGATTTGAATAGTCTCGTATCTTTAATTTATGAAAACTGCATTCCACGAGAACGAAGCGTGCGTATTTAGTTTTTAATATGATTATAGTAAGGTTAGTCAGTAAGTTTATGCGTCAATGTGATTAATACAAGATGTTTGTAGCGCACACCGTCGCACGCCCGCTTCTTGCGGGACTATATACTGTGTAGCGAGCATTAGAGTCGTGTGGACGTCGCGCTGTATGTCTGGCTTTATATTCCTAACTGTAAAATCTCATAGTCCGATATTTTCTCAAGTACCAAGCATCATTAGAGTTTCCTACACTTCTCTACTGCACAATAGATAAGGTCGCTCTTTTGTTGATAATGTATTTTTGTTTAGTGCGCATTTAGGCTGCGTTTTGGCCCTCACTGGGCAGCGGGGCGGTGACGGAAGCGACGGATTTGGCCCTCACTGGGCAGCGGGGCGGTGACGGAAGCGACGGATTTGGAGCTGCCCGCTGTTATCGAGTCTCATAAATGAATGAATGTTAATTGGATTACCACGCCGGTACGCTGCTGTCGCTCCGTTCCCCGCTCAGGGGCTCCATTTTTGGATCGCTAGCTTTCTTAAATTAATGACTGACTTTCGAAAGAAATCTCAAACAAGTCGCAATTTTTAAATAATCACATCACTCGCTAACGCAACGAGCTCGTGATTAAAATAAAATTTGCTATCTATTGATAGAAAAACTTTAATTTCCCATATTTTTATTTGAAATGAAAGCGAGCCATTCTAAAATCGAGCCCCAGGTCGAAAAAGCCTTACATTACATGCGTGAATCTATTATAATTGGTGTAGCAAAAACAAATCGTTTATAGAAGATAAGAAGCTTAATATAACATGCTGTTTTTCGAACACTCCTTCAGGAAAATTCGTGTGAGGATCCATTCTCAACTATGACATAACATGTGTCCAAGCCGTCTTGTCATAGGTTACTCCTTCATGATTCTAGTATGTTCGAAATGAAAGCTTCACCGAAAATAATATAGACACACATGTACAGATATCCTACTAGTGCTAAATGTGATTGTAGTTTGTTTCGTAAACGTAGTCTTCCAATGATTTGATGTCCTTCCTTTCTTAATTATAGTTTCATAAAGGCCAAAAAAATTAAGCGTGTGCTCCGAAATACTTTGGTCATAGAAGTACCTAAAAAGTTGAAAATGATTTCGGTCAATTTAATAAAGCAATTTGTGCATATGCAATGATGGAATGGGTTAATTATTATTCGCGTGTTTACGTTTAAATACGTCTCGAATTCCAAACAAATTTCAAATTACGGAATTGAAATTATAAGGAACTCTTTACGTATTTTTCGTCCACTGTTCAGTCATTTCGTATGTTATGGCAATGTCAGTCTCGATCCGATATATCTGAGGTCTTAATTCGAGGACATCTAAGGTCGTATATCTAAGTTCAAAACAAGACTAGTTGATTTACAACTGCATAATTGCATATATTGCTTTGACTGAAAGTGAGTTCATTTGGTATGTAATTTATCAATCTGAAGTTTTTATTCAACCGGGGTTTTTTATATCGGTACCGCAGAGCACAACGCTGCAGTAAGCGTTATATGCAATGTCGGATACTGAAATGTGTGAAAAACGTCTAGAGTAGTTTGTTGTTCCGTCGGAGCAAAGCTTGACGCTGCATTGGAATCATTTACCGTAGCGTTGTGCGTTCCCGATCAAGAGACTCCGGTTTTACCTCTCATAAACTTAAATTAGTATATAATGAGATTAAAGTCAAAATGTACGAGCGTACCTGTTTCATAAGATACCGGCTGTAAGAAAAACGCTCCCGCAGACAAAACGTTATTATTATATTCATCATAATTTTCTCAATGAAATATATAGAACAGCTGGTGTATAATTACTGAAATATACTTATAATTGAAAAAAAAAACGAATACTAATAACTATTTGCCTTATACTTGTTATTTTAGGGTTTCGAATTTTGTAAACCAGCAATGTAAACCGTACAAGAGTGCGCGCGGCGCAGGTCGTTCTTTGACCTCTAGTGTCAGCTTATAATTTATTTGCTTTACATTGCGTACTTTTTATTTAATCTATCATCTTTTTTCGTTTTCGGGAGCGTTTCTCTTGCACCTTGTATATTATATAACATATATTTTCTAGTAAGTGTTAGGGCCTAAATAAATCATGAACATTCATCACATTGAAACCAGTGAGTTTTTGTATAAATACTGTATTTTATATTTTAAATCAAGATTTAACTACTTAATTAGAGGAAAGTTATAGTTTGAAAATGTACAGGTATCCTTTATGAAGGGTATTTATTGTGTTTGATTGTAAATTCATTTACTTAGTTAATTGAATGAATCAGGCGTGAATCATTACTTTGCGAAGTTTACCTTCAAAACTTTGTCTTAGACGAATCTCTGAGTGTATATCCTTCAATGTATCAAATACAATAACGTAAAAACTAATAAATTGATCGCTTATTTATTATTGTACTCGATACGATATGAAAGCGGAAAAGCTCGTAGAGATTCGTCTAAGAAAAAGTTATTTTTTTTTGTTTCTTGAGATTATGAAAATTATGTCATTTTAATTGGAATTATTGTATTTTGTTAAACTGCGTTTTCATTTGGTTCAGCTATGGAAATTTATCCGGGGTATTCCGTGTATTGATTTCAATGACACAAAAAACTTATGCCAATTTTTATTTTATTTTTTGCACAAAGAAGTGCGTTGCTATTATTACCTACTGTATCTTCTGTAGCTGAGGGTTTAGTCCCGAGCATTTCGCTCCTTCGCGCGTAAATGAAAACTTCATAGCGAGCGAACTATGTTACATTTGGAGTTGTATTTGCTGAGAGCTAAGAGTAAATGTTCGTAAATGAAAACGTAGACGGTGTTTTGGGATGGTCCCCGAGTTTCTGGCTATATATGAAAACGCAGCATCAGTAGTGTTCGTTTGTATGAATGTAATAAATAGACACACGTGCCGTGTGGTAGCTAACTTGATCTCAAAACGCGCTCTGCGGACAGACTGACTGCCCGATACCCGATCTATAGAAACCACTAATAACAGTAAGGATAGGTACAACTTGGAACTGGTCATTCGCTATTGAAATAGTAATGCCCAAATGCTTTGACACATGTACATTTGAGTTTATGTTTCTGGGTTTGATTGAGGTCCGCGCACATAAAGACGTCTCTTCCCATGCAGTTCTCTCGCTCGCACATTTTCTATTTATTGAATTCATTTGCAAAGTGAAAAAACCAAGTTTTGCTGACTTTCATAACATTGAAACAAAGTTTTTTTTTTGTTTATATCTTTTATTTGACGGAGTTACTTGGTAACAAGCAAAAAATATAATAAACTTGTTACATTTAACTCCGTCAAAATAAAATAGGTATATCAAATTTAAAATATCTTTATTTGTAATATTATGATAGCCGGCAAAACTGTTTGTCACTTTTTGGAAATGTGAATTTCGAATTAATTGTGAATTTTTCTTAGTGATTTTATATTTTCAGTAATCTAAATATGTGCGAGCGAAAGAGCTGCAGTCGGGCACAGTCCCCTTAAATTATAGTGCGATTCACCAAAGAGTTCTCTCGCCGTAATGTTGGCTCCATTGCACTTTCCCTGTAATGTGTATGGGAAGTGCAGGGGATCCAACATTACGGCGAGGGAACTCTTTGGTTCACCGAAGAGTTCCCTCGCACTATAGGTCGTATTGCTTTCATTGAAAAAACCTCGTATGTACTAGGCGATAAAATGGACTTGCTTGTGTTGCCAGACAACAAGTTGAGCGGAAAGGACAAGGTCGTATACCCGAGTTCAGAATTCGAGATTAAAAAGGTAAATAGAAAAAATAGTGTTAGTTTTAGCTTGTATTTTGTTTAGTTAATAAAGGCTTTTGCCCATTAAAAAAACATAGAAATGTCAAAATACGTCAGTGTCAAAGTGACATTTCAGAGATGTTGAACATTTTACCATCGGAAATAAAATCTAATTGTTCAGACGTACTTTATATACCTGCTGAAAAAGGTATAATTGCATTTATATATGTGTCTATATATTCATATATGTTTCTTTAAGAAAAACATGAGAAGGTAGCGATTGCACGAAATGTTTTGAATCCCTGCAGTGTTCCCAGTCTAAGAAAAATAATTGCACGAAAAAAACTTAACTCAGTCTAAATTCGTTGAGAATGACTATCATGCAAAATTTAAAAGCTTTAAAACAATTCAATAATAAAGAATGATATGGTTAATATCATTCTTTCAAAATAAGTAAAACTAATTTCTATCTCAAATTATGGATTCCACAATTTGAGGGCGTTTTTTTGTGTGCTGTTAACAGCTTTGTTTACGTTTTTGGTCTCGAATTCTGGTATAATACAAACGATTAAACAAATTGTATTCATATTCTATTGAATTCCTTACAATCTTCTTAGCTGGCGTGTAACTGGCTCAACTCATAAGCGTTGCCATTCAGCGTGGTAATGCCGCCAGCATGCTGTGTCCACTGCCAACTGATAGTGGGCTTGAGCATTTGGACTGTCTTTAGAACTTAAACAGTCTATGGGCAGTGTAACTGTTTTTGTAGTGTTAGCTTGTATTTTGTTTCGTTAATAAAAGCCCTAGTAAAAAAACTTGTATGGAAATTCAATACGAATAATTTAGAATTTTTGTTTTGTCAGTCCTGTTCTAATTTGTCACGTAGTGCATACGAGGTTTATTTGCGTTTCTGTAGACGCACATAAAAGAGAAGGATAATCTGTCGCCAGGCATTATGGCAGAACCTTGATTGAACATTCATATTTAGATCGACGCGTCGAACTCCGCGTCACAGTTGCTGATTTCGAATGACTGACGTTTCGTTTGTATGGGCTGCAACAAATTTCTTACAAAAATGCCTTGACAGACGTTCTAATAAAAAACTGGTTGCGACGCCCCTCAATGTGCGCTAACCTTCACTGTTCTTGTTGTTCTTGATATTGTTACGCTTTCATTTTACCATACCAGCACAGACTCGGTATGATCATTGTATTTATAATCTACGAATAATGAACATTTGTGTATTTTTTTGATGTAAACAAAGCCAAGTTTGATTTTGTCTTAGAGAGATTTGAGACGTTGAAAAAAAGGAATAAAGAAAAATTATTTCTTAAAAATGTGTTTTATTAAAATTACTCTTATACCAATATAAATAGTAGGTAGTAGGTACATGATTACAATGTCATGGTATTGTCTATAATCTAGTTTCACTGAATTTTTAACCGACTACAAAAGGGGAGGACAAATCTGTTCCACTGTTTTATTTTTTTAGTTTATGTAGGTCACTAATTTCTCCGCCAACTGTTGACTGATTAAAAAAAACTTTTGTTCGGTAGGGTACTACAATTTGGTCCCATTGTCACCAAGTCAGGATCTGATAATGGGATCTCAGGGAAATCGAGAACAACCGTCAAATTTTATAGGCACTTATTGCGTTTTTTATAGTCGGTTAATGATTAATAATGATATGATAATGATATAGATTTTGAATAAAATATGCAATTTTTTACTTATTCAGATTTCTGTATTAATGAGTCTAGAAACACTAAAGAAATTTAATGCCCATTTAATATATATTCAAGCAAACTGCTGAAAAATCTGAATAAGTAAATATTGCTAACGTATCCGCCATTCGGAACAGTAGTTTTTCCTTTTTAGATTGAATTTCCCTTAGTGAACTGAGTAGGAACTTTTCGAAAACCTACTTATGAGTAACATATTTCTAAAAAAAAACTTTTTTCGATTCATGCATTGATACTGAATAGAATAACACTTATTGACAATGTTACAGTTTTATTTATCGCATTCAGTTGTACAAAAGGTACTTTTGTATAGAAAGTGAACTGAGAATACCGTTCACATATACTTTTACTCTACATATAAAAACTCATTTACAAATATAATTATTATCTATACATTTCATTCATTCTCCTAAAATAACAATATTAAAAAGAGTATGTTTCGTTGTACTTCTAAGTGCTTCTAAAATAATACAGTGAATGGTAACCCTAACCTATAATACTTGCCATAAATAAATCCAATTTATCAAAACATTTAAAAAAACTGGCATATTATCTTAAAAAGCATTATATATTGTTATGCGTAAAAAATTTGCAAAAACAAATAAATATCCTACAAAACTAAAATAAAAATAAGTTAATCAGAAATACTGATGCTCAAAAATTTGTAAAAAAGGTATAAATCGACACTGTAGGCAACTACAGTTGGTATCAAAATTCTTTGGTCAATATACAAAATGACAAGGCAATAATCTTGTTGTCAACTTTAGGTACATAAACATTGTATAAGTTTACGGAAACATTTCATAGCCTAGCGTAGTTCCTAAATAAATACTAACATCTTTTTAATAATTTAGCAAGAATTCATCACAACCAATGGTTTTAAAATCAATAAGTATGATTATATTAATACCTATTTACATGATAAATTAAATATTATGTATTAGAAAATGCATTTTCGGAACTTAATATTGAGACAAGTTCCATATAAATATAGATTATGAAGGTACATAAATATGAATTATGCGGGGATATCACTTCATTGATCACCAATTTCATATTAAATATAATGGTCATATTTTATGAATATGACTGTCACATGGCCAGCATTCTTGAAGACTATTTTCAATTGTAAACCATCATAGAAAATATTTTCCATAATATAATTATTTTTTCCAATAAAATGCTGCATAAAATCACTATTGTTCCCTGTGAGACGCCTAAAGAGCGCGAGAGCGCTCCAACCAATGTTTTTACGAGATCATGCAGTCTCGATCTAAATATTTCACTTAGTAGAAAATAATTCTACTATAGAATTAACTGTGCTATACATCATCAGCATGGTTAGCATGCGAACTGCGACATAATCTAGTCGGCAGGTCTGACTTGTCTCTCCTCGTTAATAAATATGCTCATAGCCTTAACCCCATCACACACGTAGCTATAATATATATTAACATAAATAAAATTTATATGCACTGCGCTGCGTGTGTGTTAACACAAAGAAAATATATCGTAATATGTTTAGCTATGATTCATATTAATACATATTATAGCTACGTGTGTGATGGGCTTTATATAGTAGATACAGTCCGAGCATCCTCTACCTCTATCCTCTACTTAATTTTAAAATTCGGTCATATTATGAATATGACTGTCAAATGACAGAATTTTTGAAGACTAACTACATCATAGAAGATATTTTCTATACTTAATATAATTATCTTTTCCAAGCTGGCGAAACCATAAAACTAGTATTGTTCTCTCGGAGATGTCCAAGTTAGTGCAAATGTTTATACGAGATCATGCATCGTCTCCCTCTAAAGATTTCACCGAGTAGAAAATAATTCTATTATACAATGATGTGCTATATATCATCAGGTCTGAGTTGTCTTTCTCCCTCGTTAATAAATATGCTCATAGCCTTATACAGTAGATACAGACCGAGCATTCTCCGTTCCTTGTGGGGCCAAGTCGCGGGCAAGCCGTAGTATGTGCCGTTTTTGATGTTTTTCAAGTTTGATATGCCTATGGCGTCGATCATCGCCGCTTCGTACGTAAACGCTTCCGCTGGGATCACGTTTTGGAATATGTGCAGGCAGACGACTCCCATCTACAATAAAATATAGTCTTTGTGATTAGTGGGAAAAGGTTGATTTAAATTTTTGACCGACTTCCAAAAATGAGGAGGTTATCAATTCAACTAGTTTTTTTTAAAATGTTTGTTACCTCAGAACTTTCGACTGGGTGAACCGATTCTGGGGTTTTGACGATTCTTTTTTTATTGAAAGCTGGTGCTTCCGTGTGGTCCCATTTCAATTTGGTGCAGTTCTGACATTTTTATGAAGTACCGACTTCATAAAAATGTCAGAACTGCTTTTTATATTGATAATTATTATCATTTGTATTTTATTTAGATTTAAAAATTGATGTAATTGCATACGTTTATTATCTTTGGATGGCATTGAAATACCCTTAGTACAAGTTTTGATAGGTTTCGAAAACTCTTTCGTTTACGTATTGTTCATACATTTTAGTAAAGCGCATCCAGTGGAAACGCAGTGGAACTAAAATCAGTAGTAAACGGCAGTATAGGTTGCTTCACTCAATCATTCATTCATCATCGGTTCTTTAAACGCAATATTATGTTTTCGAATAGCCTTTAGCCCAGCAATGTATGGAACAATATGTAAACGAAAAAGGTTTTAAACTTGTACTAAATGTTAGTGCTTTGTGCATTTGTTATGTCAAGAAGAAAATTTATAAAAAAAAAAACACTCAACTATACTAGGTTACCGAAAGGGTGTACTAGCCCAAAAAGGGTCCATACATACTATAGTACGGACCTATCATTATGGAAGCAATTCTAAAGTTTTGAAAACAAAACGTTGTACGTTGAAATAAATCAAATTGAAAAACCTTCGGCGCCAATAATTAAAACTCCACGCTAATATTCAAGCACCTGAAAAAAAACTAAACTAGTTAAGTCGTGTAAAAGCACCTTGTTCTGCCAGATGTTGAGAATGTGTTGTATCTTTGTATCATGGGAGGTGGTGAACCCGCGCTTCCACAGCGTCAGCGCTTGGTACAGGTGCGCATACGGTCGCGACCGCTTGCCTGGACACACAAAACATTATGTGAATAACGGCAACTTAATACCTACTTGTAATAACCATAAAAGATTGCCTTGGTGTAACAGATTGCCCTTAAGATTTTTTTTAACCGACTTCCAAAAAGGGGGAGGTTCTCAATTCGACTGTTTTTATTTAATTTAATTTTTTATGTTTGTTCCCTCAGAACTTTCGACTGGGTGAACCGATTTTGATGATATTTTTTTTTATTTGAAAGCTGGTGCTTCCCGTGTGGTCCCATTTCAATTCGGTCCAGTTCTGTCATTTTTATGAAATCTGTTTTTTATATTGATAATTATAATTTTTCACTAGGCTTGCGTTTGACCACCAGAGCGATGGAGCGCGCTTGCCTAGAAGAAATTGATTCACTTGTCATTTGAAGACAAAGACATCGTGAGAGTCGCGGGCATCCAGTGGATGTAGATGGCAGGTTGTCGTTCAGTGTGGAGGTTAAAGGGGGAGGCCTATGTTCAGCAGTGGACGTCTTATGGCTGATGATGATGATGTATGTTATGTAACTCACCTTTTCCCACGTAGAAGATAGAATTAACAAACGTCGTCCACATTTCAAGTTTGCTTTTCTGAGTGGTAGCTGGTAAGTTCTCCGTGAGTCGCGGGTCCAGCAGCAAATAAGTAAAGGAAGTCTTAGATTTTCCTTCCCGCCACTGCCTCGTTGGGTTGGCGAAATCTAAAAGAGCTTTGCGCTCCAACTCTTCGTAGGGGGTAAGGGCTCGCATCCACTCGTCGGAGCGAAGGGACTTTTCCATTTCTATGCTGAAGGCTGTGGAAAAAGTATTTTTTGCATTTTTGTTTTCAGTGTTCAACTTTTATATTGTAATTTCGTTATTGTACCTTTCTCTATCAGCAATTTGCTTGTTTTACTGGGAATTTTGAATAATTTAACCATTTTGAATTAATTTAGTATATTACAAAAAAAATATTAAAATATAAACATAGCAAATATTATGTCAAAACTGACATGATTTTCAATAACTTCATTTTTAAAATAAAGTTATTGAAAATCGAAAAAGAGGTAAAGCGTGCGCGTGGAGTTTTTTTATCGGACCGGAGTCCAGAGGTATACCCTAGTGACCCATAGGAAAGAGAAGTTAATAGAACGGAATTAAGAAGGAAAATAACATGTGAAGGGTAATATGACAGAACCTTGATTGAACATTCTTATTTACGTCAATGCATCGAACTCCACGTCACAGTTGCTAACACAGTTGCTATGGGATTATATGGGTGGAAGTGGCTACAACAAATTTCTTACAAAAATGCCTTGACAGCCGTTCTAATAATAATAATAAAATCTTTTCTGTAAGTATACTAGAGTTAATTAGACTAGGGCCTAGTCTAATTAACTCTGCTCGTAATGCACATCCAGAGTAATGGAGAATAATGGGGACCATGACGCAATAGTATAATAAATATAATTATAGTAACACTCACCAGTTTTTTTGTTAGTGGAGATAGGTGCCGTCACAGGGTTCCGTTTTAATTCGTGCAGTTTCTTGAGATACAGTGTCCGCGTGGAGTTTTGTATGGGGCCGGGGGAATACCCTAGCCTGATTAACTCTGCTCGTAATGCGCGGTCAGAGTAGCGGAGAGCAGTGGGGAGGGATGACGCGATGGATACTACGGTTTGGTCTAAGGACCCATCGCATGCTTCGTCTACTGGCAACCTGGAAAAGAAAATTAATAAAAAATTGTAAGAAAATTTTATGCTGAGTTAACTTGCTAGTTTGGTGGCTATGGCTGCTAATTTAATGTACACTTTGTAATGTATTATAATCTATTTTTAATCGACTTCCAAAAAGGAGAGGGATATTATATTTGATGATTCTTTTTTTATTAGAAAGATGGTGCTTCCAATTTTGCAAATTTGCAATTTGGTCCATTTCTGTCATTTTTATGAAGTCTGTTTTTTATATTGATAATTATCTGGAATGCTGTAGAGGAACTAATTTATTTTCGCGGTATCTTTATTCATTCTTACCTTTTTAGTCACCATTACTTAATTTTAACTTATTTTATAAGTAAAATAAACCTTACACGACAGGCTGTATGAGCATTCTCTTCTCAATCAACACAACATCTTCCTGTTTGTCCTCATATTTGTACTCTTCATGTACGGAGGCTACTAATATACTGCCCGTGGAATAGTTGCTACTGACTCCGCTACTAGCAGACGAGCGACGAGTATTGCCGTCTATGCAGAGCTGCTCGTTTGTACGGTTCTGGAATGTTGGGAGTATTATAGTGTATAGATAAGGGGACTCGGAGAGAAGGCGAGGAGAAAAATAGGAAAGAAAAGTCTCGAGGTCAGGGAACTGGAGGTAGGAGAAAAGGGGAGAGGGGCAGTTAAAAAGAGAAAGAATGAGGCATATGAATGGATGAATGAGGAATATAAAGGGAGGAAGGATGAGGGTAGCGAAATGGGGGAAAATGGGATAAGGTAGAGAGAAAAGAGACAAAAACAGAGTATGGAAATAAAATGCCAAGGGGCCAAGTTACCCACGTCCGTAGGAGAACACCCGATCATGAATCCCTACACGTGGCCACTGGGTGGTGCAAAACGGGTAACACTAGTGGGAGGCTTCGGCCGCTGTTAGTTACCACCCACCGGACTAAGTCGTGTCGTGAAGCGACCTAGTCGTGTTTCGGCATGTCGTCCGGTGAAACTGATAGGTAAGTGGGTCTGAGTAGTAGCACCATAGCGAAGCTCCGTTTGCGATGCTACAGGTTGTCACCGCACCTGGAGGCTAGTCTTGGAGGGTAGCGGGATCCGTAGCACGGTTCATTCGTTTCCACTGGCCGACCGCAGAGAGTAGGGGGCCCAAGTAGTGAGCCAGCCACTCATGAAAGGCTGCCCCGCCATCTAGCGAAATATCCTGGGGATGCGCCATGGTGCCGGTTGGCGACCGGTCGAGAGGGCCCCATGGACATCTTCGGGGGGGTAAGGGCGCCCCGCAGTCTCCAGGCTAGTCTCCTTTCGGTGTGGCGTCTTCATGTGGCATTAATGGACGCGCAAAATGGTGCCTCGCTCAACTGCCACTTCCCATATCCTATTCACTCCAAAAAATATGGCCAAAAGAAATAATAAGAAAACGTTTAAACAGTGGAAGCACGCCCTCTCACTTCACGTGCACCTCGGCAACATCAGAGGCTTGCATGCCAACCTCGACTCGGTTCACCATCACCTCGAGTCCACCAAGCCGCACTTACTATTTCTCACGGAGACGCAAATAAAACGTCCGCTGACACCGCGTACCTCAGTTACCCTGGCTACGTACTAGAGCACAACTTTAAGTCAGTTAAGTGCCGGTGTCTGCGTCTTTGCACGCGATGACGTTTGTGTAAGACGTCTCCGAGACCTTGAAAGGCCTAATTTCTCCGTTCTCTGGATATTGGTCGACACTGGCTTAGAGAAGATTCTCTATGCTGGTGTCTATCGCTCGCACACTGGAGATCAGGAGACGTCCGGGCTGTGTCAGTATCTCACCGAGTCTGCTGATGTGGCTCAACAGCGGTACCCTTCAGCCCAATTAGTGCTTCTGGGGGACTTTAATGCGCACCATACGGAATGGTTGTTCCCACACCAGAAGACCGACCACGCAGGGAGGGAGGCGTACGAACTTTCGTTATCGCTAAATCTCACCCAGCTGGTCCAAGAGGCTACGAGAGTTCCTGATGTTGAGAGCCACACAGCTAATTGTCTGGACCTTCTGCTGACTTATGATCCTGACAGGTATTCAGTGTCGGTATCCCCACCTCTTGGTGGGTCCGACCACTGCGAAGCTCTTGAATCGGTAGACCGGCGTGCTGCTCGACTTATAGGCGATGAGAAGTTAGTGACTAAGAAACTTCTCAGTGTTGAACACCGCCGTAAAGTAGCGAGTCTTGTCAATTTTCTATAGGATTCATTTCGGAGAATGTGCATCGGAGCTACACGACCTTATCCTACCATCCCCTTTCTACTGCAGGACAAGTAGGAAAACGGCTCATTACCACCCATACATTGTGGACTTTCCTTGGATACGTACCAAACGTTTTGATTCTACGTTTCGTAATCCGTAAATTACGTAATCCGTACGACCAAGGATTGGAACAACCTGCCGGCTTCGTTGTTTCCTGAGAGATATAATTTGGGC
The DNA here is from genome assembly GCA_949125355.1 of Agriopis leucophaearia. Classification (NCBI taxonomy): domain Eukaryota; kingdom Metazoa; phylum Arthropoda; class Insecta; order Lepidoptera; family Geometridae; genus Agriopis; species Agriopis leucophaearia. Next base: position 10,755,793 of record OX421278.1, read on the forward strand.
CTTTTCAAGGCGAGAGTGAATAGGTATCTTCTAAGTCTGCGTGCTTCATCTTCGACCACATCGTCGCTTACCAACAAACGCGGACTTATACGCGTTAAAAAAAAAGTTATAGAATAAGTATAGTTTTTTAAAGAAGTCAAGAAAAGCACTTCATAGTTCAGAATTGACAACTTTTTCTATTCGCCCTTTGCTCATATCCATAGGTTAGTTACTGGACTGATACAAATATCGAAACATGGAGTTCCAGAAAAAAATATGTGCAATTACCTACAACTAGCCCTCACTGTAGCTGACCATCAGGCTAGTGAGCAAACGTAGAACTACAATAAAATAAAGGTTATAGGTACAGGGTTAGCCTGTACTAAGCTGAAAGGTCATCATCATAATCAACTTTTACTATGGGACCAACCATGAAATCGCGAAAAAAAACAGCTGTTCCATACATTTTGTCGAGTGTCAATGACCGTTTTCTATGGAACAGCTGTTTTTTTAAGTTTTCTGGGTTGGCCCCATAGTAAAAATTGTTCTTGATGATGAATAAAAAAGGTAATTTTTTCATGGACCTCAATGGCTTAGTACAGTCTATATCAGTAACCATGTATAAATAGAATTTTTACTACAACCTGCCGTATAAGAACTGAGAATAGATTGTTCTTAAATCAAAGCCTAAATTGACAGCCTCGTTAGCTCAGTTGGTAGTGTACCTGCTTCCTGCGCTTGGGGGCGTGGGTTCGATTCCCACCTAGGACAAACATTTGTGTGATGAACATTTGTGTTTGTTTTATGTCTGGGTGTTAATATCTATTTAAGTATGTATTCAAAATTATATATGTATGTATATAAGTCTCTGGCAGCCATATTACAAGCTTTGCTTAGTTTGGGGTCAGACGACCATGTGTGAATTATAAAAAAAAAAAAAAAGCGCCATCGTCACCTTTAAAAAATTTTTTTTATGAAAATCGTTTTAAGAGCTAATATGCCAGACACACAGATACACAGGTTAAACTTATAACACCCCTCTTTTTGCGTCGAAGGTTAAAAAGATATTAGAGTACTTACTTGTACAACAGCCAGAGCTTTATCCAACATTCCACAACTAGAATCCAAACTGAGTTGTTTCAACTCAGAGCTCAGCGAAGTCGTCTGTGACGGCAAACCATTCTTCTTACATCGTAAACTACTTTTAGTCTTATAGTTCTCATGCGTGATATTTTGTGGAGATCCGGGCAGTGAAAAGTTTTCATACACGCTTGTCCTTTTCAAACAATCACAGCACGAATTGGTAAATTCTAGCGGTTTCACACCGGTAATATTTATAGATATACCCGGTAGACATGTCTTAAAGCTATTATCCGAAATGTGTGACTGTCTAGAGAGGTCATCCGTTATTTTACTTGATTTTGACTTTTTAATGTCGTTAGTTTTTTCTGATCTAGACGAGATATCGTAAGTTTCTTTCGAGTTTTTGCTGAGATCTAGAGTAATGTTTTTATCGTGCCAAGGCACGGACTCGTCTTCTATTAAATATGTTTCTCCCAGTATAGTGGGGTATAGTTTGTTGAACACTAAGCTGTTGGTATCGCACCAGTCTCGTATGAGCTCAGATTTTCTGACTGTTGTGTTAGTTTCTTCGGTCATCTGTTCGTATTCTGCGACTATTTGGGCGGTCGTCACTAGGATTTTGTCTGAAATGTTGTGAAGTGTGATTAATAATTTTTGCACTCATTTTAGAACTTTCTAGATGATTCCAAAAATGTTTTGAACTTTCTATGACATTCCAGATAGATAATAAAAGTTTTACACATTTTGAAACTTTCTAGATCATTCCAGAATTTTTTTAGATATTTCCAGAAGTTCTCACGAGTTCTTATGAGTTAGAAAGATTTTTTTTCATATTCTCGCCACCCACAACAACCAAACTCCCTTACTCCCACTTGATTGGAGTTGGTGGTGATAGAGAAAACCCTGTCTTCACATACTAACATTAGCATTTTATATATATATTTAGATTACCTCCTATAGCATAAATAGCTTGACCGATTCTGATGTGCAAGGTGATGTCAAATTCGTTCGTCATGGCCAGTGTCATAGGCTATGTTGACGGGTTCTTTTTTTTAAACCCTCGATGCAAACAGAGGGGTTTAAGTTTATTGATAATTTTTTCCTTCTATCTTTACAATTGGCTAAGATCACCTACCAAGGTCTAGTGTATAAGCACACTGCGGGTCATCAGCGTCATCGCTGTCATCCACCACATTTCTGAGATAGTCATACACCTCCCACTGCTGCTCTCTGGCTGCATACTCGAAGGCTGACAGTCCGTCAAAGTCCTGAAGTGAGGGGTCTCCTCCACAGCCAATCAGTAGACGTATGTTGTCCACTCGGCCCCATATTGCTGCGATGTGAACTGGGGTTAACCCATCTTCGTTACTGAAAATGTACCAAGTTACATTTTAGAGCTGGCTTGTTCAAAAACTCAGGCCCAAATATCAATGATGAGGACTCTCTTCGAAATTACTATGGACGTAATCAATTATTATTGGTTTCTTCTAGGTAAGCATGCTTTATCGTAGACCATATCATCGCTTCACATCAGTGTAATATATTGAACTGAATGAAAGAAAACACATTTTTGGGTGTGGAACCCTCCATGTGCGACGCGCACATGGCCAGTGTTTATTTAAAAAAAAAAGCGTAGTGAATCCTATTTTTACACTAGATAAAAAAACTTACCACAAATTACTGTTTGCTCTATGTTTGAGGAGCAGTTCCGTACATTCCTTGGACTTTTCTAGCGGGTCCACTCCGACAGCCAAGTGAAGTATGCCAATACCCTTGCATGGTATTATGACGTTGACATCTATTTGTGTTTCCGATAGAAAAGCTTTCACAGACCTGGAATTTAATGAGCAAGTGTCTATTAATTAAACAAAATACAAGCTAACTCACACTAATTATATAAACATTTCCAAATTTTCTTGAAAAGCCAAGGATTAGGCGGAGTGACGGCGTGGCTTGGGTGGGGCGGTGAGGTTTTATATCCAGTAGACAAAGAGGCTGATTTTAGATCAATCATCTGTCAGGACCTTAAAGTTTATATTGATTAAAATTAGTTAACATAAACTGTACATACATCAACTAACCATTAGTTATTCACAATTTAGGTATTTCGTCCAGTCATTTAGAAAAGTTATATTTATTTTTATTTTTTGAGAGGTAACATTCAGTCAAAGTTTTTATTTGCTTGCCAATGGGTATACAAGGTCTTAAAATATAAAATGTCCATCCATTAACAGCTGTAAGGGCGTGCAAAACTAAATTAGATTATAAATATGTCAAAAGAATTACATTAATTTATTTTAATAATTTATCAACAACCAAAATCATAAGAATAAAAACGACATGCCATTTTCTTTAGGAATTCTTTCACTTTTAAGTACAGCATTGCAAGTTTTTGTTCAGTAAATAATAATAAGAGGTACCAATTTTTTTTTTTTTCTTGTCATGTATTGTACAATTAGTGGATTTAGTATAGGTACTGATATAAGTTTTTTTTTTGGTAAATGCAGTGTACCTTTCTTTTACTTGATAGATTTAGAGTGCAAAATTCACCTCAACCATGTCTTACTTAGCGTGAAGGTGACAGAGTGACGGGCGGCTGATATTTTGATAACTAAATTAAATCTATCAAGTCTCTCAAATCTATCCATAAAAAATCGTGTTATAATTGGTAGTGAGATGAGGATTTTTCTACCCGAATCTAACGTATACATACACTTATAAGGTGTAATAGTTATATGATATTATTCACCTTTTCTAACGGGCGATTATTTTACTTAGAAAATCGATGAACAAAGTAAAATTCTAAGTCGCTTATAGTTAATCACCAGAAACATTGATTCAAAGGAAAAATGAATGTCCGAATGTCCAAGGGAAATAGCATACATAGTTATATTCTTACCTTGTTTCGCCGTTTTGTATCAAATCGTATAGCTTGAAAAGTTCTTTGTATGCGGTGCCCATGATTTTAAATTCGAAAGTGAATCATCCAGTTCGCAACTCCCATTCATTTCCTGTGCGGTTTCCTGTCACGAACGAATTTCTATACGCTATTCTACTGTTTCATACAAGTACTCAGTGGCAAACTTATCAACTCACTATAATAACACCCAAAACACTTTTTTAACATCTTATCGCACTTCCTTCTCTTGTTTTCATTATTAAGATTTATGATTTTTCAAATTAACGTCAAAGGATTGTCGAGGACAGATGTTTGTTTATGTTTGGCTTCCACGTTTCGTTTCACGTAGTATACATTCCTTGATTATTGGCGCAAAGCACAGAATAAAATAATAGTATTTTAATGTGCTTCAACCACCAATCCAATTCCACCAATCACGATATACTTTTGTTTATCTATTTTTGAAACATATTGATTGGATTTAGTTTAATTAGTGAACGGACCATTGAAAAAACTTTATCAAGCATAGAATAGTTGGTTTAGTTTTCTGCGTGAAATGGAATGTACTGTAGAGTATTGTTTAACCTTTCATAGATGGCGTTTTACTAAATATTTAATTTTATACCTACACTGGAAGATGCAGGCAGGTGGTGCAATCTTACAGAGCAAGGTGCAACAGTGGCACAAACGAATGCAAGGATAAAATCGTAATGGGCGCATCTGGTATGGATTAACTGTCCGGTCCAGCGGCGTCCACCAGCCACCTGCCACTGCTTGATTCAATTAAGTGCAGCCTGCGCTACGACGTGCAGCTGCTATGCCTATTAACTAATTAACATATTTTTATTGGACACATAATTTTCTTCTCTAAGGTCAACAATATGCTTGATGACACATTTTTAGGGTCCCAAAGGGTAAAACGGGACCCTATTACTAAGGCTCCGCTGTCCGTCTGTCCGTCCGTCTTATGAACCGTGATAGTTAGATAGTTGAAATTTTCACAGACGATGTATTTCGGTTGCCGCTATAACAACAAATACTAAAATAATAGAATAAAATAAATATTTAAGGGGGCTCCCATACAACAAACGTGATTTTTTGGGTCGTTTTGCTCGATATTGATAACGGCATGAGGTAGACGCTTGAAATATTTACAGAATATTTAGTTATATGTTCACTTTGAAAATAAATTATTAAATTTAAATAAAATTAATATTTATCCCTCCCATACAAAAAACATGTTTTTTTTTTTGCCGTTTTTATAGTTAATGGTACGGAACCCTTCGTGCGCAAGTCCGACTCGCACTTTACCGGTTATTGAAAAACTGTCTTACACATCTACATTTTAGCTAAGAAATCTTATTTTTGCAACAAAAAAATTGTTTGATAGAAAAATCTATACCAATATTTTTTTTTGTATTTAGAATAAATAGGTCTACTGTTGGTCACAAACTCACCTGATGAAAAGCGATGTTGCTGGCAGTTTATTCAGCGAGTGTTGAAAACACAGACTAGGTATAGCTACTACGCTTTGGTTGAAAAGTTCATTGGGTATACCTACCTACTTACTTGCACGATCTCTTTAGTTTAGCACGTTTTTTTTTTCTTTCAGAATAAGCACGCTTACCTACCTATTTCGTATCGTGTAATCAATAATATTGCAAAGTATAAATAAAGCCATTTTTAGAACTAAATGTCACCCATGGAGTAGAAATACCTATTTAAATATTTTTTACTGTGACTGTGATCCTCAGCTTAGCTGATTTCTGCCTGTAGTTTCACGTTCTGAGTATAATGGTCCCTATGTACACTACGTACACTATACCATCGACAAACTCTAGTACCATCAATACAAAACCACGCAATCGCACTGCACTATGAACCACAATGATGATTACAGTCAGTCTGTAACTTTGGAGTTAGTTTTATCGGAGAAAGTTAATCAGTAGAGTTGCGTGGGTAGTGTATTTATTATTATTGGACATCGACCTACGCGCATTCCATGGATGGACCATGAGTTCTGTCGGACTTTATAGGGTTCCCGTCACATGACAATAAGTACAACCAGAGACATAAATATCTCAACTCTATGACTGAGTTTAACCAAGGATCCATGTATAGATATACTAGACTTTCCTTGGTTTAACTAAATGACAGTGCCTGTCAAAACAAAAGAAGCAAAGAAGCATCAGTATTATTGAGGAATTGCTCATGTTTTTATTTAAGGCTAGATACCTAATCGGGTACCTACTACCGTTTTACTTTCAAGCATGTAGCGAAAAGTGCCTTAGTACAATTATTGTTGACAGCTTGTTGACAGAGATAACGCGACAAGAGTTACGCGATACACAGAGAGGGAGAGGCAACTTCTAGGTTAATATAGCTGTAGGTACGAGTAGTTAGCGCTCGCACGTCCTGAATTGCACTTTATTGATGATTTTGCTGAGGAATCTTCTCTACTTGTACTTATATGTATTCTGTGCCCACTGCCCCAAGGCTGTTAGTTTGCGCAGAACCTAAAATCGACGGAGCGGAGGCAACGTCAACGGCGCCGTGAAAACCCGGCGGAGGTCGGCAGCGCGCGTCTACACTGCACACTTTTCTAGGGCTCGATATTTGAATAGCTTCTACATAACTAGGTACTCCATTAATAGTCTGCGACGCCTTCGCAAAAGCGGAACAAAACTAGGGCGCGATATTTGAATCACTCGTATGATAGGTTTTTCGCACTAAAATAACATGCAGATGCATGCGTGCATGCATATAGCACTCACTCGCTATATAAGCAACGAGTGTTTAGAACCATTTTTCCTTTCTATCAATAGAAAATCTTTCATTACGCATGATTTTCGACACCGCTTTATGGTTGATATTCAGAAAACCCGTACGAAGCGCTTTGATTCCACGTTTATTATGCGAACTGCTAGTCACAAAATGCGCTACTCGAATGGGCGTTCCCCGGTAGTTACAATCTGGGTGTCTTCAAATCACGAGTGAATCCGTTTCTTCTAGGCAACCGTGCTCCATCGTAGACCGCATCATCGCGCTGGCGGTCATACGCAAGCCTAATTTTTATAATAATAAAAAAAAAGATATTTTTGTGCGAAATCATACGAGCGATTTAAAAAACGAGCCCTGAGTTTTCTTTCGAATTAATTAGTGATTATGTATAGGCAAGAACGATCAGTATAATCCTTGGTATAGGTAAATATCTATTTAAAATCGTATTGTTATTAAGTACCTGTAGTATTTAAAATTGAAAAGCATTTTACATACTTAATAGTTATTCCCTTTGACTTCGGACGGCAACAAAAACGTTGAACCAATGAAAACATTCAAGGCAGTTAGGGGGCGTCCATTAATTACGTGAGGTGTTTTTGTGATTTTACGAGCCCCTCTCCCCCCTTGGTGAGATGTCGTGAGATTTGTCTCGACCCCCTCCCCCACCCCCTAATCTAACGTGAGATTTTTAAAAATGTGTATTTTCTTGTATTTTTTATATAACGTATTAGTATGTAATAAGTTGTAAGTATAGGATTTAACGATATTTTAGTGAAGAAAATATTTATAAACATGTTTTACCTAATTTAGCCCAGTTTTTTGCAATTTTACAGAGAGATTGAGTGAGATTCGGCTTGACCCCCCCCCCCCCCTCAACGCCTCACGTAATTAATGGATGCTCCCTTATGTGCATTATTTTGTAATGTCGTGTACCCATAATGTAACCTATTTAGCACGTGCAGTTATTATTGTCAAGTCAAGGTAACCAATTGATGAGCAAGTAATAATACATATCTAATTATACTTGCTTTACTTACTAAAATATCTCTGGGATGGATCTGGGGCTTTACGGCCACCTCTAAACGTGGGCTCGAAACAGCGCAGAGGTGGCTGTGAAAAGTTGCGTGACCGCAAACCATTCCCCAGATAGAAGGGGTGTAATGTTTTACTGTACTGTTAAATGTTTTTGTAAAATAACTGGCCAAAAGCGTGTCGAGAGTCGCATAAGTTAGGGTTCCGTAGCCATAATACATTAATTGTGGTCACATACATAACACATTCATAGTTCATTAATTGGTGGATACTGGATATAGAAAAATAACTGCCCAAGTGCGAGTTGGACTCGCGCACGAAGGGTTCCGTACCATTATCTATAAAAATGGCAAAAAAACACCACCCTTGAATATTAATTTAATTTAATTCTATTATTTATTTTTAAAGTGAATAATAAAAAAACAAATCAAGTAAAAAAAAAAAAAAAGTTTTATCAAATATCGTCAAAAAAGCCACAGTTAAAATCAAGCAAAGTAAGTCACGGTCAAGTCCAAGTCATGCCCTAGTAAAGTGGCTGAGACTTTATTATAGGCTGGACTTTGCTAGACTTTACAAAACTTTTTTTATAGAGCTTCTATGGAGTTTTGGAAACCAACCGAAAACACATGTTTTACCTGAATAAATAATAATCCTACACATTAACACTCAAAAATATACTAGTTTCGAAAAATAATACATGCATAAAAGAGGCGATTTTTTTTTTCACGTTGGCGCCAAAACTTTCGAAATAAGTTTGTAGAGCGCAGCTTAGGAACTATTTGGGACCATTTTATTTACACAGTTTGCGTACTAGTTTATTAAGGTATTCCATCAGTTTAGTTCTGTATTTATCGAGTTATCAGTTGCTTGTTTCGTAAGCGGTTAGCGTGGTTACTCCTTATAACTAGATACAGAGCGACTAACTTATCAGTACAGTTGATTATGGAGCCACTATTGTATTTTCTAAACAAAACTCAATCTCCCGTGGTTACTTTTAGTTCCATCATTTGGCCAACTCTTCACATTATTTGATCGCTCTGTAGGTTAACAAGTCACGCCACTTTCCAGCTAGAGTCCCACTATCCTTTTGAGTTTTAGATTGCTCGCACGCACGACTGCCTGGGCTTTGGCAAAAAAAAGTTGAAGATTTTTTTGGCCACTCACGATTTGTGTATTGTACCAGTTCTAATGAAAGTTTAGTGTGCGTTCAAATGCGGAAAGTCTGTAATGTAAGTATCTATAAAAACATACAAATATATAAACTAATTATAAATTAGGCTATTATAATTTAAAAAGTACATATATCATGATTTTTTCCTGTAGAAATTATAAAGGTCGTTCTTAAAAACTTAAAAAGTTATTATTATCTTTTTTTTTCTTTTTTTTTATCCGAGTAGTTTTTGTTTTAAATTTTTTGTACAATAATACATTCATAATAGTGAGACGAGCGATCATTGGTAAGCGCCACGCCTCTCAGAATTAAATCTTGCACACAGTATGTCACCGTACCTAAAAATTCTCATTATTCTTAGTTGTTATTTATGTGAAATATTGTTCTAAACGAGGCTACTTGTAGTTATAGTCCTTTAAATGTAGCTTGATTGAAACGACAGCTAACGACATTTCAGGGCATGTCTTTGTAATAACGTCTGGCGAATTGCATTTACTTGTAACACAAAGATCAGTGGTTTTCTGCGTCTTAAACTATTATGAACTACAAGTGCTGTACATATAAATAGTAAAAGTATATTTGAATTTTAAAACGGAACTGCATTAAGTTTGGTTTATCACAATACAATAGCCATATTTTTCCATTCTGTCATAACAAGGTTACGTCAACTTGACAAAAAATTTAGGGACGTGGTAAATCGATAAACGTAAAATCGATCGTTTTATTTTGCTGTGTGAATTAAATAGTATTTTTTTAAATGTTTTTTCAGAATTTCCTCTGCGTACTATCGAAGTACAAAACTCGTACACATAACGTACTATTTTTTTGTAAACCTACATTTCTTTTGTATATAGTATAATAATATCGAATTACCAGCAACTGTCTTAGTAAATTTTACGGAACGAAGCATCTTTATCCAAAGACTGACTACTAGAATAGCATACTAGACTGACTATTGATTGAATAGCATTTATTATTAATCTTCAGGATTTCACAAGTGACTCTAACGCTGAAGATGATGATGACATTGATTTGGAATGTACACCATTAGATTAAACAATAGATTTATTTATATTACAAAAATTTGTACTTGCTTTTTCTGTTTTATTTCATTATCCTAAAGTCTCATCATAATAGTACCTACTACAACAGAAATATAGATTGGTTTAAAAATATTATTCGTGCAAGACACTTCCAGTCGATAATTAAAGACACACATTATTCTCGATTTGGTCCGAATTGTCCCAGCACTAATCGAAGATTTTGACATACTTCATTTCAATCAACTTACATTTAATTGACTATAGGTATTATAAATTCTATGACAAGGTCTATCCTCATAGCTATAGATATATAGTTCGTCTATGGCTATACCTTGAAGCGCTTTATAGTGAAGGAAAACAAAATCTGACTACGAAATGACAGCCTATGACACTCTAGAGGAGTAATAGCGTTCCGTCCGTGATAGTCTAAACGACGACTACTATAGACATGAATACAAATCTAACGACACCACGCACTTCTAAATCAGGCTGTAGGAGGTATACAGACAGAACAAACAAATTCACTCACATACCTAGTCTGAAAACAACGTATGTACTATGTACTTCAAATCTGTCAAGCCAATTCAAAATATATGTAAAACGTAGTAAGTGCCTATAAAGTTTGAGGGTTGCCCTCGAGTTCCCTGGGATACCATCATCAGTTCCTGACTTGGTGACAATGGGACCAAATTGGAAGTATAATAGGTACACTACCGAACATTTTTTTTTTAAAATCGTTTAACAGCTGACGGAGAAATCGGTGAAAATACATTTAAAAATAAAACACAATGGAACATAGAACGATTGTCCTTTTTTTGAAAGAGAGTAAGCAACGAGGCGGTAATAATGTTACATACTGTGTTACAGATTCCCATATATAAGTACATGTATAGCCAGTTTTAATTAACCATTCCCATCAGAAGTCATGTGTGTTTAGCACTCTATTAAAATCAAATGACATTTCAGATGCTGTACCTCCTATTGCTAGGATTCCTCTCGCCCGGGGAAGGTCTCGACAACGGGCTGGCGCTGACGCCACCCATGGGCTGGCTCACTTGGGAACGGTTCCGGTGCATCACCGACTGTAAGAAATACCCTGACGAGTGTATAAGGTCAGCATCACAGGCCTTTACAAGGATAGACACCATCACCGCGTATTTTATCATCGACTTGAATATCGGGCCTCGCCTCCAGCTCGGGGCTTCGAGCAAATAGTTATCAATAAAAAAACCGACTTTATAAAAAATTCTGAACTGGACCACTGGAATTAGGACCACACGGGATGCACCAGCTTTCAAATAAAAAAAGAACCATCAAAATCGGTTCACCCAGTCGAAAGTTTCGAGATAACAAACAAAAAAAATTTTTTTTGAGAACCTCCTCCTTTTTGGAAGTAGGTTAAAAATACAGCTCGGGGTGATAAACGTCTCGGTTGTTTTATGCACTCGTTGTAGGTACAATCTATTATTTCTACTAATATTTTTTTTTATCAGAAGTTGTTGGCAAACGTGCAAACTTTACCTCATAAAATAATTGCGTAGATGTAGAATTGTAGATTACCTCTGTACCCATCATCATCATCTTCTCCTCTCATCCCACTTGTGAAAGTGCTACTTTTGAGCATTTTCACTATTGTTTTTTCATTCGTTTATTTTTTAAACTTTATTATGACCTCAGTATTAAATATATCTTATATTTTATTATCGTAGATTACGATAATAAAATTAAAACCAAGTCAACGTATAGGTTTCGTTGATACGTTGAATTGAAAACGCATTTATTGCCGATTATAAAGTCGCTAGAATTTGGTGGTCTAACGAAGCATTTTTTTAATCACAATTTTAAAGTTAGTTTGTTTTTCTCGATGTCTTGGCCATAAATATGTCAATGGCCCGGATAGGACCGTTATTTATGCAAAAGCTGAGCTTACTCGACGGAGACAATCAGTTAGGAATTCGAGGTAGGTACGTAAGCTGTCGCAGATACGAGTTTTGAATTTCTACCCAAAACCTAAGAAAAAAACAAATACATACGAATAAAGAATTCTTATACGAGACGTGGGAGTTGCGTGGGAGACTCGTTCTCTCACTAAATTATACTAAAACTCACTAAAAAATACTACTAGGCATAACATATAGTACTTATATAATATATACCTATGACCTATTTTTGTGCTCTCAATTTTCATTTTCTCACGCCTCGATCTAATTTACGGATTTTCTGAATCTCTCTAGGAACCGTCAGTGCACGAGCCCGACTCGCACTTGGTCGGTTAATTTTAATTGTTGACAGGCCTCAACCATATTTTTTTACTAAGTATATGACTACAAGTGACAGTATCTATGATAAATTAATTTTTGAATCTATCATAATGATGGAATTGTTATTGTAATAAATCCATTTTCATTATTCCTCAGTGAGAACCTAGTGCAGCGGACCGCTGATATTCTGGTCAGTGGGGGCTACCTGGCCGCTGGATATGAATACCTCGGCATCGATGACTGCTGGCTGGAGAAGAAAAGAGGCCCTGATGGACGCATGATGCCTGATAGAGAGCGGTTCCCGAATGGAATGAAGGCAGTTGCTGATTATGTAAGTTTTTATAAACTAGTCTTCTTATATTTATTTTTGGTCATTGATTTAAATAGTACCTACCTACGGTTATTTATAAGTCAGTGCGTAGAACGCATCAGGCAAGGTGGCGGTCTAACTCGAGGGTCAAACACTTTGAATCCATATCGAAAACTCTCTATCAAGGAACCTTTCAAACAAAAACTAAATCAATATCGGTTCAGCCGTTTGGGGCCTACCTACGTTGCCACAAACAGACAAAAATAAACAGATATACTTACAGACACACAGACGCACAGATACAAAGAATATAGATACATATATGCAGTGTTATCGACGGGAGTTTTTTTTTTGCAAATTAATAAAAAAAATACAAAATCCACAATCTGTCTCCAGATCCACAGCAAAGGGCTAAAGTTTGGCATGTACCAAGATTACGGGAACTTCACATGTGCTGGTTACCCTGGGGTGCTGGGAAACGAAGCGCTGGATATAGAGACCCTGGTGCAGTGGGATATCGACTATCTGAAGCTGGATGGATGCTACATTGATCCTAAAGATATGGATGAAGGTAATCCAGAAATCTTAAAGGTAATAGGAACTATTAACTCTGGAGCTTTAATCAATTTTTGAAGCTCAATAAGCAAACACCTGTTCAAAAATCTATATCAATCGTAGATTTCTATGGGTAGGTGCGTCGTGGTAGCCTGTTTGTGAGACTTGAAAGCGAGATCGCGGGTTCAAATCCCAAGCTCGTACCAATGAGCTAATTTTTTTTGTGCTCTTTTTTTGTGTACGAATTTTCGTACCACTAGCTTTTCGGTGAAGGAACATATCGTGAGGAAAGGAAAATACTTTAGGATTTATCGCGCCTTAAATTGGTGAATGGGTAATTGAAACTCCGGTAGATGAATTGAGTACGTGCGCTTTATTTGAGCGCCAGCGAATGACTGTTGAATGTCGGTGCGCTTCATTAATTTGTTTATATTATAATAATAACAATCTGTGATGTAGTGGGACACACAGGCCCTACATCTACATCCCCCTTAAAAATAAATTTTTGGTAAAATTTACATGATAAAATAGATTCTGTAATGTGTTACTTAGGTGGTAAGTACTTTGTTGCAGCTAAAAGTAGATTAAACATACATTAAAGTTGACAACATGACTTAAAATTATGATAAGAAGAATAATGATGAAGTATGATAACATTAAGGGTGTAAATTGTATAAAAGTGAACAATGAAAAATAAATGAGTAAAATGTAGGGAATAAAAAATTAATCAAATTAGAAAGTTTACATTTTTGATATAACATAGTGCATTGTTTGTTTACAGTTTGTCTTATAAAAAAAAAAATAACCTGCTACTTTTTATTTCACATAGAATATTTTTCCGTAAAAACAATAACTAAGTACACTAAAATTGTCTTTTGATATAATAATACTTGTTGGGTGTTAGTTACGCGCACTTTAACTTATACGTTTGTTTTGTTTTTTATTTCACTTCACTGCACTACCCGAATTTATATTTGTTTAAACGTAAAACGTGCTTTTCTGGGAGGTTGCCGGAAACGCGGAGGTGTGGTTTGAATCGACGACACACGTAGCGCTATGACTATGGTGTCGCGCTTGTCCACTGAAGTCTCGATCCGCTTTTAATAGTAACTCCACATGACGTACAGGATGCCAGTGGAAATTACAACGCTGACGATCATGACGGGCCAGCGACATATAGTGTGTGTCCTGGATGTGGTCGACCTGCGCTGTTTGGGGCGCAGCACCTGCGGCGTTCTATGTTGTGGGCTTGCTCTCAGGGTGATCCATGTTGATGTGACGTAGAGTGCAGCGTCGAAGTAGGTGAAATTGCAGTAAAGTTGAAAATATATAGATGATGCTTTGTGAGTAGTGAAGTGGTCTGCGGTCGAGTGGTGCAGATAAGTGCGGCGGCGGCTCGGTTCAAATGTCAAAACGAACCGTTTTCTTCACCGCGCGACCCCATCTTGTTATGACTGGCGGCGTCTTTTGTGCGTTGTTCTCTGTATTGCTGTGCTGTGTGGCCGTAATGACTGTATCATTGTTAGATGTGTTATTGTTAGTTGAGTCGGGTGACTCTTTCGTCGCTAAGTTGGTTGCGGCGTCAGGTGACTCGTAAGGACCACTAGTTACAACATAAGCGGGTTTGAGTCTATCAAGTGAGATGACGACATCTCGAGAACCCATACGAATGGTGTAGTGTTTGGTATTTCGATTGATTACTTTGAAAGGACCCAAATAAGGTGGTGTGAACGATTTGGTCGTTGATGTTGCTTTGTACAGGTACAAAAAAAATCTCCAGGTAGTCTGATAGATTTTCCGAACGTCATTTGAGCGGGACTGTAACCAATGTCCTTTTTTACGGCGTATCTCAAGCCCAGTAGGATCAGTGGTAGCTCCTTATCGTACGTGCTGTACTTCATCTGTGCGGTCGTTAGTTTTTTTGAAAAGAAAGCGAGAGGTTGTAAATTTTTTTCTACTAATTGGTGTAGAGCGGCCCCGACACAAGTGTTTGAAGTGTCTGTAAGTAACACCGTATTGGCGGTCGGGTCCGGGTGCGTGAGCATAACTGCCTCTCGTATCATTTGTTTACATTTGTGGAATGCGTTTACGGCTTCTTCCATCCATGTAATTTTGGTCTTGTTTTTTTCTTTGTATTGTATAAGTATTTGTGTAATTCTTCGATGGTTTCAGGTTGTGAAAACTCTGTGATGGCTTTGACCTTATCTTCGTCCGGCATGATGCCGTCACAGGTGACGTGGTGATTATTAACCTTTTTGTAAACACATCATATTTGTTTATTTTGGGTGGGTTCTCCAGTATGTCGCTAATCTGACTTAATTCGTCGCGCCCTAACTTTGCAATAACTAGTTGGTAGTTACAGAAGTCTGTTGCTTTTTGTGGCGCGATGATCGCTTCAAACTGGTGGAACCAGAGTCGAGGTCGTGTGGCCCAGAAGTCGCTGATGCGCGTCTGAATGGTGACGCGTTTGCTGCGAGTTCTGCTGTGATGGGGCTGGTGCTGGGCTGCTGCGGTGGTGGTGCGCCTGGTGCGCTTTGGTCCATCAGCAGTCTGTGTTGTTCCTCGATGTTGGTGATTGGTGTGGTCATCGCGGAAATTTGAAACGTACTCAATAGTTTATTGGTTGTATTTGTAGGTACATCGGAGTCACCAATTTAGGATTATAATGTTGTCGGTGTGTATCACGTCGGGGTCACCAATTTAGGATTAGGTTTGTGTTGAATGTGAAAACTCCGACGTGATGTGATTGAGTACGTGCGCTTTATTTGAGCGCCAGCGAATGACTGTTGAATGTCGGTGCGCTTCATTAATTTGTTTATATTATAATAATAACAATCTGTGATGTAGTGGGACACACAGGCCCTACAATACGTACGAAGAATAAATTCAATTCAATCGTTTTCTTTTCTGTGTGATAATCAGAGGTGTCGGATCTATTCCATAACTATCTATTTATATAACTTCATATTGTAGCTGCAGTTTCTGATAAATGTTGTATTGAATTTGGCTTTTAAAACTTTTAATATAAATTTCAGGATATCCAGCTTTTGGTAAGCTTTTGAACGAAACTGGACGCCCGATTCTATACTCATGCAGCTGGCCAGCTTATCAAGAACCTAAAGGAATGCACGTAAGACCATTTATGACTACCCCGGTGGCTCAGTTCGTAGTGAACCTACCTTCTGCGCTTGGGGGCGTGGGTTCGATTCCCACCTAGGACAAACATTGATGTGATGAACATGTGTGTTTGTTCTATGTCTGGTTGTTAATACATATCTATTTAAGTATGTATTTAAAAATATATATGTACGTATATCAAGTCTCTGGCAGCCATATTACAACCTGTGTTTAGTTTGGGGTCAGAAGACCGTGTGTACCAAAATAGCCCAGATATTTATTTAGTCCAGATATTTATATCTGTCGCAGGTAAACTCTCAATGCCGTGAAATTACAATTTCGGTGATGACATTATAATATTAAGGTAGTAGTTGTTTTCAGGTTTTTGATAAACTAACCTAACCTAGTGAAATGATTATAGGTAGGTATATATGTACATATATACTTAACCCTTTCCTTAAAACCCTGTTAATAAGTACTCGTACATATTCATTGTATTCAGAATCTGGAATATCGCTGGTGATACCCTACGGGACGCAGAAGTAGTTTTTTATAAACAAACTTACAAAGCATAATTATTTCACAGCTTAGGTAAGTACTTTAATTTTTTTATATTTTACAGCCTGACTACGTGTCGTTAGCCAAGCACTGCAACATGTGGCGCAACTGGGACGACATCGAAGACTCCTGGAGCTCTCTGAAAGGCATCATAAACTGGTTCGGGGACAATCAGGCGAGGTTCGCAGACCACGCCGGCCCAGGACACTGGAATGATCCAGACATGGTAACATATTTGTTTGTAAAAAGAGCGGCAAACAAGCATGCGGTCCGCCTGATGGTAAGCAGAAACCTATGGACACCTGCAACACTAGCGGTGTTGACGGTGCTTTGCCAGCCCGTAGAGGTGGATGTAGACACTCTTTTTGAATTACTTCAGGTTGGTAATATTCTCAGATCAGCCTTGCTACCTCGTATTTTTATAAAATTTTATTTTGTTTTTTATTTTTATATATTTTCGACGTATTTTTTGTCGTTGCAGCTTCTGATAGGCAACTTTGGCCTGTCAGTAGACCAGGCAAGAGTTCAGATGGCAGTGTGGGCGATCCTGGCCGCGCCTCTCCTCATCAGCACAGATCTGGCAACCATCCGACCGGAGTTCAAAGAGATTCTGCTGAATGAAGATGCTATCGCTGTGAACCAGGACCCCTTGGGGAAGCAGGGGAAAAGAGTGTGGAAGATAAAGGAGAAGGAAAAAGTAAGTCGACCCTGGTCAAGGGGCAGCTAAAGACGCGTGGTTTAGGGCCCATCCTCTCTCTCTCTCTCTGAGAGAAGGTATGTCCCAGCAGTGGAACAGGCCTCGGTGGTTCGGTTGTTTTATTTATTTATTTTAAATGTTTGTTCCTTCATAACTCCGTCATTTATAAACCGATTTGGTTTATTTTTTATTTATATTTAAGGGATATAAATATTAGTCAAAATCGGTTCAGTAGCTTGGCTTTTAAATTAAAATAACTGGAAAATTATGTAAATAATACTGGATGACAATATTATGATTATCTAAGTATAAATAACCGATTTTGTCGAAGTCGGTTTTTAAAATTAATTTTTACGCCATTTTATATAATATATAGGTACTCGGAAATTGCGTTATATATAACGCAATTTACTTTCTGCCATCTTATTCATCAGATTATGCCCAATTTTTTTCTCTCTTATGGAACAGTTGTTTGTCTGCTGGTAAGCGCACGGTACGCCGTTTATAACAATGATAAATTGTACTCACTGAATCTACAGGTGATTAGTAAAGTATATAACGTTTCATATAGAACGTTTCAGAAGGTTATCAATAAGTAGGTAGCTACATATTTATTCAGTTTTTTATTTATTGGTAAACTAAGATATTATACGGGCAAGACATTAGCTTAGTGGAGAAGTAATTTGAAGAAAAACACGTTTTTTCTAATGAAGAAACGTGCAAGTTGCTCACTTGATGGTATAGGTGTCATGTCATGCTAGCCGAATTCTTCTAGAATTCTTATATATATATGACTTGAATGTTTCCAGAGACAAGGTTTGGAGATCTGGAACCGAGAGCTGTTCGACGGCTCGTACGCTTTAGCGTTCGTGAGCCAACGAGAGGACGGGACACCTTACGCCGCCAACTTTACTGACGTTGAGATGGGGTTGCCTAAGCAATCTTACTTCGTGATGGTTAGTCCAAATAAAGCAATCGCAAGAAATGCTTTTATGATGCCATTCGACTGATACTAGAGTCGGCGTGTAAGCCGTGCCATGAGCAGCGACCAGGGGCCTTACCCCTAGCTTCACTTTTGCGATCCAACTTTTAGTAGGTACCTGATAGGTACCTAAAATTAACCAACTCATTTAAGCTGCATCGTTTAAAAGCGTCTAACTTGAATGATCGAAAATGCGTTTATAATGCGTGTGTGCGTGAAAATAGCAAAGCTTGGCGGCTATCAAATAAGTACCGCTTATCGTAGTTGATGGTACCGTTTAGACAAATAACACCTATGCGGGTCAACTTTTCGAGCTAGGGGTAAGGCCCTAGGGAATAGTATAATTAAATTGAACAATGGCTGAGTTAGGTCAGGGCATTGAAAAAAATTTACACGGGTATGTCCTAAAACTGCAATCAGAACCACTGGAGGACAGCAGTGTCCTATTAGTACACAGTGAAAGTACTCGTACTGCGATCTCCAAGCCACCTGCCAAGCGTTGGGATTATGACAACAACCCTCTCTAAGAGGGAGGCCTTTGTTTATCAGTGGAAGTTTTTGGGCTGGGGATGTGATGTAGCTGAAAAAAAAAAAAATTAGAGGTATCTATACAGTCGGGTAGCGAAAAGATGAGGAACGTAGAGTAAGGGTGGGGAAAGTCGGAAGGCATAAACTTGAGGAGCGGAGGGTCGCAGAGAAAAGGATGAAGCATGCAGTTAAACAGCAGAGAGTTGGGACTAGAAAGGCATAAACGGAAATGCACAAGAGGAAATACGGGAAGTGGGAAGCCTAGGTTGTTTTGTCGGTACCTATAAGTAAGATAGTCGGAACAGTAAACCATAAAGAACAAAAATTTGGTTTTTCCTTCTCATACCTATTATTATTTTTGCAGGATTTGTATAGAGAGGAACCAGTTCGATCCTGGGGACCGGAAGGTGAATTCCACGTACGAATTAATCCATCGGGTGTGAAGTTCTACAAGTTTACACCAAAGAAGACTGATCAAAAACCAACAGTTGTAGAGTTAGCTAATAATTAGAATGAAAAATTAATTAAGTAATTGTAATAAAATAAAAATAAACTTATAATTATGAACCTGCTTTATTTTACATGCTTTATATTTAGCTTTGCTTGTAATTAACTTAATTATAACGATGACAACCAATCTTGAACAATCATTTACCTACTAACTTTGCAGATAGTTGTTAATACAACCTTTTTATCCGACTTCCTAAAAGGAGGAGGTTATCAATTCAACTGTTTTTCAACTGTTTTGTTACCTCAGAACTTTCGAGTGCGGGTGAACCGATTTTGATGATGTATTTTATTTGAAAGCTGGTGCTTCTCATGTGCTCTGTTGAGCTCGTGTCATACATAAAAATGAAGAGCGTACCGGGTATGTGTTATCTATGAGGTCTAACAAGGTCGGTCTAGGTTACCTATACTAGTCGGAGAGTCCCGTAACCGTTACAAAGTGAAAGCCATAAAACCCGTAAGTAAGTAGGTACCTATGCCTTTTTAGGGCATGCAGGCCTGTCATTAAAGTTGTAAAGTTTGAGGGAGCCACCCGATGAGGTTTATCTATATAACATCATTGTTTGACTTTTATCCTGTCACCTTCTTCTAAAATCCCCCCTAGGACGCTGCCCCCCTAGGCCGCGGCTTTTATGGCCTATTGACAAATCCAGGCCTGCCATTCTGCCTGCTAGCTATGTGATTGTTTTTTCTAGGGTTTTCCGAATGATAATAATATATTAAAAAGGCAATCCAAAATATTAGGTACCTAGTGCTATAGCATGCTATAGCATTATTTATTTTGTGTTTTTGTAATAAATTAGTTTATTAGGTTTTAATTATAAAAGCACGTCGCTAACAGTGTTTTTAATATTTATTGTGCAAATAATATTAAACGACGCACGTCTTGTGCATTTGCCAGTGTTAAGTTTAATTTGATTTCTGTGTCTTCTGTGTCTGTGTTAAGTTTAATATGATTTCTGTTTGAATTGGTAACTATAAAAAAAAATGTTTTTTGTATGTTTATAGGCCTACCTACTAAAACTTGAAGTTATCGACTTATTCATTAAACTTGTCACTGGCTAAATAGACAAGACATGAATGGAGTAAAAAATTTGACGAAAAAAAAACACAGTGTCAAAGTGTCAAATGGTTTGTGTCAGAAAACTGTCAAAAAACTTTTTCGTGTTCGTACTTCGTGCTGTAATGGTGCTGTATTGAAAATTCCTGTTTTTATTGCTCAAATCAAAGTACGCTCTGTAACCGGACTTTTTGACTTGTAACTAAAACACGGTTATGATTGAACGCATGGTTAATTGATACGGACGTAAATACTGTTATCGTGACTGCGCGTCATCGGAGAGAAAGAAAGCTGGCTGGTATTCTATTGGGTCAATGGTGCGTTCTAGCCGGTACTTAGCCTAGCGTGAGGTGACGTCGTCTCGTCAGTGGCAGAGCACGCACACGCAAACACCAGTGCGCGACGGTAGCATCGACCGGCTCACACGTCCCGCATTCCACATCCAACAAGAAAATCGCGTCAATCATAACCATGGGCGGCCGGGCCAAAAATGTGGGCATTCTTGCCATGGAACTATACTTCCCGTCACAATACGTCGACCAAACCGAGCTGGAGAAATTCGACGATGTGTCCGCAGGAAAATACACTATCGGCCTAGGTCAGAGCAAAATGGGCTTCTGTTCTGACCGAGAGGACATCAATACGCTGTGTATGACCGCGCTGCATCGGCTCATCGAGAAAAACAACATCAACCTGCACGACATCGGACGCCTCGAGGTCGGGACCGAAACTATTATCGACAAAAGTAAAAGTGTTAAAACTTTCCTCATGACCTTGTTTGCTAAAGAAAGTGCCACTGATATTGAGGGCATCGATTCTACGAACGCGTGCTATGGCGGGACTGCGGCCCTCTTCAATGCTGTCAACTGGGTGGAATCATCCTCCTGGGATGGCAGGAAGGCTATAGTGGTGGCTGGAGATATAGCAGTGTATGGAAAAGGCCCTGCGAGACCTACAGGAGGTGCTGGAGCAGTGGCGATGCTAATAGGCCCTGAAGCACCTCTAGTGCTAGACTGCGGTGTTCGAGCCTCTTACATGACCCATGCCTATGACTTTTACAAGCCAGATCTTGCTTCGGAGTTCCCTTATGTTGACGGTAAACTGTCAATAAAATGCTACCTCAGTGCTTTAGATAATTGTTATAATTTATTTTGTAAGAAAATGAGAAAAGTTGAGCCCAATTTTAAAGGACTACTTAGCTTAGATGGCATGTTGTTCCACTCACCATACTGCAAACTGGTACAGAAATCATTAGCTAGAGTATGTTTTAATGACTTTCTTAACACATCACCGGAGCAGCAAGATGCATTGTTTCCGGGCTTGTCCGAATTCAGTAATCACAAATTAGAGGAGACTTATTTTGACAGAGATGTTGAAAAAGCATTCATGACATATAGTCAGGAGTTGTTCAATGAAAAAACGAAGCCATCTCTCCATATTGCTCGTAACGTTGGTAACATGTACACTTCGTCATTATATGGGAGCCTTGTGTCATACCTCATCAGTAAGTCTCCAGAGCAATTAATTGGGAAAAAGTTTGGATTGTTTTCTTACGGGTCAGGTCTTGCTTCTACGATGTATTCTATAAATATTTGCGATGATATGAGTGCAGGATCAAAGTTGGAGAAACTGATAAGCTCTCTGCATGAGGCTGTATCGTTTCTGGACAAGCGCGAGTGTGTGGAACCCACTCAGTTCTCCGATTTAATGGAAGTGAGAACAAAGAACTACCACACTGCTCCATATGAACCTTCAGGGTCAATTGATGTTCTATTCCCTGGAACATACTACCTCATTAAAATTGATGACCAAAGAAGACGTACATATGATAGGAAAGTATGAAGTATTTATTTATACCATAAATTTATCAACACATGTATTTTGGGTCAGCACTCCATATTTATAAACCAAAAGAAGACTAAAACCATAGTATACTTATGAAGGCAATCTTTGCCTCCCCACAAAAATTGTCAATTCCCTTTATTTAAATTTATACAGGTTGTAAAATATGTTTCTTGTAAATGTACCCACAGAAAAGATTTTTTTTGTTTAAATTAAGTAGAATGGCTGTCAAGGTATTTATGTAAGAAATTTGTAGCCACTTGCACCCATATAAACCCATAGCAACTGTGATGTGGAGTTCGATGCATTGACATAAATAAGAATGTTCAATCACATATCTTCTTATTCTTATTCTTATTCGAGATCACATATCTGTCACAATACCTGGCGACAGAGTTTCCTTCTCATTTCCATTCTATATACTTCTCTTTCCTGTGAATGTACCAAACCCAGCATCCATGTGTTTTTAAATCAATGTACCATTAGTTTAATTAAACGGCTTTCTTTTTACGTACCTATTGGTTATATTTATTGGTGAAAGATTGTTTTGATGTTTTCTTAGCTTAGTTATTGGTTCAATGTCTATTTTTGTTATCTAATTGCTAGAAAATACTTATTTTGAATGTTAATTGGAGACGCAGTGTTATCATGACCCCTACAACTCATATGGTCTCATTATAGAAGTAAATAGACAACATGACGTCATATTAGCAAGATTATAAATTTCATTATCTTATTTCTAATAATGTGCTGTCTACTTGAATGAAATTGAAGTAGTATACTGCATGATAGAAAAAAAATAAGATTCATACATGTTGTTTTTTTTTTTTAAGTCTTTCCTAGAAATGTCATTCACACAAAAAAGGCTCTGTTTTATAGTATGACAGTTTCCTTCAGTGAGAACTTGACACAGTTGACAGCACACCAGTTTTAAGCTTAAATTAGCTGACGTTTCTAAGTAAGATGGGAAATGTAAGTTTTTATTTCAAATAAAATTATCTATTTTTTAAGTGTTAATTTTAAAAGCAATATTAGTAAAGTCATGACATTTCTGTTTAACAATTAACATACGCAAGGCATTTAGATATAATTCAATTACAATATTTTAAATCATCCATGAAATGGATCAGCTGTAACTAGGGTTGCCATACCTCCGGAATTTTCTGGGCATGTCCAGGAATTTAGGCTTTTGTCTGGAATCCGGTGGGAATTCCAAAATGTCCGGAGTTCTAGTAATGAAATGAAAAAGACCGAAACACGAGTTTATTAAGCCACGAAATAAGAACTTTGAAACAAATTTCCAGAAATTTCTTTAAGAGTCCGGATTTTTGCCCAGTGTTTTTTTTTTTCTATTTGGTAACCCTAGTTATAACTACAGTCAAAACCTTTTATTGCGACATCGGTTAGAACAACATGCAGGTTATAATAACCTATCGATTTGTTTGTTTTTGCACAATACACATTAAACATCACCGGTTGTTACGACTATCGGATTTTACGACTGAATATGAGCAGTCCCTTCTTCCTTTTGACTGTATGTGTAAAGTGTATAAGTAACTATTATTTATTTAAACAACTTAAATATTTGAGGACTAGCAGTTTATAACATTTTAATAGTAAATGCGTTGTGAAACAACACTTCAAACATGTAAAAAAAGTCCTTTCGAGTAATTATTTATTTATTGAATAATAATTATACATTCTATACCTAACTACTGAGTTATATTTTACTATTTATTAATCACCTATGATAATGACATGGCATAAATATTACATAAAATAGGTGCTTTAAGACAGCAATAGGTAGTAAATAACGGACAGCGGAAATCAGTTTCCGCCCTTTAAAAGCCATAAATATTTACATCATTCAATTTTAGGTATCTGGATTTTCAGGCATGAAACGAAATAAACGAATAAATCGGCTAAGTGCGAGTCGGGCTCGCGCATTGAGGGTTCCGTAAAACCACTAAATAAATTAATTATCAAATTAAAAAAACCGTTAAAATTAGTATACAATGTGTCATTTGGGGTTCGGTAAAAAAAATTAAGAGGTTGTCAAAGTAACGAAATTACCAGTTATAACTTGGTAATGAACAGAAATTTGTCAAAGACACACTTGGCTATTATTTATTATTTGTTGTTATACTTTAGTGTACTATCATATCAAGTTTGACGCTTGTACGTATACCCGTTTTTACATTAGAGCAATTACAAAAATGCGTTAAAAAAATATGTTTGTTGTATGGGGTATATCTTAGATAATCCGTCGAAACATTACATATTCTGTGAAAATTTCAACTGGCTATCTATTACGGTTCCCTAGATGTAGGACGGACGCACAGACAGGCAGACAGCGTAGGCTCAGTAATATGGTCCCGTTTTTTTCCATGTGGGTACGGAACCCTAAAAATAAAGCCGTAATTTCCAAGACGAATATAAAACATGTAAACCTTAACATTAAATTGTTATTTTATGTCAGTAATTAAAATAAATCCACTCTCAAACTTCTAGAGTTTTCATTAAAAATACTTTTGTAAATTGAAGGTAATAGTTAAACTGATTATGTTGAGTTATCAAAAATTTGATTTCGTTATTTTCATTAAATAAATACAGATGTAATACTAATAATAATTTGTTACAGAAATTTAATTTTCTACAGATTTTTTCTATTTCATAGAATCAAACGCCAACAATCCAGTTCTCGTTGCTATTTTCGTCAAAAAAAATTGAGAATCTTAACAATAATTGTTTTCTTTTTGTTTGCCATGTGCTCTATTATATAGTCTGTGCTACAAGAAAAGCGTCGTAGCATAATTGTGTAAAAAAACCCAGTAAATTATCACACGCGTGACCTCAAATCCTACGATACGATACGACGCTTCTCTTTTTGCACAGACTATCTATTAATAATTTATACAAATACTTTGATAACCAGAAATTCAATATACAGGACAAATAGCAAGCATCCATAACACTTTTTAACTCCTGACGTAAAAAAAGGGTGTTTTAGTAAATTATGTTAGACTATTACTTTATTTACGAGTATATAATCATTTGTATCTAATATTATTATGAACCATAATGTAAAAGTATTTATGCTCTGTGGTGACGAGCATCTGTTGACTGTTGACAGATACAATAGTAATGACGTTTCAAACGGTAACATTGACTTTGACAGATACTCGTCACCAATAGATAATTGTCAGTTGAATTTAAGACTGGCACTTGATATCGAGCTGTAAAGCAAATAGGACATTATGGTGGTATTATAATAAATCCTCAAATATCTTAATAATCCTGGTTTCATTTCTGAGATTTAAGCGTAGTCTTTCATCTCAGAAGTGGGATTGAACGCGCAAGCCCACAATTTACGAAATTTCTACGAATATTAATTTTGTGCATTAATATCGTACACGCTACAGAAGTATAACTTCAAGCTGCATGATGCCACCTCGGCCGCAGTCACTCAGTTGTAGAACCCTTGATGTCACCTCACAATCAAGATCGCGTGTATCGCGAGAGTAGAAAGCAGACGAAGAGCACATCAAACGAGAGAAAAGGAGTTGATCACCTATGGTCACTTCGCCGAAAACTTCGAGGCCAAGCGGCAGGACGAGTCGTTCGCGAGAGCGGTGTGTACTTTCTCGTCATCGCAGTAGAAGATTGAGTCGCAGACGCATGCACGAGAATCGACCAGCCGTAGCCAGCCACAACAGAATTGGCCGCCGTAAGCGGAGTTGCAGCTTCATGGAGAGTTCCAACCGTGAGCGGAGTAGCAGCTGCGCGAGATCTTGTCGTGAGCCAGCCGCGGATGTGAGTAAGAAGACTCACAGCCTAATAGCCAAGTGTGTTTGTTTCTGTTTTTCATTATGCTAGACGTGATATACTTATCACTGACATTATTGCCACTAATTCAAGATTGGATTAGAAAATGTAGAAGTGAAAACTCATCTCATAATCTTGGTGAAGATCACGCGTCGCGTGCTATTAAAAAAAAAAGAGGTACAAAGTCATGTCGAACGTTAATAGATGGCGTTATACGTCGTTCAAATATGTAAACGAAAAAAACTTTATGATTTCATACGTGTTTAAAAAAAAAGTTCAAATATGTAGGTAGATTGGAAAATAATAAATGAGCCGAAAGTAAATGTGCAAAAATCTATTTTGAAATATTATCTCTTCATTTGAAACAGAATCTTAAGTTAGTGCTCACAATGTGTAGATTCTCCAAAATAATCATGAATATACAAAATTAAATTGCTGAAAGAAGTCGCTCAGGTAGATGAGGATTTAGTAAACTCTTGTGTGTTCTATCACACTTGCAGTATTGCATAAATTGCATGGGCACAGTTAGTTTATCTAAAGTGCTTATAATGATATTGTAAGATACTATAGTTATAGCTGTCAAACCTCTACAAAAACAAACTTCATATTATTAGTTGCCTATTCGGTATTATAGTTGAGTTACCTGTCAATAGTATGAATCATGACCATTCATCTTTAAGTAGTTTTCGGGTAAAGTAGGTACAAACATACTAGTTTGAAGGTGGTGTCTTAGGAACAGATCACAAAGCGTGTGCGCCACATAATTATAAGGTGATTACCAGTAGTTCGACATTTTCTATAACCCTGACTTTGCTATGAGCGACACCAGAAGTTGTAACATTTTGAGTAATGTAATAATAATAACCGTTTTGATAGCACCAATATTTTTATAGCTTAAATAGTTGGTAGCGCCAACGGTTTGATAGCACCAAAAGTTTTTATGGAACCGATATTTTTATGAAACCAATAGTCTTTCTGGAACCGGTAGTTTCAATTAATCTGATAACACCGATAGTTATGTACACAATATCATCAATAGCATTCATTATTGACAGTGGCCGGTAGTTCATTCAGTTTCGGACTGAAAAAAAAATATTTTGATTTATTGGAAGTAATAAATCGCCAGCCAGCAAATCATATTATTATCTCTGTTTACATCGATTGCTAGATAAATGAAGTAATCGCCACTTTGGGCTATTTTCACTTTGAGAAATTAAATATATTTAGTATTCGGCTATACGTTGTATTTTTGAAAGAAACAAAATTTATGTATGATACATGTAGAAACCGATCCATTGTGCTATGTGCCTATGTACGCTGTACTAGGCCAAGTGTGCTTAAAAGTATGAGACCACGGAGAGTGCCATTGAGGAGGCAAATGAAAAAAAAAAAAAAAAAAAATTATATCAAATAAATTATTTACGAAACACCGTCTTAAACTTAACAATAAAATTATTAGCGCTATGTAGGTATGTATGAAGATTACCAGCCAAATACTATAGGTATTATAATATTTTTATGAACATTATTTTATCTAAATGCAATGACATGAGATGAGATGAAATGATATGAGATGATATGATATAGTGTGATATGATATGGTATGGTACGATATTATACTATACGATACGATACGATAAGATATGATAAGATACGATAGGATACGAAACGATACGATAGGATACGATATGATAGGTATTATAATATTTTTATGAACACTATTTCATCTAAATGCAATGACATGAGATGAGATGAAATGATATGAGATAGTGTGATATGATATGGTATGGTATGGCACGATATTATACGATACGATACGATAAGATACGATAGAATACGAAACGATACGATAGGATACGATATGATAGGTATTATAATATTTTTATGAACATTATTTCATCTAAATGCAATGAAATGTGATGAGATGAAATGATATGATATGGTGCGATATGATATGATATGATATGGTATGGTACGATACTATACGATACGATACGATACGATACGATAGGATACGATATGATACGATACGATACGATAGGATACGATATGATAATATACGATAGGATACGATACGATAGGATAGGATACAATATGATATGGTATGATACGATACGATACGACACGATAAGATATGATACGATACGACATGATAAGATATGGTAAGATACGATACGACATGATAAGATACGATACGATACGTTACGAAACGATACGATACGAAAGGATACGATAGTATACGATAGTATATGATAGTATACGATAGTATACGATAGTATACGATAGTATACGATAGTATACGATATGATATGAGATGTCAGTAAAAATGGAATTTGAATAATAATTAAATTTGCATTTTAGGGTAACATAAAAAGTCTTTTAAACAATAAAAGCGTTTTTCGATTAACAAGGTCTTAAATTTTTCCGGCATATTCCGTATGAAAGCTCTATTAGGGATGTCGGTTGTTTATTATAAACGTTGATACACGTGGCATAAATAGTATTCAAATTTATGTTTGTTCTATGAACAAGTTTGTTGAGTAGTTCGTTACAACATCAAACAATAACTGGCCAAGAGCGTGTCAAGACATGCATATGGTAGGATTCCAGCCAGTTCATTTCGATTGATGCATAAATGAAGTATTCGCCACTGTGTGGCGATGATAACGGATGATAATATACGAGTGTTTCATATAATTATTATCATCCCGACATTACATGTACTTTTATGGTTTAGTAAAAAATAAATAAATTGAATGATCGTTTTTAGGGTTCCGTATTAATATGATCTATGAGTATGGCTAGTTGTAAATTAAGTTTCTATGTATAAAAGTTTAGAAATGCAAAAGAGAGGCAGGAGACTATCTTTATGCCACTTGGCGGGCCATATTTCGCAAAAGATACACTTGATAAGAAAGTGGTCTATGAAACCATACCTTCATTTTTAAAGACATATATTTAACGATACCTTGCAAAGAAGAATATGACAATAAAATCGAGTTTCTAATAGTTTCCAAAATATAGTTTCCTAACGATAGAACGATATCAAGACGATTGTTTAAAGTTCATATCTACGTTTCTGCGGGTATTCTAACAATGATTTTTATGTGACTTTGAGGTCTTCGAGGCTAAGTGCATAAATGTTACTGAGTGGCCATGTTTGCCATGATTGGACTATGTAGGTTCTATTATGGAATTGGCCATGTGTGCCAAGATTGAATAGGCATGTGTCCTAATGTTTAATTTATTACATATAACAGGCTTAGTGATGAATATGACTAAATATGTACATTAAACATACTGAAAAAAAAAAATAAAAAAAATATTGACTGATAAATCTCTGAGATATGAGCGTTTAGAGTTTAAGGTGGGGATAGAGAGGGGATGCCGATTTGTATGCCGAGCCTGAGGCTTGATGTCATAGCTCGCTATAGTGCGCCCGCTGGTTGGCATGAAATTAAAATACTTATAACTTATTTATTTTTGAACTAATTTAAATTTTGTTTTCGTTGATAGGCTCTATTGATAATCAGATTTTGTTTTATGAGGCAATAAAATATTATTAGTCGTCACGCCTATAATGTATGTTATATTATGATGAATTTAGCCATGTGTTCCACGATTGGATTATGTTTGATCAATAATGAATTGGCCATGACTGTGTGTACGATTAGGCATACTGAATGAAGACTGGCTATGTGTGCCAAGATTCGAATATGTACATTATATTCTATGAGTATCTACTTTAGTTAGTTGATTGAAATAAAAATAGTAGTAGTAGTTGATTGAATAGTAGAAGCGAAATTACACTAGGAATTTATCAGAAGAACAGTTTTTACTCCCTACTTTGACTGACTGTGCTAGTTGCTACTACTGAATTATGTTTGACGAGTTTACGCAATCACTGTGTCCCGCTCGACGGCTGAGAGTCATTAGTCGTCGAATTAATGATAAAATTTATTATATTTTCCCAATTGAGTAAGCTCAAATATTGCATTGGATTTTATGAAAGTTATCAGTTAATTACGGAGTAGTTGTTTGACTGTTTAATTTTGAATGTAATCTGCCGGAGACAATGTATGCATACGACATACTCCACTGTCATACGACAGTGGAGTTTGGCGAAGATGCCAGCACTCCGCCAGATGCGTCACCTAAGTGGTGACAGCAGGCGACGTAGTCAGCATATCGACAGCGAGCGATGTGGCCAGCGTGCCGACAGCGAGTGACATGGCCAGCGTGCCGACCGCACAGATGATTGCAGATTGTGACAGACTGTGCAAGAAAATATTGTAAGGATGTCAGGAGCGCGGGTTACGAGCAATCAGTGCAGAATGAGAATGGTATCAATGATTGGTATCACACAGATGATTTCAGATCTTGGCAGATCTTGGCAGACTGTGCAAGAAAATATGGTGGGGATATTAGGAACGCGGGTTACGAGCAATCAGTGCAGAATGTGAATGGTATCAATGTTTGGTATCGCACCGATGATTGCAGATCGTGGCAGACTGTGCAAGAAAATATGGTGGGGATATCAGGAGCGCGGGTTACGAGCAATCAGTGCAGAATGTGAATGGTATCAATTATTGGTATCGCACAGATGATTGCAGATCGTGGCAGACTGTGCAAGAAAATATGGTGGGGATATCAGGAGCGCGGGTTACGAGCAATCAGTGCAGAATGTGAATGGTATCAATGATTGGTATCGCACAGATGATTGCAGATCGTGGCAGACTGTGCAAGAAAATATGGTGGGGATAACAGGACCGCGGGTTACGAGCAATCAGTGCAGAATGTGAATGGTATCAATTATTGGTATCGCACAGATGATTGCCGATCGTAACAGACTGTGGAAAATAAATGTTTAGTTATTACCGATTATACTATTACTAGATTATGTTAATTATGTCATAAGTACGAATTAGGTATCTTATTATTCTGATAATTACTATTGTTTTGTGTTCTAACTTTCATATATCTATGTTGGCTCCTAATAACGTCTGAAAGTGCGAGGACTCACTTTTTTGAGGATGGCCGAGCTGTTAGACTATTACTTTATTTACGAGTATATAATCATTTGTATCTAATATTATTATGAACCATAATGTAAAAGTATTTATGCTCTGTGGTGACGAGCATCTGTTGACTGTTGACAGATACAATAGTAATGACGTTTCAAACGGTAACATTGACTTTGACAGATACTCGTCACCAATAGATAATTGTCAGTTGAATTTAAGACTGGCACTTGATATCGAGCTGTAAAGCAAATAGGACATTATGGTGGTATTATAATAAATCCTCAAATATCTTAATAATCCTGGTTTCATTTCTGAGATTTAAGCGTAGTCTTTCAATTAGCACAATCGCGCCATAAAACCTACGTCTCTTTTTTTGCACACTACATTGGCCGCTTTTATTACACTAGAGCAATCATAACAAAACGTTTAAAAAAAGGTTTGTTGTACCGGACCCCACATTATTTTTCACTTTTTGTGTTTATGCTACATATTAGGTACTCATCTGTTAAAAACTTTTTTAGGTTCACTTGCACGAAAACAACCGCGATTGCGAAAAGTTGCGCGACCGCACACCGTATCTCGGCGCATTAAGGTTCTCGTTCGCGTGTTTTTCCGCACTGCGTCGTTTCGAGCCCGCTTAAAACAGGTAACCGTAAGGCCGCAGGACTAAGTGAAGCTGGGAAAGTGGGCCTAATGGCTATAACATACGAGTCAACTTGTTTTTTTTTAAGAAACTGGGTGACAAGACGTGCGAAGTCGCTCGCCTGATTGCTCTTCACGCTTGCCCATAACACTCAACGCCACTCAGAATTTTGAACTTCAACAGTTCAAAACCCTGGATGGCAATGCACTGCGCTCGTCACCCCGAGATATAAGATGTCAAATCTCTGTGTGCCCTGTAATTTCGCTGGAAACATTGCCCTTCAATCCGGAACACAGTAATGTTTGCACACTACTACTTGGCGGTTGAATAACTGGCAAAGGTGTGATACTTCCCCAGGCGGACCCCTACAAAAGAGTCCTACCACTACAAAAACTACTACTACTGGCTTATCTGTTACGGCTATAAGATTACCTACGAATTTTGACAGATTTGGTACCATATAGGTATGATAGGCAAATGATAGGTAGGTATGTTGAAGTCAATAATCTTAATTTGTGAACATGGGTCCAGTGCTCTTCTATACTTATATTATAAAGAGGAAAGATTTGATTGTTTGTTTGCATTGAATAAGCTCCGAAACTACTGAACCGATTAGAAAAACTATTTCACTGTTGGGAAGCTACACTATCTCCGGGTGACATAGCTATATTATAATTTGTAGCGAGGCCGAAGGCCGAGCTTACACCCGTGCGAAGCCGGGACGGTCGGCTAGTCGTAAATATATTTAGTTCTTAAATTTACTCTTCGAGGCCTTCGACAATTACCTAAACG
Source organism: Agriopis leucophaearia (assembly GCA_949125355.1). NCBI lineage: Eukaryota > Metazoa > Arthropoda > Insecta > Lepidoptera > Geometridae > Agriopis > Agriopis leucophaearia. The sequence goes on from OX421278.1 coordinate 10,788,482, forward strand.
ATTTCTGGGGAAAAAAACTAAGCAAGCCGAATTAGGTAGGTACCTAACCGCATATAAACTATTAGTGCCGCATATTAACATCTCTATTGACCTTTGTACACTAAACCTCACCGGAAACCGGTAATTCTAGTTTAGGTAAATATAACTTTTTTTACCGTTCCCAAGACATGATTTTTTTGTAACGGTGTTAAAAATTATAGGCCTCTTCCTTCAGACTGCTCTGCTACCCAGGGTTACGCATATAGACTGTAGGTCGAAACGAGGTCATTGTACTCATTATCAACAAATTTTATTATGGGGGTAACCCTAAAATCGCGAAATCTGCTGGTCCATAGAAAACGGTCATCGAACTCTACAAAATGTATGGAACAGCTGATTTTGTTTTCGCGATTTCAGGGTTGGTCCCATAGTAAAAATTGTTCATAATTATGAGTACAATTACCTTCTTTCGGCTTAGTATAGTCTATATGCGTAACTCTGTAAATAATCCCACTAATCATATAAATGCTAATGCTTGTTTGGACAGATTTTAAAGAATTTTTTGCTTTGTTTGTGACTGTGTTCGTATTCAACTCGTTATCCGTAACAACTGAACGAGCTTGAGTGAAATTTGGTATGGAGATATCTTATACCCTGGGGCCTTACCGCTATCTGTTATTAGCGATTCAGTTTAGGTGATTGCGAAAAGTTGCACGACCGCAAACCGTATCTCGGGGCATTAACCGTGTCTCGGGGCGTTGGAGTCAATTGAGAAGCGTGCCAAGAGGCTCATCAGCAACGTAGCCATAGTTCAGACTAAGCTTCTTAGTCTTGAGCATCGGCGCAAATTTGCTAGTCTAACGGTTTTTTATCGGATACATGTCCGTCTGTCTGACCTTTAATTTTTTTTAAATCTTCTAACTTTTATAATAGTGCATGAGACTTTTTACTATTACACAATTACAGTTTTAGTATAAGTATATCTCAATTTTAAAGTATATTTTTGGAAAAAAAAGGGTTTGTGGTGGCTCTGGCACATGGGAGACGGGGTTGAGAAATTAATATTTCAATGCACCCCTCGTGTGCGGTACCTACCGTTGAATATAATACCTAGGTCTTCTTAAATAACGGTAGGTAGGTATATTTTATAAGGTTTCATACATCACTTTTAAATCAAGTGTATCCTTTGCGAAATATAGCCAAAGTTGCAAAAAGTTGGTCCCCTGCATTTCTAAACTATTAGACATAGAAACTTCTTACAGTGCTGATAAGTCATATTAAAAACCTTCATTTAAAATTATTATGAACAAGTTTTGTTAATAACTTTTTGTGATAACTATTGCGAAAAAAACTGTAATAACATTACCCACACTTGGTGATGTTCTGATGATAAAGTCGGAGGTGGATAGTGTTATGAACAAACCAAATAACCTCAAACTAGACAAAGACATTGATCTAGTTGCTTAATGTACCTAAGCAGATACGAATTTTGCAGTGAAGGGCGGTGGATGCACTCTTTCCCCTGACCACCTACCCACCTGCATGATGGAACTCGATGGCTCCCGGTATAAATCAGCTCAGTGGGCTTAGTACGAGCACTTGCGAAAAAGTTATCGTTACGTAAACGATACCAAAATGTATGAAAAATTGAACAGCGCCTCTATGGGACGTGAAAGGAAACTGAATTTTTCATAAATTTTCTATCGTTTACGTAACTATAACTTTTTCGCAAGTTCTCTACTGAACACCCCCAGGGACACCTGAGCCAAGCGGAATGCTTTGTTGAAAAAATTCAAGGTGAATCGTCTTAACATCCCTACTATGTGTAAATTTAGTAATAAACATAGAATTCTCCCTGATACATAGTGTCCTCTGAGGAACAAAATAAAAAATAGTTAAAGATATGAAATTCTGATAGGTACGCCTTACCTACGCACGTCGCACGTCGGCGCTCGGCGCTCGCTGATGGCTTGTGCTGATTATGCCATTGTAAACTTTAACTTATGTTTATTACTTTAGAGATAATGCATAATACCTATTTTTGTGGTATCTACGAATTCATCGATAAAGGTGGATAAACATTTTCTGCTTTAGGTAGTTAGGTAGGTACTTATTATCTACCTAATACAATTTTAAAGTATCTTCTGATATATTCAAACGACTTCAGAAAAGGCAATTAGTTCAGTTTTTAGGTCTCTTTAGTACTACAAAGAACCCTTATACATACGATCGTTCCATTCGTCCGTCCATCAACTGCTTAGAACCTTCTAATTTCTATATAGTTATTAAGTTACGTGGAAAGGGTGTATTTACTAAAACAAATCATCATTATGAGCAACTTTTACTATGGAACTAACCTTGAAATCGCGATAAAAATATCAGCTGTAACATACATTTTGTCGAGTGTCAATGACTTTTCTCTATGGAAGCCAGGGTCGGACTGCCCTGATAGTCGAGGTGGTGTTTGCCAGCCGGGCCTCAGTCTGTGCGGGCCCCATAGGCCTGGTTTGCGGGGCTTGCCGCATGCCAGGCGGTAGGTAGGATAGGGGGCCCGCAGAGCTTAACCAGTTTCGGATCCCGGGCTTGTGAGCCACATGATATAGATCGTTGATGGATGCTGATATTTTTTTCACGATTTTAGAGTTGCTCCCGTAGTAAAAGTTGTTTATAATAATTGATGGACCTGAACCTACTATGGACCCCTTTCAGCTTAGATACCTACAACCTTTCCGCGTAACAGATCTCAATTTTAAAAGAAGATAAAAAGTTGCTCTTCTTTGTACCTATACCTACACTACATGCAGATGGGCACGATTTTTATTTTTATTATTTTTATTATTATAACTGCTCTTTCGTGTGGGGTATTGTTGAATATCTCTTTTAAAATAAAGTTAAGTATAGGTACGAGGTAGTACTTATACTATATTTGCCTATGGTAGGTATATAAGGTTTCATACATTACTTTTGTATCCAAGTGTATGCATTGCGAAATATGGCCCCCAATAGTAGATTGTAACATAAGGGAGCAAAATAATATTTTTACGGCGAGGGCGCTTTTTTGAATCCAGAGCGAAGTGAGGGATTCTAGAGTAGAATCCCGAACGTAGCGAGGGATTCAAAGTACGTCGCCCGAGCCAGAATATTACTTTGCGCCCTAGTGATACACTCTACTTTTCATCACCCACTATGAGAAAATAAAAGGGGCCTCATATTTTATTGTAATATTATTATTTAATAAAACAGAGTAACAACTAAATTGAAATTAAATTATCTAATAATAAAACACCAAAAAAAAAAAACATAACAAAACCATGAATTTCTAACAATCCGTGAAAATTATCGAAAACGCGGGCAGTTCGCGCGTTTTTAAATAAGATTTCTTTTTTTTATTAAGTGGCGGCGCGATTATGGGCCGTCGTACCAGCCAGTCTTTATTCAAACAATATTTGCGTTCGATTTCTTTAGCGCTGAACACTAAGATGTTCCAAACTCAAAAAGTGCGCGGAAAAGATAATTGCGTCGCACTTATAAAGAGGATTAAAAACTCATTACTGCCCGCTAAAAGTTACTTATAGAAAACACCACCTTTGGGTGCACTTAAAGGCGAACCAAGTCGTCCTTTTCGATCAGGTGGGATGAAAAGAAAATATCTTAGCCCCAAAGTGGTAAAAAGTTGGTCTCCCCTTGCATTTTTAAACTATCTATTACTTATTTGACATAGAAACTAGTAGCTTACAAATCTTACAATGCTGAATATGCTGATAAGTCATATTTAAACACCCTGATTCTAAATTATTTAGAAAATTTTCTATTTATAACTTGAGTCATCGCGATAAGGCTGTAATAAGTAGTTAAATTCAAGACGTCTTCGTTCGTCGTTTCTAGCTCAAAGGTCATAGACCTTTTCGTAAAATGATCTTAACAAAGAATATTTTCCTAACAGTTTTAGTTTTGAATAAAATATAAAAAGTATGTTATTTCGGGATGATACATTTCTGAAATTTGCCAAAGTTTGAATGTCCACCAGTCAGAGAAAAATTGAAAAAATTGAACAAACAACGTTTGAATTTTTCTATAACCTCCAATTTCGAAACTATGACTGTGACCACAATAAGGTGGTTAATGGATATGGCTACAAAATCCTACCATATGCGACACGCTCTTGGCCAGTTATTTTATGTATGCCCGTGCGCCGTTTTTTATTTCTATTTCTTTTTTATTAAATAGGCTTGTGTTTAATTTTATTATTTAGGGGAAGCTCTCGAAGTGCTCCCACAAAAACTTCTCTATGTAGCTCCAATGTAGGTCCAATGTACATCAATATTTTTATAACCAGCTGCGATAATTTAGTAAATAATTTTGTTCCGGCGCCTGTTGATTTGACAATACAAATAAATTTATTCGCATCGTGGTTTTACTCATCCTTTTTTTACCATTATGAATAACCCTGAAATCGCGAAAAATGCCTAATGAAACATTTCATATTCTGCCCCAATGATGTTACATATAAACTGAGGTAGGTACGTTTTACCGAGGTCTGTGCGGCGACACAAACACAAGTTAATTAGCTTGAGTGAACTCAGTCCGTCCTGTGTCTGGCAACGACGCAAACGTACGATGAGCGATTCTGGGAATGAAAAATAATTAAAAATGCCATGTTGAGTGTTTAGAAAGTGAAGTAATGGGGTGTTCCAAATTTCTTTTTTGGGAAATGAAAAATAGTTGTAAAATGAAAAAAGTATATTTATAGTTTTTTAAAACATTCCTCTTCAACCCCAATGCATTTATGCACTAGGGTAAACCAGCTTTTGAAACATTAAATAAAATTATCTTGTGGGAGGTCGAAAAATAACCGCCGAAATTCTTCGACGGCCTCTTCTGCAGTCTTAAACAGTTCGCCCACAAAGCATTTTTTTAACGTGGAAAAAAATCCGCATCTGTGCCAGTGCGGAGAATGGAGTAACATTTGTGCCGCCGAAGTATTCAAATTGTCCATGGTTCTAGCAGATGTGTGAGCGGGCGCGTTATCTTAGGTGAAAAAGAATGCCACGGACACCGCTCGTTGGTCGCTCGCTATTCAACTCCCCGAAAACTTGAGGCAGACAAATGGTCCTTTGGGTTGTTGTTGTTGTTGTTTGGGTCCTTGTTTTTTAGGATCCCTAAAAACAACACTAAAACAACAAGTATCTATAAGACAAATGGTTATTGGTATTCGATTGTATTTAGATAGATCTACTTATTACGAATAGGTACCTAATAATAGCGTTTCGGCTTCGAGTTTCCAATGTTTCCCTTACACCGATACACCCGTATTATAATTATTGTCCTTTGAATTTCTTAACACGCACGTCTCTACGTACCTTTGTCCCTTCTTAGGTATCTCATGGAAAAGCTGGAGTTTTTTGCTGTTCACACTTAAAAGATAAATATTGTTTTCCATCATGATACGCATAGTTATCGATTTATTTGCACAATAAAGCAATTTGAACTACCATTTGTGATAGTAGCTAATAGCTATGATAACAAAGTTTAGTATAAAAGAACTGCCGTGCATCTCATTTGCATCATTTGATCAAGGAGTAATCCAAAATCGTAAGTAAAATACATATTATTTTATGAAACAAAAAATAGATGCAGCACAGCAATAACAAATACCAAATTTATGTTAGGTCCAATTATTATTATCTTCTTTGATATCTACTTTATATGAATCTTAAACAGTTTTATTCTATTTTTGCAGTATAATAATGAAATTCTTCATTGCTTTCGCCGCCCTCGTCGCCGTGGCTGTAGCCAGCCCTCTGGCCAGGTCCAAGCCCGCTTCCAACGAGCTCGCCGAGCTTGAAGCCATCGTGGCTGCTATCCAGAGCCCCAGCACTGACCCCGCTACCGCCGCCCTCCTCGAAGAACAGCTTGCTGCCATCATCGCTGAATCCTCTCCCATCTCCGTCGGACCCGCTATCGTCGAGACCAGCCCCATCTCCGTCGGACCCGCTATCGTCGAGACCAGCCCCATCTCCGTGGGACCCGCTCTGATTGACTTCCCCCTCCCCGACGGTGGTGCCGTTACCGCTGTTGAGCCCGCCGTTGTGAACCCTTCCCCTGTGGTCGAGCCTTCTCCCGTCGTCATCGGTGAGATCCCCGCTGGATCAACTCCCCTCGTCCAGATCATCGTGAACGTCAACGCGCCTGAGTCTGCCGCTGTCGTACCCACCCCCGCTGACAACGCCGTCGTCGATGAGGCGTACGTCCCCGGCCCCGTCAACGTTGTTGACCACGTCATCACCCCTGGACCTGTCATCGTCCCTGGTCCCGTCATCGTCCCTGGCCCCGTCGTCGAGCCTATCCAGGTGGTCGAGCCCGTTGTTCCCGGACCCGTCAACGTTGTTGACAACGTTGTTGTTGATGCCGTGCAGGTTGTTGAGCCCATCGTCCCCGGCCCCGTCAATGTGGTCGACAACATCGTTGTCTCGCCCGTCATCGTTGGCACCCCAATCATCCCCGCCCCCGCTGTCGTTCTTCCCGAAGAACTTAACTAAATCTTGGATAACTGAAATAATGTTAACAGCACAACTAAATAATATAAGTTATTAAACTAATTCCTACCTAGTTATTTGTTTATTTTTACTTTCTCACGCTGCGTCACTTTATTTAAAAGAAATTAACTAGGCTGACAAATGTTGCAAAAAGAGGTTCGCCTTTATAAAAACAAAATTACTACAAAATACTTACTTTACAAAATTATTGGTCTGTAGCCCGTGATTTCGTACTAAGTACTTCATATACCTAAGTACTTCATATAAGGTAAGCGTAAATTTTCATATGAACTTTAAACCTCACTTTTTCCCCTTTATTCGGCCTTCTCGCAAAATAATTTCTTAGAGGCCTTTAATTTCACCTCAGAAGAATTTTCGTGCCAAATTACAGCTTCATAGTTACATAATTTTCAATCCAACATTCAAATCCCAATTTCAATGAAGGATGTGAATCGCCCTTTTTCTAAAATCTTACAAAAGTATTTATTATTTTTTAACTGACTTCAAAACAGGCGGAGATTCTATGTTCCACTGTATTTTTTTAAAATGTATGTTCACCGATATTTCTGCCGACTGTTGACCTATAATCTTTTGTTCGGTAATATGCTTCCAATTTGGTCCCATTGTCACATAGTCAGGATCTGATGATGGGATCCTAGGGAAATCGAGGGCAATCCTCAAATTTTATAGGCACTTATTACATTTTTCATATACATATATTTGAAGTCGATTTTTAATGTGATCCACTTGTAAATAATTAACCTGAATACCAACTTTTATCTCCCTAACACCAGAATCATAGGATTTCCAATGCATTTTTAACCTCCATATGCCCTCCTTATTTCCGCCCCATAAACAATCTACCTGCCAAATTTTAACGAAGCTGAAAATTGCCAAATATGGCAGTGAAGGCCTGGGTGGCAAACATCACCTCTAGACATCTACAAGCACAGAATAGACCAAAAAAAAATATTGCTACGCAAAATCCAAGACGCAATTCTACGCAAGACATTCTAAATCTATGCCGCTACGCCACTATATTTCATTTCTTACATTCTGATCAAACGCCTGATGTAATAATACATAGATTTAGTATTCCTCTACTACTGACTATAGTGTAAACTGAAAGCTCATAAAAATGCTGATTAGTACCTATTATAGGAAATTTTGTCGATGAAGTCAAATCATAGACTTAGCCCTTGATTTGATCAAACATTATAGTTTTGGTATTCTGCATATACTTACTCGTATACCTATTACTTAACTATGTTTAATATATTTAATTTAGCAGACAAGTAAAATAAAAATCGGCCAAGTGCGAGTCGGACGCAACCACACAAAAATAATCCCGGGATCTTTAGCGCGAATCCGACGCGCACTTGGCCGATTTTTTTATTTGTTGGTATAATTCATGATACGAGTTACGACACATAATAAGTAAGTTCATAATTACACATACACATAGAGAAATTTTAAGTTCATAGCTAGTTTAGTTTTTGAGATAGACCTACGGGGTCTATCTCAAAAACTAAACTGGCCAGGACTGTAGCCCCGGTTGCCCTCCCCTGAATCCGGCCATGTATTTGGACGGACATACAGACGGAGTGACAGCAATAGGGCTACGTTTGCCCTTTGGGTACGTAACTCTAGAAATGGTGAGAGTTAAAATTGCAGTTTGAGGCAGATCACTATTTAATTAGAACATATTTTCACAATCGACATACAATACAACCGTTTCAAGGTGTTTTTACAAAGTCTCACAAAGCAATTTCAAGTATAAATTGGTTAGTTACAAAAAAAACTCCTGAAACTCTTTAGTTCAGCTCTTCAGGGAGGACGACAGCGGGAGCGGGGAGGATGGGGGTACCGACGGCCACTGGCTCAACGATAATGGGCTCAACAACCTGCACGGGCTCGACGACGATGTTGTCGACCACGTTGACGGGTCCGGGGACAACGGGCTCGACCACCTGGATGGGCTCGAAGACGGATTCAGGGGCGATGACGTTGTCGACAACGTTGACGGGGCCAGGGATGTACACTTCCTCGGCGACCTGGTCGACGACAGCGGGTCCGACGGCAATGGGGCTAGGCACAGCAGCGGAGGCCTGGTTGATGTTCAAGATGATCTGAACGAGGGGAGTGCTCTCAGCAACAGCGGTGACGGGGAAGTCAATGATGGCGGGTCCAACGGAGATGGGGCTGCCGACGTCAACAATGGCGGGTCCGACGGAGATAGGGTTGGTCTCGACGATGGCGGGTCCGACGGAAATTGGGCTGCTGACATCTACGATAGCGGGTCCGACGGAGATGGGGTTGGTTTCAACGATGGCGGGTCCGACAGAGATGGGGTTGGTCTCAAGAATGGCGGGTCCGATGGCGATGGAAGAGCTGTTCTCGTCAACGACGGGGGTGGGGCCAGCCAGGCCGGGGGAAACCAGCGCGCGCTGTGCAGGGACAGCGACGGCCACGGCGATGACGGCGGCGAAGGCAAGGAAGAATTTCATATTGGCTGCAACACAAAATGTTTCTGATGAGATTTTACCTAATATATGCATGTAATATGTTTTCCGTCAAGCTTAACTCTCTGCTTTGTTCAATCACAGTAGAGGCAATAAATAAAATCAATAACAATATGTTTTTATAATTACTTTTAGTAGTTTATAGTTTTTAATTTAATTTTATTAATGTAGTCATAGTAATAGCTTGATGAAATATATCAACATATTTTTATATTATCATTACTTGTTAGTTAAAATCAACTTTTTAAACTAAATAAAATCTTAGAGATTTGCAAACGTACCTGTTTGTTTATTAGTTGGTAACTATATGTTTATTTGCCAAAATTCTCCTCGTTTTATATAAAAATGCTATCTTTTAAGAACTGAAAGACGAACAAGTGCTAGGTAGGTATATGCGATAATTAATAAGTAGGGTTTTGCTAATCCCAGTGTAGGATAAGGTGACTAGAGCCGATAATAAATACACGGAAACCGTTAGTACTTAGCCTTAATTTATGGCACTTTGCCTACGAAGTCTTAGAACGGCATTGTTTGTTGTCCATAGTTAACTACATTTCTAATATTAGGTACTTAGATATATTTCAAGCATGAACCTTCAAAACTAAAAAAGGAAAAATTCAGTTCTTGCATCAAGTATCTTAGTCCTTAAAAGACCATGTGAACAATGCCTTATCCTTCTAATAGAGACAAAAAGAAACTTGTTATTGGACACTTTCTTAATTTTTATAATATCATAGTAGTTAAATCAGAATTAAATTACCTACTTATAATTACGATAAGCTAGATTATAATTAAATTAGGAGGCGACTTTTACATCCAGTCTAATTATAGGTTTTATTAATTATAGCTTTATTATCTAAATAAAAAGCTTTTTTTATAACAAGCATTTCGTATTCTTCTCAGCAAACTCTTTTATTTGATACTTAATCAAGAAGATAAATATGGCCACCCTCCGGCTCCATCATCAGAACCCTGGTCATCATATACTTAGAACCAAAGTACTTGGGAAAACTAATCCATCGAACCCAAACTCGACGGGGTTACGTCGTTTCGTTTAGAAGTTCCTATGGCCACCTTCTGTCTCCATAATCAGACCAGCTCGATGGTACCATATCATTGCATTGTCACCGAACTTACATAAGTGTGCTAAAATTCAGCTCTATCGGTTGAAGATAACTGTCCTTAAAATTCAGTTGCAAGATTTGTCCCACACATACTAACAGGGTAAATTATATAATTAAAAGCTGGTAAAACAAAAAGACAGCTGGAATGCCTATAGATCATTCAAGGTCCAAACAATCCATGATAGGTACTTATAGATTAGTATTCTAATAGAGAATCTAAATTAGTGTTCTGCGAATGGCAAGGTTTTTTTTTTGTGGAATTAAAGATGGCATTTTCAGGGCTATATTTGCATAGTAGGTATTATTGAATAAGAAATGTGCAAAATATAATAAATATTTTTATGATCATACCTATGCTGTTGAATAAAGGTGCCTTGTTGTTGTAGGCGCCTGATTTTGCCCTAATTTAGGTATTTTTTTGTGAGCAGTCAGGGATGCTGTATTTATTGGGGACTGGAGTACAGCTAAGTTAGGTAGTGCACTTACTAATATGCCCTAGGGGACTGCCCCTGTACCTGACGGTGGGCACCAGGAGTTTCATAGAAACGTAATAGTAGCACGCTGCCTGAGGCAACACTGCCTGGAAATGCTCGGAGCATTTCCCCTCCTGCTCTCTCTCATACTGGCCCTAGGTAATTGACAGTAGGTTGAAATTACACATGTATTTCTGGTTAGAAAAAAATACCTACCGTTACATTATTAAACGCCTAACATTGGGTCCCTGGTATTGGGATCTCTAGGATTTGACTTTGTGGGCCGCGTTCTACACACTGAAGCTACTAGCGTTAAAAATACAATTTACTTTGGAATCGGACCTCGTAGATCATCTTAGTACCTACCTTTTTCATCTTCTACATAGGTAGGTATGTGCTTGTTTAGTTTATCCACTATATTGACCGATTTCCTTATCTTTTGTCCAACCTTTATTAATCTCTTCTCTCTACACTATCGAAAGGTAGATAGATAACATTTTAATATATAACGAGGAGATTTTTGATTTAAATTACTTTGTTACTAACAATTACACAAACAGGTAAGTTTGAATCAAATAAGTTTGAAGCAAAATATCATATCATTACTACCTATGTCACAATTTTGACACAATTTTAATTTTAACGAAGTACTTATCTTCTTAAGTGCCTACTAGCAACATTATATAAGTACACATTCATTAATGGTGCCAAAGCTCAATCACTTATTATGAAATTGTAGAGGATTAACGTTAATAATTAGTATATCCCAAAACGCTCAGTCCTGCAGCATTCCCAACAAAGAATGTTAATGTTAATCTAATCTAAAATTTCCTTTTTCAGCCATGAAATTCTTCCTAACCTTCGTCGCCGTGGTAGCTGTGGCCGTCGCTAGCCCCGTGCAGCGTGCGCTAGTGTCTCCTGGCATTGCCGGCCCCACTCCCGTCGTCGACGAAAATGGCTCACCCATCGCCATTGGACCCGCCATCCTTGAAACCAACCCCATCTCTGTCGGACCCGCCATCGTTGAGACCAACCCCATCTCTGTTGGACCCGCCATCGTTGACGTCAGCAGCCCGATCTCCGTTGGACCTGCCATCATTGAGACCAACCCCATCTCTGTTGGACCGGCTATCATCGACTTCCCCCTCCCCGACGGTGGTTTCGTAGCTGAACCCGCCATTGTCAACCCCGCTCCTGCTGTCGTCGCGCCCGTCACTGCTGACTCTGTCCCTATGGTCCAGATCATCCTGAACATCAACGCTGCTGACCTCGGCTCTGCCTCTCCCATCGATGTCACTCCTGTGATTGTTGGCCCCGCTGTCGTCGACCAGGTCGCTGAGGAGGTGTACGTTCCTGGCCCCGTCAACGTTGTCGACAACGTCATCGCCGTTGAGTCCGTCGTCGAGCCCATCCAGGTGGTCGAGCCCGTCGTCCCCGGCCCCGTCAACGTTGTCGACAACGTCGTCGTCGAGGCCGTCCAGGTGGTTGAGCCCATCGTCCCCGGCCCCGTCAACGTTGTCGACAACGTCGTCGTCGAGGCCGTCCAGGTGGTTGAGCCCATCGTCCCCGGTCCCGTCAACGTTGTCGACAACATCGTTGTCGCGCCCGTCGTTGTTGGCACCCCTATCATCCCTGCCCCCGCTGTCGTCCTCCCTGAAGAGCTCAACTAAAAAGCTTATTTTAAATACCGTTTGGTAATTAATAAGTAACAAGGAAGTTTCTCATGTTTAAAATCAATAAGTACTTAATATTGAAAAGCTTGTTTGTGTGATTGCTGGATAAATATGTAACAAAGTGACATTTATTTCTGAATAGAATAAATGAAATAATGAATTATTAATATGTTATTTTTTCCATTTCTTCATCTATATATCTACGAGTATCTATAAAAGAAAGTCGTGTTAGTTACACTATTTATAACTCAAGAACGGCTGAACCGATTTGGCAGAAAATTGGTGGGGAGGTAGCTTAGAACCAGAAGACGGACATAGGATACTTTAAAAACGGCTAGACCAATTTGGATGAAATTTCGTGTACCTGGAGAGGATCATAGTAGCGAGGCCGAAGTTATCATTTTAATATCGTAATTTTGTTGAAAAGTTTTTTGTGTGGGACAGTTTATAAACGCAGAGGGGTGGACTCTGGACAGGCACATTGTAAGCTTTGGCAGATTATTTTAAGCAAACTGAAAACAAACAATGATATATCAAACCTCACATTCATTTTAAACGACCTTTCCAATAATGTCGGTGACTTTGGTTCTCTGGCGAATTACTTGGTTCCGGATACAATCCATCTGAGAAAAGCCGAGCATAGCACGCTGAGCTACCACTTTCAACTACCTACTTTGATTGATATTGATTGATACTTACGTACCACTCTAATCCAACTGTATGTGTCTACGTTTCACCGAAAACACTGTCCTTCTCATGGTATTTTAGTCTAGTTAAAGCGTTTGCCCTATATCAACATACTTTCGAACGATCTCTAGAGTAAAGCCATTAATGGCAACCGGAGCAACGTGTTTGTTGAATATGACCTTAATTTTATCAAAGTTCATCCGGAGACCGATGCATTGAGCGAATAATATGCAAACCCATCTAGGTCATATTATTAACTATGGTGTTTTCATCAATCATGATATCTAGATCATATTGTGTTGTTTATATGATATCTAATAGGTCATTTATTATGGTGTATTCATAATAATTGTTTTTACCGACTTCCAAAAAGGAGGAGGTACTATGATAGATAGATAGATAGAAACTCTTTATTATGTACACCAGAACACAACAACACACTATCGAGCTAGTGCCACAAGTGGCGGCCTTATCGCTAAAAGCGATCTCTTCCAGCCAACCATTACTACGTTCGTCTACTACGTGGTACATAGTACGTGGTTCGTGGTACGTGGTTCGTCGTGGTACTATGTTCGTCTGTATGTATATTTTTTTGTTATCTCCACTTTAGATCTCGGTTCCATGTATGATGACGTCACCTACTCAGACTGGGAAGATTGAGTGAAATGAGTGACCTACCATCCCTGCCTGTAGTAGGTACAGGGATGGTCGGTCAAAGTAGAGTTTTCTATTGACTCTTCATTTTATCAAAACCATTGCGATGTTTAGGATGTCGATGTCGGTGAGAATATAGATTCCATACCTTAATGCTTTTATGAAAATCCTTTAATGCCTGGGTGACCAGATAATCTATCTATATTCTATATCTATCTATCTATATGTATGTATGTTCCCTATGGATTCCAAAACGGCTGGACAGATTTTGACGAGACTGTCACAGGCAGATAGCTGATGTCATAAGAAGTAATCCTCGCGGGTGAAACCGCGTGGCGCAGCGAGTGTACAGTAAAACGTGAGCTTAGGACGTAAGACTTTAGACACGTAAGAAATATGTTATTTTCTTTCGTATCTACTATGATCTAAGTACCCTGTTGATAATGATTTTATGATGCTAGGCACCAATCCGTATACAATAATCAATCAGCGGTGACGATGTAGATGACGGAAAAAATAATTACTTATTATTATTGTATAATCATGACAGTGATAAAACTGGGTGGTTTCTTCTAGTGTGGGGCAAGTGTGCTCCGACGACATTGTGAGAGTAGTGAGCATCCAGTGGATGCATATGGCAGGATGTCGTTCAGTGTGGGTGGAGGTTAAAGGAGGCCTATTTTCAGCAGTGGATGTATTTTGGCTGATGATGATGATGATGAAGTGTGCTCCATCGTAGACCACATCATTGCTTTCTATGGCGATTTGGCGGTCAAATGCAAGCCTATTATGAAAATTCAATAAATAGATATGCGTTTTAGAGAGTCTCCGGGTAGCAAAGTTTGGAGATAGAGAGAAACAGCGGGTCATAACTATTTGTTTCAGTTTCCGGGTAGCTTGAAAGAGCTGGAGAGAGAGAGAGAGAGAGTCATAACTATATGGTTCAGTTTCCGGATAGCAGAGTTTGAGAGAGAGAAAGTCATAAATCATAATTATCTGATTCAGTTTCCGGGCAGCGTCATCCAACATCTACCAGAAGGCTTCTGAGTAACCAGATTCTGATGAGTTAGTACATAAAAAACTCTTCGCATTCATTGCTCTACAATAGGATTCCCATTCTGCAGAAAGCCATGGAGCACAAAAAGACGCGGACAACGAACTCCCAGACAGCTTGTTATTTGTGTAGCGAGCATTTTTCGCAACTAGGCCATCATTCATTGGCCCATTTTGCGTCCCACCCAGACCAGAGAGAACAAATATTTATATTCTTCATTCAAACATCTACTCGGCTGGGAATCGAGCCCGAGACCTCTTCACAAGCTCACAAGGCAGACATACTACCACGGAGTCATACCGGTACTCATGAGTCCGGGTGTTGGAACTTAGATTTTACAATTTGTGTACTAAACTACAATTATTTTTCTCGTATTTTAAAATGACTCTCAAAATGCTTCTCCTACCTTAAACATCTCTGGTAGAAGAGCACCCTATACACAAACTTAACAACTTTATCTTTTGCAGTATAATATTAGTATGAAGTGTTGTGATGTAATCATACCATAAAAATGGTCCAAAAGTCCCCATTTTTCTATAAAAAACTAAAGTGGAAAGTAATAGCTAACTGATTAATAAATACTTATTGCTGGCCTGTGTTTTGGGCAGAAAATCATTACCTATCGCAAATCGTGAGGCAACGCGCACGGCCACCGTTCAGGCATATAGGCCTTAAGAGGGGTCTATAGCGCGTACTTGTCCATACAAAAAGAAAAAGCTGTTTTCTACCTCCTAATATTATCCGATTTCGGTGTTTTTTTTTTTCATGTATTCAGCTCATTATTTACTAGGCTTATTCGTCTTATTTTTTCCAGTTTGTTTTATCACTGTAATGTTATAAGCATTTAAAACAGCCATATTTTTGCTCTGAAACTATGTCTATTAAAAGTCATCATATTTTAGAAACCAAAAACTTTTTTGAAAATAATAAAACGTATAAGCCTAGATTACATTCTATTCAAACGATTGACACCAATAACAAAACATTTTGTTCCAATTTAGGGGGTAAAAAGAGGTATGCCGCAGAACCTAAATTCTAACAAAAAATATACCTAAAAATCTCACGAGCAGCAATTCTCTCTATCGGGCACATAGGGGGTCGGGGGGAAGGTAAGACTTTACTTCTTTACTTACTTTACTTCACACAGACAAGCAATAGGGATGCTAACGGTTATATCGACACTAGAGATGGGAAAGTAATCAAAATTACTTTTTCTTATTTACTTACGTTATTGAAGTAAAATGGGCATTTCGAATTATTATTAATGTTCAATCAAATTCATTCAACATACCTACGTAAGTATTGTGTACTACGTACATATAATTATTATACCTAGTACTATATAATAAAGGCATTTAATGGGCAGGGAGGTGGTAGGTAATGTAAAGAATATACCTATTAGTGGTACCTAACTTACTAGATGCTATTTGTGGTATTACGTTGATCTCCTATTTTTATTTAGGACGCGTAATTTTTGCAATAAAGCCTGTGTTTTGATCTGATCTGGATGTGTTTTGGTTGTTTGGTAGCTGACTTTTTTATCTAAGCTTAGTGGTAAACTTTTTAGGGAATTATAGTTACAGTCATCTAGAACATTAGCCAAATATAATGTAGGTACTAGGGTTTCTGGAACTGGTACTGAATTTAAGAACCGGGATTTTCGGTACTTGACGTCATCAGAACCGGGATTTCTCGGTGCTTTCGGTACTACCTTAATTTTGTTAACTAATGGTGCAATTATAAGTGAAACAAGAAGTAGTAATGAATATATGAACGATTTAAATAAGTCAAAGAGTTTTACTGATGGTTCTTGATAGTTCAGTGTACTGTACTTCTTTCTGCCACGGAATAATATTCACCCACTAAGAGCTTTGGTGATCGAATGTCAATATCGGTAGTATGGTTTATAGTGCGTTTAAGCAGTGTGTCTATTTTGGTGACGAAAAAATTCAGATGAATAATTGCCAAATTATTATTCTTAATTTTACTTCAAAGTTCTTTCTGCTGCTGTCAAATGATACATGCATAACAATTCATTCCGATGTTGCTGGTGAGCTTGTTGTCACTATTCTCAATGGACTCCAGAGTTCTAAGCTGATACTTACTTGGCTAATTCATCCCAAAGGTCCGAGCAGTAGGTACTCCATGCACGTCTGAACTTGTGCTTGGTACAGAAATAACAACTGTTTGGACGTGAGGTACTGTCGCATCTTTGGAAGAATACCCAGCTTTTTGGCAGCCAAGGAGCCAAGGAGCCATTGACAGCCAATATAGAAGCCAAAGTTGTGGGTTGTTGTCAGGGAATCTTCCAAAAGCACGAGCCGGTTAGTTATTGGAATATCTACATCCCGGAAAAAAAGAAGTCAGGTGGAATGATGTCCTATTTGTGGAGAACATACACGCGTGGGTCTTAGCTGCATTGAACTTGACCTGATTGGTATCGCCCCAATCGGAAACTGCCTGACGGGACAAGTTCATGCGTTCAACCATGGCTTCTCAGAGAGACTGAATTTGTGGTCAACCAGTTCATGCATTGGATATGTAGCTCTGTGCTGTCGTCTGCATACCCAAGTGTCGAGTTTGAGGGGACAGTTGATATGCAGTTACAAATATGCAGTATGCAGTGTGTAGGAATAGCTTTTCTACAGCATCGGACGGATCTGAGACATTACTTAAGCTAGGCAATATATCTTATGCGTGCGCGCTTTAACATGGCTACATTGAGGCCTTAACTATCAGCGAGCTTTACTTCAGTAGTACATTGGATAAAAAAATGTAGTACTCCATGGACTGACACTAAGCATTCGTCCCATCTGTGCAGGTCGAAGGATCTTCAGAAGAAAAGCATACTGACTGCCAATGATAAGACACTAAGGAAGATTGCATTTCATCCGAACCCACTGATTTGTATTGTCACACCTGCCTAGTACCTTTAGAGTTGATATCGAGTGGGATGTAGATAGATACAGATTTCACCAGAATGGTCAGAATTACGAAAGGTGAAGAAACCGCTACTGAGTAGCGGGCTGGATCAGAGAGTAATAATCTGCATCGTTATTTTCATCTTCATAGTCTCATCAAATGTTTTCCTTCGTAAGGGTGGAAGCTTGAAAATTTACAACCAGTGCCAAAGCTTGCAAATGTACAAAATGATCTCAGTGACCGGCAATACGGATTTCACCGAAACCGGTCGACTGGAGATCTTGTAGCGTAAGCCACACACATCTGGAGTTAGACCATCGATAAAAACGGAGAAGCGTTCGCCGTTTTCCTCGACATCTCTAAGGTTTTCGACAGGGTTTATCATGACGACCTTATAAGCAATTTTCCTCATTTGTGTTGTCCACCGGTTTCGTTGCGTGGATATCAGACTTATTTACGGATAAATCAATTCGAGTTATCATTGATGGCTGATCGTCCAATCGATTGGCAATGAATGCCGGTGTTCTCAAAGGGCCGGTGGTTTGGTCTCTGCAACGCTCTTCCTACTGCACGTTAAGTAAGTACTGAATTTCCTTTTTGGATAATCATCTAAGCTTGATGTGTTTGAGTCTATTGAGAAACGTGCCAAAATGCTCATTAGCAACGAATCCCTAGTTTAAACGAAGCTTCTTAGTTTTGAACATCGGCGCAAAGTTGCTAGTCTATTTCCCTCCTGCCCATGTTTCTATCAGACTGCCAAAGTGGGCACAAAAGTCGAAAGCGTTGATATTCCTAATTATTTTGATTCCACTTTTATTGTGCAAACTGCTAGTCTGTGGAATACGCTTCCTGAATGGGTGTTCCCCAACAGTCGCAATACAATCTGAGTGTCTCCAAACCACGAGTGCATCTGTTTCTTCTTGGCAAGCATGCTCCATCGTAGACCGCATCATCGCCTAACATCAGGCGAGTTGGCGATCAAATGCAAGCCTATAATTAAATCAAATATAAATCTAGCTAAAGGTATACAGTCTAAATCGTCTTCATCGCTAATCGCAAAAACTGCAGATTTTCAGCTTCTTCTTCCACATGGGTTTTATTTTTCTTGTAGAAAATGTCGATAATTCTAAATTACAGTGCATGTTCGATACAAAGATAGAAACAGACAGTCCGACAGTAAAATATTTGCTATAAAAACGAGATTTTATGTCGTCGATACCGAATCCCGAGAGTACCGAAAAAGCCGGGAATCAGTTTTAATGCCTGGTCTTAAATTACGTTTAAAAATACCGGAAAATCCTGGTATTTTGGGTTCCGGGATTTACTGATTCTGAACCCTAATAGGTACCTACAGAGAAGCCTGATAGCTTTTTAAAGAATAATTATCAATATAAAAACCGACTTCATAAAAATTACAGAACTGGACCAAATTGAAATGGGACCACACGGGAAGCACCAGCTTCAAATAAAAAAAAAACATCAAAATTGGTTTACCCAGTCGAAAGTTCTAAGGTAACAAACATAATATATATATATATATAAAATCTTTTTTTTATATATAAAAAACCGGCTTCATCAGAACTAGACCAAATTGAAATGGAACCAAATGAGAAGCACCAGCTTTCAAATAAAAAAAGAATGATCAAAATCGGTTTACCCAGTAAAAAGTTCTGAGGTAAGAAACATAAAAATAAAATTAATAAAAACAGTCGAATTGATAAAGTCCTCCTTTTTGGAAGTCGGTTAAAAAAATACAGTCGAACTGATGACCTCCTCATTTTTGGAAGTTGGTTAAAAAAATACAGTCGAATTGATAACCTCCTCATTTTTGGAAGTCGGTTGAAAATAAATCACATGACTATCAAAACTTGTACTATTTTAAAATGAAAGAAACACATCAATTTCAGGGACCATTTATTTTCCTAGATCGCGATTTGCCGTGGCTAGGCCGTTAGCCAGGCCAGAGGCCCGTATAGGTGGCTTTACTACGGGTAGTGAGTTTAGATGTGTGCGCGCAAGCACGCACACACCGAAGCTTACGGTGACACACTGCTATAGAATCTGTGACGCGGCTGCGGGGGAACGTTGAGATAGCAATACGTTTTCCAAATACCTACAACGCGAAAACAGTGTTTGCTATAGACTCCTCTTAATTTCTTATAACATAGATACTATAAACGATCTCCAGATAGTTAAGTAGTTTCGTTTTAAATATTTATTTTTCGGTACTGATTGATACAAGAAAGGACTAAATAAAGCTTCATTGGATTTAGAACAGATCTTTGTTTATTTAATGTTTGAATTCATTGGAAGGAACAAGCGTTTCTAGGTTTTGGCAGAAAATCCTACGTTCATAATAAATATTTTGGTAAATTGCACTTAGATCTAAACAGCATAATTAGACAAGCTTAGTTGAGGGTCTCGGGGATGACGACCGCAGGAGCGGGGATGATGGGAGTGCCGACGATGACGGGCTCGACGACAATGTTGTCGACAACGTTGACGGGGCCAGGGACGATGGGCTCTACCACCTGGATGGCATCAACGACGACGTTGTCTACAACGTTGACGGGGCCGGGGACGATGGACTCGACGACGGGGCCAGGCACGATGACGGGGCCAGGGACGATGACGTGGTCAACAACATTGACGGGGCCAGGTACGTACACCTCATCGATGACAGCGTTGTCAGCGGGGGTGGGGATGACAGCAGACTCCTGTTTGTTGACGTTCACGATGATCTGGACGAGGGGAGAAGATCCAGCGGGGATCTCACCGATGACGACGGGAGAAGGCTCAACCACGGGGGAGGGGTTCACGACGGCGGGCTCAACAGCGGTGACGGCACCACCGTCGGGGAGGGGGAAGTCAACGATTGCGGGTCCGACGGAGATGGGGTTGCTCTCGACGATGGCAGGTCCAACGGAAATGGGGCTCAGGTCGACGATGGCGGGTCCAACGGAGATGGGGCTCAGGTCGACGATGGCGGGTCCGACGGAGATAGGGCTCAGGTCGACGATGGCGGGTCCAACGGAGATGGGGTTGGTCTCAAGAATAGCGGGTCCGATGGCGATGGGAGAGCCGTTCTCGTCGACGACGGGGGTGGGGCCAGCCAGGCCAGGGGAAACCAGCGCACGCTGCACGGGGACAGCGAAGGCCACGGCGGCGACGGCGGCGAATGCGATCAGGAATTTCATAGTTGCTGTGAAGAGTAAAATTAAGGTAAGCCAAAATCATAAAGTACTTTTGTCTTCAACTGTTTCAAAGATCCAGAATACAAGGCACAGCAAGGTTAAACACGTATTACTTACAAAATGCATCGTTCAAAGTTAATCTGGATTTTCGGGCATAAAACGGATATATAAAACCGTAATTTTAAATACGGATATAAAACATGTAACCAATATCATTAAAATTGTTTATTTTATGTCAGTAATTTAACGGAATCAATCCACTATCAAACTTTCCAAAATTTTACGAAAATTTACTTGACAAAAAATCCAGCTTTTATTGTTTTTTGTCAAAAAACGTTAGAGGGCTCTTCGGTCCTAAACGGTAACTTATTATGAATAATGTAGGGTACAGGTGCATATATCCAAAAGCACTAACCTGCTAGATTGACTTTGCGCTTCAAACTATGTAGATCACTGATTTCTATCAATTATATACTAAAATTGTTATCTGGTCAAATTGGTGCAATGAACGACAGTCCATATTCTTTTATTGCACTTAGGTATTGGTTGGCTCTGATAAAGCTCACGAAACGTATGATATCAAATTCATTAAGTTTTTCCTTTCAAAAAATTATAATGGTTAAAAAACCATGCACAAAATCGAGGGGATGATTATACTTTGGGTACGATGGTCTGATGGTGAAGCCTGGAGGTGGATGGTGGAACATTTCATATTATTTTTAGAATACGTGAATTACTCATACGACTGTGGTTTAAAAAACGCGTCTGCAATTTCCTTATTAATAATGAGGATTAGTCCAGCGCCAATGCCTTAACAGGCCGTCTGGGGGGTGAAAACTGCAAGGGCTAAGAACCTAACCTCTCACACACCTCATCAGCACCATCAGCACACCTCTCACTCTTGACACTACCCTACGCGACCCACCAGGCTACGCGAAAAGGGTGTTCTAAGCCGAAAGGGACCCATAGTACTATATATAGATCACACTTGCCTAGAAGAAACCGATTCACTCTTGAAATGGAGCTATCGTGGAAAACCCGATTCTTCACCCGATCATTATTATATTTCGACTTTGAATAAGTTCTTTTGAGTGTCGCTTTGGTAAAAATTAATATAAATTAATAGTTGAAGCACCAATTTCAAAATAAAATTGTCCAGCTGGTTATAATGAAATTCAGGACAATATTATAGCCCGGCGAGGCCTTATAGGGCAATAACTACTTATTTTAGGTTTTGGTTTGCATGACATACTTATAATTGGACATTGTCGAGCATGCAGTCGATCAAATTATTATAGGTAACTTACGAACTCTAGGTACGTACGGTGACGTCACCAGTATAAAACAATATTTATCGTTTTACAGCTATTTTATCCATTCTGATAGTATACTTAACTACCTCGCAAATTTTATTTTATCTCAGATTAACGTGTTAATAACGAGCAATAAAACGATATTATAATCACGTTTGTCATCAAACAGTTGGTGCGTAAGGGCAGGAACTTTTTGTTAATAACCTATTTTATTGCATGCATACAAACGTGACATCAAGTTATCAAATTTTTTAACGTGCACGCGTGCAAGACAAAGAACTTACATAGTTAGTAACCAGACAATTTGTAATGTCATCTAGATTACATACACTTAGTACTTTTTGTAAGTTTCAAATTGCCTCAACAGTTAGACGTAGCAGGTTAAAATCGTAATCCTAGATTTTTTGTGTAAACATCTCAAATCAAACAAGTCAGATATGGTAAGGTGGCGTAACGGTGCGAACGCATCAGGCCTAAATCAGGCGTGATACCTTTAGTGAAACTCACCTTGCGACGACCTTGCTGCTCTTTTTTGCATTTGGATTATTACTTAGTTCATTGGTGTCGTTTTTTTATTCCATAGATGGTAATCAAAGTAAAGGGCCACCTGATGGTAAGCGATCACCTTCGCCAATGGAATGAATACCTGTGATACCAGGGGCCATCGCAGATACGTTGCCGATCTTTAAATACTATTAACCACCTAGCCCTTAAGAAGAACCCCATGTTAAAAGATACTTATACTAAGTACGTTGCAAGTCTTTTAGTGTGTGTAAAAATGAGAAATTGTGTTGTACTTACTTATATTAATGTTTAATTTCTGAAAAAAATGTGAAATATGGAGTCATTTGAACACAAACGATAATTGAACTAAGGTATATCTCCATTGTTATGCGGTTGAGGTTCACAATTACAAGTGAATCTCGTATTAAAATCCATGGGACTAGTAAAGCTGCCAGGACGTCATTTATAATGTCTAGACTTCTAGAGCAAGCGGTATAATAGATATGGTTTGTCAATCGTGTACTAACAAAGGTCATCCAGAAACAATGCATATTGATTTACCGAATACCGCTATCTTGAATTTATGGTTTTAATCGACCGCCGTACCTAAATTGCAGAAATAAAGATAATTTTCAGTATATAAAGTGAACAAGATTTTTTGAAACCATAGTCGCTTGTACAAGAAACTAAAAAGTAAGTACTACTGAACTCTACGAGTAAGAACTCTATCTATACTACTAAGTCTCGCAAAGCTTACAGCTCACACAACAGTGGAGTCAACACCCTAGGCAGTGTGAAGTCCCTAAGACCTTTTTGATAGTGGAGCTATATTTATAATTTCCTGTCAATTCATTTTTGTACCAGTCTTATCCTAATTGCTTGTATTCTTTCGCAGAATCATCATGAAGTTCTTCATCGCTTTCGCCCTGATCGCCGCCGTGGCCTCGGCCGCCTACATCAAGCCGACCCAGGTTAGCGGAGAGCTCTCCGAGATCGCTGAGATCGTGGCTGCCATCCAGAGCCCCAGCACTGACCCCGCCACCGCCTCCGCTCTTGAAGCTATGCTCCTCGAAGCTCTGGGCATCGGCTCCATTGCCGTTGGACCCGCCATCGTCGAGAGCAACCCCATCTCCGTTGGACCCGCCATCGTCGAGAGCAACCCCATTTCCGTCGGACCCGCAATCGTTGACTTCCCCCTTCCCGACGGTGGTGCCGTCACCGCTGTTGAGCCCGCCGTCGTCAACCCCTCCCCCGTGGTCGAGCCTTCTCCCGTCGTCATCGGTGAGATCCCCGCTGGATCTTCTCCCCTCGTCCAGATCATCGTGAACGTCAACAAACAGGAGTCTGCTGTCGTCCCCACCCCCGCTGACAACGCTGTCGTCGAAGAGGTGCACGTCCCCGGCCCCGTCAACGTTGTTGACCACGTCATCGTCCCTGGCCCCGTCGTCGAGCCCATCCAGGTGGTCGAGCCTATCGTCCCCGGACCCGTCAACGTTGTTGACCACGTCATCGTCCCTGGCCCCGTCGTCGAGCCCATCCAGGTGGTCGAGCCCATCGTCCCCGGACCCGTCAACGTTGTCGACAACGTTGTCGTTGAGGCCGTGCAGGTTGTAGAGCCCATCGTCCCCGGCCCCGTCAACGTTGTCGACAACATCGTTGTCTCGCCCGTCATCGTCGGCACCCCCATCATCCCCGCTCCCGCTGTTGTCCTTCCCGAGGAGCTCAACTAAGTGATGAACGTACTAAGCGACTACAAACCTTTTTAATTATATTGTATTTATAAAATGTTTTGCATGAAATACAGTATAAAAATAAGTATAAATATATATTTTATTGTTTTCCCCTTAGTCTATCCTAGTCTAGTCATTTAAGGTTGAGAAGAAAGCTATAAGTACCTACTCAGAGTTTCTATATATACGGTACAGGATTCGAAACGAAGCGATCCGACATAGAACAAAAGTTACTGGCATAGCTCAAAGGATAAGCTGAAGTGGCAGTGGGCCGGCCACATTACCCGAAAAACAGATAACCAATGGGGTAGACGAGGTCTATAATGAAGTGGAGACCACGTTTAAACGTAGTGTAGGACACTCAGATCAGATAAACAAGGGAGATATGGTAAGGTAGCGCGGCATTAGCGAACGCATCAGGCCTAAACCAGCCTTGATGCCTTTAGCCGAACTCACCCTGCAGATGACCTTGCTGCCCTTTTTTTACATGTGTGACTATTATTTCATTGGTGTATCTGCAAGTTTCTTATTGTGAGTGATATTATGATAAGTTCTCCGTACTTAAACTTAGGTACCTACAGGCGGTGCACCGGTAAATTGTTTTTTTAAATGAAATATCATTATCAATTTAAAAAAAACTGACTTTAAAATTAGTGAATGCGCAATTACGTTTACTTGGATGTCATTATTTTCTAGTTATTTTTATTTAAAAACCAAACTACCACCTATTTTGATGAAATTTCTATGGGACTCAATATGATGATATACTTATTTCAAATAAAAAATATATATCCCAAATCGATTTATAAATGACGGAGTTCTGAAGGTAACAAACATTTAAAAAAACTATTGAGAACCCCCCCTTTTTGAAGTAGGTTAAAATTCTTAGAAAGCAGCTGGCCTTGCGAATGTAGTAAAACTGTTACTTGCTTGTTACTATTTTACTCCGTCGAATTAGAATACAAAATTTCTTTATTTGGTAGTTTTGTTGGTAGGTAAATAATGTGATAATGTGCGAGGGAGAGAACAGCAGACGGGTAGAGCCCCCTTACTTAATTGCTTCCATGACATAGGTAAAAAAAGACGGGGCAGGGTGCGGCGCTTGTCCCACGCGCTTGCGCTTTCTTCCGTTCATATTCTTAGTATTCTAGAGCCTAAAGTATATGTGTTATAGAAGCCTACTTTTTGGGAATTCCCAAAAAGCAGGCTTTTATAATACACTTTACACCTAACGGACAACGACAGAAAGCTGGCTTGTGTATGATGAGTACCTATGCATAGAAAATGGATTCTAGAATCGAAAAAAATAACTTCAAACTAGACTGACAAGTTTTGGCCAGCGTGGGCTAGTTTTAAAAGAATGTTAGGATATAACCATACCTCTAAGTGTTTATCTTGTGTTTATATATTATGATAATATTGACAGCGTTAGCTTAGATGTGAGAGTGAGAATATAATTCCCCTCTCTTTTTCTCTCGTTGATTGACGTGGTTGACGTCAGCCATGTTGACGTGTGAAAATTCGTTTTGTTATCGTATCGTTAATTCATTCAATCATTTAGGACTACTTAGTTAACTCTATTTTAATTATATAATTTAAAAAACAAAAAATAAATATTGATGAACTGAAAAAAATAATCAATCAACTAATAATTTTTGTTACTTATGACATGGATTTTTAATTCATACTGAAATATAAGGTCGGGGAAAAAGTTTCTTCGTATTTTTTAAACAAATTCAAGACATATTTTTTTCAAGTTTAATTACATTTAATTATAATATATATGTGCCATTTTGTTCGATAACTTGTTGCCATCTTGTAGGTAGTGACATGATCCCGTTGCTGTCGAATTTTTGGGACTTCTGATCAAAAAAATGCAACAAGTAGTTTTGACAGTCGTCTCTTGATGTTAATCTAACACTACCCAAAGAATTCTGAAGAGATCGAAACAGGTGGAAATCTGAGGGTGCAAGGTCTGGGCTATATGGTGGATGCATTAACACTTCCCAACCAAGCTCTCTAAATTTTTGCTGAGTGGCCAAAGATGTGTGCGGTCTGGCGTTATCATGATGAAAGACCACACTCTTTCTGTTGATCAATTCCGGCCGTTTTTTCTCGATTTCTTGTTTGAGTCTCATCTGCTGTTGGCAGTAGAGATCCGAATCGATGGTTTTGCCCGGCGGTAAAAGCTCATAATGAACGATGCCCTGCCAATCCCACCATACACACAATATCACCTTATTACGTGTTAATCCGGGTTTCGCTACAGTCTGTGGTGCTTCACTGCCCTTTGACCATGATCTTTTGCGCACATTCTTGTCGTAGGTGATCCATTTTTCATCACCAGTGATCAATCTTTTCAAAAACGGTTCGGTTTCGTTACGTTTCAATAGAGAATCGCAAATGAGTACACGATTCATTTGGTTTCTTTCAGTGAGCTCGTGTGGCACCCAAATATCGAGTTTTTTGTATACCCAGTTTTTTTCAAATGGGTCAAAACTGTTTTGTGGTCAATCCCCAGTTCTTCAGCTACGTCGTAACTACTAATATGCCGATCTTGGTCCACTTTTTCAGAAATGGCATCGACTTTATCCGTAACAGGGCGACCAGAGCGAGCTGCATCTTTGACATCAAAATTCCCGGACTGAAAACGCTTGAACCAACATTGTGCTACTCTTGATGACACTGCATTAGGTCCATAAACGTCACAAATTTTATTCGCGGCTTGTGTCGCATTTTTCACTTTTTTGTTATAAAATTTCACAATATATCGAATTTGTTCGTTAGATTCACTCATTTTATCGAACAAAAAAACAATTGAAAAATGGCGGGAAATTGCTTTTTACGTTTTGTATTCCTTTTTTAAAATGTCATCTTTTTAATGGTATCAAAACCAGCCAGATACAAACAGTACAACGGATAAGATTTTTACTACAACTTTATACATACAAAATACGAAAAGACTTTTTCCCCGACCTATTACGTATTTTAACGGGTTTCCAATAAATTTTACTGCCGCTCTACACCCCATGCACGTCAAAAAGACAACTGAACAACTAAAGACATCCAGTCCTGAGGCCTTACCCCTAGCTTCACTTTTGCGAGCCAACTTTTAGTAGGTACCTATTAGGTACCTAAAATTAACCAACTCATTTAAGCTGCATCGTTTAAAAGCGTCTAACTTGAATGAACGAAAATCCGTTTTTCTATGCGTTTGTGCGTGAAAATAACAAAGCTTGGCGGCTATCAAATAACTACCGCTTATCGTAGCTGATGGTACCGTTTAGACAAATAACACCTATGCGGGTCAACTTTTCGAGCTAGGGGTAAGGCCCCTGAGGTGTAGGGTACTCTACAGTTATGTTGACCGAAGTGAGTGTTCAGTGGCCTTAGTACGACCACTTGCGAAAAAGTTATCATTAAGTAAACGATAGCAAAATGTATGAGAAATTAAACAGCGCCTCTATCGGACGTGAAAGGAAACTGAATTTTTCATACATTTGCTATCGTTTACGTAACGATTATCGTTTCGCAAGTTCTCGTACTAACCCCACTGAACATGATATCTATCTAGTACGTAGTACATATATAGATCCACAGATGAGAGATCTTTTCCGTTTTTTTTTTTTAATATAGAATATCTCTACGTTTGGCCACCAACTCGCCTGATGGTAAGCGAATGGTAACTTAATGGTACTCTTTCTGTGTATAGATCATTGCATCTCGATGTCGATGATTTTTATTGACATTAGTGACAGTGAGAAATGACAACTACACACTTACCTATGACATTGACATTTTGCTTTTTAGGGTTCCGCACCCAAAGGGTAAAACGAGACTCTATTACTAAGACTCCGCTGTCCGTCTGTCACCAGGCTGTATCTCATGAACCGTGAACATGAACTTAGACAGTTGAAATATTCACAGATGATGTTAAAAAACAGAATAAAATAAATATTTTAGGGGGCTCCCATACAACAAACGTGATTTTTTTGCTTGTTTTTAGTCGATATTGATAACGGCAACAGGTAGACGCTTGAAATATTCACATAATATTTATTTATATATTCACATGAAAAAAATTAAAGAGCTCCCATGAAAAAAAAAACATGATATTTTTTGCTCGTTTTTGCTCGATATTGATAACGGGAACAGGTAGACGCTTGACATATTCACATACTTAATATTTAGTTATATCTTAACTTTAAAAATAAATAATAAAATTAAAATAAAACAAATATTTAAGAGGGGCTCCCATTAAAAAAACGCGATTTTTTTGCCGGTTTTATAGATAAAATGGTACGGAATCCTTCGTGCGCGAGTCCGACTCGCACTTGGCTGGTTTTTATATCCATTTATTTTAGGGTTTTGGCTTTGCACGGTACAGACTTTATAATTATTTTTTTAGTTACTTTCTAGAGAACAAAAGGTTTGAAAACCTTTATGCTTGACACGGTTGTAAAAAACATCGCTGTTTTGCAGTTTAGAATTGAATTAAACTGACTATTACAGTATATTGCGCTCTCTATGGTTAATGCCTTCAGCATCTCTAGAATATGTTGGACGCTGGACGACACATTCACTCTGGTCGAGTATTTAAGTAGGTCGCATTGCCAAGCATTATGTGATAATAACCTAGGTATTATAAAAACCTCGCTCAAAAACTCAATTTTATCAAATAGTATCTACTCTACTCACCAATAAGGAAGAGTTAGAGCTGTAATAGTTATTGAGATATAACTATATCTTGCTATTACTATTAATAAATTACACTACTATAGATTTATGGGTTATAGATAAACATTAGTATAAAAACTTCTCCTAATTGTTGACCAGCATAGTCGTGTTAACGAATAACAAAAAGTAAGTCCTTCAACTAGTTAAATATCGTGAATTTGAAAAGAGAGCAGCGGTTTAAGATTTTTGATAAATTTTACAGAATCATCATGAAGTTCTTCATCGCTTTCGCCCTGATCGCCGCCGTGGCCTCGGCCGCCTACATCAAGCCGACCCAGGTGAGCGGAGAGCTCTCCGAGATCGCTGAGATCGTGGCTGCCATCCAGAGCCCCAGCACTGACCCCGCCACCGCCGCCGCTCTTGAAGCTATGCTCCTCGAAGCTCTCGGCGTTGAGGCTTCTCCCATCGCGGTTGGACCCGCCATTGTCGAGAGCAACCCCATCTCTGTCGGACCCGCCATCGTCGAGAGCAACCCCATCTCCGTTGGACCCGCAATCGTTGACTTCCCCCTCCCCGACGGCGGTGCCGTCACTGCTGTTGAGCCCGCCGTTGTCAACCCTGCCCCCGCTGTCGTCGCGCCCGTCGCTTCTGACTCTGACAGCACTCCCCTCGTCCAGATCATCCTGAACATCAACCAGGCTTCCGCCGCTGAGTCTACCCCCGTTGCTGTCGGACCCGCTGTCGTAGACCAGGTCGCCGAGGAGGTGTACGTTCCCGGCCCCGTCAACGTTGTTGACCACGTCATCGTCCCTGGCCCCGTCGTCGAGCCCATCCAGGTGGTCGAGCCCGTCGTCCCCGGACCCGTCAACGTTGTCGACAACGTCGTCGTCGAGCCCATCCAGGTGGTAGAGCCCGTCGTCCCCGGACCCGTCAACGTTGTCGACAACGTCGTCGTCGAGCCCGTGCAGGTTGTTGAGCCCATCATCGTCGACGCCGTGCAGGTTGCCGAGCCCATCATTGTGCAGCCCGTCATCGTCGGTACCCCCATCATCCCCGCCCCTGCTGTCGTCCTCCCCGAAGAGCTCAATTAAATTTTGATTAGGAACTTCTAGGTATGGGAGTTACTAAGTTAAGCGACTAACACCAAAATATTGTTGTATTTAAAAATGTGTATTTCATGAATTAACTACTACAATATACTTTTTGTACATAAAAAAAATACTTTCTTAATTTCCTTCAGTACCGTAATTGTAGGTATCTATTTCTAATGCATACCCAACATATCTATAGACCCAATAATTTGAAATGATCTGATTTATAAAGAATCACCATGGAATGCTGCTATTAATAACTGGCCAAGAGCGTGTTGAGACAGTCATATGGTAGGGTCCGTAACCAAAGCCATATAATTGTACATAGTCATGGTTCAGAAAATGATTGTTATAGAAAAATTCGAACGAACGAAGCTCTGTGGACTTGGCCAAATTTCAGAGATGTACCAACCATCCCGACATAGCATATATATTTTATGGTTTAAACATAGAGAAAACTGATTAAGAAACATTAATTGTTAAGATCATTTTGCAAAAAGGTCAATGACCTTTGAGCTAGAACGCCTTGAATTTTTTACAGTTTTATCGCTGTTACTCAAAAAGTCATGATCAGGTCAAAATATTTCGAACATTAGTTCGAAATATTTTTTTATGTAGGTTTTAAATATGACGTATTTGTGTTGTAAGTTACAAGTTTCTTTATATTTTAGAAATGCAAGGGGGACCAACTTTTTGCCACTTTGGCGGGCCATATTTCGCAAAGTACCTAGGTACAGACTTTATAAAAAAGTGATGTATGAAACCTTACGTTCATTTTAAAAGACCTTTTCAACGATACCCCAAACGAGCAGGTGGAATGAAAAAAAATATTTCATCCCCATTTCACATGTACCAGAGCCACCCCTAAATGCATTTTTTTATAGTCTTAAAATTGAGATACATACAACACTGTCATTTATGCAAAGTTACATGCACTTAATAATTATAGAAGTTAGAAGGTTCTAAAAAATTCGGTTGGACGGACAGACAGACAGACAGACGGACGGACAGAACGAATTTATAAGGGTTCCTTGTCGGGCTACGGAACCCTAAAAAACTAACACTGTGGACACAGCTATTGCCGTCGGTCTCCTCATAGGAAAACCCTAGAAGCCAATCTCTAAAATTTCTTTTTAAAGCAGATTTTATAAGACTTTTTTTGCATTATACACGAGAATGACGCTTGTTTTTTAGAACATCGTACTTTTTCTGGATCCGTTTTTAAGCTTTTGCGAGTTTTTTGGGCAGCACTCAGCAATATAAATGATTTCTATTACATTCTTTTCTGTGAGCACAATAGAGAAAAAGTTGTCCAACTCGCAACACTTTGATCTCGCCGTAAAGTAAGTCAGCGGGAAAGCGAAAAGGTTTTTTAATATTAAATATAGGCTTGCGCGTTTGACCGCCAGCTCACCTGACTGAAAAGGTTTGCGAAGAATGACTAACCACTAATATTTAAATACATAGTTATATAGATTAGGATCTTGATAGGATTTGGATAGGTTCAAAATTATGTATATTGCCAAATCAACAGGCGCTCAAACAAAATAAAATTAATTGATATTGCCAAATCAACAGGCACTCGAACAAAATTATTTACCATTTCACCATTGAAACTGGATAAGAAACCAAGTCAATAAAATTAGTTCACAAATGGCGGAGTAATCGGTGTACATACATAAAAAATACTGACCGAATTGAGTACTTTTCTCCTGAAGTCGGTTACAAATAAAAAATAGAACCTCCGCCACCTGAAGGATTTCCTAAAGTCGGGTAAAAAGCGTGTAACTCTTGGTCAGTCCGCGAAGTACCTACGAATATTCGCTACGTAAAAAACGTATCGATTTTCATACAAATTTTGAATTTCGAAATTGAATTTTGTTTGGAATTCGATACGTATTTTACGTAGTGAATACTCTTACTTCGGCCACAATAATTGTAGAAAATGAGAAATCTTCTGCAACGTCAACATTATTTTCAACGAAAACTACGACAATAGCATATTTATGCTAAATGAAGAGAAGTCACCAGTGTCACTACAGATCTTTATCAGGTTAGGAGATACTCGTCAAATTGTATGAAAACCACATATTATTTGTACATCACGAGTTATTGTAGTTTATCTCCATTCCAACTACTTTCGAAAAAAAAAGCCTACAGTTTATTATGGCGCAGTTTGTCATTTTTAACCGACTTCCAATAAATTAATTTTAACAAAAAAAATGAACTGACTTCAAAACCATAAATAGTGGTTTTAAATAACCTATTTGTGGTTTTGAAGTCAGTTTTTTTAAATCATTTATTTTACCCCTTTTAGTGCCAAACAAGTTTTAATTTAAAAACGTTTTTAAAGTCAAGCTTTTATGATCTAGCAGCCACGTCATGACGAAGATTAAAACGGACTATCATAATTAAATCAAATGTACAAAAAAAAAAATGTCTGTCCTATTCACTGTTGAGGACTTCCCTCGCTGAAAGTGTACCCTGGGTGCATTAGCCATGTCATGGTCGAATTTAGAACAGGCTAATAATAGCTAATTGGATTAAATCATAAGATTTAATCCAATTACAAAATACAATTTTGTGTCTGTACTATTCTCCGTTGAGGAGATCCCTCGCCGGAAATCAACCCTACGGCAGCCATGTCATGATAGAGTTTAGAACAGACTATATTAAAGTTAAATCCATTTACAAAATTTCGTGTCTTTGCTGTTCGCCGTTGAGGAGTTCCATTATCCACCTCCTGGCTCCATCATCAGATCAGCCCAATAGTACCAGATTATTGCATTGTTGCTAAACTTACATAAGTATGCAAAATTTTAGCTCAATCGGAAACCGGGAAGTGTGTAGGTAACCTTGAGATTCCATCATCAGACCCTGACTTGATGATAATGGGACCACCTCGGGAGTATACCCTTTCGAACTAAAAAAACATGTTATAAATCGGTTCACAATTGGCGAAAAAATCGATGAACATTCAAAAATATATACATACATACAGACGAACATAGTACCTCCTCCTTTTTGGAAGTCGGTAAAAAGGAGGAGGTTCTCAATTCCACTGTTTTTTTTTTCAAATGTTTGTTACCTCAGAACTTTCGACTGAGTGAACCGATTTTAAAGATTCTTTTTTTTATTTGAAAGCTAGTGCGTTCTGTGTGGTCCCATTTAATTTGGTCCAGTTCTGACATTTTTATGAAGTCAGTTTTTTGTATTGATAATGATCTGTACTTATTGTATTGACGTCTGACGTACTTTGCAAATAATATATGTATACTTAATTATGTAATTCAGATCGTCGAACTGATCTGATGATGGAGCTAGGAGGTGGTAGTGCAACTTTTCAATGGCTTGACCACTATTGGCTACTATTAAGCGCACCACTGTATAAGACTATAAGATGATCGCAAAATCTGTCACATGCTTTTTTTTTGTGTTCTGTCCTCCCTCTGCTTTAAATGGGAACCAGCATTATAAAAGAAAACGGCAGTTGGGAAATGTATGCTTATAGCCGTAACAGACGGGTCAGCATGGCTGACGTCAACCACGTCAACCAACGAGAGAAAAAGAGAGGGAAATAATGTTCTCACTCTTTCTCTCCCGTTGATCAAACGGCGGATCGTCAGCCATGTTCGATGCGTCTGTTATGGCTATTATAGTGCTTACGGCAGTTACGACCAAATCGAACTTAGTGGCACCAAGGAGGATTGGTGGCACATAAATAGAAAATAATGGGTCTATATAGATTTTTGCACTATTAACTGGACAAACAAAGCTAGCTTGGGTAGATAGTGTACCTACCTAAAATTAAGGTAGACACTGGAGGGAAATAAGAAAGTTTTTTTTATGTACAAAAAGTAGGTATATTGTAGTAAGTACTTAATAGTTAATTCATGTTAAAACACATTTTATAAATACAACAATATTCTGTTGTTAGTCGCTTATAGGTATGTACATAGTAACTTCCATGCCTAGAAGTTCCTGATCAAAATTTAGTTGAGCTCTTCGGGGAGGACGACAGCGGGGGCGGGAATGATGGGGGTACCGACGATGACGGGCTGCACTATGATGGGCTCGGCAACCTGCACAGCGTCGACGATGATGGGCTCAACAACCTGCACGGGCTCGACGACGACGTTGTCGACAACGTTGACGGGTCCGGGGACGACGGGCTCTACCACCTGGATGGGCTCGACGATGACGTTGTCGACAACGTTGACGGGGCCGGGAACGACGGGCTCTACTACCTGGATGGGCTCGACGACGGGGCCAGGGACGATGACGTGGTCAACAACGTTGACGGGACCAGGGACGTACACCTCCTCAGCGACCTGGTCGACCACAGCGGGTCCGACAGCAACTGGGGTCGACTCAGCGGCGGAAGCCTGGTTGATGTTCAAGATGATCTGGACGAGGGGAGTGCTGTCAGAGTCAGAAGCGACGGGCGCGACGACAGCTGGGGCAGGGTTGACAACGGCGGGCTCAACAGCAGTGACGGCACCGCCGTCGGGGAGGGGGAAGTCAACGATTGCGGGTCCAACGGAGATGGGGTTGCTCTCGACGATGGCGGGTCCGACAGAGATGGGGTTGCTCTCGACAATGGCGGGTCCAACCGCGATGGAGCCGACACCAAGAGCTTCGAGAAGCATAGCTTCAAGAGCGGAGGCGGTGGCGGGGTCAGTGCTGGGGCTCTGGATGGCAGCCACGATCTCAGCGATCTCAGAGAGCTCTCCGCTCACCTGGGTCGGCTTGATATAGGCGGCCGAGGCCACGGCGGCGATCAGGGCGAAAGCGATGAAGAACTTCATGATAATTCTGTAATATATAATAAAAATCTTAAACTGCTGCCCCCTTTTCAAATTCACGATAATTAGTTTGTAAGTTTAGTTTGTATTTGTGAGACAATTTGTAAGAACTTGTTGAAGGACTTACTTTTTGGTATTCGTTAACACGACTATGTTGATCAACAATTAGGAGAAGTTTTTATACTAAAGTTTATTATCTGACCCATAAATCTGTAGTAGTGTGATTTATTAATTGTAAGTAGATAGAGTCCTATCTGAATAGTACTATTACAGCTTAACTTTTCCTTATTGGTGAGTAGGTAGAGTAGATACTATGAAATTAAATAAATTGTTTTTTAAATTATTATTTTATAATACCTGCGTTGTTATCACATTTGCTTGGTAATGCTACCTACCTAAGTACCTACTGGGTAATTATTCGGTGGCTATTGATTAGCCGGAGTGAATGTGTCGTCCAGCGTTCAACATCTAGAGATGGTTATATCCACAGAAATGAGAAAAAAATCTCACTTCAGTTCAGTGGTTATATCCATAGAGAGCGCAATATACTGTACAAGTCAGTTTATTTAAATTCTAAATCGCAAAAAAGTTTTAACCACGGTATCAAGCAAAGGTGTTCAAACCTCTTGTTCTATAGAATGTACAAAAGAATTTTATAGTCCGTGCCGTGCAAACCCCAAAACTAAAATAAAAAAGCTAAATGTCAATAACATAAGTGTGTCGTTGTCATTTCTCACTTTCAATCATTTCATTTCAATAAAAATGTTCCGAGACGAGACCAGTATTGCTTCCCTTGCTACTTTCAGCCTTATCTTTTCTTTGGCTGACTCTTTCTAACTATGACATAAAAAGGTTTAACTTTTGCTCTCTAATGCAATAAATTTACAATTGAAATTGCGAGTTTGTGTAACGTAACAGAACTCAGTAACAACCTCAAAATTGCATATTATTTAGATATCAATTTTGATTTTGTATGGCAAAAAAACTGAGTTTCAAATAGGTAAATAGTTCTACTTCTGCTAAGTTACAATGCGGCTGCATCAGATTCTTATGAATGGGAAACATGGCAGGAGGCCGCAAAGAGAACCTGTTCCATTCCAGATGCTCCTGCCCTTGGAGCTGAAGAAGACGGTATCTGGAAAGAGTGATAGGCAGACAGAAGCTGCTTGCATGCAGGAGTTAGCCGTGATGTTCGCTTGCTTAAAAAAAACTGAGTTTGAACAGAAGGAATGTTTGAAAGAAATCACTGCTTTTCAAAGTTGTTACAAAAACTACCATGAAAAAATGACCACCCAAAGAGATCATGGCAGGAAAGGTATTCTAGTGCCTGGAGAGAAGAAACTAACACATAAACAGCTGAACGAACTTATGAAGAGGTTCCCACCGAGAAAATAGTGTGAATAGGGTTAGTTCTAATGTTTAATGTTCGATAGTTTACAATTAGTAGAATAAAGTTATTTAATGTTGAAATATTATTTTTTTAAACCTAGATACACTTGCTCTTAATTTACTACTTCATGATATAGTTTGAAATATCACCAAAACCACTACAAAATGGTATATTAGAATAGTGTAAATAGTTAGCAATAAATAACAAGGTACAGCGATAGTTTCCAAAAGCTGAATTAAAACATCATTTATTATCTTAATTCTTATGTTCAGAACAAAAGTGATTTGAATTTAAACACTGTTTTAAACTATCACAGTTGTTCACTAAAGACTAAGAAAGAGGGTAGATCGTTTTGTCTGCACCTAACTTTGAACTGTTTCACCAACCACCCGCATTCTTCAGTCTTCCCATGAACATGGAGCATGTAACTGCGCCGAAATCTCGGGAGCTCCTTCCACAACCTTACCACGGTAAATATCCCGTAAATAATCATATAACTTAGTGATTTGAATTTAGTTTCCATTTGGCTTTTTCAATTAAAAGAAAAGAAAGAATTGGACCGAGGATAGTTGGAGTAATCATTGTGTGATTATTTGTGGTATAAACAATAATGACTTAACTATCTATCTAGTGCGTAATATTGAGATGGTGTGGAATATGGTACAGCGATGCAGCCCGAGATATAGCCGTGAATAGCAGAGAGGGATGACTTGCAGGGCACTCGACTCCGTTGCATAATTCTGCTCATTTATGCTACGCGAGTTACTTGTCTCTGCTACAAAAGTCTGGTCATCTTTGCTATATACGAGTAAGTCTGTTTATCTCCACTACACTCATGTCAAGTCTGCTCATCTCGGCTTCAACCCACATCTTTTCACAGCTCGCTCCGCTTCTATCTGGGTCAGCGGAAACGCACACTTCTGCTCTGGATTAGACATGTGCTTATCATGTTCTGGAGCGGATCAAAAATTGAAAGATTCTTTTCAATTTTGGTACAATGTTCAGCAAACATGTTACTATCTAGTTCCGGCGCCGTGCTCCATATAAATATTGCCTTTCGGTTCATGTTCATGCGATTAGAGCCATAATTTAGGTACGTTATTTGGCTCAATCGTGTTAACATACATTTTTTTTAGAACTGAAATTGTCAGTTGCGGGTTTTTCATTTGTGCCAATGAATATCATACAAATATTATAAATGCGTAAGTGTGTTTGTTAGTTCCTCTTTCACGCAGCAACAGAGCAATGAATCGACTGACTTGATTTTTGCATAGAGATAGTTGGAAAGCATTAGAGAGGCAGGATCTTCATATCCCGGATTATTTACAGTTCCTAACTAATCCTAAGATAATGTCCACGCGGGTGAAACTACGGGGCATGGCGAGTGTACTAATAAACTCGTGCACTTGTTTCACCCTAGTAGTATTGAGCTTAATTTGCAGAATGTAAGTTACAAATTATATATTTTATTATGACACTACCTATATTTGTATACCTATATATATATATATTTTACTGTGACACTACAAGTGTGCTATGGGGAAAGTTAGCTCACTCGTACCGATTAGGACATGCGGTCAACATCGTGGGTTGCACCGATTCATTCCACTAGAGGAAATAGGTCCGGGAACTACCCACAGTCACTTCTACTTATGGTCTGGAATAAGGGCAAATTTTTTTTTTATCCTGTGAGGATAGCAAATGAAACCACGGAATAAGTTATCTTTTGCTGTTTTCACCCAGTAAAAAAAAACAAAAGTGCACATGTCATATGTTTAATAAAATATAATCATACGTCAGATATATAAAGAAATATTAAAATATGTAAATATCACTTTGCAGTGTTTATCCACTGTGGAGAAGATATTAGAAGCTCGATGCGTCTCACGGTGATCAGTTCGTCGTCAACTTCGTGGACGTTGTAGAACCTTTCCAGCTGCTCTATCGCTTTGTCTTCCAGCTGGGAATTGGGAAAAAAAAAGTAAA
Organism: Agriopis leucophaearia; assembly: GCA_949125355.1. Lineage (NCBI taxonomy): Eukaryota > Metazoa > Arthropoda > Insecta > Lepidoptera > Geometridae > Agriopis > Agriopis leucophaearia. The sequence goes on from OX421278.1 coordinate 10,826,796, forward strand.
TAAAAAAGCATATCTTGCAAATAAGTTAAGCAGAAATACATAGACGAGTTTAACGTTAAACAGGAAAAATTGCCGAAAGTCCTGGAGATAGAAAGCTTATGCCCTGCTGTAGGCTGAATTAACTGCCAATGATGACGATGGACCCGAGTAAGTCCTAAAACTACGACCAGAACCACTGGAGGATGGGCAGCAGCGACCTAATAGTACACGGTGAACGTACTGCGATCCCCAAGCCGCCTGCCAAGCGTGGGGATTATGGCAACACCCCTCCCTATGAGGCCTTGCCAACAGTGGACGTTAAATTGGCTGGTGATTTGATGACGATGCCTGTAATCCGTCCTACCCACGAAGACAGACCCAATTTTTTTACGCAGATGCACTGATAATAAGACCAAATCCCTCGCCTGATGGTAAGCAACGTACTAGCTCATAAAGCACCCTATACATTAGTTTGCAGGTGGATGCGTTCCATGCATCGAGTGATTTTATTCTCCTCTTCATTTGAATCAAGATCTTTTTTGTTTGACCATTGTCTCTCTCGTATGTTGCGTTTTTACCTTGACATGTTGTGCTACTCTTTGTGCATACATACCTTGGCAACTTTGTCTTTACTTTTGTGAAAACTTTAGTGCTATTGAAATAAAGTTGAGAATAAAATTAACTCAAGAGTGGTTTACAACTCAAGTGTTGCAAGTGCGAGTCTGTCATACACAAACCGCAAAAATTACAATTTAAACATATTATTATGTTTTTAATGTTTACATTTGCTTCACATAACGTACACAAATATAATTGTCCATAAATATAAACATTAACTTTTTGTTAAAAGCTTTTTTTTGTTTTAAATGTACAATTACTGAGCGCTGAATATTACAGTTAAATATGTCCGTAGTTTCCCTATCGAGCAGACAACAATAAGTGACACTGACACACATTTTGATTGTTGTCGATCTCTTTCTCTCTCGCTGAGTTTTTATGTGAATCGAGATGTCCCTTCCCACGCTTCGTTGGTCTTTTGTGTATCAAAAAAGTTTTTTGATCTGTGGTTCGAATGGAGGCTACCACTAAATTGCTCAATAAGAAATTTAAATTGACGTCATAGTAGAAAAGAAAAATGTGGTATGCTGGATTTTCATACGACTTCAGATACCGGCGTTGCGATTTTATCTTCGCACTATGGCTATGGTGGCCCACTGCCTGCAAGCTCATCCACTTAACATAGATCTATGAAAATCGCACTCGATCTTTTTTGCCTCACACCTGCAATATTGTGAATTGAGCCTACGTCTTTGCAGAGTCTATAACATGGGGTTCATATAACAAATCTGAGCCATGGATGCAGGCAGAGTTGCAGAGGTTTGTCTGTTTATTTGGTAAATAACATAGTTAACACTATCACAGACTCATATCATACAAAATAAAATGTATGCAGTTATAGACTCTAGTCTAAATCCAAATTGATATCAAGATTGCATCATTGTTATTAGAGTTAAATTATTAAGATGTGTACAGATATTATTCAATCCGTAAGCAGCTAACCACTTAGGAAAACCGCAAAGTATGGATAATTACTATCATAAATACCTTGGAAAATAGGCATACCACAGAATAAAATAACAGTATAGTCACTCTGGTCCCACAGTCATGTACCATAAATGATTCTTATTCGGAATGAGAGCGATGAATTCGGCACTGACGTCCCGCTTTATGGCGTATTGTGCATTACTACCAGCGCCTACCCGAACTAACACAGCTTGAAATACCGAAGCGAGGCTCTGTAGCGCTGACACAGTTACGCCAGTAGATAGATGTGGCATAGATGGAAGTGTCAATAATGATGATGAAAAGCAGACTTGCTATTGTAGTGATGTGGATGATGAAGATATTGATGCCTCATGCAAACCGGTAGCGATTCTAGAATATTGCAAAAAAGAGCGACAAGGTCGTCTGCTGGCTGAGTTCGACTAAAGGCATTAAGCGTGATTTAGGCCAGATGCTTTCGCACCCGCCGTTAGCTTATTAAGATGATTTACCTGCGTCCAAGCTAAAGGCTTGGTCATGATTCTCGAATGGTCCTCCTTTTGCTTCTTCTGATCTGTCAGTATCTGGTCGAACTGCATAGCCTTAGATTTAGGGCTGCTACTAGCCACGGGCGTCTCGCAAATTTTCCAAGGGTTTCTAGGCTTTTCTGGAGGACTACCAATATTAATTTTACTCAAATAGTCATTCAGATTTTGTGATGATTGCTCATTTCCCTGCAAGGCTAACTTTTTGCGTTGCTTCTGAGATAACTTCGGGCCAACGTGACTTATGACGACGTTACCTTGTGGGCTCCTAGCCATATCGGCGATGGGAGAATCTTTGGGAGAAACCGACATTCGGGACAACCCTGGACTGACCGGCGACGAAGGTATGTTGATGGCACTCGAGTTTTTAACTAGCTTTGTAAAAGATTCGGTAGGTGTTTCGTTTAGAATATCTTTAGCACTGCTTATGGCTTTCAGCCTCGCTTGGACTACTTTCTGTTGCTTCAGAGATGAAGGCACTTCTATCCACTTCTCTTGCTTGTCTTTTGCACCTTTCTCGTCTTTTATTTTACTCAGTGATAGCGTTATATCTCCAGAGATTTCGTTTGACAGATCTAGAGACGTCACCGAGCTCACCGATTCATATCTCATTCTTTCTTTCTCACTATCCGTGTAGTCAATTTTCTTAGACTGTTTACTATTTCTCTTTTTATGTATCTCTGTGATACTATCATCCCTTTTGATATCTTCGTCTATAGCGTCTAAATTTACTGGATAAATATTGGCATATTCTTCTATAATTTCATCGCTTGGGGCATTATAGAATGGTGTGATCACTCTTGATGACATGATTGGATTGAATTTGCAATAATACTTAGTTATGTCGTCTAACAAATCTTTTTCTAGCATATCTAAATATCTGTTTTCGAGTACAGTACATAGGTTTAAAGATATGAACTGCATGCAGAATTGTTTAAGTTGTGCAGCGTTGTACGTGTGAGCAAATTGGCAGAGTTCTGTACAGTTTTTAAGGGTTATCAAGCTGGCTAGAGAACATTCACACATTTCTTTCAAACGGGTTATGAACAGTTGATCTGCAACTATGAGCATGTTGCATATAAAGTCGATGCTCTCGCAGTTCTCGACTTCTGGACATGAGTCCGTATAAAGAAAGTTTATTATAGGCAGTAGTATTCCGTAGTTAACTGGCAATGTCACTTTTGATAACATTTTGCTCTGCAATAAAAAATACGATTAAGTTTATTTATGGCGGTCAATTTGGAGGATTAATGTAGCTTTATCGAGTGCGTGAAGGATTATGTGTAAAAGAACAAAGTAGCTAATTTTAACCAGAACAAAGCAGATTTTGATGGACCAATATTTCGTAGTTTCCTTAGAACTACAATCTAGGCATTTTCAAGGCAAGAGTGAATAGATTTCATCTAGATCAACGTGTTCTATCCTCGGGCGAACTGTCGCTTACCATCAGGCGAGTTTGTGGCCAAACGTAGATCTATTCTATAAAAAAAAAAAAATTGCCAACCGAGCTCCTGAAAATAACGATGCACGGCCGTAGGTAACTGGCAAACTGTTCCACCCATATTTCGCCTGGTGTTGCGTGTTTGAAGAATTATTGTGAGTTTTTTTAAGTCCCAACCTCTATCAAATGATTTCTGTGGTCCTCTGTATGTCTTTTATATCATGGAAATTTCCACCTGCAGTATTATCGAGGGTTCTTTAAAAGGGCTGTTATTAAAAAGTTGGCAACGTATTGGTGATGCCTATGGTACAGGTATCCGTACGCGATTGTCATCGCTTACCATCAGGCGGCCCGTCAGCTTCTTTGCAACTGGCATACAAAACACAAAAAGTTTGAAATTGGTTTACTACTCGACTCATGGTTTAGTTCTATCAGCCCTTTTGATCAGAAAGAAAGAAAATAAATTTTATTCGACATTACTTCAAACATCTTATGTCTAAAGGTTACAATTAGTGTCGAATGGGTCCATGTCGGCGTTAATGCCTGAAAGTCAAAAACAATCAGCGCCGGTTTTCCTTTGATAATATATAGTTTAGATCTGCCTATAACTCGAGCTAGTACCGAAAAAGTCTGCCAAAAACTGAAGTTTTTGGCAGACTTTTTGTTTGACTTTTTGTGTTTACCTCGCCCCCTTTCAGGGGGCGAGGTAAACACGTATACATATATACGTAACAAGTATATTGCACACACTGACATATTCTTACTAGTTCTACAAACGCACAACGATGTGCTCAAAATGTATACGAATGGACGACCGAGGGGGGTGTAAGTGCTAAAGAGGAAACTGTAGGTATATCGCTCCAATTAATTTATTTTTCTGAGCGGTTTTCAGATGAACCCTTGAGTTCACAGTTATTACACACTACACCCGACCCGGGTATGTTCTAAAACTGCGACCAGAACCACCGGAGGATGGGCAGCAGCGTCCTAATAGTACACGGTGAACGTACTGCGATCCCCTCTATGAGGGAGGCCTTGTCCAACAGTGGACGTTAATTTGCTGATGATGTGACACACTACACAAATAAAAAAACACTGCCTATTATTGGTTCTTCGCGGTGTAGAAAAAAGTAAAATAAACATTAGGTTACCTCTGTCCAAGAATGCATGAACATTCCGTTAAAATACTCCAAGCGAGCGGCAAGCACGCACTTGTGAGCGGGTATCAGCATGCCATCCTTGGAACATACGTTCGTATCGACCAGCTCTGGGTAGGTCTCCCGACTCCAATGGATGGCACTTTTCAGATATTCAGCGTGCTCTTTTAGGCAGATTTTTCCATCTTTGTAGCTGGGAAAGAATATCAATTATCAGATTCATCATATTATGTTCGCACTGCTAGTACACAACCTTCTCTCAAAGAGAGAGGACATGTTGGTAAATGTCTAAACTTTTTGAAGGTTCTTGGACATACCGGTTTTCTCATATCTTCCTTCACAGTTTTTGAGCTATGGCATATCTTTTATGTAAGTAATATTTTATTTCAGGTAAGGCTAAATTACCGGAAGACGTAGCGTAGGTAGGCCTCCCACTAGATGGACCGATGACATTGTGAGAGTCGCGGGCATCCAGTGGATGCAGATGGCAGGATGACGTTCAGTGTGGAGGTTAAAGGGGAGGCCTATGTTCAGCAGTGGACGTCTTCTGGCTGATGATGAAGACTAAATTAAACTTAGTTAAATTAACTTAATTAATATAATTTTGTATTTCATTTGCATTTCAATTAAAGTATATTTAACCGACTTCTAAAAAGGAGGAGGTTCTCAAATGTTTGTTACCTCAGAACTTTCGACTGGGTGAACCGATTTTGACGGTTCTTTTTTTATTTAAAAGCTGGTGCTTCCTGCGTGGTCACATTTAGGTCTAGTTCTGACATTTTAATGAAGTCCGTTTTTAATATTGATATATTATGTTTCAGAATTAATAAACTTTTGTTTTAGGCTAGGTTAATTTACTCTTTTATGTAATTAATATTTTATTTCGGGTTAGGCTAAATTAAACTTAATTAAATTCACTTAATTGACAAATATCTACCGAGTAAAATTTATCCCAAATTCCTTACTGTACTTGAAGCGACTTAGAAGCGGAATTATACAAGAGATTCATCAGAAAAACAGTTTTGAAGATGAGAACTTCCGCAAAGTAACGCCTGATTCAATCAACTAATCGTTTAAAAGTTTAGAAGTGATTGACTGATAGAGTTTGACTGTGTAACCATTGCAGTAAAAACTGCAGTATTATTTGGTTGTAATAGCAGGAGTTGTCCGAACCGAAGAGTCGGCACCACAAATAAGTCCTGCGACGAAAACTGGAACTAAATTTAGTTTACATTGTTCGGTTATCAAGTCATATAAAACATGCGATTGAGGCGCCGCGTCCATCGGACTTGAGTGGTGGCACAGACTCGAACAGGAAATGAGACAGGGGCCTTTCGCCCAACTCTAAACGCGGGCCCGAATAAATGCAGTTTGCAAAATCACGCGAACACGAACCTTAACGGGCTGAGATACGGTTTGCGGTCATGTGATTTCGCAAACTGCACCTATTCAGACCCACATTTAGAGTTGGGCGTAAAGCCCCGAGACTGATTATAGCCTAAAAAAAATCCAAGGTTTGAAAACGTTGACCTTTTTAATAACCAGTTTATGCTAATCAGTGGATTTGAAACTAATTTCTCGTGGATTATGTTTATCAGCTGCTTAAATTTAAAACGTAAAGCGCCGCCGCTCGCAGACGCAATAAAAAAAGCTATATAACTATTAAAATTATAGAGATTAAGGATAAAGTAGTATAGTTGTTATAAATCTAGTAGTTTTTATTATCTATTTAGGAATTTGTTTGGAGTAGCGCGCAATTTAATAATATCTTACTTTGTTTTATAACTTAGTTATACCTACTTAGGCAATTATTAGATCACGTCGGAAGTCTATTAAAATGGATTGGTGAAACAGATTATGCTTAAGAATCTGCTTAGATTAGAAGTTCCTTAGTTAGGCGTCCCATGTTCTTGGTTAATGAAAACGGGCATTAGAAGTAAGTTTCTTATCTAAGCATTCTAGAATATATTTTTTATGCCATAGGTGGCAAACAAGGAGACGGGCCGCCTGATAGTAAGCAGTCACCGTCTCCTATGGATACTTGTAACACCAGAGGCATCACAAATACGTTGCTGACCCTTTATGAATCTATTAACTCGCCTTTTGAAGAACCCCATGTTGTAGCTTCTCGGAAACACCGCGGAAGGTAGCTCATTCCACATTTTGCAGGTGTGAGGCAAGAAAGATCGTGTGAATCGCACAGTATGCGATTTCCACTGGTCTACGATATGTGGATGCACTTTCAAACGGTGGCGGCTAGTGCGATGATAAAACTGTGACGCCGGCATTAGATCGAATAGTTCTTCAGAACACTCCCCATTGTATATGAGATAAAAGATACAGAGAGAACCAACTTCTCTGCGCATGTTGAGCGGCTCTAGGTGTTCGGTGAGCTTGGGTCTTTGTTTCATATACTTACTAGACCTTGTCTAACAGTTTGTGAAGCGCCATAACTTGCAGCCGCTTGGCGGAAGCTTGCACAAGTTTCACGGGATCGCAGTACAAGTGGGTTCGGGGCGGAGCTTCCGTGTTACGTTTGTTGCGCCCCCCTTTCTTTGTTTTAGCGGTATCTTGCTTTTTGTAGACTTCAAAAGCTGATATTTCTGATGGATTTTCTGTAAAAAAGTAACATAATCGTTCCTTATATAACAAAAGATTGTATGTTGGTTCGTTCAGCTTATTCTACAGATTATATTGAGGAATGCTTTGATCAACTTTTTGATCTTTCCTTCCCCGTTTTACTACCGAACTGGCCACCATCGCCAGAAATTCAGAAGTTAGACGGTTTAAAAAAAATACCGATGGAAGGACAGACAGGCAGACGAACGGACAGAACGAATCCACAATAATATTATAAATGTGAAAGTAACGCTGCCCGTCTGTCTGTTTGCAACATAATCACGGCTAAACCGATCTCGATTAAATTTTGCGACGTAATAGTATGTATAATGAGGACGGACATAGGCTATTTTTTTCTGAAGAAATCGGGAATGAAGTCGCGGGTACAGCTAGTTTATTATAGTTGCCTGTCGGGCTTGTCAGGTTACGTTTGCTGTCCTAAAACATTGAGTTTTAATATATTTCTTCAAAATAGTTAGATATTAAGGTAATTTTTTTTACTACTTATTATGACATGCATCTTTATAAAAAAACACTGGTAATAATGGAATGGGCTTTGTGATATTGTGACTTAATAGTGAACCCTATTCAGCCCATGAGGGTGATTGGTGGACGCGATATACGATTACACAAAACGGTGTCACAACCACCAGGCCTCTCTTTCTCACTCACTCGACACTCTGGGGACTTGCCCAGGGTCACACGAAAGATATGGGCCCCCTAGTACCTGGCAGATCACCAAACGGTAACCGATATTTATTCCCGAAAAACATATATGTTTTTCGGGAATGAATATCGGTTATATATATTTATTTCGAAAAAATCAAATGATAATGACCGACTACAATACCTACTCGCTTATTAGCTTTTGGATGCATGAATCTACTCTCACCGAAAATAGTGATCTGTTAAGGTCATAGGGCCCCATTATCCTAATGTGCCCAGGGCCTCCAATAGGTTAAAGACGGCCCTGACAACCACTATTTTTATTAATTTCAATTTATTTTATTTTCAAGCTTATAACTATCTTTACAGGTATATTACCTAACGCAGTAGTGTAGCAACATTAAATTATCTAATTACAGAAATAACACAAATTCCTTAAAGCTACCTTTGTGAATTCACTCAGAGCACAACCAAATAGGTCTACTTCAACGGCAATGACGTTGAAAGTGCGAAGTGCTCATGTAAAAGGTGCCTTCTGCAGAAGATTTGTCCCCACTCGCGGCAATGATAGCAGTTTTGGCAGTATTCGCCGCCACACATACCTATCAGGAACGCAAAAGTATAAGTGCTTCAGTATATCCTATAATAATAGTAACTAAGAGTAGAGATGTAAGTCTGTATATTAAAATTAACATACCAATTTCCTCCAGCTGTATATCTCCATCCTTCTCCTTCTTGATCAGATCTTCCCTCCTTATCTTCAAGCCGCAGGGGCCTAACTCCACCACATCGCAAGTCCCCGTGTACATGAACTTTAGAACTCTTTCAAATGCTTCCGGATGCACATTTTCCAAAAGTACAGTGGGTTTATGGCCTGGTGCCGTGATGTGGTCTTGATACAGCTTGTAGAGGAGTTCGCTGCATGATGCTATTATAAATATATGTGCGGGGAATAACCTGTTGCCGATCTGAAACAAATGTATGGTTAGTAACAATTATAAATAATTAGCTGCGGCCCGCGGTTTCACCGGCGTGGTGATGAAAAAACTATACTGATACTCAGTTTGCAGGAAAAAAAATAACTTTATAACCAGATTCAAATAATTTATTCAGTCTAAGAGTAATGCTTACTGTTATTGAGTCTAAGCGTAATGCTTAGACTAAGCATTATGCTTAGACTGTTATTCTTAATTATATTTTAAGTAAATTTATTCATAAATATTCTTGGGTCAAGCCCGGACATTGGGTAGGCATTGGTGGGGCCGAAGCCAACACCAAGAGGCCCTGTTGAATATAAAAATTTACAATTATGGTATGTGTATTAAATGTAATATGAAACTATTGTACAGTATAGGATTACAAAAGTCTGAGCTACTGAGGAGAACCACTTGTGGACGGGATTACATATCTATAGGATGAGAAACGGCACCTGCCTTATCCTGTCTCATCTCAAAATATATATTAGGCAGGTGATGACTTGCCACCCACTGAATGGGCCCCCATAAAGGCTGCCGTATCTTGGCACCGGAGGGGCAACATTGGCGTGGGTGGCTTAGGGTGTCGAGAGGTGTGCTGCACTTTCACTAAGAGCTACTCACGGCGAAAAATTTGGAAGTTGACAACTTAGGAAGTGAACCTGTTCGAAAGTGGCGGTTTTGGAAATGGACAAGTTTGGAAATTGACAACTTTAAAGTAGACAAGTTAGAAAGTAGACAAGTTTTGAAATGGACAAGTTAGGAAATTGACAACTTTAAAATAGACAAGTTAGGAAGTGGACAAGATTGTCCGGAGGGATAGAAATGAATGTGGGGAATACAAGCTGATGTCGATTCTCAGTTTGAGTGGGATTGTCCATTATTCACTCTGGTAAAACCGCACAGGTAAGCTATTTAGTAAAATGTGAAGGTTTACCTGAAAGACGACGTCATGTAGTATATCATCTTGGTTGGCGAGTTCCCGTAGAGATTCCATATGCTTCGCCATGCAGGATGGAGAGAGCTCCGGTACAGACGTCAGCCCGCATGTTGGTTTAGTCTGCGATAACGGCAAAAAAAAATTAGAAGCTCTATGCTCTGCACTATACATAATCCGATAAATGATTACTCTTACAACATTCAACACTTATAAACTTTAAACGAATGCTAAGGCTATATACTCAATGATGATATAACCACATGACAGTAAATCCTTTACCCCGCCGTGATGAAAAGTAACTAAATTTTCAGCATGATCTTATTCAAGCGGGCCAATCCTAGGCGCTTATTGAATGAATTACTTTTGGTTTTCTCCAATCACAAGCACCATACGATAGATAGATCACTGCTGGAGAGAGGCCTCATATTAAATACGTTTTTTAAATGAAAAATATTTATTTAACCAGCTCTAGCCTCAAGCACGGCAATAAAAACAGTTTTGTACCAAGTGCTTTCTGATTTTGAAGTTGGTTATTTGTATTGATAATTGATTATAATATATTTAACAAAGCTGTTTAAATAATATACCTACTTGCAAACAAGCGAAATTCAATCCTTCATTGTCAACCACAATGAAAACAGCTCGATGTATGTTAGGTATTTTAGTGATCTTGACAGAAGTACAGTCGTCCTTTTCTAAAAACTTCACCAGCGCGGATCGGCCGTCCTTTTCTTTCTCCTTTCTGATTGGCTGCGGTGTGGTGATGGGCGGGGCTTTGCGGGATATTGTGCCTGTAGAGTGAAATAAACAACTTTCAACAGAAAGACGTGATTTTTTCATAGAGATAGTTGGAAAGAAAGATTGACATAGTTGAAACAGTAACGCAATTTTGTCTTTTTCGCTCTTTACACATTTTAAGGTCGACTGTAAAAGACAAAAGACGGAGAAACTACTCCGAGGCAATTTCGCGTTTATTTATAAGAGGGTTAGTGTAATATGTTGTGCCCACCCCAGTATCAGTTGTGAACTCAGTTATAGAAGTTATTGACGCGTACATCTACCTAGGACGAACAGTTCAACTAGGCAGGTCCAACTTCAAGAAAGAGATCAATCGGCGAATCCAACTCGGCTGAGCAGCGTTCGGTAAACTTCGCAACGACTTCTCGTCCAAAATACCGAAATGCCTTAAAACGAAAGTCTTCAACCAGTGTGTGTTGCCAGTGATGACATACGGCACTGAAACGTGGTCTCTCACTATAGGCCTTATTAGCAAGCTCAAAGTCGCACAACGAGCTATGGAGAGGGCTATGCTCGGGGTTTCTCTACGAGATCGTAGACGAACTAAAGTTACCGACATAGCCCACGGATTAGCAAGTTGAAGTGGGCAGGGCACACTGCTATGTCCCCTGAACAGAAGGCCGATGGGGCCGAAAAGTTCTCGAATGGAGACCACAGACCGGTAACCGCAGCGTAGGACGTCCACCAACAAGATGGACAGACGACCTAAAACAGAACGCAGGAAAACGCTGGAAGCAGGCTGCTTCCAACCGACCCTTTTGGAAATCGATGGCGGAGGCCTATGTCCACCAGTGGACGTCCTATAGCTGAAATAATGATAGAGTAATATCTTACCAGAATAAGCTTCCCCATTTTTTGTGGTAAAGTAGACAGCGTCGTGAGTGAGAGCCACGTGTGTGAGCAGGGTTTGGTGCGCGAGCCCGAATACACATCTGTGAACATATCAATTAAAATTTGCTGATTGTGTACGGACGCAGAAAGGCTTGTAATATCATTGTTTTGCAGAACCGTGTTCCATTAATCTTCACTAGATGGCGTTGTTAAGAACCCTCTCAAATTTTTTGACAAAAACGCAATGAAAAATGGATTTTTGGCGTTCTGATTCTATCAATTAGAAAAATCTATAGGAAATTCAATAAGACTGCCCTGGTGGCTCAGTTGGTAGTGAACCTACCTTCTGCGATTCGGGGCGTGGGTTCGATTCCCATCTAGGGCAAATATTAATGTGATAAACATTTATCTTAGTTCTATGTCAGGGTATAAATATCTATTTAAGTATGTATTGAAAAATATAATATGTACGTATATCAGTCTGTGGCAGCTATATTACAAGCTTTGCTTAGTTTGGGGTCAGATGACCGTGTGTGCAAAAATGACCCGAATATTTATTTATTAAAAAATTCATAAATATTCCCAGAGCTTGGGTCCAGTCCTGAAATTTTTATAAAGTCGGTTTTTTATATTGATTAATTATTTCAAAAAATGTCTTACTTTTTAGGTGGGTATTGTCATTTTATGAATAAATTCCCTATAAGTATAATAGTCAGCAAGCTCACCGGGTGAGTTTGTTGGTGGTGTCCTGCCACAGCATCAGCTGGCCGACGTTGGTGAGTAACAGCACGGTAACTCGCGAGTACGCTCCTTGCTCGCTCACTTTGCATTCCACGCACACTTGACGAAGGTTGATCTGTCTGTAACAAGATTCTTCCTTCAAAAAATCAATCAGCTTTTGTATAGAAGTCATTGACTTCCTAAAAAACAAACGGCACAATGGCAATTACTCACGTTTGACTAAGCCGGTTACTCCAACTATAGTTTCAACCGCATTCGGCGGTCTCTAAAAAGATGAAAGCGCGCGCGCGGCACTTTGCGTGTGCAAAGCGAGACGGAGCCGCGATTTTTGAATTTTTCGTTTTGTCTTTTTGGCTTTGCGATGAAACTATAGTCGGAGTAATCGGTTTAATATCATACGTGAGTAATTCTCGTGTCATATAAATCATATATTTGCAGTATTTATATTACACTAGCTGCGCCCCGCGGTTTCACCCGCGTGGTGACGAAAATCGGTGATGATGATGAAAAGTAGCCTATGTGTTAATCCTGGACATAAGCAATGTATATTCCAAATTTAATCCAAATCCATCCAGCCGCTGCTGCGTGATTGAGTAACAAACATCTACTCATCCATCCAAACTTTCACATATATGATATTAGTGTGATTTAATCTGCACGAAACCTGTTATTTTTGACAAACTAAATACCTGTCGCTTATTGTAAGATACTGATCACTACTCCCCTGGACCCGGGTATGTGCTAAAACTGGGACCAGAACCACCGGAGGATGAGCAGCAGCGTCCTAATAGTACACGGTGAACGTACTGCGATCCCCAAGCCGCCTGCCAAGCGTGGGGATTATGGCAACACCCCTCTCTATGAGGAAGGCCTTGTCCAACAGTGGACGTTAATTGGCTGATGATGTGTGATCACTACTCACTGCTAATTTAATCAATGATTGTTGTACTAACTTGATAGCAATCTTCTTGCAGATGTACTTGTGGAGTAAGTAGACGTCTCCGCGGCTCGTGGAGATGACCGTGGCCGCGTCGCATGCTTCCACTAGTTGTATACCGGCTTCTTCCTTGTTGTTCATCGATATTGCTACCTGGGGAAAGAATATAGCTTATGGCAAGGATTAGTCGATAGATGTTTTATCGACACCAAAACTATCGATACTTTTACAACACTACTTGCTAAGGATGTTCTAAGGTATATATATTTGAGATGTTGCGGATGCAAATTTTTTCACATCCGCGGATGCGAATGCGGATGCGGATTTTTTTACGTTCACATATGTATTTTTTTACGTTCACATCTGTAGATGCGGATGCGTTTTTTTTTTTTACAAAAAAATATATATGTACAGGAATAAAATAACAAGAATAGAATGGTAGATACGTAATGTTTAATTTAAAGTAAACAAATGATACACAATAACAAACGCATCGAAACTTGTCATCGAAAGATACTTCGCTCCTATTGGTCAACGAGCACGTGACGATCGCGGGCCCCACCCAATTTCTTTATTGTGGCAACTTGTACGACATCCGCATCCGCATGCAACTCCGCATCAATTATTGCGGATGCGGAAGTGGTTACGGATGTCTAAATTGATGCGGAAGTTCCGCATTTGCGGATGCAGATGCGAATATTCGCAACATCCCTGGCTATATATTTACGAGTATGAGACTTACGACGCATGTAACCTGCGCAACTAGAGAAGGATGCACATATCATGCTTTTGCATGCACGCACGTTGTATAATGATACCATCGATAGTTTTGTCTGTTCTCGTCTGTTGATAGATTACAAAAATTATCGAATCCTATTATGAACTATGGATAGTTTACTAACAAGGGTAAGTCGCGAACACAAACTATCAAAACGAATGAAATTATATTATATTTGTCGTGTAACATCTATTGGCAGTAAAACACTCATATGCCGTAACGGCGAATATTATTATGCTCTCTTATGCCGTCATGCCCCCTCCACGCCAGCGCTCTCAACTCCCTTATGCGTCATGCGTGCACGTATACTATGCTGCTTTTCTGTGTCAGTTTAATGTTTGTTTCAGTTTCACATCTGCTGGGTGTCTTGTGAAGGCAACTTTTTTATTATTTATTTATAGACAAATACTCGCCTCACTTACAGCTACGCTAAGGCGTGTAACGAGTCATGCAATAAAAATTACGAATCAGAATACAATAACAGAGTATATAATTATTGTGAACTATCAACAGTGAATTATGATAATAATAGTGTTCGATGAGATTAAAATTTCCAGTGCTAAAATCGACTATCGACAGTTTCATTAGTGACAGTATCGATACTTTAAAAAAAATGCTATTAGCTAAAGGTTACTTTAGAATTCTCTAAATCTTCAGATATTTAGAGTGAAATTCTTACCCGTTTAGGCGTAGCCACAACTTTATCTTCTTGTGAGTGGCCCAATTGTCCCACATTGGAGCCCCAAGTGTATACAGCGTTCCGATTCCATACAACCGCGTGTGCCCGTCCCGCCCGCACCCCGAGGGGGTTGGAAAGTTTCAATAAAGGCTTGATAGATGGCAGCCGGATCGAAGTAGAGGTTTTGGTGGATGACTGGCTTACATTGTCTATGGTGTTGAGAGTGTATTGGAGAACCTGAAAGGATTTTATTATTATTAAGGCTGGGACGTAGTAAAAAGGGTGACGGAACTTCAGTGTAACTGGGCAGAGCACATGGCCAGACGTGATGTGTACAGCAGTAACCGTGTGGTCGACACTAGGTCGGCAGAAACTGGGCACTTATTCCGCACTGGCAAACGCGCGCTATCGTGGCCACGATTAGTTTACACCAAAAAGTTGGCCTCTATTGCTTAGGAAATAAAGCTCATCTTTAGAAGGTTAACTTACCGCGACACGATAGACCGCGTTTGGCCCGTGCAGAATAAAGGCCCTGGGCTGACCGAGGATGGAGTGAACTGAAGTGGAGCTATGGAGCTTAAGTTCTTAGCTTAAATTAATAATAATAACATTAAACTGCAAGGGTTTATTGTTAATAATTTATTAAACACAATATTTGAATATTCTTTAATAAAATATGGATCGAATTGAGAAATTTGATCCAAATTTCCGCCTAAGTTATTTTAAGAAACATGGCGGTTTGGCCAATAGTAACGTTATTGTAGTCGCCATTAGATTCTAATACGATATGAAGTCAGTAGTGATGTGGCAATTATATCACAGTATTGTCAGTGTTATAACTCACCAAGCCGCTCTCCATCAGCAGTACAGTAGAGTTGAGAGTGATGGCCACAGCCGCGCACGGCTCGGCGAGCCTCAGTGGTGCGGGGCGCAGCGCCGTGCTGTGAGGAGCGCCGGCGCGGGCCAGCTGCCCGCAGCACCATATCACGTCACTGTCAGTGCCGGAGCACAGCCATGTGCTGTGGAACTTGCCTAAGCACACCTGGAAGAGTAAACAAGCGATTTGTAATCTGGAAAAAAGTTAGAGCCGTAACAGACGCATCGAACCACGTGGTGTGGTCGTGGTTACTAACCGCCGTCTGACCAACGGGAGAGAAAGAGTGAGAACATTATTTCCCTCTCATTTTCTCTCGTTGGTTGACGTCATCCATGCTGGCCCGTCTCTTACGGCTATTATGGCGCTCCGTCTGTTATAATGATGATATCTCTGTCAGGGCCGCATTTAGAAACTCAAAGACTCATATATAACAGTTAGGGCTCCATGCGACGGGGAACAGTTGTTTAATAATTTTTAATCTTTAATACAATAGACATGCGTCAAGCATTTTTTTTATCCGCCATCTTTTCTGTGATGGGGTTAGAATAACATCACGATAGGGGAATGGGGGATGTTGTGACCACTAAAGTGAGAATTTTTTCGTACCCTTCTCTTTTCTGTGGTTGTGACAATCACTTGTGTATTTTTATGTGACAACATGAAGTCCCGAACGAGCGAAGTTAGTCTAAAGCAACTTGCTGCTTTCAAGTCTACGTGAAAACTCTTTAGCATAGTGCTTAAAAGCTTCAAGTAATATAAAATTTTATAAATATTATGGTTTTTACTTAGTCGTTCGTTGTCGTTTTTGTTTTTATCTGAATTTATGAAAAATTTTCATTAAAACAGATTTTATAAATGTTTAAGATGTTTTTCATTAAAAATACACGTGATGTTATAGTAGGGGGTGGGGGGAGGTAAATCTCATGAATTATCACCAAAGGGAAGGAGGAGATAAAATAGTGAGCAAAGAACGACCCCCTAGTCCTATAATTTATATACCATATCAAGGTTGTTCGGTATGTGAAATGTTTGGATGGAGGACAAGCATTTTAGGCTGTTAAAAAATGTTCCCAATACAAAAAAAAACCCAATATACGTTACTGTAGTGTAAGTTAGCATACGTAAGGTATTATGCATTTTAAAAAGATAAATGATAAATTGGTTGCTGTTACTGCTAATGTCTCACTTGATGACCTCAACAAGAAAATAAACACAAATTGACAAACACAGTTTTTATTTATGACTCATTTGCGACCTATTACTGTGCGGCAACGACTGGCCACGATTATCATAAGAGTTCGGCGCAAATTTGTACGATTGGAATGGATTCGCTGCAGAAACTACCCTCACTACTTTCTTAGGAGGCTCTTCTACAAACATCATGTTTTCCAGCGAAGTACGAGACGGAGTTATAGTCTTTAACTCTGGGGCAGAAGGCATAAAGTTAAATGCTCCCGTTACGCTGTTCACTAACGGCTCGCCGCGTATTAAGCAGTACGTGAAGAAAGTGAGAAATGAGTACGTAAAACCGATAAGGATAACGAAAAATATCAACATGGCTTTGTTTCTAATAATATACTCTCTTAAAGTGTACATACAGCCGACTTCTATATAAAACTTTATAGAACGTTCCAAGCTTTTCGTACAATTTTCCGAAACAGGTATCAAGGCCGTAACATTAGACAGAATGCAGCATTGCACTGGATATAATTTCTCTACGTTGGCTTTTCTCCAATTCGAGTCAGCAAAGTCCCAATAACCGGTAGCGCCACAGCATTCATGCTTGATCATGACATAGTTCCAAATATACGATATCAAATCATTCTCTCGCCCGTAGAAGTTCTTTATAGACAATTGGAGATACTCTTTTGTCTTCGCATTATTCATGTAGATGTTATACACGCCTGATATGAAAAACAGCCAGAAAGCAACAGAAGATATGACACTGACGAGAAAGATATACGACTTAAGAGCACATTTCCACTTGCAACCAGCTCCGAATATGCCGCAACATGATGTGAGCATCGTGATTGCTGCTACAGGAATCAAAACTGAAGTTAATGGCGTCATGAATATTCTCAAGTTGACAAGTTCAGCGATTGAAGCTACGTAGGGGCTTTTGGTGACGGTGAAGTTCACGTTCTTGAAGAATTCAGTGTTTATAGCGCACCACACGCAAATTGCGCCCCCTATTAGGCCTGTAGTAAAGAATAAAACGTTTGTGAAACCGAGGCAGGTGCGAGGCAAGCCTGTAGTGTGCATTTTGTTGTAGAATTTAAATTTTTATTCAATAGATTTACGAACAATACAAAAATTGGCGAAAATAGAGCAAAACTGTTGACGTCTAATTGGTTGACATTGTCCATTTTTTTATTGACAGTGACAAAGAAAACCTTTTTGGTAATAAAAACTTTTTTTCTTTATCCCTAAACTCTACAGACCAGCAAATCGCTAAAGATAGGAACGCATACTTTGGAATGCTTTTTGTACTGGGTTACGCGAAAAGAGTGTACTAAGCCAAAAGGTGTTTCCTATCATTATAAACAACTTACTGTCATTCGCACTTCACAAAATGTAGCGAACAACAGATTTTTTCGACTTTAGAGCAGGCGTTAGGCCTTGCCTTAGTATTCGCAGTTTTCCACGACTTCGTACGCGTAGACTTTTAACCCCCTTTTGCCCGCCTTAATTGATTCCCTTTCGCAAAATCCTTTCTTAGCGGACCTCTACACTCTAAGCAATGTACTTACGAAATTTTTGCTAGATACCTAGATAAAGTAGATTTTATTATGAGTCAGTCAGCGTATTTGGCTTTTGTATGTATTTTGGGTGATGGTTTTGTAGAATTGGGAAATCTGACTCATAACAAAATCTGCTTGACTTAATTTGGCAGGTAGATTTCTTATGGAGTGTAGAAAGGGTTTAATTAAGGTGGACAAGAGGGGGTTAAAGTCATCATAGGCATGCGCAACTCGAGCTGTGTGTTGACACTGACGTCGATTCTGATATACCATTCTGTAAACTAAACTAAATTTGACAGCTCTAAATGGTTGCCAGCCTTTTCTGCCGTACTGAAATGAAAGAAGACGTCGATAATTTTAGTCCTGTCACATTAGTTTAGTTTAGAGAATGGTACGACAGAATTCATGGCAATGTGTGTTGTAAATACTGTTGACATATTAAAAAACAATCACTATTCTTACCTGCTTAACACTTATATTGGCTCGGCTAAAGGCCGCCAGCGAATCTGGGGCATGTCTGGGCTGATTCGAGCCGGTACCCAGTGTGTAGTTAGTGTTGGTGCCCCACACATACGCGTCGCATGGCTGTGTGCTGTCGTGCTTGTACATGTACGCACGATCTAGTAGGGCGTGTTCGAGCGCTTTGTAGTCGTCTTTGTCGACTATATCGGTGTTAACTCCTGGAAATAAAGTATTAGCAACGGTTATATTTTTAGGATTAGAACATGTGGACTTTTCTAAAAAAAGGTTTTTTTTTTTACGATTGCAAGGAGGTAGCTAAAATTTTGTTTGGGTGAGGTGGCAGTTGCCTTTGGGTCACTTGGATTGGCTCCATGAGTGGATCCGCGGATACCTTTATCTACTCAATAAATCCGCAGGTGGATCCAAGGATACATCTTTTCCCCTTTTCGATGCACCAGGTGCCAAAAAGTTGGCTTTTTTAGAGAAAGTTAAGTAGGTGGGAGTTTTTGGTGGATTGAGATGCTCTGTCCCGTTCCCGCAAAGCATGTGACACTGACGAGAAGGCTGAATGTAAAACGAAAAGGCTGTGTTAGTATGTTTGAAAGGCACGCGTGGAAGTTGGCTTCATATCTTAGTATATTACGCTCTCTGTCTGCAGTAAATTAAAATACTTATAACACATTGTTTTTTTTTTCTTCAGAAAAACAATATTTCTGTATTTTATAAAATACTGTTTTATTTATGGAACTAACATTTTATGTGTGTTTTAATTCTTATTGAATCACAAAACGTCTTACATAATTATCGATAAATGTACCTAGTTAACTTCAGTGAATGTTGCCAATATTTTCACGAATTTTTGTCCTACTGAAGCTGAAAACATAGTAGTTCTATAATTTAAGATGAAGTAGTATCTTCTTCTTATAGTTATATAAAACGCGTAGTATGTATGTATGTGCCTTTCGGACTCCGAAAAAGCTGAACCGATTGTATTGGGATTTTCACTGGCAGATTGTGGTGTGGATTACTCTTTATATCATCAGCTGATAAGGAGTAATCCACGTGGGTGAGAGCGCGGGGCACAGCTAGTTTAATATAAACTCTAAAACAGTCATATTAAACGATAACTGCCTTACAATTTTTTTATTCAATACTCATGAAAAAAAAAACATTCCAGAAAAGTGATTTTTTTCACGTATTGTTTTTCAAGCCAGTAAAATAGCGTGCTTAACCGACTTCCAAAAAGGTTCTCAATTCGACTGTACTTTTAAAAGTTTTTTTTTGTTTGTTACCCAAAACTTTCGACTGGGAGAACCGATTTGGTTGATTCTTTTTTTATTTGAATGTGTGAAATTTCTCATGTAGTCCCATTTCAATTTGGTCCAATTCTGTCATTTTTATGAAGTCGGTTTTTTATATTGATAATTATTTTACAACACTATTACTATACTAGTGAGATTTCATCCCTTACCAATTTTCATAAGAGCGACGGCCGCATGTATCTGGCCATAGAATACACTGCGATGCAGAGAAGTGGAGCCCGACTCTCTGTCCCGTGCGTTGACGAAGGCTTCAGACGAGTGGTGGACCAGCCACGACATCAGGCCTACTCGGCCGCGAGATGCCGCCATGTGAAGGGCTGTGCGGCCCTAGAACGAGAAATTACACTAGTGTTATTTTTAAGGTTCTGCACCCAAAGAGTGTAAACGGGACCCTATTACTAAGCCTACGCTGTCTATCTGTCCGTCCTTTTAACAGCTGTATTTTTCGAACCGTAATCGATAACCAGTTGAAATTTTTACAGAATATGTAATGTTACAGCAGATTAACAAAGAATTAATAGTAAGTAAAAAAGTAATAACTAAAGGGCAGGCCCGGATCTAGGGGTGGAAGGAGGGGGGGGGGGCACGTCCCCGGGCGGCAAATTAACTAAAGCGGGATCCCATACTACAAACTTTTTTTATACATATTTATGTATTTCTAACGTATTACTAGATATTAAATTTAGGCCAGATACCGGATATTAATTTAAGTCTAGACCCTAGTCATCTTACCTCAAAATCAAATGCCTTTATGAAATTAGCACATGTTCCTTTAATAAACGCCGCCAGCGCCTTGTCTCCACTCGATCTCTTGGTAATAGCACTGGTGATGGCCTGGCCATGGCTCCGGGACCTACAGCGACTGGTGCAGTCTACTTCCGCTTTATTTTTACTCATTGTGTATAAAGCACCAAGATTTTAGACCTTATTATAAGGCAATTTGAAAACCAAATGTTGGTAGTGCAGGATTTTAGTACACCAAAGTAGTACACGAAGTGTTGATAGTTCAGAATTAGACTTTATTATGATCTTATTTTAGGGTCATTTCTACATCCAATTGAAGATATCATCGATAAAAGTAATTAGGAAACTTGATATCGAAAGTTAAGTTGAAGCAATTTTAGACCTTTTGCAGAACTATCAATAATGGTATTTTTAGACAGTTTGCAGACAAATTATTCTGCTTTTCAGGTGGTTTTCCACACAGTTTATGGTTGTTTATAACAGTTTTTGGTTTGAAGACACAAGTGATATTGTCGGTAATTATTCTCTCTCTATTTTTACATCAAAAGTTCTTTTTCATAATCCAGATTCAGAAATATGTGTGATGATATGTGAACTTAAACTCAATGACTTAGCAATAAGACAGGTACAAAGAACTGCAGAGCACAGCTCTAAGGTAGCCCCCGAAGGAGCTACGCAGGATGTGTTCAGCAGAACATGTCGATGTTTGTGACAATCTGAAACAATATAATTATTATTAAAGTTTATTTTAAAAAAAAATCATAATAATAATATGCATCAACATGAGAATCTTCTTCTTATTTTCTCAGTTAAAAACTATATTTAACATACTTATATGTGACTTGTTAAAATGAACCACAGGAGCCCAAACTGATGGGGTCAAAACACTTACACTTTCTTGTCTTTAAAGGTTTCTTTTAATTTATTAACTCAGAGCTAGACCAGCGCCGTATGTCCTTATAATTGTCTGAATGAAAAACGGAGTTATACTATGCGGCATAAGGTCCATGTCGAGTGGATAGTGCAGTGATCGCGCGCCATCCACTATTTTAATCTTACAATTCTAAAATTAACATTAATATTTTTATTTAATAAGCAAACCCCAGGGACACCAGGATTTGTGACTTTTGTTATACTGAGCAACAATTTTGGTAACTTAAACGATTTTATTTTTTTGAGCTATACACATAATACAAGTTTTGGCTAAATCTGGACACTCATGTGCGAGTTATCACCAAGTCAACAAGACAATCGAGAAGAAAATGTCAATTATACAGAAAATTTAGTTTTGCGCTGTAACAATTCCTCATCCAGCTAGAAAAAACGCCGCAGATCATTATGAAAAAGATGTTGGCCAAACTTTTTAACTGTGCTAAATTAAATATAGATGTAATGTGATATTTTTACTTTTTTTTTTATCATTGCTGCTTTAGGTTTCATCTACAAATTCTTATAGTACATCAGTGTACCTGTTCTGAACTAAGTGGTCTACTGTTGTATTTGATTATAAACAGTATTATAGTATGGTGCGCAGTTCAACAGATTACGACTTGTAGTTTCTAACCATTTAGCCGGCTGATAACGTAAATCAGTTGTAATATTACCTTTACATAAAAACAGCTGTAGAAAGTCGTTCCTTGAAGGACACGCAAAAAATCATCATATTTTTACGTTAAGTAAGTAATGTAATTGCACATGCACTTAATTGAACTGCTAGGAAGTGATTCTCAACTTAATTTACGCATGAAATTAAAGTATATTCGCTATTTTTAGCAATTAAGAAATACAAATCCGTATTTTGTAATCTGAAGCCGAAACCAGCAGCCGACATCTGAATTCTGATGACATGACATGACAATGACATTAGGTGGTGACATTTTCATGTTTGACTAACACGGTGGAGTCGGTTGGTGGAAGTTGGCAAGTCGGATATAATATTATCACACGTATCAGAAAAGAAAACTTAGGTTGGGGTGCCTAAGTTTTCTTTTCTGTGAATATTTTTAGATTAAAATACCTAAATCTCAATCTAAAAATCGTTTTGTCTAATCTCTAAGCCTTAGTTATTTATGTAGGATATGAGTTTTAGCGCCAACTAGGCGGATATTTAAATTCATCAGCCCGGCTATGACCCAGCCATGGCTTCAATCAAGGACGTTTCGATTTATGATCGGTCTGTGGCTTCAATAGATTTGGAAACTTGCCATTTTTGCCACTCAAACAAAAAAAAAAAGTCAGTGTCAAACTCTCATTTATAATAGTTACCTCACTGTCATAGCAATCAAAGTCAAGTCTAATAAAACGTCGAAAGTGGTCAAAAGTCGAATTTCAGAATTTTCAGATTGGCAAATAAAAGCATTTTTTTATTTCCAATTTCGTGTATTGTTACGTAAAATCTAACGATGTTTAAAGTGATCAGCCGTTCGGCGGCTTTAGCTAGGACGCAGTTACCCAAGTAAGTAATTCTTTTATCCATAAAATAGACGATTTTATCTTTGGACAGAGCTGTAATCTCACTAGCAAACGCTCAAATCACTGTTCTCAGTGACTTCTGGCTGATTCCATGTAAAATGGCAGTGTGTCGTCAGTTGTAGTAACTATTTGTACATTGTCGGAGCCAACAGGAACAGCCTTACATGGTACACTTCATACCTGAAACCTGACCTCCCTTCTTTAACTGCCAATGCTGGGTAAACAAACAGTTTTATGTTAGCAATACTGATGAATAGTTTACAATTGAAACTAGCTGTTCACGGCTTCGCCCTTGGGACTACAGTATTATGTACTCAGCTCTGGATGCCAAACAACTTCGATTATGACAGCGAAATCAAGATACACTAGTTTTTTTTCCATAACTCTTTTTAATTGCTGAAAGAATGGATACTTTTTCTCGTAGTGAACGGATCAATAGCATGGAACGAGCAACTCATTCTATTTGATTTATTTGTTCGCAAACAACACATTGCTACTATGGAACGTGTCTTAACAACAGGCTCATGGCACTCTTGGCCAACCTATCTTCTAACAAAGCACTTTGATTCCACTTTCATTGTGCAAACTGCTAAACTATGAAATAGACAAACAGACAGACGGACTGATGGATAGACAGCCAGAGAGCCAAACAGATGATAGATGGCCTGACAGACTGACAAGCAGAGACTGAAGGTCAGGTAGATGGATAAATATATGGACAGACATTTGAAACAAACAAAAGGTTGTCTGGAAAAACTAAACTATGCCCCATTTTAAAATCATATTTCTAAGGATATTGTTCTTCTGGGCACGCAATGCAATAGGGAGAATTCTGCATATTGCAGTAGACAGAGACCAGTTGCAGATCTACCTTCTTTATGACACCCTCACTTGGTAAAACAGGTGCTAACAACCCTCACTTAACATCTAGCAATCTGTCATCAAACATCTTGCCTATTAGTGAAAAATAAATCTTTATTACAGGCCACTGCCGAGATGTTATGCCACACTTTATGATCCCATATGTGTTAAGGAGGCTCCTAAAATTGACAATGAGACTGTATTTGCAAGAGAAGAATCTCTGGAAGCCATTAAAGTTCCCACTAAGGTAATTATATTAAATGGTACAGTACATTTCATTAAAAACAAAAGCATAATCCAGCCAGTGGATTCTGTTATTTCGTTATCTAAACTACGTTGGTTTTTTCTAGGCAAGCATGGTCCATCGTAGACCGCATCATCACTTGACATCAGGGGAGTCAGTCGAGTTGGTAGTCAAACAAAATTTTTGTTACCTCAGAACTCAGTGATTTATGAACCGATTTAGAAATATATTACTTTTATTGAAAGGATATGCTTTCAGATTGGTCCCATAGAAATTTCATTAAAATCGGTTCTGTAGTTAGCTTTAACTTATTTTTTAGCTTCGTATACCAACATTGCAAAAAAAAAGCTATAGCATGTGCGCTATACAATCTGACAGCACCAGCTTCGATCCTCGGCCCTGCACCAATGACTTATTTAGTTCCCCTTTTAAACTAACCGATTCAATTACAGGTTGACCTGACCCCCATCAGTGGTGTACCGGAGGAGCATATTAAGACCCGCCGTGTCCGCATCTACCAGCCACCAAAGAACGCCATGCAGAGTGGCACCAACAACATCCACCACTGGGAAATGGAATTTGACAACCGTCAACGCTGGGAAAACCCCCTTATGGGCTGGACGTCCACCGGAGACCCTCTCTCCAACATGAAAGTCCAATTCTCCTCTCCCGAAGAAGCTATTGAGCACTGTGAAAAGAATGGATGGGTTTGGTTTGTAGATGTTCCTAAAATTGAGAAGCAGTACAAGCCAAAGAATTACGGAGTGAATTTCCACTGGAACCGCCGCACCAGGGTCTCGACAAAGTAGAATGTTAGTATAATTCTTGTTATTTTATTTCTAGAGATTTCTAGCTTATTGATGTTGGAGAAATTATAGCATACTTGCAAATTACACGTTTTTCAATATTAAATTTATTTCCTTGTATTTTAGTATTTTAATTTCTAAAGTTCTTAGTGGTTATGCAGTGACTTAAAATATAAAGGCACAGAGCATTTAGTAGAGATAATAAGTTATATGCTGGATACTGTGCAAGTGTGGAGGAGTTCCAGGTATATAGTGAGAAGTCGGCAGAGTCAGGAGTTCCGGAGCAGCTGCAGCATGTATAGCCGAGTTAGGAGTTTTTCGAGGAATATTAGAGCAGACGGTGTGGTTTCCTGGAAACCCTTTTAATCATATTTTCTTCATTGCATGTTTTACTTTTTGACATTCACTGTTTTGTTTCTCAGTTGAAACTATGTAGTTCAAACCAAGGTTTCAAATCATTGTGAAAGAGAATATGACACTACTTCCTTTAGCACAGACTAGGTAAAGCTACTATGTAGTTCAGACCGGTATATTACTTTACTTTATGGTTCAGACCACAGAATAATAGAGAGACAGAATCCGTCACGTGATTTACAAAGCGTACAAGGCAGTCTGTCAAATAGTATGTAGCCTTTGGAGCCTTTTACAGGTCCCTAGTACAACTTATCATCCTGTCAAAAATATTTCTGTTTCGTTCTGGTAACAACAATTTTAGCACTATGGCATATTTTGGCATATGAGTAAAGAATGTAACATGTTTAATTCGTTTATGCTTAATTAGCACTACTTTTATGCTTTAGTCCTTAGCTGAGGTTCAGATTGCCAAATCGGCAGATTTGTTTATATTATAATTCAAAATAGCCCTGAATTCAAATTAGTGTGGCCTGTAGCGAAAGGAGGTACATTTAATATCAAAAGAAGGTGGAATGTTGATGATGATGATCTGATGACTAAGATGATCTTCACGAGATACAGCCTCTAAAGGTAGGGCAGACAAGGGTGTAAGGCTTAGTACCCTACCCTTTGCGTATCCTACAACATACGTTTTTAAATACAAAATTTTGAACACCATCTCTTGAAGATTCGAGACAACACATGCTGGAAAACAGCTTAGCACGTCGGTATTTGTTTGAGGTATGCTGTTAGATCTCTTTATGAAAAGAGATTTAAAAAAAAAAAACTATAAAACAGCTGATATTCACTTATTAATTCACCTCTCAAACAAAACAAAAATCTAAATCGAAATTGGTTTAGCCATTTGGGAGGTACGATGCAACAGACAGACACACAGATACACACGTTAAACTTATAACACCCTTCTGTTTGCTTTGGGGGCTAAAAAATCAAACCATGGATTTAGGCCCCATTCCCAACTCATACGCTGGTGGATTCGTTCTACCGAGTTTATTTTATTCTTAACTTTATTTCAAAAGCTATAAAGTTTTCGCAAACAAAATTGCCAAAGTATGCACAGTTTGCACACATACTTTTTACTTTCGTGTAAATGCATATAAGTGCGTCTGTAATGCGAACGATGCGTTAGGGGTGTTAAAGACAAAAGGATAGTTTTTTTTCTATATTTTCGTTTAATCATAGTTTTCAACATGGTTAATTTATATTTTGTACCTCGGAAGAAAATCATATTTCGCAGGACTCGCTTAAAGTTTTTATTTACATATCATACAATTTTATTTTTACATATTGGAGCATTGCCCAACAAATGCTCTCAATATTGCAATTTCACTAGCTACATTTTACATACATCATAAATAATTACAAACCATATAAGATTGTTTTAAAATGGAAACTAATTAATTGCACATCTAAGAGACCACTTAATTTTTCTATATATCCTAGGAAAATTACTGTAACTGTGTACCAAAATATGCATACCTAAAACAAGTTTATGTTTTTCAAAATATTATCCCACAACAATATTTTCATATTTTGACCATAGACCTTAAACGGTGTATGGGCAGTCTAACTATTAGTGCATTGCATTTTGTTTAATTAATAAAGGCATTTGCCTTTTAAATTTTTTATACTATGTAAAAAAAAGTCTGATCATTTCACAAACTGTACTCTGAATAAAAAAGTTTACCACATAACTTTCGTTTTGTTTGAAAGAACCACAATGATGTCTCATGAAGAGGTGCAGTTTTTTTTAATCCACCTTACATGTCTTAATCTTTTATGATGACGTCACCTAGCCCGTGATCATCCCTGAATTTAGAGAAATCTATCGACATCTTATTTATAGAAATCGATGTTGAGGCTGTCTGTGAGAACACAACATAGACAAAGGAAAAAAAAAACTGTTTTTACTTTTCGTTATGTAGTAGAATTATACAAGTTCAAATAAGATAAAACCTAAGTCTAAGGTGGAACCCCTGAGAAGTTCTTAATAGATCTATAATATCAAAATGGGATCGAAAGAGAAAAATAATCTCTATAGAGCCATTATGAATCTTAGCACTGGATCTAACGAGAATGATCCGATTTGATTCGCTATCGCATTAGCTTTCTAACATGATGTTCTAATTTTGTTCTGCAAACATTGCTGACTGCCCCGGTGGCTCAGTTGGTAGTGAACCTAACTTCTGTGCTTGGGGGCGTGGGTTCGATTCTCATCTAGGACAAACATTTGTGTGATGAACATTTGCGTTTGTTCTATGTCTGGGTGTAAATATCTATTTAAGTATGTATTTAAAATTATATATGTACGTATATCAGTCTCTGGCAGCCATATTACAAGCTTTGCTTAGTTTGGGGTCAGATGACCGTGTGTGCCAAAATGTCCCAGATATTTATTTATTTATCGATTTTTTTCAACTTTGAAGTTAATAAATATTTTGATGAGCGTTAAGTCTCTTTGATGTGCAGTTAAATATTTCTTTATTAAAACTAAATGCTTACAACCTCAATAACTAGAATTATGATAAAATTATTGCATCCACTTTCATATTTATTTACATTAATGAACAATTTCTGAATTATTTCTAATCTAGTAGTTGAACAATGTCATTTTATTTTTCTGCATTTAAAATGTATTAGTAAAGGTTTAAATATTAAATAATTTAAAGCAAATAGTGGTTTACTTTAAAGCAAGGTGATATAAAGATTTAGTGTCACAGCTCCTAAATAACTACAATAATTCAATATAGACTTCGAAAAACTACGATACAAATGAATTCAAAAGGGTTTGGTCAAGGTATAGAAAATTCAGATAATTTTTTTAAATAATCGACAATAGTTTGGTCCTTGCTAAATCGAAAATTTACTGGCATCAATTCAGTTGTACCATTTTCTAACTCCAAGTAAATTTGAAATTAAAGGATGTCCTTAGAAAAGAGACAGATAATTTGAGTGCTTGTTGTCAGATAAAATGGTAGAATTGACGCCTTTGGGGTTTAAAGTCTACCTTTTTAGGTATTTCTAGTAATTTTTATACTTTTTGTTATAAATATTTTTTTATAAAGCTTGCTAATACTACAGCTAGTTAAGCTCAAAACCGATTTAATGTTATAGGGACTTTATATTATTGTATTTTTGAAATAGCTAGTAAAGAATTAATCTAGAGAAGCACTTGGTGCAAAATTAAAATATTTTTTCAAAACAATTATGTAACATGAAAACAATTAACACATTCAAAAACGAAATCAAATGGACGGGCTAATATTAATAACAATTTAAATAACGTTTATAAAGCTATCTAACAAATAATTATAATGTAAATAAATGGAAATAATTATTTTTATAACAAAATTATATAACCTATCTACTAATGCCTATTTACTAAAACTATTGAATTTGTGCGAAATAATGTATGCTATGCATTTTTATGCGTATTCCAGGATATTCAACTGCTTTAGAAATATTTTGCAACTACCTGCAAGAGAAAAAAATATCAACACTTCTATCTGTTAAATTCAGTATTGCCATATCAAAAAATTCAAACATTTTAATGCAAATTTCTTCTCTATTATAACTATCTACGCTATTGTTGAAAATTGCATACTATATAATGCAAATTGACCTAAAATAAATTATTTAAAGCTCTGACATTAGCTATAAGCCTAATAATAAAACGATTTTTTATGGATGGTATTTAATCGCACACCAGAAACTACTAACTGTCCCACCAAAAATACTAACTGCATACCAAAAAATAAATGACTATGGTCCAAAGCCGATTAGAGAGTTATTTAAGGCGGCGTTGCTGCGTATAAAGGGTTGTGAAAAAATCGACTCTTAGTTTTTTTTACGCTAGGTTGAAAATTGTACCTCATTACTATTTGAAACCTTCGAGGCGCGGCGGAAGTGCTACGTAGCGCGGAAGCGCAGCAGGACTGTTCGACATTTTAATTTTGTTTTCAGTGATCGGCTTTATTTTGGTTCAGTGTTAATACCATTAAAAATATCGGTCCGGTGTAATTAAAATGCCTATTGACTTTTTCATAGCCGTTTGTATACCGCGGCGCCTCGCTTTAGCTCTCCTCGGTCGTCTTTGTTTCGCTCCAGTCTACTATATTTGATTCTGATCTGCAGGTATAATTGATACGAGACATTAGATGCGCTCTAAGTATATCTGATGTGCAGTTAAACATTTCCTTTCATTATCGACTAGTAAAATTATTTTGAGGTACTATTATTGTTTTTGTTATTATGACTCGAATGTTGCTAGCTAAAATAAATAGAAATGTATATATCGTTATATTTTATGAACTTTAATTTATTTTATATGTCACAGCCTTGATATTATTATTTTGATAAGATTCAAGAAAATGGAAGTGATGAGTTGAATGTACTATTTCCTATATTATTAAATGTAATCTATTTATTGTAGACAGATAGTTGTAATTTCTATTTATTTAAGTGTTACTAGTATTCAAATTATTAATTTTTGATATTTGTTTGTTGTTTAAGTTGACGACTTTAGCGGCTTGTGCTTTTAATAACGGCGTTACAATTTAACGGCCTACTTTGGGTCGTTATCAGTCGTTTTCATTTACAAATTAAATAACTATTTACAACAACAAATATACAACCGTCTCTGAGATTCACTAATAGCGCATCTACTTAAAACAATACAATATAAAAACGCCTCAATTGGAATTTATAATAGTAGCTCTTTTCAATCTTAGATCATTTTTTTTTAATTCTTACCGCCCTTAAAGTAATAAAATTTAACCCCAGCGTTTGGGTGGCAATGTATTCCGGCCACATAACGTCGTTGTGTTTTGGCTCTTTGTTTCCTGTTCAAAATTTTGTATAAGTTTTGGGGCGCGTTGCGATTATGCCTCTCCTTGCAATACAAAACGGCCCACTTCTATGGACGTACCCATCAGGAGTAGCTTTCTAATCTACGGTGCTGACTTGCCCTATTCTGGAGGTCTTGAGGAAATATTTTAAAAAGGTAATTTGTTTTCTTAAAGTGTTCCACACTTTAGGATTTATTATTTTAATGTAGTTGACAATTCCAACATCTGACTATCGGCAGGTACTGAATACAAGCAACGGTTAGATTGGTTGCAAAGATAGGTTAAAAATTCGAACCTGCCGGTTGTAAAATTATTGAATTGTCTATAACATTTAAAAGCCAAACTTTCCGCGCTCGCTTTGCTCGCGCTCCAATCGCTTGAAACTTTCATGGTCGTTACTCCCAGACTCCCATACATTACTAAGCCAGCTATTAAAATGTTTACGCTTGCTTCGCTCGCGCCTTTCTGGGTTTGTAATTTCTTTATAAAGGATTTCAAGACTCTTGATTCAATAATCTTAAAATTTCGTGATATATATTTTTATTCTATGTACTCGCCGTAAATTTGCCCCTCTTAAACCAAAAGCTAGGTACGCCCTTTCCCCGCCATAAAATCTCGTAACCCCAGGTTTAATTTTATGATCTAAGAATGAAATCCTATACTATGCAAGCGTAACGCTAAACAAATTCTATAACTTCTATAAATTAAATAACAGCGTGTTCTCGCGGTGACATTTTTTGATTTCACACGAGTAAGCTTATTGCATTGCGAAGTATCGTAAAAATGTATTGCAACTTTGGAAGTCCCAGGTTTTACTATTACGTATGTATAATTTTACTAGTAAGTTTGAGAGATGGATAGACAAAACAGAAAACGATAGGTATTACTAACAAATATTTTAATTAGTACTTACCAAGATACAATTTAACCTAGGCAAGGTTAAATTGTATACCTAAAGTATGCTCTAGTTCACGAGTAATAAACAAGATGACCAAGTTTTAGATTAATCAGTATTTGCGATCAAATTAAAAATGTTGAATTTTGGGAAAATGCCACACATATCATGACTTAGCATTTGAATACTTACGGTATTGCTGGCTAATATTTTTTTTATGACAATCCCAATAATCGGTATTGTCTATCCACCTCGCTCTCTCTTTAATCTTTATTTTAATTAATATAAACTTGAACGCGACTAATTTAAAATCACAATTGCGATCGATATCAATCACTCGATTGAACACAATGATCGATCGTTTTGACACGCACACTTGAAACTCTCGCGACAACACTCGGCAATACTCTGGTATGCTCGGCTAGTTCTGAGCCTCGTCGGGCTCGTTAGTCGTGGATCAGCTTGGTTGTTCGTCGCTCTCCCTATGGACGAGCACGCGGACGACGGTGGGGGGCGCGGCTGGGGGTGGGGCGGCGTCCGGCGATGCTTCCGTCACTAAAATGCTCACTTCGCTATTGTTCGCGTGCGGGGAAGGAGTGCGCGCGCGAGCGGGCGGCGTTGGGCGTCGAGCGGAATTTCGCCGCGAGGTTATACGAAGGGAACCTGAAATTAGAACATCGTAATTAAAAAAAGTTCAAGTGTAGAATGAAGTTCACATTAACAAGCGTTGCAGGGTTTCCGGCCTACGTTTAGTTTTGATATCTTTAGTATTTCTAGAATGTGACTTCTCTAGACTTGCAGTTTGCTCTAATCTGTAGGTACAACCATTTCTTTCAATTTTGCAACGTGTTTGCTTACAATTTACTGCAACTAAATTTTCATCGTTTGATTTCTATTTCTTCTGCACATTGCGATGTTTAAGCTTTTCTACCTATTTTAATAGAAGTTATTTGAACATGTGCTTTTGAAATTAAAAGTGTTTGCATAACCGTGTTTTTATGTGAATGTGGATCAGGCTTTTCTACGATCGTGGTGTCCTTTGTTAGTTTTTGATTGTTCGTGCCAAATCAATAAACAAAAGTGCAGTGCTCCTTAAATCACCTAGTAAAACCTTCTACATCGGGGCTTTACTATTCCTGAAGGAAAACTACCTTTATAAGTAGCGCCCAGTGCAGTTGAAAGATTGAAATCTTACTTACGAAGTCCTGAGACGCATATAAAGTGAAGGAGACAATAAAATGGTAGCACAAACACTACTAAGGATTATCGGTATCACAACATGCCCGCATCAGCCACAGAAGCACACAAAAATCGTTGTAAGCACACATGCTAAAGCAGCACAAATTTCTCTTGCATCATATAAATGCCTTGGGTAATGCCAATGGGATAAACACGCCATCTAAAAACTGAAAACATTTAGATGTTAAAAATCATCCAAAAGCAATCAATTTTACTTTAAAAGGAATGCGGGAAGTAGATCAATCAAACGCTCGTACTGGGATTTTTGTCTACGTACATAGTTTAGCACTAAGTGGCTAGTTATTATTACTCATTGATGTAAAGAAATGTTTCCTCAAGCCACCTCCACAAGCCACAGTTTAAATATAAGGGAAATAAAACCCGAAAATATGGAAACTGAAGAATTAATAAATCCTCTATGAATCGCCTTAACTAAAGCTATTGGTAGCAATACTGTACACAAAAACGTGTGATAAACAAGTGAAATTAATCGTCAGTGAACAAAAACATTTGACACAAACAGTGAACAGAACAGAAACCTCAGAGCTTTTTAATGATTTACGGAGATACGAACGAAGATGGAAGATTTTCAGAACGTCATATAAATTTTAGTAAGTACATAGACTTGACCATTTGCGCATTATAAAAAAAAGAACACGGAATATCTAACCACTTAGTGCCATCACAAACACCCATCTACCATCAACTAAAATAGAAGACACGAAAAGCATAACATTACATATGAACCTGCGCGTTTGGGTCCGGCTTCCTCGTCCATAGCATCCTGGTGGCGAAGAAATATTGGCAAACCATACGCCGACCTCCGTCTAGGCGGAGCTGACTCCGTACCGCTCGCCCCCTGCTCATTCATTAGTTACATGGAAATGAAAGCCCAATGATCATATACAGGTGTCGCCAACTAGATTTCGAATGAAATCCATGGGCGGGGTACAGGAATATGAGCCTATCAGCTACCTTGATTTTATGATTGATAGCCGTTGATATGGTACATGAAATGTGCTGGATGGAATTTTGAACTCCACTGTAAAATTTTACCCGACTTGCTTGTCAAAAAAAGTTATCGAAAATCTGTGTCGCACACGTACAAATTCTATTACTTCTTTTATATTATTGCAGTCGACACTCACCCGCTGTAGCACGAAGGTCGACGGTCAAAGCTTAATACTATTTTTAAAATAATCACCTACTTATAATACCTACATTGCTGATGGATATTTCACACAGTGAAAGTCTTGTTATAAGGACTTGCATTGTGCGGTACCATTATGAAACTACGATGAAAATAGTACAGAAAAAAAATTATACTCGGCTTGTTAATAGGTAACCTCTGTCTAATCTAAAGATTTTTCTCAACTAAGTTGAAAATTTAATAATAAAGTTTCCAAAATACGACAATAAGCGTTACTGAGTTTCAGCCTAAAGTCAGCGATATTTACTAAACTATAGAGTAAAAAGTTACAAAAAATTCTTACTTAAAATACACTGAGAACATTCCAGATAAAACTTTAGAGATATAAAATATTAAAAAAGCAAAATATCAAAAAGGTAGTTCTTGTTTAAGAGAATTATGTTTTTCATCATATTTAGTGTAGGTATGTATATTATTCTTGATAAAGTCAAAATCAGTTGTATCCATTTATCTGATTACCAGTGAGCACAAAAGGCGTGGTTCTATTGGCTTACTAAGTTAATTTTCTAAATGATCATCGTCATTAGTGTTCATTGGTTCCACAAAACATGCGTGAGTTCGTGGTTCAAGTGCGTGAATGTCGTCTACGCAAAGGAAGTAACGTTTAAGATCACCTGCTCACTGCCCGAGGCCGCGGGTAAGAGAAGCAGGGGAAGGTTCAGCCAGGCTCCTCCTAGCTCGCTCACGTCTGACGCGTCAGAGGCTCGAGAAGATTTTCGACTCGACGCGTGAGACCCTCTTCTAACGTGGAGTAAGGCACTCAAGCGACCGCCCCATCCACCGCCTGGAGACCATTTCGTGCTCTCCTCATCGTTTGAGGGGCTTCGGTTTTTACGTCTGGAAAAGTTTGGAAGCAGCCATGTAATTGGAATTGTTTTTCACAATACAACTATTTCAGCTCCTGATTTTTAAATTAGATTCACAAATATTGCAATACTTACTTCACATATTCTCTAAATGCGCGTTGTATAGTCCGAGCTCCTTTATCTTCCCTCTTCCATATCCTAGTTGAAGACACGATCTCCAACTCTTTCCTTGTAGGAAACTGCTTCTTGAATTTAATGTCCATTTGTTCCTGTAACTGCCTAAACGTGTCTGTCTCTTCCACGTGCCCTAACACATGTTTGACAAGGGAGTGGAGGATGTCTAGGCAGTGTATTTTGTTGCCTCGGGCTATGGGAAGGTTGAAGCTGACGAGGGCAACTGTGTTAGGCTTGGAGATCCCTAGGGGAGGGTCTAGAGAGGCGATGAAGTCAGATAGCTGGGCGAAGCTTATGAATTGAGTTGCATGTGGATCGTATCTGAAACAATTATGTGCGATGTTTAGATTTCTTGAAATTTTATAGGCAAAGATGTAAAAACACGCTATTAAACGTAATGTAAATTGACGCGAATACGCATTATAATCAACACTTACTTAGACCATCGAATGTAGAACATCTCAAGGTCATCCTCCACAATCCCAATCTCTTCCTCCTGATGCGCTTGGTTAAAGTTCTCTAGTATAATGGCTATGTACATGTTGATGACTATCATGTAGCTGATGATGATGAAGGAGGTGAAGTAGGTAATGGCCAGAAGTGGGCTCCCGCAGTTGCCGTTAGTGTGGCCGTGGTCGCCCAGCTCGCAGTCTGGTGGCTGGATCATTAAAGATTCAAGCACATCGTTCCACCCGGCTGATGTCATGAGCCTAGAAAGATTGAAGAAACTAATATAAAATAGAAAATAATTGTGACAATCCCTAAAAAACGGGTCTTCTGGAATAATCCTGTCAGTCAGTCAGTCTGTTAACAGTGATTAGACTCATACAATGCAGACTTAATATTCATGGGAACAACTCACCGAAAAAGCAGCTGCATACTCCTGCCAAAGGTCTGGAAGTTGACGATGTCATCCAATGCACCCTGTTCTTTCACGTGTCCGAATACTGACATGCCGATGATGGCATAAATAAACGTTATCAGAGCTAGTAACGCACCGATGTTGAACAGAGCCGGAAGGGAAACCACTAGTGCGAATAGCAGTTTTCTAATGCCTTTGGCGGCCTGGAATCATAAACAACGAATTTATTATATTCAATTTTAAATCGATATATATAGTAATTTTCCTGCCGTTTTCGAGTTTAAAACCGAGTTCCGAAAAAGAGAAGGTTATCAATTCGACTGTTTTTTTTTTAAAATGTTTGTTAAATCAGTTCTTTCGACTGGGTGAACCGATATTGATGATTCTTTTTTTATTTGAAAGCTGGTGCTTTTCTTGTGGTCCCAAATTTTTACGAAATACCTTATGACAAAACATATTTTGTCATAAGGTATTTATGATAATTATATCATAATCATAAATTATTTATTTGGCGAAAGAGTTACAAAAAAAAATGCAATAAGATGGAATATAAATAATCAAATTTACCACAAACAAATAGTCAGCTTCGGATCCCTAAACTAAGCTGAAGCTTGTGCTTCAGAGATCCGTGACCGCGCTTGTACTGTGTGAATTATATCTGTTGGATGTGTCACTATGGTTGTTAATTTATATTTATGTATGGTATACGCTTTGATTATATATAGCTTTTTCTGAGGGTATATGTTGTGAAAAAATCAATTGCTACTATTGCAAGCTTTCGATGTAGTACTTCCTAAATCAAACGTTTAAATAAGTACTTACTTTAATCAGTCTTAAAATTCTCCCTATCCGGAATACTCTGACTACTCGGAGAAGAGTGGGCGATATGGGGAGATCTATCATGATGTCCTCCATTACTATGCCGAGGATTGACGCTAACACTAGAAGGAAGTCGAATACATTCCACGGCACTGTGAAGTAATGATATCTTAGACCTACTATTTTCACTATTGCCTCTGAAAGAGAGAAAAAAATAAAGATATAGTGTAAGAATGAGAACGGCCAGTTCAAAATTGTTGTTGATGTAACTTACCTAAACCAAATACTGTAGTAAAGAAAGCATTACTAACTTCTAAAATAAAGAATATCGAATGCGGTTGATCATAATGTTCTATACCCATCGTGAGCATGTTCAGAAATATGAGCACAAATATTGCTATTTCAAAACGTCGTGAGTTCGACAAATCGTAGAACATCGCGAGGAATTGATTCCGCGGCCTCTTAATTACTTTCTGAGGCTTTTTTCTTCCAAGCTTCTTCATTGCTGTATAGTAGTGCTTTTGGCTTTCTGTAAGGAACATTTCTAATACTCCTCCTTCGTACTGTAATACAAAATAAATCAATTTAATAAGGTACCTACCTACCCACTTCTACATATTTTGCATTATTTATGATCAAACATATCCACAACCTTACCACGGTAAATATCCCGTAAATAATCATTTAACTTTAGTGAACAACCGTGATAGTTTAAAACAGTGTCAAACATATCGAATATTGTAAGTGATTTCAAACCGTATTCAGAGATGTTCTATATTTTATGCGTCATGCATCCATCCGCACACATAAAAATCCTTAAAAAAAGTTGGAGTTTAAACTGTGCTTACCTTCTTCTTGAGCATATTAAAATTATCTATAATTACTCCTATAAATAGATTGAGTGTGAAGAATGACCCGCACACGATAAAAATAACAAAATAAATATAAGCGTAGAGGTTCGCTTCTCTTGCTGGTTGCAAGTCTACTCCTCGAGCGTCCACCGCGTCTGCCATCACTTCCATCCACCCTTCAAAGGTGGCTACTTGGAATAAAGCGAGATATGCTATACCGACATGGTCGAAAGATATCTTCGAGTTAATCCATGAGAAATTATTGTAGTAGCACTCCCATTTATCGTTTACTATCTGGAAGTATAAACAATTATAGGAAAATCATTAATTGGATGTTTATTAAGTGTGGATTTAAATACGATGATCTACAATAGTTAATTGTGCATTTTTTTATTAATAATAAAAATAGGAATGGTCTTACCTCCAATGGTAATAATTCTCCTTCATCATCAACGCACTTGAAGAACTTCCCTCCAAAGAACTGTACTCCCATTATAGAGAAAATTAACCAAAACACTAGACAGACTAATAACACATTGAAAATACTGGGTATTGCATACATGAGGGCATTAACGACTATTCGCATTCCCTGCCATCGCGATATAGCACGTAACGGTCTTAGAGCACGTAAAGTTCTTAACGACCTTAACACCTTTAAGTTCTCATTCTCTTCTATTAACAAACTAAACACTGAAACCTGAAAAGAAAAATATATCATTTTACATGCAGGTGTAATGAAGGAAAGAAAACTACCATATGATGACGTATCAGTGATACTTACGAAAACAATAGTAAAATCTAGCAACGTCCAAAAACTCGTGAAGTATCTGAAGAATCCCAACGCTATCCATTTGAGAAACATTTCTATAACGAAGATCAGGCAGAACCCAAGATTGGTCCAATACAATATCTTCTTCAAGGGTTTGTTCTTTTCTAAATGGATGTCTTCAAAGCAGAGTGTTATGCTAGATGCGAAGATAAGCACCAAGATGAACCATTCGAAAGCTGGTGTGTCTACATAGCGTAAGGTAAAAGTTCTTAGGAAGGTCCATCGCTGACCCATTTTGGTCTGAACACATGCATCCCAACAAGTACACCTGGAAAAAGCCCATGCAATTATAAAGTGAAATAGCTGTACAGAATTATGTGTTATGATATAATACATACAATTCGTAGCACTGTCTCGGGTAGCAGTCCTGTGGCACTTTCGTATCTTTCTTTTTACCAAATCCTGGAAAATTTCCCATTGCGTCCGCGTACTGCCCCTTGGAGTCTTTCCTCCCACCTACGGTTAATTCATCCACATATGAGACTAAAGTTTGCCATGGATGCCTCATTTCTTCTTGGCCGGGTTTATTCCCATCCTTACACAGTATGTTTGGCGGTTCCAAGTTGACATTTCTTCTTGTTTTCTCTGGTGTGGTTTTACTCGATATCTGCGCCATTTCGTAATGCTCATATTCATCTGAAATGAAAAGCAGTGTTAGCAACATGTTGACTCATCCGAAGCATTTTCAAAGTATTAAAATATAATCATAATCACCTCTGGAGTCTGAAGGCTGTGTGTGATAACCAGACGACATCTGATTTAGCAGCTTTTGCGCTACAACTTGTTCGCAAGGAGACGTATCCTCAAGGTTTTCTTTAGAGTCTTCCCTAATACTAGTTATTTTATGTTCAGCCGCTAAGTCTCGCACGTCTTTCAAAGTTTCTTGACTGCCATGATTAAAGTTGTTACCGGCTTGGTAAAGGTGTGGGTAAGCGAAGTCTGATCCCACCGATATTGGCCTGGAAGTTTTATTTTTAAGTTACCTTAGCTTAACTCTTGTAAATCATTTCAGTTCTGACGCTTTGTGAACTATACGTACCTATTTAAAGCTTCTTGATAACTATGACTATAGATATTGTCGTGTGGAAACAATATGGTTTCCTGTATAGAGGACGTGTACCTCTGCTCGCTTTGTATTGACGCCTTTTTCTCCTTAGCGAGATGTTGTTGTGACATAAATTCATTAACTAGCTCTTCTAACTTAGATTTTTTTTCAGTCTCTTTGCTTCTCGATATAAGAAATCCTTTTTTTCTTACTATAGAACGTAGCCTATCGAAACTTTTAGCTATTTTGGAATCTTCGCCAACTTCCTGTAAAAGCTATATATCATTGCTTTTGTTAGAACAAAATGTAATAAAAAGCTTGACAAAAAATTTGCGTTAATGTAGGTTCCGCTTATGACCAACAGTTTTACTGCGACAATACAAATTCTTATTTTATTAAATAGTTACCTCTTTTTTATTCTTAAGTTCCTCGCTGTTGAAGCTGTTGAGCAACAGGGCAAGGAAGAGGTTGAGCACCATAAAGTTACCCATAACTAACGCGGGCAGAAATATGAAGAAACAGCTTTCCGCCCCGGCTTCCGCTTCTGCCCTCATACAATCCCACAGGGGCTCGATCCACTCGCCGCAGAGTATCCGAAATATCATCATGAACGAATGGAAGAAATCGTTGAAGTTCCACCTTTGGTTTTTGAGGAAAATAGGTTACAAAACAGTAAAGCCACAAAATATTGTAAAAAGTTACTAAAACAAAATATCAATACTTGAATACATGATGATGCGATTATAATGATTATGAAAAATGGTAAAGAATTGGTAAAAGAATAAAATGTACCTGGGTACAGGATCCGGCTCAAACTTATCCGGCGTGTAAGACTTTGAGAATAACTGCATACCAATAACAGCGAATATATATATAACTATCACTAATACGAACGTCAAATTACCGAGAGCACCTATTGTCGATATTATAATACTTAACAACACTTTCATTGTCGTCCATGATTGAGCTAACTTTAACACTCGAAGCTGAAATCAGAATACAAAATTAAACAGAAAGAAATTATTCAAATATTTAAACTTGTTGGTAATATACACGTATCTAAACTAAAGAATGACGTTTAGTGTCGATGTTGACAAATTGTGATTTAATTAGAAAACAAAAGATTTCTTGGAAAAAATTAAGAACTTACCAACCGCAGACCTCGTAATACAGATAGGCCATCGACGAGTTCAAATATAAGATCTAGGAGACTGGCCGAAACTATTATCAAATCAAATATATTCCAACCGCAGGCAAAGTAATCTTTACTCATCGCCATCACTTTCATTATGCACTCTAACGTAAATATTGACGTGAACACCTAAAAATAAACAATGTACAATCAAACGGGGATGAAGCTAAACTAAAAGAACTTGTACAATCATATCAATGTTGAATCGTACCTTATTTCCTATATCTAAGGCCGATCTAACGTTCTCGCTCATTCCATGATGCTCTAACGCAAGAAATAGTGTATTAAGAACTATGCAAGTTGTTATAAACAACTCAAATAGAGGATCTTTTACAATTCCATATAAACAATTCTGGAACTGAAGCCATCCTTCATAGTCTATACAGCACGGTACGCAGCATTCACAGTTTCTATCGACGAGTTCATCTGCGGTCAAATTGAAGAAATGCATTAAACTCTTGAGTTATACAGAAATATGGTTCCAAACAATGTTACGATACATCAAGAAGAAATAGTATTGAAGAAATAGATCAGCAAAAGCGTTGTGAGGCGTATTCAAATTCGTATCGATGCAAAGCTTTCGTTTGCAAAATTTATAACTGTTGCTAATTATATGTTACAAAAACTCATGCAATTAGAAGCGGAATATTTTGACTAATATATGCAGGAAAATTGCATTGAAATTTAAAGAAAACCAACGCGAAAATTTTGAAATGCCAATAAACATAATATACAATTATGTATCGAATTAAAGTCGGCGCGTTATGGAATTCTGCAACCGATCGTATTGTGTTAATTTTGCTGTTGCCAAACATGAATCGCATAAAAGTTCAAAAGATGTTACAAGAAAAGTAATTAATGTAAGCGGTAAGTTAGTAAGAAATGTTAGAGACTTGAATGCGATTCACAGCGACGAAGACACGACATCGAGTGAACCAATCGCAAAGTGACCCTGCAGTCTTCCTGTGGGGAACAGGGGTGGACTGGGGGGTAGAAGCGTTGGCGTCTGTGTGGTACTAACCTGTGAAGTAAGTGCAATTTTGCTCGTAATTGCCCATATGAGTTTTGTGCGTGGCTGCCAATAAACTGAGCTCATTAATTTTCGTCGTCTCCGCGGGGGGGAGGTCGGGCGCGCGCTTGTATGGCCAGTCCGCCCCTGACGATATTAATGAGGGTAGAAGCGAGATTGCAATAGTGTTGTATCAAAATGCTCAATGAAGTGTTTGCCTCATTGAGTAGTGAAGCTAATTGTGAATGTTACCAGCACTTAGAGACTACCATTTGTCTTCATTTGATTGCAAGGTTCACAATTAAAGACAATGGCTGCCTCTGTGGCTTTTGCAATATTATTGAATTGCAAAATGTAATTGCAGTATCTACAATTTTGGTAGTTTTTTGAATACATAATAAAACATCTTAAATCTAATGACAATTCTCCAAGCTACTAATTTATTGCTAGGTGCCGTTTGAGCAATGACTCAAAACTTGTAGCGAATTAAAAATGCTTCAAATCAAACGCATTACCAATTCTGATAATAAAATTAAGACGAATCTTTTTTATTTCAAACAACCAAATAAAATAATTATCTGTTCGCAAACGAGTTGAAACAAAATATTAAATCAAATTTTCGAAGAAACACATTTAAAGTTGATCAACAGTCTATCAATTCACAGTCAAAAGTCAGCAATAATACTGTACATTGTAATTGAACTTAGGAAAGTAGAAAACGGCCAAGTTCGCAAGCACTGAAAAATCGTAAACAAACCTAAAGATAACTTTGTCCTTATTGTGGTTATGTTCAATCAAATTTTACCATGCAATTAGCCAATAACTCGTCCAAACAGATTTCTAAACTACAAAAATTTTGAAAACTGATGTGTTGTCTGAAATGCACATGTTGCATTTTCTATTTTATATACTGAAACAATTTTGTGTTTGCAAAGCGTTCATTCTGAAGTGTTTGCATCATCAGGTAAAGTGTTATTTGTTTCGTGCTTTTCAGTGTATAAGCCGTGCTTATTAACGGGATTGTTATTTGTAAAGCAATCAATTTAACTTAGTTTGATTGATAGCATTACTTTAAAATAAGTGCAATTTGATTCTAAAACTTACCCAGCACAACGATTTGGTTCAGATAATCTGGATTTAGAGGATATCTCTCATGTACGGGGGCTGGTTCATTTTTTACAGATTTGTCAGCTTTCTTCCCTTTCCATTTATCCTTTTGTTTTTGTTTCTTTTCCTGAGTTGTTGTTTGCGGTGGAGGTTCTTGGACCTGGAACGCGCAATGTCTTGGATGAATTGTGGACATAAGCGATATAGCAGTTCCGATAAAATATCTCGAGAGATAGTAAATGCAATATATCGTTTAGATTTACATCGTAACAGGATAATATTTCTCTAAAGTATCACGGGATAGTTTCTGACATGACCTTTACGAGACTAACGACTTGATATTATCATGTTTTTATATTTCCCAAAATCAGCCTTTCTGATACCATTTTTGCGTGTAGCCCTCGCTTAAGCCATCTGCCTCTTTTTTATCTGTTTACATGCGTACTTCGTCCAGCAGTCAATCGCGAACGCTGCCAAATTTCAATTGAATTGGCTTGATGAAAAACACTACCACTCTCATGTATTTTATTAAACTGAAAATAAGGTGGACTGACGATTCAAGTACCTAATTCACCCACGCACTTATGTTCTTTTTATAATGCGATTAAACTTCAAATCCATCACAATTAAGAATTACCTGTTGAATCTGTGGTATCTGGGGCATGGGCATGGGCGTGTGTGGATGCGGCGGCGGTGGTGGGGGCGGCAGCAGCAGATGTGCCCTCCTCGGATGCGGATGCTGGTGGGGATGTGGTGCTTGGTCATCCGACGTGTGCTCGCCGTCGTCGTGGTCGTCGACCACGCCTGAGTCGTCCAACGATGACTCCCGGTTGTTGCTGTGATCGCTCAGCTGCCTGCCGGCTGCGCTTAGTGCACCCCGACCTAGAAATTTGAATGATTCTAATTTCTCTTCACTAGAAACGATGGTCCTAAGCTAAAAGGCCGTTGTACTCATTATAGACAATTCTTAATATAAGACCTGTGAGACCAACCCTGAAATAGCGAGAAAAAAATGCTGCTCCATAGAAAAATATAATTCACGTAAAGTTGTTTGAAACAGCTGATACTTTTTCGCTATTTCATGTAAAAGTTGTTTGTTATGATGACTACAATGACCTCCTTTCGGCCTAGTATCACCGTGCCGAGTAACCCTGTATATCTATTTTAACGCTGTCGCTCATTAGAGCAACTCATCGTAACAATGTGACTTAAAACACATTCTTATGCGTGTCCTAAATCGTTTCGTACACAGCAGAGTTTCAAGTGACGAATATCGAGTGTACAATAGTTATTTAAATTTGTTCTCTGGTATGCGTTTTCTAAAAGATTTGTAGAGAAGAATTTAGGACACTGTGAAAACTTACTTAGGTGACGATGCATTTTTAAAACACTCAGCGTGTCTTAGCCCTTGAGGTTTCTTTACAGGTTTGCACGCTCGGATAACCAACGAACTCTAGGTACTCTTAAGAGAATTATATTTCATCGTCTGAACTTTCTCTAACAGTCATTCAGAAAATTGAATCTCGAGAATAAAAGAACGAAGGTAATATTACCTTTTTGTATCCATTCAGATGCAAAATCCTAGGATTACCTACTTTGCGACAAGAGCTATAAATAAAGGAAAGGTAGAGATACTTATCTTATTCGGAACAGTGGCAGTCTGTGCCAAATGTAACAAAACTTATCCAATCCAATGAAAAGTTTTCTATTCATTGACATCTACAAAATTTAATGACCCTTCCATTTAGCTAAATTTCATCGTCTCGTTAGTACTTCAATTTTCGTTTTCATACATTTTGTTTTGCTAAAACGAATTCTAATAAGTACTTAAATACTGACACGAATAATGCGGAGTTATAAGCTTTGCTTTTGCATACCTAGAGTACCCACTAAGATAGAAATAACTTAT
Source organism: Agriopis leucophaearia (assembly GCA_949125355.1). NCBI lineage: Eukaryota > Metazoa > Arthropoda > Insecta > Lepidoptera > Geometridae > Agriopis > Agriopis leucophaearia. Next base: position 10,871,160 of record OX421278.1, read on the forward strand.
AGTAAAATATTATTATTATATTATATAGTTAAAGTTTTACCTAATGCATTGTCTGGATGCAGAGTATGCGGGGGTGGCGGCGGTAGCGCGGGGAGTGGCAGCGGCGGCGGGGAGTTGCTCGGGGTCACCGATCGCGACCGCGAGTGCGACCTGTGAATAATTATAGGGTGAACCTCCTTGCGATCTCTGAGTTCCTGGTAGCTTGAAGCGTCATCATTAGAGGATGAGGTCGATGAAGGGCACGCATAGCCGAAAGGGGATAATTTTGTAGGTACTCATTTCGCATAGGCGTACCCAGGATTTAATTTTAGAGGGGGCTTTAAGAGAAAAAAAAACCTTCCCAGAACAATTTTATAATAAAAAAATATCTGTGAAACATTTTTTTAAAGATATTCATTTTGGGGAGGGGGGTTAACCCTCTAGAACCCCACCCTCTGGGTACGCCTAAGTCATCAAGGAATAATACTCCAGATGTGGTTTATCGTCATATATTCATTATTCGTCATTATAGTCATTATTTTAATTTGCAGCTACTGCAGATTGATTTTCTTAACGTATTGTCACAAAGAAATAAATAGGATGATAGTAATAAAGTAGGTTAGGCACATTTTCTTGTGAACAAAATAGAATACCATTCGTGTGGAGTTTATTGAATCTAGATGGAAAAAGGATTCACCAGATTTCCCAAACCTATTTCCAACGTTTTCTACCTAAGTAAAGCCTTCAAAGCGAGTAAAAGTTCTCTCAAAGCTGCACGCCCGTTCCACTACGTCTGCTAATGCATCACAATATACGAGTACATGAGATGCGTTTACGTCAGAATGGGATATGTCGTTAAACGTCCACGACAAACGTTCTCATTGTCACACGCTTTCGGTTAAGTACAAGTATTTCGAAATGAAAAAAAGCCTGCTTAATCTTTTTAATTGAGTTGGCTGGTAGACACATTTAACAGAACTAGCAACGTATCTTTTTGTAAGATTTTCATTGTATTTGGACAATGTGAAATGTCGTAAGAGAGGGAGCTATGCTCAGAGTTTCTATACGGGACAAAATCCGAAAGGAAGTGATCCGGCATAGAATCAAAGTACGTAACCGTCATAGCTCAAAGGATTAGTAAGCTGGAGTGGCAATGGGCTGGTCATATTGCCCGAAGAACCGATAACCGATGGGGTAGATGAGTTCTAGAGTGGAGACCAAGTTTAGGCAACCGTAGTGTAGGACACCCTGCGGCTAGGTGACAGTGGGTAAAAAAGGTTTTTTATAGTTCAATTCGATAAGGGAGATATGCCTTAGTACAATTATCGTTCCTGTTCAAATGTCTCCATTTTCATGTTTTATTTTATTAGTAATACTAATTTTATAAACTAAATAATAGTCCACATGCAAAAAAACGGTGGCAAGGTCGTCTGCAGGCTAATTCGACTATAGGCATCCAGAATGATTGAGATTGGATGTGTTCGCCACACCACCTTACCATATCTACCTTGTTTGAATGATCTGAGGTTCAATCAAAGTCTTCCGATGACGGACTTATAGCCTGCCAGATTCATCTCTCTTTCACTTTGCCCTGCTATACGTTACCCGTCTAAACGTCAAGTTAGTCCGCCTGTGGTCACCCTAATTGTTTAGCCCTACGACCTTGCATATCGTTCATCACCACGTAAAATCATCTCCCTCATGAGGCCTTCCCCTTGCTATGCTAAATCGGGTTTCCAAACACCATTATCATGTAAATTGGGCCGGGAATTAGGTCAAACAGGTGGGGAGAGTGGGAATACGGTTAGAGCAATTTGTACCGAACATTGGACAGTTTGTCTGAAAACTGTCGGTATGTCTAAACTGCTGAAGCATTGTGTCGAATTACCTCAAAACTAACCGGGGGGAAAAAAAAGAGAAAATCTTATAGTGAGCTGCGACTCGCAGTTTTAGTCACAATATTATTCTAGTTTTCCTACATTCCTGGGGAAAAAAAAGTATTCGAATCAATGCTCTTGCTCATGATGGACTTCTTTTCAATACCAAATTTCACCTATTTCAGCGGCAGCGCCTAATTTTTACATTACTTTGATCCACCAGAAATTGAATAGTAGATATACTTAACCGACATCATAAAAGAAGGACGGTTCTTTGTTTCACTGTTAATATTTTTTATATATGTTCACCGATTTATCCGCCAACTAATGACGGATTTAAAAAAAATCTTTTGTTCTGTGTTTGGTCCCATGGTCACCAAGTCAGGATCGGATGATGGGATCCCGGGGAAATCAGGGCAACCCTCAAGTTTTACAGGCACTTATTACGTTTTTCATATATATTTTTAAGTAGGTTTTTAATTCACACACATGTAAACTTAAAATAACTAAAAGTTTTTATTTAACGTCATGGGCACTTGATTATTTGTGTAGAAAAGAAAAACAAAACAAATAAACCGGCCAAGTCCGAGTCGGGCTCGTACACTGAGGGTTCCGTATCATCACATAGATTGTTACCTAATAATGTATAAAAAAGTACTGCAAAACACTACATCATGCCCAGGCGGTCACCCATCTAAGTTCTGACCGCGCCCGACGTTGCTTAACTTTGGTGAAAAAAAAATTGCAACTGACTCGCATTTGGCCAGTATTATTTGTTGTTTTCTTTAGAGTGTTTACTATAATCATGCCGAATTTGACGCTTGTACTTATTACAGTTTTTACTCTAGACCAAAAGCAAAACTACGTTGTTTTTTTTGTTGTTGTATGGGTAAACTTTAGTTATTACTAAATGACTTTATTATTATTTCTTAGTTAATCCGCCCTAACATTACATACTCTGTGAAGATTTCAACTGGCTATCTATTACGGTTCGAAAGATACAGCCGTTAAAAGGTAGGATGGACAGACGGACAGACAGACAGCGTAGGCTTAGTAATCCCGGGTCCCGTTTACACTCTTTGGGTACGGAAAAAAAGCATATGCTTTTTAAGTTTGGTGAAATAAAATGAAGCCCTTAAGTCGTTAACAAATATACAAAGATTTACCATACGTTTGTATTTGAATGTGGTCAGCACATAGTGGAACAAATTGTATTTAAAAAAAAAACGATTTCTTTGCGTATACAAGGAACCAATATCTTCAAAGTTACAATCTATCTGGATTAATACTGAACAGAATGCAACCGAAGCGAAATCATTCCAAACAATTTGGCGGATGCCCAAACATCTTTGTAATAAGCAAATAACAAATATTGGTAGCAGCAAAAACTTTCCTTTGAGGTTAGAAAACGCCCAATACGGCACATCAAGTTGGTTTAAAGATCAAGTCGAGCTGAACAAAGTTTGCTGGGAAATCCTTTGAAACATCAAGGAGATTTCTCTGAAGTTCATATAACGCTTGTTTCACACCATGTGATAGTTATGTTAGTTGGTATCGAGTTACGTATTACCATAGTTAGGAACGGGTTCGTTCATTTAATTCAGAAGCTAAACGGTCGCAGATAAAAGCTACATAAATATTATTATGTTTGGATATTGAGGCTGCTTGTTCATTTTGGCTGTCTGAAAGATATCAGACTGTTTTGTTTTTATTGGAACGGCTCTGCTATTTATTATTCTGTGACCCAGATAGATATCTCACTTTTGATAGTTATTTAATTGCCTATTAATGTTCAAATATGAACTTTATTGTACCTACTTTGAAGAGCAATGTTTCGAAAAAAACATGCTGAAAAGTGCAGTCCAGTGTTGTAAGTTTGAGGCTGAAAATTCCAGACACCGCAACTAGGTAGCAAAAGGCTCTTAGCAAGAGAAGAACGTATTGTCCGTCCGTATAAAACGTAGACAGAGAATGTCTACGGTATAAAATGTTAATGTTATAGAGTAGGCTTTATTTTACGATGCACTTAGGGTTGCCATATCAAAATTTAAAAGGCCTTGACATAAACTCGGACATTTCAATAAAATTCCAGACATTTTAGTATGTTGGTTAACTTTTAAAAGAAGATTTTTGTTTTGTGTTCCGGGAGACGCAAGATTTACAAAAAATTCAAGCCAGACAAATTACAAAGCCACGCAAAGTCCGGACAAAGGTCTAAAATTCCCGACAAATCTAGACGGAAGGTAAGCCTAGTGCGCTATACATTGTTTTTGATATGCACAATAAAGAGTGTATTATATCTATTGCCGCCTACAATAGCAAGAGATGATGTAGGTATAAAAAAAGGTACAAAAAGTACAATATCGTCTTAGATCTCGAATCGTACTGCGAAAAACAACGAAAATAATATTAAAACGAAACCTGCAAAAATCCCTCATGTAACTGTGCCTTAGCTCCACCGACATCGATGTTATCAAGCGGATTGAGTCAATAAACCAGAGTTCAACAAAGCGGAGCGTCTTGGACGAAATGAGACTTTTCATTAACGTCACGGCTTACATCCAAGCTGCTTGGATACTAAGACGATTGAATTATATCAGCTAAATTCGGCAGATGAATATAACGTTGGCCTTTGATTGGATAGCTCAAATTAAGGGTTAAGATTGTGATGTGAATGGCCATCTTGAAAGTCTTGTCAGGTTAGGGGTGCCAAATAGGAATATGAAAAAGAAGAGCTAGCAGACTAGAATCTACTTTGCAAAAAACTATTTTTGTCAAGCATACTTGCCAAGAGATGAAAAGACTAGTAGTTTTCTATCTCTGTGATCTTATTGTTTCGAGCAATACATTTTAATCTTCCACATTTGAAATCATGACCATGATACTATGTATTTCAATGAATATAAATTTTAATGGTGACTATTCTTGAAAAGGTCAATAACTTATTTATTTATTTAATACTTTATTGCACACTTACAAATTAAGTACAAATGCACAAATGGCATTTTCTACCAGTGATCCACCAGGTTGGAACAAATGGTATGTAGGCGTGCATGAAAAATACTTATAATTCAAAAAACAAAAAGCTGGTCAACCAACGAAAATAAACTAAAGAACAAAAGTTTTACAAGAAATAGATAACCAGATAAATCCAACTTAAATTAATTAAACTTAAATTAACTTAAATGTAATTTGACTATGGAAACTGACGTGGATTTCACAATGGTTTTTATTATACGAGGACTTTTTACGTAAAATTAAAAATGTATGCTCAAATTGTTGATTTGATAGGCTATGCTCACGATACATTTATCTTATAAAATATTCTGTAGAATTTTGTAAAAGTGTGCGTAATTTTGCCCTCAGTTTGCTAGTTTTGAAGTAAACACATGACCGCTAACAGGTTTGCTTAGCGGGTGCCGCCGCCGGCAAGCTTGTTATTCAACGCCGTTCTTGCGTTCTAAGCTCCTCTCTCTTTACATTATGTTGGTTGAGAGACTTAATTTTATCGCCCAAGTTAGTTTAACAGTAAAAGTAACTGTTAGATGTTAGTTAAGATATCAGTTTTTTTTTATATTAGCCTGTATTGTCCCACTGCAGGGCAGAGGCCTCCCTTCCCTCCTTCCACTCGTCTCTGTTTTGGGCAATTTGGGTCCAGTCTATCAAGTTATCAAGTATTTTTATCGTTTTAATTGTACATTGTTTTTTGCCACAAATAAATTATGTCTATGTCTAAGTAGGAGTTCATCCCTCCATCTCCGTCTGAGCCGTCCGGAATGTCGTTTGGCATCTTGTGGAAGCCACTGTGTTGTGGTTTTGGCCCAACGATCCTCCGACATTCGACTGACATGACCGGCCTAGTCCTACTTTAGGCCCAGTCTCACTTAAAATATCAAATTATTGGTGTTAAATGTTTGATTATTAAAACCAAGCAGTTGGCGCGTACGAGTGTACGGTACGACATAAATAATGAGGATGCCACTGTTGCAAATAAATGCCACACTAAATCAGCTTGTGAGGTACCATTGAACACTTTTCAGTAGAAAATCGGATGGATTCATTATTTAAACGTTTAAAGCACAACATACCAGCTCATCTATCTATCTACATATATAAAAGACGATGTTTGTATGTATGTTCCCCTATGGACTCCGAAACGCTTGGATCGATGTTGACGAAATTTTCAGACATTTTTCAGAATTACCTACATTAAGTCTTGTCACCTACAGAATTTTTAATTTTGCCGTCCCCTTCTTTTTACATAATACACTTAACTTGACTATAATTAAGTAACCTACCTTAATAAGGACAAGGGATAAGAATAAAAAAAAAAAACCAGTAGAAACGTTTAGTTAAACCAGACTTTTCCCTAAGCAATTCCATCTAAACTAGACTCGCTATCAACTAAAATCATTTTAGTTCCACCTCAAAGGAGCGTTCTTTATTGTGCGGTATAATTTTACCATGTTCTAAGATAACTCGGCTCTTTCCAGTTATCTTTGAAATACGACTATTTATTTTTCTCCCGGCGAAATGACCGAGTGGAATCTGGGATCCCCGTGGAGTTTCGAGATAATTTTCTACTCTCGGCCTAATCTGCTGCTTAGCTCGACACTTATCCCTGGTGCTCGGATGTTCTTAGCTCTCTTACTGCATAATACCTTTGTTTTGTTGGCGCTTTGTTGTATTAATTCAATAAGTTCTTTGACGTGCCAATTATTTATTTAGCTTAGTTATTTCAAAAGTAACTTAAATAACATTCCATCTTCATAATATTAAAACAAATTAGTGCAAAAAATATACAAAAACATATTAACGGAGCCAAAAACATATAAAGGAGCCAAGGCAGGCCGAGAAAACGATGGCGCGATGACCTCGACGCGTTCCAAACCCAGTGGCCAAATTTGACGGGTGATCGCACTGTCTGGAAAGAGATCGGGGAGACCTTCGCCCAGGAGTGGGACAGCATAGGTTAAATAAAAAAAAATTGTCATCACGTCTGGTCGATGCAACTCGTGCCCAGAATGCCTCTACTTTGCTCAAAGAGTAAGCATTGCCATACAACGTGGTCATCGGGCCAGTATTTTGAGAACAATTCCCACTAATAGCGATTCAATAGATTCGTGTCATTTAAGTTAAAATTAAGATCTGTTATTTTTTGTATCTCTCCTGTAAAAATGAAACAAAGTTTAACAAACTTTTACAGGCGAATTTCACTAACATTTATGGCTAGATCACTTGCTAGTATCTTAAAACTTGTTAAAAGTCATAAATGCAATAATTGCGGCTAGACCGGGATTATGCAAAAAAATAACGAGCGTAGCAAAAACGTTTTGGCTTTTTGACTTGCGAATTTCTTTGCTCCCTTTTACTGGTCTTTTATAAGTCAGAATAAACCGCTTTGGTGGTGTGCCAGAATTTGTGCACATTTGTCTGAGAAACACTTTTCGTATGTGTAGGTAGAGCACTCGTTCTATCTACTTAGATAGTCTGAATATTGTCAAGAAAAAAATGTATTTACACAAGTTATTACAATCAACAGTTAATGAACTAAAATTAAAACCTAAAACTACTTAAAACATAATACATACTTTTACTAAAATACTGTTCTAACGTTAAGTTTTTGAAGGTTGTTGAATAGAATTGAATGTAATTTGAATATGGACTAAGTCTTTCCTCGACTAAATGTCAGAATATACCTAACTATTTATTTTTATGACTTCTCACCTATAATAGGATAATAGATTTAAAACAGGGGTTTGATTTTCCAACATTATTCCAATCAATTAGTTTCCTGTGTATTTTCCTATCCCTTTTATCATTTGTCAGACTTATTGTTGGCCTTCTTATTTATGCAACGGATTTAAAACAATTCAAGCACATAACTAGTTTGTATTAACTTCACTTCAGGCTTAAATTGAATTTATTGACATGAACTTATAATCAGCTTATCGTCCAATCCGACAGCGACAGCCGACGAAGCGTGGACGTAATCAGAGGTAAAGTTTTTGGGGGTATGATTGCCTGCTCGTGTCGGTAGCTTCTTCAAATAAATACGTAAATACAAAGCACGCTATATGAATATTAAATACTTTTTGTCTAAGTTTATACGCTAGCCTGTTTTTATTTTACTTTCGTAGAAAAAAAACAACACGCGGGTGATACTGCGGGGTGCGGCTAGTGATGAATATAAATCGTTTATCCTCCTATTTTACAACTTTCTTACTTTATTGTCGCTACATTTATTATGATCATTGCCAATACTCGAACTGAGTTAGCATCCGAAATAATTGTTTTTATGTAAAAATGTTGTTAACGTCATTTATATCAAGAAAACGACTTTTAAAAATGCCAGATTTTAAGAATATTTTCAAAATTAGATCCCCAAAAATAACACCCTTGCAACGCCCATATGCCGAAGCTGAGATTCGTTAAACCGATCGCTGTGTAAGCGAGCTCGCTGATATTAAGCGAGCTGGTTTAACGTCAGCACTCAACTGACACTCTCAACATTTCCTCCGATATCCATGACTCGAAGTATGGCACAGAATTGATAATAGTTGGTATTATTTTGTGCGGGATGGGGTTGGCTTTTACATAAATCTCGACAATGTCCTCGTGATCTGTAACTATAATGGATTTATAATACTTTTTTGTTTGAAGCTTGAAAATGTAAAGAAAAAAAATTATATTCCCAATAATAATAGGAAAATGGTGGGAAAATTCAAAATTCTATAGATGAAATCACTTAATTATGCAGTAATAGGTAAATATATTAATTAATGTAGAGAAGATTTGCCCAGTGGTCAGTAAAACAGTCTTGACACTTTTTTTTGTTTTTTTCGCCCACTAGGCAGGATAAAAAACTGCCACTTCTTACGTATTTTTCATGGTTGATATGCCCCAGTAAAATTAATAGAGGTTTTTATTGAGTTTTAGAATCAATATTAATATACACGTTTCATCACATTTTGTTGTTCGCTCAAGCGAAGCAATTTAACTTAAACACGAATTTAATATATTAAACACTAGCGACCCGCCTCGGCTTCGCACGGGTATATGTTTTATTATATATATTAACCTTCCGTGAAAAATTATCTAATTGATAGGGAAAACCACATCAAAATCCGTTGCGTAGTTTTAAAGATCTATGTATATCTATAAGTCTATCTATCTATAAGTTTTATAGCATATATAGGGACAGACAGAGGAAAGCGACTTTGTTTTATACTATGTAGTGATAGTGATGATGACGTAGGCTTATGCCACTCAAGTGGCCTTTGCGTCTCAGAATAGCATCCTGGTTCCGGCAAAATATGTCCAGTGGAGTGGAAAATGTAGGTAGTCTGCGAAAAATGCCAGGTGAAAATACTGGGATCATTGCCATCCACAGAACTAGATGGGTCTGTATTGCCATCAATATCAAAAGCCATAACGTTGTTATCATCGACGTATACCGTAGACTCATCAATTCCACCGGTCCAACTATCAACAGTGAAATGCGGGAGAACGATCGACCTCATTTGCGTACGGCGCAAACGAACCCAAATTAACTGTTCGCGGAATGAACGATTGAATTATCCGCAAATTTTTCTGTTTGACTGCTAATTAATTTACGCTATTTACATAGTTGTGCAAGTCTAGGTGAGATCACTAGGTATATATAGTAAGCGATAGGATTACGTATTTATCTTAGATATCAAAAATTATATTTAAATTATAATTATATATATAAAAAAAATATATATTAAAAATTTAAATATTAAATAATATCAAATGTTTTATTTTATTTTCAGATCAGGGTGTTAATATCTATTTAAGTATGTATTTAAAAATATATATGTACGAATATCAGTCTCTGGCAGCCATATTACAAGCTTTGCTTAGTTTGGGGTCAGATGACCATGTGTGCAATAATGTCCCAGATATTTATTTATTATAATTAAATAAGTTAAAAAAGCAGCGTTGAAATATTTGAGAAAGCGCAAATCAAATTCCAAGTCAAATGGCCCAGATATTGATATCGAAATGTAAATAGATCAATGATCTTAAGAGTTATCATCAAACATAGATAAATATAATTAATTTAAACTTTAATTGCGACAGACAGACAGACCGATGCCGAGCGAGACAGGGACCGATGCGTTCTTTTGTGTCGGAGGTCAAGACCCACTGCGGGTCGCTGCGTCAGCGGGGTAAGTAAGTAAATTAATTGCGTAGCATCAGAATCTATGATATGTAGCGGTACCGTCACTTTTCGTATTGTTTCCAAAACTTTATATTAGCTTGTAGTAATAATAGTCTCCATCACTTTTCTACAGAGTAACTTTGACTATATCGAGACTTACTTTGCTTAACTCAGTCTAACTGTACTTAACACTGGCAAATGTACAAGATGTGCGATGCCAAAAACATCATAGGAGTAAGTTAAATAATTATGAATATAAAAAACCGACATCATAAAAAAAACAGAACTGGACCAATTGAAATGGGACCACAAGGGAAGCAACAGCTTTCAAATAAAAAAAAAACATCAAAATCGGTTCACCCAGTCGAAAGTTCTAATGTAACAAACATTAAAAAAAACAGTCGAATTGAGAAAATCCTCCTTTTTGAAAGTCGGTTAAAAAGACAAGTACGGAGTTGCTTGTGTACGAAATTTTATTACAATAATGTACTTTTCCTAACATGTATTATGCTAGATAGAGTACTAGATAATAATTTCAATGGTTTTAGATTCACAATTAGGTACCATGAGATCTTCCTCAACCCTTTGCAAGCACCCAGGTATTTGATTAATTTAATCTACGGCAAACCATTGACGGTTTAATCTGTTTACCCTCAAAAGGGAAGGCCGGGGATCAATTAGCCCCTTGTTTAATGAAGCACTTCGATAAGAGGGGATAATGGCCGTTACACTTATGGTAAACATTTAAAAGATTACTGCTCAGGACTTTGCTATGGGAAGGGATTAAAATACTTATGATAGGACATGGGTTACTAAGGGGTCTAAATAGACGATGTTTAAACAACGATGGGTAGACAAAATGTTTTGGGAATTTCGACGTAATTTTCATCTATTTTAGTTTATTTTGATTATCTCTTCCATGAAAAAATATTACAATAAACTTGAAGACTATGGTTTTTAGGTTTGCGTACCAAAAAGGTGTAAACGGGACCCTATTACTAAGCCTATGCTGTCTGTCTGCCTGTCCGTCTGTCCATCCTACATTTTACCGGCTGTATCTTTCGAACCGTAATAGATAGCCAGTTGAAATTTTCACAGAATATGTAATGTTACGGCGGATTAACTAAGAAATATTAATAATAATAAGTCAAGAAGTAAAAATTGAAGGGGTGTCACCATACAACAAACTTTTTTAAACTTATTTTTGTAATTGCTCTAGTGTAAAAAGAGTAGGTAACACGTACCTACAAGCGTCAAATTTGGCATCATTGTAGTACACACTCTAAAGTTAAACAGCAATAAATAAATAAAGATCAAGTGCAAGTCGGTGACATATTTATGTTGACCATCAAGTTAAGCAACGTCGGGCGCGGTCGGTACTTGGATGGGTGACCGCCTGGGCGTGAAGTTGTCTTTTTGCACTACTTTTTTGTACTTTAGTAATTAACTATTTATGTGGTAGTAGGGAACCCTCAGTGCGCAAGCCTGACTCACACTTGGCTGGTTTATTATATTAACGCTTTAAGGCTTTCAGTGTCTGAAGAATTAAGGTACGGAACCGTGTTCAATGACGCAGTTAACTGAACCGCGAAAGATTAAACGTGTTCAATCTGCTGTGAAAGGATTACATTTTATGACCTTATGAATTACATTTTATGACCTTATGAGTTATCAAAGATTTGTACACAGCCTTTACCCTCTTAGCTCTCTTACATTTTTTGACAAAAAAAGCAACGAAAATTTGATTTTTGCGCTGATCTGAAAATCTATAGGAAATTCTATTTTAGTAATAAATAGATGTATATTTAGTACAAACAAAAAAATATACTTAAAAAATATATTACAATAAATAAATAAATAACTTAGGCAGGTATTACACTCCACTTTATAAAAATATTTTTTCGTAAAACTCTCGGCGGGAATATGAATGGATTCTACAAGGAACTCTTATAAGTTCGTTATGTCCATCAGTCTGTTAGTCTGTCCGTTCGTCCTAAATTCCCAATCTATTATAATATATTAACTTCTATAGTTATTAAGGTAAGTGAATGAAACTTAGTATAATTAGAGATACCAAAACTAAATTTTAAAATAAAAATTATGTAAGTATATAAATTTGTATGTTATGGGAAGCTCTGGTATCTACATGTGAAATCGGGATTTTTATCGATCACTTTTTTATCAAGTGTACCTATCCTTTGCGAAACAGGTCCCGCTAAAGTGGCAAAAATTTGCCCCCCTCCCATGAATTCTAAACTATTAGACATAGAAACTTGTCAGTAACTTACCATGCTGATAAAGCTTACCATATTACCATACTTACGGCCGTACTCATAAACGTTACATAAGCTAAGCAATACTTAAAATTGCTCTGTTAACTTCTCGCTGACGGAAATTGGCAGACATGAATACGAGACGAAGCAATTTTAAGTATTGCTTAACTTAAGTAACGTTTATGAGTACAGCCGTTAACCTTTTTTGGAAAATAATTGTTATAAACATACTTATAACCTTTTTTTTACCCCAAACGAGAAAACTTTTTCCTTTCCGTCATGGGTGAAAATTAGAAAAAAAATCGTATATGCTACAGAAATGTTAGTGAATCCTTGTCTTAATTAATTAAATCGTTAGATTCCTTAAATCGTTTAGATATTTTTTGTGTATCCGCCACTGACTATTGTAATATTGTTACCCACATCCATCCCATATCATAGCCATCATAAGTGATTTTATTACCAGTCCAATAGAGAAGTGGTCAAGCGATACCCGATCAAGCGAGGCGTTGACCGCTATATCGGTGTGCCGTCGATATCGTTGATTTAATATACGATGAAGGGGTGTTATTTGTCGATAGATTTATGGCGTTTTATCGGTAAGTCTTTATTGCGTAACACTACAGTGGTCGCTTCCGCGTAGAGAATGTCAATATTTTGGAAATACCTACTTATTTACCTTCCTACTCGGCTTGGCCACTAGACGCGGTCACGAAAGATCGCGTTTTGTGGCTATGTCTGCGGCTGCTCTTATTGAAAATCATGGAATTAAAGGTGTTAGGTATTCTGTATGAAAGTCGCCCGCGTGAGATTGTTTGTTGTTTAATTGACAATAACCCTGTATACTTCTTAATTATTCGTCATAAACATTGTAGGTATCGTTTCCAATCTTAATTAAGGTCTCAATATTGGGTCACTAGATCCACAGTTCACCGCAATATCGCATTTCACATTCAAATTGAGTAACTCAATCGTATCTCAAGACAGGCGAGAAATTGAATACATGTCACAACCTATATACAGCATAGCGTATTATAATTATTGACATTTACATAAGTATGACGTCAGACGATAGTTTAGTCGACGACCCAAAGATAGTTTAGTCAGCGACCCAAAGCCGAGCTCCGCTATTTTAAGGAGCTCGGCTGGTTTGGGTAGGCTCTCAGGGGCAAATGCAAAATACACCAAGCGGGATGTCAGTGCAGGTCTTATCACTCCCACATTGAATTTGAATTATAAGTATGACGTCATCTGCTGGCAACGCATGTTTTCAAAATAAATAGGCAACTTGTGAATGCGGAAGTAATATATGCGGAAATAACTTATTTTATGGAGTCGGTATAAAAATATAACTGTCGCGCAACGCAAGTTTCATTGCCAAACAAATATTGACATTGCAAACGAAACAAGTCGAAAATATATATCAGCATATTTTGACGATAAATCTAGTAAAATATGTGTTTTAATTCTCGCAATATTTTAGCCAGCTCAGCTCAGTTTAGCCACCAAAATGTAAAAAAAAAAGTCCGTGTGGCCGGCATTTTTTTGCCCAGAGTCCGAGAAACTGACCACATGATACACATATCCTGCGTGTTACTGTGTTTCAGATTGATGCATGTTTACCGTGAAATTGTACTAGACATAAAGAGATTTAACATCTCATAACGCTAATAACTAAGATGATGAGCGCAGTGCATTGCCGCGTAGTGTTTTGAACGGTTGGAAATTCTAAATTCTGGGTGGCACTGAAAGAAAGAAGAGGCAAAAGTTACTGTTATCATCGGGCAAGAAGCTTGCTGTTGCATAGTTGCTCAAGCAGTTGCATAAAAAAGGGTAATATCAAATGCAAAAAATCTGTTGTGTTATATCTTTTTTGTTTTCATTGACTAAGATTATATAGACATAGAATTACGAAGTATAAGTATGAAATCTTTGTTCATTGATTTGGGTCACTTTTGACGTACAAAAAACTTTTTGTAGTTCGTAGTCGTACTCTTACGTAGTAAATTTATTCTCATTGAAAAAAGGTACCAGCCTCTTGTGGACAAAAATATGTCGTGTGTGTTTGTTTGGTTCTATTGTTTTGTGCCACTTTTTACAGGCTTCCAGTCACCTAAAAATAACTAATCACCAACCTCTCAGCCACGGCTGCAACAGCTGCAGCGTGGTGTATTGCACTCCTGCCGCGTTTACGTCTTCTCGTTCTTTTCCTTGAGTAGGACGCTAGGAGCAGCCCTTTCCGGGCGTCTATCCTCTTTTTGGAGTCCTTAGCTAACGTCCGCACCGCCAGGGATGTGGGATCGAAGCTGAAGGTGGAGTCGTCGCGGTGCTCATTCAAGTCTTTCTTGCGCTCCTGCGGAAAACCATTTACCATATTACAGTATTACAATATGTCCTTATAAAGACAGATGAGAATAGAAAACTATAAGAGAGCGACTGATCATCAAAGTGTAATTGTATAGTTTGAAACGCGAGAAAAATTGTTTCCTTATCGTTTAAATCGATCTCTAGAAAACCATATACATAGAGTGTTTTATTTCTCAGTGTTTTGCATCAAATTGGTAGAGTAAATCGCTTTCATAGCTTTGGCAATTCGATTAAGGTTAAAAACTAGCATGCTCTAGAAACTTACTGCACTAATGATGTCTACAAAATGTTTCGTTCACGGAGTGGCGAGGAAACTTGCAAGTTGGCTGGAAATGAGGTCTATTTACTCCTACTGGTTAAGTTGAGGAGGTAAGCGATATGCGACCAGTGCAGTGGGAGTTTAATTCACTGTTTAAGGCACTGTCCATTCCTAGTGTTCCAATGATGACCTGTTTCTGTAGTGTTAGTGTTAGCATGTATTTTGTTCAATTAGTAAAGGCACTTGCCTTAAAAAGAAAATTTAAAAAAAAAACCTACTCAATACTGCAACGTTGTAATGAGAGTAGATATCTGCCTACAAACTGCTACGCAGTTTGGCAGAGTTGTATATACATAGCATGTATTTTATACACTGAGATAAATAATAAAAAATAATAATAATAATAAGTTTAGTTCCTCTTTATTACAGCTTTTTTAGTCATTTTTTTTTGTTAGTGCACCTTAATAACACTTATCTATATTATACTTCTTCTGATACTAGTAAAGTATAAGAGCTTCTTTTGACTTACCGACTTTTGAAAAGAAGTATTAGGTATTTATTGTCAGTCCTTTTATTAAGATTATCCTAACCTAACTCCGAAGAAACGCTTACTCTGATCGCTTAAAGACGTTCGTTATTATATAGTTGTGGTTTAAAATAAATACTTTCATTTTAATATCGTGTTAATGCTTCTTTGATACACATTTGTTATAACAAATACCTACCTCTGATAAATATGTAAATAAGGTACAGTTCAAAACATATATTAATTTGTGGTCATATTTTCATCTGTCATGACGATTATAAGGTCGATTTTAATAACATGTTATGGTGCGGCGGGGCTATGTTTGTTTGTGTGTGTGTGAGAGAGAGAGAATAATTTGTGACGCTAGTATAAAACTCATTATATACACACTGGTTTATTTATACTAGTATATTATAAGTGTTATATGCTAATTACCTGCTAGATACTAGTACTAGTCTTCTACAGGTAATAAGGAGGTAGTACTATACTATAATTATGAACAAATTTACCATGGGACCAACCCTGAAATCGCAAAAAATAAG
The DNA here is from genome assembly GCA_949125355.1 of Agriopis leucophaearia. Lineage (NCBI taxonomy): Eukaryota > Metazoa > Arthropoda > Insecta > Lepidoptera > Geometridae > Agriopis > Agriopis leucophaearia. The sequence goes on from OX421278.1 coordinate 10,887,171, forward strand.
CTGTTCATACATTTTGTCAAATGCCAATGACCGTTTCTATGATGAGTACAATGACCTCTTTTCGTCTTAGGACAGCTTATATGCATAACCCTGTATAAGTAGATACCTATCTACTAATAGAGCTTCATATAAATATCGGTGGGTTTATTATCTTTTTAATTATTTACCTTGGTATGCCAGTACCACGGTTTCATGAAGAATGTACAGTACAGTACTTAACCTGAATGTGTGTGCTCAGTGCTTCAAGTTGTTTATCTCAAGTTTAGGATTCAAGTTAAGTCATGCTACGTGATCTAACTTGAAAGTCAGATTCTTGGATCTAGGTTGGATAAAATGACGCAGAAGTTAATTTATACTTATTTTACGTGATTGTTTTAGTTTAGAATTTCCGAAGTAGCATTTAATGCTAAAACTCTCGGAGTCAACTATTTTGGTGTTTTTGGCGGTGGCTATTTTGTCGGTCTAAAAATATTTATCCTAAACAAAAAAAAAAATGCATAAATAAGAATTTTTCGTAAAGTATTTTATAAAAAGTATTACAGTAAAAAATTTCATAACTGACAATTTTATTCATATCTACACTAATATTATAAAGAGGAAAGATTTGTACCTATTTTTGTATGTTTGTATGTTTGTAATGAATAGGCTCCGAAACTACTGAACCGATTTGAAAAATTCTTTCACTGTTGGAAAGCTACACTATCCCCGGGTGACATAGGCTATATTATATTTTGTAGCGAGGCCGAAGGCCGAGCTTACACTCGTGCGAAGCCGGGGCGGACGGCTAGTTAAATATAATTATCAGCCTGTGGCCTTTTTCTAGGTGAGAGCGCGCGCGCGGTTCCAACTAGGTATATAGCTTTACGTGTTATATTTTTAGTATGCATTATATCTATATTACCTATATGTAAATAGTGTAAAGTAGTTTCCGTATAATTTAACAAAATGTGTGAAAACCACCTTAGTTTCCAAGATTAAACTGATAATTCAGTAAAATATTGTACTTACGATATACTTCATTGGCACTGGATAAATAAATAAACTGTGCGAAACCACAAATATATCCGTGACCAGTAACTTAAATTCAGGCCGCACTCATCGGCCAATACTATTTATTTATTTTAAAGATTTTAGGAGATGAAAATACGCTTTGTAGAAGAAAAAAACCCATTAAGCATTATTTTTTTAATTACATTGAGAATATTTAGTAGTAATTTTATTATTAGGTCTTTTTCGATCTCCACCTTTCTGGTTCTGGTGAAAATACAATATTACGAGTAGGTAAGCAATATCCAATATTGTAATATTTTCAAAATAGGCGCCAAAATAAAAATTAAAAATATCATATTTTTTTAAGATGCTAAATGCGCCGATAGCGCGTAAATAACACTTATTAGGTGAACTAAAATCTATTTGGTTTCTTCTTTAAATTCTTTGGTGAAATTTTAGTTCGATCATTTGACCAACTGTAGAGGTATTTTGGTTGCTTTTTGCTTACCTCTTGAGTGATTTGCGACTCCTCTTCATAGCTGAGCGCAACGACGGCCAGCATCAGGTTGATCAAGTAGAACGACCCGAAGAACACCACCACCGTGAAGAATGACACTGACATCGGCCCGCACGATGACAGCACCTGTCAAATACAGCGCTACGTTAGTATAATATATATATTTTTGATCGCGCGAAGCCAAAAGCTCCAATGGCAAGTGATTGCATTTTCTTAAGAATTTTGCCGCTAACATGAGAAAATCAAACGTGCTCGAGTAAATATAATGAGGTCAAACGTGTCTCGTGTTGAGTTGTTTCCAAAACTCCATAGAAGCCTCTTTTAAAGTTTCCAGCACTTTACTGGGTATAACTTGGACTCTTTGATCGTAATGTCGTTCGGATTTGCCTTAAACTCGAGCTAATACCGAAAAAAAAACTACCAAAAACTGAAAGGGATGAGGTTAACACGTATTGCACACACTGACATATTCTTACTAGTTCTATGCAAACATACTACACTTCAATATTGAGCGGCACACAAGTGAAAACGTGATGACAGAAATGATGAGGATGATGATGGGTTGATGATCAAAATGTTATCAAATGATCGATCGAGAGAGGGGGGGGGGGGGGGTTAAGTGTTAAAAGGAAACTGTAGGTATAACACTTCCATACATTTTTTCTGAACTTGGACTTGACCACAGAATAATAAAGAGCACATAAAGAGCACAGAATACGACATGTGATTTACATAGCGTAAAAGGTCATCTGTCAAATAGTATGTGTAGCCTTTGGAGCCCTTTACGGGTCCCTAGTGTCAGTCCCTACATTAAAATAGTGTACAATCCTGCAATATGCCGTCCTGTCAAAAGTATATCTGTTTCGTTCTGGTAACAACAATTTTGGCACATTATGAGTAAAGAATGTAACATGTTTAATTCGTTTATGCTAAATTAGCACTACTTCTATGCTTTTATTCCTTTTTGTGAGGGGCTTGACCGTGACTTATTTTGGTTGACTATGACTTGATTGAAATTTCTATTATCTTTGACACTAAGAAACAAGAAGTAAGGAGTCAAAACTTTTTTAGCGCCAATATTATTCAGGGATACAGTGACAGACTTTTAGCGAAAACATGATAAAGCAAGATTGTTTTTTTTTCCTAAAAAGTTAATGTTTACTTTTTTATATTGACACTTGACACCCTAAACTCTGGCATCACTTTACAGAAAAAGCAATTAGGAATAACAAAGATTCTGTAAATCCATTCCATTCTTCCAAAAAACGCCATACAAAACAAAAACAAATGCCACATAACAGTTCCAAAACTATTTTCCACTAAAAGATGATAACTTTCCACATAAAGTGAAACAATATCTCGTAGCTATTACCGCGTCTCTTGCCACTTCTTAGCCATGTAGCGCTACAACATGCTACGAGGCTACGTGCTACGAATGGAGAACTACGTCACAGTTTTCTTGTTAGAAATTTACTTGTGGATAGCAAGTAACATAATGCAACAAGTAAAAATTTAACAATTTTAAAATCCCCTTATAAAAGTGTATACATTCCAAATTACGACTGCCTATTAGCTTGAATGACAGCCCCGGTGGCTCAGTTGGTAGTGAATCTACCATCTGCGCTTGGGGGCGTGGGTTCGATTCCCACTCAGGGCAAACATTTATGTGATGAACATTTATGTTTTTTTCTACGTCTGGGTGTTAATATCTATTTCCTCCTCCTTGCGTCGATTCCCCAATGCTGGGGGTCGTGACCCATCACGGCAACAACTTCTCCCTTACGATGTTCCGCCATCTGCTCCGACTTTCAGCAGCATGAACCGCTTCGGCAACGTTGATGTTGAGGGTGGTGCGGATTGGATCCGTCCAACGCATTGGGCTCCTTACTTTCGGTCTCTTACCCTCTATTTTTCCGGTGACGATCAGTTTTTGGAGGTTGTCACCAGGCTTACGGGCTATGTGGCCGAAGAACTCAAAAACTCTCCGAAGGCACGTGTTGGAAAGCCTTGGCTTCTTATGGAGTTTGAGTTCTTTGAGAACCGATTGGGTGGTTCTATGCGCAGTCCATGGGATACGAAGCATTTTTCTCCAGCACCACATTTCAAAGGCGTCTATGCGCTAATATCTATTTAAGTATGTATTTAAAAATATATATGTACGTATATCAGTCTCTGGCAGCCATATTACAAGCTTTACTTAGTTTGGGGTCAGATGACCATGTGTCCATAAATGTCCCGATTTTTTAATTTTTTATTTATTTAATGGTGTTGGCAAAATAGAGGTTCTTTTTTAAAACATTGACCCCCCTTTTTTTTTGTGAACACAACCTGCAAATTTCATGACTCAAGGACCAGCGGTTTTCGCTGTGCGTTGATCTGTACGTTGTGAGTCAGTGATCAGATACTTTAAAATATCATTATGTATTAGTAGTTAATTTTAATGAGATCCGTTGCGCTGTAAATCACTTCACTATTGACGTCATAGGGTAAGAAACTGGTGAAAGGGTGATAAAAAAATGCGCGACAAACAAGCGGATGAGCCATTAAATGGTAAGTGTTCAACGCTGCCTCTGGACAACTGCAACATCAGAAGCGTTGCCGTGGTGTTGCCTATACACTATACAGAGTCATATGGAACGGTAGTACAAAGACGAAAGGACGTTATTTTACTCATATTTATGATCAATGTATATTACGGGACCAACCATGAAATAATGGGAAAATGTCAGCTGTTACGGCAGAAGTACATTATCACTTGACGAAATAGCTTATTTTTTCGCGCTTTTTGGGATGTTACGATATCATAGTAAAAGTTATTCGTGATGATGAGTACAATGACCTCCTTTCGGCTTACAACTACCGTACCATGTTACCGTGCATTCTTCAGTGTAAGGATTTTTTAACGTTTTCGCCAAAAAAAATATGTATTCGACACTTTGGAAGCTCTGATATTTATCAATGTTGCAAATGAAGGAGGAAGTAGAAAACAATTTCGAAAAACATTAGAAACGCACATTTTTTTAAATTAAATTTGTACCGCTCTCTTATTGGATGTAAATAGTATTTTTTTTGAAGAAAGTGTACATATTTGCAATAAGTAAAGAATAAAAGGACCTAAAATGACTTAATTACAATCAATAATTCAAGTGCACTTAAATCTAGTGCTCGGAACTTTAACCGGTGAAAACCTGTTTACAACAGAGCACCTTGAACAAAGATTCAGGTAGTAATTTACGGGCCATTAGCTAGATAAGCGCTTGTTAAATGTTCGTTGAGACAATGCCTGTTTTTACCCTACCCTAAGTCCTGCTTAAAAGAAAAATAAAACGATGAATTAGCAATTAAGTGTTGAAGTTTAATCAATCAATTTATTTATTTAAAAAAATATTTTTAACTAAACTAACTTTTCGATGTCTGTTCAATCAATCCACATTGATTGACTGGATTGAAATAAGTATTGATTAAAAATACTTAGTTAACATTGTTAACTCAAAAAGGCACTACATAAAACTTACGTCGCTAAAAGCACTTTTTAATCACGATGGAACGGAGAAGTAAGAGGTTGTTTGTGTTGGAAACGAATGTTAACTTATCTTAAAAATGGTATGACCGTTTTTTAATTAGTTTTATTTTTTGAAAGGAGGCTTGATCGAGAGTATTCTTAGGTGTGATTCAAGAAAATCTGTTCACCCATTTGATGACCATCAGCCTGCCATCAGCTCTTTTGTCAGGGGTTTTTAAAACTTTTGTAATTTATTCGTGTTTTTATTTTATTTTTCATTTATTTATTCTTGTTCCTTGACCTTTCTGTAGGTGTCCCGTTAGCAACTGTTGTAGTAAATTAGAGTTTTTAAAACCACAAAGACACACCTCACTCACCCCATATCTAATAACGATTTAGATTTTATTATGTAGAATTTTCTAACGCCAAATGTATGTAGATAAAGTACGGATCGAATTGAGAACCTTCTTTTTTTGAAGTCGGTTAAAATAAAAATTTCTTCAGTATTTGAACGTATGGGCGGTTGCTGTTTGATAAATCCGTTACAAAATATCACGTGAAGTTTACCAAACAGGTTTGAGCCTTTACCAGATGTATTATACTAGACTTCTCGAATAAAAGTAGAATATGATTTATCTATTTAATATATTTATCATATGTAATACCTAACAGTCTCACTCACTGTGAAACAACCTCTCAATACAAAATAAACATGACAATAAATACCAACCACATTTTCAACCACGTCGACCGCATATCTAATCCGAGATCAAACATCATTTTAGCATTTTATACCCCCAGCCCTCTCGCCGTAAAGGGTTCAGTAGTGAGAATTAATTAAGGGACCACAGGCAAACGGTCCTTACATTATGTACAGAACTCTCAAAGTTCAGGTCCTTTGTAATAAAATTCGCTTAGACCTCACGAGCATTAGCAGTTGAAATATTCCTTCATACTTGTACGGTGCTGACCGTAATCAAGATGGTATCTTTGCTATTCAGAAACCTTCGTTGTCTAGGTGTATTTAGTCGACGAAATACCCTATAGCCCAGGCAGAAAGGGTCAACCCCGGAATGAGAGATAATAAGCTGTAAACTTGTACAAACCTTTGTTTTGGTATTCTAAAACTTATCTCAAAAGTCTCATAAAATGTGGTGTCCGCGTCTTAAGATATTCAAGGTCAAAGGTCACAAAAATCTGCTACAAATCGAATCAAAGGAGATTCCTCATACGGTGTAGAGGTCCGCTGCGAAAGGATTTCGCGAAAAGACCGAATAGAGTAGGGGAAAGTGGAAGTTCAAAGTTTACATGAAAGTCCACGTTCGAAGTCAGTGGGCAACAGCTAGTTTATTATAATAATAGTCATCATCATCAGCCATAAGACGTCCACTGCTGAACATGGGCCGCCCCCCTTAGCAAGTCACACTGAACGAAAGCCTGCCATCTGCATCCACTGAATGCCCACGACTCTCACGATATAGTCGGTCCATCTAGTGGGAGGCCTACCTACGCTGCATCTTCCGGTTTGTGGTCTGCTTGCAAATCTTGGCAGTTATGTCGGTGACAGTGGTTCTTCAGCGAATATCCTCGTTCTGAATTTTCTCGCGCAAAGAAACTCCGAGCATAGTTCTTTCCATTGCCCGGTTGGAGACTCTGAGTTTTTCAGCAGCTAAGGATCAGTCTCAGTGCCATAATTATGTCATCATAAATATCTGGGACATATGGGACATTTTGCACACATGGTCTACTGACCGAACTAAGCAAATCTTGTAATATGGCTGCCAGAGACTGATATACGTACATATATATTTTTAAATACATACTTAAATAGATATTACCTAGACCTAGGTGGGAATCGAACCCACGCCCCCAAGCGCAGAAGGTAGGTTCACTACCAATTGAGCCACCAGGGCAGTCATCGCTGGCAACACACACTGGTTTATAATATTAATCTCACCATATTGTAGACATTCTCCCAGTAGTCCAGCGTGATGAGTTGGAAGGTCGTCAGCATGGACCACATGAAGTTGTCGAAGTTGGTGTACCCGTGGTTGGGGTTGGGGCCGATGCAGAGGCAGGTCCAGTCTGAGGGGCAGTGCCGCGCGCCGGTCAGGTTACCGCAGATGATGGGGACATCCTCGTCATCTACCATCCAGTTCGACGTGTCGTTTATCCACCTGGATGTATAGAATGTATAGGTTAGGCGCTTGAACAAACTATTACTAGTGCTAAGGCGCCCGAACCAATTTATTCATACTATTGGAGCTGGATAAAAACTGCAACAAGTTTCTTAGAGCGCGTGAAAAATAAGTTAGTGAGCCGTATACTTAAAGTTTTTGCGTTAAGAGGTTTATTGAAAAATATGTATGGAAAATGGGAGACATATGACCGCGAACGATAATTGTACTTAGGCATATCTCCTTACTTTTTATTGTTTACACTACACATTACATACACACGATAAAACAGCTTAAAAACTAGGGCAACAATCGGTTGCCTTATCGCTAAGAGCGATCTCTTCCAGGCAACCTTATGAGGGGCTAGTTCAGTATTCCGATGTTAAAAAGAGCTCATACCGTAGAATAGGTAGTACAGCTCATACGAAATTCACTTTGCTAGTAGTGTGTGGTATATAAGTACGTTTCTAAGTAATAATGTACCAAATATATTCTAATATAGTGTAAATTAAAACACTGTTTTAAACTGTCACGGTTGTAAACTACAGTTATTATGATTATTTACGGGATATTTACCGTGGTAAGGTTGTGGAAGGAGCTCCCGATATTTCGGCGCATTAACATGCACCATGCACCATGACTGAAGAATGCGCATCCATAACCACAACCATCCACATAACTTACCACGGCAAATATTATAACTGTTTCAATTAGGTACTTACGCAAACCACACTTCATCAGTGAAGTTTTCCCCCTGAGCGAGGATGAGGTTCTTCACGCATTTGTTCCTCAACTCCCCCATGTAGACCTGCAGCGCAAAGAGCGCGAACACCATGAGGCAGAAGATGGTGAGGGTCATGACTTCTGCCAGCTGCTTGAACGAGTGCAGCAGCGCGTTGATGATGGTTTTTAGACCTGGAACAGAATTCTGTTGTAGAAATTGAGGAGACCATCTGTTGAGTTAACTGACATTAGCCATTTTAGAACTTTTTGCATATAACTGAGACAAAAATAGTTTTGTCATTTGTTGGTGTTTTTATTTGTGGTTAGTAGTTTTTGTATTTGTTTAGATAATTTGGATGTACTGCCGTTTTCGTACCACTGTTTTTTAATTGAATAATAGGCTTGCGTTTGGCCACCACCTCGCCTGCATGATGTTAACCGATAATGCGGTTTACGATGGAGCACGCTTATCTAGAAGAAACCATTTCACTCGTGATTTGAAGACATCCAGATTATGACTATTGGGGAACGCCCATTCAGACAACGCATTCCACAGTGCTTCGTACGCGTTTTCGGAATATCAGCCATGAAACGGTGTTGCCTATTCGTCCTTAATTCCCTTCTGCCCGTTTTTCTATCGGGCGAACCCGATTAGATTAGGGAATTAGATCATGCGCAGATCCGATGCACACTCTCCGAAATATATCAGATAAAAAACTGATAGACTAGTAAATTTGCGCCGATGTTTAAGGCTAAGAAGCTTAGTTTGAACTAGGAATGCGTTGCTGTTGAGCTTCTTGGCATATTTCTCAACCATTTCATCTCACTAGCTAAAAGTGGTATGTACCATTATTTATATATTTATCCACGTGTTTTGTGGGTTCCATATTCACCCCATAGAAGTATTTATCTAATTTCTAAGGTACAAGGTGCCGTATAATTTGCTAACTCTTTTGACCAGTGGTAGATGGTGTATTGAGAAGTCCTGTTTCATTCTACTGCTGAGAAGATTAATGAGAACTGGACCATGTTTTTACTTAACTGGCCTTAACTTAACTTCGTTCTTAAACGGATGAACCGCAGAAAGGGGCGAAAAAGGAAATTATATTTTATGATGGGACTTCATTTCAAAATATATTAATGCTCTTGTATTTAGGAATCAGGTAACGAAAATAGTAACGTGAGTTCGGGTATCTCACTTTTTCATCTCACGGAACAAAATATGAATCCGTTTTCTTCTCGTTAATATTGCAAGAGTTCGTTTTCATCCCGCCTCAATCGTACGCCCCAGAATAAATAACTGCACCTACCATAGAATACTTAATAGTACTTAACGTCTGGTGATAACTTAGGTACAGCTGAAAAGTAACGAATCATATTTCGTACTAAATAAATAAATAAAATAAATAAATAAATATCTGGGACATTATTGCACACATGGTCATCTGACCCCAAACTAAGCAAAGCTTGTAATATGGCTGCCAGAGACTGATATACATACATATATATATTTAAATACATACTTAAATAGATAAAATAATACTTAAATACCAACTAGACTACAGATAAAAAAATATAGTACGTATGTATATGTATATACTAATGATAAAAATATTCTTTTAGGTATTCTTGTTGCACACTAATACCAGTGATAATCTGAAATAAGCAGTTATGTATCATTTATATTTGATGCATTGAGATTTCTAAGTTTTGTAAACTGGGTGGTGGAGCCCACGCAATCGCTAACTTTCTTGTCACTAAATGAGAAAACTTTTAATAACTCTGAAAGAAAGAAATAGAAAAAAGAAATAATAATAGCTGCTTGTTGTGTTGACTTCAATGAAAGAAATGATGTCAAACGTTACGAAATTTATCGACAAAAAGTAAACTCTTAATTTTACTAAGTTATCAGTGCGGTTCCATCAAAATATGAATATCAAAAAACTAAAATAACTGCTCTACTTTGCGTGATTTGTGAATAAATCCGCAACCATAAGAAGATCGACTTTCGGCAGATTATTTGCTTGCCCACATGATTATACTGGTTCCATTTTAATAGCACGGTTCTAGACTACGAACTAAAGAATGTGTACACAGTACAAACATAAAGACTATGATATAATATACCTAATGAAAACAAAATTGTTCGCGCGCACCCCTCTCACTTACTAAACTACGGCCTGCCATGCGCGCCCGCCGCCTGCGGCCGGCAGTGTGACGTCACGACGGTTTCTCGGACGATCGGGAAGTTTAGGAGAGATCCTAAATTGATTGATTTAAAAAAAAAATTTTTACAAGATATCGGCATAATTTTTTCACAGTTATTATTATAATTACATAAAGTTTTATTTAGGACAAAAAAATGCGATTTATAGGTTTGAAAATCCATTCTACCAAAGGAGAATGGATTTAAATAATTAAGCAACCGATCTGTCCCCAAACTTCGCAAGTAGGTATATTCACAAAGATTATGCATCGTTTGCCAGCGCCAGGGAAGATATTCCTGAAGTTGAAACGAATATGCTTCCCAGATGTTATGGTAATGCGAACACTGCTTACTTTCATATTTTGTGCCAGAACTTTGAATGAGAAATAGTTTGTTTTTGATACTGTAACTAGGATCCAGGCTATTTCATTTCCAATTTCTAGTGTGGGAAGACCAAGTATTTTGTATATCTATTTTATTTACTGATATTGATTGCAAGGGTCAAAAGAAGTTATGGTACTCTGCGGTCTGTGGTTTTAACCCATGTCCCGTGAAGCGTCGTCTCACTATAGATAGACGTTCTTTTAAAATTGTCACAACTATGCAAGCGCCACTTTGACAATTCCCATTTTTGTTACAGACGTTAGCGCTTGGACGAACCATCATAATGGACAGAGTGAATGCTTTGGCAGCGTGGTCATTTTATATTAGTGTACGAAATTACAGGGCACACAGAGATTTGACATCTTATATCTCGGGGTGACGAGCGCAGTGCATTACCATCCAGGGTTTTGAACTGTTAATGTTCAAAATTCTGAGTGGCGTTGAGCTGTTATGGGCAAGCGTGAAGAGCCATCAGGCGAGCGACTTCGCTCGTCTCGTCACCCAGTATCATAAAAAAGTGTGCTGTCTAGAACTTCTTGAGTGTGCGTGATTAGGGAAGTGCAGATCTATCGATAAAAAGGTACACAAATGTACAAAATTTAGAACTTTTTTATGATGGTTCGTCCAAGCGTTAGCGCTTATTTTCGTATAGGAATGAAATAACTGACCAAGAGCGTGTCGAGACACGCGTATGGTAGGGTACCGTAACCAAAGCCATATAATTATAGTCAGAAAGTAGTGTAGTAGAATTGTAGCTCAGAAATTGATGGTTATAGATGGTTATGTTCGAACGAACGAAGCTCTGTGAACTTTTAGCCTTGTGCCAAATTTCAGAGATGTATCATCCTGACATAGCTTCTACTTTTTATGGTTTAACCGTAGATAACGAGAACTTTGAATGAAGGTTTTAAATATGACCTATCCGTATTGTAAGTTACAAGTTTCTATGTCTTATAGTTTAGAAATTAAAGGGAGGGCGCACAACTTTTTGCCACTTTGGCGCGTCATATTTTGCATAGGATAGACTTGATCAAAAAGTGATGTATCAAACCTTAATTTTATTTTAAAATACCTTTTCAACGATACCCTACACGAGGAGGTGCAGTAGAACCCCTAAATAGCATTTATTATTTATACTTTTAAAATTGAGATCTATTATTCCAACTGTAAAAGTGCAAAGTTTCATACATAATTCTAATAATTATTGGAGTTAGAAGGTTCTCAAAATACGGACGGACGGTCGGACAGACAGACAGACGGATGGACAGAACGAATTTATGAGGGTTCCTTGTCGGCCTACGGAACTCTAAAAAGAAACAGAATGAAAAAATACAAAGAATAGAGCAGTGCATAGCGACATAAAGCCATGCGCGCACTCACCTTAAAAAAAAACACGAACGCAAGAGAAATTATATAATACAACCGGCATAATACAAACAAAATGTATGAAAACGTCAGTTTTCATAATAAAAATAAACGAAGCTGCGGAAAAGTGTAAACCTCGCCGTGGCAGTCGTAACGTAAAATAGTACTAATCAGCGAATGGTAAAGGCTCGTGGATCCCATCTCCAGTGGAAATGTCGATAATAAACCGAGAATAACGACTCATTTCCATTGAAATCACAGCTTACGTCCCATCTGTAACGGGAGCCGTAAAAACACCATGTCCGACTGGGTCGCCAGTTATAAATCAAACGTTGTTCAATTTAATTCGGGTTTGGAGAGGTCTGCAGTGCTCGCTCCTTTCCACAGCTATCTTGTACTGAACAATTTTAAAGAAACAAAGTCACTAAGTAACTGGCGTGGTGGTGGTCAAACGAAAACCGCAAAGTGCTAAAGAGATTGTGCATTATCTTTAAAGTTAAATTTCAAATGTTTTGAAGCAATTTTCATATTGATATGTTTTACTTTGACTTGGAGTAGATTGATCTTTGTCATCATCCTACAGCGACGAAACATTAAAATTCCTTTCAACCATTTGCAATGTTATTTTAAGGATTTTCTTACCCAAAAGATACCCAATTTTTTTATTTGCACTCTATTTTTTTATGTGCGAAAGAGATAGCTACCGATATTGGGATTGGGCAGGATCTATTGTACCTAATATGCTTTTGATAATGGTACTTTTTTGGATGATTGCCAGGTTTAGATTATGTAGGTTTTTACCTGTGCGGACACGAGTAAGGATTTTACATAAAGCTTAAAAAGGAAAAGCTGTATTATGCACAATTGTACTTTTTACTCTTTCTAGTGGCCTACACGGCTGGCATACTATCTTTAATTTGAAAATCTGTCGCCTAGCACGTAGTGTGTGGTTCAGCGGTCAGTTCCCATCTCATGTGAACAAGCACAGTTATATTTGGGTACTTGTACGTGCTTATTAACTAAGAAAATATGCATTAACACTGTTTTGAACTATTAAATACATTCGATATTTATTTAATCTAAAAGCTGCAATAGCATCGTCAAAAATTTGAATGAACACCAAAAACTCTGATCACTCTCGCTTGGTTTTTGAACGTTAAGGTGTGTACGTAAAGCAGGTAACCAATTTACTTAACTAAGATATTAAAAGAATATGTTTTTATTCAGCCTATTACAATGTTATTGCAGCTGTCAGAGCAAACAAACAAATGGGAATAGAATTGCAGTTTTAGTTTTCAAAGTCTACAAGGATTCCATTTGCTAAGCACAAATAAGCAAACAAGAAAGCTCTTGACATTTTTGTACAAAATCAACACCCAACACATTCGAGGCCTGTTATCTCACGGAAATTGTCGGAAAGGTTATAAAGTTGCTATAGCACCATTACTCCCCATTTAAACCCCTCTTTTCCCCTCAGCTATAAAATGGCGGATGCTATCAAAACTGCGTGAGACTAAAAGGATCGTCGATGTTAAGCGGCGGTACGTGACGACGTAAGCATGTCCCGGGAAGTAGGATAAGATCAGCATAATGAGTCAGGTGCCGGGACAGAATAGATGGAACTGTCCAGGGCATGATTGTCGAGCAGCTTTAATGACTGAGGCTAGTTTTATAGGGGTTGGCAATTTGTCCTCTTGTTGCTGACTGGTGGCAGGTGGCGATAGAAATGACAGTTTCACTAAACAACTATTTATCCTGAAGAATTATTTCTTACTAGTGCTGTTGCCCGCGACTTCGTACGCGTAGTTTTTCATATAAACTTTCAACCCTTTTTTCCTCCCTTAGTATAAAAAGATAAGCAAAAAGGTCGATGGCGAAGTTTTGTAACCAATCTAGAATCTACACTTACTTTGATTAGGTATATTCTCGTATTATATTATTATACTCGAAAAAGGGCAAGTAAAATGTTACAAAGGTTTTTAAGGTGCCTTCGTAAAAAGCGCCCCTTAGTTTAATTACAATCAGGTTTAATGTTAGGCTAATAAGTAATTTAATTCAAACCTAAAATTTTACGAATGTAATTTATAAAAACTCAGAAAATGTCCAATAACACGTTACTTATTATCATTATTAAGGGGAAGATACTTTCTTCACGTGTTCTTAACAACACAGTAGAAATCGACATTAAAATCGCAAAGCTTAATGTAGTTCTGTTATTTTAGTACGTTTGTATGGATCAGCTAAATTCAAATTTACAACTTCGAAAAACTTGTACTCTATGCGGGTCATGCGAGAAATTGAAATTTTTAAATAGCCGCGATTGGGCTTAAATCGTTGTAAATTTAACTTTAAAAAAATACTGAATTTTGTTTGTTGAAAAACGCATAGTTTATTACTACTAGAGCAAAAAGTTAAAAGGTCCCAAAGTTTTACAGTGGTGCGCGCGAGCACAAGTTTTTCGAAGTTGTAAATTTGGACATACTAAAAAACCAGAACTACATCATGCTTTGCGATTTCAGCTTTTTTTAGTGTCGATTTCTACTGGCTATAAAGGTAGCTCTTCTCTACTTATGACTGACAAATTGGTTTTTCATTAAACTAATTCGAATGGTTTTGTTCTCTTAAGTCTTCTGACAATGTTTTTGTGGTCGAGAAGCAGGATGGCCTCGATATTAACACGAAGATGAAGTCTGTTTTCGTGAGCTTCGGCGTATTTTTGAATAACATTTTCAACGAACTTTACTTGAAGGCCCTGAAGTAATTTTATATTGAAGTGTTTCAAACTTTAGATATTTAGACTATTCAAAATTTCGATGACTGGCAGGATTTGATCCTGCGCAACGCTCCAGTTTAACTACCCTATTGTTCTCAGCCAGTGACCTACAGTAGCTTTCATGACAGCTTCCAAATTCATGAAGAATGGAAAAAGAAAAGGTCCTCTCACCTGGCATAATAGAAACAGTCTTCAGCGCCCTCAGCACCCTGAAAGTCCTCAGGCCAGCCAGGTTCCCCACCTCCATCCCAATAGTCGCGTAACCCATGGTTATGACTATGAAGTCAAGCCAGTTCCATGGGTTCCGCAGGTAGGTGTATTTGTTAAGGATAAAGCCCTTCGCTATACACTTTATTATCATCTCCGCTGTGTAGATCGCCAGGAAAATGTACCTGGAAAAGAAAGCATAGGAATAAGTAATGCCATTCAGTGGTATTGCAGAGGTATACTGGGTGCGCTGCCAACTGGCAGTGGGCTTGAGTATTTAGACTGTCTCTAGGCCTTCAACGATCTATGGTAATTCAAGTGTTTTCCTTATAATACGTTAAGTAGGTAATTAAGGTATTTATTTAGTGTTGGTTAGTTTGTATATTGGTTATTTTTGTGTTACATTGTTACATTATTTTCTCCATAGGCGACGGTAATTGCTTATCATCAGGCAGCCCGTTTGCTTGTTTGCAACATATGGCATTAAAAATATCACAATATACTCGAAGTAGGTAGATTTTGCGAAGCTAATATTTCAAAATATTTAGAACTTTCGTTTTAATATTTTTTATTATGATCACACAAAATGGGATAAAGAATTTTTCCCATTTAATTTGATCATTATAAAAATATCACATAATGTATGAAGTACATTTTTCAAAGTAGACAGTCATTTTATATCTTAAAAGCCATCAAATGCGCGAGCGAATTGCTGCACCCGGAATTCTGGCGCTTATTATGCGTGTGCCTATTGCCGTGAGCTCAATACACAGTGAGTGCACTAACGACTGCGTCGCGTGTGCCACAAAGACGGAGCGACGCCGCACTGCTAGCTTTCAGTGCTAGATTGCTTTTAGCTGCGCTAATTGGTAAAACATACCCAGCTAGGGTATGTGTTTTGACTTTATTGATTGTCAAACAATTCAATTTGTAACTAAGTATTGCATTCACCGTGGTAATGCCGCCAGCGTGCTACAAACCTTTGAGAATTTGTATTATATCAAGACTTTCTACTGTCTATATGGCAAATCATACTGTATTGTATTTATTTAGTGTTACATATTTCGTATTTTGGTAATATTTATAACATGTTAATCAATAAAGATACTTCGCTTTAAAAATATGCCACTTCTTGTTTACTTCGAATTTTTAAGTTCACCGAACTAAAAGCTTTTTGCCAGTTTTGACTATAGATAGTCACAGAATAACTAATGATACTTTTAGTTCGGCAGATAAAAAGTTCGGATTCACAAACTAAAAGTCCGTCATGTAACGCGATTTAAATTAGGTAGGTATTAACGTTTGTACGTGGAAACGAAATTGTGTAAGTACTTAAGTTGGCATTTGGCTGATTTTGACTTTACGCACAAACATGTTTAAAGTAATTCCATCAATTCACAAAACTGACTTCAAATTATAAAGACATAATACGGAATTCGGCAATATGCATTGCATACTCTCTATGCGAGAAGGCCAACCCTACGGGACCGACCCTGAAATCGCAAAAAAGCTGTTCCATGCATTTTGTCGAGTGTCAATGACCATTTCCTATGGAACTGCTGATATTTTTGTCGCTATTTCAGGGTTGGTCCCATAGAAAAGTTATTCATAATTATGTACTCATCCAATGATGAGACCTTCTTTCGGCTTAGTACTAGTAGGTAAAGTATTTATGCGTAACGTTGTATAGTTAATAAGTTACCTATTCTTTACTGCTAGCAAAAAAACGACGTAAATCTAAAACTATAAAACGCTTCAATTAATAAAACTTTAGACGCGACGCCGCCGACGGTTAATTACACGAGTAAAACGCTGTTAATTAAAAAACGAAGAGAAGTAATTGAAAATGAGGAAGAAAGCTCGTCGTACCTACTCATGAAAATAGACGGCAAAGAATAAATGATTCCACTTTTATTATGCGAACTGCTAGTCTGTGGAATGCGCTGCCTGAATGGGTGATCCCCGATAGTTACAATCTGGGTATCTTCAAATCATGAGTGAATCGGTTTCTTCTAGCAAGCGTGCTCCATGGTAGACCGCATCATCGCCAACATCAGACGACATGGCGGTCAAACGCAAGCCTATTATTTTTCGAGCCTTTCGTGATTTCACTGAGTGGTTTCAACGGAAGATCAAGGCTGTTGGGTAAACAGCATTATGCTAAGTTGAGGCCATTTTTGTGACACAATTTCACTACCTAAAGTCATATAATTATCTATGTTGTTTATGTTAAGTTGCTGTTACAAAATAAATATTTCTTTCTTTCTATCTATATGTATAAAAATCAATTGCTGTTCGTTAGTCTCGCTAAAACTCGAGAACGGCTGGGCCGATTTAGCTGATTTTGGTTTTGAAATGTTTGTCGTAGTCCAGGAAAGGTTTAAACGGTGAGTAATCGGCTGGACCGATTTTGATCATAGCGAGGCCGAAGGCCGAGCTTACACCCGTGCGAAGCCGGGGCGCGTCGCTAGTTATTAATAAAAAATATGCTTAAAGATTTGAATTCATGTATAGAACAAAACATAAAAACTGACCTTTTATACAGGCTTACAATGTGTACTAAGCCAAAAGGTCCGTAGAGCCCATCATTATGAACAACATTTACTATGGGTCCAACCTTGATATCGCGAGAAAAATATCAACTATTCCAATCATTTTGTCGAATGTGAATGACCGTTTTCTATGGACCAGCAGATTTTTTTCGCGATTTCCATAGTAAAAGCTTCCATGGCAAAAATTATTCATTATGATGGATACTATGGAACCCTTAGTAAACTCTTTCCCCGTGACCCAGTATACGAAAACATGTTTTTTTAATGCTATAGGTTGCAAACAAGCAGACGGGCACCAAAGATACGTTGTCGACCCTTAAAGACTCTATTAACAGCCTTTTTGAAGAACTCCATATTAAAGCTATTCGGAAATGCCGCAGGGAGCTCATTCCACTAATTGCAGGTTATTTCACTTCAAAAATCTTAATGAGAATTTGCTATGTTCTTTGTTTGTACAGCTTAGATTTTACGTAAGTCGTCATCATCAGCCAGAAGACGTCCACTGCTGAAAACATGATTAAATTTATTTATGTCAAGAAGGAAGTCTCTTTTACATAAGTACATTTAATCATGTTACAAAAAATATTGAAATGCGCGAGCGAGATATAAGACGCTCGCTCTGTTACACGTGATACACCTGGAATCTATTAGTGCAGCCGCAAAAAAAATGCGTCTAGCAGTCGCCGTAACATTATAAAAAGTCGAACGAAAAAATCTATTTGATTAACTAGCTTTTTGAAGGTAAGATTGTAGTTGGTAACTACAGTTAAATATTAAAAGAAAATGTTTCCATTCCGACCGATGGGCCAGGATCGTCACACAGTGGGTGCCTGATGGACGACGCAGTCAAGGAAGGCCTAGAAACGCTGGCGTGACGACCTTGACTCATTCCGGAGAGGTTGGCAAGAGGTGGCGAAGGACCGAGATTTATGGAAGGAAATGGGGGAGACCTTTGCCTAACAGTGGGACAGCATAGGTTAAAAAAAAAAGTTTCCATTAATATTTTTTTGCTATGTATTGTTGCTGTCAGACACATTCTTTCAACGGCCGACCTGTAGGTATTAGTTTTTAAATCTATATAGAGAACTTAGTTACTTAAAAATAGATAGCATAGTCAGCACTATATGAACAACTGCACTAAATGGGGTGAGAGAGCAATTTAAGTGAATTAATTCAGAATAGACCGGGTTATCGGTCGGACCGGGATCTAGTTATAGAAATAGATGGGCAGAATTGCACTAGTTCATGAGACAATATTGCTAATATCTTATTGGAAATTTATAAATTGGAATTGATATGAATAAGATTAATAATAACAAATAATGTACATATTTAACAATACGGTTAATACATAGTCATCAGGCGAGATAGCGATCAAACGCAAGCATACTATTGAATTAAAAAAAATGTGCGTAAATACCAATGACTGTTTCAAAAATGGGAAATACGTGTCATCATAGATCAAAGTATATATCGGGGCGTGACATCCAAACATTGTACCCATTAAATATGGCTCGGTTCAAACAAAATTATGACAAGTACTTCTCGTGCTATCACAAACGTCAGTTCGATTGTGACTGAAGTCGGATTAGGCCCGTAGGCCTAATTTCTGCGGACCACGTCAAAGAGATCGTCCCGTATCTTTCCACTATTTACTAACATCAATGTATAAAAACTAATAAACAGACAGGTACAGGTACGTTCACATAATAATATTATAAATAATGGCCAAGGTGATCGAAAGAAAATCGAGATCGAAAGCTCCTCGTATATTTACGAGAAAACTTTTAGAAAACAAATCAGACTTTCTTTTCTCTGATCATAACACCGTCAATAAATCGTTTTGCGCACCGTCTATTCCATCCATCATTGTTGACATATTTCATATTTGTTTCCCTTCATCCAATCCATCAAGGAGTTGGCGAATCTTATATCAGTAAGCTCACAAAGCAGGTTTTCTTCTGACGCAAGCTGTGATAATTCTAGTAATTAGTGAAAAAAAATTACAATTTTCTTTATCTTAACATTTTTTTTTGTGGACAAGTGCGCACAATTTATCAACACCTTGTTTTCTGAGAACTACAATCTAGGCATCTTCAAGGCTAGAGTGAAAAGACTTCTTCTCAAAAAATACGAAACGCTTGTTGTAAAAAAAATTAAACAGTAGAATTGGCCCTAGAGGCAATTTTAATTATCAAACATACTATACATACACTATACATAGTTGGCAGCGTACCCAGCATACTGGTTACATTATCACGCTGAATGGCGATGCTTACACGTAAAACCAGATAAACGCCAGCATTTGGATCATTATTAACCAATAATTCTTTTTTGTTAAGTATGGTTTTATTCAAATATTTTTTAAATGCTAGTAGAATAAAATTATTGTATGGTAATTGGTGCACTTTTAACTCCCAACTTGGGATTTTTTCTATGCTAAACAATGTCAGCTCGCGACCTAAGTTAGCGTGTGTCTATAATTGTCTTTTGGTGCTTACAGAGTTATAGCACCAATGATTTGATGTCATTTTGATTGTAAGCTTTGTTCCTATGTCCTTGACTAGTAGGTATAAGTGGTTATTTTTAGTTATATGATCCCCAAAGTTACCTGTGTATTTATTTCAAGAGCCTAAAACCATCCAAAAAATATTAATATAGGTTCCACGCCACACCCACAGTAGCGTCGTAAAGCTAAAATTGTCAGTACAGTCGAAAACAAAAGTCAATAAACGGACTACTTAAGTATCTAGGCAATTTAATTTTAAAAGACCTAAATTATATATCTCAGGAAACGGTATCAAAAGAAAGACTTTGAAGCACAGCCTTGAAGAGTAGAAAACGATAAAGTGACTCTATTCGCAAGAAACAGACGTAGAGAAATAATCGACAATCTTATGATTATACCTGCAATCCCTTTGAATAATTAAAAGTGCTGCGAAAATTCAGGACCTTGGACATTACACTAAATTCAATATGACCACCACTCCACGATGGCGGATTAAATTTTCTTTGCTAAAGCTAAAAGCTTGTTTTGAAAATTTTTATTTTACGATTTACTTATTTGATATTCAAAATCAAACTTATATTCTTATATTTAGCCCAGATATTTTAACAGGTGTCAACAAACGTTTGTCGTAGACTGTACAAGTGTAAGTATGACGCAGGCTAAGTTTTAAGTGAAGCGAAGTTGAGCGCAGATAGTGCTTGTCGTAAAGCAACACTTTACGTAAAGTACCTGCCGCGTCTATAAATAAACATTACATTTACGTAGGAAATGGTGCCCGCATTTGGCAAAGTTTTAATTAACTTCGAAATCAGTAAGCGATCGTACAAAATTTTTTATAATGCCAAATCAATTAATCTGTACTATAGTATATTGGAGCTGGTTGAAAATCACTTAGCAAAAGTTAATGAAATGTTTTTGGGGCCATCTCGAAAGCTTTCTCTACATCAGGGTTTCCCGACCTTTCTTTTGTTGAGCCGGTTCTTAAATAATATTTTCATGCCATTTAATCTTTTCATTAGAAAACAGTGCGGCGGGTTAGCGCGCGTTTCATGTTGAGTTGTAACTTGCTGAACCTTGTGTAATAGCGGCTGACGACAGACGCGGATCCAGCTCTCAAAAAAGGTTGTGGTCAAGTGCGAATCAGCGTATGAACTTTGCTCGTGCATGATTGATACAGTGCATTCCTACAAAGGAAATGTTTAAAAAAATGATATGACGGCCTGACCAAGATTTTGTACAGTGTATCTATCGTAGTTTCACGCGGGTAGCGTCAAATATTGCCCATCGTGCCCACAACGGTGGATCCGCGCCTGGCTGACGAGGCCGCGTTTGGAACCGCTAAACGATAGATTCAATAAATGTGATGTTTAGTTTACGCGCCATATTCGTTTTTATTTTGAAAATGCAAACGTATTCTCACTTGACATCTCTCTATGCCCTGCCCCACTAGTAGGAATCTACTGCTCTTCATAATAAAAAAGAATTGTGTGTATCGGTTTATAAATGGCGGAATAATCGGTGTAGGTACAGAGATCCTCCAGAAGTCAATAAAAAATTTATAGACATAATATATAGATACATAATTAGACTTATAAATATATTTACTATTATTTGTGTTGACATAGAACAAACACAAATGTTCATCACACAAATGTTTGTCCTAGGTGGGAATCGAACCCACACCCCCAAGCGCAGAAGGCAGGTACACTACCAACTGTGCTACCGGGGCAGTCAAATAAAAATTCAATATAAAAAACCGACTTCATAAAAACGTCAGAACTGGACCAAATTGAAATGGGACTACACAGGAAGCACCAGTTTTCAAATAAAAACAGAATCATGAAAATCGGTTCACCCAGTCGGAAGTTCTGAGGTTACAAAAAAAACCAGTCGAATTGAGAACCTCCTCCTTTTTGGAAGTTGGTTAATAAAAACGTGTGTAACATAAACATCTTCATGAAAAATTTATTCAAGTATCCCAAACATGATTTTCTCATCACTTGTTTGACATTTATTCCGTCACGCCTCGGCCATCCTCACTGCAACGTCACAACGGCGTCGACCGACGATAGATTAGCGTCGCGTTTCACGTCTGTTTCACGTCCTTGTCGCGTCACTAACACTCATTGAATTTTACAGACTGGTCCTTTGGGAATTTGTTTTTCCGTGGGAGTACTAAAAGTAACGAACAAGTAACCGTAACGTAATTTGTATGAATAGCGTCTAGTTTTCTTTCATGTATCGCGTTCAATGAGAACTGTTAATTTCATACAAATTGATGTGAAACGTGCCGGGAACATTATTTGATAATTAGGTAATTTAAAACTGTTTCTTTGACGAAATGTACAATGAGGAATTTGGGGTCAATTATTTTTGTTTTACTCTACTGGAGCTTATCAATGGAGCTACTGTAGTGGTAGGACTCTTTTGCAGGAGTCCGCCTGGGGAAGTACCACACCTTTGCCAGTTATTCAACCGCCAAGCAGTAGTGTGCAAACACCACTGTGTTCCGGATTGAAGGGCAATGTTTCCAGCGAAATTATAGGGCACACAGAGATTTGACATCTTATATCTCGGGGTGACGAGTGCGGTGCATTGCCATCCAGGGTTTTGAATTGTTAAAGTTCAAAATTCTGAGTGACGTTGAGCTGTTATAGGCAAGAAGTGCCATCAGGCGAGCGACTTCGCTCGTCTCGTCACTCAGTATCATAAAAAAAATTACCTAACCTGCGGGCTAGCATGCGCACCGCGACAAGGTTTTGTCGACTCTATTTATCGTCCCAAAGCGAGACAGCCGTATAAAAACCTTAGGCACATTATCACGTTCTCGCTCGACAGGGTGACGAAAAGATTTTGCAGCGGTGCGCTTGCTAGCCATGCTTATATAATCAATCATAATCAATCAATCATAAATCATATATTTCCGAAAGAACAGCACATAAAATTCCTTATAGACATACAATATAGAAAAACACAAAAAAGAAGTCTGCATTGGGCCCCAAACTAGGCAAAGCCTGTATCTTGGGTACCCGGAAAGATCAGAAAGATCAGAACATACGTACTTCCAGAAATAGCGCTGACAGTATTTAACAGTTTCCAAATATTAGTGATAAGTGACTATAAATTAAAACGGAGAAGAGAACAAAACATTTATTACTATTTCTCATTCTTATTAGTATTATATTATTATATTAGTTTTATGGTTAGTATTATATTATTATATTGAGATTTTGATCAAGTTTTAATGAATATCGTTAAACAAGTCATAGTCATAGTCAGAGACAAAGAAAGTACGTCACGATCAATTCCAAATCATGCTCTAGTAGAGTGGTGGAAACTTTACTAGAAGCAATTTGGGAGTTTTGGAAATATCATGAAAATATACTCGAGCACGTTCATGAACGCTTAATACAAAATACAACAAGTTTCGATAATAATGCAATCATCATCAACGATACAAATGATATTATTACTTTTCTACTGTGGCAGGGCAGGCCGAAGACTTTGGTTTCAATATTTATATACCACTGCTCGGTTGTAGCCTCAGAGAAAATACTTCTATCTATATCATCATCATTGTCAGTCCGTATCAACCCACTGCTGGGCTTAGGCCTCCTCTCCCTTGCGCCATTTATCCCTGTCTCGGGCCAATCTCATCCACGTAGGGCCTGCGATGGGTGTGATGTCATCGACCCATCGGGCTGGTTGCCTGCCCACGGAACGCTTATCCGCTATTGGTAACCACTCTGTCAGGGCTCTACTCCACCTGCCATCACCACGCCTAGCCACGTTCCCTGCCCAGCGCCACTTGAGGCATAGCAATAATAATGCAATGAGGTGAAAAAAATCTCACGTTGGTGCCAAAATCTTTCCATCCTACTTCAACACTGGCCGTTTTTGTTATTTAAAAACATAGCCCTAAAATTATTACGAGTATAAAACGCAAGTTAAAATATTATACCTACTCATACTCAATCACAAAAAACATTTATGCCCTACATTTACCCTACATTTGAGCTCAAGAAGGAAAAAAAAGCACCTGAAATTTCAAAGTAACGAGCTCTGTTGACATAAAGTACAAAATGATGTCAAAGAAGTCGTGAATTTTTATTACAAGTACAGCGTGAGAAAATATGCTTCTCTCACGTCGCTTTTATTAGAATGCAGTAAGGTTTTAAATTGTTTGAATGCATACTCGTGGTGGTTTTTGCAACCTCATTGAATATGTTGTGTGTTGTATACTTTGTTGCATTGTTAGAAAACTCATTGCGCATACAGAGCTTCCTACCTAATTGTTCGTATCACACTTCACATTAAACAAAGGAGATAATTATGCCCTAGAACGTGGTGGAGACTACTCTTTTCTCTCGTTCTTGCTTTTGTGGAATTTCAGAAACATCATTGAACGTACAATATTTACAGACAATAAGCGATGATGCGGTCTACGATGGAGCACGCTTGGCAACTTTGCTTCAACATCGCATTAAGTACAATAAGGAATTTGGGATCAATTGTTTTACTCTACTGAAATTTGATTAATTTTAAAATTAATAATGCTAATTTGCCAGTGTGTGTTGCCAGTGATGACATATGGTACTGAGACGTAGTCCTTAACTGTTGGTCTTTTGGAGACACTCAGAGTCACACAACGGGCAATGGAGAGAGCTATGCTCGGAGTTTCTTTACGCGATAAAATTCGGAACATAGATATTCGCCAAAGAACCAGAGTCACCGACATAGCTGTTAAAATCTGCAAGTTGAAGTGGCAATGGACAGGCCACATCGCTCAAAGAACTGATAACCGATGGGGAAGAAAGGTTCTTGAGTGGAGACCGCGAACCGGAAGGCGCAGCGTAGGTAGGCTTCCCACTAGATGGACCGACGACATTGTGAGAGTCGCGGGCATCCAGTGGATGCAGATGGTAGGATGTCGTTCAGTATTGGGGTAAAGGGGGAAGCCTATGAACAGCAGTGGACGTCTTCTGGCTGGTGATGATGATGACAATTATCTTTTGTGTTCAAAGTCTCCATTTTTCATATTTTTTTAAACTATACCGCTAAACCGCTGAACGCAAAAACGGTAAGTACTGCTTATTTGCAACAAAAAAATCACACACACAAAGACACCTACAGCGACACTAATGAACTAAGTAATCCATACGCTCGACTTAAGCGCTATACATGCGTCGAAACATTACAGTTGTACTATTTTAACCGACTTCAAAAAAGGACGGGGTTTCTCAATTCGCTTGTATTGTTTTATGTTTGTTACCTCAGCACTCCGTCATTTATTAACCGATTTTCTTTTTTGACCTACTTACTTTCAGATTTATCTCATAGAAACTACATCAAAATCGGTGAACTTAGTATAACTCTTAAGGGTGACTTCAGTACATCAAAACAAACAACTTTTGTTCTATCGAAAACAATCTAACATTCTAACAATCTTTCGAAATTTGCGAGAAAAAAACCGGCCGTTCCATACAAAAATATATTTGACTCCCGACAAAATATATATGAAATAGCCACAGACCTCAAAATTTTTGCTACGCAATATATCTGTGGATTCAGTTGATTTTTTCCCACGAGTTTTGATAAGTCGTAGAACAATAGTTATTTGTTATACAAGAGTGCAAAGTTGCTTTTTAACCGCGTGTTCAATTTTGAAGACCGAGCAAGCAAAATTCAAAAATTAGAATCCTGAGCGTTAGCGAGGGAATCAAAAGAGCACGAGGTGAAAAATCTTTGCACTCGAGTGTAACACGTAACTTTTCATCCCACCTCAGCGAGGGAATGACCTATGGTTTTAACAATATGACGTGAAAAGAAAATGGCGCGCGCAAAGCAAATAAAAAAAACGTTGATAAGTACACCACTAAGATTCTGAGTCTGAATTTTTTTACAAATTAAAAAAGGTTGTATGATTGATTCGGCACCATGGAGGTAGAAGTAAATAGGTTTAATGATGTTTTGAATTCACAAACTTAGTGCACATTATGTTCTAAATTCAATTTACTTTATCTTATAGCGGATAAAAACGGCTTTTGCACTCAGATATCAGAGAGCAAAAATACTCTTTCCGAGATGGTGGGATGAAAAAGTTGTTTGTTATGACGTATTGAAGCGGCTCGCCGTTAAAGAGGATACTAACTGATTACCAATAACCCTGTATACCTTAAAGTAATATATATTCCTTAACACTGTTTTAAACTATCACGGTTTTTCAATACAGTTATATGATTATTTACGGAATATTTACCGTAATAAGTTTGTGGAAGGAGCTCCCGATATTTCATGCAGTTACATTCACTAATTCACGGAAAGACGTTTCACAGTCACACGTCACAGTCTCCCTTAATATGGTGCGTGTAACTGCGCCGAAATATCAGGAGCTCCTTCTACAACCTTACCACGACAAACATCCCGTAAATAATCATAAAACTATATGTTCCCTAGCTAAAAACTATACCCATATTACAATTAGTAACACAAGGCACATGCTGATAAAAAAAATGTAACACTATACCATAATTATGTGTAATAAATACTACTATACTGTTATTATTGTGATAATATTTACATATCTAATACGAGTAAACTGAATATTAATCCAGTGTGCCAACAGTTTCGCATGTTTGCCGACTTCGCTGGTACGTAGCGTTTCCGGCGCGATCAATATGACCTGTTGATAGTCGCAGAAAACATTGGCACAGTCACACGAGTAGTAGGAAACCTGCATAAAAGTACACAAAAAGAGAAAAAAACCTTTTTTTTTTTCAAATATTATAAACGGGAACCGATTTCACTGAAAATTAAGGTGAACATTTTCTTTAAATTGAGAAAGTGTAAGAGAAACACTCCTGAAACTAAAACGCTACTATTACAGTATCTAAACACAATCGAATACCAATAACCATTTTCCTTATACTAGTTGTTTTTATGTTGTGATGGTTTAGAATTTTGCAAACCAGCAATGTAAAGCGTACAAGCGAGCGCGTGTCGCAGCGTAGCACACGTCGTTGACCTCTAGCATCAGTTGGTATTTTATTAACCGACTTCAAACAAGGAGGATGGATCCACCGTATTTTGTTATGCATGTTCATCGATTTCTCCGCCAATTGTTGATGACGATTAAAAAAACTTTTGTTTGGTAGTGTATTCGTTTATGTATTTTGCTGTTTGGTTTTACTAGGACTCTACCATCATTTCAATTCCCAAAACGAAAGCAAAACTCTTTAAATATTTTCCCTAGCACCCTGAGTGAAGGTTGGCTATAAAAAGACGAATGTCACGGATGCCGATCGTGCTACAGTGCGACCAACTTTTCTGTAGACAATGACCATCGGGTTTTCTGAATAAAATTAACAGCCATTCGTAGATCATGTTTAGTTACATTATTTGGCCAACTCTATAGATAAGTTGGTTGGTCTGTAGATCCTCTTTCTTTAATGCACTGTGCTGCGGTAAAACCCGACACAGATGGACGCATAGTTAGCACACGGTCAATGGATATGACATACCGCAATGCCTACAAACATCTAAATATTTCGATATTTTCTGTATATTTTAGAGGTAAATATTATGAATTCGAAATGAATAATTTGTTTGTGGGTAACATGGACGGCATAGTCGATATTTTACGAACAAACACTAAGAGCTTTTCTATGTTTTTGATGCTGACATGAGTGATAAAACATAGTCTGTGCTTATTATTAAAGTCTGGGTGTTTAAAGTCTAGGTGTTGATGTCTTAGCCCTGGGCTGGGGCAAAAGAATACGGCACTGGTACCCTATAGTAAGAGGCTACTAAAAGGGGACCTCCGAGCTCGGGATGGTCAAAGTTGGGGCTCTGACCATCCACTGAAACTGATCAACAAATTCAAATTCAAATTATTTATTGAGAATAAAAATGGACAAATTCCACTAACATTTATCTCACATACTGTTAAACTAAAATAGATTTCCTAGTAAAAATAGGAATAATATTATAAAATTACTAATATAATAAATACAACAAATTGCTGTAAAAATATGTCAACATAAAATTAGTATATCATACAAATTGTCATTATAGTCAACGGCTTTTTTGCCCCTGTCCCATTGATCAGTTAAATTTTCACAATAAGTCAAAAAAACTTTCGTTACATTTTTCCAACTGTCACAAATAATATCACAATCAGTGTTGGTAGTAAGGAGTGCATTGAAGTGGCGGCGGGCGCGAATCAGCGGAGACATGGAGCGCGCCACGGTGCGGCTGTGAGCCACGTGGAAAAACTTGGGCATTTTTCCACGCCTATTAGCCGGAACCCCGGGTTTATCTGGCACAAACAAAGTGCACAATAAATTGTGCAGATGCAAGGAGTCAACCGATCCTCTGAGCACCTTGCAGCAAGTAGCAAGCTGATCCAACATCCTTCTCACTTCTAGTGAGTTGTAGCCGAGCTGGCCGAGCAAGAATTTAGTTGGGTACATGAACGGGTAATAACCGTGAAGCTTCTTATACAGCGATCTTAAGAAAGCTTTTTGAACCTTTTCAAGCATCCGCACATAGGTGACGTGGTGCGGGTTCCAGACACATGCGCTCGACTCCAGCTTGCTTCTGACTAACGAGTTGTACAATGTTCTAATAACTAACGGATTTTTTAAATCTTTGGCATTTCGTAATACGAAGCCCAGACGACGATAGGCCTCTTTGGCGAGATCAGAGATGTGATCATGGAAATTCAGGGTACGATCAAATGTCACTCCCAGATCCTTAATGCTATTTACCCGATTTATACATAGATCGTCAAGATGATAATTATAATTGATGGGATTTCTTTTGCGGTCAAACGTCATTACATTACACTTAATCACATTAAATGTCATTTTGTTTTTCAAGCCCCATGCACAGATTCTATCTATGTCCTCTTGTAAGGTAAGGCAGTCACGGGGAGATTTTATTTCGAGAAAAAGCTTAAGGTCGTCGGCATACAAGAGACATTTGGCAGGAGTCAGCACTTTAGGTAGGTCGTGCACTATCATTTTAAATAATAACGGACCAGTGATGGAACCCTGGCTTACACCAGATCTGGTGTGATGTGGTCCCGAAACGTGGATACCATGCTTAACATACTGCCGCCGGTCTCTCATAAAGTCCGCAAAGAAATTTAAGAGGCTGGGAGAAAAGCCGAGGTCACATAGCTTTTTTAACAATATATCGTTATCAATTTTATCAAAAGCTTTTTGAAAATCAAAATATATGACGTCGACCTGAGAACCACGATCCATGGCATCGGATATATAATCAACTAAGCCTAACAAGTTCGTATTTACGGAGCGACCCGGTCTGAAACCGTGCTGCTCTTCACCTATTTGTTGTTTCACCTGTCTATATATTTCCTTATGTAGGATGTACTCGAAAACTTTAGCGGGCGCGCTTAGGATCGCTATTGGACGGTATTCTTCAACCGTAGTTCTATTACGACTCTTAGGAATTGGGGTCACCCTGGATAACTTCCACTGGTCAGGGTAAGAGATATATTTAAAATATGGTAAAGTGGAGAAATAAGATGTTTTTTACCCGTCTTTAGAATAAAGTTAGGCAAGTTATCGGGGCCTGGTGAGCTACCTATCTTTAATTTGTTAAGACCGCGTTCTATGTCTTCGGGAAATATAGCTGGTATACTAACGCAACCACTGCCGCCGGAACAGTCTAGTCCCATACACGAGTTGACATTCAGAGCTGGCAATTCATCTAGAAAAACACTAGCAAAATAGTCCGCGAAGGCCTCGGTAGCTTTCACCCCAGTACACAAGTCACCTTTATAAGAAACACAAGGCTCAAAACCCCCCTTAGATCTAACGCTATGTACATAACTCCAAAATTTTTGTGGACACTGTAACAAGTTTTCTTCGATATGAGTCATGTGCGATTTGTACGCTTGGGAAATACGAATTTTCAAACTGGCCCGTAACTCTGAAAATGTCCTATATGTAGCATTACATTTTGTGCTCAACCAAGCTCTGTGCAGCCTAGTTTTCTTCTGAATATCTTTTATAATATCTGCATCACACGAAACGGGATACCTATTGCATTGTGCACGATGCCTTTTCTTTTTTGGGACCGACAAATCAAACAATTGATAGATAATATGATAGAAAGCTTCAGTCGCGACTGAAACGTCATTAGACTCGAGCACAGACGCCCATGAAGTTTCTGCAAGCAAGGAGAGAAAAAGGGAGATATTAATTTTTTGAAATTCCAATCGCGCGATGCCTCAATGTTGCTCGGCTGTAGTCGGGCACAATCGTCCTGCGATCGGAGAGTGAAAGCTATCTTGAGCGCGGGGTGTACCGCTCTTCGATCTGGACGAACCCCTCGGCGACCGCGTGCACACATACCGGCCGCGCCGCCAATTCAGTGCACTCCTGCGCCAACACTACGTCAAGAGTACCTCCGTGAGAATTAATTACGCCGTTGTAGTCGATTAAGTTACAGCAAGTCAAGAAATAACAATAATAATTTTTAATATCACTAGAGGCACTATTCATATTTAGATCACCTAAAATGAAAAATTTACATTTCGAGGCAGCTAAGAAGGATTCTATTTTACAAAATAAATTCATGTACACGGCATCGGTAGCTTTCGGCTTGATATAAACGACGCATACGACAAGAGAGATTCCGCGGTACGTGATGGAGGCCCACAGGTCTTCTGCGAGCTCCGAATCGAGTTCCTGCCGGCGGCATACGGCGACTTCCAGTCTCGTAGCAAGCAGCACGCCCCCGCAAGGCGTCACGCGGTCGCGGCGCAGCAGTGTCCAGCCATCCGGCGCCACCTCAGCATCTTCCACTGAGCCGTCGAGAAACGTCTCGGTCGCGGCGACCAGCACGTGATCCTCGACTAGCATGCTGGCACGCCATGTGGATAACTTAGTCTTCAACCCCCTGACGTTTTGGTAGTAGATGCCAACGTATGCGGGTAACACGGTGCGCGGCTTACTGTGAGCCGACCCCCCGGTGAAATGTTTGACTCTCCGAGGTCATAGGGGTGCGCTTTTTGTGATTCACCCACTTCTTAACCCGCGCGTTTTCTGGCCACACATTTACCGAGACACACCTCTCGAAGCAATCTTCTGGGACCCCTATTTTAAAAGAGTTGTAACTATTTGGAGTCTTCAGTTGTTCTACAGTGACCGTTCTTAGCGGGCAAAGGGCGCCCAAGTATGTTTTGACTTCATCCACTCCAGATAGCATATTCCATAGATGGATATGTTTACGTGGCTCGGCCGCTTTAAGAGACGTCACTGCCGGCCCCGCAACGCAGCGCAGAGATATGGACTGGCGTGATTTCTTATATCGAACTTCTGTCCAATTATCATTTGTTACCGCCAACGATTGCTTGTTGAATACAGGTCCCGACTCTATGAGATTGGCCGGGGTCATGTTTAATCGGGGTCAACGTTGTCGCGAGTAGAGGGGCTCAAACAACACGCAGTTGTCTCGGGAGGAGCCGTAACGCAGATGTGAGCAAACTTTTATATTCTTTTAAAATTGAGATCTATACTAAAACTGTAACCGTGCAAAATATCATACACTTATAATTATGCATGTTAGAAGGATCTAAAAAAAAGTTGCCCGTCACGGGACGCCCTGACATGACGATGATTATATAATGAGTACAGCTAGTTTTTAAATTTCACTTAAAAAAATATTTAAAATAACAATTTTTTATTCAGTTTTCACAATGTTATTGAAGCTGTCAGAGTAAATATACGAATGGTAATAATTTACCTCCCTATTATCTGTGCTAAAGACAGAAAACAAATTGTCTGTCTGGGGTCTGTCTGTGTATCTATTATAGTTGTATATTTATTTCTTTAACTCTACTCCATAATCTAATTCTACTGGGTCTGTATAGTAAGCATTATTTATTTGTAGCACTACACCACAGCCTTAAAGGTTTACGTTTACCCCTAACAAAACAAGAGTTTAATCAAACATAAATTTTAATTAACCTTTATCTCAGAACTACAAGCATTAATTACAAAATAGGGCGATATATTGTGGAAATTCAGCACAACACACCTGAATAAGTTGGAAACTATCTGCTAACGCGCGGGGTTTGTAATAAAATGTTGACTGGGTTCAGACCTAAGTACAGAGAGCGCATTTAGGACCTTCACATTACATAACATAACACGTAAGAATATGTATAGAGACAGGCATATCAGGCGCGTATTTGGCATAAGCAAAATTTAATTTAATGCTAAAATTAAGAAAATCGTACGAATAAGTAAGCTTAGGGCTAAAAGCCTTTAGGCTGAGGCGAGGTTATCCCAATTTTAAGCAACGCTTGTTACTTTAGATGACCTTAATAGCCGAAACAGATGCATCGAACATGGCTGACGAACCGCCGTCTGACCAACGGGAGAGAAAGAGTGAGAACATTATTTCCCTCTCTTTTTCTCTCGTTGGTTGAGGTGGTTGACGACAGCCATGCTGGCCCATCTGTTACGGCTATAAAGTCGCATTTACGAATAAGTAGCTTAGGGCTTAAAGCCTTTAAGGTGAGGTTTTCCCACTTTTAAGCAACGCTTGTTACTTTAGATGACCTTCATAGCCGTAACAGACGCATCGAACATGGCTGACGAACCGCCGTCTGACCAACGGGAGAGAAAGAGTGAGAACATTATTCACTCTTTTTCTCTCGTTGGTAGAACTGCTAGTATGTGGAATACGCTGCCTGAATGGGTGTTCCCTGATAGTTACAATCTGGGTGTTTTCAAGTCAAAGTGAATCGGTTTCTTCTAGGCAAGCGTGATCCATCGTAGGCCGCATCATCGCTTAACATCAGGCGAGTTGGCGGCCAAGCGCAAGCATATTTTACAATAAAAAAAATATATAAGCCGCTTATAAGCTGGGTACGCTGCCAAGTGGTAGTTGACTTGAGGTTTTGATTGTCTTTATACCTACAAGGGTATAAAGTCAATCTAACAGTTTTTTTTTTTTTTTGTAAAATGAAGGTACTTTATGTATTTAGCTTATATTTCATAATAAAGACACTTTCCCATAAAAAAAGAGCAAGTATACTTAGTAGTCTAGGCTAGACACGTCATATTGTAAACTCATTATAAAAGCTTGTTAAATAAATGTATTTTACTATTAATTTATTTATAGCAAGTCCAATGGATGGTATATAGAACATTAACACAATGCTTGCTAGATGCGACAAAGGTCCGACAGAACAGTATGCCGAACCTTTACGTCCTTTATCACTTGTTGCGTGTAACCCTTCTGTTACACTAAAGCCTGTAATTTACACAAACCCCTGTCGATCTATAATTGAAAACAGAAGGCTGCGTTTATAACTTTTACAGCAGTTAGCAGATATAGCGGAAAGTTAGTTCCGAGCGTTTTTTGATGAGGAAATTGCTACTGTTATGTGTTTATTATGAATTATCATTGCAGTTCCGACTACCCAACATTACAATGACTCTTCAGTCCTCGCGGTGCGACAATTATACATAAAACAGGTGCTTCTTCGGAAACACTCATTGTTACCATACGAACCAAGAGACAAGCGAAGACAGTACTAAGTCTGCGAAATCACACGACCTAGGACCGCCCTGGAAATGCGACACTTTGATGCGACAAGCTCTCTCCTGTATAATAGGATTAACAAGTCTCTTACCATTTACAGCATGTCTCTGACAAACTGTAAAAAAGTGGTTGAATCTTGGCTGAAAAGCCTAACATACGATGACACCGAAAACCTTCTCTTAATAACTGAGTGAACTTTATTTATTTATTTTATGCATAAATAAATAGGCTTGCGTTTGACCGTCAACTCGCCGGATGTTAAGCGGTGATGCAGTCTACGATGAGGCACGCTTGACTAGAAGAAACCGATTCACTCGTGATTTGAAGACACCTAGATTGTAACCATTCAGGCAGCGCATTCCACAGACTAGCAGTTCGCACAATAAAAGTGGAAGGTAAGTAAGTAAACAAACTCTAAACATTTGTATAATACTTGCACATCAGACATATACAATTCCTTAGATGTAAATTAACTTTAACTTAAGTTTTTTAAGTTACCTTTGTTTCAAGCTTGTTTAACTAAAATATTAAAATGTACTTTAACTTCATAATAATTAAGAAACGAATAAACCATAAATTTGTTATAAATATGATTAAACATATTTTATGAAAACAATAATTAATTAAAATTTTACTACTATTATCATCAAAATATCTATAGTCCACGAATGTCAAAAACTCTGTTTAGTCCATCATATAATATGACCTGCATACTTATCACAATAGACGTCACATGCTATCGTGTCAACCTGCTTGCGCGTGATTACTCGTACCATGCGCGTTAATGGGATGATACGTTAGCCATAGTGAATGGTATTACGTAATAAGGGTGCTGTTCAAAGGTACATCTATTAGTAGGTAATTTACTACTGAATAAGCCCAATATTATGCCTTATTTAGTTCTTTTAAAGCCGTTTTATGACAAAGCTGTAACCAAGAAATAAAAAAGGTTTCCCAAGTTTTTTCCCTCGATCTTGAAAGCCGCGAAAGTTGGAATCGATCAAGTTCAGGCCTATTGTACTGCAATAAATCTTGGATTGAAGGGTCGACTTTATCCCCCTTGTCAGGCGGCGGCCTGATCGGTTTATTGTTCGGCTGTTTATGAACAGGGCCCGGTTTTACTAACCAATTGATTCGGTCGTCACGTTTAAACCAGCATAATTAGTTTACTAACTGCGGTCTGCTAATTTACACATAATTTTCTAGTTTTACGTAATTTTACGCGATGCTATAATAATTTTTTATTATTTCATACTATTTTTTTTGCCCGCGACTTCGTACGCGTACATTTTCATATAAACCTTTAATCCTTGATCTACACATTCATTGAAATGGAACCACACGGGTAGCATAAGCCTTCAAATAAAAAAAAGATCATCAAAATCGGATCATCCAGTCGAAAGTTCTGAGGCAACTAACATAAAAAAAAACAATTAAAAAAACAGTCAAATTGATAACCTCCTCTTTTTTGGAAGTCAGGTTATCTTCTTACATAGTTGTCAATGTAGGGCAACCCTTAAAATTTTAGGGTACTGATTTTTATTAAGCAAACATGCGGACCACTGAGTTTCAAAGAAACCAAGAAGAAACTTACAAACTGCGACCATACATGGGGTGAAGGAAAGTTGGCATTTTATTATTATTCAGACTATTGTATTTTACCCCGAGGGTGACCCAAAAGCGCTATTTTATCCATTTTTATCTTATACGCGGCCTATCGCTTGTACAGTTAACATTTGTGATCATTATGAATTACTGAGGGTGACATTGATTTTTTTCCTTATCATTTTCTCTATTATGCTATTATGTATATTATGTTGATGTCTTGAACTAAGTATGTAAAAACAGAAAAATATTCAAAATATTTTGAATTTCAATTGTACCTGTCAGATTAAAAATTGGACCGAGTATAATAGGCTACTGGTTAATGTGGAACTGGGCTGGTCATGTCAGTCGAATGCCGTCCAAAACCACGGCACAGTGGCTTCTACAGGATGGCAAACAAACTGCTTGACTGCCCAGAAGGCGATGGAGGGACGAATTGGACTCCTACTTGAAGGACTGGACTTGTAGTATATGTATTCTGTGACTGGACTAAAATTGGCCAAAACAGAGAGGAATGAAAGGAGGGAAGGGAGGCCTTTGCCATGTGGGACGATATAGGAAAAGGAAAAGTTTGTTTAACTTTATACACAAATCATAAAATAATATCACATTTGCAAAAAAAAAAAAAAACATCTGCCGTGCTGTTTGAACCAAAAGCTGAGATAAATCTCGAGATTTTCCTCTTCCCGTAGGAAATTTAATAAAGTAAGTTGACGATAAACTACATTCTGGACGCGTGGCTCGTAAAAACACGTGTCTGCTCGTGTATTTGCATGTTTTCTCTTCGTTAGTATTGAGAAAAGGAGTTTGTGCTGTGCTCTGTGCAGGCTTAAAACTTAGGCCCAACTGCATAGTCATAGTAATTATGGCAATACCTAAAAAAACTGTTTTTCTGATGAATTTCTAGTGTAGTTCCGCTTTTGAATAACACTAGAAATTCATCAGAAAAACAGTATTGAAAATGGACTTCCGCAAAGTAACGCCTGATTCAATCAACTATGGCGATACCTATTTGATAGAAAATCTGCACTTTGTGATAGAAGCAAGCCGCTTTGTACAGTGATGGTAGGGACCAAAATAAGCGATTTTACCTGCAGCAGTGAAACTGTCACCCCTTAGGAACAAAGATGGTGCCATTTCTCCAGAAAAACTTGATATTATTAGAGTTATTTGTCTGTTTTTACTTAATGACATCAATAACATTTTGGAATAGGGTATTTTTTTTATAACTCACATTGTTACTAATCTTTGACACTTTGACTATATAATTATATCATCTATCTATGTCTATAATCAAAGCTTTGATAGTTTGGGAAATATTTAAGATTACATGCGCTGGTGGTGTGATGGTGGGGTCATTAAAATTTATCGTCTTTTTTTGTTATGTCATTTATTGGCGACACCACAATTAATTGACAAATGTACAAATGTAAGTGTCGATTTTCCTTTACCTTTGGCATTTACGGAGTAATCCTCAAAGCATCTCCAAGTTCAAGGTTAAACAAAATCCCCCAGTCCTTAAAACTGACTACTGCGAACTCCCATTACGACAAACCGAAAGTTTCAGAAGATAATCGAATTAATCGAGATGGGATCGCCATAAGCCGCCAATTCCCAGTCCTTCCGAGACATAAACTAGTAATTGGGAATCAGATCACGGCCTGCGTCGTGGAAGTAACAGTCAGTGATCGACACAAGGCGTTGGTTCCCAATATAGCTGTGTCTATAATTTGTGGTGTAATGAGTTGCCATGTTTACATTGATTCAAGACGTTTCTACATTGATTGGACTGGGGGTCACATAACAAATTAACTTAAAACCTCGGTGTTCTAAATAATTATACTAAAAGTTCTTTAAATATTCTTCAATCAGAATTTTACCAGTTTGGAAGGATGGATGGATGGATGTTTGTTACTCAATCACGCAGAAACGGCTGGATGGATTTAGATGAAATTTAGAATATACATTTCATATGTCCTGGATTATCACATGCGATACTTTTCATCATCACCATCATCACCGATTTTCACCACATGAGTGAAACCGCGGGGCGCAGCTAGTTGTAAATAAGGATGGCGTAACACTTAGCCATTCAAATGTAATTAAAAACCGGATGTGTTTATTTCCAAGCTTTTTGGTTTACTTGCACAGTCCTTTTTTCAGATCACCCATATTGCACAAGATTATCATGTCTTCCTTTAAAAGCGATTTTTTTCCGGAAAGTTTAAATAGGTTATCAAATTATCGCAACTTCGTAGTAATTCGGGTGTTCTTCCGTGACACCTAAAATTCGGATTCTGCTCACGATTTTGTACGTGGACGTAATCAGGGTTAAAGTGGGGTTAGTTGAATGTCGTCAACGGAACCCCTTTTTAATCTTTGATGATTTTCACATGAATATGTTTGGATACAAATCTACACACTAGCTATTGTGGTATTAAGCCAAAAGAGGGTTAATATGCTTATTGTCAAGAAATACTTTAAATATGGAACCAACCCCATAAAATAAAAATAAACAGGTGTTCTGTTAAAAAAAATACAGCCTTGTAAATTGAATACGGATGGAAGTTAAAATTTAAAACTTTGGAATATCTGTCACATTAGCATGTCGGTGACGCGAACCAATAAGTTTTGCCCCTACCAAAAATCGCTGAACGCGGCTAAAGAAGTTTTCCCTTAAAAAATCACACTCTACAAAATGAATGGAACAGCTGATATTCAAGGGTTTCCCTAGCCCATAGCCCAGGCAAGTTAATATTATGGAAGACAAGAAAAACATGAATTGTAGGTACAGTCAAAAGCATGAAGCTTAATTTACAGCTTGTAGCGCGAGTCTTTTCATTTATCGGCAAAGCAAGACAATTGCACAGCCTTAGAACTTTTGTTTCTTAGCAGTTGGCAAAAAAAAAACTCTAGGGGGTAGCTGGCCCTCCCTCCCCTTAGTGACGCCCTTGCTGATATTTTCTTTGCGATTTTAGATGGCGTAGCAAGAGAAGAAGCGAAGCTTATGCCCAGTGGTAGAGTGAAGGCAGATATGGATGACAATGATTCGTATTGATAAAACTCGTACACAACAATTTGAACAAAATTAGCTTTCTATAAAATTACTTTTTACAGAAGTTATGCTATAAAGTTTATTGTTTCCTTACTACTAATGTAACTTTGTAACTTTATTATGTTATTTAGACTTTAGTACAAATTTGGTAGTAGACAGTGATAGCTGATATCTGAACGAGGAGAAGTCGTTTAATTTCCACAAAGAGCTCTCATGGGACCCATAGCAATGTGCATGAAGGTGTACGCAAAGACACGGTTGTAAACATTTTACTAACGCTTATCCAAAGGTTGTTGGTATTGTTGTACGACATTAATAAATTTCTAAAAAAAAAAAACTTTTTAAACTTTCATTTAGAAGAGTATAATTAGACAAAACATAAACGAACTAAATTAACTATTATTTACTTACTTTTACTTACTTTTTATGTGCAGTAAAAATGTTAATGACACTGTAATTTTTGCTAACACTCAAAGATATTTAAAAACAAATAGTCATCGGGTCAGCGTTCATAAATGTCCGGACTAAAAGATCGGGACAATTCGGGGTCATTTTTTGACAATAGACAATATTTGACACACACGGTCAGCTGACCCCAAACTAAGCAAAGCTTGTACTATGACTGACAGAGACTTAAATAGTACTGTACTTAAATAGATATTAACACCCAGACATAGAACAAACATAAATGTTCATCACATGAATGTTTGTCCTAGGTGGGAATCAAACCACTTTTTCGAAAAGTTGACTGAAACTATAAGTATTAAGATAATTTGTGATTTAAGTCTATATTCATCATCATTATATTCAAATATCAAATATTTATTTATTTGCTAAAAATAAAGTAACTACAACCAACAGCAGGTTCACATCTTTTTCTGTGCACATAATCTAACAGGAGTTTATCAATGTCCCAAAAACTAATGGCATGTTACTATATTAGAAAGTATTGTGTACACCAGAAATAAATTTGTTATATAATCAAACACAATTAAATATTAGGTATAATTATTAGGACAAACGGCACGGACAGCGGTCTTTAGAGGTCTTAACTGGACAGTCAAGACCTCTAAAGAACCCCTACCTATGATCTCTAACTGTCCCGATCTCAAATCACACAGGGAGTTGGTACAATTTTTTAGAATCTTAGAAATTTATTTATTTATTCAGTCTATCATGCCCCCACTGCTGGGACACATGTCTTCAGACTGAGAGGATGGGCCCTAATCCACCACTCTGGCTTTCTCACAATGTTTTCCTTTATAATTTTTGAGCGATGGCATCGAAACTACACATTATTATCTATGTACTAAATAAGTCATTGGTTTTGGGCCGAGAATCGAACCGGATGCAGTCAGATTGTAAAGCGCACAAGCTTCCGCTCGGCCATCATCACTCATTTAGTCTATATTGTATCCTAATTCACACATTACATTAATGACAGGTTTTTTTTTCGGTTTGATGACATTTTTGAAACGAAAACGAATATTTATTTTTGTAAATTTTGCACTAGACTCAACATCCACGTATTTGTAAATCTATTTTACCACTGATTAAATGCAAAAAAACTATGATTTTGTGATTATATTCTGAAATTTTGTGATTTTTTTAATATCCCGGAGTGGAACTAAAGGAAAGGAGTCATGGAGATAAATGCCCTATAAAGTCCATCCTGGATACGCCCACCTCGGTGGTACCTACAATGTAAATAACAGTACTACATCTGTACTCACTTCGCAGTCATGAGGTGAATGGGTAATTTGGCAAAGATCTCGCAGAGAAGTTTGGGCCGTTTCCTAAACTTGTACACGTGTTCAAGACGAAACTGCAACACAGTTCACATTTTAGTTTTCATTACTGCAAATGAAGATATATGTAGTGTTCATGCCAGAATGCAGTTTGTTTCGGAGTGGTAATTTACAAATGCAAGTAAGCCATTGTATGGAACCTAGACAGAGAGATAAAAGCTAGATTTCTTACTATAAAATGCAGGCAAACCAAATTCGAGTTGATTAAATAATTAATACTTTATGCATTACATAAAAGTGGTGCAATCAGTTTCTCTATAGTTCAAAACAAGCTACGCTTAAAGGATTTCACGGAACACTAAACTGAAAAAAGGTTTTTACACGTCAAAATTGTGTTAAAATTAGGTTTCATCTTGCAACTTTGTAACATTAAGTAAATTAAGGAAAAGTAAGTAAAATTATTATTTAGCTTGCTTCATCAGTTGGCCATTTCGCCATAAAGATTTCTTGATATTTTTCAAAGAGATATAAATCCAGCTATGTCTGTGTTAAAATCAACACCTGTACACGTCTGGAGTAAAGTGCATCTGATTTATAATTCATCTCCTTCTCGTGGAAATTCATTTCCTACAACAACATTTTCATTGTCTCTCGCGATGTTTTATGTCTTTTCAGTTGGACTTTTAGACTAAACTACAGAGGGATTTAATATTTTGTATTTGATAAATATAATAGCTGATGCCTGCCACTATTTACGGGTAGATTTTAAAATAAACTTTCAAACCCATTTACTGCCCTTAATTGGGCCTTTCGCAAAATCCTTTCTTATCGGATCTTTACACCTTATTATGAATCTACCGATCAAATTTCAGCTTTGTAGTTCAAGTGGCTTACCACCTTTCGACTTAGTACATGGTTTATGCGTAAGCCTGTATATAGATAGATAACTGTTGGGTAAATGAGAAAATGTAAGGGTCCGCTTTGATCAGTGAAATAATTTAAGAGCCATCGACATGGTTTCTGTTCCCGTTATTCCCATATCGATCTCAATAAAAGTGACAAGTTACAGAAATAATGATGTATTTACCTGAGAATAGCTTCCATTGTATTATACCTAACTAAGCGTTTGGGTTGAATATTTGCACATTACTGCTTTAATGTATCAACCAAGCAAACGAACATATCAAAGACACTGACGTAACGTTACATACATGGCCTTTGCACCCCTTAATGAAAGTTTAATTGGAGGTGAAATACACCTTCTTCGGTGCCTAAATAAACCTTAGACTGGTTTATTCAGTCATTATTGAGTAGTAGAGTCACAAAGACCCATCTATTATAATATGAAATATAGAATTTTCTATTATTTGTCTGTCAAATAAAAGATCGACGGTCAAAAACATCAAAAATCTTCATATCCCAATTCTAAGTGAAGTGTCTATCGAAAGGCGCCTACATAATTTCAGTGCCATTATCGTAGAGGTCTAACCCGAGTAAAGGGTCGTGACGTTCGCCAGGGTATCAGCCAAATGCAATAATATAGCCATGTTACGGTTAGAGGGAATAGAAATATTCTTACTTACATCACCCTTTGATAGGTTATGGTTACCGTATTTAATGCTGCCGAAAGAAAGGTTTGTCTTGATCCTCCTTTTGTTGAATAGAACCCTTTTTTAAACTTTGAAACCTAGCGAAGTATATTTTATTTTTGTATCTATCTAAAATCTAAATCGGTAATTATCATCATCATCATTATGCTCAGCCTGTATCGACCCTGAAAATAGACCTCTCCCTTTTGCCATTGATCCCTGTCTCGGGCCAATCTCATTCATCTCTGACCTGCGATGGGTCTGATGTCGTTGACCCATCTATATCATCATGGCTATAGTTGCCTGCCTACGGAAAGCTTGTCAGCTATCGTTAACTACTCTTTCAGGACTCTACTCCACCTGCCGAAAGTTTTCAATTCGGTATTTTTTTTAAGATATTTACCTACATCAATTATTCCGCCATTTGTGAACCTTTGATATGTACGGTTTAAGAATTTTTATTTCCTCAAAAGGATTTACAAATTCACTTATTGAGAAAACACAGTAATAATAGGTAAATATTTTAGCGCCATTGAGCGTAGTTTACAGAGATATGCCAATAAAAATTAACTAACAAAACAATTAAATTTGCTTTGACACTACAGTCAAAAGTCAAACTTAGAGAGATATATTAAAGTTATATGTAGAAAAAGGATCACATTATGTAATTTACTTACTCAGCCTCTTCGACCGTCTCCGACATGGCGAGGAAGACACAGTTGAGCAGAATAGTGGCCATGACGATGTAGTCGAAGTACTGGTTGGTGGAGAGGTAGACGCAGGCTCGCCGCACCTGTGACCACGGCGACCACCAGAACAGCGACCGCGTGGCCGTGAACCGGTGGATGTAGTTCTTGCGGAAACGTTTCGAGACCACGCAGAACGTCTGCAACAAGGATATATTTTATGCGTTAACAATTGCACAAACTAATACTTATTTAATATACGAGTACAATCTTATATTGATAGTATTTTAGATTGATGTCATCTAGGTAACCAAGCACTGTCATCCAAACTTAACGTGTTTGCTTAAGTACTACATTTCAGCTCAATCGGTTGGGATAACTGTATTAAATTAAGCTGCAAGATTTCGTCCGTACTAAAGTTAAATAAAAACAGCTATTTCATACATTTACTTTCCCATAGAACTCTTATAGTAAA
The DNA here is from genome assembly GCA_949125355.1 of Agriopis leucophaearia. Classification (NCBI taxonomy): domain Eukaryota; kingdom Metazoa; phylum Arthropoda; class Insecta; order Lepidoptera; family Geometridae; genus Agriopis; species Agriopis leucophaearia. The sequence goes on from OX421278.1 coordinate 10,929,818, forward strand.
AAGTGTTCATATTGATGACCTCCTTACTTTTGTACCATAACTACCATATTAATACGCGTAGTTTTTGAGTATTTTATAATCATTACGAGAACACAACTACAATGTGGACAGTTTATGGAACTATAAATATTAAGATATTTTCATGAAAGTATAATAAAAAAAAACAGTTTGAAAAATTAAAGATGCGTTGAAAATTATCGGTGGTTTACGTGAAAAATTCACAATATTTGAAGTAATATTATAAATGATAAAATAAAATCAGTCTGTATTATTTAAATGTCCATCAGGTTTTTAACTTTTTACGACTTTAAATAAGCAATTTTGTTGTTTGACAACAAAATTGTTTGAGGAAATTGTTCATCCCGGAAATATGTCAGGAAATTGGAAAAATGCGTGCAAAAAGCCATGGGCCAAACCGGTATAAAAACAAGAAAAATATTAAAAGAACCTGCAGTATTCAAATATCTTAAAATTAATTCAGGTACGACGCCTCAAGTGCGGTTTATTCGCAGAGGTGCTGTTATTGAATCCAATAAGATATTGAACAATCGGATGCCAGAATCCCGGAAACTTGCGATTGCGGGAAATGGAATTTATCCCGTTTGAAACAATCTCAGCTGAGTACTTATTCACTTCGCATTTTTACACAAGAAATCGTTAAAAAGATTTTTGTCTGTGCAAGACTGCAAGCAAAGTGTTGTTCTGTTGAAACACTGTCTCTGAAGAATTGATTAAATCAGGCGTTGCTTTATAAAGAAATCTTTTTACTTAAAAGTAACGCCATTGTTGCAGCCACAGAAAAGAAAAGAAAATCGTTTAGGTTGTCATTACATTAGATATCCTTTTTACAAGTTTTTATTTAACTTGCCTTGTTGTTAGTGTTGGTCAAATCTTGCTACTGCTCATAAGACATATTGGGTTTTCAAAAGATGACTTTTCAGGGTATAAAGTTAAAAGCGCTGTAGATGACTAAAACCACAGATCAAAAGAGATATGCGTTAGTACAATTATCGTTCCTGTTCAAGTGTCTCCGTGTTTCACCCAGTTTTTTTACTAAATATCGATAAACCGCTTAAAGCAAAAACTTACAGCCCATTTGCTAATTTTTCAGGCATACTAAGATATTTGCAGTGGCACCAATGAAATAAATAATAGTCCATAAGCAAAAAAAAAAGCGCGACAATATCGTCTATATACAGGGTAAATCCGGCTGTTATCAAGCCTGATTTAGGCCTGATTCCATCGAACCCGCCACACCACCTTACTACAGTTCCCTTGTTTGTCTTTTCTGAGACGGATACTTTCAATTCAATATTGTAACACCAAACATTGCAACAATCGTAAACGGTTAAAACTCTTCATCATCATCGTCATAATTTCAGCCTATTATGTTCCCAATGCTGGGACTCAGGCCTTCTCTCAGAGAGGACGGGCCCTGATCCACCATGCTGGCCCAGCGCATATTGGTGAATATCATGTCTATTAACTTTTAAGGTAAGGACATACCGGTTTCCTCACAATGTTTTTCCTTCACCGTTTTTGAGCGATGGCTTCGAAACTGTACATACCAAAAGGTATATACAGTTACTAATAAAGTAACTGTAACTATTATAGTAGTTTAGTTAGGTAGTTTTTAGGTACCAAATAAGTAATTGGCCCAGGGAAGAGAGAGAATCAAGCCTTCAGATTGTAAATTGCACATGTTACCGCTCGGCCATATCGCTCTCGAAAACTGTTTAATAGTCATAATTTCAGAGCAGCCACTTTAAAAACACATATATCCGTGTAAAATGTAATGCCCCAATATAAAGTGAGTTAGTGGAAGACAATTCAACGTGTTTACAGTTTTTATGACCATCATAAATTGGAACGAGCCGACTCGCACCTATTTTGCTACGTGATATATAGCAACACTGCAACACGCGGATTTGTCTAAAATTACAGTTATTGTGTGTTGTATTTCATACCAATTTACGATTCAAACAAGTTTTGTAGCTCTATTATTTTCAGTGGTTCGTACAAAAAAAATCTATAGTTTGGATAAATGATCACATATCAGTTATTTAAATCATTGCCCTCATTTTAAAATGGGTACGTAAATATTATTCATATTCATTTTCAGCCGCTGATTACTTCGGTCGGTAGTCGATACAATATCTCTTTTTTTATTGCAGAATAGGCTTTCGCTTGGCCGCCAACTCGCCTGATGTTAAGCGATGATGCGGCCTACGGTGGATCACGCTTGCCTAGAAGAAACCGATTCACTCTTGACTTGAAGACACCCAGATTGTAACTATCGGGGAACACCCATTCTTGCAGTGCAATCCACAAACTAGCAGTTCGCACAATAAAAATGGAATCAAAGCGCTTCGTACGGGTTTTCGGAATGTCAACCATAAAGCGGTGTCGATTTTTCGTGCCCGCTCTGGCAGTCCGATAGAAAAAAGGGCAGGAGGGAATTAAATCATGCAGAATTATACACCGAACAAAATACATATCTAGTAACTTAAAATTAATACAAAAACCGACAGCACTATGGGCAGCTTTATTGCCTTAAGCAATTTCTTCCGAGCAACCTTTGGATGAACATTGCTGAAAGAGGAGTAAGGGTCGGCGGATATATACTCCACTAAAACATGATAAGAAAATGATTTCATTCAACTTTTTCCAATGTCATTGCGGCTGTTAGAGCTAACAAAACTTGGATCGAGTATAGAGGTTTGAAATTCAGAAGTTCGAAAGCCTGCGATAATCTCAACGGTACCCATGTCTTGAAAAGTGCTTTTAACCCAAACGAGGAAGTTTTAAGTGTTGAATGGCTTGTTCACATTAAGTAGCCATGTTTAGTTTTTGAAGTGGTTACAATGAGTGAGACGTCTAGTCTACGACTCTTGGGTATAATTATGGACTTACAGTCGTATATAATTGCCAACTAAATGAGTGTTCTCAGAGGGGACCAATATTACTTAGTTTACTCATTTAATATCCTTTTGGGGAATGAGAGTCTGAGATCAGATAATCCTTAATGTATTTATAGCAAAGTGTAAGTAGAAATGTAGATACTTAAGGCTTAGAATATGGCACGCTGTAATATTATTCGCAATTGATTATTTTTTTAACAAAAAAAAAGTGGGACATATTTTTCAAAATTAGATAGTGGGATCAATTCTGATTTACCATTCTCTAAACTAAAGTTGACAACTCTAAAATTGTTGCCATCCTTTTCTGACGTATTGAAAAGAAAAGAAACGCCGATAATTTTAGTCCTGTCACATTAGTTTAGTTTAAAGAATGGTACAACAGAATTGATATCACTGTTTACTTTTGAAAAATTCACAAAAATGCGATGAAGTCTTTCCTATTATTCGGGTCATTGCAAAAATTATTAAAACATAATGTTGTCTAATTACACAGAAAAGAGAAAACGAAAAAATTCCCAATTCAGTGTCTAAATATTTAGAAATATTAACCTCGTTAAATGACCGAAGCAGATTTTTCAAAAGTAGACATCATGATCGTTTCAAAAAAAGCATCAAATGGGCGTGCGAAATCGCTGTATCCGATATTCTGGCCCTTATAAACTGAGTATTAATGAAATGCAGTAACATTGCCTTACACTAAATGTAATAATCCAAGGTATAAATTTTTTGCGATGATGCGGTAAACGGTTTACGATGAAGCACGAAAACAAACCAATTCATTTGGGACTTGAAGACATTCAGATTGTAACTATCGGGGAACATATTTAAGCAGCGCATTCTACAGTCTAGCTAGCGAGCACAATAAAAATAGAATCAAAGCGCTTCGTGCGGATTTTCGGAATATCAACGATGAAACGGTATCAGATTTTTGTACCCGTCGTTGTCCGATAGAAAAGAAGGCAGGAGAGATTGTGATCATGCAGATCCGGTGCTCAGTCTCCGAAATGTTTCCGAGCAAAAACCGATACACTCAGAATACACTAGCATTTTGCGGCGATGTTCAACGCTTAGTCTGAACTAGGAAATCGTTGGTGATAATTTTCTTGGCACGTTTCTCAATAGACTCTAACGCCAGCTGGTACTTAGCTGATCCATCTCAAAGGTGCCAGCATAGTAGTTCATGCACGTCCGAACTTGTGTTTGGTACAATGAAAGCAACTTAGTGGTCTGGCGTGAAGTGCCGTCATACCTTTAACGGAACCCTAAATATATATTAGGTACCTAGCGAAGTCAGCGTGGGACTCTCACTGTGATGCGAAACGTAGATATTGAATGTTTTGATTGTTAAGCCGTAAGAGAAAGAGATAATTTTCTCTTTCTCTCCCGTTGGTCAGACGGCGGTTCGTCAGCCAAGTTAACGTGTCTGTTACGGCTCTTATAACTGCCCGGTCTTTATGTAAAAGTTATGTGTTTGTAACAAAATGAAACATTATTCCTACTGCAAACGACAATAAATCGTATGTATGTCTAACAGAACTAATTGAAGACAAAACCACGTCTAAATCTCTTCTAATGCCCGGTTTAGTGACAAGTTAAATTTAATATGGCACCCGAAGCTCAAGTAAATCGCGATTCGCGACCAATGTATCTGCGCAGTTAAGCGAAGGCGCCACTATCGTATTTTCGGAAGAAGAGCGGCAACATTCCGTGGAAAATTTAAGCTCCATCGCACTTGGCCAACTCTTTAGGTAAGTTGGTCACTTTATAAAGTGGGTCTTCTGATCCATTAAATCCACAGTGTGGTTACAAGTTGGGCTATAAAATCAAATGATAGTGGAACTTTCTTTTGCCGCTGCTGATACAAGATGCTGTAGGGGAATGGACTGTCGGACAGTCATTTTGCCAAGTTGAATAGGTAAGACCGATGTAAAAAGTACAACGTCGCCAATAGGATTTTTATTCATAATTCATTTATTCCTTGCGAGAGTAGGTCGAACAATTACATTGTGATGTTATAATTAAATTAAGCACACTACCTCAGTTATATAACATGCAAGTAGGTATAGATAGATACCTTAAGATTATTTAGATTAAAAGAGTTTACAATTTTTATTATATTGTCTAGTATTACATAAAAAATTTGATTGTATTTATGAAATCATCTCAAATTGTCTATAATCTATACATATAATAAAAACGTAGGGGGATAAAATATGTAATTGCGAGTTATAAAAAAAAACAACACACACAGGGCGTCTTAAAATAAACAGCTGAAAACACGTAAGATAGTAAAGTTATATGATTATTTACGGGATATTTACCGTGGTAAGGTTGTGGAAGGAGCTCCCGATATTTCGGCGCAGTTACATGCACCATGTTCACGGGAAGACTGAAGAATGCGGGTGGTTGGTGAAAAAGTTCAAAGTTAGGTACAGACAAAACGATCTACCCTCTTTCTTAGTCTTTTGCTACGGTTATCACTGGAACTCGAACTCGAACCTAAGTCTCGACAAAACACACTCACTGTATCACTGCGTATAGTATTTACGTAAGATAGTTTTTAGAATTTTTGTCTGTTTGTTTGTTTGTCCACGCACATCTCCTAAACCACTGGAAGGACTTAAATGTTGTTTTCACGAATATGCTTAGCTATGACCAGATTAATGTATAGGCTATGTTATTTTGCGCAAGGGATGAAGGGGGAAAAAATGGTTTTAAAGTTTATATGAAAATCGTAGATTTTCGTATTAACTTTCAACTTTCGGTTATGAAGTCGCGGGCAACAGCGCTAGTGTTTTAATAAATCTTGTGATTTAATCCTCATAATTTTTGTCACAAGCAACTTACCTTAGAACAAAAGTTCTTACTCGCCATACAATTGTTGCCTCTTTTTAACCGACTTCAAAAAAGAAGGAACGGTTCTATGTTCAACTGTATATTTATTATGATTTTTTATGTACGTTCACCGATTTCTACGCCAGATAAATTAAAAAAAAAATTGTTCGGTGGGTATACCTACTTCCAATTTGGTCCCATTGTCACCAAGTCAGGAAGGATCTGATGATGGGATCCCAGGGAAATCGAGGGCAATCCTAAAATTTTATAGGCACTTATAACGTTTTTCATATTAGGTTTCATATCTCAGAACATTCTTGTAGTTGATAATTATTAAAGTAAATATACAGTTGAACCTAGACTTAAAAAATATATGAAAAACGTCCTTTTTCATATATTTTTTAAGTCGGTTATTAATGTGAATACTGTGATCCACTTATTATATTCCAATCAAAAGCGCGTAAAAAGCCAAAAATAGCTTTAACACCCGACTTGTTTTCATTTTGTGATGCAAAATGCACGCAAATTGATAATTTTAAAGCTAAACAGGTTTCATGGTCCTCAGCAAGCTATTTATATGCCGTGTATGCTTTTGCTTATCCGAATTAAACTGGACAAGTCTGCTCGTAACCGGTTCGTGGCTATTGACGAGATAAATGAATCCTATGAATAATAACTGTCATTATGTTAGCTGTACTCTGTTAGAGCCTGTTCACACTGAATCATGTTAAAACAAAATTATCACAAATTTACTTACAAACACTTATACGTTACAAACACAAATATGTGCGCGTACATACAAAACTTAATTAAAAATCACTATCACCAATAATTTTTAATTTAAGTTTATAAATAATCTGATTAAGACAACAAATTATAACTAATCAAATCACTGATAATAACATAAATGCCTTTAAAGTTAAATGATTATTTACGGGATATTTACCGTGGTAAGGTTGTGGAAGGAGGTTGTCTTCCCGTGAACATGGTGCATGTAACTGCGCCGAAATATCGGGAGCTCCTTCCACAACCTTACCACGGTAAATATCCCGTAAATAATCATTTAACTTTAGTGAACAACCGTGATAGTCTAAAACAGTGTTTAAATGCCTTTAGTTTTCATACAAAAACTACTATATAGTATATATTAAATAGTTGTGTCTGGTTTGTACGACGTACCCTAACGCCATTTATCTCACCCAAACCGGAACTGAACCAGAACCCAATCGGAATTGAACCGGAAGAAAACTGGACCAGAACCGGAACAGAACCAGAATAGAACGGAAACTAAACAGTATAAGAACCGAAACCAAACCAGATCCAAACTGAACCGAACTTGAACCGAACCGGAGAAGAACAGAACCAAACCGGAACCAAAATGGAACCAAGGCGGGATCGAACAGGATCAAAACTGGAACAAAATCGAACCGGAGTTGAGCTGTTAAGTTATAATCTGTTTATACTTCACCATCTTTAAATTATTATAGCGTAGGATATTTTTATTCTTAATATAGTTCCTGACTGAATGCCCAAGCGGGTGAAACTGCGGGGAACATCTAGCGTGAAATATTTTTGTTAGTGTGAGCTTAGCCTTATAATATGGACCCCTTCCTTACTACTTGCAGGTAACTTTCTTACTTTCTTCAGTGACCGTCAATACCTCTCACTGAGAAACTGTGCTCCTTTACTCGCTTCACAAATAAATACGAAAGTATCAAGTTTTTAACAAAGTTAAAAAAGTGCCGCTTATTACCTTATTAGGTGAGATCCCATTTTATCGTATCTATTTTTTTTATTTACCTGAATTCATAGATCTTAATGGTACCAACTCCACCACTTTAGTAGGGTGCTTCTTGAAGATTGGAGATGAGACCTTTTCCCAGGAGTGGGAATCAGTAAGATAAATAAACCTAGTTAAGCACGTAGCTTATCCGAACAGTTGCAGTGCTCAGCATTCTGAACTTCAAATCAAACCTGGCTTGCTTAAAATTGTCTTGGTCACTCTCACTTTCTGATATTTCTAATAAAAATGGCAGGGAAGGAGATAACGTGGATGCACGGTACGGCACTAATCATTAAATTCCTGCACATTCATTGCACCTTGAACTTTGTTGTATTACAAAAAATCCCTAAATATTTTATTTGGATTGCAGGGTATCTTCGATCCAGCATACCTAAGTATGTAACTAAGTAGTATAACTAGAAAAGATGTGGTATTTGCCTGAATTTTGTCTGAGTACCTGATACAATTGAATTTACAACTTTTTTGACTGCTCAAAGGTCTCTGAAATTGCCCTTCTTTAGGCGAAAAGAGACCGTAAAAAAAATATTATACAGAAAATCACCATGAAACTCTTGGTAATTCTTTGGACCCTGATCGCGGGTGCCTTCAGCTACCCCAAAGTAAAAACATGGCCGTTGAATGAGCTGCATGAGACCTTTAGCAAGCTTCCAGAAGGAGACCCTCTCAGACCCTACTTAGAGGCAGGAGCTGGGTTAATACTGGGGCCTATTTTTGAAGGCAAGAATGCGGTATGTATTTATATGAATGTTTATATAACAAATACTTAGTACACAGTAACAGTTACTTGTAGTAAAAATCAGTCTGTATTCACAAGAATATTTTCACGGATTTACTACACAGCACTTATCCTACAGCCTTTCGACTACAAATTGACAGGTCGACTGTCGCCGCCAAGTGACGCATCTGGCGGAGTGCTGGCATCCTCCACGCCTTCACTGCCACACCACACTGAAATGCATACAAATGCATGTCTCCGGCAGATTACAATCCAATATATTGGCAGAGTCCAATGCAATAGTTAAAGTCTAAGATTATGTAGCTTACTAGATTCGGCAAATATAATAAATTTTACTATTAATTCAACGACTAGTGACTCACTTAACACCGAGCGGGATATATATCAGCTTACAAACAAGGCTGATAGGTTTTGTTCTGTCACATTAGGAAGTACTTCTTGTTATCTTCCAGGTATTCGGCCATGCAATAATACCGTCTCCAACAGGCGCTCGGAGTTGGACCAGAAGCCAGCTGTTGCAGAAGGCTAATGATACCGTAGCCAGTCCGGTGCTGCGTATCATGGTCAAACTCGCGTTGGATAATATGAAGAAACGAGTAAGGATGCTTTGACTGTCATTATATCTTCACATGAAGATACTCATATAATATTGATCGAACTTCACTTGCAAGTTCGTAACACATAATATTATTCAGTGGTATGATTCTGACCTTTTCTCATCGAATATCTATCGTATCCTTACGATGGAATCAATGGATTGTTTGCCCCAGTGGCTTGATGATGCCACTGGAACAACTGAGGCAGTAGCCCACAGTCACGCTGTGACATTTCAAGGGGCTGGGATAGCTCTGGTCACAGATTATGAAGCCTGTTTATGGGTCAAATAGATAATTTTTCCCGTAAATGCGACTTCCAGCGCGCGGACGAGGTAGTAGTTTACACTTGTGATTCGCCGATCAAACGACTTACGAAATCTGAGTCATGAAGTAGTGGTGTGTTTCGACTAGAAATGATACAAATAATGGCTGACAGTTCATTTAAACTTGCAATGTGCGCATGAGGGGAAGTTGTAAGTTTTATTTTAGTCAACAGGGTTAATAGTCTTTGGCTAGCATAGGCACTGGCGGGAGGGAATGAATGAGTCCTATATTGACGTCTCGCTTTTTTATATAAAAACAGATACTATGATAATATGTGTTTATAAAAAATAATGATTAGGTATCCAACTCTTTACAGTTATATGATTATTTACGGGATATTTACCGTGGTAAGGTTGTGGAAGGAGCTCCCGATATTTCGGCGCAGTTACATGCACCATGTTCGCGCGAAGACTATCTTCCGTTTAGTAAACAACTCTGATAGTTTAAAACAGTGATCCAATTCTTTTTTGCAGAACACAGCGATAGTTGCAGTCCCGGCAGTGGACATCTCCACGTGGACGCCTTCAGACGTTACTAAATATATCAGGGATCCTAAAACAAAGCCAGCTCTGTTGCCTTACTTGAAAAATGCTCAGAAAGAAATAAAGAAGAGTAAAGGAAAGAAAAAGGTAGGATATCTATCGCGCTAACATTGTAAATTAATGTTTGCTTGTTATCTTTTAACTCAGTAAATCCATAGAGATTTCATTGAAATTTGGTGTGTGTTAGCGCGTATAAATAAGATAACTTCACACCAAAGGCAGGGTGTAAAAGATATACCCTGGATTAAATGTGACCTAATTTATTTACCGGATAAATTGTAGGTCTCAGTTATTTGTTCTATGATAACAGCCGCTAAGCCATATCCGAGGACTTCATAGAAGGCCTATAAAACTGTGATATCAGTCAGGGTTAGCCACTCGGTCAATATGATTTTATAATCCCTAAATACTACATAAGCTTGAGCTACCAGCTATTGATATAATCAAGTGCGTGTCGAACTTGAGCATCGAGGGTTCCGTCCGTGTATCATCACACAACATTGTATTTTATTTTATTGTAGAGTTAGCACTATAGTCACACCAAGTTTCACGCTTGTGTGTAATATCGTTTTTATGATAAGGTGAAAAGCAAAACATCAAAAAAAAATTGTTGGTATGGTGTTGTATGCGTATTGTGTACCCACCTTAATTTTTTAATTTTTTATTTACATTATTTGTTGGCAAATTCGCCATACTAACACATCTTTTTTGAAAATTTAAACCTTGTATCTATTACGGATCCAAAGATATAGATCTTTATAGGTAGGACAAACAGCGTAGACTTAGCAATAACCAACCCATTAACCTTTTTTGGTACGAAACCCTAAAAAGTAAACTTTTCTTATAAGTACGCAGTGGTTTGTGCCGCTCTGGTTTTCCAGAAAAAAATCATAGCACTCATGGTGAAATTATTCATCAAAATTATCTACAAAATGCAACTTACTACCCATATTTGTTTAATTTATAGTAGATAATTCGTAGTAATTTTACATTCGTTTTTTTTACAGGGAAAGGTGACATTAGTGACTCCCGTTAATTTGGTCCCGGTGAAGACAGGGAACAAACATTATCCCATGGGATATGTGTTTCAAAAGATCCATTTAAGCAAGCGATAGCTTAATATTTATTATAAAAACCTACATGATAACTAGTTTTATTTATTTAAATTAAATACTTTTAACAGATTTTATCGCGAGTTATTTTACATTATTTTAATTCCTGTCGTTTCGAAAAGTTTGCAATGTCCGTGGTCACATGTAGAGTGCTTTTCATGAAAGAAGTCTCACGGCAAACGGCGGAATTAAATTTCCATGTTGTAGTAGTCAGGTGTTATTACTGTGTTTGGAACTGACGTTTATATTAATTTACCATCGTTAAAGAGTTGTGTACGACGCCTAAAGCTGGTAAAAGTGATGGAGCCTACGCCTACCTTTTATAAACAGTTCAGTTTAGGTGATTGCAATAAATTGCGTGACCGTTAATCGTATCTCAGCGCGTTAATGTTCGTGTTCGCGTGATTTTGGAAACTGCGAGTATTCGAGCCCGCGGTGAGAGGCGTAGGATTGTTCGAGAAATAAGACTAATAATGATTGATAAGCGATGACAGCGTCGCGTCTGGGGGACTTCATTCATGAAAATCACTCTTACATTAAAGTAGTTTTACCTAGTCATTAGACGATAAAATAATAATTTGCAATATAAAAAACCGAATTTATCAGAACTGGACTAAATTGGATGGGACCAAACGGGAAGCACCAGCATCAGATTTTTTTTAAAAAAACATCAAAATCGGTACACCCAGTCAAAAGTTCTGATGTAGCAAATGTAAAAAAAAAACAGTCGAATTGATAACCTCCTCCTTTTTGGAAGTCGGTAAAAAAAACAAAATGACTATTGAAATGGTTTTTGTATTTAATTTAATAGATTATATACAAGTCTGCTTCCCAATTTCTGTGTTTGTTGCAAAGTATATGAAGTGGCAACTGGACAGTGAGGCAGGTATTTGTCACTTTCGGAATGCCAGACCTTGTTTTGTTGGATCATGCTTGCACCGTGCAAGACGCATCAGTGAGAGCGTGCCTATATAGTTTATATTAACAAATGATAAAACTAACACTAGCAAACTTGAATAAATAATATTTACTATAAACGAATGAATGAATGAAATATTTTTTATATATAGTACGCAATACAAGGAAAACAATGAATACTTCTCGTGTAGGTACCAGGTGCTCTCTAATGAGTTCAAGAACCTGTGCCCGCGCAGGCCCACAGTGCAGTGTCATTCGAGCCTCCAGCGCAAACGTGTTCTTTGCTCTTTACAACCTATTGTGCTTATTCTACACGCTCAAGTTCTAGACACAGATAACAAAACTTAAGTAAGTTTTCAATGAAAGTACTTATGGTTCCTCTTATTTTGTGATGCAAGAATATTTACGTAGGCAATCGCGCATCGAATTAAAAATATACCTAATTAAATTTTTATATTCAGAAGTAGTATGGAATTAGCTACTTATGGCTCCCCGGAAACTTTTTTTGTTTTTGTTTATTTAATCATTTACATACAAACGATGATGATTGTAAAAAGTGTCAATTTTTTTAACTGAAGAAATATATTTTTGTCGTGGTAAAAAAAATCTTGTCAATAAATTCACCAATACGCAATTAAATTTCTAAATCGGAGGAGATGTTTACCAAAAAATGTCACTATAAAGTACGTCCGAATAGAAACTAGTAACATGATATGACTATGTCGGTATTCTTGCTTCTCCCAAAGATTACCGATCATTTATCCCGAAGTGAACTCTTGGAAAAATATTTAAAAACCCAACATGTCTAAATCCAAATTGTTTATTTCCAAGTAACCATGGACTCAGACATTCGGACACAAAATTATAGAAATATATCGTAAACACAAACAATAAAAAAAAAAAAATATGCAATGCAGGATTTCTAATTCCTGTTTTTTTTTATCGCGAATAAGTCCGCGTTTGACCACCAACTCGCTTATGGCAACGATGTAGTCAAAGATGATTCATCTTTTTGGATATTAGATGAAGCACGCAGACTTAGAAGATATCATTTCACTAGGGCCCAGATTACTAATTTTGATAGATTTTGTACGTTGTACGTTGTCAAAAACCGTTATGGCAAAATATGTTTATAATAGCCATGAGCCTAAGTGTATTTTAGTGATGAATTACAATTTGATACCCTTTACGCTAATATTTTAAATGTCAAAGGGTGGAAGTGTGTATGGACGTTTGTCCGCGCTCAACTTCGTAACAGTTAAATGGATTTGAAAGAAAATTAGTATGGAGGTAGTTTATACCCTGGATGAACACATAGGTTTTTGATCCCGGAAAACTTCATGGTTTTTATGAGATACAATACAATATTACTTCATTATACCCCGAACAAAATACAAAGTAATTTAAAATTAATACAAAAACCAGGAGTAGGTAATAGGTGACCTTATCGACTTAAGCGATTTATTCGAGACAACCTTTTATATGTTATATAAAAGGTTGTCTGGTAGATAGAGTATTGTTTTTTTTGGATAGCGGGTGAAACCGCTATAAGCAATGCTAGGAATTCAATATCTGTAAGATATTAATTCAATACAATTCTATATTTGCTAGTTTATGGGTCATTAGGAAAGTATAGCCAAAACAACCTTAAATCAGGCATGCACACAGGTATTATGTAATATTAGGTCATACTACTAAAATGTAACAAATAATTACTTAAATATAATAATAATTTATATCAACATCCTTCGCGATAGACGTAAATAGCGACACTATGATTAACCTTATAGTGGGTATTTATAATGCACAGAGTGCATGACTAACTTATCTGTACAAATGAACGAGCCATTATCGATTATAACTTATCACCCGTGGAAAATTTAGCTCCATTGCATGGCTAACTTTACTTAATTATGTTGGTAAGTCTGTAATTGTGAGGTGTTGAAAGTATTTAAGCGGTCTTCGGTCGTTAAGTATACCTGCATACTTGCATAGTCGGTAATCAGTGTAAACTAGAAAAACATTTTACCTTGGGTGAAAACATTTTAAAAGCTGTAATTGTTTTTACCAATAAGTGTAATTTAATGCGTAGATAAACAACGGTATTAAGGTCGAGATTGCTGTTTTTTTCGTAAAGTTATGTTTACTATACATTTGGACTGGGGTCCATGATTTCTGGTTACCGGCTGATGAACAGTGTTAATTTGAATTTATAATAAAACTTTTTACATAAATCGGTGGAAAGAAACGAAGTAAGATTATCCGCAAGGAAAAATTTCCCTAACGTAAATAAACATACAATTTGACATTTCAGTCTCACCACAAAAAAGGTAATCAAGGTTTTACTGTGGTTTTACTAGTACTTTTGAAAATTGCCTAAAAGTTAAACAAGGATTTATTATTTATTCTTATCTATTCTAAATATACGTGGATTTATGGTATAGGTTTTTTTAAACCGCTAATAAATAAAATTCGTTTAATTCAGGCAACTTGACCTAGTGAATACGTACGTACTAATATCTTAATGTATACTAATATTACAAAGAGGAAAGATTTATATTTTTGGATGTTTGTAACGAAATAACTCAAAAAGTAATGAAACGATTTTAAAAAATATTTCACTGTTGGGAAGCTACACTATCCCCGGGTGACATAGGCTATATTATATTTTGTAGCGAGGCCGAGCTTACACCCGTGCGAAGCCGGGGCGGGCGGCTAGTCTTAAATAAAAATAATGCACACTGTATAGGGACGGATATAAGCACACCGTAAGGGGATGATAGTCAAACTATACAAGAAGAAGTACGGTGCACAATAGTGCCATTTCATTTCAGTCATTTTTTCTTTTTTTTATGCCATAGGTGGCAAACAAGCAGACGGGCCTTCTGATGGTAAGCAGTCACCGTCGCCTATGGATACTTGTAACACCAGAGGCATCACAAATACGTTGCCGACCCTTTAAGACTATTAACTCTATATTTAAAAAAATATATACAATAAACAATTCGGATCAATTACATACCTAGTAGACACTATGACCAGTCATAGTGTCAGAAGTTTATGTAGGCGTACGACATGGATCATGTGTCCCCAGTTTTTGTCCTATACCAACAATCGTCATGTTGTTATAGTATATAAACTTATAGAGACATAATTTTACCTACCATCAGAGCCTCCACGGTAGCGCTCAAAAATTCTGTTATAATAATTACAGAATCCATCATGAATCTCCTCATTATATGCGCCACACTCCTCGCTG
This sequence comes from Agriopis leucophaearia, assembly GCA_949125355.1. Taxonomy (NCBI): domain Eukaryota; kingdom Metazoa; phylum Arthropoda; class Insecta; order Lepidoptera; family Geometridae; genus Agriopis; species Agriopis leucophaearia. The sequence continues at coordinate 10,944,865 of OX421278.1, forward strand.
TGGCAGCCAGCTACCCCACAGTCAAAACCTGGACCCTGAACGAGCTCTCAGAAATCATTGAGAAGCCTGAAGGCGACCCGGAGATGAGGAAGTACTATATCGACGCACTCAACTCGATTATGTATGCACTGTTCACGGGGAATAATGAGGTACTTAAAGTCTAAAGAGGATTAGAGTCGGGACATCGTCGCGTTACGAGTGACCGTGGAAAATTCTACTCTTCAGTTTACGCTAGGTTCAAAATGATATTTCAAATAACCGTCTACTATTTTCAGGCAGCTATCCACGCCAACATCCTATCACCAAACGGCAATAAGAAATGGACAATGTCAGAGCTACAGACAGCGTTGCGGGACCCGGCACTGAGCAAAGCTCTGCGGCCATTTTATGAAAGGTCTTATCACTACCTTCTGAACGATAAGCCTGAAGGAGCGGATGTGAGTATCGTTGTCAAAGACTTCGCTCTATGCTCTACCTAGAGACTCTATTTACTTACAATGCTTCAACTTATATATATAATTCGTGGTTCATCATCATCATCATTATCAGCCTATCATGTTCCCACTACTGGGACTCAGACCTTTTCTAACAGAGAGAGAGGATGGGCCCTAGATACACCATGCTGCCCATCAAGTGAGGTTCTTGGACATACTAGTTTCCTCAAGATATTTTCCTTCATCGTTTTTGGGGGATGGCATTAAAACTGCACATAATTTGTTATTAAATAGGAAATAAGTTATTGGTGCAGGGCCGAGGATAGAACCGGGTGCCGTCAGATTGTAAAGCGCACATTTTTTTTTTGCTTGCGTTTGACCGCCAACATTCGCATTCATACCGGCCGGCCATCATAGCATGGGTTACAGTTGGCGGTTGATGGAACAGGTGGAATGGACACATACATGGTCATGGAAACACAATCATTTTTTTATATATAATATTTATAAAGATGAGTATAATGGACCTCTTTCGGCTTAGTACACCCTTTCCGCGTAACCCTGTATACGATTAAAGGATTTCTCAATAACTTTTAGCCTAGTTTGGTGCAAAACAATGCGCTCTACCTACTGTAGTTAAACAATGGGTCATTCTAGATTGAATGCTAAGTATGTATTTTTTGGTTTTTAGTGACCATTTATTCAATTATCCTATGTATCAATATCATTACCACATTATAAACAATGGGCCTTTGTTTTGCCGAAGCGGTTGAATTAGGTAAATATACATATAACGAGTGTGTATGTACGATATAAGATATTGTTGTTGAATGTGTGGTAAAAAAATATGAGTTCCCGTGATATATTGTATGGAAAAATGTGGAATCATTACACAATGGATCTTAAGTATTCTAAACACTGTCCTCTATTATACTAATAATTAAGAAACTAAACAAAAAAATGTTATCATTATATCCAACTTAATTTGAATCCTGGACAGTACGAGCGCCAATTATATGCAAAGCTCTCATTTCAATAAATTATTGTTAGTCATAACACGAAAAAATTCTTACTTCAGTGGTCATTAGTAACATGAGATATACATAGTCAGACAGTATCACTCCAGCGTTTTAGATGTAGTTGGGGTTTTTGATTTTTTAATTAATTATACTTGTTGTAATTAGTCGATGAGTAGGTATAGTTATTCTAGATTAATTTTGATTTATCATCCATTTGATTGGTCATTGGTATATTGCTGTTGTGGTTTCACCATAAGCATTTATCTTCTTCTAGGACGAGATAGAAGTGGTAATACCAGCCCTGGACATATCGACGTGGTCGATTATCGATCTGTCAGACGCGATGGAGAACCCGGACACGAAGCCTGCTCTCAAACCCTACTTAGAGAAGGCCAAGAAAGAAATTAAGGAAGATATGGAAGCAGGAATGCTTAAGGTATAATAAATCCGAAACATGTTCTGCCGAAATGCGGTAATCAGTAATTTGTATGAATTGTACTAAGATCCCTCTCACATTTTTTTTATGAAAAAAGCAACGAAATCTGTATGTTTGGCGTGAAATGGATAGATCTATAGAAAATTCCTTTATGTTATTAAAAGATCTGGTCTTGTTATTGAAAATAACGGGTTAATATTTTGGAAAAACTCAACATATTATGTTTATTGTATTATTTCAAATTTACAACAGTAGGTTTTCATAGAACTCTGGGAGGGAAAATATTCCGTTAAATTATTAACATAAAATAAACAATATTAATATTATATTTTATTTTATTTTCATATTCGTCTTGTATTTTTTTTTTCACGATATTAGGATTGGTCCCAGAGTAAAAGTTGTTTTTAATGGTGAATTTATATTCATCATTAAAAACAACTTATATTTATTATTGTATATTTATATCCTATCTTGCAATTGTAAAAAAGTCACCTAGTGACCATTCCTGGACTTAACGGAATCTATTTACATCTCATTTATCAAAGTAATTTGAAGCATTTAGGTATGGGAACATGCATACATACACATTAATCACAATAGCCTTCTTTTTGCTTTGCGTCGTCGTATAAAATATGTTTAATTTATGTTTCAGGAAAATGTGACCATGGTGACCCCTGTAGGCCTGATTCCAGCAGAAAGTGGCACAAAACCTACACTGGTAGCTAGAATATTGTGATAAAAATGCTTCAACACTTTCGCAAAATTTAAAAGAAGGTGGTTTTACCACAACAACCCTTTGAGATTAGATTGGACACGTGTATGAATAAAGTGATTCTTCTATTTCTACCTTTTCTTACTTATATGTTCTTACTGATACTGATTTATACCTAACTAGCCACCCGTCCCGGCTTTGCACGGGTGGAGTTTTTTTAATTGGGATAAAATTGGGGTAGAATAATATAGCCTATGTTATTTGGAGATAATGTAGCATTCTAATGATAAAATATTTTTTTAAATCTGTTTTAGACCGATTTTAAACTACTAGACTCTAGTAGTTTTTGAGTTAATTCGTTACAAACATACAAATCTTTCCTTTTTATAATATTAGTGTTGACAAGTATAAATAGATACTTGCGATAATAGTACTGATACTCTTCAAACGGCTGAACATATATCATACCGAGCTATATAATAACACTCTCGATCAAATCACTTCAAAAAACTAAATCAAAATCGATTCAGCCGTTTGGGAGCTACGACGCCACCGACAGACACACAGATACACACACACTTACACACACAAAACGTATAAATCCTTCTGTTTATGTCGGGGGTAAAAAATCGCAGGGCACTTTTGCGTCTCACAAGGGAGTCACATGGTCTTACTTGGCTTATTACAAAAAATGTATTTGAACACCGCGGCATAGGTTTTCCTTAGAGCTTACGAATTCCTCAAATGTGTGATTATCTGCTTCATAAAAGTAGCATTTGACGACAATCTTCAGACACATGAAAGAGCAATCAAGTACCAGGCGTTCATGACAGGCAAGTAGGTCAAGCAACAGCCCACACAGAGCCGCTGAAAGGGAAGTCGAGTGGGTGTTATCCCCCCGCTGAATGCCACAAGACATTGCTTAAGTGTCCTTCGAGTGGCGTTTCGTCAACGATTTCACGTCAACTAGGCACGGTGCCTTTGCTTTGATTTCTTATGATTATAGACGCACAAAGGTGTGTTTCAAATTAAAAACACTTCGCCTCGTTGAATTTTGTTCAGCAAAAGAGCTTTACAGAGAGACGATAAAAAAATGAATAGTTTCAGCTGACTGCATAAATGGCAACATAACTGTTTGACAACTAAAACCCGATGGATTTGGTTACGTATTGCAAAGAAAGTGATATCGTCACCAGAACAGCTGATTTGGAAAGCTAAGCGATGCTTTAGCGTGTGTATATTCTGTGGTGTGGCTCTTAGATCATTCAAACAAAGGAGATATGCGTGGTGGGTGAAAACGCATTCAGTCTAAATGAGTCTGGATGCCTTTAGTCAAACTCACCCTGCAACCGACCATGCCGCCTTTTTAAGACCCTTTTATTAGCTTGGTATATATGTAAAGGAATCTTTGAACTTGATTTTCAACTACTTCATACCGTCGAATTAAATTGAAGTTTTGCACACTTATCAAGGATCGATAACAATGTAATAATTTAAATAGTTTGTCGCATTATCCTTACCAGGTTCCTCAGGATTAGCTATTTTAAAGCGTGTTTTCTAAGGTTTTTAAACTGCGAAAATTATGATGTGGACTATTAATAAAATTCGTTCATTAGTGCAAATTCCTTAATGTGTGTGTTTTTTTATGTGAGCTGTACTTACCCTATTTTGAAGTGGTATAGCGGTAAAGTGATATTTGGAATGAAAAAAAAATTGAGACTTTTGAACACGAACGATAATTGTACTGAGGCACATCTTTTTTGTTTGTCTGATTTGAGGGTACAAGTCTGCTACAAATTTTCACACATTTTTGATAAGGCAAAACCCTGACAACACTCTTTTGATTTTTTTATCCTTTTAGTTTCACATAGTTAAGAACATAGCCTTTAACTAAAAATAAAACAAAATGGAGTTATTATTTTTTATAAATTTTCTTTTAATATATCATCATAATCATCATGAGCCTTGAATGACCCACTGGGTATAGGGCTCAGTTTGTTTATGACACTTTCTCCTAGCTAGTCGCGTCTACTCGTTCCCGACAGTACTTTTGATATATAAGTACTCCCATCTACACTAATATTATAAAGAGGAAAGATTTGTACCTATTTTTGTATGTTTGTATGTTTGTAATGAATAGGCTCCGAAACTACTAAACCGATTTGAAAAATTCTTTCACTGTTGGGAAGCTACACTATCCCCGGGTGACATAGGCTATATTATATTTTGTAGCGAGGCCGAAGGCCGAGCTTACACTCGTGCGAAGCCGGGGCGGACGGCTAGTTAATTATAATTATGAAACTAGTAGAAAATAAAACAAAGGAGGTATACTTTTCGCGTTTGTCGATAGGGCATCGAGTTAAGCCCATAAAGCAGTATTATTTTCAAAATTGGTGTGTGAAATGTGTTTTACTGTTTCAAATAGTTTGCCCGCATCACATCGAATGAGTGCAGCTCATTAGTTAACTAGAACATATGACCCTTATTAGATTTAACGGAATTACGAGTAGCTATGTCTATATTATCTATACGCATAGATATCCTCATTGGTTCATTAGAGCTGTTTGTGAAGATATATTGGCCAACTCGTGATAACACCATGGTGTTAATCGCTAAGTTAATTGGAGTTTTGTTTGTTAAACTTTGACGTGGCATTTTGCTAAAATGTTGAATTGGTAAATTTTTCTAACTAAGAAATAATAAAAAAATAAAAAAACTAAAAACAAATGGGACCTCCCCATACTAAAACGATTTTTTTACGTGTTTTTTAATTGCTCTAATCTAAAAACGGTAATACGTACAAGCGTCATTATTATAGTACACATTCTAAAATATAACAACGAATAATAAATAATGGCCAAATGTGAGTCGGTGACAAATTTCTGTTCATCACCAAGTTATAACTGGTAATTTCTTTACTCGGACGACCTTATCATTTCTACAGTTATATGATTATTTACGGGATATTTACCGTGGTAAGATTGTTGAAGGAGCTCCCGATATTTCCCTTCCCGATATTTATTTCCCAGTATTAGATTGCCTTAAAAATAAAAGTCCGCGTTCAAAATGTGTTCAAAATACTATACGCAGTGATACAGTGAATGTGTTTTGTCGGGACTTAGGTTCGAGTTAGAGTTCCAGTGATAACCGTAGCAAAAGACTAAGAAAGAGGGTAGATTGTTTTGACTGCACTTAACTTTGAACTGTTCGACCAACCACCCTCATCCTTCAGTCTTTCCGTGAACATGGTGCATGTAACTGCGCCGAAATATCGTGAGATCCTTCCACAGTCTTACCACGGTAAATATCACTTAAATAATCATATATCTATAGTGAATAACCGTGATAGTTTAAAACAGTATCTTATCATTTCTTTCACCGAATCCAAATGATTAATTTTACTAATTTTGAAGTCGGTTTTTTTATTGATAATTATTGTATTTTGTGGTGCTACGGAGCCCGACTCGCACTTGGTCAGCCAAGTTATTGCTTTAGGTTAGGCTAAATTAGCATCATTAACAAATTTCAGTAGAGTAAAATAATTGATCCCAAATTCCTTATGATACTTAATGCGACGTTGAAGCGGAAATACACTAGAGATTCTGTTTTAAAGATGAACTTACGCAAAGTAACGCCTGATTCAATCGACTGTTAAATAGGTACCTAGTTTACTGGCTTGCGTGTCGATTAGGCGAGTTGTTGGTCTTAGTGTCAGAGTAGTGTTATTTTTTCCAGGATAAAAAGTATCCAATGTCGCTCTATGGCTCTCCAACTTTATCCCGTTGGTCTATTGTTGCGTGAAAGATAAATAAACAAACCTATTAACACACTTTCACACTAATAATTAGTACGATAGCAGTTTCAAATAAATAAGCTAGTTAGCATCTCAGATCAGAAAAACAAGGAAGATATGCCTAAGTACAATAAAAATTTTCGTGCGTTTTCATAATGTTTCCGTGTTTAATTTTTGAAGTGAAAACTTCTTTAGGCGCGATGAGCACTGTTTGGGTGAACAAAAATCATGGAACTCGCGTCATCATCACGCTGTCACAGAATATATAATACACAGTACCGTGAGGGTATTTTAAAACAGCGCCATCTCTTGTAGGATAGGTGAATTACTACTTAAGATTTCACTTCTGACGTGCAGTCCTATGACTGAGGTGTTTTTTTTTCATTATACCGCATAAACTGTAAGTACCGCTCACTTACACATTTTTCACGCACACTACATGCGCGCATACTTGTAGCGATACTAATGAACTAACTAATAGTTCACATGCAAAAAAAACGACGTCGTCTGTTGGGCTTGATTTAGGCCAGATATGTTCACACCCGCCACATCCCCTTACCATATAAATAAATATCCGGGACATTATTGCACACATGGCCATCTGACCCCAAACTAAGCTAAGCTTGTAATATGGCAGCCAGAGACTGATATACATCCATATATATTTTTAAATAGATATTAACACCCAGACAGAACAAACACAAATGTTCATCACACAAATGTTTGTCCTAGATGGGAATCGAACCCACGCCCCCAAGCACAGAAAGTAGGTTCACTACCAACTGAGCCACCGGGGCAGTCATATCTTCCTTGTTCGTCTGAGCTGAAGTTAGCATCATCCTAATCTTCTACTCTCACAAAATTTCTTGTTAACGAAATTTTGACAAAAGCCAGTTTAATTTACTACACTTTATTACAAGCATACTTTTATGTCAACCAATATACAAGAGCAAAATAACTGACTCGTAAACAACACAAAGGGCCGAAGTTCCGAGTAGGTCCCATTCACATTCTTCAGTTTCCACCCAGATTTGGCGTGGCGCCAAACAAAACATTTTTTAGACAATGGCTCCCGAACAACGGCGAAATCACTCAGCGTTCACATCAATTTGTTACATTCGCAGCTTTGATAACGAAATGTATTTCCACCCTCGCTTTTGTAGCAAATAAACACGACCACGTGTTTAAGGATTCAGGTTGAGGGGAGAGAAGCGACAGGGCAACTAGCCCCTGTAACTCGTTTCTTAGAAGAATAAGAAATAATGAACTTTTTAGTATCCATTTTTGGTTTTCATTTGTAAATTTTCTTTTGGTATTATTATTAACCAGTGGCCTCAGTACGAGAGCTTGCGAAAAAGTTATCGTTTCGTCAACGATAGCATATGTATGAAAAATTCAGTTACCTTTCACGTCCTATAGAGGTGCTGGTCAATTTTTCATACATTTTGCTATCGTTTACGTAACGATAACTTTTTCTCAAATGCTCGTACTAAGGCCACGTGATTATTTTATTTTGGAAACTGACGTGGTTTTACACATTTTATTTATATGGCACGGGATTACGTGGCGCGGCGCGACGGCCCGCAGTGCAAAGCGAAACGCAGCTGCGCATTCACTTTGAAAAAGACCCCCGAATGTGGTTGTATCTATGGTTGGAGCAACCGTATTATCGCAATGTAATTCTCGTGTCATTTAAATAAAATGCGTGATTATTTTATCTCTCTTTCACAAAACGACTATCCTACTATCTCTTACTGTCGATGGAAAATTGCCTCACTCAACGGGCCAAGTAAAAAAAAAACTGTACAGACACTTTATTTCCTTTGCCGCATTGTAAGACTTGTCCCTTTTTATTAATATTGTATAATGTAATATTAGGAAGCAGTATTATAAGAAACAAATTAAATAATTTTATAAGGTAAAAAAAACACGCATAAAAAAATAAAAATAAAAGTACATCAAAAAAAAAAACTAGATGCATAAAAAAAAAGTTTATAACATGTACAACTATTTAATTATTGACTATTGTAAACTGTAAAATGTATTCTGAGTACAACGCTCACCACAATGTGGGCATTGCCATCCACTTTATACTCGTAGCAATAGTGTGTGAAATCGAAAGGTATCATACAACTGTGTTTAGCTGGCCAATATCTCCGACCCATGTCGGAGGAGTAAAAGTAGAACATACAAAAAAAAAAGACTTGTCCCTTGAAAAATGGTCACATTATGAGCGATTTTCAAAATTGGGTGACTATCAATACGTGTCAGTGAGAGGGCAAATATCAAACGAATAGGATAGATTTGAGCGATCCCGTAGAACGGCAGTGTCGAACGGTTTCTTTACTTTCTACGTTTATTTATTTTTTTACTTTTATTAAAGTACATAGAGATTATAGAGTTGGGGTAGTGTCATAAATTTAGTCAACTCGGTACCCTTTTCTTATCTTCTCGGTATCTTTACACCTACTTATTTATATTTACACGATTATAAAAACAGTTGATCGATTGGTTTGTAGGAGAGGACTAAATTAACTAAAATTATCCCATCTTTTTCATTCTGATCCATTAGATAAGGACAACAACATTTCATCAGCTTAGTTCTGTCAACTAAATCCTTCATTACGGTTCCCCTACCGAAACCCTCCTCACGACGTCCACCACACACGTACAATTTTCTTCTACGTTGGATCTAAATATTTTATTAGCGTAATGAACTCAGTTACAGTCAAAATTGTAATACGGCTAACACGTTTTGATGAAATACATAATTTAACGCCCAGGTGGGTGGGCGAGACAGTAATTAGGATAGCTTAGTAAATATGATTTGTTGAAGCGAGAGTCTTTTTGATTTCTGTTAAAATGGACTGTGAGCGTAAACAGTCGCTTATATTCGATCGAAATTTTATTTAAATAGGTTAGATTTGTATACTTATAATTATTCATGTCCAAGTTTTGTGTGGTGTTGTGTGATAAAGCCAGTAGATAGAGCTCTACATGTAATCAGTATTATTACAATGTACGAACCTACTTATTACAAAAGTTAGGCAATATTAGTTTCTCTCTTGCCTATCATTTAATTTTATTGCAGAGCTTTGAAGTCTAAAGCTTTTGAATGATACATAGTATATTTAGTAACCTTACAGTATAATAAAAGAAGTTCCATTTCGAACCATGCAGTTAGAAAGTGCCAATCATATCGGTCTAACAGCAAAATACCTACAGTTTTTCCATTGATTGCACATTTTCCACGAATTTATGAACTAACTGAGTATTTGATGAAATGCGTATTGGCCATCCGCGATTTGGACGAAATCTGCGTGACGAGCGCAGAGGATTGCTCGCAGGGTTTTGAACTGGTATAGTTCTAAATTCTGGGTGGCACTGAACTGTTATGTGCAAGCGTGACGCTTACCATCACGCAAGCGGTTAGCTTGTCAGTTGCATAAAAAACTAGTATAGTTCGCCTCAAACTCTAAATCCCGCGACTCCTTCATCTTCACAAAACCTTGGCAGATTTTGCTCATGCAATTTGATTGATTGAATTGGATTGTGATGGAGTCTACTAAAACTACTTTCCAAGAATATTCATAAAGATCGGATCAATGATGAGATTAGATTATTATCGTTGAACAAACATAATTATAAACGCCGATTTGTTCCCTTGGACTAAAAAACCTACTCAAATAAATAAATAAATAAAGTTTATATTAAATAAATAATATAAAAATAAAATGATAATCATTTATTTCAGGCACTTGTTTAACCCTATACTTAAAAAGGTTACTCGAATTGATCTATGCTTAAAATGGCTCTGTCTCGTTTTCGCGTGTGACGATTGCCGTCAGCGAGAAGTTGAGAGAGCATTTTAAAACATAGATCAACTTGAGTACCGTTTTTAAGTAAGGCCCTACATGTACAATATACAGTAATTATTGCCAAAGAAAATGACTTTGATCGTAGAAAAATTTACAGAACAATTCTCGGCCAACCACAACAAACTAACTATCGCATATCCAACATGATTTATATCATTTACTATTATTTATATTATCTACTATCCGTTGTTTTTCATAAAAGGAAAAACTTCATACTTCAGACTAGTTGCAAATATAGCTTATTCTCATCACAAAGGATAGAATGTTCCGCAAGATTGCGCTCAGAGTGGACCGCTTGAAATAATTTAATTTAGATGCCAGAGACCCGCTGAGGATAGCAGGAAAAATGCAGCTAAGTTGGGCTCAAAGCATCTTCTAAACGAAGTTCTAAGGCGCTGCGCCCATTTTAGTAACGCGGCAAGTGATCTATCACGTAACTTACCACTCGTCTCAACTTATTTTTTAATGTTTGTTACATCAGAACTTTCGACTGGGTGAACCGAATTTGATGATATTTTTTTTATTTCAAAGCTGGTGCTTCTCGTGTGGTCCCAATTCAATTTGGTCCAGTTCTGAAATTTTTATGAAGTTGTTTTTTTTATATTGATATTTATTTAATTTCGACTAGAAAACTTGATGTTCGTTTCCCGCCGAAACAGAAGAAGGAATCGAAGAAGATTGATGGGCACTGTACCTCAGTGACGCTGAAGACAAACACTTTGAACTTAATTACCCATATATCTGTTGCCAGCAGACAAGGTTAAGTGGTAAGGTTTCTGTCATAAATACAATGATAATTAATTTTGTAATTTAAGTCGTCACTTTTAGTGATAAAGACATTTTTTCAAGGTCGATTGGATGGATTGTTTGGTTAAAGGTAGTATTATAGTTTATACCTACTTGTTTTCAGTAAAAATGAAACAATATCAACAATTATTTTTAGATAAACTACCCATAAATATTGATATGAGTTGAGTTATTCGAAAAATATCATTCAAACTGAAATTATAGCATAATTTTAATCTAACTAATTACGTTACCGAAGGTACTATTATTACGTACTTACATAGCACCGCATCTTAAAGCAAGTTTTCACCAAAACGGCTGCGTAATCATTTAACTCGAGAAACTGGCGGGATTGAATCGTTTTGGCCCATAATAGACCCTTTATATTCGACGGAAGGGTGATCCGTCAGTCATCAATCTACCCCAAGGCAGCGGTCATTTCTTCACACAAATTATTTCGGCTAGAATCCTCGGCTCTAATGGCGTGATAAACTTGAGCTTTTATGAAAATAGAAGGAAGGTGACTGGCTACTTTAACAATAGTAATTTTTAAACTTTTGCGATTTGAAAACATGTTATAATGCCATGTCATGTCAGGGGCCTTACCCCTAGCTCTATTTTTGCGAGCCAACTTTTGGTAGGTACCTGATAGGTACCTAAAATTAACCAACTTATTTAAGCTGCATCGTTTAAAAGCGTCTAACTTGAATGAACTAAAATCCGTTTTACTATGCGTGTGATTGTGATTATCGTTCATTCAAGTTAGACGCTTTTAAACGATGCAGTTTAAATAAGTTGGTTAATTTTAGGTACCTACCAAAAGTTGGCTCGCAAACATAGAGCTAGGGGTAAGGCCCCAGCTCGTGATCACGACCATTGTAAAATGGTCGAAACCACAGAAAAGATTTTTTTTCTCTTTTCTGTGATCGAAACGTCGAGCGAAAGGTATTTATTTATACCTATAATTAATATTGCGCTATAAGTCCCGATAAAAATTATAACATGGCTACTTTAAGGTGTAGTTATTTTTTTCATAGGGAAGATTTGTAAATAAATATCGGACTTTTCAAGGCGGTTGTTTGAGAACTGACTGTTTCACACAGTTCTTTTCATTCATTGCCACGCTACCTCGCACCACACACGTGCGAAAAGGAAAAGAAATAACTGGCCAAGAGCGTGTCGAGACACTCATATGGTAGGGTTCCGTAATCAAAGCCATATAATTATAGTCATAGTTCAGAAATTGATAGTTACAGAAAAATTAGAACGAACTAAGCTCTGTGGACTTAGCCAAATTTTAGCGATGCACCATCCCTACATAGCATATACTTTTTATGGTTTAAACATAGAGAACACTGATTGGGAAACATTATTTGTTAAGACCATTTTACAAAAAGGTCAACGACCTTTGAGCTAGAACGCCTTGAATTTATTACAGTTTTGTCGCTGTTACTCAAAAAGTCATGATCAGATATTGTTCGAAATAATTTTGAATGAAGGTTTAAAATATTACCTGTCCTTACTGTAAGTTAAAAGTTTCTGTGGCTTATAGTTTAGAAATGCAGGGGGGAGGGGACCAACTTTTTGCCATTTTGGCGGCCCTTATTTCGCAAAGTATAAACTTTATAAAAAAGTGATGTAAAAAACCTTACCTTCATTTTAAAAGACCTTTTCAACGATACCCCACATGAGTAGGTGTATGAAAAAAATAATTTCATCCCCATTTCACATGTACCAGAGCCACCCCTAAAATGCAATATTATATATTTTTTATACTCCTAAAATTGAGATCTATATAACAACTGTCACTATGCAAAGTTTTATGCACTTATCTTAATAATTATAGAAGTGAGAAGGTTCTAAAAAATTCAGACGGACGGACAGACAGACGGACACACAGACAGACGGACGGACAGATCACAGAACGAATTTATAACGGTTCCTTGTCGGGCTACGGAACCCTAAAAACGAACCCAAAAAGTCTATACATATTGAGAAGGAAGGTGACTGGCCACTTGTAGGTGTTGTTTTTTTTTTCGTAAAAAAATAGTGGCTTTTTCAAGGAGGTTGCATAGGAACAGACTGTTTTACAGATTACAGTGGCCCTAGTACAAGCACTTGCGAAAAAGTATTCGTTCCGTAAACGATAGCAAAATGTATGAAAAATTGAGCAGCGCCTCTATCGGACGTAAAGGGAAACTGAATTTTTCATACATTTGCTATCGTTTACGGAACGAATCCTTTTTCGCAAGTTCTCGTACTAGCCCCACAGATATCTTCGTACAATGCCACGCCATATGCAAGGGAAAAGAAAATATACTGACTCAAAAAGTCTGTAAATATTATTTTTCTTAGTTCTAAACCTAGGTAGGTACTTAGTATTCAAAAGTTTAGGTGATATGTATAGAACCTACACCTACTTAGCACCTATTCAAATCATTTTAGAGCACTTTAATTCTCTATGATGCCTGCTCTAAAATCACAATTTACCGAGCGAGTTTCGTTCATTCTAAACAATATACGTATTTTAATTAATTTCGTACACAGTGATAAATTTCTATTGTATCATACTTATAATATAAATTCTAAAGTGTACTTATTTGTTGGTGAAATTTTGATTTTTTCGTGCAGGTGTAGACCAACGTTTCGACTGACGTGATTTTTTGCATAATATAGAGAATAGGGATGTATAGTTGTATACGTATAGTCGGCAGGCCAGAGGATAATTTTTTATTTAGGAAATGTACGGTTTTTAACCGACTTCAAAAAAGGAGGGCGGTTCTATGTTTCACTGTATTTTATTTATTGTAGGTTCACTGATATCTCTGCCAGCTGTTGACCGATAAAAATAAACTTTTGTTCGATAGGTTATACTTCTATGTTAGTCCCATTGTCACTTAGTCAGGATCTGATTATGGGATCCCAGGGAAATCGAGGGCAACCCTAATAATTTATAGGCACTTTATTACGTTACGTTTTTCACACATTATTGAAATCTGTTTTTAATGTGATCCACTTGTTAGGGAATGGGAATGTCAAAACCATGTCATATTAATTAATTATTATCCTAAACTTGTGTATTTTTTTTTATGATACTGGGTGACGGGACGAGCGAAGTCGCTCGCTTGATGGCTCTTCACGCTTGCCCATAACAGCTCAACGGCACTCAGAATTTTGAACATTAACAGTTTAAAACCCTGGATGGCAATGCACTGCGCTCGTCACCCCGAGATATAAGATGTCAAATCTCTGTGTGCCCTGTAATTTCGCTGGAAACATTGCCCTTCAATCCGGAACACAGTAGTGTTTGCACACTACTGCTTGGCGGTTGAACAACTGGCAAAGGTGTGGTACTTCTCCAGGCGGACCCCTGCAAAACAGTCCTACCACTACAAAAAGTGTACAGTTTCGAGTGTTAATGCGTAATAATGGTGAATTATTATTTATTAAGTGTTGGACGGTGTTTGGTGTGTGGACGTGTTCGTGTATGGGAAAGTGATATAACGCCGTGAAATATATTATATACCGTGATATTTTCGTATTGTTTCCAAAAAGCTCCATAGAAGCCTATTGTGATGTCTTCACCACTTTACTAGGGCATGACTTTGACTAAACCGTGACTGCTTGACTCTGACTGTGACTGACTTGTTTGACTACATGTTATCAAACTTAATTTTTTTATACTTGACACTGGCCAAATGCACTAGCGTGCGATGCCAAAACCTCACAAAGAAAGAATAAAAAAAAAACTAAATCATAAATGGGTGAATAAAATAGAACGATAACCCAATCTCGAATTTGACGTGCAAAAATACATAGCATTTCATTATCCTCTACCTCGAAAAATCGTTTTTCATAACACCTGAAAACATCAGTAAGTGCCTTCTGTGAGAAAATCCAAACGTTCTGTGGTCAAAACGTAGCCTATCGCGAGGTGGTAGCAGGTGGCGAGGTAGCTCATTACACGCCTACCACCGCCGGGGGTGGTGGGGGGGCCGTGGGAGGGATGACGTCACGCGTGTCGCAATGCCGTGTTGCTGAACCACGTGTGCAAGCGAACAATACCACGGACATTGAACATTTTATTTATAGTTTTGTCTCATGTCATCAGAGAAATGCCAGGTTTCAAAGCGTCTTACTGTTTACATGTTTTGTAAACCTTGAAAGAAAACATGTTTTTCTATAAGCTCTTTTGGTAAAATTTTGTTTTTAAAACTCTTTTTAGGTGCTATTATAACTAAACATTAAAGTTCAAACATATCTGGTACCTTGATCTTGCAAAACTTGAAAAGGACATTCAACTGAAAATGAATAAAACAAACGCAAAAAATAAATAAATATGTACATACACACATTATCAGCCAATTAACGTCCACTGTTGGACAAGGCCTCCCTCATAGAGAGGGGTGTTGCCATAATCCCCACGCTTGGCAGGCGGCTTGGGGATCGCAGTACGTTCACCGTGTACTATTAGGATGCTGCTGCCCATCCTCCGGTGGTTCTGGTCGCAGTTTTAGGACATACCCGGGTCCATAATAAGCGGGTAATAAATAAGTGCTTGTTCTTAATTGTGAGATAATAATAGGATAGAAGCGATGGTGGCAGAACGGTAGCATGTGCGCTTTACAATCTGACGGCACCCGGTTTCATCATCGGCCTGCACTAATGACTTAATTGTGTACTTAAATAAGTTATGTGCAATTTTTGATGCCATCGCTTAAATACGGCGAAGGAACACATCGTGAGGAAACTGGTATGTCCAAGAACCTCACAAGTTCAAAGACATGACTCGAAAAAAACCGATTCACTCGCAACTTGAAGACAGATTGTAACTATCGGGAAATCATTCAGGCAGGGCATTCCACAGTCTAGCAGTTCACAAATAGATCCCTATTTTTCATCCATACTCTTACCCCAAAGGCAAAAACCGTTATTAGTCGATGGTTCTATCTCTACCGCAAAAATACGAGTATCTACAGTGCACATAGAATGCCACAAAAACCACCCTAACGCCTCACACCGAATTTACGAGCCAAATAAATTTTACCATTCGAATAAATTGCAACGCGGCCCACGTAGAGACCTCGTGTCGATGCCTCGAAATCATTTAAAGGTTATCTCGTGTTATCATTTTATAACTTTGAGTATGTTTAGAGCGCAGTACATTGTGTGTCATTTTGAAATTGTTAGGGAACATGGTTATTTGAGGTAGTATTTATTAAGTCATTTTGAGATTATAGCTAGTACTTTAGAGGTATTGTGTCCATAAAGGACTTAAATTATCATCATCAGCAGCCAAAATACGTCCACTGCTGCACATATGCCTCCCCTTAGATTGACTGATACAAAAATTTCATGCCGGTCGAATCACCATTGATTCGTTCGGCATGAATATGCAATTTATTGTCGTATCAATATAATTTACCGTACCAATATTATATTACAAACGCAGATTTGTTCCCATAGACTCTAATACTTTCGTTTCACTTGGTCAAAAAACTTCCCATGTCGATTTTTTTCACCCATAATCAGGGAACCCAACTTTACGCAGGTTCGGCTAAGCCACCGTAGCAGTCGTAAACTAAGGTATTTTCTTTATTGCCGATCTCATGCTGGATAGAAAATGAATGGAAAATTATGGATACGCTTACTCAGAAAAAGGTACAAGGATAAAGGTGAAGGAAATTTGAGGGAGCGTATTTTTATCAAGTCTATGACAGGTTAATTCAATGAGCGTGAAGAAGGTGAATGGATTTGACATTTTGAGAGAACGTCTTATATTTGTTTAGGAGAGAAAAATGAGATTACTTCAATCTTTGGGAATATAATTATACTGCTTATCTCAGTATGTAAGCAAATATAACATTTACCAAACGTTTCTTGGAGGATACTGTGCACCCGAGATATCTAATAAAACTTTAGAAATCGAAATTTCTATTTATTGCAACAAATTTTATGTCTATGTAAACGGTAATATAATAGGTCGGGGAAAAAGTCTTTTCGTATTTTGTATGTATAAAGTTGTAGTAAAAATCTTATCCGTTGTACTGTTTGTATCTGGCTGGTTTTGATACCATTAAAAAGATGACATTTTAAAAAAGGAATACAAAACGTAAAAAGCAATTTCCCGCCATTTTTCAATTGTTTTTTTGTTCGATAAAATGAGTGAATCTAACGAACAAATTCGATATATTGTGAAATTTTATAACAAAAAAGGGAAAAATGCGACACAAGCCGCGAATAAAATTTGTGACGTTTATGGACCTAATGCAGTGTCATCAAGAGTAGCACAATGTTGGTTCAAGCGTTTTCAGTCCGGGAATTTTGATGTCAAAGATGCAGCTCGCTCTGGTCACCCTGTTACGGATAAAGTCGATGCCATTTCTGAAAAAGTGGACCAAGATCGGCATATTAGTAGTTACGACGTAGCTGAAGAACTGGGGATTGACCACAAAACAGTTTTGACCCATTTGAAAAAAACTGGGTATACAAAAAACTCGATATTTGGGTGCCACACGAGCTCACTGAAAGAAACCAAATGAATCGTGTACTCATTTGCGATTCTCTATTGAAACGTAACGAAACCGAACCGTTTTTGAAAAGATTGATCACTGGTGATGAAAAATGGATCACCTACGACAAGAATGTGTGCAAAAGATCATGGTCAAAGGGCAGTGAAGCACCACAGACTGTAGCGAAACCCGGATTAACACGTAATAAGGTGATGTTGTGTGTATGGTGGGATTGGCAGGGCATCGTTCATTATGAGCTTTTACCGCCGGGCAAAACCATCGATTTGGATCTCTACTGCCAACAGCAGATGAGACTCAAACAAGAAATTGAGAAAAAACGGCCGGAATTGATCAACAGAAAGAGTGTGGTCTTTCATCATGATAACGCCAGACCGCACACATCTTTGGCCACTCAGCAAAAATTTAGAGAGCTTGGTTGGGAAGTGTTAATGCATCCACCATATAGCCCAGACCTTGCACCCTCAGATTTCCACCTGTTTCGATCTCTTCAGAATTCTTTGGGTAGTGTTAGATTAACATCAAGAGAGGACTGTCAAAACTACTTGTTGCATTTTTTTTTGATCAGAAGTCCCAAAAATTCTACAGCAACGGGATCATGTCACTACCTACAAGATGGCAACAAGTTATCGAACAAAATGGCACATATATATTATAATTAAATGTAATTAAACTTGAAAAAAATATGTCTTGAATTTGTTTAAAAAATACGAAGAAACTTTTTCCCCGACCTTATATTATGCATCATTACGAAAAAAAAAAAAACAAAGAGAAAAAAGCGGTAGAACCTATGCCATAAAATATGACATCAAATAGTCATAGATTAAAGGTTAAGGTTTTATTCAGGACGGCAGAGTTACGGTCCCGGGATGTCCCGGTCCCAGTGTGTTCCGGTGTTGTCCCATATTTACGATTATTTAGCTTGTTTATTGCCAGCCGAATTGTAATCCTTTATTGTCTCCAATTGGGAGATCTATGACGTCTGCAATTTTTTTTACAATAATGGCTGTCATAAAATGAAGTTTTAACAAAAAATAAATGTGATATCGTGCAATCCACGTGCAATCCATGTCTAACCCATAGACCTAAATTTTTTTGTATCCTTAATCTATGGTCTAACCCCACAGTTCATTTATTTCTTCAAATGGGTGTAAACTTGAACGTCACATAACTATAACTCAAATACAATTTACAGTTTACGTAGTTGTGATTTCAATACAATGCATGATTGCATGATAATACAAGGTTATGCATATAAACTGTACGTAGCCGTAAGGAGGTCATTGTACTCATCATTATGATCAACTTTTAATATGTGACCAAACATGAAATAGGGAAAAAAATTCCTTCCCCATCGGTCATCAGTTCTTCGAGCGATGTGGCCTGCCCATTGCCACTTCAACTTGCAGATTTTAATAGCTATGTCGGTGACTCTGGTTCTTTGGCGAATATCTACGTTCCGGATTTTATCGCGCAAAGAAACTCCGAGCATAGCTCTCTCCATTGCCCGTTGTGTAATTCTGAGTTTTTCCAAAAGGCTAACAGTTAAGGACCACGTCTCAGTACCATATGTCATCACTGGCAACACACACTAGTCAAATATCTTTGTCTTTAGGCACTGTGGTATCTTGGACGAGAAGATGTCACGCAATTTCTCGAACGTTGCCCATCCGAGTTGGATTCTTCGGGCGACCTCTTTGCCTATGTTTGTAGGTACTTGTTAGGTTATTATTATTCTGTTATAGCTTCTACCAAACTTGTCGGAAGTAAAAACAGCTAGCGTACAATTAATCATCCTGTTACGCCCTTAACAGTTTCAGTATAAGAAATACTTTATTATTTTTAGTGCAAAAATGTTTATCTAATTTCAGACCTGTCTTGGTTAATTAACTTTTTGATGGATTCTTATTATTATTTATTCCGGCCATTGTATTTTAAAGGGATCTCTCTCTCTTATAACGGGAGGCCCCTTTATAAGAGAGAGGACCTGTGCCGAAATCACATGACCGCAAACCGTATCGGTGCGTTAAGGTTCTCGCTCGCGTGATTTTGCAAACTGCATCTATTCGGGCACACGTTTAGAGTTAGGCGAAATTTCCCTGGACGTTTTCTGGCTGATAATGATGATTGTATTATAAAATTAAAAATACTAGCGGCCACATTTTGATTGGCACCCTGGTTGATATATACTCATATTGTCCTAATCATAAATATGCGTAAAAATTTGGTTTTAAGCAAAAACTCGATGACCGAAGTAATTCTGCAGCCGGATATCGTACTATTAGAAGATATCTATTCGCTTTTGACTTGAAAAGGCCTATATTATATCTCTCAGGAAACAAAGGCTTCTAATGTCTAATGTCTCTCTCCTGAGTATACCAACTTCTCTAAAAACTCAAGACCCTCGCTTAGTAAGAGGGTTGATTAAGCCAATCAAAAGATACTTATCGGAAAAAACACGAAAACAAAATTATCCAAAAGGATCTTTGACAAAGCCCTTGATTTAACAAGAACAACAAGACATCCAGCTACATTTAATTAAACACATTCATTATTAATTTATAGTAAATTCACTATCTGATCTTGAGAACAAAGAAAACCTATATCAAATCTTCGCAGCTGTTTTATTATTTATCCCCTCTCTCTGCTTTCCCCTCTATTCGCTACGGAAAGCTTTTTGGCCTTTTCAGCGCTCCCAAATAGTAACCGTATTTTGTGCCTGACAAAAGCGAAAAGGATTTGCGGAACCAATCCAAGGATTACAGTTACTTTACTCGTATTTTTCTGGTCAGATCGGGTATTAGAGTCTGTGACTTTATACTTTGGGAGAAATAAACATTCTGTGTATTGATGTGAAGGCAATTAATAAAACTGGCCAAGTGCGAGTCAGACTCGCGCACGAAGGGTTCCGTACCATTATCTATAAAAACGGCAAAAAATAATGTCTGTAGTTGTATGGGAGTCACCTTAAATATTAATTTTATTCTGTTTTTTAGTATTTGTTATTATAGCGGCAACAGAAATACATCATCTGTGAAAATGTCAACTGTCTTACTATCAGGGTTCATGAGATACAGCCTGGTGACAGACGGACACACGGACAGACAGATAGCGTAGGCTTAGTAATAGGGTCCCGTTTGCTCCCTTTGGTTAAGGAACGCTAAAAAAGAAATAAATAAAAATTCCTTGGGGCCGACTAATAGACTCCCCCCCCCCCCCCCGACTTGTTCCCTCCCGAATGGCTTCTGTGCTTTTATACAAAGTTGACACAGCCCCAAGGCGCGGGAATTCAAATACGCGATTTAATATTTACAGTTACAATAAAGCCCATTAATATTTCGAAGATCAATACTGGCAGAAATGAATAAGTTTCCAGCTTTTATACAAGTTTGACCCGCCGCGCCGAAGCTTGAAAAGTATACGTATTTTTATCCGACTTCAAATGCTCTATTCAGTCCGTATTTTTTATTATTATTATATATCTATATGTACGTACTTACATCAATTATTCCGCCATTTGAGAACCAATTTACGTGGGTTTATTATTAAGACGAAGCTCTCGAGGTGATCCCACAAAAATTAACTTTGGCTCAGTTTTTAAACCAGCTCTAATAGTTGGAATCATTTTGGACGAGCTCCTGTTGATTTGGTAATAGTTAGCAATAATAGCGCTTCCTATTTTTGTACTCGGATAAAAAAAATCATAATTATGTTTTATTATGTTATCTTACCGGGTTACTAAATTATGGACATGCCGTAAACGTGGACTTAAAATGAATAAAAAAATAGCTATTATTTAACGTCATTTCCTTGTCCCACTTTTAAGCAACGCTCTTTACTACATGGCTCCATAGGGAACATACATACATACACACATCGCATTTTATGTTTAAGAAAGATGTTGATTCGATAGATTTAAAGATCATTAGCTCTAAGTACATTCTGCGAGTTTTTCCAATTGCGTTCATCTATTCGATCACGTGCATTCGGCAATGGGCAGGTCACGTCGCTCGAAGAACCGATAACCGATGGGGAAGAAAGGTCCTTGAGTGGAGACCACGAACCGGAAGACGCGGCGTAGGTAGGCCTCCCACTAGATGGACCGACGACATTGTGAGAGTCGCGGGCATCCAGTGGATGCAGATGGCAGGATGTCGTTCAGTGTGTAGGGTTAAAGGACTCCCCCTTTAGCCTATGTTCAGCAGTGGACGTCTTCTGGCTGATGATGATTCGATAACGTTAACTACGATATGAATGATATAAGAGTAGCGCCATCTGAATGATACCACTCAATTGGACAAACTCGCACTCTGGTAATTTCTGACCATAATGTACCAATGCCTATAATATAGGTAGGTCTATATGCAATATACCCAGGCTCTCCCGATTCTCGATTTGGTGTGTTGAAATAGGCTACCATGCCCAAGGCATTGCCAGACACTTCGCATTTAATGTTACCGATATAAAATGGCTGCAAGGGGTGATCCTGGAAGTACTAAAAACAAATGGTTTTCGATAAGTAACAATCTAAAGAAACTGGAGCTTTTCTTGTTCGTTTTATAATAGGTTGTTGTAAAATTGCGTCGAAAGAAATAAGATGAATGGATGATGAAGTAGTTATTATCTGACACATTTTCTAATTGAATTGTTGTAAAAGTAAAGCAGCACATTTTTTAGACGTGATTATCATCTAACAGGTGTGCTATGGTCAAAAGCCTAGCAAGCGCTAGGAAGACCCTACAGTAGATAGGTACCTGTAACGCATGATGATATAACCAAAAACAATACCGTTTTATCGATTCCGCAGAATAATAATAGCAATTCAATCAAGCTTAAAAGAGCAGCTATAAAGCAACTGCAGTAAGTGAAGACAAGTAAAACATTAGCTGAAACTTTGCAGCGAGCGGAGTTTGTGCAGGTGCACATAATATCACAATAGTTCTGCGGGAATGGTAAACTAATTTAAATTTATATTCTCGTATTCTACAAAAGGGAAATGATAAATAGAATAAATTGTGATTTAATGGTTTAGAAATAAACGGGTAATACGCTACTTTGCAGAGCTGGTAATAAATTTAATAAAAATAAATTTAGTCTTGTTACTTCCAGTAAACAGTTGAATTTTATTATTTATATTGAAACTAGCTGTATCCGCGGCTACGTCCACGATTTCTTCAGAAAAAAATAGCCCATGTCCGTCCTCATGATACATACTATTACCTCGCAAAATTTTATGAGGTAATAGTACCTCGCAAAATTTTATCGAGATCGGTTAAGCCATTTAGCCGTGATTATGTAGCAAACAGACAGAGTTACTTTCGCATTTATAATATTAGTATGGATATGGAAGTATGGATGTTCGTTATAAAACAATTGTTTACAGGCCAATGTGAAAGAAAATAAAATGGTAAATCAACTCCCATTCCATCCCGTTAATAATAATATTATAAATAAGAAACTATGTTTTTCTGTTCTATTGTCTCTCTATTCTCCAATTTATTTCACCTTCTTCCCTTCTTCTTCTTCATCTTCTCTTCGTCAAGGTTTATATACCTTTCTATATACTTGTGCCTTGACAGAGAAACAGGCTCTATAGGTAATGCCTGTCATTTCAGCTATAGTGGACATACTCGTAGGTCTCCCTCCGCGATCTCGAAAAGGGCCGGTTGGAAGCGGCCTACATCCGGCGTTTCCCTGCGGTCTCTTTTAGGTCTTTTTGTATTTCTGTTTTATACGATCCGATTCTACGTTTCTAATCCGTACGGCCAAGGATTGGAACAACCTGCCGGCTTCCTTGTTTCCTGAGAGATATAATTTGGGCCTTTTCAAGGCGAGAGTGAATAGGTATCTTCTAAGTCTGCGTGCTTCATCTTCGACCACATCGTCCTTACCAACAGGCGAGTTGGTGATCAAACGCGACCTTATTCGCGTTATAAAAAAAAACGTCCCTGTCTTTCTGTCTCTATGTTATTCTGTTTTTATGCCCCTTTATTATCTATTTTTTGTCCCTTTGTCTCTCGGGCTTCACATCTCACTTTTTCTCTATTCATCTATCAACCTGTCCTTCAAATGAACCGATCTTGATGAAGTTAAGATGATAGAAAACATACTTTTCATAACAAAAAATTGTGGAAATCTGGAAAATTACAAGTAAAACCACAATCCGCAGCTAGTTCACATATAAACAGACAAATAAGCATAACGGTCCGCAACCGTACAATGGAATAATAAACAATGGCTGCCCTGAATCTGAGTTTTTATTCAGAGTAGGTACCTAATTTTACAAAATGCTGCTGTTTGCTTTATTAATGAGTTCGGACTCGTTACGAAATCAGTTGTACGATTTCTATCGTTCAATTCTAGCTTTAAAATAATAGGTTATTTGTTTCTTTTACTATTTTTACGTCACTATAAGACGTACCCACTTTTTAAGTTTGTATTTTGTTCGGTATAATAAAGTGATGTTATGTTGTATTGTATTTTTATCATCATCATCGTCCTTGCATAACTTACGGTGGGATTCGCGTCCCCGTTTTCTTTCTGATTATCATTGTCGATAATCTTAAACTTAGCCACTACTTAACTGTTTTATTTTTTCCCTCCAGCTGTTTTTCTACCCGTCAATAAAAAACACGCTATATTTTTAAGCTTTTGAAAGTGGTTTGAATCATCCCGTCAAAAAAAAAATACTTAGACAATTCATTTTTGAATGAAAACGATTGATTCACACTGTATTTCGACCTCCAAATTGCCCCTGTTTAAAAAATCGTCTACTATTTACTCCGTAATCCGAAAGCCCCATTGAAAAAAACCACTTGGACATGTCACACCGTGGTGCGAATACACAACCAGTCATCTGGGTTATCTCCATTCGTATATTGCTGTACATATGTCGTATATCGTCACAATGTTAAAAAGTTACATATAATTTTTGAAATTCCGCAGTTTATGCGCGAAATCACATTTTTTACTGCGAAATTAGGTAAAAAATCTTTCCAGAACAGAAAGCTTTTACGGTTCTGTAATTTACTAAAAAACGGAAAGATACGATCGACACGGAACCAGTTATTTAAAATAATTACAGCGGAACCCTCTCACTCTCGGCATTACTCAAAAACTTATTTTTATCTATTTTCTGCTTCGTCACTCAAAAACCATTTATTTGCCAGCCAGTGTTAAATATCGCAGCTTTTATTTGATAACAGAAAAGCGAAAAGCGGATTATCGCGATACACCTGCGTGAATTCGTTAACAAATAAGCATAAATGCCTCTTCAGACTGCGCTATCACACTAATAATCACACTTTACACTAATTCTATTCACTTTACATAAATGCGAAAGTTTGTGTGTCATAGTCATTCATAATAATATTTATCTATTTCCATTGGAACACATTTGAGCACTTGGACACGTCCACTAAACGATTCAGTGAATAATTAATAAAATAAAATTAAATTTAGGTAACTTAATTAGCTGCTGTAAAGGGGCCTTGTCATGGTATACAGGTGCCTAGGCATATGGCCATATCTCACCTGATGTTATAAGGGACGCTGTGGTTGAAGATGATAAACACACCTAGCCTGGAATGGGCTCTCTCTCCGTAACCGGTGATCGTCCATACAAGATGTATGCGATTGACATTGCCATGCTATGAAGCTAAACTTATACTCTACTCCAGTCTCCACTGCGATGTAGAATTGTTCTTTTTTTTTCTCTCTTAAGTGGATTTTGGCCTCACACGTCTTGTGCATTTGCCATTGTCAAGTATTGAAATATTTTCAAGTTTTAATAAATATATTCTAACAAATCGTATTCTCCACCGTCAGAGTCAAGCAAAGTAAGTAACGGTCAAGTCTAAAGTAAAGCGATGAAGACTTTACTAGACGTTGAATTTTGGCAACGTTACGAAAAGACAACGTCATGTCTTTCACTTTCACTTCATTGTATCACTTCCCACACTTGAGTTCGTTCACAAACACTTAATAAATAATAATCTTACACATCACTACTCGAAATAAGTCAAGTTGAGGAAAATATATTATAATGAGACGACATGTTTTTTTCCACGTTTGCGCCAAAACTCACTAAATCCCTTAAAAAAAATGTAAACAACGTTTTTTTTTTAAGATGAGTTCCGCTCTGCTCTGTTTAGATGGAGTCTGCCACTGCGTGGCGGAGGATACTGCTGGGAAAGCTATTAAAAATTTATGTTATAACGTAGTAAGAAGAGACCTTAAAATGGCTCGGCGTAAACCACATCGGCTGACCGTGTTCTGAAATTG
Source organism: Agriopis leucophaearia (assembly GCA_949125355.1). Taxonomy (NCBI): domain Eukaryota; kingdom Metazoa; phylum Arthropoda; class Insecta; order Lepidoptera; family Geometridae; genus Agriopis; species Agriopis leucophaearia. Next base: position 10,970,736 of record OX421278.1, read on the forward strand.
AAGCAAATGGAATAATATCCTGTAATTTTCAACTGACCTCAAAAAGAGAAGGCAGTCTGCGGCAGTTTTTTTTTACCCGCCTGCTCGGATGTTTCATAGGAACGAATATACTTTTGAGGTTGTCTAAATAAATTTTATCTAAATCTAACCTCACATTAAGGAATATAACGTCTTTTAACACATAGGTTTCTTCTACATCGGACTAGGCTAAGTAAGTTGGCTATGAGATTAGGCGGACGGGACATTTCGAACACTTTTTCTTCTTCTTTCCTCATGATGGCATCGCACGTCTTGTGCATTTGCCAGTGTCAAGTATTGAGATCTTTTCAAGTTTGATTAATTATTACAGTTACATGATTATTTACAGAATTTTTACTATGGTAAGGTTTTAGGCGCGAAGACACGGGTCTTCCTTCTCACAAGTCTTCGCGTAAACATGGTGCATGTAAATGCGCCGAAATATCGGGAACCTTCCACAACCTTACCACGGTAAATATCCCGTAAATATTCATATAACTGTAGTGCACAACCCTGATAGTATAAAACAGTGTTTTGATCATATATTGTTGAAACAACCAACCAACCACGGTTACGTCCAAGTCATGCCCTAGAACGTGGTGGAGACTACTCTTTTCTCTCGTTTTTGCTTTTGTGGAATTTCAGAAACATCATTGAACATACAATATTTACAGACAATAAGCGATGATGCGGTCTACGATGGAGCACGCTTGGCAACTTTGACAAGTTTCTAGTGTATTTCCGCTTCAACATCGCATTAAGTACAATAAGGAATTTGGGATCAATTGTTTTACTCTACTGAAATTTGATTAATTTTAAAATTAATAATGCTAATTTGCCAGTGTGTGTTGTCAGTGATGACATATGGTACTGAGACGTGGTCTTTTGGAAAAACTCAGAGTCACACAACGGGCAATGGAGAGAGCTATGCTCGGAGTTTCTTTACGCGATAAAATTCGGAACATAGATATTCGCCAAAGAACCAGGGTCACCGACATCGCTATTAAAATCTGCAAGTGACTGATAACCGATGGGGAAGAAGGTTCTTGAGTGGAGACCGCGAACCGGAAGACGCAGCGTAGGTAGGCCTCCCACTAGATGGACCGAAGACATTGTGAGAGTCGCGGGTATCCAGTGGATGCAGATGGCAGGATGTTGTTCAGTGTGGAGGTTAAAGGGGGAGGCCTGTGTTCAGCAGTGGACGTCTTTTGGCTGATGATGATGATGATGAATGCTAATTTAATTTAGCCTAACGCGCTTTCGAGCGCCAAACTCTCGAAGAGTAAACACGTCCTGAGGATGCCTCGAAGAGTGCAAATAAGTGTCGACAAAGTGCTGTAAGGAAACGGGTTAGGTTAAATTAGCATTTTTCGTTTTTTTTTTTTTTTATATATATATAGAAAAGATCTACGTTTGGCCATCACCTGATGGTAACCGACGATGTGGCCGAGGATGGAACTCGTTGATCTAGAAGAAATCTATTCACTCTAGCCTTCAAAATGCCTAGATTCTAGTTCTCAGGAAACAAGGAGGACGGCAGGGAGGTCCATTCTTGGGCAGTACGTATCAAATGATGACCCAAATCGTTGAGTACGAATCTTTGCAATTTCCACGACACAGGGAAATTTCAGTACTTAGAGTAAAATATTGATCCCAAATTCCTTTTTGTACTAAGTGCTTAATGCGACGTTGGAAGTGCAAACACACTGGAGATTCGTCAAAGAAACAGTTATCAAGTATTTTGTTTGTAGCATGGTTGATTGATGCATAGAAACGTTCGGCCGATATTAATTGTTCACATTGAGGGTAGTTTTGAACGGGGCAAGGTTCGTTCTGTTATATGTGCCGGTCACGCAATGTGGACGTGACGGACCGCCGGATTTATTGTGATTTTACGTGCTATATAGCTTTTATGACATCTTGTGGCGAGTTTTCTCACTGACTCTCTTTGCTTGCTGGTAATAAACTGCCTATTTATCAGTTTATGTAACTCTTAATCACCAATAGATAGTAAAGTCAAGAAAGACACTTTTACGAACGTGAATCGCAAACTTAAAGGCCCCTACATAATAAACGCGTGTGGGAAGCAGCACAGTATGTACAAAAACTCGCGCGTTTTTAGTTTAAAAAACTGTATGAAACACCGCACGAAAAGCTCTAAGGCTGCGCTGCTTATTAATGTTTAATACAGTATTTAACAAAATACGCAGGCTAAAACCGAAATGGGGTCATTGTACTCATCATGTAATGGAACCAACCCTGAATACGCGAAACAAACACAGCTGTTTCATACATTTTGTGGAGTGTCAATGACCGTTTTCTATGGAACAGCTGATATTTATCGCTATTTCAGTTTTGGTTCCATTGTAAAAATGATTCATAATTATGAGTACAATGACTTCGTTTCGGCTTAGTACAATTTATAAACGTAACCTTGTATATCCCATATTTTACTCTATTTACTGTAAAACCATGTCAAAGCCTTAACAAACTATGACATCAGTCTCAGCCTATAAGAAACTCTACGTTCGTTTCAGTTACGCTTCAAGATAGCTTGAAAATCGATACATTAATGAATAAAACAATCCAATAATGGTTCCACATTGATACGAAGTTTTATATTGTGGCTGTGATTGTACCTGGCCCGCCCAACGCCGCAATTTGTTACACGTAATAATTCCTTAATTAGACAGCTTTGTTCGGCTGGGAATAAACTTTGGACGTATTTGGATATTGTTCCTGAATTATTTTTAATTAAAAATTGCGGTAGCACGCTTGTCTACAGGCTATTTTAGGCAAATAGGGTTGGGTTTATAGATACACATGTTTGGAGATTTATTCTTTTTCAACGTTAGTCATGGAATGTGAAACGCATTATTGTCAGTGGTGCACCGGAATCATTATTTCTCTGAGATCGAAATCAATCATTTTACATCTTGAGGTGTCAAAGCAACGCCTAACTTTTATATTACTTTAATTAGAGTAACAAAACATAAATCCCCTTATTAATAGGCCCATGCTAGATAGAGGGCGCACTATATAGCACATTATGACGTCAAGCGGTACGTGCGCCATACAAATGCTATGCGGGAGAGGGATAGCGCTTCCGCTCTCTATCCCCACCAAAAAATTTAAACGTTTATATCTCAGAAATTTATCAGCTAATTTAAATAATTTTTTAATTTTATTTTAAATCGCGAATAAGTCCGCGTTTGAGCACCAAGTCGCCTGTTGGTAAGCGACGATGTGGTCGAAGATGAAGTACGCAGACTTAGAAGATACCTATTCACTCTTGCCTTGAAAAAGCCCAGATTATACTCGTATATTTCAGAAAACAAGGAAACCGGCAGGATGTTCAAATCCTTGGTCGTATAACCGTTGGAATTTAGTATAGTGTATTCATTTATGTCCTTCGCTAAGCCGTATTCGTAATAAATGAAACATTAGGACACAATTATATTTGGCTGCTATATACGAGTATATATAGTATTGTCGACTATTTTGTTTTTGATTTTATCTAAAAAAGCAGCACTACAGCACTTTAACTGCTGTTTTTAGATAAAATCAATGAGTTGTTATCTGGCACGAACTAAGCGCTCAATTGAGTGGAGTAGGCTGAGTGTTGCAGGATTTAATCTAGCAGATAGGTATCCGGCCGCTTGAGTGACGGGGAGCCGATACTCTCGGAGTCCGGCGGGCCGGGCCGGTGGCCTGCTGGGCTGACGGGCCGGTGGGCTAACAGGCCGGTGAGCTGACGAACCTGCCCAGTGGCGTAGAAGTGGTACTTATCGTAATAAATAAAAAATATTCGGGACATTTTTGCACACATGGTCATCTGACCCCAAACTAAGCAAAGCTTTTAATATGGCTGCCAGTGACTGATATACATATATAATATATATTTTTAAATACATACATAAATAGGTATTACCACCCAGATATAGAACAAACACAAATGTTCATCAATGAATGTGCGTCCTAGGTGGGAATCAAACCCACGCCCCCAAGCGCAGAAGGCAGGTTCACTACCAACTGAGCCACCGAGGCACCAATATTAATGAATTTTTGTTTAAGGTAAAACTGTAATTGATCCCAAATTCCTTATTGTATTTAATATGACATTGAAGCGGAAATACACTAGAGATTCGTTAATGAAAAAGTATTTAAGATGAACTTACGCAAAGTGACGCCTGAATCAATCAACGCCTCTGATAGTTCTGCTATACATCAAGAAACTTATAGGCATTGTCGAGAAGATAGCAGGTATCTGGGTCACCGTGGGAATACAGTGTTTAATATTCAGTGCGATGCTTCCCTGGAATGAATTAAACTCCGACAATGAGATTTCTCCCTCACAGAGCTATTCTGTTTCGCTTAGTAGTGCGAAGTTGCTCAGCGGGCAGTGGACAAGACAGCTTGACAGTCCAAATACGGATTTTTGTTAAAACGCCGAGGAATTTAGTAATGTAGAATGGGCAAAAAAGTTAATAAGATTTACTGTTGTTTTAGAAAGTGTACTCACATTGTATTAATCATTTATCATAGCTTCCCATTAGAATTCCCTTCATTGTCAACTATATACTTAGCATAATGTGCAATAAATGATTTCACTTTGAAATATTGTTTTAAATCCATTGCCTATAGCGTCACACCCCACTTCATGTGAACCATTGATATGTACTGCGTACTTAAATCCATTGGAATGAACATATTAATTGTAAATATTTAAGGCTGGAGCAGCGGCCAATTCGGTAGAGCAGCATAATATGCTAACCTCGGCAATAGTTACATATTTTTGAGCCGTTAGGGGCCGAGACATTGTGCTCTTGGGAACCGGGAGCTCACCCCATCATTATCGAAAATCTTGTGTGAATGGTTATAAAAGCTGAACAATTTTTTTTGCGATTTCAAAGTTGTTCTCGTAGTAAAAGTTGTTCATAATTATGGGTACTATGGACCCCGGCTTAGTATACCCTTTTTGCGTAACCCAGTATTAGTCATGAATAATCGTTTTAATATACCATGATGCGAACATAACTTTGTCCAGATTACATCGCGACACCAATTAAGTCTTCCCGAATCTGACCTGAAGAGCCACTTCAACCACACAACGGGCAAATCTGTTCCTGCACTCGGTCCGTGTTAGTATCCAAATATACCTCTAAGCTTTCAAGCCGTTCGCATGGAAATAAAACTAGACAAATCCGAGCGAATCGGACCGTGTTGGGGGAAAGGTGTTTGGTGGTGACAGCGAGCTACAAATTGTATGGTGTCGGTCGTATTTCATTGCTCGTGGAATGGTAGACAATGAAACTACCTATTACTAGTACAAAATTCATGAAAATAGTGTACCGAGTGGGATCATTAGGTCAGGAGGAAGTAAAATACACAATCTTTTAATCAACTTTACAGTATATTGTATTGATTTTCATAAACATTTAAAGCAATTACCCATTAATTATACTTTTCCATTACGTATCTTAAGGCGAAATGGTAGAGACGGTACACTTGTTTTGAGGGGGTGAAGCAGACGCAGATCGCCGGGCGGCGCGGGCGGGGTCTACCCAGCTGAGCCTTCCGCGTGCATGCTATTACTTGGTAGTATTCTATGTAGCAAATTGTGCCGATGCTAATTTATGATTTCAAAGTCTGTTGTATTGTATTGCTCCCTAGTTATGTAAATTCTTGCAATATGATAGAAAGATTATGAGAAGATTTACTGATACCAATTAAATATGTACCATGCTAAATAATAGATTTTAGTATAATACATGGTTAGCTTTTTTGTAGTTAAATATTAATAAATGACTGAATATTTTCTTATGATTAGCAATAAAAAAATATCAGAAAAAAGGTTCATAATAATAGTTATGCATTGGTTAGAGAAAATTTATTGACCATAAATAAATATACCATAAACTGTTTGACACATCTACCAAACAATTATTATTTGGCCTAAATGCGAAATTTTGTCAGTATGTTGTGTGAGTGTATATTTGTTGCTCTTTACGCTGTAACGGCTGAACAGCTCATTTGTATGAAATTTGAAATTGAGATGGGTTATACCCTGGATTAGGTCTTAGGCTACCTTTTATCTCGGAAATCTTAGGTGAAACAGTGAGGCGCAGCTAGTTATAAATAAATCTAGGGATTGAACACGATATAACCGATATTTGATAAATAACCAGCTCAGGTTTATCATATATACCGGTGTGGTAAAAAAAAACGGGTATATCCAAATACTTTTTATTTCAGTCCAAATTATTCAAAATTATATCAATTATAAGCAATAATGAATTCAGCTGTTCAATACCTAAATGCTATTGAAAAAGTCTCAGAGAGAAGTGAGTGTAAGCACCTACGTGAACCTGGCACCCTACTTGCAAAAATCTATTTTTTTTTTTGTGCATTCTTGAAGAGCTTGGTATGTAGTTGATTGTAGTGAAAAAAATTTTGTTTGTAGTTTGACCAAAAAAATTTTATGGGTCAACCAAAAATAGCCATCCCCCAGATTTGAAAAAAATCAATTCTAACGGTCGATTTGTATGGGAAATCGTTAGTAGTTGTTAGTTGTGAACGAATTTTTGTTTGTAGTAATCGTTCAGTCTTTACCACCGGAGTAAGTCAGTCGATATCACTCCAAAACGAGTTTTACTCAACTTGATCGATTCCAATCAACTTCCGTTCTACTACAATCAGAAATTCTTCCACTACAAACCTCTACGAGCATCTTTGCGTCATTTTTGACGTTTGTAGTTGTAGTCTAGTCTTTACAACCACAGTAATTCAGTCAAAATAACTCCAAAACGAGTTTTACTCAACTTGATCGATTCCAATCAACTTCAGTTCTACTACAATCGGAAATTCTTCCACTACAAACCTCTACGAGCATCTTTGCGTCATTTTTGACGTTTGTAGTTGTAGTCTAGTCTTTACAACCACAGTAATTCAGTCAAAATAACTCCAAAACGAGTTTTACTCAACTTGATCGATTCCAATCAACTTCAGTTCTACTACAATCGGAAATTCTTCCACTACAAACCTCTACGAGCATCTTTGCGTCATTTTTGACGTTTGTAGTTGTAGTCTAGTCTTTACAACCACAGTAATTCAGTCAAAATAACTCCAAAACGAGTTTTACTCAACTTGATCGATTCCAATCAACTTCCGTTCTACTACAATCAGAAATTCTTCCACTACAAACCTCTACGAGCATCTTTGCGTCATTTTTGACGTTTGTAGTTGTAGTCTAGTCTTTACAACCACAGTAATTCAGTCAAAATAACTCCAAAACGAGTTTTACTCAACTTGATCGATTCCAATCAACTTCAGTTCTACTACAATCGGAAATTCTTCCACTACAAACCTCTGCGAACATCTATTAGGCATTTTCGACGTTTGTAGTAGTCGTCTAATCTCCACAACCGGAGTAATTCAGTCGACATCACTCCAAAATGAGTTTTACTCAATTTGATCGATTCTAATCAATTTCTGTTCTAACAGAATCCAAAATTTGCCACTACAAACCTTGAATCAGGCAACAGGTTGAATGACGAATAACCATTGTATTGGGAGTATTGGGAGTAATTGGGAGTACCCGATACCAGAGGCTACTATCCCAGAAACTGCTGCAGTGTTCACATTCACACCGGTATTATTATTCATATCATCCGAGCACACTTTGAAAATTTTCTTGCACATCTTACACACAAAACTAAAATGTGAAACAAGACCACATCGTTTTTCTGTCTGTAAATCCAAGCAGCTAATATCACACTTGAAGAGAGGGTCGTGTTTTTGTTCTTGCAACTGCTTCAGAAAATAAATAATATCAACTATTCTGCGACCTGTGATTTCTTTTGTGCGTGTCTCGCATTCCGATTCTACAAAAAAAGGAATGTCTTCACTGAAACAATAGATACAAATTCATGTTGAACATTGTTTTCAAGGTTTACTAAAGTAACGAAATCAGTAAATTACAATCGCCGCTGATTATTTTCAAACGGGCTATCTGAGTAAGTTGTAAATTGTAAGGCATTACAGTACTGGATAGCAACAACATAAAAACGATACTAAAAACCGATCACAAAAAAACTTACTCAGCTGGAGTTGGTGGTGGCGGCGGCGTTGTTGGCTCTTCCTGTATAGTGGTTATTGTAGAATCCGTTGCATCTGGCACTTCTAATGAAGCCGCCTCTATTGTTTTGTCAGCGTCCTGTATTTTTGATTGAATGCTGAAACCATTTTTGATGAGTTAGTAATAACCAATATAATACAAATAATGATACCATAGTGAAACCGACATACCTAAATAAAAATATCAGTTTTTGTAAAACCGGTATGTCTAAATAAAAATACCGATAAATTTGCTTCATATTATACTTGAGTTCGAAATTCTAAATTATAAGTATGTAGCAGATAAAAATACGGTAAATATAAACTTATGAGGTAGAAACCCTACACAAATATGTTATTGTATTGAAGTATTCTAAATAACTAACCCGAAAAAACAGGGTGTAACTGGTCGTAGATTTTCATATACCACATCAGAAGATTCCGGTAAAGATGGCAGCAACACTTCTGCATTATCATCATGGCATTGTTCCCCAGACAATTCATTGTTTATGTTCGGAAGGCTGTAAAAATAAAAGTAAAAAAATACAGTCGAATTGTGAACCTCCTCCTATTTGGAAGTCGGTTAAAATTATACATCTACCTGATTTCTTATCATCATAGATATATTTTTTTTGCAACCTGATAAAAACGTCGGGCGTTTTGTCCAATTTGGACATAACAATATATTTTTTGGAATTTTTACGTAACCGAGGATTATAGCAATGGTTGCCTTATTTTCATAGGCATAAAATGTGTTACTGTAATACGACACAAAATCACTTACAGATAATTATGTAGGTAGGTAGAATACAAAGTGATGTAAGTATTAGTAGATAGGTACCTACTACTACTACTACCTATACGCAAAGACAATGAATGAAAACAAGTAGGCAGGTAGGTACTTACATATTCTTCAAGTTCAGTAGTCTGTTTTTCTTGTATTTGCGAGCAGAAGCTTTTTTCTTATTGTTATCTTTATTTCCCATGTTCACTAGTCAATAGACTGGTAGATAAATTAGTCACCTGGGCGCGTTGGAGGTTCGAATAATGTTGTACACGTCCACTCTCGGCAACGCACACCGGCTGACTGGCGGGGGTCGGGAGCCATGGTAATGCTTGCATACTCGGTGTGCACGCTTTCAAATATTTTCAATAATTATTTTGGTTTATTTTCCTGAAATAATCTTACGCTTTTACAAAAAACTGCGATCACTAAAGTATTTTAATGATTGTTAGGATTACACACATTTTTTTTTTGTAAAAATATCTTCTATGGAAACATAATGAAGTTGATTCTATCCAACGAAGGGAACCCAAAAACTGGTGTTTTTTAGGAAAGTTTACAATTTTTTTCTATCGAGCCAAATTTCTTTAATCGTGTATCGGTGACCACATCCGAATGAAATATTTCAAGAACATTTATTACACATAAAGAAATGATGTCAATTAATCGATTTTAAAGGTGTACTTTTGAATATTCTTGAGGACGAATCGTCAAATTTGAAGCATATTTCGTCTTAAACCTTGTTTTTTCTACTTCCTTCCTTTTATGCCGCTCAACCAAGCCTCCTTCTTGTCACCCAGCCAAAACCTTCGCCTTCTGGCGTGTGGGCTGTGATTGGCCAACGTTCCTGATTGGCGTTCGTAAATCTAGTCTGCTTTACAATTAAAAACGGAAGTCAAAATGAAATCATTCAATTCTCTTTAACAGGCAAAATAATTAATTATTGTTATTACATTTAAGTACTTAGAGAAAAACTGAATTGATATAATAACGTGTGAATATATAAATCAAACAGTAATAATTGCTATAATACCTAACATACGTGAGTTACTTCACAGAAAAGACTAAACGAAAAAATTCTCACTTCAGTGAGTTTCTCCTTCTCCTTGATGATATTTTTAGTGAGATATGGAAGAATTATCCCGTGACCAAAGATTTCATACTTATACTTCATATGTCTATAATCTTAGCCCTTCTTTCTTAGAAGTGAGAATGTGACACTCCAGAAAAAGTTGATATAGTTTAGAAATACCGACAAAAATCTGGAATTTCGTCATTAAGAGATATTTGAAATTTTCTAAATACGAAAAAAGTCTTTCGAAATAGGTCCTAGCGCACCTGTAAAAAGTTTTTACCCGCTGACCCCATCTAACGTAAATGTTACTTGCGGTCACAAACCCGAAAACTTCTGGCTCAACGCATAAGCATTGCCATTCAGCGTGATAATGTCGCCAGAATTACCATAATACAGTACCAGCATAAATGCCAGGTATGCTGCCAACTGATAGTGTGCTTAAGCATTTTTTGATAGGCTTGCGTTTGACCGCCAACCCGGCGATGATGCGGTCTAAGATAAAGCACGCTTGTCTAGAAGAAACCGATTCAATCGTGATTTGAGAAACCCAGATTGTAACTATTGGGAAACACCCATTCAGGCAGTGCATTCCACAGACTAGCAGTTCGCTCAATAAAAGTGGAATCAAATGCTTCGTATGGATTTTCGGAATATCAACCATAAAGCGGTGTCGATTTTAAGTGCCCGCTCTTGCAGTCAGATAGAAAAATGGGCACGAGAGAATTAGATCATGCAGATCTGATGCACACTCTCCGCTATATTGTATCTAACCGATAAAACCTATAGACTAGTATTTGGATTGTCTTTATATCTTCAACTGAAGTCTAATTATTTTTGAAGTGTTGGCTTGTAAGTAAAGGCACTGCCTGCTGAAGTTTTTTTATTATATTTAGTTAACACAACAAAAAAAGTGCTCATTACTGCTCTGTGCTCATAAATAACACGAAATTATCAAGAAAAAACAAATATCAGTCTTGAATTTCTGTGTTTGTAAAACCGAAGTTTTCATTTAGCTTTTAATTGCAAGCGACTCGTATTGGAAAAGCTCAATTTACCATCACGCTAAACGGGGAAAATTAAAGAGAAATTGAATTTGACTTTTTTTAGGCTACGAGCATCCGGGAAATTTTTCGGCACTGATCACAAGCTGGCAGTAAACAAAAAAAAATGCGTCGACTACACAACCTCCTAATTTGTATCATCAATATTTAAAAAAAACATTTTCAACCACCATTTGCCTCCCTTAATCCTTTTTTATTGAAAATCTATCACTGTTGTTCATTACAGTTATATTATTATAACTAGCTGTACCTACCCGCAACTTCGTTTGCGTAAACATTAAAATAGTCCCTGCAGATGGAATCACCGGATATTGCAGTAATATGTTTCTAACAATATTGTTTACAGGGGCCTTACGCCCAACTCTAACCTTGGGCTCGAATACGCGCAGTTTGTAAAATCACGCGATCGCAAATCGTATCTTGGCGCGTATAGTGCTTTTCGACGAGTATTTTTAATTTTAAAGCAACCATATAAAGGATTTCACGCACTGGCGAGTAGAAAAGCATCACCTCGATTGAAATTCTGGCATTCGAGATCTCAATTAACTATTTCATTCACCAGCCTTGGTATGACGCTCGGTGACGCTTGGCGCTCGGTGCATGGAGAGGATTTAAGGGTCATGAAATTCACAATACCCACTGTATTTAGGGCATGAGTCAAGCTGATGATACTCAACTATGCAGATTTGTGATTTCATTATTTTTACTGTCTTTATGTGTTCTTTGATCCAATATGAAACTTTTTTAGTGGTTATTTTTATATACCAAAATGAATCTACCTGCCAAATCTTAGCTTGGTAAATCAAGTCGTTTTCGAGATTTCGTAATGAGTCAGTCAGTAAGTGGTATTTTGCCTTTATATATAAATGCAAAATACCACACTCATTACGACTTAAATATATATATAGAACAGTCAGTAAAATGCCAAACAATGTGCTGCATCACTCAACAAGAAATGCATTTATACAGAAAAGCTGCGCTGGCGTGACGATCTTGAAATTTTTGAAGAGGAAATTTGGTGGAAAAGATTCTGTGAAAAAAAGTATCTTCGGCCTTTATCCTGGGAAAAATACTACTGAACATCTTTCACGCTTTTAGTATAGGAGAGCGTAGGAAATAAATAATTAAATATCGGGGACATTTTTGCACACTGTCATCTGACCCCAAAGTAAGCAAACCTTTAATATGGCTGCCAGAGACTGATAAAATAAATGTAAGTAAGTTAGCTTCATGTAATAATAACATATATGATACAGGATAAGGTAGGTGCCGTTTCTCATCCTATAGATCTCTCTTATCCACAAATTGTTCACCTCAATAGCCCAGTTTTTTTTTAAACCTATACTGTACAATAGTTTCATATTCCTTTTTATAAATATACCATAATTGCATGTATTTTATATTCAACAGGGCCTCTTGGTATTGGTTTCGACTCCACCAATGCCTACCAAATGTCCGGGCCAGACCCGTGAATGTAATTAATTACATACTTACATGATATTTATATATGATGGGATGTGTAATATTTACCAGTTGCTCTTCAACTAGTATAGGCCTCTAAAGCAAAGTGGCAGTTGAAAATGCTAGAAATAATTGCTATTTCGGAATATAAATATAAGCGATTCAGGATAAGCTGTCCAGCGCACGTGACTGGACTCGTAATGCTCTAAATTCTTACTATTTCGGAGAGATTCTGAGTTTTGGGCATGTCTTTTTAACTGACGTAGAACTCAGTTCGTACTTTTAAAATGTGCTTAGTTGATTGAATCAGGTGTCACTTTGCGTAAGGTTATCTTGTAAAATGTTTCTTTGACGAATAACTACTGTATTTCCGCTTCAACGTCGCATTAAGCACAATAAATTTGGGATCAATTATTAGTTTTTCACTTAACAGAATTTTGTCAGTGATACCAATTTAACCTAACCTGAAACAAAAATTAGTCACAAAAACCTAACGCTGCGTTTCTAATAATTTAAATAGAAAAAGTTATGGTTTTTCTCGCATGGATTACATAACTTTGGAATATTAAATCCCGGATGCTAATTAAAAAACCCGACTTAAATGGGCAAATTCGGTTCCTTGGATGATTATATTGTCATCCAAATAAAAAATAAAACAGTTATTTTTATTTAAAAGTCAAACTGCTGAACCGATTTGATGAAATTGTGGGACCAATCTGAAAGTATATATATCTTATCAATTAAAAAACAATTTTCCAAATCGGTTGATAAATGACGAAGTTCAGAGGTAAAACACTTTTTTTTTTAAACACAACCGAATTGAGAACCCCCTTCTTTTTTTAAAGTTGGTCAAAAAGATCTTCCAATCACGTTCATTTCAGACATATACAGACCTGCAAAACCTACATTTGGAGCAAACAGCAGCTCAATGCGGAAAAGTTTGCGCACATATTATACATGCAAACATTATAACCAATCATGCAGGCTCACTCGATCGAAATCCCCTCGAAATCGACCATTGCGCAGTCAAGGGAACTATTCAAGTTATTTGTAAAAATAAAACAACATTTAAATAGCGGACTATCATAGTATAATATCCAATAATCCAATATAATGTATATATATATTTCCGGCTAAACCCAATTTGATAATAATTTTGTAGATGGTAGGTACTATTCATATTCAAGTCAACCATTAACTCTGCTACAATAAAATGAGTAATCAAACCGACAGAGATGGGTATCGCGTCATATTTTGGACTTGTTCCAAAACGTTAGGTTATTCATAAAGCAAGCTAGTCATTCTGCAAACGATAGATTCCGTAAATTTATAAAAACAACAAGTCAAGTATTAGAAAATGTCAAAGCATACTGTTCAGCAGCGCTCTCAGTGTGTGTGTGCATTTGGATTATCTCTATGCCTTCGTCAATTTATGAGTAATTTATCTGTTTTTATGTAGAGTCTTATATATATTATGTTAAGAAGTAGTTAGCTTAAATTTTACATAAGTCAAGAAGTGCACGGAGTATAGAAATACGTAAAGAAGTTGTCAAGCCAAAAATTCTGTAGCTAACCAAAACCTCCATTAATTGCTTTTTTTGTTTGTTCCGCAGTACATATCAAGGAACCTTTAGAAGTTCGTTCTGTCCGTCCACCTGTACATCCGTCTTAATTCTTTAGAACCTTCGAACTTCTATAGTTATTTAGTATGGAACTTTGCACAATTCAATTTTGTTATAGATCAAAATTTTAGTATTATAAAAAATATAATTTTGTAATTTAGGAGGCACATGGTGAAATGGGGATGTATTTTTTTCACTGCGCCCTCTCGTGTTTGATATTGTTGAATTGATATTTTTAAATGAAGGTAACATAAAGTTTTATACATCACTTTTTCATCAACTGAAAATCCTTTGGAAAATATGATCCGCCAAAGTGGAAAATTTAAAGCCATTTTTTTTTGGATAGATGATCATATTTCCCATGTAGTTTTCTTTTTAGCTAAACCATTAAAATTATATGCTATATCTCTGATATATCTCTGAAATTTGGCTTATTCGACAAGGCTTCGTTCGAAACGCTATTGCGAAAGATCTAAATTGAATTCTATAAACTAGGTAATTTCTAAACTCAAGTATGCAAACATTCTATTATAACGGAACCCATATCACATGTGTCTCGTTATCCTTTGGACCATTTTTATGTGTACTTCAAAACTGCCAACAACAACATTTGTGAGCTCCTTATTTTTAAATCAGCTTTTCTATGAAGTAATTAATATATAGGTATGAGAAATCTTTCGCATCCTCTATTCCTGTATAACTTGCAAACGTCAAAATCTTCACCTATCCAGATCTCTGTGGATGTGTTACGAGGGTGAGGCTTAAAGGCTTGAAGCACCTCGTTAAAAAACTGGTTTTAATAACCAAAATACATAATATAGGTAATATATTGACGCCGCAAATTCTTATACTCGCATACCAATGTGCTTGAGCCTATGTCTACACAATCTTTATCACTGCTAGGTATGCGTAACAAGAGACGATATGTCGCAAACGGCTCCGGCATTAGTAAGAGGAATTTGGTTCACATTTATCCCATTATCAGGACATGTCGGGACATTTGTTCTTCGTTTGAACTGTGTAGGCTTGTTGGAATATTCTGGAGAATTTCTTACTACAATTATATGATTATTTACGGGATAATAATCATATAACTGTAGTGAACAACCGTGATAGTTTAAAACAGTGTTTTTACTATAATATTACCACGGACTATAGAAGCTTTTAGGAAGTTAATATGCTAGTAAATTTCGTGACTCACAGCATAGAGGTAAATATACATTATTATTTTTTGCCTTAGGGTTTCTGCCTCAATCTCGTTTTTGTACAACAGAGTTACGTGACGAGCAGTCACTCGTCAGATGGTAAACAAAACTAAAAGCCTTCGCGATCTCACTTGACGTTCTTTTTGCTTAATCTACAGCAGATAGCAGAGAAAAAATATTACATGATTCAAATAAAAATGCTTATGAGGTTCTTACATTATATGATTATTTTTTCTGCTAGACGTTGGCTCTAACACAATCTTCTTATTTCCGCGTCCCCTTGCCATTAGCTGCCTTTCGCGGGTCATCGCTTCACATCGCCGCGGGACACCCTTCTGCGTTTGCCGATACACAATGAAATTCATTAAATATCGTAGCAAATTACGAGGCCAATAAAATAACATTTTGAAATATGCTAGCAATGATACCCAATTTACATGCCTGTTGAAATAAATCACTGTCAAATACTTGTAGATGAAAAATATTATTTGCATTTTCCTTTATATACGATGCCCATTCCCTCCATTCGCTTTTCAATAAAATTAAATAGCTAAATATTTCGATGCCCATTTAAAACAGGCTACAGGTTGATTTCAAATGTTGTGACACGGAGCGAGCTACTAATGATCAAATTATTCGTATTTTGCATTCTATTTGTTGATTGGTGTCCGGAATCTCTCCGTTTCCGAACAAACGGTTGACCGGCATTTCCGGCTCCGGAAAGGCGCCGATTTAAATTGATGCTTTTAAGGGTGTTTACGTTCGCTCTTATAAATTCTGTTAAACGAATATTTAATTAAAATGATTAGACTTTTACGCATTGTAATATTGTTGTGCATGACTTGATAACTTTAATTTATGTTTTTCTTTACGTTGGGATGGTATATCAGTAAATCGAACACTACTTGATGCTTGACTTACGACTTATTTTTCAATAGGCTTGCGTTTGACCGCCAACTCGCCTGATGTTAAGTGATGATGCGGTCTACGATGGAACACGCTTGCCTAGAAGAAATAGATTCACTCGTGATTTGAAGGCATCTAGATTGTAACTATCGGGATTGTAAAGGCGTATTCCACACCACTTTTATTCGCACTATAAAAGTGGAATCAAAGCACTTAGTTTGGGTTTTCGGAATATCAGCCATATACGAGTAGGTGTCGATTTTCGTGCCTGCTTTAGCAGTCCGATAGAAAATGTGCAGTAGGGAATAAGATCATGCAGATCCAATCCACTCTCCGAAACGTATCCGATATAAAACTGATAGACTAGCATCTTTGCGACGATGCTCAAGACTACCAATTAAGTCATTGTATCATAATAAGGAATCAATAAGCTTCATGGAGAAGAGTTTTTCATATCATGAAGTTTATTTTAAGAAGTATGAATAATACCAAATAGGTGTCCGTTCTAGTCACCGTCACTTCCGTTCATTATTTCATTTACATAAAAAAAACATGCTAAGCGAATTTCTCACCAAATGTCACAGACAAGGAATAATTAATCTACCACTTTTATCGTTTCTTAATGTGTTCATACCCAGTTCATACCACAACGAAGCAACAAGTAGCAAAGTCTACTTTATCAGATCAGCTCGTTCGGCCGATAAGTTGGGCGCGGTCACCTGTGGACTGAGCAAATGTTATACTAGCGACTTACAAACTTGGCAATGTGTTGTACCTTGTTGATACGTGGTTTGAATATTCATCGTGACAGAGGTAGCGCGCTTTTGAACAGAATGCGAGGTTATTTCAATGATATGTTAAAACGGACAACATGGTCAGCGATATTCTTGCTGTTTGAATTTTTCCGTGTAGTTTAATTATATGACATCATCATCAACTATTTTCCACCCACTGCTGGGTATATATAGGTCTACTCTTAAGCGCGCCATATTTTCTGGTCCTGTGCTAGTCTTGTCCACTGCTTTCACAGCTTTTCATTTTATGACATAATATTGATATAATTTTATATATAATACTCGTATGTGAGTTGAATGTAGCTGTGGAATTCGTTTTTGTCTCAATAAATAAATAAAAAAGATTAAAGATATAGCCTAGCTTCGAAATTGACCCTTGACAAAGTCATAGCCGAATTTGATTGGAGGAGTTGCGACCACTGAAGTGAGAAATTTTTCGTTTAGGTTGCGACTGTGATTTAGAAGAGTTGCGCAAAAGCCTAACGGCGATTTATTTAATTGCGGCTTTCGTTATGGATGAATAAATTAACGTGACATGGACGTATTGCGTATAAAACCAATCAGTTTAATTCAAATTTGTAACAAAAAGGTAAAAAGGAATCACGAGAAACATTTGAGGTAAATCATCAAATAGACTCAATATTCTATTGTCCCGATAAACAAAACTACGACAAAGAAAACGTGATATTAACAAACTTTAACCATACAACTTAAAAGCCTTGCTTTTTCATATGCCAGTTGCAAGACAAACAATTAATATGTAACAGAGTGAACGACTACGGCAAAATACATTTCTACAAACATTATCCACTGAATTGTACCCTGTTTGTAGCCAGATTTTGCATAACTTTACATACCTGGGACAAGGTAGAGCTTTGTGTACAATATACAATAGGTATTAATAGGTACAAGACATATTGCCGAGACCGTCATAGGTGGTCTCGAATTCTGGATATATAAACTAGTCGAACCTGACCTGTAGAGTATACCTGAGACCTCCACTTAGAACACAATATCTCGGATCAAACGTTTATAGTTTAGTCATTTTTTTTAATACAGTTATAATGATTATTTATGGGATTTTATGGGATGGGATTATTATTAAGAAATAAGAAATAACGCCCTAACTTATCAAAAACGACTGCAAAATCATCCAAATGAACTAGCAAAGATGTTGATATCAAGAAGGCCTCCAAGGAGACTTAAAAGGAAGATACCCCAAGACCTAACAAAATAAGAAAAATTATGAGGATGGATGCGTCAATGGGCGTATTCCACACAAGACGCGTCACTTAAGACAACAGTTCAAAATAAAGCTTATTGTCTTCAAAAGACAGATTGCTTTAAAAAAAGGGATTAAAAAAAATAAAAAATAATAATATATGGGATATTGACCATGGTAAGTTTGTGGAATGAGCTCCCTCTACAACCTTATCACGGTAAATATCCCGTAAATAATCATATAACTGTAGTGAACAACCGTGATTGTTTATAACAGTGTTATTTTTAATACTTTAAATATATAGACTTTTATTTCAACGCTAAGTCGCCTGATGTGAAGCGTTGTTGCGGTTACGGTAAATCACGCTAAATATATACCTATTTTAGTATACAGTGTTATTTTTAATGTATCAAATTAGCTTTCCTACGTCATACTGTAGTAAACTGAACCATACGTCACCAAGAAGTTTTTGGTTTGAATATTAGAAAAACACTGTTCGTCTTCACACACACTTTCGTATTTATAAGATCATTGTGATGTAATGGTGTGTCGTGCCACATTTGCAAAATAGTAAGTTAATTCATAATAAAAAGACCAATATAATGATGATGGTGTTTTTCCACGAACGCACAAACGTTTCCTGCGTTCCAATTAGCGATAATCGAAATATTAGTAAACTCCATCTTATCTTTTGATATTGATTTCATAGGTTTTCGTGATTATGACAGACGCGCGGGCAACAGCTAGTGAGCTGTTGCCCGCGCGCGACGTACGCTTAGATTTTCATAAAAAAACTTTTGACCCTCTTAATTCTGCCCTTTCGGGTCACAAGTAGACTAGGTGAAGGTTGTCTATAGAAATTTTATGAAATTATTTACAAGTAGCTGATGATATTTTATCAAAATCCGACAAAACCCGTTAAAAGCATTTAATGTCAATCTACAAAGACAGATTTCTTAAGAAGAACCATTCCGTTTTATTGACTAAAGGGACACGTTTTTGGCAGTTATACGAGTACAAATAACACAAAAATATTCTAGATACCTAAACGACGCAGAGTTTAAAACCTCGTAAGCGTCACCAAATCCACCATAAAATTAAATTAGATCGTGAAAAAATCTTGCTGAAAATTTCGTGCTGACAAAATTGTCCGTTATAAGCATGTTATAAGAGAATTAACAGCTTTCCTCTTGACGAGGCTTCGTTAAACATTATTTTTTACGAGGACACTTGTTACGTGCACCCATCAAACGGTCAACACCACTATAAAAAGACCCCTGAAGCCTTCAAATCTTTTTTTCCGGGAGTACAGGAAACAACGTGAATGGAAATGGGAGAGGTCCGGTAGAGCTGGTCAGATGGCCACATGGCTTGTTACTATACCCCTGAGTAAGTTTTGTTACAGCCTTAAAAGATATAATAGCGAAGATAGCAAGTAAAAACCGGTTATACAAAGAATACAGAGAAACTGGTTTAAAAATATTTACATCTTGTTGTTTGAGATTTTGCCTCGGATGTACTGAAGAGTAAGCGAAAATAATCAGTTAGGATAGTATTTTTTGTAATTTTTTACAGGGTAATCATACGTTAAAAAAATTAAAGATAATCAATAATTATACATAATAATTACGAGCCCACTTTACGGTGATTCCACGCGAATGATTCGTGCATCATAGATATCAATCAAATAATTAATTAAAGCAACCAAATTAATCCTGTTTTAGAGTAAACTTGGACCGTGTTCAAGTTTCGTTTTAACCCTTTTATATGCAGGTGCGAGGTATTGCCTCGTCACTTGTTGCCGAGCAACAGCTGCTCTCGGTTGTAAAGCAAACTTTGCCAATAAAACTATCTCGAGTGAAACGCTGCGCAGTCAAATTTAAAGTTGGCTGGCCGGTTTGGTCGGTACCGTATCTATAATGTATCTAAAATGCAAAATAATGTTGAGATAGGTACTTTGGTTTAGCCGAACTACGTAGCAAAATTTCGTTTGAAACACGACTCTTGCACAGACGCATAGTATTGGGAAAGACAGCATAAAGATGCGATCACACCAAGGTAACATCTTATATCAGTACTGTATCACAACCCACTAATTTTTTAAATGCATAAGTTTGTGTATAATTGTGTATGTTTGCCGACTCTTAACTACGGAGTTGCCTGGTCTTAACTGCAAACATACATATCAAAATAAAGGTTGTGTTAAACAGGTATAGCGTCTTTTTACTCTGATTGCGTGCCTGAGAGCCTTTTATGGCGTGCAGTAAGAAAGAATTTCCTGTGACACACTGAGTGTTTGACGCACCAACCACGCGAAACCATGTCCACGTTGGATCCAATGAGCGAAGATTTTTGAGATACTAAACTATAGTGATCCGTTCTTCAACCACGAAGATCTTAGAAATGTTTTCGGCGTATATATCTTAACAGAGAAATCCCTTTATATAGGTAAACAAAGAAAGACCCACCTCATCGTAAATGAAGTTATCAATCTCCTCGAGCGGTCGTCCGTACAGCTTGGGCGGGAAGGGCTCGAACTTCCTCGGCAGCCGCGCGCCGTCCTCCACACTGAGCCGGCGACGCGGCATAAAGCCGAACTCACGCACGAGTTGCGCACCGCGAGAACCCGCGCGGCGTGCACTCTCGCGCGTGAACGGTGTGACAGCCGCGCGTGGCTCATCTTTCCGCTCGCTGCGTTCATTGCATGGCTCACTCGCGAATTTGACACCTTCTAGAGGAATGCGGAGCTCGTCTCGTCTCTGCCGCTCACATTCGGTGTCGAGCGCGTCGCGCGACTGGGAAGCGACGAGCGGTGCGGCCGCCTCGGGGTTGGTAGCTTCGAGCGTGCGCACGATCTCCCCGAGCAGCCGCGAGCCGTCTATCTCCTCGCCCGGCGAGTTCAGTGGCGCCGGCGGCGGGAACGACAGCCGCCGCTCGTCCTCCTCCATCGGGGCCGGCGCTACGCGCTGCCCCCCATCTCCCCCACAACTCACACGCACAGTTTGCGCACCACCTTGCCCATTCTCCGGTTACTGCCACCTGAAAAGAATAAAACACATTAAATTATATAAAATATTTTTTCGCAACATAGCGTTTTGCCTTCGCTTTCTGAATTAGAACGGAAAAACAACAATGAAACGCTTTTCCTGCGTCTGTGTTTTCGCAGAATCACAATCTTACATGCGATTTACGTATTTAACGATTTAAAAAAATTGTTTTGCCGTTTGAAGATCAGAAATTCGTTTGTCGGGGTTTTCTTTTAAAAAGAAGGACTTTTACCACATTTGTAAAAAATCAAGCGATAAACTTTCTTCATTTTCAGTCGTTTGTACCTATTACTTTAAAGCGACAGTGAAAAATCCAGGTTTTATTCGAAACAAACTGAAGGATAAAGTGGAGTTACTGCATTTGATGTCGACTTCAGAGTGGAATTCCTCGTAAAACCACAACTGCCTCATATTTCTCCTGGAGTTAATGAAATTCGATCAATATACCGTAATGTTGGCACATGCTCGTAAACTATTTATTGTAGACGCGGTCTGCTGATACAGGAGTTCGTTTATAAATATACTGAACCGTGAAAATCGACGGAATGAAATAATAGCTATTCTACAACGAGTAATAAAAGATTACACAGAATAGTGATACTAAGCCCGAAGGACATCATTGTACTCACTATTATGAATTATAACATGGGATCAACCCTTATAGCTCCAAATAGCTCCAACCCAATATACATAAATAAACTACCAGTGCAGATAAAATACATAGTATATGAAAATCAATTTGCCAAAACCTTAAGACTATCCCTCATATTCATAGATGTAAACAAGGTCACCTTGAATCCTCACCTCACCCTCAAGTGGTGTTTTGGCATTTTAGTCGATAATATAAGGTGATCTTACTAAGGTTTCCTCAATAATGGATATCTATATATATAGGAAAGGATATATAGATATCTAGGAATATGAGGGATACTGTTCGTAAAATGTTACTAAAGCCTAGATACTAAGAAGACAAATCAATTTAGAAATAATTCGATCCACTCGACACTTTGTTGCCTTATCCAATCAGAGTCATTTTGAGATGCCAACCTTATTTTTGACGAAAAAAAGCAGCGACAACTGGAATTTTGGCGATCTAATTCTTTCAAATAGAAAGAGATCCGTGGATAATTCAATATCTGTGATATTGAATTTTCCTGTATATTTTATTATAAATAACGGCTTAACATTTTGGAAAAACTCAACATATCAACTGATAACCTCCAATTTACAGAAATAGTTTTTCGTAAAACTCAAGGATGGAAAGTTTTAGTGTGGATTTCGTTACATTACTGCCTACTGTCAACGGGCCGCCTGATTATACCACCTTTGAGAAAGCCTATTTAATAAAATCAGGTTACAATTGGCGAAAATATAGCGCAAAAAAAATAAGACAGTCGAATTGAGAACCTCCTTGTTTGAAGTCGGTTGAAAATCACATAAAACCATTTCAAACTAATACGTGAGAAACGCTTTAAATATAGTTGAAGTACAAAAGGTTTATAAGAGCGTCGTAACGAATCGCTATTGTGCTGTCTACGCCTCTCGTAGACGTTGCATCCGTAGCATAGCGCTCGTAGCGTTGTCGTAGCTAGTCGCTACGACAGACGACAGAAGATATTGCATCGGGGAACATTGACATTTTTCTGCACATTGCAAGGAATATATATTAGAAATAGATTTATCAGGTAAATTATTATAGTTATAGCTATTAGGAAAGTAAATCATTCAAAAGTTAAAGTTTTGAGTCCTACCTTTAACCCTTTAACACAAAAAACGTCAGTATAGTTATCACTGTTAGAAATAGGTCTATCTCGTTTTCGCACGTGACAACGACATGTAAAAACATGTAAAAAAAACCTCAGAAAAATAAATAAATGGAAGCGTTATACCTACAGTTTCCCCCTTTAGCAATTACACCCCCCCCCCTCGGTCGTCCATTCGTTTACATTTTAAGCACGTCGCTTATAGTTGTGTGCGCTCAATATTGGAATGTGCGTTTGTAGAACTAGTAAGAATAAGTCAGTGTGTGCAATACATGTTTACCTCGCCCCCTTCAGTTTTTGAGAGACTTTTTTCGGTTCTAGCTCGAGTTTAAAGGCAGATCCAAAGTATATATTATCAAAGAGAAAAATACAACGCAGGCTGTAGAATGCAAGTTACACACAGAGTAAAACAATTTAGGGTGCCAATTTGATTAATAAGTTATATATTTGTAATTTTATGTGAGTACATTTTAATATTGATTTGATTTTTATTTATGAATATAATATAATTATTTTTATGTGAATTGTTTAATTAATTGTAATTACTTATTGTAATTTTTGGAATGACGTGACTAATTTTGGACCTATGAGTTATGATACTTGAAACAAATGTATTATTAATAACATATAGGTAAACTACTAAAATGGTAATAAATTTGTGTAACCAAGACTAGCCCACGAGAAATACTGGTTCATCATCGGTAAATATTTATAACAAAACAAAGTTAAAATGGAATTTTAAAGCAATTTTTTGGGCGAGATTCAAAATGGAAAATTACTTATGCTTAATAAACTTGGCTACTTATTGCTTCATGTCATGGCATCATGCCACGAAACTAGGATAATAAGTGCTTGTGCTTACTTGAATAAAGTTTTGAAATTCATGGTCACTGGCATCAAAATCTTACAGAACATTGAGAAACATTGGTCACTATTATCTAACTTTTAACTAAATTGGACAGCTCTAAAATGTCAGCCATCCTTTTCTAACGTATTGAAATGAACACAGAAACAGCTTATTTTAGTTCTGTCAGATTGGATTAGTCTCAGATCAGATAAACAAGGGATATATGACTTAGTACGATTATCGTTCTTGTTCAAATATGTTTCATAAAAAAAAACATTATACCGCTAAACCACTTAACGCAAAATCTGTAAGTAGTTACAAAAGTGGTAGCAGTAAGTAGTAGCAAAACCTGTTACAAGTTTCTTAGTGTGCGTGAAAAATGAGTAAGTGAGCCGAACACGTACTCATATTTCACGCACACTAAGAAACTTGTAAACTTCAACTCGATTTCACCGTGTAAACCACCATCCATCTTCATTTTTGCAAAAGCCATCGCCCCAGTTTAAACGCATCGTCAATGACGCCTTGTCATAGCCACGTCAACACCTCATATGAACCGCTCCGATTCTGAGCGTTCGATGAACGGCGAGTCGATGAGCCGTGGCGATGCCGATCCGATCCCAAGCTGATATGATTATGTGGTTTAACTTTAATATCTAAGAAACAAATTGCTTCGTTAGCTTATCTTCATATGGCTATTATTTTGCTTGCCTTGTCTTGCTTTACAATTTCTAATATCATGTATGCTATACATTATAATAGCACACCTCCGTCTTTTACTTTTTTATATATCGTCTCTAAACATTGCCTGTTTATGCCTATTTACTAATATTATAAATTTGAAAATGTTTGTGTGTGTGTGTTTGTTACTCCTTCACGCTAAAATGGTTGGACGTTGGACGGATTTGGATGAATCATCATCATCAACACACTTTTTCATTGCCATGCAGGAGAAACCGCTGGGTGCAGCTAATTAAATAAAAAAATAAAAGTCGCATGTATTTAATTGGCGTGAACAATAAATAGGTATCTATTTATTTTTTTAAACTTTAAATCTAAATAGTTTTTGGATCACTTCATCAGCCGGATGTCAAGTTTTAGAATTTTTCGTATATTTTGAAAAAGCTAACAATTTTTAACGATTCTCATGTAATTTCTTCCACCTTGTTATAATGCTCATAAAATCAAATTTAACCTGACAATTAGGTATCAAAGTTAAAATGTTTTATTCACATGGTTCCCCAGACGCCTCTTATGAAAGTTAAGTACTCTAGCTTGCTCTAATGTGCAACCACGATATAATTACCATCCTAACAGCTAGACATTGTATACAATATTCTACCAAAGCTAATCACCTTTTTCTAAGCAGTTGAACTACTTTGGTCGTAGCTTTAATTTAAATTTAAAAACTAATCTAACCTAACCCATAGCCCCGTTGGTAGTGAACCTGCCTTCTGCACTTGGGTTCGATTCTCACCAAGGGTAAAAATTCATGTGATGAACATTTGTGTTTGTTCTATATTCATACGAGTATTTGTTCATAAAATGTTATTTTACATGTCAAATTATAAATTAAGTTCAAATACGTAATACAAATCAAATTATAAATTAGATGAAATACATACGAATGAAATAATACAAATGGTATTTTTTTTTATTGTCACATAATAAAAAAAACAGGTAATATAATATAATGAAGTCCATCAAAACTTAGAATAAATATATTCATCATATTTTTTTTTTGTGACGTGACTTAAATGAGTACAAAGTGAGTGTTGCAGTGACGTCGTCCGGCAGGTGATTGTAGACGATGGGACCCATCACATGCGTAAACTTAGAGGACTTCACCGAGGATCGCGGGACAGACAACAACTCGTGCTTACCTCGAGTCGAGTACTCTTGCTTAGAGCCACGCTCCGCGTACATCTCCAGATTTACCATGACGTACAAGTTTATCTGGGTGTTAATATCTATTTAAAAATATAATTATTATGTTTGTGTATCAGTCTTTGGCAGATATAGTACAAGTTTGCTTCATTTGGGGTCAAATGACCGTGTGTGCAAAAATAACTCGTTTTTTTTAACTACTTTACACGGAAAAAAATAAATGCAGTTTCTATCCTTCTGTTGAAGTTATTTAATAGAGAACTTGTTTTAAACAACCAATTCAGTTGAAACAATTGATATGTCTGGGTTATTTTTTTACAAAACTGGTCACCACTGAGAGACCAATACTAGAGCTAAGAAAGATTTTACTGCGGCCAGGTGCAGTTACGATCTGCCTCAGATGCACGGATGATATATTTTATGAGGGCGATGGTGAGTGGTAGTATATGTGTGCTCCACAATCTGACGACATCCAGTTCTATCCTCGGCCTGCCGATGATTTATTTAGTAATCAAATAAATTATGTTCAGTTTCGATGCATCGCACAAAAACCGTGAAGGAAAACATCGTAAGAAAACCAGTATGTCAAAAAACCTCAAAAAAATTTAATGACATGAAATTCACCAACATGCTGATGATTTCAGCAGATGCCTGTGTTCTTTCACGTGGACTATCATCTATGAATAAGGGTAAAAGTTAAACATATTCCAATAAATACTTTGAAATAGTTTTCACAAATTTCAGTACATTATGATATAAAGTTAAATTTTCGTAGCGCGTTTTAAAAGCTTTCTTCACCACAATATCCAATAAACTTGTTCATAATACGATGCAGAGCACTCTAACGTCGAGCTAGCGTTTTACGTGGGAGGTGGTTGCTAAAACAATTGCTGCTAGAATATCCTTTGTAATAATAGTTTGCGATGGAAACTAAAATGGAATGAGGCATAGAAATATTATTTGTTTGATAGTGTTATGACATGATAGTGTTTTGGGTTTTAAAAGTGGTCGTCGTACGTCTGACATTTTGTCTTTACTCAGACAAAAGATTTGATCCCTTAGGATCTATTGAGATATTTTGTAGTTATTTGATATGATTAACGGAATATTTATCGTGATTATGTTGTTGTTATGGTTGTGGTGGCATTCATAACCAAGTTAGTACAAATATGCCGTTAATAATCGTATCACTGTAGTTAACAACCGTGATTGTTTAAAACTGAAAATAATGTTTAACTGAAAAAAGTGGGTCACCTGGGTGGTTTTTGCACAAAACAGCCAGCGCTGATACGCTGGCTCCCTCTCACCTCCAGAGCACATCAAGAGCGGCTGGTGCAGCAGCGGAAGTGGCGGAAAGCCTCAAACGGAGGAAATATGAATCTCTCGGCGAGGGATACATATTTCTTCCGTTTGGAGTTGAAACCATGGGCCCGTGGGGTCCGGCCGCTCGGGGTTTAGTTAAAGAGCTGTCCAGACGCCTCATAGATGTGACGGGTGACCAAAGAGCTGGCGCTTACCTTGGCCAAAGAATAAGTTTGGCCATTCAACGTGGTAATGTCGCTAGCTTTTTAGGTACCCTACCCGAAGACAGTGACCTTAATGCAGTTTTTTACCTGTAGTTTATAGTTTTGGATAGGTATTCAGTTTTATTTAGATTTAATTTAGGTATTTATTCAGCTACTTTATTATTTTAAGTTTTAGTTTTTAGTTAATATTTAAGTTTATGTTAATTTTCTGTTATTTAAGTTACCTTTGTTTCATTTAAGTTTTTTTTTTCGGTGTGTAATAAAACAGGGAATATTTTCGATAGAAAAAGAGTCAATTCTGCCCTACAGTGGGCAAAATAAGCTGCCGACTATGATAATGATGTCAATTCAATAACTGACAAAAATTTACAATAATGCCCCAGCTAAAGTGATGTAAAGACACTGCTTTCAAACTTCAAATGAGGTCGTTGAAACATATTATTACTGAAAGCCAGGCAAAACTGTTTCTTTTCAGAATCGAATACGAGTAAAATAAAATAGGTATGTACAGAACACTAAAACATACAAACCTAAGTACATAATGACATACTTTCGTATTATTATTGAAAGATTTTAAACACAATTTTTCGTACGTTCTTTTAACATTATTTGCCCATTTACATGGCTTATTTACATCGTCCCACTACTCAATTTTTAAAGGCAATTCCACCGTCACTAAAACCTTACCTCGGTAACGCTACGCGCAGTTTTTATTGTTATTAGAGGCAGTGTTGCCACAGCGGACTTAATGACGTGCCTGCTTTAAATTCCCTCGTTTTCGTACAAATTCGGGGCTGCAAAAAGGGGTCTGTAAAAGCGTGATTAATACTTTACAACGTGTGGTGTGCCTAAAGGCATCTCGCTTACATGTACTCGTAGGTACTTACGCGTAATGTACCCGTTTTTAATGTTTTATTCGGATTTACTCGAGAATTATGTGGGAAAATTCGCTCTGAATTGCTGCGTAATATGTTAGATTATTTCGAAGAAATCGGTATTTATCTTACTTAGTATTTATTGTACACTAGCTGCGTCCCGCGGTTTCGTCAGCTATCCTATAAGATCAATCATTTCCCGGTATAAAAAACCCGGTGATTTCCGGTATGATGAGGATGTTTTTTTTATTTTTTACTAATAAATAATAGGCTTGCGTTTGCCTGCTAGCTCGCTTGATGTTAAGCGATGACGCGGTCTATGATGGAGCACTCGATCGTGACTTGAAGACACCCAGATTTTAACTATCGAGGAACACCTATTCAGGCAGCTCATTCCACAGTTTAATATTCGCACAAGAACCGAAACGTTTTGTACATCTTTTCGGAATATCAACCATGAAACGTTGTCGCCTATTCATTCGGAATTAGATCAGATCCGACATACATTCTCCGAAATGTAACTGATAAAAACCGATTGACTAGCAACTTCGCACCGTATTCAAGACTAAGCTTATAGTCTGAACTAGTGACCACATGAGTCGCTTTGACCACAAATCGAATAGGGCACAGGCTAGTACCCTGCACCAGCAGGGAAAGATGCTAATCATGCTTTATTACCAAGTAAAGCGTGATTGTTTGCGCGTAGTATGACCCCTTTCGGCTTTGTACACCTTTTCCACCATTATTGTGGACGTATCCAGTGACTTCATTGAAGCCACTCGATTCACTGGCATGGAACAATTCTCTAAACGCTCAAACGGATACTCATTCAAGAGGGCAGTAACAGTTAATATTGGTCGACATGCCGTGAATATCGAGATATTTGGAATATCGAGGTATCGAGAAATCTGATATTGTTAC
Organism: Agriopis leucophaearia; assembly: GCA_949125355.1. NCBI lineage: Eukaryota > Metazoa > Arthropoda > Insecta > Lepidoptera > Geometridae > Agriopis > Agriopis leucophaearia. Next base: position 10,999,865 of record OX421278.1, read on the forward strand.
GGTACAGGTTCGTGTAGTATGGCATTTGGTTTCGTTGTGTCTGGGTATTGACTAAATACCTGGTTTTGTTCAGTGGTAGAACGTTTGCTTCTTGCAGGTCCTTCTCCGGGCTGGCAAAGCACCGTCAACACCGCTAGTGTTGCAGGTGTCCATAGACGGCGATTTCGCTTACCATCAGGCGGACAGCACGCTTGTTTGCCGCTCTTTTTATAAAAAAAAAAGGTCCAAATCAATACAAAATTGTTCAGCTGTTACTGAGTTGAGTGGGAACAAGCATACTTCAACACTCACAGAGTTCCACTTATAAAAATTTCACACAACTTTGTACGACTAGAAAGGGTTTGAAAATTTATATTTTTCGAACCTTTTTTTTAAATTTTTTTGTACACACGGTCGTCTGACCCCAAACTAAGCAAATCTTGTAATATGACTGCCAGAGACTGATATACGTACATATATATTTTTAAATACATACTTAAATAGATATTAACACCCAGACATAGAACAAATACAAATGTTCATCACATCACATAAATGTTTGCCCTAGGTGAGAATCGAACCCACGCTCTCAAGCACAGAAGGTAGATTCACTACCAACTGAGCCACGGGGCTGTCAAGTTGAAAGTGAAAGTTTGTAATTTTAGGAAGTTAGAAATGTGGATATCTGGACTTAAACCTTTGTGTACAAATAAATGATGTGATACGAATTAGTTTACATGTTATATACCAACTCACTATTCTTCGATAACAACAATAAACAACTTTACTACTCTTATCGCATAATATGATCGCATCAACAAAAGCCGCATTGAATTTCCTTTACTGACCAAACAGCTCATTGTCTTGTCAACAATGTTCCGATCGATTTAGCGATTCTTGAATCTCAGCCATCGCAGCTCTAACCGATTTTCCAATACATTTGCCATCGATGATACCTTGCCTATACCGAGGTTATGCAGCTTACTGAATAAGCTCGGCACAGAATATGTACTATCACACCATTTTGCCTATTGCAGACGTGAGAAGTATTCGCTAACCCATCGTGTTGTTAAATAACGACCGTGTATTTGTGTGAGTGTTCTGTAGTGGTAGGACTCTTTTGCAGGGGTCCGCCTGGGGAAGTACCACACCTTTGCCAGTTATTTAACCGCCAAGCAGTAGTGTGCAAACACTACTGTGTTCCGGATTGAAGGACAATGTTTCCAGCGAAATTACAGGGCACACAGAGATTTGACATCTTATATCTCGGGGTGATGAGCGCAGTGCATTGCCATCCAGTGTTTTGAACTGTTGAAGTTCAAAATTCTGAGTGGCGTTGAGCTGTTATGTGCAAGCGTGAAGAGCCATCAGGCGAGCGACTTTGCTCGTCTCGTAGCAGTATCATAAAAAAAATATTTAATGTGGCTGCGCTCACCAGCCAGAGCTGTCACTTTTGCCAATTTTCAACATATTAAAAGATAAAAATTCGCTAAGTAACAAAAAAATTGGGTCCCGTATACACACTTTGTTTACGGAAGTCATTATGCTATTTATATAATATTGCTAGGTATATCGTATTAAAATAATATTTCACCTCACTCATAATTTCGCGTGAAATTTAGATTATGACCTACTTACATTTTAACTCCGAAACAGCTAATGAATGTTTCTGACGTTAATTATTAACAAATGCCGCAAAGAAAATATTAAATAAGCCTGTGAAAGTAGAAAGAGCTCAGTCGGATTACCCACAGATACACTATATTATATAGTCAGTATCTCAGTTCCCGTACCCAGGAGAAAATTAACATTTGACGTTTATAAAAAACATAAAAATAATAAAAAGTAAGTACTGTACGAAATAAGGACTCCTTGGTCTCAATAAAACACCAGAGTGTATGTTTATGGATCAGTTGCGATTTTTAAGCTTCGCCAAATTCAAATTGTTTATTTCACCAGCGCCTCCTAGAAATTTATCGTGTAATTTTTTTTGCTTTATTTCCGATAAATAGGTACAAGTAATAAAGTCGTATTATCGCCCGAAATCATACAGGCTACGTAAACGTAGCCTTGTCACGTTGTCAATCGACAAGTAGATTTTTGCTCGACAAAAAGTGATGACAAGTTTTGACACGTATGCTAAGCTTAGAGCTCAATCTCTGAAACCTTACTTAGTTTAGTCCCAGAAAGTCGATTAAGCTCGAAATATGTTCTTAAAATAATAAACTAATATCCAAGCATATTTGAGAAAATAGTCCATATTGATTGTCGTACCACGACTAAGTATAGGCACCCGAACAGCCGACCCATGTTGCTCCCTGACAAGAAGGTGCAACGAGCTCGGAACGTTTAAAAAGATTATGTACTGATTTTATTATTAAATAATAGGTCGGGGAAAAAGTCTTTTCGTATTTTGTATGTATAAAGTTGTAGTAAAAATCTCATCGGTTGTACTGTTTGTATCTGGCTGGTTTTGATACCATTAAAAATATGATATTTTAAAAAAGGAATACAAAAAGTAAAAAGCAATTTCCCGCCATTTTTCAATTGTTTTTTTGTTTGATAAAATGAGTGAATCTAACGAAGAAATTCGATATATTGTGAAATTTTATTACAAAAAACTGAAAAATGCGACACAAGCCGCGAATAAAATTTGTGACGTTTATGGACCTAATGCAGTGTCATCAAGAGTAGCACAATGTTGGTTCAAGCGTTTTCAGTCCGGGAATTTTGATGTCAAAGATGCAGCTCGCTCTGGTCGCCCTGTTACGGATAAAGTAGATGCCATTTCTGAAAAAGTGGACCAAGATCGGCATATTAGTAGTTACGACGTAGCTGAAGAACTGGGGATTGACCACAAAACAGTTTTGACCCATTTGAAAAAAACTGGGTATACAAAAAAACTCGATATTTGGGTGCCACACAAGCTCACTGAAAGAAACCAAATGAATCGTGTACTCATTTGCGACTCTCTATTGAAACGTAACGAAACCGAACCGTTTTTGAAAAGATTGATCACTGGTGATGAAAAATGCATCACCTACGACAAGAATGTGCGCAAACGATCATGGTCAAAGGGCAGTGAAGCACCACAGACTGTAGCGAAACCCGGATTAACACGTAATAAGGTGATGCTGTGTGTATGGTGGGATTGGCAGGGCATCGTTCATTATGAGCTTTTACCGCCGGGCGAAACCAACGATTCGAATCTCTACTGCCAACAGCAGATGAGACTCAAACAAGAAATTGAGAAAAAACGGCCGGAATTGATCAACAGAAAGAGTGTGGTCTTTCATCATGATAACGCCAGACCGCACACATCTTTGGCCACTCAGCAAAAATTTAGAGAGCTTGGTTGGGAAGTGTTAATGCATACACCATATAGCCCTGACCTTGCACCCTCAGATTTCCACCTGTTTCGATCTCTTCAGAATTCTTTGGGTAGTGTTAGATTAACATCAAGAGAGGACTGTCAAAACTACTTGTTGCATTTTTTTGATCAGAAGTCCCAAAAATTCTACAGCAACGGGATCATGTCACTACCTACAAGATGGCAACAAGTTATCGAACAAAATGGCACATATATATTATAATTAAATGTAATTAAACTTGAAAAAAATATGTCTTGAATTTGTTTAAAAAATACGAAGAAACTTTTTCCCCGACCTTATATATCTATAAATGAAAGAAATCAAGAGAGACCTTTACCTAGCAGTCGGACAATACAGGTTACCTAAAAAAAATATAGTAATATTTTTATAATTAATCAGAACTCTATTCAGCTATGACTCCACTTTTTAAACTTTCTATACTGTCTCATAATGCAGTGAACCAGATAATCCAGGGTGAGTCGGGGTAAGTCCGCCGCCGGTCGGCAAACATGAGCTGTCATTACCCAAATTGATTACCAGCCCGGGGGCGAAATGGCCATGTTGTGAGGAGCCTTTTAGCCAATACGTTGAATCTTCCATTGCAATGTGGGTTACAATTGAATGAAGCAAAATGTCAAGGGATTTCTGAATCTCCTTTGAAAAACTCTTTTTGTTTGCGCTTTCCAGATTATCAAAATAATAATAATATTGCCCATATCGACAGTATTAACAATTAATATTATCACCGGACGAACAGTCAGTGAAATCAGACAGATTGTAAACATTTATATACACAAGGCTACGGCTCCATTTCCTTCGTGAAATAACGCTCTAGGACAGTTACGTTAGGTATATACATTTTCACTACGTTGAATTAGGCAGCATTCATGCTACCTACGTAGCACTGTTTTATTTTAACGCGTTAAAAGTGTTTGATGTGTGGAAAAACCACAAACACCTGTAAATTCAATAAAATCACAAATACACATAGAGATACATTATAGGTATTGTATCTCGATGCGAGTACACGATTCCAATTTGACATAGATCAAAATGATAAAAATCTGCAAAACCATGAAAATTTCATTGTTAATAAGATAGATCGTAAATATACTCAAGGCAAGGGGATGTAAAAAGGAAATTCTTTAATATTCGATGTTGTGAGAGAGGAACGGCTGGCGTAGACTATAATTTCATGAATAAAATACACCTGGATTGGAATCAATTTCTTTGTTCCTATTAAAAATGAGTAGATAGGCTTTACTAGCTATGGCACACAGTTTCTTCTTCGTATTTCTAGGTTGTATGCGTTCTGTTTTTATTGATTAATAGATAGATAAACTCTTTTTTATTCACTCCATAAATTACATACACACGATAAAAAAGTCTTAAAAACTAGTGCAACAATCGGTCGTTTGACCGCCAACTCGCCTAATGTTAAGCGATGATGCGGTCTACGATGGAGCACGCTTGCCTAGAAGAAGCTGATTCACTCGTGATTTGAAGACACCTAGATTGTTTGATTTTTAACTTGACTATGTATACGCTGGAGCACGCTTGCTTAGAAGAAACCGATTCACTCGCGACTTGAAGACACCCAGATTATAACACCCAATAAACAGGCAGCTCATTCCACAATCTAGCGCTTCGCACAATAAAAGTGGAATGTGCACGCGCATTTGTGCGTGAAAATGTACCTATGTTTTTATATTTATCGGGACTTATCGCGCAATATTAAATACAGGTAAAAATAGATACCATCGACCATGTTACAATGGCCGTGATCACGAGCTGACTGAAACGTCAAGCGAAAGGTATCTATTTTTACCTATATTTAATATTGCGCGATAAGTCCCGATAAATATAAAAACATGTGTTCAAATCGCGAAAGTTTAAAAATTACTAATATGTACCTACTTTTCCCCACTAGGCCGCTTTTTGCTCAGAATGTTTGCCGGTCACTATAATACCCGTACGTTTTTTAAGACACTTACACACTCAGTACTTTGAATTTTTTGAAAAAGTATTAAAAAATGGATTATCGAATTTTTATTTTAATATAATTATATACAATTTTTAATTGAATTATGAGCATTATCGATCTAAAGGTTGCGCCTTTGATAATATATAGATTGGATCTGCCTTTAAACTCGAGCTAGTACCGAAAAAAAGTCTGCCAAAAACTGAAGAGGGCGAGGTAAACGCGTATTGCACACACTGACATATTCTTACAAACGTACACTTTAATATTGACACAACTGCAAATGATGTGATCAAAATGTATATGAATGGACGACCGAGGGGGGGGGGGGTGTAAATGCCAAAGGGGAAACAGCCTAGTAGGTATAACGCTTCCATTTTTTTTTCTTCTGATGGCTGCGCAGATATAGGGTCGGGTCACAGTTCAAGGCAAACTAAAAATGAGAACATAATGGTTTTGTCTATGTTACACGGGAATCACTCACGTATCATGAAGCCGGTTGCATCGATTACATGGTTGCCGGTTGTTCGGTTATGCGGTCGAAACGGTAGGAATAACCGGCTTAATCACACACACACACACACATCATCAGCCAATTAACGTCCGCTGTTGGACAAGGCCTCCCTCATAGTGAGGGGTGACCGCCTTAATCATACGTGAGTAATTCCCATACAATATAATCAAAATGTGTAAAAACCACATCAGTTTCCATAATAAAACATAATGGTAATATTGAAAATTTCATACCAACACATATTCCATTGCAACAAAATATGTAAAAGCCAATAAGTATCTAATACGGAAATCGTTTTAGCTTCCAATATAAAACCACTAGAGCTGTTTAAATTCCCCGTTCACAAAGTAGCTATAAACATGAAAGCACATAAACTGCCGTCAATGTTAGACGTATCATAATGTGAATATGAATAAAAGCATGGTTAGCAGAATTAGGATGTATCATTGGGGTTTGCGTAGCGAGGGGACTTTTTTGCACGTAGACGAATTTACCTTCTTTGACTCTCTTAAACACTCTCTCTCTCTCTCTCTCTCTATCTCTCTTTTTACCCAATGACGTATAGCAAAAAGAGGGTATTGTGTTTATATGTATGTTAATTTGTTTCTACCTATACCCATGGACAAAAATATACTATAGCCTAAACGCACAACCACCGTTATTTTGATTAGATAATTTGGTGCTTAAAAAATAACATAAGGCAAGTGCTTTTATTAACTAAACATAAGTGGATCACATAAAAATATATGAAAATTTGAGGGTTGCCCTCGATTTCTCTGTGATCCCATCATCAGATCCTGACTTGTCGACAATAGGACCATATTGGAAGTTTACCCTACTGAACAAGAGATGTTTCTTCATCGGTCAACAGTTGGCGGAGGAATCGGTGAACATACATTAAAAAATCATACAGTGGAGCATAGAACCGTACTCCTTTTTTGAAGTCGGTTAAAAATGCAAGCTAACACTAAAACTACAAAAACAGTTAGATTGCCATAGACCGTTAAAGGTCTAAGATGATCCAAATGTTGAGCCCACTATCAGTTGGCAGCGTACCCAGCATGCTGGCGGCATTACCACGCTGAATAATGCTTATGCGGTGACGTTAAAAATAACTGGTCTTTGGGTATTCGTCATATTGGATTTAGAATGTAGTCATTCAGCTAACTATGCATTGTCATCCAAATTAATCGTGTCTGCAAAATATCAACACAATCGGTAAGGCAAAACTGTTTTAAAATTCAGTTGCAAGGTTTGACCCTAACTAACAAGGCGATTGCAATTTTAAAAGCTTATAAAAAGAAAATAATGTTGTCAGTGAAAAATAGTAGTATTAAATACTAATAATTACGACACTAGCCGCTAGGTTTCTTATTGAAAACTTAAGCTAGTGTTCTCTTTAAATCCTTATCTCAAACTGCTCGGATATTTGTTATTATTGTCGTAGTATGTCCATGAATATATTTGCGTTCTTCGAGTATTTTTTTATTACTTAATATAATCTACGTTTGGTAACCAACTTGCGATGGTAAGCGATGGAGTGGCCGAAAATTAATCACGTTGATCTAGAAGAAATCTATTCACTCTAATCCAGATTGTAGTTCTCAGGAAACAATGATGACGGCAGGGCCATTCTTGTGTGCGTATCATAAATGACTACACATTCGTTATGTACGAAATTTTGTAATTTCCACGAGGAACGGGTGGTGGTGCGCAGTCCTTCTACTTATCCTGTGATAAAAGGGGAATAGAATAAGTAATAATAAAATAATAGTCATAGAATAAGCTCTTGCGCACATTCGCTGAAATGTGTCCGGTAGAAAATAGACAGACAAGTTACTTTACGGCGGTGCTCGAGGCTTTGCAATTTTTTGGCGACGATACCTTGATTCAAGCCTTAGCGGCAATTTGGTATTTACTATATCATGTTATGTGTGCCTCATGTGTGCTGACTTTTATCTGTCAAACGCATTTTTAGTTTTTTGTTAAACTAAACTTAATGGGGCAAGTTTGTACTCGGACTTAAATAAAATTTCTTCATAATTTTGCACTGTAAACTGTAAGACCTTTAATTGTACCCATAAACTGCAATATATATGTTTTGAATTTGAATTTGTAACAGCTATTCACGAATAAGTACTTACTTGCACTTATGTACTTTTTGCTATTCAATTCATTATCTATGTCTAGAGTATCTTCCATTATATTGGTTCTTTAGTTCTAGTGCAGTCAAATCATTGAATTCGAATTTCCAAACGAAAGTTACCGGAGTGTGAGTTCTCTACGAGCAACATAAACCAAGCGACGTCACACAAACGCGCTGAAGTTCTGATGGATTTTCAATAACCGATCGGAGTTGCTAGTTTTAACTGTCATATAATTTCTCTGCCAACTATTGAGTATTAAAGTTTTAAATGGTTTCACCAGCTTTGTAATGTTTGTGGGCAACTGTTTTAAAATTACAGAAATTCAAGTACCTGTGGGTTTCTTTGAAAATTGTTGTTATCAGTTACAATTAACACACAAATCTCATACTGACTGGAGTTGATAGTTTTACTACCTAAAAAATTGCCTGGCAGCTAATAAGTAGATGTACCAGTTGTACGATTTTTACAGAAAATTATTAATGAAACTATGGTATCCTATTTGTTCATCCAGGATATAAATATCATTTAAATCTAATGCTACGGCGTTAAGCGGGATCAAACATGCACATACAAATTCGATTTATCGCAGGGATAAAAGAAAGGCTAAGGTAATGGTGGTAACTGCTGATAGTTTTATTTCTTGCTTCTTGCCAAATTTCATGATTCTAGGTCAACGGGAATTAAGTACCCTATAGGTTTTGATTCCCTTGCGTATGTCAAAATATTTTTTTTATTGTAAAATAGGCTTGCGCTTGGCCGTCAACTCGCCGTTATGTTAAGCGATGATGCGGCCTACGATGGATCACGTTTGCCTGCAAGAAACCGATTCACTTTAATATGCGGCATAAACGGCCGTATCTTTGATCACGTTCGTGATGACTTAGAAGTTTGTTTTTTCACAGCTCCAATGGATTGCAGACCTGAGCAAAACACTGTTTTAAACTATCACTGTTGTTCACTACAGTTATATGATTCTGTTGCAGACCTAGTATTTGATATAAATTAAACTTGATACCTCCACGCGTTCCTGAGAAAAAGGGTATTGACAGACAGACAGACGGACAACGAAGTGATCCTATAAGGTCCTTAAGGGGTTCGATTTTTCTTTTGAGGTACGGAACCCTAAAAAGAGTTTATTTTACACGAACAAACTCGTGTCAAATAAACCTGTTCTAACGACCGATAGCGGTAACTAACATGCTCGTATCGCAGGAAAATCCTTAAACTTAAGTGTTATTAACTAATCACTACTGACACTATTGAATTAGGACATACCTGTAAAGCTCATTTCAGACTACGCTATACTATTGTGCTATATAGTATAGGAAATAAGGAAGGAGCCAATAACAATATATAGTACAGTTAAATGTGAACGTGTCCATAATAATGTATGTTGCGTGATATTGTTGTGCTGTGAATTATATGCTTTATGATATTATATTATAGCGTAGTCTGAAATTAGTTTATGAATTATGATTTAAATAAATAAAATTAAAAAACCACGTCAGTCAACTTTACCAATACTCCAATAAAGTAATACCAACATTAGTTATCAAATAGTATCATAGCTAGAAGTTAGTTGCCGATCTACACCTACACAAACCTACTTGGATTCGCTAACCTCCCGATTAATCAATTATTTCGCTTTCATAGCGTGAACTCAAGAAATATCTGGTCATTTACCCTTCTCCTCATCTAGATATTGTAGTTATAGTTTGACATCGTTGGGCTTTGAAAACGGATAGCGATTTACTTGGCTGAATTGGTATCCGTAAATTGTATTTAATGGTATTAATACTCGTAGACGCTACAAAACATCAACAACAACAAACTTCTGAAGTGGTCTCATCATCATCATTTTTATCAGCTAGAAAACGTCCACTGCTGGACATAGGCCTCTTTTGAACTCCACACTGAACGACAGCCTGCCATCTGCATCCACTGGATGCCCGCGACTCTCACGTTGTCGTCGGTCCATCTAGTGGGAGGATTACCTGAACTGCGTCATCCAGTTTGTTGTATTCACTCAAGAACCTTTCTTCCCCAAGACTACCTTTCTTTACTTCTTCTGAAGACCAGGTCTGCAATAATTCAAATAATATTTCTTAAGAACCGTATTACAATATGTAATCGTTCAATTTTAGGTATCTGGATCTTTGGGCATAAAACGAAGAAAAAAATACGTAATTGTCAAGACGTATAACAACTAAATCACAACATTAAAATTGTTTCATGTCAGTAATTTAACGAAATCCACTCTGAAACGTTCCCTCCGAGTGTTATACCGAAAAACAGCTTTTGTAAATTGGAGATAATAAGTTGATAATGTTAAGTTTTTTCTAATATTTTATGACGTTATTTTCACAACAAAATGCAGGTCTATTTGTACGGTTCGCGCAAAACTTTATGAGCCCTCTGAAGTTAGGCCCAGTGGCTGCGCAGTACGCATATTATAGGTATCCGAGGGACTTTACAGGGCGTCGGGGAGGCCTCGCGCCTAACTTCAGAGGGCTCATAAAGTTTTGCGCGAACGGTAACAGTAATTGAATTTTCTATAGATCTTTCTATTTAATAGAATCAGGACGCCAAAATGCAGTTTCCGTTGCTTTTATCGTTATAAAATGTAAGAGGGCTCGTAATTCAGTTGAAAACAAAAAATTATAAACCACTAGAATTCAGGACACTTTCTTCTCTTATCGTAGTTCAACTATAACAAAGATTCCTTGAGAGGGTATTTCATTAATCAAAAGCACGCCATTACGATCCCGAGGGCAAACGGCACCGTTACATAGATAGCGCCGGACAAACAACAGATCGCCCGATGATGAATGGTCCTATCGATCTGTTTATCTGCTAGGAACATTGAAATAGGGAGTTAGGGGTCAACTCCGCGGTAATAAACTCGACCGCGCCGTCGATTTGACCCCTTTTTTTACCTACTTTTCTAGGGGCCAACTCGAGCAACCGTGCAAAGTACAGTCAGTAATAAAACTGAACTTGAAAACTAAATAGGTACATAATATTAAAAAAAGACTAACACTTGTCCAAAATAAACAGCATTAAAATATCAAGAGTAGTTATTCTGTATAGCAACATCCCTTTCATTTCGTGTACTGCTATCTCTTTCTATAGGAGTTTATTATAACCTGACGACTTTCCATAAACCTGAGTACAAAATGTCAGAAATTAAGCAAAGTCGGGCGCTGTCGTTACTTGGATGGGTGACCGCCTGGGCGTGATGATGTTTTTTTGCACTACTTATTGTATTTTGTGGTGGTACGGAATCTCAGTGCGCGAGGCTGACTTGCACTTGGCGGGTTTATTTTATTGGCCCTTAATGATAATATTTGCATGTAATGTAGTGTGCATTATAAAGACGAACATAGTATACTTTTTATACATAGCGCAATGCAACACAATGGTTGACGCCTGAGCAAGCTTCTTTATAGCGCTTGGACAATAAACTATTGAGCGCTTTCTGCAGCCATTGCTGCAAATTGTAGCTATTTCGAGAAACAAAATTGGTTAAACATTTCTATAATAGCGCAACATCGTGACGAAACCGGTAGATATGACCTGTACCTCAAAAAACTTGAAAGACATAATTAATATATATTTCACCCCCATGGTGGATTAGATTCCATCTCTCTCTCTCTCTCTCTCTGTATATATCTATAATATATTATATATCTGAGAGATAAGGCCTGTAACCCGGCAGTGGGAATATGATAATAACAAAACGATCTCCATTAAAAGATGAATCACACACAACAAATGCATCTCTCTTAGAGAGGGGTGTTGCCATAATAACACGCTTGGAAGACGGCTTGGGGATCGCAGTACGTTTATCGTGTACTAATAAGACGCTGATGTCCATCCTCCGGTGTTTCTGGTCGCAGTTTTAAGCCATAATATAATGTAATGTCAGTCGTAATTTAAAAAAGACATGCTATTTTAAAAATATCTATCATCATTCAAGTTTTGCTCGTGGTACTTAGAAAACTACTCGATCTACATAATATTCAAACTAAGACCACAATCTTACACTTTGACGTAATAAAAATAGCTTTTCCTAGAAAAGCTTTCACACTGGTACAAATTGCTTGTCCCCGTGACGGACAGCGGGCGACTAGTTGGGCCGTGAATGAATTTTATTATTCGAACGAATATCTCAACTTATTCTCTAATATAGGTCTGAATCTTTTAGATTTGCTGAATGGAGGATTTTATCAAGAGTTTTGTTCGTTATTAAAATATTTCTAGGTCTTAGGCAAACCTTAGGTCTTAAGCATTGGTAAAAACTATTGGCTTCCGTAACACAGTTTTTTACTAGGTCAGTGCCAGTGGATTCAATTATTATCATTAGAGTATAATCTTTATTATGCCCAAAATAAAGCAAGTATTTGTGCCGGCTGCGTAACAAAACTTCATGACACAAGAAGTATTGTGATTTCTGAAGTGAACCTATAAATTGGTTTATGGCATTACTTTTGACCTTTAAAAGGAAAACGGTATACTTATATGTTTTGTGAAAATCGCTTTTGTCCTAAAATATGTGGGAAAAGTATTGATGTTCGTTTTTTATTATTATTAGATCTTACTATTTTTATTGTCAATATACAGTAGAATTTTACGAAACATTATGCAAATGTGAGGTTTCTAGCGTTGTAACCACAGAAAAGATAAGTAAATAGAACGGAAATGATAAGGAAAATCTGTCGCCAGGTATTGTGACAGAACCTTGATTAAACATTCTTATTTATGTCAAAGCGTCAAACTCCGCGTCACAGTTGCTGACAAAGTTGCTATGAGTTTAATTTCTTACAAAAATGCCTTGGCAGCCTTTCTAATTTAAACAAAAAAAAAAAAATTTCCGTGATTGTAACCTAATTTCACTTCTGACCTTTTTATGGAATGGGATCACAAACTTTTTTTGTAATTTTTTAATAATTTTTCGATTTCTAAAGATATCCTAGTCTAGGTTGGTCCCGTTAATGCTTTTAATCCCTAAAGAACAAAATCAAACGGCATAATTTTTTTGCTGTTGTGAATATCACGCTTTTTCTTGTAAAGTGTATTAAGTGTATAAATTTTTTTCCTATACCTACTGTAAATGCCAATCAAAATGTCTTCAAAATCTATGGAATGTCTTTTTAGACAGTTCATGTAGCGATTGATTTCTTACGCACGCTATGTACGCTATACAAACTCCACACTGACACTCATTTTGCGGGAAAGGGACATCTCTTCCTAGTTCGTCCAAAAATGTTAAACGCTTATAAATCAGAACTTTTTCCGCCGATTTAAATAATGTCTTCAACGTTTTACATTTTATTACATGGTTCACTATAGCTGTTATTTTTAACAAATCATAAACCAGTCAGGCAGTCTATTTTCTAAAATAACACCGTATTTCTCAGCTCTACGTACATAGATACAACGCGAATCTAGCTTGCACAAATGCACAATGAATATTTACTCAGATGTATACTATTTTACAGCACTCGGTCTTGTTTTTCTCAGTCACAATGTGGTACAATTACTCGTCCGACGCGCGGGCGTGAATGGTCGGTTTCATTATACGGCGCGCGTGTCCGTGAATATATCGTCTTAAATAGAACAAGTGTACTCTATGTATTCTTTGTTAAATTTATGGAGGATTTTTTTTTTGAGACTCATCGTAGTGGCAAATTAAAAAACAACAGAACTATATAAGCTACAATCACTATTGGAGAAGTCATAAGGCCTGCGTTTGCAATCTTTGGTTAAGGCACAGAATATATATATAAGTATAAAAGTGGTTTATATAAGAAATTAAAAATCAGGCAACAGTATTTTTGGGCATCATATTTTGCAAACATTACACCTAAAAGAGACCGCAGGAAAACACTGGAAGCAGGTCGCTTACGATCTACCCTTTTGGAAATCGATGAGGAGGCCTATGTCCGGCAGTGGACGTCCTATGGCTGAAATGATGATGATGACATAGTGATAAAAAGACAGGCACTCCCTGCAGGGCCTGGCTCTGTCAGGGCACAAATATATAGGACAGATAAAAACCACGAAAAAGAAGAGAAAAAGAAAGAGAAGGGAAGAATTTGAAAAAATAGAAGAATAGAGATAAAAAAGGACAGTAAAACATAGTTTTTTAGTTATAATATTATTATTAATAGGACGGAATGGGATATGATTTACTATACTACTATTTAATATTATTTTCTTCCACTTATTTAATGTGAGTCGCGGGCATCCTGTGGATGCAGATGCCAAGATGTCGTTCAGTGTGGAGGTTAAAGGGGGAGGCCTATGTTCAGCAGTGGACGTCTTCTGGCTGATGATGATGATGATTTAATGTGGACGTCCTATGGCTGAAATGATGATGACACCTGAACAAAAAAGATGTACCAAACCTTACTTTCATATTGAAAGACCTATTTAATGATATGTCATAATATGAGTATTTTTTTATCCCTATGTTACATGACATGTCACCTTTTTAGGGTTCCGTACCCACAGGGTAAAACGGGACCCTAAAAACATGCTTTAGATAAATATTTTGCGATGGAATATAAGAAAGCAGCATTAACCCTGAAGCCTTATCTATACTTACTAATATTATAAAGAGGAAATATTTGATTGTTTGTTTGTTTGCAGGCTCCGAAACTACTGAAACGATTTGAAAAATTCTTTCACTGTTGGGAATCTACACTATCCTCGGGTGACATAGGCTAAGTATATCATATTTTGTAGCCGAAGGCCGAGCTTACACCCGTGCGAAGCCGGAACGGTCGACTAGTCTAAAATATTTTACATAATTAGTAATGATAAATAAATAAATTAAATAAAAATATTAAGTAAAAAATAAAAAAAGTTATTACGAATGGTGCGGATCTGTTTGTAACTACCTAGTAATAAAAAGCAGTAGATAACTGCTTTTTATTTCTTCAAAGCATTTTATAAATAAGCGCACCTCTCTCGGTTTACTCTTCAAGAGGTTCTTCAGAATTTGATACGAAGGAGCACTTTAAAAATAACATTTTTCAGACACGTTCATTCAATGCTTCCAATATATGTGATACCGGTATTAGGTATTTTATACTGATATCTCATTGACAACAGCAACTTTGTAAAAAAGGATTTGCTTGTAATATAAATTTACAAACAGTCGGGTCTAGTACGAAATTACCGAAATTGACTGACTGGTTCTTTTTTTAAATCCCACTTATAGACCAGGGTAGAAGCCTTTAAAAATAATAAAAAGTGAAAAAAAATAATAGTAGGATGAAACCCATTAGAAAAGGAGGGGAATATTATAAAAATTAAAGGAAAAATAAATTACGGGCGATCTGAGTTCGGGAAGTGGAAGGGGGAAGGAAGGAAAAACGTAAGATTACATGTTTTTCGAGTAATTAAAGTGTAAATTTTAATAAATAGCTTAAAATTGTATATAATAATTAAAAAAAAAAGTTTTCGAGTTTTTTGCATTGCATTTTCTGAGAAGATTTACTATAGTAACATATATTATTTTTTTCACCATCGGAAAGTAGAGATTTCAACAAACAGAAAACATACCAATTTTTTGAAAAAAGCTAATATTTTGATGGGTGAATTTTCGATTGAAAATTAGGGTGCTTTTTCGATATTAATTCAAAATAAGGTGAAAAAATTAATATTTTTAATCATATAAATTACAGCGTATTCGGGACATAAAAAGGTAAGTTTTCACCAAATTTCGTGAAAAAAACAAATTTATGTAAAAGATAAAAATAAAAAACCAAAAAGTTGGTTTTTTGAATTTTTCACATAAATTTTGAGGTTATGTGAAAAAAGTGTCTCCACAGAAGTTTTAGATCTTTTTATTACTACAACTTTGCCATTTAACTTTTTTTCATAGGACTTGTAGTTTTACCGGAAATCGAGATAAACCATTTTTTACCCTTAAACCCCCCCCCCCCCCTTCCACTTCCCGAACTCAGATCGCCCGTAATTTATTTTTCCTTTAATTTTTATAATATTCCCCTCCTTTTCTAATGGGTTTCATCCTACTATTATTTTTTTTTGGTTTTAAAAATTATCGACCCTGGTCTATTAGTGATTTCTTGTCTTCAAAAAAGTTTAATCGCGCGAATGACTTCGCATGTTGTGGGAAGCGGGCATTAAAACTGAAAGATGTATTTTCTAGTCTACTCAAAAAGTTTATCTTATCAACGGACCGATCGATCTATTTTCCATTTTCCCCGATATTGAAAGTTGAGCTCCCATCGGTCAGAATCGACGTAGAATAAATAATAGTATAAAATGGCAAAGTGCATGCTCCATCACGATCCATCACCCATTGAAGACAATCGTTTTCAAATGGTAAATAGTTTGTGTAAATATTTGGGTACTTTAAATAAACTAATGGTATTGAGTTTGAAACCTATCTATAGTGCGTTTCACCGAAGAGTTTCCTTCGCCGTAATGTTGGCCCCCCAGCACGTTCCCTGTAATGTGTATGGGAAGTGCAGGGGAGCCAACATTACAGCGAGGGAACTCTTGGTGAAATGCACTATAATTCATTTTATAGAGAAGATTACTAAAAGTCATCATCGCTGAACGTCAGGCAAAATGGATGGAAGGAGTTCTGAGATAAGAAACATAAAAAAAAAACAATTGAGAACTGTCATTCAGAAACCTATTTGGAAAATTATTTTTTTTATTTGACAGAACATACTTTTGCTCGAAGAACTGATGACCGACGGGGAAGAAAGGTTTTTGAGTGGAGACCACGAACCGGAAGACGCAGCGTAGGTAGGCCTCCCACTAGATGGACCGACGCCATTGTGAGAGTCGTGGGCATCCAGTGGATGCAGTTGACAGGATGTCGTTCAGTGTGTAGGGTTAAAGGGGGAGGCCTATGTGCAGCAGTGGACGACTTCTGGCTGATGATGATGACTTTCGGATTGGTGCCATAGAAATTTCATCAAAATCGGTTTAGTACTTTGGTTTTTGAATCAAAATAACTGGAAAGTTCGATTACTTGGATGACTTAATATTGTCAACCAAGTAAACGAAATTGGGTATTTTACTAATTTTGAAGTCGTTTTTTTTTATTGATAATTATGTCTTCTCCAATTATCTTGTACATGCGAACAAATTTCAATGATAAGTCATATTTTTAATACAGGCTAATTATTATAACTTTAGCACTCGTTTTCAAAATTAATTCCTATTATAAAAATGTTCCTTCACAGTTAGAGCAGTGACGTTAGTATGTGAACGGACCGGAACGGGAGCACTTACCCTCTAACCTTTATCGGAAGAGCTCTCACCGTAGATTTAGTGTTTCTGCCGAAAGCACGCCAGAGCGCTACATCCTGTCTAGCCTAGGTTTAATATCTAGACTACCTAAATAGAGTTATCTAACTTGCTTAACTATGAAGTGCTATGAAATGTTTAGAATGATTAAATGACGAAAAAAGGCGGCAGGTGTTATTGTCCCAATTATGGCGTTTTTTAATTATGATTTTGGCATCGCATGTTTTGTGCATTTTCAATGTCAAATAATGAAATATTTTCAAGTTTTACTAGATTTTGTCAAACAGGATCATAGTCACAGAGTCAAGCAATGTAAGTCACTGTCAAGTCTAAGTCATGACCTCATGTCATCTCAGATTTGATTGCCTATTTCTTTGTTTGTTGCAAGGACGTTGTAAGGCCACTTGTAAGGCCTATTTTTGACCGTCTGGTTTGTTGCAATGTGGACAGTGGCGTAGGCATGTGTCATTCCCAGAATGTCAAACCTTGTTTCATTGAACCATAATCCCAAACAAGATACATTTTGGCCTCTTTTCAAAGATGACTCTTCACAATAGAGGTCACAGTTCGCCACAGTGTATCTCAGCTACGAGCACGAACCTCTTCACTCTAGGACCCTCACCGTAGAGTCAACACTAGAGCAGGGTTTGTTTCAGAAAAATCAGTTTATTGGAAAACTTGTTGTTGCAAAGTTAAATCGAACTTTTATGGGTCAAACATGAACAGGCGGAAAGCTTGTAGAATTTGTGTTATGTTTGTTTCACCTTGAGGTTTGTTCTGGTTGGAAACAATTGTATGATATTTTAGCGGAGTTGGTATTGTTTTGACAATTCGCTCTAAATTTTGCTGGGAATGGATTGATTGTAAGCATTTTAGAACGCTAATGGATTGATGTTTTCATTGAATGATGGTAAGAACTTGTATCAAATTATAAGTGCTATATTATAGTGCAAGTCAAAGGAAAATTGTTTCTCTCCCTCTGGGTTTGTAACAGCAACTAAACGTTTGAAATAATTTTGGTGAAAAAGAGTGCATTTTGAATTAAAAAAAAAGATAAGGGAAAACTGACAGATATCATGAGTAAAATGGCCTAGATAGTATTGTATATCAATGCCAATAATATTTCCAGCTAATATTAAACCTAGTAAATATCAACAAAAACTAAAGAACCCACGTCTTCCGTACGACGAATTAATAATGATCTTTTGATTAGTTTGGCCATTCCTGATCCCAGGGTTATTCAGCGTAAACATGGCAACATTTCACACCCGCCAGGCTAATATCGGCTCTAATCTCGAGTAACTTGGGCCGAATACTGCATGCAGTAACTGGCAATAAATTCACTTTTGAGAAACGATGGCAGTCACGCAATGTAATAAATCAGATAAATACCTACAGAGTGATGATTATTTATTTGGTATTTTTCGATTTTTGAATAGGTAAAAAAATAGAAAGACTTAATAGACTTCTACGCTGTTTTTTATTTTTAAGTTCGGATATTTGATAATATTATCTTTAAATATGATTTGTCTTGCTAAATTTGTAGACCATTTTGTGTGATTATAGAAGTGCCAAACCATTAAAAAAAACTTGAAAGGTGTTAAGGGACACCCGGATGGAACGAAGTTCCTTTCTATGAGAGAGAGAGAGAGACAGACATAGAAACACGCGCACGCCGCACGGCTTACAACTATAGCAAAACTGTCGTACAAATTTTGGTCTTAATTTTTTCCGTCTAGCCCCCTTTCGCAACGCGCCAAAGGAAACTTCGTTCCAAAAATCTCAAACAAGTTTATTTAAAAGTTTACCTATATTTATTTCAGATCACGATTTTACCAAAATTGGACTTGACCGTTCTTAAAAATTTTTTGGTAAATTTTTGTCGTCTCAGGTTAACTTGTACGTGCGTATATTTAAATATGCAAAGAGCTTTGATTTTGTTATTCCAATAAAAAAGAAGAGTATGCATGGAGGTTATGTGAGAATTCCCTGGGTTATTATGAAAGTTTCCCGATAGTTTTAATATAGGTGTCTTCAAATTAAGAGTGAATTTGTTTCTGCTAGGCAAGAGCTCTATCGTAGACCGCATCATCGCTTAACCCTTCGTTGCATAGTAATGGATATTTCCATCAAACCATTGGAAAGGAAAAAATGCACCCAATAACGGTTGCTGGTCAAGATTTTTTTGTCTCTGGTAACTTTTTGAAACACGTATGAATGAAACGGAACGCACCTAGTAAAAAAAAAAAGCAAACGTCAACTGTCACACGTCAGTCAAAATTTAGTAAGCTGAAGTTGTTTGTTTTGTTGTAACAGTGCTTCTAATTATCAAGTTTTTTAATGGTTTTTGTGGACAAAAGTACAAAAAAATATTGATAATGCATAGAAATAAGGTAAGTTTTGTGGAAACTGCTAATATTTGTGAAGAAAACATGTATAATATAACTAAAATAATGTCAAATAGGTATGATGGAAATTTACATCATTATGAAGTATTGTCATCCTTGAAGTATGGAGGTATATTGGTTGATTTAATTTCACTTTGCTTACGTATTTTTTTGCTGTTTCAGAATATTATGAAAGATAAAGACATAGAAAACTATCTAGCACAGCTGGAGGATGGTTGGCTATCAGAAGACGGACTGGAGGCAGAAGATTCTGATGATGATGACCCACCAAATCTTTACTATAGTAGAGACGAACTTCTAAGTATATTAGATGATGAAAATGATGATGAAGACTGTCAGGATGGAAATGAAAATGACCCTCCTCTTGTTGAAGAACTTGTGGAAGAACCACAAATCCAAAACAGAGTTCCTTGTGGTGATATTTTCAATACATTATTGGATAAAAGAAAACTTATTTGGAAAAAGAGAAACATGGACTATAATGAGGATAAAATTACTTTCTTAGGCAGCTCAGATTTTCCATTAGAAATATCTCAGCTTGAAACTCCTTACCAATGTTTCAAATACTTTTTTGATGAAGATTTTATTCAGGAAATTGTTGATCAAACGAATTTATATATCATGCAAAAAGATACTAATAACAGAATAATTTATACAGCTTCAGACATCAAAAAGTTTTTTGGAATATTATTATTTATGTCTGTGCAAAGATTCCAAAATACCAGATCATATTGGTCTCCTGCTTTTGGTTATGGTCCAGTTTCATCCACAATGCCAGTCAACAAATTTGAAAGAATCAAGCTTTCATTGCACTTTCAAAATAATGAAAATCACAAGCCTGTTGGCCATGCCAATCATGACAGGTTATTTAAAATACGTCCAGTTATTGAGCACCTCAAAACTAAATTTTCTACCATACCTAAGGAACAAAGATTGTCAGTAGATGAGCAGATGTGTGCCACAAAAGTTGCACATTTCTTAAAACAATACCTGCCTAATAAACCCCACAAATGGGGGTTTAAATTTTATGTACTCTGTGATTTATCTGGATATGCTCATACATTTGAATTGTATTCTGGACAGGAAAATACAGGAAGACTAGAAGGAGAACCTGATATAGGAGCCACAGGGAATGTTGTCATTCGTTTGCTAAAAGGTGTGCCAAGATATCAAAATTACATAATTTACTTTGATAATTTCTACACATCGTTGCCCCTGGTTCATTATTTAGCCAAGCAAGGAATTAAATCTGTGGGTACTGTACAACAAAATCGGATTCCAAACTCAAAATTACCAGACAAAAGGGAGTTTATGAAAAAGTCAGTACCAAGAGGAAGTCATGTAGAAAGGACATCTACATTTGATGGTATTGATATGTCTTGTGTCACCTGGAAAGACAACAAAATGGTGACACTTTTATCTACATATGTTGGGTCAACACCAGTATCTAGTGTCACAAGATATGACAAAGCAAAGAAGGAAAAAGTAGAAATTTCATGTCCAAAAATAGTTCATGAGTATAACAAACATATGGGGGGGGTGGATTTAATGGATAGTTTTTTGGGGAGATTCCATATTCCTTTGAGGTCGAAAAAATGGTATTTACGCATATTCTTTCATTTGATTGATCTTACTGTCATCAATTCTTGGATCATTTACAGAAAAAATGCAATCAATCGAAATGTACCAAAAAAAGATATACTTTCCATGGGACAATTTCGTAATGAATTAGCCCAAGTTTTATGCTCAATAGGATAGGATCCAACACAGAGGTCAGAAGAGGACGCCCAAGTTCCAGCTCTTTGGAAAATGAAATCCAAGCAAAAAGGAAGAGAGGGCCTACGGTTGTTCATCCACCAAAAGACATAAGAAGAGATGGTAGTGACCATTGGCCACAAGTTGGTGTTTCTCTGCGATGCAAATACCCACAGTGTAAAGGATACTCCACAATAAGCTGCAACAAATGTAGGGTTAACTTATGTCTTAACAAAAATAATAATTGTTTTGTTAATTTTCACCAAAATTGAAATTATTCATTACCTTACACATTATTTTAATTTTGTACTAAGCTCATCAGTTCATTCCGCATAATGATAGAAATTTACATCAAAGCATTTTTAATAAAAAAAAAATACTTATAAAAGTCAAATATTTTTTTTTTTATTTTTCCCATTACCTAGAGGTCTTATTACATTCATACGATTTTTTTTACAAAAAAAATTAATATCATGCAACTAAGGGTTAACATCAGGCAAGCAGGCTGTAAACGCAAGGTTTTTTTTTTATACAGACATTTCCCTATGGTGTCGTATGATTGGCTCATATTACAAGTGATTGCCAACTCGAAATGTTATTTTCGAAATTTAGTTGCTAGGCAATGTTCTAATGAAATGCGAAAAATATCCCCAAACTATTTATGTTTATTTAAACGTGATACGCTTAGTTTTTGGCCAAAAAGGCTACTTTTCATTGGTTTAAGTATGTTACACAATTAAATTAAGCATTTCAACTTTATATTCAGAATTTATGATCAATGAGCTAGTCTGAAATTTCCCTTCTTTTTCTCTTCTCTGCGCAGTGTGTATATTGATTTGATCCTTAAAGTTTATAATCCCTATTTACTTACAAAACTTTCTTGAATCCCTTTCAGTACATTAGCAGGTTAGAATTCCCTAAATAAGTACATAAGCTGTACCGTAGTGATGGATAAATAAATTAGCAATCGCACATAACTTCATGTAAAAAAAGGAAAAAAAATAATAGTTACAACATACAATTATTAAATTAAAGTTTTAGATACTTGAATTTTCAAGCATGAAACGAAAAAATTAATTGGTGATTGTCAAGACGAATTTAAAACAAGTACACCATTACATTTAAAATGTTTATTGATGTCAGTAATTCAACGAAATCCACTCTCAAACTTTCCCTCCCAGAGTTTAACGAAAAACTACTTTTGTAAATTGGAGGAAATAACTCGATATAATGTTAAGTTATTCTAACATTTTAAGCTGTTATTTCATTAAAAAATATAGACCTATTTATAACATAAACGAAAAAGTTTCTATTGTTTAAAAGATTTTCTATGTGACCCTAAAATGTAAATATTTTTCTAATTATTATTTTATAACATAAATGAAATTT
Source organism: Agriopis leucophaearia (assembly GCA_949125355.1). Classification (NCBI taxonomy): domain Eukaryota; kingdom Metazoa; phylum Arthropoda; class Insecta; order Lepidoptera; family Geometridae; genus Agriopis; species Agriopis leucophaearia. The sequence goes on from OX421278.1 coordinate 11,022,706, forward strand.
TCTATTGATCTTTCAGAAACAAGAGAAAAAGAACGGCAAAATCGAGTTTTCGTTGCTTTTTCCGTCAAAAATATGAGAAGGCTCTTTGGCGATTCTTTTTGAATTGTAAAATACGCTCTCGTTTGCTTTTACCCAATATCATCTTACCATACCAACTAAACTCATCTTGACACTCAAACTGCAAAATCATAACAGATTGCAATACGCTAGTATTGATTATAGCTTGTTATATAGACTATAGCTTGTTATATATTGATATAACTATGGTTATTACATAGTTATATCAATATATAACAAGCTATAGTCTATATAACTAGAAGCACCCCCATTTTGTGTAGCGTGTTTTACTGCAGAAACCGTATATTTTTTCCGGGATAAAAAGTAGCTTGTGTTAATACAGACTAAACTCACCTGGTTGAAGGTTACCCTGAGTATTTTCATCAAAATTCGTTTAGCCGTTACTTCGTTAAGTCTAATAAACACACAACTTTATATATATAATATTAGTGTGATTTAATTATTGACGACTCTATGAATTAATAAAAAATCACTTTCAAAACCATAATCGTTACATATTTTTTTTCATGTATGTTAAAAACTAAGCTAAGTTTTTCGCAGAAATTTCATTAATAGCGCATATAAGAACATTCTAAAACGATAAATTCATTTTAATTTAGCAATCTTTGCCATCACTTGTGTAGATACCGTTATTTCCCCTTCAACGAACAAGTACGACGCAATTAGCCGCCACAAAATAAAAGCGGTGTGCGTAGTTAAACGGAAACAATTTCACGCGAAATTGATTCTTAATACAGAGGGAAAGTGTCTGAATTGCCTTAGTTCCGACGAAGTTTGTTGAATTAGCAATTGTTGTTTTAAAACGATGCCGTAAGCTGTTACGACGAAATCTGAGCGAGGTATTAAATACTTTTTACCGAGAAAACTGGGCTTTAAAATGTTTACCTGTTTTCCAATTACACGTGCTTAGAATCAGAATATATTTTGAATAGCTTTTACTACCTTTTCGCGGTTGCCTGGAAGAGATCGCTTTAAGCGATAAGGCCGCCTGTTAAAAGCCTAGATAATTACTGTAATTTATAATGTTATCCTTGTTTTTGTGGTTTTTAATAAAGAGTTATTATATTGTATTGTACTACGTTTGAACTTTGTAGTTGATCTATATTTTGAAAAACGTAGAGTATCCTATAGAATAGCTTAGCTGCGATTGCTAATACGTGGTTTTAGTCGTAGGCTCTTGTACTATCAAAGTAACGCCGTCATAATACGACGTTCGATGTGACCTTGGCATTCTAGATCAATCGTCGAATGCAGCTTCAACGATTATCTAACACCGTGTTTTTCAAACTGTGGGTCGCGACCCCCTGGGGTGTCACCATGCCTCTATAAGGGGGTCACGGGAGTTGCGAAGCCTCGGTAAAAGAATAAAAAACAAAGTAAAAAATAAAGTTATATGATAATTTACGGGATATTTACCGTGGTAAGGTTGTGGAACCACCCCACCCGCATTCTTCAGTCTTCCCGTGAACATGATGCATGTAACTGCGCCGAAATGTCGGGAGCTCCTTCCACAACCTTACCACGGTAAATATGCCGTAAATAATCATTTAACTTTAGTGAACAACCGTGATAGTTTAAAACAAAGTAAAAAATATTTTAACCAAGAAAAATTTATATATGAGTAATTATAAAACTAAAAAAAGGTTGTACGTATTTGATATTTGTAATATAATAAAATACAAATTATAAACTGTGGAAGGTAGGGGGCCCCGTTTTTTTCATACTAAGGGGGTCACGACGTGAAAAAGTTTGAAAAACACTGATCTAACACGTAAAATTAGAGGCATCAGTCGGAATCTCTACTTACTACGTAGTTAATTATTAACGACGTCGCATCACTCTCGAATACTACGACTGGTCACTCGCAAAGTAGTATAACTGGTTTTACACTGGTGTTTTATAACGTCTTGTGTGGTAGTCGGTACCGTTGACAAAAATCGAGTGGGCTGGTTCTTATACTATACGTGTAGGTACCTTATATATTCGTCAATGCGTAGACCTAACCGTAGCTTCGTAGACGGAACAGTGTTATTGTGTGTGTTATATATACGTATAGCCTATACGATTTTACCTACCTAGTCAATTTTTAAATAATGCGCGGTTTTGTGAATTGATTGTGAAATTACGTATACAACAATTCCTGTAAGTTTTAAATAAATTAAACGTCAGTAGTATTTCCAACATCTAAAGCTTTACAAAGATTCTAATTTATTAAAAATCTAAAAGAACCAACCTACTATAAACGCCCCCTGCTTAGAACGTAACCTCTGGCTGGCAATTTGCCTGCTCCTTAATTGCGATTTTAATAAATTATGGGTATTAACTTCGGACGGAAATATTAGGGATTTGTTTTAGGTCAGAGGTTTTATCGAGATAATAAATGGAAGTTGAAGATATTAAATTGTGTAAGATATTATGGTAAATAGAAAGCTACCATTAGATTCTTAGACTCAGTTGATACCGTGACATCAGAGTAGGTAGAATTATAAATTTTAAAAAGCTGGCAATTTATTGTAGTTCGAAAGATACAACTAGAACATATAGATAAACAAACAGACAGCGTAAGCTTAGTGATAGCTCCAAGGGCCCCAGCGGATAGCAACGAAACTGCACATCATTTATTTAGATACTAAATAAGTCACAGAAATAAGTCATTGTTGCAGGGCCGATGATCGAACTGGGTGTCTTCAGAAGTTAAGTGCACAAGCTATTGATCGATCAGCTCTCTCTACCAGTCTCTCTCTCTCTCTACTCTCTGCCAGCCAGGCTCAACAATTATTATGTCTCATCTCTGAGACTAAACATCATTATTCACATTTCCAAGTCTGCAAACGACATCAAGTTTCGCCCAGATATTTTACAATGAAGAGACCTGCCTCCGGCCAGAGAACCTGGCAATCCGGATAAACGAGTAGGCGGCTTTTATACCGTTATTTATAAGGCTACGAGACTCACTGGAGAATGCACTTTATCCCTGAAGATACGTCGGGATATAAATGGCGGAAGTTTTCGAAACAGAGTTTACAGTTTTACACCAGCAATAATAGACTATAGGGGCTTTAAACATGGGACTTGTGATGCTACCAAAGCTGTAGCATGGCAACTTAGCGCGTAATTTTTATTATTATTACTCATTGAACTTAGATCTACGATTGGCCACAAACTCGTCTAATCCAAATTTTGAAAAGGATTTAAAAAAAGTGATGTATGAAACCTTACCATCATTTTAAAGAATCTTTGAAATAGTCTTTCCAAACACAAGGAGGTGAAGTGACAAAAAAAAATCATCCCCATTTCATATGTACCAGAGCCCCCCCCCCCCCCCACCCTAAAATGCAATATTATATATTTTATACTTTTAAAATTGAGATCTATATTACAACTGTTACTTTGCAAAGTTTCATGGATTTATCTTAATTATTATAGAAGTTCTAAAAAATTCAGACGGACGGACAGATCGTCCTGGTCGGGCAACGGAACCCTAAAAAGTGTACAACCCTGCAATTCGCCGTCCTGTCAACAATATAATCTGTTTCGTTTAGGTAACAACAATTTTGTCACATGATTATATAATGTACCATATTCAATTTGCTAAATAAGCACTACTTGTATGCTACAAGTCTTTGACAATCACACAATTTGAGACAAAACGTAAACTGAAAAACAAATTAAAAAATCGCAACACAAATCTCATAAATTAAACAAAAGTATAGGTAATAACCTACTTATAAAGTTTTTGGCTGGGCCATGTTTCGTGAAAATTTGGCACTGATTTAAACCGATACTAAATAAAAAATCAAACAAAACAAGTTAACCCCGTTGCCGAGCCCTCAAAGTAATTATGAACTTTCAGCCGGTCCGTTAGAAGAAGCTCAAAAAGCCGGTAGCGCGCTGTCATCGGATCACGGAGCACCCTCGTTCGTTCGGGCCACAATTTGCTCCTGCCAATCATTTTGTCACTTATGTGTACGTGGATTCCGCGGGTTGCAGACGTGGCGGATGTAATATAATATAGAGGATTATAGATCATCACATCTAAAATACATAGTGGGTGATTTTTCAGTTTTCTCCTTTACCGAAATTTAGCAATTATGGTAATTCAATTTTTTTTTTTTTGTAAGATAGGCTTGCGCTTGGCCGCCAACTCGCCTGATGTTAAGCGATGATGCCTAGAAGTAACCGATTCACTTTTGACTAAAAGTTACTTTTAGTTTATGAAATGAAATGAATGAAATGAAATATTTTTATTCCAGATTTATCCATATACAAAATTAAAACGAAAGTTTAAGTTTGTCTATTTCCATGGTAAGCTTAAAATTATAAAAATGTTGTTATATTAAAATTGAACGTTTTGTCTAGGAAACCTTAAAGACGGAAATACGATTGAGGATATTTAGCTCGATAGAACAAAATATGAAATTAAATACATAAATTTATATCTGGGACAATATTGCACACATGATCATCTGACCCCAAACTAAGCAAAGCTTGTAATATGGCTGCCAGAGACTGATATACATACATATATATTTTTAAATACATACTTAAATAGATAATAACATCCAGACATAGAACAAACACAAATGTTCATCACACAAATGTTTGTCCTAGGTGGGAATCGAACCCACGCCCCCAAGCGCAGAAGGCAGGTTAAATTAACACTGACTTGCGCTTTTCTCCCTGTTTATTTTATTCTTTCAAATGCTCATTTATATAATTATGTCTTCAAATCTTAATATACAAATTTTATCATTATTGAGGGAACCGCAAAGGTACATTTTATATTACAGCTATATATACTTTTCGAATAATATGAGAAAAACATCAAGTAGCGAAACACACGACGTGTGTAAGTGCCATGATTTTGCTGTACTAAATGAATCTTTAATACAATATTTTAAGCCTTATGGTCATCATTAGTAATAAGCGTTACTTAATAATGGGAAAACCTTGCCTTTATTTTCCGAAATAAAATTCATCTAGTCTACGTCTACTAATGTCTGAATTCTGTGGCCTTAGTACAAGCACTTGCGAAAAAGTTATCGTAACGTAAACGATAGCAAAATGTATGAAAAATTTAACAGCGCCTCTATCGGACATGAAAGGAAACTGTTTTTTTCATACATTTGCTATCGTTTACGTAACGATAACGTTTTCGCAAGTTCTCGTACTATCCCCACTGATATAAATCCAAAATTTTAGACGTGGAAATTTTGTTTGTCGTACTGGGCTGCCAATTTATTATTTGGTGCAAGTGACTTTGAAGCTACTTGCTTCCCTCGTGGTTATAAATATACAATTCAATTGGTACGTGACGCAAATAAGTTTTCCAGCAGAACTCTGTGAACACTTTTCATCTCATCTTAACGAAGAAAATAGTTCACGCGATTACTCTGGAAAAAGATCAGTTTCACATTATTTACACTTTCCACAAACTTCTCTACAGCTTCAGTGCTATGAATCAACAAAATAAAATAAACAAAACGTAGGTAATTCTTAAACTTTTCTTAAATTAGTTTAACTTTTTTTCATGCGCATTCCGTACGTTTTTCCGTTCGTTTTGACTTAGCACTACTTAAACATGGAAACTACACATATACTTAATAACACTGCATATCTGTGCAAGAAAGAGAAGGTCGTCCATATTTGTTTTTATAAAATCAATGTGATAATGTGTGGGTGTGTGTGTGTTTCTATGTGATGTGTGTATTTCTAAGTGATAATAAGTTAATATTATTGTATTTCTTTAAGTTAAGATACGGAACCTCAATGAATAAACTATATTTTAAAACTTTAGAATGTTTAAAAAATACTGAAAAAATGTGAAGATCAGACAATTTGAATTTCGAATTTAGTTTCCGCGTTAGCTGATAAAACTACTTTTGCACGTAGATTAGACGATAAAGAAAGTCTTTTGATAAGATGAAAATATACATCGTGTTTTACCTTCAAAACTGCATTTTAGATTTAGAGCATAGAAACACTCGAAAGCGAGAGGGACAAAAGTAAATACTATGCGTGAATAAGAGCGGGACACAAAAAGTCCGCCAACTATAAAGTCTGTCTCCTGTGATAACTATAACCAAAATATCAAAAAACCTTTCTATATCCAGATGTCAATTAATATTCACCCAGTTCAGTTATTAGAAAGCCGAGTGGAAAAACACTCCGTGCTGAATGTACCAAAACATGAGATTAGCTAACGATCGCCGACATGTTTCCCAATATCCATGACTGTACTTCCTCGGTTCAATAATCAAAGGTAGAAGCTGAGAATAAACAAAACAGATGTATAGCTTCGCAGAAGTTGTGTCACTTTTTTTCTTTCTATTTCTAAACTAATTTTTTTCTCAGTGAAAAACATACATTGAGTTACACAACTCTACCAATCAAGCGTAGCAGTATAGCAGTAGGCAGAAATCTAATCTCATATATATATAATAACTGGCCAAGAGCGTGTCGAGACCCGAGGTAGGGTTCCGTAACCAAAGCCATATAATTGTAGTCATAGTTCAGAAATTGATGGTTATAGAAAAATTCGAACGAAGCTCTGTGGGCTTAGCCAAATTTCAAAAATGTATCATCCCGACATAGCATTTACTTTTTTTAGTTTAACCATAGAGAAAAATGATTGGGAAACATTCTTTGTTAAGATCATTTTACAAAAAGGTCAATGACCTATGAGCTAGAACGCCTTGAAGTTTTTACAGTTTTATCGCTGTTACTCCTAAAGTCATAATCAGATAATGTCCGAAATAATTATGAAATTAAGGCCACATTTAATTTTATTTTTAAGATTAAAAATAACCGAGCTCAAATGTTTCGAATTGTGTTAATATTTCTTGGGATGGTGGAGGAGATAGAAAACTTGAACTAATACTTTACTAGTTTTTTTTTTCGATCCCATTCGCCAAAATAATACTACATAAAATTACTTTAAAATGTTTGCTGTTTTATTCTAAAAATAATTCCTAATCGTGCGAGCGAAAAGTTATCTCAGATTGTAATGGGACTAGTCAGTGTTTTATGTATGTTTGTATATTTTGTTTAACGATAATTTCTGTATCGTTAATTCCTAATCTGATCTTCATGAAATGTTGTAGGTAATTCGATTCAAATGAATTTTTAAGTTCGAGTATGGGAAAAATCAGTGGAGAGGTTACGAAGATATCTAGAGGTCTCAGTTTGGGGTGAACAACTGGTTGCAGACCACCGTAACGACCAGACCAATCGCATTTTCTAAGTTGTCTCTCTGACTTCTTCTAGTCTGCAGGTAATGCTTTAGGTTTCCCCAATATCATTAGCCGCTCAATGGCCGTTATGGTTGGCTAACATTTGGATTTGGGCGGATAAAACCAGATTCGGCCGGACAGGGGTGGCTTTGTAGCGTATCCAGAGGGTTTAGCAAGACTCGGTGAAATGATCTTATTGTGAAATGAAGTTTGAAGAAGAAATATAAAAGCTGAAACGGTTTAACAAAAACTCTTGTCTGTTATGAATGAAAATAAAATTTCGTTCGTCTCAAGACGAATAATTTGTTAAAATAGGGTTTCCTTATTAATTTCATTAGACACCATGATTGAAGAAGTACTAACAAAACAAAATCCAAACAAAAACTTGCCAACAAAGATTTCATACTTATACTTCGTATGTCTATAATCATAGCTTGCCAATTTGTTTTACTAGTTATGTAATGCAAACGAATACTTCTAGGTTCTTCATTCCAGGACCTATGACTAGGTTTATCACCGTCACTCTCTATCAGATTGTCATAAGCGCGACGGGGCGAGAAACAATATCGTATGTATAAGAATAGCTAGCCTAAGTCGATAAGGCCAAGTCAACTTTCTCAGTGTCGAACACAATAATACCATTCTTAATGTAGGCTTAGTGGTCAGCCCTAACGTCAGAGTTTTTAAGCCGCCCGAAGTCCTCTGATAAGGCTGTGGATATTTGCTGTTGTTCACAAGTACATTATTAACAAGTACCCGTGGTACCTTTTTGTGATGAGTTTTTTTAAATATATACTTAGTTAAACTTAAAAAGCAAAACCTTATTTAAATACAAAGGGGTTGTAACATTTTAGTATGAATGAATAGCGGTTAATTTTTTTTTTTATGAAATCGTTAGGCGCTTTGAGCGCTTTTTGAGTGAACAAAAATCATGGAACTCACGGCATCGTCATGCTGTCACAGTACCGTTTAATTGAAATCAGCGCCATTTCTTGTAGAATAGGTGAATTACTTAAATTTTCACTACTGACGTGCCGTCTGAGTGATGTGTTTTTTTTTTTTACTCTGCCACCTTTCTATTTTGTGTTAATGGACAGAGACCATGAATACAAATAATAAATGCCATGTAACAAAACTTCGCTAAGTGTCACGTTCGGCTGTTATTTGATGCCATAAATCAAAATATCTTTGTTTTGGCCATAACAACAGGATAACCTGACACATTAAAAGATTTCATTCCATACATTAGTTGCTTGTATGAATGTCCTCTAAATATTCGCAAAGGATTGAACAGTGGCCGCACAACAAAAAATAAACCTGGCGAACTCTATGCCAAAATGTTACAACCCCTTTCATCTAAATCGTTAGAGCCGTTTCCGAGATACGAAATAAATGTATGACTATGTATATACAAGAAATGCTCGTTTAAAGTTACTATGTTATCTTATATAATTTTATTTTATTACGTTATAAATAGAGTTTTTGTAGTGGTAGACTCTTTAGCAGGGGTCCGCCTGGGGAAGTACCACACCTTTGCCAGTTATTCAACCGCCAAGCAGTAGTGTACAAACACCACTGTGTTCCGGATTGAAAGGCAATGTTTCCAGCGAAATTACAGGGCACACAGAGATTTGACATCTTATATCTCGGGGTGACAAGCGCAGTGCATTGCCATCCAGGGTTTTGAACTGCTGAAGTTCAGAATTCTGAGTGGCGTTGAGTTGTCATGGGCAAGCGTGAAGAGCCATCAGGCGAGCGACTTCGCTCGTCTCGTCACTCAGTATCATAAAAAAAAATACAGAGTCAAGTAAAGTAAGTTATGGCAAGTCCAAGTCATGCCCTAGTAAAGGAGTGGAGACTATTATAGAGAGTATAGAGGCTTCTGTAGAGTTTTGGAAACATCATGAAAACACATTTTTTATACATATTTTATTGCACACTTTAAAAAAATTAGAAATGCACAAATGGAGGACTTAATTAATAACATTTACAAAATTTTTTTTCTTTTGTTTTAGATCAAATGAGTTCGTAGATCGCTCATATTAGAAGAGAAATTTAAAATTTAAATTTTGGGGAAAAGCATAGAATATATACTTACCTAGCCCTATCAAGACGTAGAGCTGGAAACGTCGCCCCACCCTATGCTCAAACTTATTATTGCCGAAATGAGCGATGATAATTGCGTTACCAGTTACCGCTCGTGGTGGTACAAATGTCGGCTAACGACTTCGCTCGGTAATCAATTCCCGCGATAATGTGATATACACATGTCCACTGACAGACTATCGCTTGTGTCACGTAGTGTATATATAGTTCTTTTGAAATATAAAAGAATCATTCTGATAGATTAAGAATTTCAAATAAAAAATAAGAAACGAAGCTCTTTGATGTACCACATCAAAAAGCGACTCGTATGCCGTGACGGACGTGACGTCATCTGCTCTCTTATGATGCCGAGCCGTATAGTATTATGCCGTCATGTTATCACATCTGCCGAGCGTCCCGTGATGACCAACTTTTTTACACGATGATTTTAACTCTTTTAACGGATGTTTCGAACGCTTTGCATTGTCCTTGGTCAGGCAGAATAGATGACGGACGTCTTTAGAGATGTTATGATTATTATTAACTAGTACTTACCTATGATTTTTAATGATTGATCTTTTGACATTTTGTCCACTTTTAATGACCGTTTCCTATGGAACAGGTAATATTTTTTCACCATTTCAGAATTGCTCCTATAGCAAAAGTTGTTGATAATGATGAGTAGGTAAGTACTATTGACTTCTTTCGACTTAGTACACCCTTTCCGTGAAACTCAGTAGAGAGTGAAGTCCAAAGAGTGACATTATCGTACTCGTAGGTGTTATCAATCTATCGTCAAATTTAACAGAACACAGCCTACCTTGTCCTCAACCACGACTTAGGGAAGTTACACCGTTTCCCGCAACTAGGAAGAAGCGCTGCGTAAGTACACGTTTGTTCGACCTATTTTCGGAACATCAATTTGCTTCGATCAGACATTTAGTAACTTTGTTCAGCTGAAAGCGATGACAGGGTTGTTTGAGTAAGGAGGTATTTTAGTGGGTAGTGTTAGTATTTTGGTTTAGCATTCAGCTGTGCTTGTTCGTAGCTATGCATTTAAGTCTCAAGTGATGCTGCTGGAACACACTGTTAGTTGCCTGTCGACAGATTTATATCTTGAGGGTGGCTAGCTAGCCAGCTGAGCTTTAGAAAGTAGTATTCAACAGTGTTTTACTGCCCACTGCTGGATAGACCTTTCCTAAAGCACGCCACTGATCTCGGTCAGTAGTTCTCTGCGTTCATTTTCTACCCGCAATTTTACGTCGGTTATCACTCCAACTGGCCGCTGGCTGTACGTTTGCCTAAACGAGGTCTTTATTCTAGAACTCGTCTACATCATCGGTTATCGGTTCTTCGGGCAATATGGCTTTAATATACTTTAAATATTATACCATATTAGTTGAAATTCAATATAAATTAGACATTAAGAGCGTATTTCCTTGTTATCCAGCAGATAGGGGGCCACCTGTGCGTGTAAACCACGCCATTGATGGCGGAGCAAGGTCGCTCCGGATCGATGGTGCGAGGCACACGCACCCTCATCTATTCCGTAATAGATGGTTTGTTTCTACGAGTCTTTCGTTTACAGCATATAACACGTAGCTTGGTCTTACCGCCGCTGTGTTTTGAACTAGTTTGTGGTCTGAACATTCAGGCGCGGATCCAGCCCTCAAAAAAGGTTGTGGTCACAGCAATCGGGCAAGTGCGAGTCCGCGTATGAACCTTGCTTGGGCATGATCGATATAGTGCATTCCCAAATTATGTGACGGCTTGATCAAGATTTTGTACAATGTATCGTAGTTTCGCGCTGGTAAAGCTGTGGGGTATCACAAGTCACGTATTAGGGTTGTGGGCATGCCCATCGTGCCCACAACGGTGGATCCGCGCCTGAACATTAAACATTAATGTCAAGTGCTCACATTTAAATAGCTGAGACGTTGGCTAAGAGATTTCTCTTTGATGTGACTGAACTGAATCATCAATTTTTGAATTGTTAAACATTTTAACCGTCCGTTTGCTTACTATTCCAGTCCTGAATCTACTATTTGTGAACCTGTAAAGGTATACTATGTATATGATGTACCCTACTTAGTAGGGTATATAATCATTTACCCATCATTATGGAGTAGGGCCTACTACTACTAGGAACTCCAGAATGATGGGTACTATGAACCTTTCGGCTTAGTACAGCCTTTCCACGTATAGTATTCTACGTTTTCAGTTTTCCGAAATTTTACTGCATTAAAAAACTATTTAGGAAACAAGCTTTGGACTGTATAGCCGTTTCGATGCTATTTTTATACTCGAAACCACGGTTTCACCCATCTGCCAGGGAAATTCCCGTCAAAATAGGTCCAGCCGTTTCGGAATCCATAGAGAGCGAACATACATACACACATCGTCTTTTACTAACACTTTGACACACACTACATACACACAAACACACACTACACTTTGACAAACACTATTTGCAATAAAGTTAAATGATTATTTACGGGATATTTACCGTGGTAAGGTTGTGGAAGGAGCTCCCGATAACCCGGCTCGGTCTTCCCGTGAACATGGTGCATGTAACTGCGCCGAAATATCGGGAGCTCCTTCCACAACCTTACCACGGTAAATATCCCGTAAATAATCATTTAACTTTAGTGAACAACCGTGATAGTTTAAAACACTATTTGCAATATTAAACGTCAATGCAGGTAATGATTTTTTTAAATAAAATAATAGGCTTGCGCTTAACCTCTACTTCGCCAAAGTAATATAAATTAATAAAATATACATAATTACAGATAGATAGATAGAAACTCTATAATGTATACACAAGAAATAAAAATTATAAACAGGTGGAAAACACATACGAACTAGTGCCACTAGTGGTTCTCTTCCAGAAAAAGTTTCCAAAGCGATCTCTTCCAGGCAACCATACATCATAATTATACATCGTATACAGTAAAATATATGTGTTAGTAGCTGATTAATAGTCATTTTTAAACTTCTGCCCGCAGTACTTCCGCAAACTTCTAGAACGCGCAAAACACGCTGGTTCACTTAGTATCCGCATCGCTACCGTTGATAGGTATTCCCAACGGAAGCCAAAGTACGCGGATGTTCGCCGATTGCTTCCATCTTCCACCCTTGATTCCGAGATTACAATCAAGATGGAAGGGTTACAGGAAGGTCTCACCTGGGGAATGGGGTAATGTCTTCCACAGCGAGCGCTGTAAACTCAGTGCGATATAATATTGACCCAGCAAATTTCTAAATTAAATAAAAGTATCTTGATAAGTTTTGATACAGCAGTCATAAAAAATCACGATGTTTTGAAATTCAAGCGATTTCAAATTCAGTCGTTTTCAGGGTACCTCGTTTTTCCCTACTATTCTAACATGTTTATTTCGTTTATGCTAAATTAGTACTACTTCTATCCTTTAGTCTACGGTAACATCCCTACATCATATCAGACAATTTTTGTTTCATGACTTATATTCATTCGTTATTATTTTCCCCCTTATATCAAAAATTTAATTAAGCCTCTATTTAATGATAATAACCTCGTATAACGAGGTCTCAAGTAAGAATGAGTGCCTAAGCAAAAATAAAGAGCTACGTGCATTAAAAATATACAATTACTTTTATACAAAGTTAAAATAATATCTATTGGTAACTTATTATCATGAAGTTGTCAGATGATTAGGAAGCTGACGAGAGGTTTTAGATGAATTAAAAATAACCCTGTTTAGCTGTAGGCCCATTTGCAGAATATTGTTTACCAGCACAATAGACGAAGCCTTTCAATATTTTGAATATTGCAACACTCAAATAAATATTCTAGATATTGCCTATGCTAGTCCCAGTTGTGTCAATCAGCGTCCAAAATATGCAGCAAAAGTTATTTACGAACATGCAACGTTCTGTAGTTTCACCTATATATATTTTTCAATATTACTTTGTTAGTATGTACCTATTATGCAATGGTTTCTTTGCACCTTGTTGCTGTACTTCCAGTTTTCATATTTTCCCGCAAGTAACGCAAGTAAAGAGCATCTTACATGCGTCCTCGTGGTGTACACTAATTCTTTCTCTTTCTTAGTGTTGTAAAAAATACACAACCTCTTTATCTTTCCCTAAAAAAATAGAGAAAGAGAGGGGGAGCGTTCGAAATCCTCTCTAACAGCGCCAACATCAATAGCGTCAATAGCGCTAATGATAATCAACACGGCACGAGGAAAATTTCCCTGCGCTTCCATGTTGGATCAGATAAGTACTCAAATTGTTGACGTCGTTGCCGCTGTTGGCGTGATACGGAATGCGTCCTGTGCTAATATGTAAAGGTACACAAGACCCCACCTAGAACCTAGAAACAGAACCAACTTTTAATACGTACCTACTTGCACGCGCTTTGATTTTATTTTATGCTCAACTTTATTACCATAAAGTAAAGTTAAGTTAGTAAAGTTTACGCAAACACAAAGTTCCCAATGTATGCACAGTACTGTCAAAAACGAAATGTGTGAGAGAACAGTTAAAGTAAAGGCTAGAATAAAATTAGCGCATGAAACGCATCAACCTGCGAACGAAGTTTGTAACTCACTTCATACACTTTGTTTGTTATACGAATATGTCCATTACATATTCTCATAGTTATATGTAATAAATATATTAGGTGCCGTAGGATCAAAGTCGTATTTTTTGACACCCACGATACTAAAATCTCAGTTCGGGATCAGTATGTATGGCAGTTTCGGGGAATATTTGTTACTATTTTTCGAAGCGGGATAAACAATAAGTATTTACGGTCTATAATCTTGTGCTTCGGCTAGAAGACAAATTAATTACTTATTGGGTTAAATCAAGTATTCGTAAAAAATCACAATCTATTATTAGGTTTCATGCATATTTATGTACATAAGAAATCGCCAACAAACATACATAGTTCAGAATGTTCACCTCGTCACTTAATACAATATAATGGTACAGATAACCACGTGTATGTATTATAGTGCACTAGGAACTAAACAGTTAAGTTGGTGATACTGTATGCAAAGGAAGGAAACTTGTAAGTAAAACAAATGACTTCCCAGTTTGAGCGCAGTCCAGATAACAAATTGGAGTCCGCTACGAACTACGCTCAGAGAATAGGTACAGAACGTACCTACCTACTGGACCAATGGGACTGCGGCAGTATGCTGGAGCTTCCACACATACTGAATACTCGGGAGTATTAGTACACAAGGAAGTGAAGTTGCTGTTGCACAGCGCTGAACTTTACTACGTTTAAAGCTTTTATTGGCAACATGTGATTTTACCCAAGATTTTCCAGATTTTTGAAGTGAAAAGTATCATAAGATCCTATTCTGGATGTACATCGAGGTCTTGGCTATATTGTACCAAGTTTAGTTGAGTGGTTTAGTCATGAACTGGTAACAAATAGACAAACAAGACGGACAAAGGTAAAGTATCACATATGCTTGGTAGAAATTGCCATTCATTCGCACCAAGCGTTTTGCCTTCTCTTTCTTAATTAGAACAGAAAAAACAATGAAACGCCTATGGAGAATAGGTTAGGAAACCTATTTGGAGAATACTTACTCAAGTACTAAGCCTGCGCTGTGTGCCGTCTGTCTGTCCGTCCGTCCTATCTTTTAACTGCTATTTGTTTTGAACCGTAATAAACAGCCAGTTGAAATTTTCACAGAATATGTAATGTTACGGCGGATTAAATAAGAAATAATAAAGATAAAACGGTAAAAACAAGCGTATTTTTTAACGTATCTTTGCTTGATATAGAAAATAAAAATATTAAATATATTATAAGTATACGTAGTTCTATCTAAAGTTGCATTTACATTTTCTCGTTCAAATTCTGCAGCGCTTTATCAATTGATAATTCCTCACTTAGTATTCCGCTTGTATAACCAATATCTCACAACTACGTAGGTACAACTATTTGAAATTAAGGTTCTATAGCTCGAAAGTTCTAGAAATAGATAGATTTAGATATACGTGCAAATGAAGCAATTTATGGAATTTTGAATTCGAGATTGTTAGAAATTTTGAACATAATTATCTTTGTTCTACTTACTACACTATTATGAACGAATATGCAATATTTTTTTGAATGCATATAACATATTTATTATTTTATTTAAGTACAAAGGTATATCAAATGAAGCAAACAAAAAAAGCCTTCAATAATGCCGCCAGCATGCTGGGTACGCTGCCAATTGATGGTGGGCTTGAGCATTTGGATTGTCTCTAGACCTTCAACGGTCTATGGACAGTCTAACTGTTTATTTAGTGTTAGTTTTAGCTAGTATTTTGTTTAGTTAATAAAGACACTTAAATAATACTCTTAAAGTAATAATCAAAAACAAAATGTTGTCCGTGTGGTAAAGTACCAAGAACGCTGGCTGCATTCCCGCGTGGAATTGCCAAAGAAATTCTCTGCACTAAAAATAAGCCCGCTCTATTATCACCAGCGGCGTCGACTAAGTGGCGAAATTTGTTTAAAAAACTTTTTGGTATATGGACCCCATGGACCAAAACTTTCGACGCCAAATTTCAATCAAAATGATCTACAGGAAGTGTTATACCTACAGCTTCCTCTTTAGCACTCACGCCCTCCTGGATCGTACATTTAATCATCTCGTTTGCAGTTGTCAATATTGAAATTTGCGTTTGTAGAACTAGTAAGAATATGTCAGTGTGTGCAATACGTGTTTACCTCGCCCCCTTAAGTTTTTGACAGAGTTTTTTCGATACTAGCTCTAGTTTAAGGCAAATCCAAACTATATATAAACAAAGGTATAAAAGCACAGTTGCATTTCACCCCGAAAGAGAGCAAAGAGCCATACATCTCGAGGGAAATAACCGCTGCAGGAACGAACCACAGAATCAACAATAGTTCAACTAGCTTATAACGTACACGTAAAATATATATTTCGAAACTTCGGCCGTGTCGGAAAAGCAGCCCACGCGTGTAGATAAGCACAGGGTGTTCCGATACATGAGCATTTACACGCAATGGGTGTTCATTTACAACACGTGGGCGCAATCAGTGTAGCCTGTGAGGTAACGTTTGTCATACCTATATACAGGGTTACGCATATTGACTATACTAGCCGAAAGAAGGTCATTGCACATCAGGTTTACTCTTACAGATTTTTGATGAAAAAAGCAACGAAACCTGTTTTTTTGCAGTTATGGGGCCTTACGCGTATCTGTTACAAGCGATTCTGTTTAGGTGATTGTGAAAAGTTGCGCGACCCCAAACCGTATCTCGGCGCGTTAAGGTTCGCGTTCGCGTGATTTTGCAAACTGCGCGTATTCGAGCCCGCAGTTAGAGTTAGACATAAGACCCCTGATTCTATCAAATAGAATATAGAAAAAGAAAAACGTAAAAACGTAACTAACTAACTATAGAAAACGTAATTTTTGTAATCCCTGTTTTTTTTCTATATATGTTATTGAAAATAACGGCTTAAAATTTTGAAGAAACTCAATTTATTACCTCTTATTTACAAATGTAGCTTTTTGTTAAATTCTAGGTCAAATTCGAGCTAGGATTTCGTTAAATTACTGTCATAAAATAAATAATTTTAATTTTATGGTTTACTTGTTTTATATTCGTCTTGACAAATACGGCTTTATTTTTTCGTTTTATGCTAGAAAATCCAGATACTGAAATTGAACGATTAAATTTTGTAATACGACGTGGCATTTTTCTGTAGAACAACTGTTATTTTTTTGCAATATCAGAATTGGCCCCAATGTAAATCTTTTTATAATGATGAGAACTTTTAAGTTGTATAAGGTCGGCTAGAGGCGGCTGAAGTCGGCTTCCAAGCGTCACCCGGGCTCTGTCTCATTTGAAACCGCTTAAACTTACGCCCGGTTTCTGAAACGCATTTCAAATATTGAATTGGTCAACAGCTTCTTGCAATTAACAATCTGTCAAACATCTGTGGGTTTCTGAAAAGCTAGTTACCGTAAAATTAACTAATTATCCGTTGACAAGAGATTTATTATTTCGTATGGCCACCCTTGCTAAAACCAGTCACCTTCATTCACTCACTTATGTTTTGTGCACAGGTTTTGTGTCTGTCTCTACCTTTTGAAGTTTTGACATAGTATGACAAGAAATGTCAATTCAACTTTTTTAAGTTATTAAAAATATGAGATTGGCAGAATTGTCACACTATAGTCGCAGAGACCATAAATCCAAGAAGTGAAGTTAAAATATAAGATTGTATTTACAAGAAAATTTCTGTCGAAGTTTTCTCTTAATTACCGAAAATAAATATGTCGCGTAATAACTATACGAAGAAAGAAAAAGAGAGCTTATAAGTAAGTGTCAAATCGGCTTTCCAATTCATAAAATGTACGAAATATGAATTTACTTTCGGAGTTTAAAATTTGAGCGAAGACTTAAGTTAAGACCGCTTTCTTCCAGTCCTGTCCACTTTAAAGGGTGCGTACGAACTATAGGGATAGAAATCTATGTGTGCCTCTACAGGTCTACCAACTCTGCGAAGGCCGGATGACACTTTGGCCTATAGTGTAAAGGAGAAACCCAACATTCTGGCTATTCAGCTTCAAACTCAACTCTCGACGATATCACCACACCATCCACCATTCCGCAGTGTACTAGTTCTATGCCTGAAGTACGTTTTTCCCAGAGGTACGGAGGAAACCCATATTCCTTGATGTACGAAAGTTGAGTGAGTTGGATGGCATTCCGGCCAATCGTCCTTAAAACTTAATTAGGCTCCCGAGTTGACTCCAGTCTGAACACGTCTTTTCCAGCTTTTTTAATCAACTGGACGGCCCTAGTCCAACCGATCCCCAAAAACATACACGCCTATTACAAGGTGATAGAGTGAAGTGGTAAACACCCACCAGCTCCTCGGGTACCTGGAGGAACACCAGCTCATCAGTGATCGCCAGTGCGGAAATAAGAAACTTGTTTGGAACAAGTTGGAACAAGAAGAAACTTTTTCTTTTAGTTATCAATATTTGCTTATAATTTCTTCTGACACTCTGTTAAAAGGTAGATTTTCGCTAATTAGCTAATAGATTAATAACAAGCCTTTAACATGCGAAAAACCTTTTCGGAAACCCAAATTTTTTTAATTTGAGTTTTATTGTAGACTAGCTTTTTTGCCCGCGACTTCGTACGCGTAGATTTTCATATAAACCTTCAATCCTTTTTTCTTCCCTTAATCTGGCCTTGCGCAAAATAACATAGCCTATACTTCAATCTGGTCCATAGCTAAGCATATTCGTGAAAACCGCATTTAAATCCGTCCGCATTTTCTTCCAGGGGTGTAGGAGATGTGCGTGAACAAACAAACAAAAATTCTAAAAACTGCCTTAACATGTTCAGCTGCTTATTTTAAGTCGCCCTGTGTGAAGTATTGATAGAAGCATAAAAGTAATAAATAACACCGGCAACAGTTTTCAAATCAAAAAGATAATGTGACAACAGTGCAGAGCATGTTTTGAAATTTTCTTTTTGTCTAAACCATTAAAAGTATATCATGTCATGTCGGTATGATATACATCTCTGAAATTTAGCTGTCCAGTTTCGCTGGCCACGGAACCCTGACATAATGCTTGTCTTAACACGCTCTTGGCTAGTTATTTCTTATTTCGCGTGCATTTGTATGTATACCTTGATTAAAAAGCCATGAAATGGAACTACTCTATTTATCTGTTAAAATATCACAGTAAAATAAAATTATTTCTATATTCTTATTCTTATTGCAAATGTACACTGTATTCTTCTAAAAGCTAAGTTTATATACCCTGCATAAAGGGTGCAGCAATGACTTATGTAGTGGCTGTTCACAAAACCAGACCACAGACATAAACATATAAATTTAAGTATAGTTAAATCTATTACATAAATATTATATATACTATTCAAACTTAACCTAGGGTGAAGTAATTTTACAAAACAAAAAAAAAACATACTTAGTGTGATGGGTTACTTAATTATATATGAGATGATACAAAACTTATGACGCTACTTTCTTAACTATTTATATATCGATATTTATTTTCTAATTATAATTTTCTAAAATTTATCGTCGAATAAATCTTTTATCTCGTAATAACATTTTTGGGTTAGAAACTTACGAAGTTGGTTCTGGTTTTTTATTATTATTTCTTTCTTTCTTTATTGCGCCCGGAATTTTGTTGTATAGGTTTATTTTCATGTACAAAGGGCCTTTTTTGAATATTTCTATTCGTGGGACTGAATTAAAATAGGATGCGGTATATTTTGTGTTTTAAATGCTAACATAGAATAAAACCAAGAGAATGTAATACTCCTACTCCATGCACTGGAATGAATCACCAAAGAGGTTGTAAGGCCTATAACATGCTTGATCTACACGTTCATTCATCTAAGAAGGTTAAGGAACCTTCTTTAAATTTAAACTGACTAACCGAACACAGTGACAGTTGACAGTTTCAAAATTTTAATGGCTATGTCAATAACATTCTCTTTACTTTGGATCTCCTTGCTTGAGGCTTTGTGACGATCCTCATATTACGTTTCGGGTAACGAAGAAATAAATTATTGATTTTTATTTTCGTTTATGTAAAAATAAATGATATAAGATAGCCTATGTTTTAATCTGGTAATTTCTAAGCATATTCGTGAAAACCGCATTTAAATCCGTCCAGTGGTTTAGGAGATGTGCGCGGACAAACAAACAAACAAACAAACCAACAAACAGACAAAAATTCTAAAAACTGTCCTATCGTGTTCAGCTGCTTATTTTAAGACGACCTGTGTGATTTTTTTTTGTTATCTCGCAATTACAGATTTTTTTATCCCTACGTTTTTATTATATGTATATAGATATATAGATTGGACATTTGCGTTAACAGACTGTCACATGAGATTTTCAGCAACCCAAAATACGTTTGACATTGGATTAACAAACTGTTGAGTATTTTTTTCGCTAGTTTTCGTTTCAGAAACCGGGTGTTATTCACGTAAAGCAGTAATTTAAATATTTTACGATGAAAGAAAAAAGACAATAAGTGTAATTAAAAGGAAAACACAGCACCGGCCGACCCCGTGAGCTGGTACCGTGTTTCTCAATGGCCTTTGTGATACGCAAGCTGTACTTAAGACTATAACCTAAATCTAGCATTCTTTAACCTAACCCAATTAGCAGCGCGAGTACCGTTCTTACCTATCGATAAATTTGACAGTTGAAATCGACAAATTCGATAAAATTATATTGTGTCAAATTCTAAAAGAACGGTACTTGCACTAGGTTATGAAATTAAAAGCCATCAAAATAAAACAATGTTCACAATAGGTAGTAACGTGTCGTCATTTCAAGCTAGCAGTATGTATCCAGAATCCGACGTTTATGCTAAGAGTGCTGCATAGAAACAGTTTTTATATTATACAAATGACGTCATTAGCTACAGTAGGGCAGCGTGAGAACTATCGACCGGTACATCGCGCCTATGCGGATAAAATTAACATGTAGGGAGTTCCTACTGAACGAGGTAGTTGGTGACAGTCCTTTGTTTCGTCTCGACAATATATTGCGGGAAGTAAGTTACGTATAGTTTCGGTTTGTTCGGTTTTGACTCACGGGATTTTTAAGGCGTTAGATGGAGGACCTTTTTAGGGTAGCGTAGTACTACAAGAAACCCTTGTAAGTTCGTTTTGCCTGTTCGTCTGACTGTCCTTCTGTCCATTCGTCCTGATTCTTCGGAACGTCTATAGTTATTAAGGTAAGCCCATGAAACTTTGCACAGGCTTAATTCTTAGATCTCGATATTAGATGAACAAAAAAATTTCATTTTAGTGGTGGTTCTGGTGCATTCTAAAATGGGGATGAAAATATTTTTCTGCTGCACCTGCTCTCACCTGTATCTCATACAATATGACTTATTTATCAAGTGTTTCTTTTGCTAAATATAGCCCGCCAAACAACAAAAAGTTGGTCCCTCCTTGCATTTCCTAACTCTTCTAAACTATAACACATAGAAACTTTACTATTGTCATGTTAATAGTTCATATTAAATCTCTTAATTCAAAATTATTTGGAATATTTTGTGATTACAACTTTTTAAGTTATAGCACTGTAATAAATTCAAGATGTTCTAGCTCACAGACCATTGTCCTTTTCGTAAAATAATCTGAACAAAAAATGTTTTCTTAGTAGTTGTGTCTTTGACTAAACCATAAAAACTATATATTATGTCGGGATGATACATGTCTGAAATTTGGCTAAGTCCACAGAGCTTTGTTTTTCGAATTTTTCTATAGCACCAATTTCTGAACTATGAATTTGGTCACATAGCTACAATGATACGGCTACGGAACCAAAAATTAGTTGAATTTTTTACTATAAAAAAATTTAAAACTTCATTGAACCTACATTTTAAAATATCAACGAGCCAATTTGTTTTATTATAAAAATAAAAAAGATAAACCAAACAAAAATGAAACTGAATTTAACAAACCAGTAGGTATTTTCCTTTTAGAAATTTTGCAACTTTCATATTAGAGCCTGCAGAGCCAGTTAAGCTCAACTTAATATAACTTAGCATCTTGCTAGAGACCCTTATTCTGCATAGCATATACCCTGCAATTAAATTAATTTCTAGCTCTAGTTATTTAATTAAGTTGCTTGCATTAATGGACGCAGAATTCTGAATCTAGAATAATACCTAGAACTTCTTTCTACTCATACTTTGCTACGTTTGTCTTTGGAAATTTTGGCGTAAAGCTACCTTACCTTGCGGGAAAGGTTGCATTCCCGCAAGGTTAAAACTTGTAACTTATCTACTGTTTTGAGGTCAACGTGAAAAAAACATTTTGCCTCATATTATTATTTTCTTAAACTTGAGCATTTTGGAGTTAATGTGTAATAATGGTGAATTATTATTTATTAAGTGATCGTGAACGTGCTCGGTTGGCAATGTTATACTTCTTACGAGGTAAAACATTTCTTTTCGTGATGTTTTGTTTTATATACCATTTTACAAATAAAAGTTGGCGGTTACGTAGAGTTGTCAACTATATGCCTATAAAAAAAATTATCCTACTTTATTTTACTTCATTATACTTTTAAGAAAAAAAAGTATTGAAAATACTTTATTTCTGACTTATGCATAGAATGGAACGGAATTATCTCGTTCCTACCTTCCTACAACACATACAAAAAAGAAGAAAGTTATTACAGTTTGCTAAGAGCAGAAGAAAATATGTTTTTAAACATTTTAATAATTATATATGAAAAATACAATTTTTTATTGCAATTTTTTTTATACTCGTCTGAGAGGCCTAAACTTTATTTACCGAAATAGTTAATATAGTTGATATATAAAAATATTGGCATCCCTACCATCATGGGACCCCCGGCAAATATGAAACATGATGACATGAGAACGCGTGATAATGTTTGCCATCACGGCATACGAGTCGGTGCTACTGTCTAGGCGCGTCAATAGACGTTTCACATCAAAAATATCTACAAAATCATCATAAGTACGGTATCTCTAAAAAGAAATCGGTTAAGTTGTATTAACTCGAATTGGCTTTGTATCGTTTTCTTTGGGTGATAATCTCAGTCAGTACAAAATTGACAGAAAAGTTTCAAAGACGATTAGATTAGCTAACCTCAACAACTTTATCTTAAAGCTGAACCTAAAACTTCCAAAGCCAACAACCAAATTTTACAATTCACAAATTACCCCGTAGCTTACAAGGACGTTGACTGATGAAAATGAGCGGTAATCCCAACGAGAAACGGACGAGCTGCACTAGTTATGAATACGAAACACCCTCCGTAGCCCGGTGTGACGAATAAGTAAACGAATTAAACGGTTAAAACGATATAGCCTTGTTTGCTGCGCGAAATTACTCCATATGACAACGGTATTTTGAAACCCATCATCATCATCTTTTTATGTTCCCACTGCTGGGATACTGGCTTCTCTCAGAAAGTGAAGATGGGGACCTAATTCACCATGCTGGCCAAGAGCATGTTGGTGAATGCCTTTGAAGTGGTGTGAAGACTCTTGTAGTGGTAGGACTCTTTTGCAGGGGTCGGCCTGGGGAAGTACCACACCTTTGTCAGTTATTCAACCGCCAAGCAGTAGTGTGCAAACACTACTGTGTCCCGGATTGAAGGGCAATGTTTCCAGCGAAATTACAGGGCACACAAGAGATTTGACATCTTATATCTCGGGGTGACGAGCGCAGTGCATTGCCATCCAGGGTTTTGAACTGTTGAAGTTCAAAATTCTGAGTGGCGTTGAGCTGTTATGGGCAAGCGTGAAGAGCTATCAGGCGAACGACTTCGCTCATCTCGTCACCAAGTATCATAAAAAAATAAACTTTTGAGGTTTTTGGACATACCTGTCCTTGCGATGTTTTTCTTTACCGTTTTTTGAGCGATGGCATTGAAACTGCATAAAATACCTAGATGTAGCTTGCCATTTGCACTGGATTCCTGCGGCTCTCGCGATGTCGTCGGTCCATCTAGTGGAAGGCCTGCCTACGCTGCGTCTTACGGCTCGTGGTCTCCACTCAAAAACTTTTCTTTCCCATCGTTTATCGGTTGTTCGAGCGATGTGGCCTGCCCATTGCCACTTCACCTCGCACATTTTAATAGCTATGTCGTTGACTCTGGCGACTTCTTTGGCGAATCCATTGGTATCCACGTTCCGGATTCTGTCATGAAAGAAAAAGCTCTGAGCATAGCTCTCTCCATTGTAGCTGAAATTCCACCTCAATATAGTCTGTACACGACTGCGATTACGTTGTTTATTACCGAAAAACAAGTGTGGATGTGGCCAACAAAACAGCATAGACAATCTTAATCTTACAATTAAGCCAGACACTGGATGAAAGAGTTTTCGCCGTAACAGGATAAGCTCATGACAAAGGAGATTTACATAATTACCCGCCGTCTTCCGCAAAGCCTATAAAATCTACCGAAAGTAATTTCACCTTCGTTTTCCGCTGTACGTCGCGAAATCCTTTTGGTTTTGTAAATCACTTTCATTATTGAATGGTTAAAGCGTAATTTGCTTAGAATTATTAGCTAGCGACTGATTAGCTGGTGGTTTGAGGAAGGTCAAAGCAGTTGTGACATACTGTCTTTTAGCACTGCTCTCTTTTCACACTCTTAGCAATTTTGGTCCTTCTAGTTATAGTTTGCCTATCAAAATTGAATGTTTTATCCAGGAAACCTTAAAGACCGAAACACGGTTAAGGACATTTCTCTCAATAGAAAAAACTAAATAAAAGTAATACTGATTTGCATTTTTCTCCCTGTTATTTTGGATTTATTAAAATACCTATTTACTAAATGATGTCTACGATATCTTTAAAATACAGATTTCATAATTATGAAGGCAATTGTTAAGGTACATTTTACAGTACAGCTATACTTTTTGAAAAATATGAGAAAAATCTCAACAGTAAAAGTAGTAAAACGCACGACTAAGCGCCATATGGTCTTCTGTAGTAACAAGCGTTGCTTAAAAGTGGGAAAACCTCGCCTTAAGCATAGCCTACCTACCTACCTAATAAACACAGCGTGAGGAAGAGTATACTTACCTATTTAACAGATATGGTATGTTTTATATTTTTCTGGTTTAAGGCATTTAATCATTTTCTCTGACTTGTTCGATAAAGTGTCACTCATTCAAACACACCTCGTAAAATTATTATTCGACTTCTTAAAATGTCTCTTTCTGAAAATAGTCAGAGGCCGATTTTCGTCTCCTCCAATATCTTGTTTTTGTGCGTATTTCAATGTGAAAATATTATTTTCCTACCAAAAAGTGGCAAATACAGAGGTTAGGTTAGAATTTACAAAGATAAAAATAAATGTCTAGCTCAGAAAATGGACTAAAGCTGGTGTCCTGTGATTGGTTCATTAGTAAATTGGTTCATGTCTGGGTGTTAATATCTATTTAAGTATATATTTAAAAATATATATGTATGTATATCAGTCTCTGGCTGCCATATTACAAGCTTTGCATAGTTTGGGGTCAGATGACCATGTGTGCAATAATGTCCCAGATATTTATTTAACTATTCATTTATTTTATTTATTTATTAGTACCCGGCAAAACCGTTTCTTCTTCTCTTATTTTAGTTTGATTGCTAGGCAACAACCATATAATAGAGTTTTGGCGCCAACTTGAAAAAAAAAATGTCGCCTCATTGTATTATTTTCCTAAACTTGTATAATTTCGAGTGTCAATGTGTTAATAATACTGGATTATTATTTATGAAGTGTTTCTGAACGTACTCTAGTGTGGTTAAGTGATGTAAGGCGTGAAACCTGTATATTCGTGATGTTTGCAAAACTCACGCCTCTTGTAACACCTCCACGCTTTACTAGGGCATGACTTTTGCTTGACCGTGACTTACTTTTGTTTAACTTTGACTGCGACTATGACTTGTTTGACGACATTTAGTAAAATTTGATAATATTTTAATACCTGACACGTCGGCAAATGCACAAGAATTGTGACGCCAAAATCTTTACAGAGAAAATAATAATAAAACCTTATAATGAAATTACCATAGAAGCCTGTGTTGTATGCCGCTGAAGTAATGTATAATATTTTTAGATTTAAGTTTATATAACACTGTTTTAAACTATCACGGTTATTCACCAAAGTTATATGATTAATTACGGGATATTTACCGTGGTAAGGTTGTGGAAGGAGCTTCCGATATTTCGGCGCAGTTACATGCACCTTCTACAGTTCCATGTTAGCTCCTTCCACAACCTTACCACGGTAAATATCCCGTAAATAATCATATATAATAACTTTAAGTTTATATGTTATTTATTTATCTTCCTAACATAAAAACAACCTATACGACCAATATATGTATGACAACTGTCTTCCAACTTGCTTCCGACTCCTTTTTTCTACTTTGACTTTGAAACAAAAGAAACCTATGACAATTGATTTCTGCGCAGTCATTTAAAAAAGACATTACGCCAAACGAGAAAAACCTGCAAGATGAGACGGATCCACTTTGGCACAAAAGGGAAGGAACTCTCCAGATCGCCCTTAAATTGTCAATTGAATTTTGTACCCCCATGAAGACTTTTAAACGACGTAACAAAAGAGAATCGGTGGAGAACAGATAACGCGCAACTCCCCTCTTGAATCAACAGGGGAGCCTTAAGCTACCACTGAAAAACCTGTAAAGTATCCTGTAAAATGTACTCTGCAAGAGCTTAAAATTCTATACAGTATTTCATACGAGAAATGTATGTGACGAAGAATGCTTTGTGAGTTTATAAACTATGTTGGTACGGTGTATGGTAAATATTGTGGTTATTTCTAAGCGAATGAATTTCTACCAAAGTTACTCGAACCATTGAACAAATATTAAATTCGTAAGTATTTTAACCCTTTTTTTAAAACATTGATATACAATATTTATACAGTCACTAAGTCAAAATAATCAAAAAACGTCCGAACGTCGTTGTCAAAACCTAGATATCACAGTGCCACATATACTCCAATTTAGACGTTATGACGCTTGTATAGTGTTCAACGTCGCTTTTCCGCTATGGCATTGTAGCACTGGCATCGCGCGGCGTTGTAGTTTGCGGTTGCCTTACAACTAACCAAAGGGTCAGCTCAATGCGTCGCCTTTTATTTGGTTTTTTTTGGCATGTTTGTGACTCTATAAAGATATTGTATCTCTATGACATTATCTAGTAAAAAAATATTTGCCAGCCCGGTTTTACAAGGCAACTTACACAGTCAAAAGGGACCAAAGTCCCTACGCTGATCCAATAATCTAATATGACCGAGACCATGGCATACAAGGCCCTCGCCGCATCGCACGTGGGTGCGGCTAGGATACCTTGAAACATCTCGAGGGTTTACGCCGTACTCATGCAACATATATTCTCTCATAGACTCGCTCCGTTGAAAATACATATTACAATACTTGTCACTGGCATTAATGGAAACTGGTTGCGGCGTTTTCAAGAATAAAATAAATTCAGTGAGTAGGTAGCATCCAACTGCATCTGTAATGTGAATGGGACCAAAATAATGTCACATCTTTAAATCGTGTTTTTTTTCGATCGGTTTCTTCTAGGCAAGCGTGCTCCATCGTAGACCGCATCATCAACTAACATCAGACGAGAAGGCGGTCAAACGCAAGTCTATTATTTACTAGTAGTAGTTTAGATATAAAAATAATAGACTATGTATGGTATAATGCACTAGAGAGTGCAATGCACCTTTAAAACAAGTTTTCATAAATTAGAAGTAAATGAATACACCAAAATCACCCCGTTCGTCTGAATGCGGATTAGCTCTGAGCCATAGCTGCGGTGGAAATAGCTATTTTGAAACTAATTAATATTTAATTTGGCGGTTGAATTAGGGTGGAGAGTTGATGGAGAACGTTTATCCAATTTTCGTGAATCAAAAACTAATACTTGGTCGGTGACGCAGTATAAATGTGGTTCTTATTTTTTATTTAATATTAATTTTAAATTCGGTTCAAGCATTCATTTCCTTTTACAAATGCAATAACATAATAAAAGGCTGATTAAAAACATTTTAATTTAATATTTTATGTAAGTATGTATAGCGGATATCTGCTGGTCTTACATTCTATCGCACCTAAGTGATCAGAATTAGTCATTTCATACAATGTTATTGCAGCTGTCAGAGCAAATAAATGCTAAGACCGAGTTTAGTTACCACACATTTTTATAAAATATATTTTTACCAATTGAAAATAGTCAAACACGATGTACAAAATTTGCATCAACATCTTTGCATAAGATTGAAAGGACAAAGAAAAACTGACTGTGCAATAATTGATTTTAGGTCTTTTGGTAGACCTACTAAGGGTCTACCGGTGACCACGGATACTGCAAAGTGTTTGAAATGGCAGGAATTGAAATAATGTAAAATACCAGCGATATAATCAATTATAGTCGTAAATATTTAATTTCTATGTATTTCGTTTATTCGATTCATATCAACAAAACCTTTTTATAGGGAAAGTGAAAATAAGAATAAAGGCCTTATCATATCGCACATTAATTCTTTTCCCATAAATGTCGTGTTTCTTATTTCTGTTAAGTATAAGAACTGCGAGTTATAAAAGTAAAAAAAAGTTCACGGAAAGATAACGAGATTACATAATTAAATACATTTAAATATATTCCACTCCATTCTGAAACTTTCAGAAAATCAGATTTCGAGGGCAGTTTTTTCGTCCAGTGTTGAAAGCATTTACATAAATAAATGAAACAAAAAGTGGGTCAAAGGATACTCGTAATTTGTCCGCTAGTGTATGAAGTAAACGCGGGCAAGTCAGCCAACAATGACCTTCTTTCGAACAAGGTGTTCCACTGAAAGTAGGTAATCATCGCTCTCTTTTCAGTCACTGGGGTGAATGGGGTTGGTGGGCGGAGGTATTCATCCCTTTGAGAAGCGCGCGTCTTAAACATGCCCCGGTTTGCCCCGCTTCACCCCGGTTCGGAGATGTTTGCTAATGTAGATACTCTGTGGGGTTACATGACAACAAACTTTTAGCTTAATAGATTTTTCAGCGCTTCAAAATAAGAATGTGAAACATTGAATTATATGCATTATTTACACATTCTTGAAATGCAAATATTACGGCCTACCTAAGTACTACGGGTAATGGAGGAGACGTGACAACACTCAGTTGTCTCGGAAAGAGCCGTAGTACAGTGCTGAAAGATCTAGTGTGTCCCTCTGGATATCCCGGACCCCTTTTGTCAAGCACTAAGGTTGGTCATCATCATCATCGGCCCGAACAAGTCTACTGCTGAACATAAGCTTTAGAGCTCCACACTAAATGACAGCCTGCTATCTGCATCCACTGGATGCCCGCAACTCTCACGATGTCGTCGAACAAGAATACAAGAACCTTTCTTACCCATCGGTTAGCAGTTCTGCGAGCTATGTAGCCTGCCCATTGCTAGAGTTCGCGCAAAACTTTATGAGCCCTCTGAAGTTAGGCCCTAGTGGCTGCGCAGTACGCATTATAGGTATCCGAGGGACGGGACAGGGCGTCGGGGAGGCCTCGGGCCTAACTTCAGAGGGCTAATAAAGTTTTGCGCGAACTCTACTTCAACTTGCAAATCTGAGCAGCTATGTCGGTGACTGTGATTCTTCTGTTAACCTCGTGTTAGATTTATCGTGATTTTAGTAGGTGTAATCCCACACAACCTGCACTCAATGCAGCCGGGTATTTTAGGGAGTTTTCAGCCTCAAAAAACCATTTCTCAATTTCAACAGTTGTTACAAATATATCTCGACATGAAGCAACCGATTTAAAACACATCTGCCATCGTGATTTTGTAATTACGGATGGATGCACCATTAAATTCGGCAGATTTGCCAAAACAAGTTACTATAAAACCAAAACAAATACGAACAAAAATAAAATGGAAAATTCGGAATGATTAAAAAAAAAACAAATTGAAATGGCAGGAAGGCGTGTGCAGTCGTATTGTTATGGGCATTTGAATTATACTAAACATGACAAAGCAGAACTCCTTTCAATGGAAACCGTGAATAGAACCCTTATTTGCGATTCTATAAAAATATCATATAAGTTTTGACAAATACACAATTTACTCGTACCTACGAGTGAAAGGGAGGTGTTATTTATGACTGCTGACGTGGATAGTAGACCGCAAAAGCTTTTAATAATAATTTAACTAATTTAAATGCTATAGACAATTCAAATCTTTAACGACTGCAAAGGATTTGAACCTTTGCCATCCAGGTTTACGTCCCAAGCGCTTTAACCACTCAGCCATGGTGGCTCTTCTGTCGACCTCTAAATTCTTGAGTTGTTTTTGCAACCAAAGATGACGTTAGATAAGCGTCATCTTTGAAGGACGATCGAATTAAGAATCTCCATCCTGATGTCGGTTAATAAAGGCATATTTTTCAAATTTTGGTGTGTTAAAGTTGTGTAATAATTAGGCGCTGAATTTTTATAGATAACTCCTGTATAGATGATATATAGATAATATAGTCGATGCGAGTAAACCCGTGGATCAGTCTTGAATTTGTCAATAGGCCATAAAGGCCGCGGCCTAGGGGCGGCAGCGTCCTAGGGGCGGCAGATTTTAGTGGAAGCTTAAAAATTATCATTTTAGAAAGGTACATGGAGCGGCGGAAATAAAGTGGCCTACACTAGTAAAAAAATATAAATCCGGCACTGCAGTGGATTCACACAAAATACTGACGTGTGTTGTTTATATGATTCTATTTTAGTAAGAGATACATCATGTCGTTTTTGTATAAGATCAATCATGTCACACCTACATTTCATCGCACTTTGGGAATGAACTCTATCCATAATATATTATACTAATATTTCTAATAGATATAATGTTTACATTCCTTGGCATCACAACTGGGTATATCAGATCACAGAAACTGCTGGAGTTGCTTATACGACTCTATTTTTACTATATAAATATAAATTGAACCAAATCACTATAGTCACTTAAAATATGTACTTCTAAAAACGTTTTTAAATAACCGATTTGGCATTATTTTATAAATAACATTGAAAGTTCCATTATTTGGGCGAAGAAGATCCAAAAACTATTCCATCGAGATTTTTTTTATTCAATCTCTTCCGCCAAATAATAGATAAATTTTTTTTTTCAATTTCTTGCTTCTCAAATTTCCCAATCATTTTTATTTAAATTTTCACTTAATTAATTTAATCTTTATAAATGTTAGAAAGTTGCAAAAAAGTTGCTCATATAATGTGTTAGTGTGGATGGATGTTTGTTACTCTATCACGCCAGAACGGCTGAACGGATCTGGATGAAATTTGGCACTGAGATAGATTATAGCCTGGAATAGTACATATGTTACTTTTCATCATCATCATCACCGATTTTCATCACCATGCGGGTGAAACCGCGGGGCGCAGATAGTCAGATATAAAAAATACTTTCTTTAGTTCTAGTCAGGAAGCCACCATATATTTATTTCTCTTTCATGTTCATTAGATGCTCAAGAGAACAAAAAAAAGACTACCATTATCCTCAATTGGTAGTAGATTTAGAGAATATTTAAGTGACACGATTAAGACACTGCTTTAGCAATGGATAGTTGATATGGAGGAAATTGAAGAAACTCTATTAAAACACTGCGTTATCCTCAATGGATAGTTGATTTATAGGAAATGGAAGTGACATGATTAAAATAGTGCACCCAGCCTTCAACGCCATTACTTGTAGTTAAATTAAACGCGTGCGAAACCATAACAAAATACGATATGGAATTTATAGACCCGAAGTATAAATAAAAAACAACCAATCACACTATACAAAATTCATGGAGCTCTCAGGAGCGATCGTCAGCACACTACAGCCCTACCAACTTATCTGTACAAATGATCAAAAGTGGGAACTAACATTTTCCATGGGAGGATATCAGTTTTGTTCAGAAACTATACTAGTAGCTCCCTCACTAAACTCAACAGATAAGTTGCTCCCACTACATCTCGAATATACCTGTGATTACTTCAGGGATCCGCGCTCATGCATTCTTAACAGTGTGGTACTGACTTAATGTGAAATATAAACTATGTTTTAAGATATAGAATACACTGTAAATAAAGGTGCATCTTTACTTGTTTTTATTTATTAATGATTTGACTAAAGAAGCTCACAAAATTCTGGACTCTGGAGTCAAAACTTGTATTTGCACTCCAGTGCCTTGGTGGTGGTTTTCGTGACTTTCGTAGGCACCAAATATATTTTTATAGCAACTACTACTACTATTTTTAGTTTTGTACTCATATTTATCGAAGTACGCAACATCGCTTAACATTCAGGCGGTCAAACGCGTTATTACTAAAAAACGAAGCCAATTCTGTTTGTCTAAAATTACTCAAGTTGAAACTGCATCTTTAAAAAAACTGATTATAGTCAGTCCACATTTTTTTAGTTCTGGCAGCTGCAGTAAATTATAAAAAGCTAAATGAAAACCGTAAATTCTAATCACTTTTGCTAGGTTATTGAACGTAATTACCGTATTTTGTACCGAAAATACTACATTGAAATAAAAGAAAATGTTTTCATTCCATTTTTTGCTCGTGGTCCTATTGCGTAGTTCTACTGATAATACCGAAAGCATTTTTTTACCCGTGGTACTACCAGTAGGACTGTCACAAGAAAATTAATAAATTGTATAAGCTATGGACCTACTCATAGAATAGAACAATCACTGTAAAAATAAAGGTAATGTTAACGGACGGACGGATAGAACGGATATGCTATGTCGGGATTATACATCTCTGAAATTTGACTAAGTCCAAAAATTTGGCTAAGCTTCGTTCATTCGAATTTTTATATAACCATCATTTTCTGAACTATGACCACAATTACATGGGTTTGGTTACGGAACTTACCATGCATGTCTCGTCCCGCTTTTAACCAGTTATTTCTTTCATATTGACAGATGAAAGAACGAATTGTTAGTTTTTCTTATTATTACTAAGAATTAGTTTCTAGAGGAATGGTAACGTTGGAAAACTATGGAAACTAATTGATCTAAATTCTAAGAAAATGTTAATCCCACATTGCTCATGACAATTTTTTTAAAATCAAAAATGATTTAATCCGACTTCATCTGTCAAATGTTGGACAACAATTCGCGTGTTCTCTATTTAGATATAGGACAAAACAACTATTAAAGTAAAGTTTATTTTGTGCTAGTCATCAAGAAAAGCAAAGCCTGCAGAAACTTGAACCTGCCGAAAGAGGCCGGATGTCGCGTCGTACCAAGGGTCGTGTTTCGATGGCAAAAACTTAATTACGAATGGAAACAGCGTCGGCGGCGGCTTCCGGCGGCTCGATGTCATTTCCGCTTTTTGTACAAGGGCCGGACTTGATAACTCGTAGCGGTGCTACGGCGTAGGTGGAGTCTACGTTGTATGGCACCTACGATTTTTTCGTAGCAATGCGTTGACAAATTCTCGATTCATATTTTTGTGCTTGTACTTGCTTTAACTAAGTAATGTTTACAATGTCCTAGAACCTCGAAACTTCAAAAACATATGATATTTACCAACATGCACCGGGGTAGCATGGTGGACTAAAGGCCCGTCGTTTCTCTATGAGAGAAGGCCTGTGTTCTAGCAGCGGGAACATGATAGGCTAATATAATGATGATAAAATTTGTTATTCATGTTAACCATTAAATTATATTTGCATAAGCTTTCGCATATTTCAAATTTTTTAAGAGAAAAATAGCACTGAAAAATTAAAATTACCAATTGGACATTATCTTTAAAATAACATAGTTATAGCAAATAGTTCAAATAAATTTTGTGTTGATATTTTATAGGATGGCGGAGTAGATCGTCAAAATTCCATAAATGTTTTTTCGGACTCTTCCACTAAAATAAAACATATCATTTTCTTTAAAACGTTTGCAATGTTATCATGAAAATAATTGTATTTTTTACCGACTTCCAAAAAGGAGGAGGTACTATATTCGTCTGTATGTTTTTTTTGTATGTTCATCGATATTCGCCAATTATTATTGTGAACCGATTTCAAAAATTATTTTTTTATTCCTACTTTGCTAATTATTATCTACTAAAATGTTGATAATGTACAAAAGAGCGCTTGAACGCGGTCTTAAAAACAAATTTTCTGCAGAAATAAGTTGTTTTTAGAAAATAATTGATGGGTGGATGAGAGCACCATAGAACTATTTTTAAAAACTAGTCATAGTTTATACAGGGTTACGCGGAACGGGTTTACTCAGCCAAAAAGGGTCCATAGTAACCATAATTATAAACAATTTGTACTATGGAAGCAACCCTGAAATCGCGAAATATATATCAGCAGTTCCATAAAAACCGATCATTCACATTCGACAAAATGTATGGAACAGCTGATATATTTTTCACAAAATCAGGGTTGCTCCCATAGTACAAGTTGTTTATAATTATGGTTACTATGGTTCCCTTTTAGCTTAATACACCCTTTCCGCGTAACCTTGTATTATGTAGAACTGATGTGAGATACGAAACTTTAGGATTCAAAAGCACTTCCACTATATTCAGCCCCCATCGCTTTAGCTCTAAATACATCACTGTACCCACACTGTTATATAAACACGGTCACACAGACAAATATTCCCTATTACCTATAGCTATTCGTTCGCGACGTTTCGACTATTAACTCTTCCACCCGACACCTTAATAAGCGGTAACGAGGAAAAGTAAAATAAAATGGGCTTGAAAACGTAGACAGGTAGGTAATACAATGTGTTTGCTCCTTTCGAGCTTTGTTGGTACGATTTTGGTTGTTGTAAGTAGAGTTTTCGCGTTTTAAATACTTATTTTTAACGTACGTCAGGAGGGTTCTGAGTCGGTCTTTTTTTATGTTAGTACTCAGAAATATTGATAACCAATTTAGTTCTTTTTAACCAACTTCAAAAAAGGAGGACGGCTCTATAATCCAATGTTTTTTTTTTATGTATGTTCACCGATTTCTCCGCCAACTGTTGACTGATTAAAAAAAAACTTTTGTTCGAAAGGTTATACTTCCAATTTGGTCCCATTGTCAACAAGTAAGGATTTGATGATGGGATCCCAGGGAAATCGAGGGCAACCCTCAAATTTTATGGGCACTTGTTACGTTTTTAACCGACTTCAAAAAAGTAGGATGGTTCTATATTCCACTGTATATTTGTCATAAGGAGTAAGGGGAGAACGTAAGAAACAACTATCCGACCCAACTGCCAACCCGACCTGCACGCGTCACGTGGTTCTTCTAAGAATAGCAGACGGCGGAGGTCTGAGCCCAGGCCAACGAGGTGCTTCCTCCTGGATAACGAACGGGAAAATGGCGACTGAGCAGTGGCGGTATAACCACACACCTGACTAGGCAACGGGTCGGAAGAGGCCCCATCAGCCTGGAGAACTAAGTAATCTCTAAAATAAACAAAGAAGATCGCAGGTCGTGGAAGAAATTGGGAGAGGCCTATGTCCAGAAATGGACGACTACAGGCTAAAGAAGAAGAAGAAGAAGATATTTGTCATATATTTTTGAAGTCAGTTTTTAATATGATCCACTTGTTTAGGGTTCCGTACGCAAAGAGTGTAAATGGGACCTTATTAAAAACTAAAGGCACATATGTTCCCCAACAGTTCCCATCGAAAAAACGTTTTTATTAAATGCATTTTTGTATTCGCTCTAGTGTAAAAACGGCGTACTAGCGTCAAACTTGGCATGATTATAGTACATATTCTAAACTAAAATAATAAATACTACATAAAAAACGTTTGCTGTATAGAGACTCCTCTTTAGTTTTTACTTTTTGACTTTATTATTATTTCTTATTTAATCCGCTGTAACATTACATATTCTGTGAAAATTTCAACTGTCCATTATAGGTCGAAAAGGTAGGACGGACGGTCGGACGGACAACAAACAAACAGCGTAAGCTCAGTGATAGGCGTTTTCATCCTTTTGGTACGGATGCGCTCAGTGCGCAAGCCTGAATCCCACTTGTCCGGTTTATTTTATTATGAAGAGGGAGCTGGCGAAGTGGTCGTACAATTTTTTTTATTAACTTTGGCTCAGTAGTTTTTCAACCATCTCCAATTTTGTCCGAGTGTCTTCTGATTTGGGAATAGCAATAAAATTGTTATAGCGATTACTCATTTTAACTACTCGATTTACAGTGCAGATTGATTTACAGTAAATTATTAAAATAAAATTAATTTATCTAGCTTTTTACGTAATACGTTTACTTTTATATTATTGCAGCTGTCAGAGCAAATTAAAGCTAGGACCGGGTTTAAGAGTTTTTTAGTTTTAAACAGACTTCAAAAAAGGAAACTTTTAGGAGACTTTTTTATCATTTCAATTGTATGTTTTTTTTATTTTTGTTAGGTACCTTAGAACTCCTTCATTTATAAACCGATTTGGAAAATATTTTTTTTAATGAAAGGATAATTTTTAGATTGGTCCCACATAAATTTCATCAAAATCCGTTTAGAAAGTTTGGTTTTTAACTCAAAATAACTGGAAAAAATATGTCATCGAAGTAAACGAAATTGCGTACCTTATTACTAATTTTGAAGTCGGTTTTTAATTTGCTAATTATTTGTTAAAATATCAATAACTCAGTATACGACACGAGTTCTAGTTTTTTATGCTTTTTGCAGGCCGGATTACAATAACACTCCACAAACTAAACCAATACAAAGTTCTATTATAGCCTCATAAAATTACAGATAATTAGCTTAGTTTACAAACGCAATGAAAGCTAACTTAGTTAGCTCAACGGTCGCTGATCTCTCCCTAGGGATAATTGTAGACTGCAGGCTGTAGGCAACAACATAAAACTTCGGTGGTTCTGAGAGGGTTATGATTAAACCGTTTATTATTTTAGTTCGTCGATAGATAGATAGATAACTCTATTGTTCACACCATAAATTACGTACATATGACAAAACAACTTAAAACTAATGAAACAATTGGCTTCGTTGAATGATCTTTGAGCTATATAGAACGTCTTAAATTTACTACGATCTCATAAAGTTGTGATCTCAAAATGTTAGAAAACTTTTTTGAATTAGGGTTTTTCATTAACCTTTTAGCATGGTAAGTTACAAGTTTATATAATAGTTTAGATATACGCCCTGCATATCTCTAAACTATCAGGGTAACGTTATTTTTATATTTTATGGTTAAACACCTATTCCACTAGGGCTAAAAAAGGATTCATACTTAAGACCAACATTTTTGGTACATGAATGGTGATGACGCATCTTCTAGTAAGGGATCCAGCTGCAGGATTACTTCGGTCATCAAGTTTATGCTTAAAACCAAATTTTTACGCATATTTATGATTAGGAGAATATATATCAACCAGGGTGCCAATCAAAATGTGGCCGCTAGTATTTTTTATTAAATTATTGTTAATAAATTTATGGGAAGTAATTCTGCAGCCGGATCTTAGACTATTCAGCCTGGTATTGGGCAAGATCTTTTATATTTAGTATATGAAGACACCGACTGATGTTCAAGGTTTATAAGTCCGCGTTATCCCAACAGGGCGCGACCTCTGCCCTTTACTACGATGACGGATATAACATATTAGGTACCCAACAACACGATGAATTTCATTGTTCACACAATTTTCCCAAATTCTCACTATTATGCTTCCAACGCCGGCTTTCCTTGTTTCCTGTTTCTTTTTATTTCGAACCGTTAAATGTATGTCCATTAATTGTACCACTTGGTTCAATTTTTTATTTCTTTCCCTGTTGCCGATTTATCGGAATCGCCTTGGTAATAATACACTCTTATTTTTTGTCGACATTATTGTAACATTTTCCTTTTAAGATTCTCGTATTTTTTTACCTTAAATGTGTATTTTTAGTTAAGTTGCCGTCTGGAGGAAAAACTGATTTGTTACATGATTTTGGGATAAAAACAGTGGATTAAAAACGTTAACACGTTACTAAAAGCTTTTATTACCGCACCCACAGATGTAAATTCCGCAGTACGACGTTTATAGTAGGTAATGTTTACGTTTGATATGGCCGTGGCTCTTGCTCATTAAAATAGGGTGTGAAACGGAAGTTATAAAAAAATTAGCTCATGAAATACGTAAACTAAATAAAAAATTGATTAGTAAGAAATAGCAATGGCAATTGTCCAGTTTTTACATTAATAATACTTCACATAATAAATTATTACACATAAGTGAGATCAAGAATTATCTCTTCATTTTGTGATCTGTCTGTTTGTCACCTTACGTGGCTATGTGGCTAAACTAATATCTATACATGGAAGTACAGAGATAACAACAAATTATTCTGAAAATTGACAAGAAAATAGAAAAAGAAACGCGGGCAAAACCACGAGTCACAGCTAGTGCAAATATAGATAGATAGAAAGATAGAAAGCTCTTTATTGTTCACACCAAAAATTAAAACAACTTAAAAAACTAGTGAAACAAATGGCAGCCTTATCGCTATAAGCGATCTCTTCCAGGCAACCTTAAATATAATATAATAATTACTATTCTATCAGAATTCCTCGTGATCTAAATGCTAGCTTTTGTCTGATTCAACAAATAAGCATTGCTATTCAGCGTAGTAATGCCGCCCGTACAGTTGTGTATGCTGCATACTGGTAGTGGGTTTGATTATCTTTAAACCTTCAACAGTATATTTTTAAGCCGCAGGTGACAAACAAGCTAACAGGCCTCCTTGTGGTAAGCAATCACCGTCGCCTATAGCACCAAGGGCATCGCAGATACGTTGCCGACCTTTGAAGACTCTATTAACAGCCCTATTGAAAGATCTCATGTTATATTAATCGAAAATGCCGCAGATGGGAAGCTCATTCTACATATTGCAGGTGTGAGGCAAAAAAGATCGAGTAAAACACACGGTTCGCGATTTTCACAGATCTATGATATATGGATGAACTTTCAGGCGGTGGCGGCTAGTGCGATGGCAATAAAACCATGACACTGGGCATCTAGACCAGGGTAGAAGCCTTTAAAAATAATAAAAAGTGAAAAAAAAAAATAGTAGGATGAAACCCATTAGAAAAGGAGGGGAATATTATAAAAATTAAAGGAAAAATAAATTACGGGCGATCTGAGTAAAGTAAAAAAAACGTAAGATTACATGTTTTTCGAGTAATTAAAGTGTAAATTTTAATAAATAGCTCAAAATTGTATATAATAAGTTAAAAAAAAATCGTTTTCGAGTTTTTTGCATTGCATTTTCTGAGAAGATTTACTATAGTAACATATATTATTTTTTTCACCATCGGAAAGTAGAGATTTCAACAAACAGAAAACATACCAATTTTTTGAAAAAAGCTAATATTTTGACGGGTGAATTTTCGATTGAAAATTAGGGTGCTTTTTCGATATTAATTCAAAATAAGGTGAAAAAATAAATATTTTTAATCAAATAAATTACAGCGTATTTGGGACATAAAAAGGTAAGTTTTCACCAAATTTCGTGAAAAAAACAAAATTTATGTAAAAGATAAAAATAAAAAACCAAAAAGTTGGTTTTTTGAATTTTTCACATAAATTTTGAGGTTATGTGAAAAAAGTGTATCCACAGAAGTTTTAGATCTTTTTATTACCTACAACTTTGCCATATAACTTTTTTTCATAGGACTTGTAGTTTTACCGGAAATCGAGATAAACCATTTTTTACCCTTAAACCCCCCCCCCCCTTCCACTTCCCGAACTCAGATTGCCCGTAATTTATTTTTCCTTTAATTTTTATAATATTCCCCTCCTTTTCTAATGGGTTTCATCCTACTATTATTTTTTTTGGTTTTAAAAATTATCGACCCTGGTCTAATCAGAATATTCTTTAGAACACTCCCCGTTGTAAATGCCAACGTCTCTGCGCATACTGAAATAATGGGTAATGAAACTGTTTTTTTGTCTAACAGACTAAATATATTATAGGTATTTATTTAGTGTTTAGTGTGTAACTATTTTGTTTATAAAACTGTTCACTTTCAAAATAACAATCTACCGTATCCTTCATCAAACAATCTCTTTAACAGATAGTTTAAAATGTTTACGAAACAGCACAAAGTTTGGAAAACAAACATTCAATCGTACCTACGATCGACTACTTCAAACATATATACCTACAAATACGAGAAAGAATAGATTTAGTGTCCGTTTTCAATGTATTATTTTGTCGATTCTCGACGCCCTTCGGTCGGTGAGCCATAAAACAGCTGTTCAACTATGCATCATTGTGTCCCGGGTGTATACTACCTAGTATACTATACAGTAGGTATACTGTAGAACAGTCGGTGATATAAATAGCTCTACTGTGTAAGGTTTAGACATGACACGTTTTAAATAATATTTCACTTTATTTTCTTTATTTACAGTATCTACTTCATATTATTTTTATTTTTATTTTTTATTTTATTTATTTTAGGAAATCTTACAGCTAGGTATAAAGCTTTAACTAATATATAAGGTACAGAAGGCCATTTAAAAGATTCCACACTTAAATATAAATGAATAAACTAAAAAACTAGTAGACTATTTTAAATAACTAGATATATCAAAGAAATGCTCTTGATAATATTCTCTTAAGCTGCTGAACAGATGTCGTAAACAAATCAATGTCATGTACAGTAGCTACAGCATTGAAACTGCGGCTTGCTCTTAACAGGTAACTATTACTTCTGTAATTAGTGCTCACTCTGGGGATAAATAGAGAACATGGTCTTCTAAACGGATCAGCCGACACCTTCAGCCCTATTCGCTCCAATAGCTCCGGACAATCAACTGCGCCATTCGCTATCTTTAATAAATAGACCACATCAGCGACTTGTCGTCTTAAATTTAAAGGAAGAATGTGGAATTTATGACAGCGCTCAGTGTAGCCTTGAAGGTATCTTTTAATTTTAAATTGAAGATGACGTAGAAAACGTTTCTGAACGCGCTCGATGCGCGTGATGTAAGTGTCATACATAGGGTTCCAGATTTGTGAAGCATATTCTAAATGACTACGTACATACGCACAATAGAGGATTTTAATGGTTTTAATAGATTTGAATTCTGCCGACAAGCGCAAAACAAACCCAAGTGCACTTGATGCCTTATTAATGGCGCTGTTAATGTGGTCGTGAAATAGTAATTTAGAATCAAATATAATGCCTAAATCGCGAATAGAATTAACTCTTGTAATATTAGTGTTCTTTAGTGTATAAGTAAAATTAAGAGGTTGTGGCTTACGAGTGAAGGAACATAGGTAACATTTGGACACATTAAGGTCCAATTTGTTCAACAGGCAGTAATTGTCAAATCGGTTCAAATCGTCTTGCAGATGCTTTGCGTCTTCCTGCGAATCAATCGGACATAGTATCTTCATGTCATCAGCATATAAAATTACTTTGGAGTGTATAAAGCATGAACAAATATCGTTGACAACGAAATTAAACAATAGTGGACCTAATAAGGATCCTTGAGGAACTCCTGAAGGGATTTGCATTCGTGATGACGTGTATCCATTAAGTGCTACAGTCTGGCACCTGTTCTCTACATAGGACGTAAACCACCTAAACAAGTTACCACGTATACCTACTAATTGGAGCTTGCGTAAGAGTACCGTGTGATCTATTTTATCGAAGCATTTACTATAATCTGTGTAGACAACATCAACTTGAGAAGGCTTGGACATATGCTCAGACAAATAGTCACTACAGACGATTAAGTTTGATGTAGTAGACCTACCTCTTAAAAATCCATGCTGCTGTGGGCTTAGTGTATGTTTTAACGCTGAATATAGCTGCTTATAGATAACTTTTTCTAGCACTTTAGCAAACAGACATAGTTTGGAGATTGGCCTATAGTTTTCAACCAAATTTTTAGGCCCCTTCTTATGAACAGGTGTGATATACGCAGATTTCCAAATCACAGGCATCACACCTTCCGAAAGGGATCGTCTAAAAAGTAGGGTAAGCGGGGTCGCGATGCTTCTAGCACACTTAACAATGAATAATGGTGGAATATTATCAGGACCGGCAGATTTGTTTAAGTCCAGACACTCTAAGAGCCTACACACTTCTGAACAGTCAAACTCGATGTCCGCTATGTCTGTTGTGGACATATCGTTCTGGGACTCGTCCACCGAGTAGTCAGTACGCGCACTGTCTAAAAATGTGGAGTGGAAATATTCGCTAAACATATTACATATATCCTCGCCGGACTCAGATGAGCGCTGACCGAAACGCAATACTGCGGGATACGAGTTACTTTGATTTTTAATTTTGACATATGACCAAAATGCTTTTGGGTTTTTAGTTATACTTAATTCAATGCTCGATATATATTCGTCGAACATCTCTTTCTCCAACGATTTACCACGATCTCTTAAAGTAATAAAGGATTGAAGGTCAGAGCGATTACCATAAATTTTGTACTTTTGGTGATGCTTAAATTTTTCTTTTAATACTTTGATAAGTGATTTTTTATACCAAGGAGGGTATTTCTGCGTAGATGTGACTGTCTTAAAAGGTATATAACTAGTCCTAAGTTCATTCAGTGTATCATAAAAAAAAGATACAGCATCCTCCAGGGACTTGCCATGCAATACCTGTTGCCAGTTAATATCGTCTAATTTAGAATTGATAACGTCATAATCACCACTGTTATATAAATACTTCATATAGGGACGGGGTTTTAGCTTGTGTAGTTGAATAAAATCAGCAGAAATACAAAGAGCCGGGTGGTGCGCTGCGTCAAGTTTGGACAGAGGGTTTAGGCAACGGGCGACTGAGATATCATTATTGGAAAAGATTAAGTCGAGTATTCTATTATTAGTATTCAGTATATGGTTATATTGCGATAAGTTACATAGGTTAAGATCATCAAATAAATTTTGTTGTACAGAGCCCTGGATATTATCGGCAATATAAAAAGAGTTATCGTCAGACACTTTCCAGGTTAAACATCGCATATTAAAGTCACCCATAATCAGGAATTTATCACACGGGTTTTTCAATACAATGTCAGACATATTATCGGAGAAATTTTCTAATTGTTCCGACATGGAATTACCTGTATTCTCGTCACAAATGTAAACGGCACACAGATGTAACTTGTAAGCTACCCTCGGTCTTCGGCAATGAAGTGTTAACGTTACCCACAAGTCTTCTGC
Source organism: Agriopis leucophaearia (assembly GCA_949125355.1). Lineage (NCBI taxonomy): Eukaryota > Metazoa > Arthropoda > Insecta > Lepidoptera > Geometridae > Agriopis > Agriopis leucophaearia. Next base: position 11,065,858 of record OX421278.1, read on the forward strand.
ATTCGAAAACCACTCACTGCGATCCTCAGCTATAATTTCTCTACTGACAGCTATCAACACACCACCTCCCTTTGTTTGGCCTGTTTTTTTATAATCCCTGTCACGTCTGAAAATAATATAACGATCGTCAAATAACTCACTACTTCGTATACCCTCCAATAGCCAAGTTTCCGTCAGACATATGATATCGTATCTATTCAAAGAAATATTTCGGTAAAAATCTGTAGTTTTCGTTCGTAAGCCACGAACATTTTGGTAATAAATATTATACATTGTAAAAACGCAATATTAGTGACTGACTAGTAGGCAATATATAGTAAAAACAAAAGAACAAAGCGTTTATCAAAGCAGAAAAGCGTCTGATAAACTCATAAAATATGTAAAATGAGACAGAAATACGGTAACAATACCGAATGACCTGCTGAGCGTGAGCGAGATGGAGCGATAGTAAAGATAATGGACAAGAAGCACGCGCCTGCGCATCATACCAGTAAGTATACCAGAGTGGGAGCAAGCCGATGTTTCTCAAACATTCAGAGCGGAACTTAGGATATGTATAACAAGAACTTGAAAACAATAACAACACATTAACATTTACGTGATTTTTTTTAAATCCGATTCCGATTTTTAAGTACGTTGGAAGTGGGACTTTTCCTCGCAAAAATCTTGCACCCCTTTACCCAGATATAAGCAAAACCCCGCTCCTTGGCTAATGCCTTTGCTTTGTTGAGCAGCATCTTGTTGTCTACGGTCAGATGGTCGTTGACAAAAATTCTTTTGTCGCCGCAGAGGCCCAGGTCGGCTGGAACAAGAGTGCACTTTTTTGTTGCTGCAACAAAGTCTTCTTTAATATATCTGTTGTGCACAGATACCAGGATCGTCTTGTTCTTTTTATCATTCCGCATGGGTATCCTTGCAATGTAGTTAATCTGCTCCTTGGAAATAGAACACTTGACGTGGCTTCCGATTTTAGCAACGATCTCGAATAGATTCTCTGTTTGAGATACTGGGACTCCTTTTATCTCAATGTTATTCATGCGCGACCGTTGTTCGATGTCACGCGTGTTGCATTCTATTTGGTCTAATCGCTGTTTCAGGAGACATACATCATCTTTGGTCTTAAGAAGTCCTTGGATTTCCTGGTTTACGTCAGAAATCTTGGCTGACAGTGTTTCAACAGATGCCTGCATAAATTCGACAGAGGCTTTCAAGTCAGCCACATCCGGCTTCATGAGTTTCAAGTCAGCAATATCAGACCTCAAGGTTTTAAGATCGGCAATGTCAGCCTGGATTGCCTTGACAGTAGCAACCAGGATCGGCAGCGAGGCTATCTGAGCACCAAGGCTCTTTATGTCCAGTGCTATACTTTCTAAATCGGCAGGCACCGGAGATTTAGCCAACCCTTTACCTGGCACGACGAGTGGACTCACGGCGGCACCCTTACAGGACGGGCACTTCCAGGTCGCCTTCCTGTCACCCAATTTGCGATAACCGGGTTCACTTATTCCGGAGCATGGGAAATCAAACCGCCCCTGACAAACAGAGCACAGCGCGCCATCCCTGAACTCGCCTTCACAGCGTTTGCATTTAAACGATTCCATCACAACAACACAAAAAGTTTGAGAAACACGACCGAGTGCCAAGCTACGTTAGCGGGCGAACAGGTATCCAGCTGCGGTAAACGTACGAGTGGATCGGCGAGTATGCGTGCGCGCGTGTTAGCGTCTACGAGTGAAGTGATAATTAATGAAATAGGTCGGTAGAAACTTAACAGATGGCAGTAGTTAGAGCTAGTAACCAAGGACGTTATAAAACGGTTGCTTCGTCCATGCTAGTAACCCTTTAGGATATTATATTTATGCTAGTAACTTTTTACAATGTATTTCTTTTTGTATTTAAATACATAATGACGTCAAATCTGATGTACAATTATCTTAACTAAATTTGACAGCTCTAAAATGGTTGCCATCCTTTTCTACCGTACTGAAATGAAAAAAGACGCTGATAATTTGCCTAAGTCCTGTCAGATTAGTTTAGTTTAGAGAATGATACGACTGAATTGATACCATTGTCATAAAATATGTTTGAAATTGCCGCGCCAACATGACAAATATGTCATTTTATTACAATCTTTTATTCAACTCGCCCTGTTATTTAGTATGTCGTTCGGTGACAATGCAATGTTATGGTATCATGGAGCTGGTCTGATGATGCAGACAGAAGGTAGCCATAGGAACTCCTAAATGTAACAACATAACCCCATCGAGTTTGGGTTCGTTGGATTTGTCTTCCCAAACACTTTTTTCCTAGATGATAAACTCAATATAGCGGACGCCTCAAGTTGGCGGACAAAATGTTCTTATCTACCATCCTGATATGGGTATCAAATGAAAGGGTTGGCTGAGAAGAATACGAAAAAGTATTTTTTGAATTAATAAAGTTTATTATTTTCTAAACTTTTGTATTTTCGAATTTTAACGTATAATAATGGTTGATTATTATTTACTTAGTGTACGTGGAAGTGCTCGAGTTGGCAAGTGATATAACGAGATGAAACTTGTCTTTTTGTGTTGTTTCCATAACTCTATAAAAGCCTACAATAAAGCCTCTAACACTCTACTAGGACCCGATTTAGACTTGACTGCGAATTACTTTGCTTGAATGTGACTTGTTTGACGATAAAACTAAAAAACATTGTATTACTTGACACTGGCAAATGCACAAGACGTGGGCCGCCAAAATCCTCTAAAAGGAAAGATAAAAATAAAGGTTTATTATAGTGGCTGAGCCATTAAAAGCTTCACGTTAAGGTTTGTAACACTTGAAAATATAGACTACATTTTTAAGTGTTACAAATCTTTAGACCTTTAATATTTTTATAATAATTATACTTTTGAATCAACCTTGGTCTTATATTTTTCATTCCGTATGTAGGCGTTGTTTTATAAGTTAAAAAACGAATACTATAAGTAAGAAATTCCCCCGCAAATCCTTATAGGTTTACTTTAATAATTTTCAAATTAACTTAATTTATTTCGTCTCGATTGTGTTTCTGACAGAAATGATAAACTGCGCGATCGTGGGAGGAAACGTAAATACGAGAGACGAAAACGTATTAAAACAACCCTTGCTGTCTAAAAAATACTCCGACGCATTTATATCAAAATGTAAATACGAGAGTTTGAAAAGTAATTGTAAATATGTGATATTATTTGTTTTCTCTCCGTATACAACCGATAAATGGATTTGGATAATATTTAAGTGGAAAAACGTTCCTTACACCAATATTATATATAAAGTAAGGTAGATACATTTAACCAAGGTCTGTGCGGCGATACAAACACAAGTTAATTAGCTTGCGATGCGCGATTTTGGAGTATGAAAAATAATCAAAAACTCCTTGTTGTGTGTTTAGAAAAATAAATACTTATACTGGGACGGCTGTAAAAAGTTGTAAAGCTGTAAAGTTCTATGGGTACTATGTAGGAAAAGAAGCCTTCATTTAACCGACTTCAAAAAAGGAGGGGTTCTCAATTCCTTTTTTTTTATTACTTCAGACCTGCGTTATTCAAAAACCGATTTGGATTTTTTATTTTAATTTTAAAGGATATACTTTCTGTTTTGTCCCATAGAAATTTCATTTAAATCTGTTCAGTAGTTTGGTTACTGCGTACATCTGAATAATTCCGTATGCGTACATAAAGCTTGTACACACAGTTTACTTCGCACTGATTGACAGGGTCGGTAAGCAGCTGACGCTTACGTGAGCAGATTTGCAATATTCAAGAATTAGGAATAACATTCCTATACTAAAGATCCATATACTTACAATACTCTATCAGCTATATAATGGGACGTTTTGAGGAGTCTCGTAAAAGGGGATAATATTTCCGAGTCTTGGTTTCTTTTTTCATTTACAAGTTTTTATTTAGTTTCACCTGTCCCGGTCTCGATTAATGAAATCTTGCAAGTGAAATTTGACCCACTTTTCGGTTTCCGATTAAGCTGACATTAAGCATACACCCTCAGTTCTGGTGACAATACAATACAATATTGTAATATTATAAAAATAGCGGCCAAAATAAAAATAACAACGTGAAATAAAAATTAAAAGCACCGTTTAAATAAAAACTTGTGTAAAATAATATTGTTTTAAATAATAACAATATATTTGTCACAAAATATTGATAAGAAAATTATCTTGAAATAATAAAGATCAGTTTTTGCGAAGATTTTACTCTAAATGTCCACGAGTGGTTTTCTTGCAAGGCAGGCGTATTTCATGTCATGACTGAACGCTGGAGGCAAACTGATAAAGCTTTACAAATAAAAATAGTAGGCCAAGTGGCTAGACCTGATATCAGAGTATCTTTTATGTACCGTATATATTACAGAATTTGTATAAAAGTTAAATAATTTGAATTAATCTTTGATCTATTAAAATGAACTTATAAAACTGCTTTCCTTCTGAAACCCTCTGATATATTTTAGCGGTTGTGTAGGACCAATCATTGGGACCTATAACATACTATGTCATGCGACACATAGAAGAACTCAGTTCTAAAATAACACAATTAAAGGGTAGGATCAAGTTAAGTAAAGAAGATTAAAATATGTATATAGATACCCGCTGTTTGACAGAAAAAAAAAAAAACAGATTAAAGGTATCCCATTCTCATTGGATTCTATTCCTCATGGGATTCTACTGCTATATCAAATAGAATCAAAATCGGATAAATCGTTTAGGCGTAAAAAGGTAACAGACAAAGGGACAGAAAGACAGCGCTAGAGTAAGATTATATGATAGTACGATAATAAAATTTCGTATTTCGTTGACTGAATCGCCCCCCTGGATACTTCCATGCACTCTATCGGTAATAAAATAAGCAATGGCTCATGGGGAAATTGGATGGTTATGGAAATTGGCTAGGTTTATTCCCTGGGAGTTGTTTGCCGAATGCGGCGGTAGTCATTTAACTTTCGAGCTCCGCAGGGGCCGTGTGAATAAACAATTTTTGATTTCTTCTTACAAATACGAGTAGGGTTGAGGGGTTGACCGATTTTACTGGGAAATGTTATTTCCTCAAGGCCGTGACATTTTTGGCCTCAATATCTGTTAGATACAGATAATTGATTGAATCAGGCGTGACTTTGACGAAGTTTATATTGAACAGTACCTGTCTTAAATGAATCTCTAGTGTGTTTCCGTTTTGCATTTTACTGAAACAGAAATACACGAAAAAATCCATATTATAACAATAAAGTAGTAAGTGCATAAAAAATAACTGGTCCGCCATCTTTGACCGTCCGCCATATCGGATTTAGAATGACGTCATTTAGCTAACCATGCATTTTTATCCAAACTAAACGTGTATGCATTTCAGCTCAATCGGTTAGGGATAACTGTTTTAAGTTGCAAGATTTAACTCATACTAACACGGTAAGTTAAATTATAGCTTGTAAAAACACACAATTTATCGGCATCAAATGGAACATTTATTTTCATATTACTAAGTCTAAGCAAATCCTTGCAATCAGTGCCATAAATAGGGCTGTGCCAGCGGTGCCCAGGCACGGGGCGCAGAAATGACCACACCAGGACCAAGTATTTTTTTCAAGGCCGCAATTATAGAAAGTCGCACAGGGCGCATAAAAGGCTAGTTACGGCACTGCTCGTTATATTACTTTTTAGTGTGATATATCTAACAAGTACTTTTTGCGCTATTTTCTTTCCTGTTCTAACTTTTGCATGCAGAGCTCCCGCAGTTTGCCGGTTAAGTTTACGTGAGCTCACTGTATCATTCAGTACCAACTAGCATGGTGATGCAGGCCTCACTGCTTCAATTCTGAAATAGGTTGTACTTTAATTTTCTGTTGCTTAATTTTGCTTTGTTAATATGAATTTGTTTTATGCGCGAAAAGCCAGATACCTAAAATTAAAGCATTTTTTAATACGGCTTTTAGTAAAGTAATGCGCAATAAGTCCCAATAAAGTAATTTGTTCTTAATAAATTTATTGTACAGATTGAATTGAGAACCTCTTTCTTATTTTGAAGCCGGTTAAAATAGTCTCAATTTCACTCACTTCTCGTCAACGGGAATTGGACTTTACTTTTTATAGCATATATTAGCTTCATCATAATTATCATCATCATCATCAGCCAGAAGACGCTACCTGATGAACAGGCCTCTTCCGTAGAACGCCAAAGCGAATCAAAGCCTGCCATCTGGATCGACTGCGTTCACTGGATGCCCGCGACTTCACGACGTCGTCGGTCTATCCTATATAGTGGGAGGCCTACCTACGCCTGGATTAGCTCATGGTTTAATAAAACAAGGTCTGGCATTCCGGGACTGACAAATGCCTACGTCACTGTCCAGTTGCCATTTCATTACAAAAAACACAGAAATTGCGGAAAAAATTAGCAAGTAATCTATTAAATGAAATACAAAAAGCTTTTTAATTGTCATTTTGTTTGTCTGCTCAAACAAATCAATTTAATATATGAAACATCTTATTCACATCAAAAACCATATACAGTTGTATCGGATCACCACAAGTAATACACGGAGATTGGGGAGTTATGATGTCATGCTACAGGTAACACAGCGGCGATGACGTAGGCTTATGTCACCACGTGACCTTTGTGTCTTGGAATGCCATACCTATATTATTATACCATGGATTTGATTATTGAGCTTTTATGCATAAGATGGTTAGTAAGTATTTTTGTTTAATGCGGTACAGTTTAACTTAAAATGTATAAATTAGAAAACACTATATAAATTATATTAATTTTGATAAAACTCGCATTCATTCATTCAACATTTAAGAGCATAGCTCTTGTCGGTGGAGTAACTTCCAGGCTTGACGGTCTCCTGCCAGTGTTTTCAACTCCCTGTACGACATGACACTTGCCCTCTCTTTTATTTGGTCTAAGAATACTCTTCTTGGTCTTCCCGATCCTCTCTTTGCTTCTATCTCACTCTATGATGGATTTTATTAATTTATAATGTCGTAAAAGGTGACCAAACATCTTGTTTCTTCTAGTCTCTATACTTGCTAGTATACTTATTTGTCCTCAACAATATCTACCTAATACTTCCTGGTTTGCACACAAATACTAAAACGAATATTTAAACTTTAAGTAAACTGTACCGCAGTAAACAAAACTAATTGTTTAAATTTTCCACAATTAAAATATTCAAATAGCGCCGTAACAAAAATAAGGAGAGCACCTTTGTTTAGGATCCCAAACTTTGGGGCAATTTGGAAGGGTCCTGTTTCACGGCAGTTATAAAACTCAAAAATTTACGTTTTAGACGCATTCATTACGTGATTACCTAATTTAATCAAGCAGTTCTATTGTTGCTGGCGTTTTGGGAATTTTTCATAATTTACAAGTAGAGATTTAAAGAAACAAGTTTTTTATTGAAAAATATTATCTTTTCAAACCAAGCTTTTATGAAATTAGTGATCGGAACGGTGTCCTGATCAAAATGAGCCTATATACTGCCAGTCTACTATTATCTATCGAGGAGTGCAGTTGTCCACCGTCACCATGATCAAATCAGATCGCTGTCACCATAATATTGTATTATCATCAGAACTTGACAAGTATGTCAAATTTCATCTCAATCGAACACCGTGAAGTGGGTCAAATTCAACTTGCAAGATTTCATTACAGACCAACACCGGGACAGGTGAGACTAAATAAAAGCTGGTAATAAAACATGAGATTTTCTTTTCAATAGGAACAATATTCACGTTAAAAACTTAAAAGAAAACACACTTTTGCTCATATGTATAGATGGTCAAGATAGCAAAACAAATGAGCCCTAATTCATAAGGACTGCTATTTTCATTAGAATGTTATCTGCGCCTATCCTACGGCTTAATCATCAGATCCGTTCAATCATCTAGGGCCTTACTTAAAAACGTTACTCAAGTTGACATACGCTTAAATATGCTCCGTCTTGTTTTCGCGTGTGACGATTGCCGACAGCGAGAAGTTGAGAGAGCATTTTAAAACATAGATCAACTTGAGTAACGTTTTTAAGTAAGGCCCCTAATATCTTAGGACGTACCTACCTATTAAAATTTGGTCGGATTGTGAAAGTCGTTTAGATGACGATAATGATGATCTTAAAATCAATCACAAGTTTTGAATCGTAAAGACAATATTCCATACATTCATACAAACAATCCTATTAAACCCGTCAAAAATGAAGTAAGGAATAACCAAAATGCTGTCGTTGATTTTGCTCAACGTATAAGCATTGCCATTCAGCGTGGTAATGCCACCAGCATGCTGGATATGCTGCCAACTAGTCGTACCCGTAAGCATTTGAATTATCTTAAGACCTTCAACGGTCCATGGAAAATCCAAATAAATTTAAAATAAGCTATGTTGTTTAGTTTTTAAGGATTTGTTTATATTTTTGTTTAGTTATAAGCACTAATTACCCTAGTTACTAATTGCAGTTATTTATCTTTTCAGCTCACAACCTCGGAAAGATTATTTTTATCATTCGAAATCAGAGTGCAAACGTGAATTTTACCCGCTTGCATGGAAAGTATTTTTAAATACGAACCATTCTTAAAAAAAAAAACTATACCGCCAGTCCACTGAAAACGCATTTATACTAATTTTATGTCAGTGTACCAACCTTATTTTTTGAATAATCACGCTGGCCAGCACGAAGACTATGAAAAAATAACTGTTTAAAATTTTCTTCTCATTATTCTATGCAATTTTTGGAGCATTTACTCGATGCTAAAAGAACGACACACAAGCATAACAGTTCAAAAAAATATTTAAAAATATTTGCATAAAAATAACTATTTCAGTTGCTGGTTATGTGTTCTTAACGAGTTATCTACTCCAGCGTATAAAAATGCAGTAAAGGCAAAAAATATTACATTACATATTCATTATCCAGACATATAAGGGTCGTATAAAGCTCTCAAGGGTACTTTCGTTTCTATAATGTGAGGACCAAACGAAAAGCTCGGAAGGTTATTTGAAAAGTTATTTAAAATAAGTCTTTTGTTAAAACTACACCGCATCTTTTGAATTTCGCTTTTCAATTCCGGAATATAAAGCATAAAAGCGACAGTTTTCATCATACCAAGAGACGGTTCGCAAACGTGGAGTTGGAAATATTTCTGCAATGGAAACAATGCCTTTTGCGGTTTTAGTTCATTTCGTGTGCCTGCACTGCAGATCGCGTACTCAGCGATATCATAGGGAAATTTAAGAAATGCGAAGAAAACTTGACTGCATCACTTCTTTTTCAACAATACCATATGAAAGAAACCTTCCTTTGACGAAGTTCTGCAGCCGGTCATCTCGAAATTTAGCCGGAAAGCTTTTCTTTTTGCTATTTCGTTATTTTTTTCTTTCTAGATAAAAGATCAAGTTAGTGAATTACCAGTACAACTATAGCTAGTCGAAGTTCGGGTGTTAATGTGACTTTTTGACCTTTCAAACACTGGCGACATGATGTTAGAGCGCGTGATTAGCCACGCCGGGCCTAGTTTTGTTACGTCAAGATATGATCAAAGTAAGAAATTCCAGGCATTTCACGTTCTTGATCACGTTAGGTGATATCAATTAACCAAAAGTAGTTTCTGAAGACAAGATAGTAAGGTATACCAACAGTACAAACTCACGTTTCATTTCTACATCAATAATTAATCTCAAATCTACGTATTATTAGGGATTCTCTGTCCAAATATCGCTCATAAATAATGAATCAACAACGACTCACCGGCAGTATATCGATCTCGGGACGCCGCCAAAGTTCAATCGATTTCACATTAAAACTGTAAAGTTTCACTAGAAAAAGTGGTCACCTGGAGTCGCGGATACAGAGGACTAGTATCATGTTAGCGCGGGCACGGGAGCCACGGGAGCACGGGTCGCAGCGTGTCCGCGGCGGAGCGGAGAGAGGCGCGGGCGGCGGGAGCGTGGCGCGAGCGTGGCGGGCGCGGGCGGCGGTGGACGCCTGGCGCGGACACGGGCGGCCAGCGCGGGGCGCGTCGCGTACTGGCCTGCCGCCCGCCCGCCCTTGCCCCACTCTTCCCATCTCTAACTTCTCAAATTTCCCCACATTTAGACCTTTATTTTATGTTTCTTTTGTTACAAATAAATGATTACAGTTATATGATTATTTACGGGATATTTACCGTGGTAAGGTTGTGGAAGGAGCTCCCAATATTTCGGCGCAGTTAAATGCACCATGTTCACGAGAAGACTGAAAAACGCGGGTGGTTGGCCGAACAGTTTAAAGTTAGGTGCAGACAAAACGATCTACCCTCTTTCTTAGTCTTAAATAATCATATAACTGTAGTGAACAACCGTGATAGTTTAAAACAGTGAAATAAATTATTGTACTAGTTGATGAATATTTAATAAAATACTATAAATGCGAATGTTCATTGGTTTGTTTATCCTTCTTTTCGCAACAAGATCACAACGGACCAACGTGATTTTTTGCACAGACATAGTTGGTGAGCCGGAAAGTGGTATAGTATAATGTTTATTTTGAAAAAAAAAAGGATTTATAGGGACTATGCACTGTGCAGTGTTGTACCCATTTAAGGAAATAAATTATTTGTTTAGATTTCATAAAAACCGATTTTCTTTGTGTCTTTTATAGCAATTACAACAGGCGAATGTTCTGAGGAACTGTTCGATCTGATTCTGATATCGTGGTTTTATCAGCTCACTAACCGCCATTGTCTGAAGGTTCATCTATATATTATAGATCTGTGGAAATCGCACACTGTGCGATTTACGAGATCTTTTTGCCTCACCACTGCAATTTTTGGAATGAGCTCCCTCCGCGTGCGGCGTTTCCGAGTAACTATAATATGGAGTTCTTCAAAAGGGATGTCAATAGAGTCTTTAAGCGTGGCAACGTATCTGTGATGTCCCTGGTGTAACAGGTCGTAGGTAACCACTTCCCATCAGCTGCCCGTTAGCTTGTTTACCACCTATGGCACAAACATATAGTAAAAAAGGTGTCATGAAATTTCCCCGTAAATTTTCCCTAGAATGAGGAAACAAGTCCCGAATGTGGCCACTCAGCCGCGCCCGGGCCGCCCGCTCTGCGCCGTATCGCGCCGCCGCGTTTCGCTGCCCTAAATTCGCGTTTCAGGCTCCACAATACCCGTCGTACCGCTGCCTGCAGTCGCGCCGGCCGCACGCCAATCGATTCCAAACCCACGCCGCGTACGAAAGTAAAAAGTTAACTCGATCGAATACGATGCGGTCAACGGTTCCCTGACGAAAACGCGATTACGTTTTCTAGGTCACAAAGTCGATTAAAAGTTACTATTGATTCTTTACCTTGTAACGGAGCTATTAGGAATAAACGCGACGGAATTAAACACCGTTGTTTTAACGAGTATGATAATAAATCTTCTGGTGTAGTAAACAACCGTTCACGGAAAAATCTCTGTTTTGAAAAGGAAATTAAACACATAAAAGCTTTGAGGGACCATTTCCCGCATTACTCAGTAAAAAAATGGGCTCGTAAAGCTTGGAAGCAATAATTGAAATGTCACGTCTGAACAGGAAATACCAGTAAAGGCTACGAGACTGTCGTAGCGCTGCGCTTTGTCTACGCGCGTCGTAGCGGTGCTACAGCTACGCAGCTACGTCACGTCATCACGTGACATGCGAAGCACAGAAATGAAAAATATTTCGTTTAGATCATGCGGTGGCAACGAAAGCTGTAATCTCAATGCATTTATTAACAGACTTCAAAAAAGGAATTCAATTCGTTCCTTTTTTATGATATCATGTCAAATTCATTAATTGAAACAATTCAGTTGTACATATTGTTGTCCTAAGTAAAAATACATTTTTAAATGCACGCTTAAATTATGTGATGAAACATTAAACCGTGAAATTTGATGCGCGGTTTTGAACTCCAGATATTTTCCTTGTAGTATCTTGATCCAAAAGTTTTCCGCGAAGCTGTATCTATGAAGCTCAGCCATTATCATTACGAGAAAAAATAAATCTTTGCAACTCCCTCAACTAGAATTTTCTGTGCTGGTTAGGCCATTGAGCACACACAAATACACAAACCATTAATAAACAAACATTTAAAATTTTTGCTTCGCCGGGAATCGAGCCCGTAACCTCCTGCTTATGAGGCAGACGAGCGAACACTGAGCCATACAACCATTCATCCATTGACGTACATTTTTTCTTAGCCGTTATCACTCTTGGCACTGGCAGAGTGGTCGTGGTCATTAGTTAGGGTGACGTTTGGTATGGTCTTCAAAAAAGATTTTATCTGCACATTTCATTGTTACAGAGGCCTTATGAGTACGCTTATATTCGCTTCACTTTTATTGTAACTGTGCAAACTAATATTTGAAATCGATTTTAGCCTACTTCTAAATGGCGTATCGATTTGAAACTTTGCAATTATACGTAATAATGATAATACAATTATTTGGTGCCATCGAAGTGATCTAATGATGAAGCTAGAAAGTTGGAAAGTGGAACTGAAAACAAAACTCGAGTTTGTAATTTTTTTTTTTTTTTTGTTGGTTTGTTTGTTAGTTTTTAGTCACACGAGAGAGAGCGATGATGGCCGAGCGGTAGCATGTGCGCTTTACAATCTGACAGCACCCGGTTCTATCTTCAGCCCAGTATCAATGACTTATTTAGTACTTAAACAAATTATATGCAGTTTCGATGTCATCTCTCAAAAACGGTGAAGGAAAACATCGTGAGGAAACCGTTATGTCCAAGAACGTCTAAAATTCAAAGATATACCTATGACATGAAGTGTGGGCCAGCATGGTGGATTAGAGCCCATCCTCTCTCTCTCTCTCTGAGAGAAGGCCTGTGTTAGAGCATTGGGAACGTGATAGGCTAATAATGATAATGATGGCAATGATGGAGTCATATATAACTCCATCATTGCCATCATTATCATTATTAGCCTATATACGATATAGACGAGTATATTGGTGAAAGAGTTACTGATGATGGAGCTGGGAGGTGGATTATGGACTTCTTCAATAGCTAAGCGTGTTATTTAGTTATTTTAAATCATCGTCATCAGCCAGCCATCAGTATCCACTGGATGCCTGACTCACGATTGCGTTAGCCCATCTAGTGGGAGGAATACCTACGCTGCGTCTTCCAATTCGTAGTCTACACTCAAGAATCTTTCTTCCCCGTCGGTTATCGGTTCTTCAAGCAATGTGGCCTGCACATTGCTACTTCAACTTGCAAATTTTAAAACCTGTGTCGGTGACTCTTGTTCTTCGGCGAACATTCTCGTTTCGTATTTTATAGAAAGAAAAAAAGAAACTCCGAGCATAGCTCTCAACATTTCCTGTTGTTATATTCTGAGTTTTCCAAAAGGCCAGCAGTTAAGAACGACATCTTAGTACCGTGTGTTACCTCTCATCGGTTTTTTAACAAAAAAAACTTATTCTGCCTACAGTCACATATCTCAGATAAACACGAAAAATAATGTAAAATCATTGTATTGGAGCAAACCTAACAACGTCGGTGACCAACGAACAGTGAACAGTGACCTAGCACTGCGGTCTAATCGACCACATTACCACTAGCATGTTCCTGTCGCGTGACAGACGTGGTCGCGTGTCACCTACTACTTTGTGATTCTTAAAAAAGTATTAAAACTGCCATAATATAATATGCTGGTGACCCACCGGCTCATACCGTGGTTTGGAGGAGCAGTAGCTGATCTATTAAACTTTTGACGGTATTTTCACATAAAGCCATTGATAAAGTACTAATTAGTTCATTGAATCAGGCGTTACTTTGCGGAAATTCATCTTTAAAACTGTTCCTTTGACAAATTTCTAGCGTATTTTCGCTTTAACGTCGCATTAAGCGAGATCAATTATTTTTATTTACCTCCACAGAAATTTGTCAATTATTGAACCTATAACAAAATCAAATTAAATATGTCTGTTTTTTACCTGTTTTTTAACTAAATCAACTACATAAAAACAAATTAAATTTTTTTTTCTTATATCGTATGCATCATCAGATCACCCAGGAAATTCATACTGAATTACTTATTGGTGGCAACTTATCACAGTTTAGTATAAGTAGAATGTATGAATTCGGCTGAATCCAATCCGCTCAATGCGTACGATATGGATATGTCGCTGTCTACTTTAGGTAGAGTAACCATCCGCAACACGATAACATAAACCTCGTCTAAAATTTTCAGGTGATCTGGATATACCCACGGCGTTACCCGGAAAGGTTGTACTAAGCTGAAGGCTTGACTCTTGACCCTTATTCTCATCGTTATGAACACTAAAATCGTAAAAAATATCAGCTGCTCGTTACATTTTCTCAAGTGTGTATGACCGTTTTCTTAGTAACGGCTTATAGTTGTTTCGCAATTTTAGGGTTGGTCCCATAGTACAAGTTGTTCTGATGGGTTTCCCATTCTGCCTTGGGTTTTTTTTAATAATTGGGTAGAACTAAAAACTGTATTAGAAAGTTCACCCGGGTGTTTTGGGGACGCGAATTACATGTCACTTCATTGTATTATTTTCCTAAACTTGTGAAAATTCGAGTGTTAATGTGTAATTACCGATAACCGATGGGGAAGAAAGGTTCTTGAGTGAACACCACGAACCGGAAGACGCAGCGTAGGTAGGCCTCCCACTAGATGGACCGACGACATCGTGAGAGTCGCGGGCATCCAGTGGATGCAGATGGCAGGTTGTCGTTCAGTGTGGAGGTTAAAGGGGGAGGCCTATGTTCGGCAGTGGACGTCTTATAGATGATGATGATGAATGTGTAATTATGTAAGATTATTATTTATTAAGTGTTCGTGAACGTGCTCGAGTGTAGATAAGTTATATAACGAGGTGAAACATATATTTTCATGTTGATTTAAAAACTCTAAGCTTTTAGTAAAGTCTCCATCGCTTTACTAGGGCATGACTTGGATTAGAGTGCGACATACTTTATAATACTTGACACTGGCAAATGCACAAGACACGCGATGCCAAAATCCTATCAAGATAACAGAAAAAAGTTTACTTATCACAAGATCAATCCCCTAAAATATACTCCCATTTTTACAAGTAATCAAATTTTGCTATTGTTTTCTCTCAATATTGGAGCAACATCCAGTCATGTTGGAATGCTGTCGGCCCATAGCGACGCTTACGTCTATTGTGTGACCCAACAAACGCTTTGTTCAGCTCGCCACTGTGTTTGTAGTCACTGGATCCATTGAGAGAAATCTGTTATGATTTTAGTATCAATATCGATACGGTTTTATTAACCTAGCTTATATAGAAACACTGTTTTAAACTCTCACGGTTGTTCACTACAGTTATGAAATAATTATGCATTTTAAGTGACTTAAATGACAGTACTGAAAGTTATTTAGATTTAAAAAGCCAATCTACTGAACCAATTTAGATGAAATTTTTGTAGGAACTATCTGCAAGCACCAATAAAAAATGGTTTTCCAAATCAGTTCATAAATGACGGAGTTCTGAGGTAATAATCATTTTAAAAAATCAACCGAATTAAGTATTTTACCTACCTCTTTTTTTCGGTATAAACGCGAAAGATAGAAAGTAAAGCAAAGCTTAAAAAACTAGTTTAGAAAGTTTATACAGGGCTACATGGAAATGAGCGAAGAAGACCTTATTGTACATATTGTTATAAACAATTAGCAGTGCCTGGGGGTTTCACCCCCTTTCCTGAAGAGACCGTAAAGATTTCCGAGAGAAAATTAGCCATGTTACCCACTAGGGTACCCATAAGCGATCCATATACGTAATTTCAATAGGATCCGCTCAGTAACTACGGATCCGAATGGAAACTTTCGCATTTATAATATTGATAATAACCCTGAAAATGCAAAAAAAAGTTAACTATTTCAAAATCCTGTTTACTTTAACAACCGAAGAAATGTATAGAGCAGATGTCAAGGTTGGTCCCATAGTTAAAATTGTCCATAATAATGAAACAGCGAGCTCCTTTCAGTTTAATACATCTATTCCGTTACCCCTGTATTAGTCTCAAAGTTTCTAGGCTACTCGACCGGAAAACCGGAAAGTTTACATAGCTTTTTCTCTAAAAAAGCTATGTTAACTTTCCTCCCGGTAAACTATCGTGATATATGACATCACGTTTTGTCCTCAGTGATAAGACGTCCGGATGCCATCTGCATTGTTCCACGACTCGTCGAGATTGGATATCAGAAACTTTGTCAGGCGCAAACCGTTAATATTGAAAGCTCTTGAATGTGGGTTTACTCAAACTGTCACACTTTAACACGAGTACGACTGGCCCGGTATGGCTCAGTTGGTAGTGAACCTACCAACTGGTCGGCAACGTAGGTATTTGTGATGCCTCTTGTGGTGAATACTTGTAAATCCATAGGCGACGGTGACTGCTTACCATCAGGCAGCCCGTCTGCTTTTTTGCCACCTATGGCATACAAAAACGCTTCATGATTCAAATCCCTTTAATTCTGTTATCTTACTATTTAGTTCGAACAAGCCATTTCATTCACCGCGTATCATTATGTTACTGGCAATAAACATTGCTTCTAACTATCCAATAAATCAAGCCCACGTATCCATCCGAGCGCTAGTAAAACTTATAATAGTCGGCCTACAATCATTTAAGTTTAGTCGTTCACGCCAAGTCCATCCTAACGACTTAAGTAAC
The DNA here is from genome assembly GCA_949125355.1 of Agriopis leucophaearia. Taxonomy (NCBI): domain Eukaryota; kingdom Metazoa; phylum Arthropoda; class Insecta; order Lepidoptera; family Geometridae; genus Agriopis; species Agriopis leucophaearia. Next base: position 11,082,579 of record OX421278.1, read on the forward strand.
TCAACTTGCTTAAAGTTGCCGCCCGAAGTCGCTCGAGAATGTGCCAAAGTCCTCCGCTAGACCACACTTTAATACTTTATCACATTGCCTGCCACTTTAAACTATAAACATATAATGAAATAACCACTGTGGGTGGTGCTTTAGGTCAGGGGCTCAATTTCTAAATCACCCGTTTGATATTTTGCACGAAAATGTCATGCGAAATAACTTTCGAACGAAATCCCAAACATAAGATTTGAAGTTGATTTTTTTTCACTCGCTAACGCAACGATAGGTTTGATAATTTCAATATGCTTTCTATCAATAGAAACTTTTTTCATATCGCGTGATATTTTCGTGCGCGCGAAATCATACGAGCGATAAAAAAATTGAGAATTAGGTATGCTATAAAGTCTGTAACATATTTTGCACTGGAAATCACTAGTACGTATAATGGCTAAGCTATTTTTTGGGGGAGAATATTTGAGAACTAATTAAAGTAGGGCCAATTTAATAGATCACATTTTGACATCTGTCAGCTTCGTCTGTCAGTCTATTGTTTATTAGTAAAAGTGAATCGTATAAACCTTCTTTTGTCATTATTGCAATAAATATATGTATTTCTAACAGAAATAGCTAAGCAAATGTGCAGTTCTTACTTTGAAAAAATATATAATATCGTTACAAGGTTACGTTGTTGAATTTTCAAAACTGCGCAGTTTTTTTTTATCAGTTTTTTTTTTTTTTTTTTTTATGATGTGTCAAATATGAGCTATTTAACTGACCCTACTTTAACTAGCAAAGCAATCAGAACACCTGACTAACCTACTTTTATGTCTAGAATATCTAAACGTCAGTAAAATAATGTAATTACTTATTTGCGATAAAAATCCGCTATCCGCTAAGTGTTTAATTTCAATCAATCAAGAACTCATTATCTACAGAATGAGGTAAAATTTGTGACTTTGTTTGTAGGAGGTAATAGCTGTAACTTTTTTTTTTAATGCTATAGGTGGCAAACAAGCAAACGGGCCGCCTGATGGTATGTGATCACCGTCGCCTATGGATACCTACAATACCACGGGCATCACAGATATGTTGCCGACCCTTAAAGACTCTATTAACAGCCCCTTTGAAGAACCCCATGTTATAGCTACTCGGAAATGCCGTAGGATGCTCACTCCACATATTGCAGGTGTAAGGCAAAAAGGAACGCGTAAAATGCACAGTGTGCGATTTCCACCGGTCTATGATATGTGGATGAACTTTCAGGCGGTGGCGGCTGGTGCGATGATAAAACCGCGATGCTGGCACCAGATCGAACAGTTCTTCAGAACATTCCCCGTTGTATATGCGATAAAAGACACAAAGAGACCCAACGTCTCTGCGCATGCTGAGCGGCTCTAGGTGTTCGGAGAGCTTGGGATCGTCGATAATTCTTATAGCTCTACGCTGTAATGCATCAAGTGGCTCAAGCTGATACTGAACTACTGAAGCGAATCTGAAAATTCCTTCGCGGATAAAGTTACACATCTCTGAGTATCATAGGTTTTGTTTACAACGCTGATGAAGTCATGGGCAAAAGGTAGTTTATAATAGAGTGGAGAAACCATTATTGTGATTTCAGCCTACTTCAAAAAAGTTCCTGCACACTTTTTTGGATACAGTTATATTATGATTATTAATGGGATATTTACCGTGATAAGGTAGTGGATGTTTGTGATACGATACGTTAAGTGTATTTTATCGGGACCACGGGTCCAGAGTTAGGTTCGAGTTCCGGTGATAACCGTAGCAAAGATTAAGAAAGAGGGTAGATCGTTTCGTCTGCACCTAACTTTGAACTTTCCTACCAATTCCCCCGCATTCTTCAGTCTTCCTGTGAACATAGTGCATGTAACTGCGCCGAAATATCGGGAGCTCTATCCACAACCTTATCACGGTAAATATTCCGTTAGTAATCATATAGATAGTTGTAGTGAACAACCGTTATTTTACGTTATCGAGTTTAATTTCTAATAGTGTTTTTGCACTCTGGTACAAGGCAATACTGTTTTTTTTTTTTCTGAACAAAACGAACCGTTCCCGTGACTTTTCGTCAAGAGTTTTTGATTCCGTTTGGCCATTCTACAGGGTACTGTATAGTAAGTACCTAACAATAACCTAATAGTAAAATAAGGACTGGATAAAATGCAATCAACCATTTCATAAAAAGTCTTTTAATGGATGGTTTTCTGTCACAAATTAAGATCTTATTTGTATTATTTGTTATCGATTGCAAGTTAGACAATCTGCTGGGTGGTCTGAGCTCCGTCATTGAAGTAGTTCAGCACCAAGCTGAACCACGACTGAATGGTGGTGAGGACTCCGGCTTCCTGAGGAGTGTTGACAGTCACCGAGACAGTTCCATCGTTGAAGATCTCACCATTGGGCAGGGAAGCGGGGACAGGCTCGACGACCTCAGGGGCGACGGGGCTGGGGAGGACCACAGGCTCAGGAACTACTTCGGGAGCAACGGGAGAAGGCAAGACAACAGCTTCAGGAACGGGTATGACGACTTCAGGGGCCACAGGGCTGGGGAGGACCACAGGTTCCGGGACTACCTCGGGAGCCACAGGGGAGGGAAGGACAACGGGCTCAGGGACAATGACTTCGGATTCAGGTGCGTCAAACACCAACACGGGCTCTGGGTTAACGGCAGCAGCGGCAGCAGCCTCTGCGATGCCGACGGCGGTGTAAGGGTGCAGCAAGTTAGTGGCAGCAACGACCTCTCCATTGGCGTGTTCCTTGACCTTAATGTCGACTACATCACTCAAGTCTATGGGCTGGCCTTCCGGCACTCCGTTAACGATCAACTCAACTGGGCCGTTGTCGTCTTCAAGAGGAGTGGCGGTGACCACAGCCACGAACATAGCGATGATGACGAACTTCATTTTGTCTAGAAATTGTAAGGAAATATAAGAAAACAATTGACTTTTTGCGCTAACTTCAATCAACAAAACTATTTGCTACTAATTTTTTTTGAATTTTTTTTACCCGCGTTTTCTCCCCCTTTTACTTGAGATAACTTTTTAGCCTATACAGGGTAACGCTGAAAGGGTGTATTAAGCCGAAAGGGGTCTGTTATACTTATCATTATGAACAACTGGTAAATAATAGTTTTCTATGGAACAGCAGAATTTTTTTCGCGATTTTAGGGTATGTCCCATAGTAAAAGTTGTTCATAATGATGAATATAACAACCCTCTCGGCTTAGTACACCCTTTCCGCGTAACCTTATATAAGCCAAGGAATAAGCTACCCACCCCCATTACAAATTCCTCTGTTCAGCCATTACAAAGTCGGGTCGGGACAAACACACGTACACAAACACATGCACTCACAAACTTTCAAATATTTAATAATAGTACTTATAATAGTAATTATAAGTGAGATAATTTCCAAAAATCATTACAAAATTAACCTTACCTGCGTTCCGAACGAGGGTCCAGCTAACTATGCCGAATTAACTGCCACTCCTTCAGTTAAATGTCTAAATCGCAACATCAAAAAGATAAGCCGAAAGCCACTGGGATTAATGAAATCTATAATATGCAATGAATAAAATTTTTATTGTTGATAAAAGATAACTTCCTCATTGTTCCTAGACATAGTTTATTTGGCCATTGATAACGTCGACGAATATTTATTAGTTGATTATAAATACAGGAAAACATTAAAAAGTAGCTATTAGTGGCGACTACCTGAATACACTGTGTCAAAAACTTTGTATATACCAAGACAGGAAAGGATCTTATGTCAGAATGTTTTTAAAATATAATTATTGGCAAACATTCGACTGCCCACATGCGGGGCTATTATGGATCTTTGATCGGGATCAGTCAGTGTCAGAATTGACAGAATTTTTACACTTTAAAGGGGATATGACGCAAAAAAAAAGCGTTGTCTATTTTCAATTTCATACTACGAAATTGGAAATAGACAACCCTTTTTTTTGGACATAATTTTGACAAGTCGCGATCCCGATCAAAGATTCATAATACCCCTGCTGGGCCCCGATTCTACTAAACCAATTGTTTTTAAATTGTTAAATGAATTGCCTCAAAAATTACCCTTTTGACACTTTTGGTATAGATAAAGTGTCAAAAGGAAAAAAATGAGGCAATTCATTAATAATTGAAAAACATTTGGTTTAGTGGAATCGGGGCCCTGATTGTACACAGGTGGCCTATAGAGACCTAAATTACCCGAAGCCTTGGCAGTGCGTTGGCTATCTTTGAAAATAAATAAATATCTTTGGAAAAACTTGGGCAATTTTCCGGCTAATAGGCGTGGAAAATTGCCCAAGTTTTTCCACGTGGCTCACAGCCGCACCGTGGCGCGCTCCATGTCTCCGCTGATTCGCGCCCGCCGCCACTTCAATTAACTCCTTGCTACCAACACTGATTGTGATATTATTTGTGACAGTTGGAAAAATGTAACGAAAGTTTTTTTGACTTATTGTGAAAATTTAACTGATCAATGGGACAGGGGCAAAAAAGCCGTTGACTATAATGACAATTTGTATGACATACAAATTTTATGTTGACATATTTTTACAGCAATTTGTTGTATTTATTATATTAGTAATTTTATAATAAAATTTCTATTTTTACTGGGAAATCTATTTTAGTTTAACAATATGTGAGATAAATGTTAGTGGAATTTGTCCGTTTTTATTCTCAATAAATAATTTGAATTTGAATCTTTAAGAACTATATTCACCCTTCGTCTGAACTAACCTAAATGGGCCAGTGTCCTAATTTTTCGTTATATCACTCTCAATCCCACACTCAAGCACGGTCACGGACACTTAACAAATACTAATCCACTCATCCATTAATTATTACGCATTAAAATATCAATCATTAGTTATCATGATTACAATCGAAAATACTTACAGGAAAATAATATAATAAGACTACAAGTTTTTTTTCTTGTTAGCGTCAAATTTGAGTTCAAAATTATTAGGCGTTATTAAAATAATTGCTATTGCCAATTCAATAGGCGCATGTACACAAATTTAAATTGGTTAATGACTACTGAGACAAAGTAAACGTTTTTTTTTTTTTGTAGGACCATCTCGAGAGCTTCTTCTACATAGTAAAAAACACGTAAATATGGTTAACAAATGTCTGTGTAATCGGTGTATACTGTACAGAAAAACATAATTTAAACAACTGGCCAAGTGCGAGTCGGACTCGCGCACGAAGGGTTCCGTACCATATCTATAAAAACGGCAAAAAACACGTTTGTTGTATGGGAGCCCCCTTAAATATTTATTTTATTCTGTTTTTAGTATTTATTGTTATAACGGCAACAGAAATACATCTTATGTGAAAATTTCAACTGTCTAACTATAATGGTTCATGAGATACAGCCTGGTGACAGACGGAAGGACAGACGGACAGCGGAGCCTTAGTAATAGGGTCCAGTTTTACCCTTTGGGTACGGAACCCTAAAAACGGATTAAGAAGCTCCGGCTTGAGAAGCCGGTTTGTCCTACTATATAATATTATAAATGCGAAAGTTTGTATGTATGAATGTTTGTTACCACGTTTCTCCGTAACTGCTAAACCGAATTTGATGATATTAGTGTGATCGACACAGTTCCTATTATGCTCTTATGCTCCACTGATATCTAAATGGTTGCCTGGGAGAGATCGCTCTTAGCGATAAGGCCGCCACTACTGGCACTAGCTCTTAAGTGTTTTCTATTTGTTTGTAATTTTTATTTCTGGTGTACACAATAAAGAGTTCCTATCTATCTATCTGTCTATCTAAACATCTACAGATATCGCTGAGAGATATCTATACCAACAACGCTCCGAAATAACATCAGTCGATAGTCAGGTGAAAGTTTCATGACATCTTTGGATATTATTGACAGCCTGAAGTTGGCTTGAAGTTATCTTGACAGGTCCAGACTTCACGGCACCATGTGAACCTTGTTCGTCCAAGATGTGAACACTTTGTGGATACGATATTCGGAGAGGCGTGGTTTATTTGACGGTCAGTGGACAGATTGATATAGATTTCATTTTGACAGATTTATCTCAAGTATCAACTCAAGTAAGTAAGATGGGGCGATGGCACAAACCTACTACCTAAAGATTTTCAATGAGCGTGGCTAGCTCAGTGCCTCTCGCTTCAACATGGTGTGTTGCCACATTAAAATTATTTGCTTTAAGTTAGGGTAATTTACATACTAGACTGGTAGTGAATCTCTTCAATGAGTAATTTTGGAAACTTTGGAAAATCTTGTGAGATGGAAGGATATCTGAAAAATACTTATGAACAAAAGAAATTAATATTAAGATCCAAATCCAACCGTTTAAAGGTAAGACAGCTTTAAACGGCTGTATCTTTCGCGCCGTAATATCGTCAGTTGAAACTTACACAGAATATGTAATTACGACGGATTAACTAAGAAATATAATTAAGTCAAAACTAAAGAGGGTACACATCCACACATACAACAAACGTTTTTGTTAAGGTATTTTTGTATTTGCTCTGGTGTAAAAACCAAACGGTACGTAACGGTAATCGGTACAAGCGTCAAACTTGGCGGATTATAGTGCACACCTTAAAGTAAAACAACAAATAATAAATACTGGCCGCGTGCGAGTCGGTCACACATTTCTGTTTCCCACAAGTTAAGCAACGTCAGGCGCGGTTGATACTTGGATGGATGACAGCCTGGGTGTGATGTTGTGTATTTACACTACTTTTTGTATTTTGTGACGGTACAGAACCCTCAGTGCACGAGCCCGACTCGCACTTGGCCAGTTTATTTATTTTCATGGATGAAATTATGGATAACATCCCAATTAATGAGATACTTAGATAAAACTCTTTATTATTTACAGTACTCATATCACACACGATAAATCAGACTTCAAAAAAAGATTATTTTGTTTTATTTGAACAAAATCGCGCTGATGATGATTTATGATGATATATTTTCTTTGATTTAAGTACATTTAAGTGTGTTTATTAGACCCTGAGCAGCTGCAGTTGCTCAAAAATATAATTTTTCCCTTTCTGATATTGGATTCGGCATTGAAATGACTGGAACAAATTCTACTATGTTTTCCTGGCACCCAATTTTCACAAACAGTAGCACTGATCCATTTTATTCGTAAGCCAGGATCAGTTGGAAACCTGCAGAACGAATAATTTATGTTAATTGTGGTGGGTAATTTCATTTATAAACTGGCAACATTGATTGTTATTCTTCTCAGTTAATATTTTGATAAAACTCATAGGAAATACCACAAATCGACCAAAAAACGGACTAATTATGAATAAAATATTTACGCATTGATATCCTGAATTTATTTAGGTGATCATTACAAGCTCTATATGTTTACTTACGTGTGAAATGATATTTCATCGTTTTTTCTCTCACTGCGGTACTTGCAGCCCAAAATGATACAACCAACCATTGTAAATGTTTGTTTAACAATTATTTCTCAGACGAAACACGCATTTATCACATAAAATCACCAAAAAAATGCAATAAACAATATTCAGACCCGTTTTGTTTGGCACAGAACCGTCAGATTTTGACATTTCTGATCCAAAAAACAGGCCACGCCGATAAGGACAAAAAAGTCTAGTTATGTCCTTTTTGTACTTGTGCTGAGCCATATCAATTTGTCTCTTTCACTTGCTTTCACTGAAATATATTGCCGATCTGTTGTGTATATCTGTGGGCGATGGATTGCAATGACCATAGATTTAGTTTGTCAAGCAAAAAAATTTTTAGGTCTATGGCAATGACAACCACAAAAGTTTTTATTTTTGTTTACTTCTTTTTTCTGTGATGACAACCATAGATAAGCCATAGATTTAGTATGGCAATTTATTTTATTTGCATAGAAAAAAATGGGACGTCTGTTATTACCACGATGGCTCTTACTTATATTCTCTTTGACGATGGCTGTTAGACAAGATAATGCAATGAAATTAGGAATGCCGACTTATTTTTCATATATTTTCTCTTAAAAGGATATTGGGGTTGCACAACTTGTGCATTTGCCAGTTTCAAGTATTGTAATATTTTCAAATTTAATCAGAGTCAAGCAAAATAAGTAACGATCAAGTCAGTCATCCCCTAGTAAAATGGTGGGGGCTTTACAAGAAGCTTCCATAGAGTATTGGAAAGAACACGAAAGTTTATACATGTTGCACGTCCTTATAGGAGTAGGAAAAAAAACTGTGATAATACTGAAACTAAGATGTTTTATATTATTATTATACAATAATAGGATTGTCAAAGATTTCATACTCATACTTGTGCATCCATACTTCCATATCCATACTTCCATACTAATATTATAAATGCGAAAGTAACTCTGTCTGTTTGCTACATAATCACGGCTAAACGGCTTAACCGATCTCGATAAAATTTAGCGAGGTAATAGTATGTATCATGAGGACGGACATAGGCAATTTTTTTCTGAAGAAATTGCGGACGAAGCCGCGGGTTCAGCTAGTATGTTATAATCTTAGAGGCTTGCGTTTGGCCGCCAACTCGCCTGATGCAGTCTACGATGGAGGACGCTTGCCTAGAAGAAATCGATTTGGCATGCTTTTCAAAACTGAATATAAAAATAAATATTATTATAAAAATATAAAAATAAACATTAAATAAAATTTCACACTTGAAAATAGACAAGTAATAGTAAAATTATACAATGAATTGTCATTTTTATTTCCAGTTGGCGCGAAAACTCGGAATGTCGACTTCGATAAATGTACATTAAAGTTATACTTCAAAGGTACACTCTAATCTATTTTTATTATTACCATTACTTGTTATTACTTTAAAAAGTAATTCTGTTTTATTTAATTTCATAATAAAAATATGTATAAACGCGATACGTAAAAATACCATTTTTTTCAGTGAACGACATTTTCTTAAATAAGTAATAGGTATGTGAAACTAATAGGATCCCAAGGTAAAGCAAAAAACCCTATACTTTAATGTTTTAGCGGGTCAAAAATGTGTGAAAATTCGGCGCATAAGTAAATCTTAAATGAAAATAACGTAGTTCGGTAACTCTAGGCAGCCATCGTTACTGCAACAAAATTACTACTAATTTTGGCTTCGGTCTACTAATTTTCGGTCGGGGTTCATACGCGCCACATGTAAAAAAGTATTATTATCTTAGTTTAAATGTTGAGTTTAGAAACTATTAAAAATACAATTGTAGAAGGCGAATGAAATAAAACATCATCGATATTTTCAATTATCTAGATAAAAAATGACAAACATATCAATCATAAAGAAAAGGTATTAGGTAAGATAAGTAAACTATGATTATAAGATAACATAACCTTAAATATAAACTAATAGTTAGGCCTAATCATAACTAAGATAGGGGTGAACTTAGGATCCCAGGTCCCATCGTTTATCGATTGGGGGGTCTTGTCCCCAGTCTTCTCTACTTCGGAAATCTTCTCAAAACAAGCTTTGAATTTTATATTCGTACTCTCGTCAGCGATAGCGCCATCTACGTCCTCGATAGTGGCACCGGTAGGAACTACCTGCTGGCCAGTGGTGTAAGGAGTTTCCTTTCCATATTGGAGGTCCATGAAGTCGTTGAGCATGCCTGCTAGAACCTTCTTGCAAGGAGGATTAGTGGTGTTGTCCTGGATGCCTTGGGACACTTCGTTAATGGTCACGGTTGGGACAGGCATATTGGCTGTGATATCTGTGAAATAAATATCATTATATCAACTAAATACGCCAGCATTTTGGTCACGTGTGGCATTAACCAGGCGTTCTAAAATATTTTTGAGTGTTTTTTTTAAAATATTATTTTACTAACCGAAATCAAAAGAAGATGGGTTCTCAATTAGTTTTTTTTAATGTTTGTTACCTCAGACCTTCGTCATTGGTAAACATATTGGTCCCAAGAAATTGAAAATCATCATAATACAAATTTTTGTTTTGGTTTTTAAATATATAACTGGAAAATCTAGGACATTTTCTGGGAAAATATCAATACACACTCACATGCACATTTTCTGGGAATAATATATGTCATCGAAGTAAACAAAATTGCGTTGTATTACTAATTTTGAAGTCGGTTTTTTAAATTGATAATTATTATCCTACTAGCGACCCGCCCTGGCTTCGCAAGGTTCTAATTTAGAAAAAGCAAATATGTCAAAAATGTGAACGTAAACCATGTAAATTTCTTTTTCGGCGACTTGGTTGGAAAAATATAGGTTTTAAGGTTTCTACTTACATCAACACTTAATTAGGTTGTATTATTTATATATTTAAACCATCCGTGACAAATTATCTAACTGATAGTGAAAACCGCATCAAAATCCGTTGCGTTGTTTAGGAGGAGTTAGCGGATATGCAGACAGACAGCGGAAGTGACTACATTTTATACTGTGTAGAGATTAGTTTCACAATAACATACTCGTATCAAGAACATGCCATTAATTGAATCAATATCTATCAATATCACATATACGAAAATTTGTGTATAAGTGCGTGTTAGCATGTTTATTCTTAACGCTCGTTTATTGGATTTGGATGAAATATGTTTTAAAAGTAATTTATACTAAATATAGTAAATGCAAAAATATGGGCTAGTTTCTTTGTTCCCATTGTATGCCGAAAGACAGGTGTAAATTCTAGCTCGGCAGCAACTACTCAAATAGGTACTTTTTAGCAACCATGTAGCGTAGGTACATATTCTATTCATTATGTGTGATATTATGTAATTGTTTATTAGCGAATAAAGATTTATTATTTATTTATTATTATTAATATCTATACATGCTGAACCACTTATAGTTTATGAAGCGGTTGAAATAAGACCCTTGAAGTAGATAGGCTAAATTAAAAGCGAAATAAAACTAAAAATAGGTGAACTAATGTTAAATTAAATTTGAATTGATTCAAAATAGAATTATGGTTGTAATAAGATACAAAGGAGTTGAAGAAGTATTGCTTATTATGGTTATTGGACGTCCAAACCAATGAATTCCCGTGATAATAGGTACTGTCAGTCAGTACAGTCAGTGTTTACCTCAATAACACTTGAGAGAAACTGTATGTATGTCTGTTTGTGTGGCCAATACATGAGCCAAGACGTAGCCTTGTGTGCTTATAAAGGTAAGGTTAAACAAACGAAATAGAACACAAGACAAACTTACGTGAAAGGGTAAGGCTCTCCTATGAACTTTATGACTGTACTGACGTGATTTTGTGAGTGCCCCATTTATAAATCATACCATGACAAGATAGGCGAAGGCCTGGCGCGTCACCGTATCGCATATAACCGTCCATTTTATCACAAAAAACTGATAATTCGAAACTTTTGGTTAGATATTTTTCGCGTGATTCAATTGATATAGCTATTATTAGGAAATTGTATGTGGTGCATCATTCTTGACTGCATTTTGAATCATTTAAGGAGAAATTTTACGTGACTACCGCGTGAAGAGAAGGTGAATGGTTTGATTAGATTGTGCTTAATTTATTGTTCCACGTATCGATTACGCATGATATTCTGATAATTTAAGGTTATCTTGAAAAATATAAATGTACGAGTACCTATAGCAGCTTCAGTTCTGTTCATTAGTTACTTAAATGCCACAATTGTTATGATAAAGGCATTCCAGTGGGGTTAGTACGAGAACTTGCGAAAAAGTTATCGTTACGTAAACGATAGCAAATGTATGAAAAATTCAGTTTCCTTTCACGTCTGATAGAGGCACTGTTCAATTTCTCATACATTTTGCTATCGTTTACGTAACGATAACTTTTTCGCAAGTTCTCGTACTAAGGCCACTGATGCAATAACGCTGATTTGGTTGACCTACCATTCTCTGAACTAAGCTATAAATAGTTTGTCGAACTAAGCCCCGTTGCAGACGATGCGCAGTAGCTTGTGCAAGTACTTGCGCGAGTACCTACTACGCATCGTCTGCAACGATCTACAACACTTTTTGCCTAGTGCAAGTGGCAGTGGAACTGATTAGTAGCACCCGCGCTGGTCCTTGGTGAGACGCCCACTGCGCATCGTTCGTCTCGTTTGAACAAATCGCGCGAGTACCTACATACTTGCACGTGAGGTGTGCGCATCGCAACGCGATCTGCTATTTACGTCTTGAACGCCGGCGCCGGCGCGAGTACTTGCGCAAGCTACTGAGCATGGTCTGCAACGGGTTTTCGAGTCGTGACCCCCAAGGATTGCAGATTTCATGAAGAGGTAATGTGATAAAAAAGACCTGATGGATGCGACCTTCACATACCTACCTACCGACATTAACTTTATTGAAATAGCTCAAAAAAATTCGTAAAGTAATGAGACAAATTACCACTATGACTATTACTTACGCTATCTCATCTACATAGCGAATTTTCGCGCTCGCTTTGCTCGCGCTTTTTGCTCAAATGCACGATTGTCTCCATAACAAAGTTAATTTTGGGCACTTGTTTACCTACAATTAATACGCGCTGTACCAAATAATACCAACCACCTTAATACCAATTTATTTTATTATTTTAAACATTCCGAGTCATTTAATAATTTTCAAAAACATTTTTAAAAGAACTTACAAAAATTCATGTCAACTGTAATTGGAAATTTCCAAAATGCAAATTTACATAATTATTTATACCAAATACTAATCTTATACAAAAAGGTGAACTTTATTTATATAACATTAGATCTTAAACTAATTAGACTTACTTAAACCACGTAAATACTAATTGTTTGGTCTAATCAGAACCAAGATGGGGGTGAGCTTCGAGTCCCAGGACCCATCATTTTGCTGAGGAATCCTGTTCTCACTCTCCTCTGTTTCGTGAATCTTCTCGAAACAAGCTTTGAATTTTTCATCTGTACTCCCGTCAGCGATAGCGCTATTTACGTCCCCAATGGTGGCACCGGTAGGAACTACTTGCTGGCCAGTGGTGTAAGGAGTTTCTTTGCCATATTGGAGGTCCATGAAGTCGTTGAGCATGCCTTCTAGAACCTTCTTGGCGGGACCGTTAGTTGAATGGTCCTGGATTCCTTGGGACACTTCGTTGATGGTCAATGTTGGAAGAGACATGGTGGCTGTGGTACCTGTCAAAGAAATGTCAGACTTATTACTATTGTAAAAGTTTGTATGTACTTATTTGTAACATAGAGAGAGAGAGAATTTTAAAATAAAATTAAGATAAAAATTAAAAAAGGTAATTTTTATCTTAATTTTATTTCAAAATTTTATATTTATTATTGATATTTTTTTGTCAAATATTGCACACGTTTCGCTGGTATACTCATTTACTCATGTGTTTGTTTTGTGCTTACTAAAGGCTTTTCCTTTAGTTTTCATACTTTGCGCTCACCATAACTCCTACAATACATTAAGTTAAAAATTTACGTGCTCGCTTCGCTTGCGCCCTCATTGTTGTGTTCATGTTGTAATCTAGTCGTATGTATAATAATTTGAGATTTTTTCAGACGATCTAAAAGAAAACGCTAAATCTAAAAGGAAGCGCGTAAGAGGAAAACGCTTAAAGCAGGCCGCTTCCAACCGGCCCTTTTGGAAATCGATGGGGGAGGCCTATGTCCAGCCGTGGATGGTATAAATGATGGCCTATGGTTGAAATGATGATGATAGTATAATAAACGTAATTAGTAGAACCACCTGCGTCTGTGATGTGAACGGACCTAATTCAGATTGAATAGTGTGCTTAGATAATAATCGCTTGGCTATGCGATATTTGGTGTGCGATTTAGTGCTGCGATATACTTGTAATCAATTTAGTCTGACTAACGTCAATTACACGATACAAAGTTTAATAATAACGATAACTCAGTTAGTGTGGTACCTACCACACTAACTGAGTTATCGAGTATCGCAGCATTTCTAATCGAATAGTGTAATGCCCTTTCATTTATCAGATAACGATAGATTGGTACATGTTATGTGCATGTAGGTAGAAATATAGAATTAGCTTCCTAAGTTATGGTTTTATCTTCTCAGGTTTTCGCGTTTATAATTCACTAGCATTAAGAACTTTTTAAGCGACTTCCAAAAAGGTGGAGGTTCTCAATTCAACATGTTTTTTTAATTTTATGTTTGTTACCTCAGAACTTTCGTCTGGGTGAACCGATTTTGATGATGTTTTTTTTTATTTGAAAGCTGATGCTTCCCGTGTAGTCCCATTTCAATTTAGTCCAGTTCTGATATTTATATGAAGTCGTTTTTTTATATTGATAATTATTAATATTAACTATCGTTGTTTCACAGATTCTCCGATGTAAACAGGAATAACGCTAGAAAATCATTAAGTTAATAATTAAGTTTGCCTATTTTTTATGAACATGTTACTTTCTTTGCATGCCAGTTGTAAGTATGACACTCAGTCATTAAGTTAATGATTAAATTTACCTATTTTTATAAACATGTTACTTTCTTTGCATGCCAGTTGTAAGTATGACACTCAGTCATTAAGTTAATAATAAAATTTACCTATTTTTTATGAACATATTACTTTCTTTGCATGCCAGTTGTAAGTATGACACTCAGTCATTAAGTTAATAATAATGTTTACCTATTTTTTATGAACATATTACTTTCTTTGCATGCCAGTTGTAAGTATGACACTCAGTCATTAAGTTAATAATAAAATTTACCTATTTTTTATGAACATATTACTTTCTTTGCATGCCAGTTGTAAGTATGACACTCAGTCATTAAGTTAATAATAATGTTTACCTATTTTTTATGAACATATTACTTTCTTTGCATGCCAGTTGTAAGTATGACACTCAGTCATTAAGTTAATAATAATGTTTACCTATTTTTTATGAACATATTACTTTCTTTGCATGCCAGTTGTAAGTATGACACTCAGTCATTAAGTTAATGATTAAGTTTACCTATTTTTATGAAAATAATACTTTTATAGTGTTGATTTTACATTAGGTAATTTAATTCCATACGTTCCGAACACACTGCAGTGACTTTTGTAGTTTTATGTAGGACTTTATTGAAACTAAATTATGATTATAATAAGTAGTTATGACTGTTGAATTAATTATACTTAAAATTTCTGTTTCAGTTATTATTTGTTTAATTTTGACTAATATATTTTTTCGAAAGTTATATGATTATTTACGGGATATTTACCGTGGTAAAACAGTGTTTAAAACAGTGTTTATATTTTTTCGTTATCTCACATTATGTGGTAATGATTTATTTTCTGATCTGGCTCTTCTAAATCGTTTTCTTCTATATAGATAAGCGTGCTTCGTTATATAGTTCACATCTTGGCCGTGATGACGAGCCAATTTTTTCATTTTTTTCTTTGTGCGTTTATATTATTCAATAGTAGATTTTTTTTACTTTTTTACTACACCAGAAATAATATACGGTCTTTCGGTCATCTCTTTTGTTAGCTCTAACTCGGTACGGGCTCGAATTAGCGCTAAAACAGTGCAGTTCGGAAAATCACGCGAACGTGAACCTTAACTCGCCGAGATACGGTTCGCGGTCACGCAACTGTTTTCATCACCTGAAAAGAATCGCTTAAAACAAATACCCGTAAGGGCTATGGGCCTTACTTAAAAACGTTACTCAAGTTACCATACGCTTAAATATGCTCCGTCTTGTCTAAATATGTTGTTTCGCGTGTGACGATTGCCGTCAGCGAGAAGTTGAGAGAGTATTTTAAAACATAGATCAACTTGAGTAACGTTTTTAAGTAAGGCCCTTAGTCTTCAAGTCGCGAGTGAATCGGTTTCTTCTATGGAGGCAAGCTTAGTTCTCATTATCGCTGAGATGGCGGTCAAACGCCATTATCTAATTATAATTTTTTGTTTGATAATGATTTTTTTATAATTGATGTTAAAATAAGTACATTCTAGTAATATATAGTAACAAGTAGTGCCATTATATTATTAAAAAAATTGTAATCGTTGATTATTATAATTATTTACTAAACCAGTAATAATACAAATATGACACGGCTACGTGTTTTAAGAGATTCTGTTTAGGTGATGCGAAAAGTTGCACAACCGCAAACCGTATCTCGGCGCGTTAAGGTTCACGTTTGCGTGATTTTCCTGTGCGCTGTTTCGAGCCCGCGTTAAGAGTTAGCCGTAACGCCCCTGTTATTAATTGTTACCAATATGAAATAGAATACAAGACAAACTTACGTGAAAGATGGGTCTCCTATGAACTTTATGGCTATACTGACGTGATTTGGTTGACCTGGCTATTTATAAATCACACCATGAGGAGATACGTGAGGGCTTGGCTTGTCACCCTATCACATAACCAACAATTTTATCGCAACAACTGATAATTTAAAAAGTGCGGTTAAATATTTTCGCATGACCGAGATTACTATTTTCGGCAAAATATGTGGTGTTTAATTTTTGAATGCTTTTAAAATATTTGGTTCATAGTTAACGTTTAGTAGC
Organism: Agriopis leucophaearia; assembly: GCA_949125355.1. Taxonomy (NCBI): domain Eukaryota; kingdom Metazoa; phylum Arthropoda; class Insecta; order Lepidoptera; family Geometridae; genus Agriopis; species Agriopis leucophaearia. Next base: position 11,099,054 of record OX421278.1, read on the forward strand.
TATATATATAGGTACATATCTGAAATAACATGTTTCACTAAATTGTTATATATGAAAAGAACTTAAAATCATATACATATATAAACAATACTACAGTACTATAATATAAAACTAAATTAATCTAATAAACCGCTGCCAGCAGGCATCGTACCCAAAAGTCTGGCGTCATTGCCGCGTTGAATAGAAATATCTACTAATGCGTTGCGTAAGATATCAGCCAGCGAGAGACGTGATGATAAATATTGTTAGCGTTCGGTCCCTACGGGCCTAAAGTTTCGACCTCAAAAGGCTTAAATATATACCCTGTCTACGTTACTACATTTGCGCCTTTTGAGGCCTTCTGCATATTCAGACGCCGCGCCTGCTTTATTTTGCGTTCTGGGAATATGAGAATGCAAGGGTTTACTTCCTTACCAATGGCCGCCCCATCATCATCATTATCAGTCTATCATGTTCCCACTGCTGGGACACAGGCCTTCTCTCATACCTAGAGAGAGGACGGACTCCAATCCACCATGCTGGCCCAGCCCAGTGCATGTTGGTAAATGTCATATAGTCGTTTTGCACTACTTTTTTGTAATTTAGTAGTTACCATATTATATGGTGGTACAGAACCCGTACCCGAGTAACCCGAGTTAGCAATTAATAAACCGGCCAAGTGCGACTTGGGCTCACGCACTGCCCAAGTCGCACTTGGCCGGTTTATTAATTGCTAACTCCACAGCTATTTACCTAGTCCGTGCTCCACAGACACCAGGGCCCGTGTACCGAAGGCCGAAGATTGTAGACCGAAGGCCGAGCTCTACGCGTACGAAGTAGCGGGTATCAGCTAGTAATTTATAATATTAGTATGATAGTGATTATCTTAGTTTATTTCTCTTGAATACAACCTAGAACTGGGTTTGAAGAAAGTTTGGAGATTTTTATGATTGAAAAGCCCGAGTTAAAAAAAACTCAATATACTTACCTAGAACTAGGAAGGTAAGTAGATGTAGGTAGATACACATTGTGGCTTCTTGCACAAAACTGTTAATTAAAACGCTTATTCGGTATAGGTCCTATACTCATGGTATATTTATACCATGAAAAATCAACGTTGCTTTACGGTTGTATAATTTAGAGTGGTAATTTGTGTTTAAATGTAGTAAAATTACCGTGAAAGTCTTAATCAATGTTTTAGTAATTAAAAGTTTGAGAGTCAGTGCATTGGTTTTTTGCTACAAGTTACGAGTACCTAGATAGGCCCAAAATAAATCGGACGCGTCCGTAAACCGCAGCTAAGCAACGCGATCTTGCCAATACATTCACATTTCACACCAAACTGCGCATACGGTGATTAGTCGCGGATGTGACATTGAGTCTGCTTTTGGTCGGATATCCGAAGGCAATCTGGCGTGCTTGATGTTTTTGTCAGCAGAAGACGCTACTGAACAACTGTGCACACCCATCAGTCACGTACGTCAGTCTCGGCCAATGACGTCATTATCTTTGGCCATGGCTTACGGCCGCGTCCGAACTCTGAATAGTTTTAAGCAAATTTATACAGTTTTTTTTAAATAAAAAGAGCGGCAAACAAGCATGCGGTCCGCCTGATGATAAGCAAAACCGCCGCAACACACCTGCAGCACTAGCGATGTTGACAGTGCTTTGCCAGCCCGGAGAGGTAGAAGTAAACATCCTTTTTGAAATGCTAGGTACTCGTATGCCTTTTATTCCATTTTATCAGTAAATTATACATACCTACTACTAAATCTTTGCAGTTTTAGTTATTAGTATTTGCTAAGTGCTCGTGTATGTTTAAATTTTGATAACGTTATCCATGTCCGGCAATCAATTGGGTCAGTTACCTATTCCTATAAATGTAACAAACAGGAGACAAAATTCATAGTTAAAATTATGAAGGGTATTTCAACGCCTTATATTTTTCATTCATCGAAACCTTAATCCAATCTGGGGGGGGGGGGGATGGGGCACAACCTCATAAACTGTTTTTAGGTTGTGGTAGCCCACCAGGGGACTTACGGCTACTTGTTTTAAGCGATTCTGTTTAGGTGATTGCGTAAAGTTGCGCGATCGCAAGCTATTATTTCGCGCGTTCGCGTTCGCGTTCTTAATTTTCCGCACTGCTGCGGATTCAGCGCTGTTTCGAGCCCGCTTTAAGAGGTATGCGTAAGGCCCCAGAATGTAAGATACACGTTTTTTTGTTTTTGTTATATTATTAAGCGATTTTGGCGAAATAAAATTTATTTAATTTTGCAAAATTAGGAGAAACTAACAGGATAACAAAACTGTAAGAAATTGATTTGTATGAAAACTTTTCGCTTATATTTAAAACATCCTGTATGTATGAACATTCTGAGATACTGGCCGTAGGTGCCACTGAAGTGAGAATTTTTTCGTTTGTAGGTGCATTCTCACAGCGAGATGTCAGTTAGTATCTAATCTAGGTACTCTAATCTCTTGATGTTTTGCAACGTGATCTACAAATCTCGAAGATTGAGGTAGGCAACTGATGAGTCATGTACAATTTATAAATGGAAGGTCAAACTGAGGACATCTTTCCCCGGTGCAGGTGTTTTAAAGGTGAAAATAACAGGATTTCTTAATCAATTATTTTAATAAATGTAAAACCAAAAACAATCTTTTTAAAATCGCTAGCAAAGTCGATTATCATTAAATGCGAGGTTATGTAAAGTTGTCGATGCCGTAGAACTAACAATTATTGTATTCTGTGTTTTCGTTCAGTTTAAGCCTTATTCGATACTCCTAGCGCCATCTGAACTGACTTCGTGTTTTAATTCAGCTTTTTCAATGTTATAGCAGCTGTCAGAGCAAATAAATGCTTGGAAGTTGGACCAAGTTTAGCTATTGACCACTACAGGAATATACAAGTAAAAATACAAGCTAGGGTACAGAAAACTCAATTTTTTATTCTCATATGGATTTTTGGGGTATTCATATTGGTAGTATAAACAAAGCCATCTTTTTACATTGGATCTTAAAGTATTTTACACTGGATCTTTTTGTATTTTTCGCTGGATCTAGATTATACTGGATCGTAACGAAACATTGCGGATCGTAACGAAACATGTATAGTGGTTTAGACGATGGGTCCAACGACACCGACGACGCCAACGGGGGCGACGACGGGCACGGGAGCGAGGATGTCGACGGGGTTCACCTCGGGGGCAGTGATAGCGATTACGTCAACGGGGTTCACGGCGGTCTGGAAGCAAATTAATTCGTTAGGGCATTGGAATGACTCATAAAATAATAATTATCAATGAAAAACGGACAATGCATAGGTATTTAGAAAATTGTAAATACCTATGCATTTATCATTCACTTGTTTTTTTTATCGCAAATGTCCGCGTTAAGTTCCAGTTACTTTAATTTAAACACCAAACTACTGGACCGATTTTGATGAAATTTGTATGGATACTATTATATTATACATGAATACTATTATATAATTGAAGAAACTATTTATCAATAAATGACTTTGACTTTATAACTTTGAGGTATGAGAAAAATAATTGTATAGGCTTCAAAATTTTGAAAAAACTAAACATATCAACTATTTACGTTTTTCGTAAAACTCTCGGAGGGAAAGATTAAAAGTGGATTTCGTTAAATTACTGACATAAAAAACAATTTTAATGGTATGGTTTACTTGTTTTATATTTACTACGCGGATTTATACGGTATAAAAAAATTAAAGTGAACAGTTACCTCGGGGTTGACGGAGATGATGTCGATGGGGTTGACTCCAACCTCGGGGAGGATGGGCTGGGGGAGGACCACGGGCTCGGGGATCACGACCTCGGGGAGGACAGGCTGGGGGAGGACCACGGGCTCGGGGAGGACGATCTCGGGGAGGACGGGCTCGGGGTTGATGGAGATGATGTCAACAGGGTTGACCTCTGGGAGTACGACGGGCGCGGGGACAACGGGGGTCTGCAATCAAATGAAAAGTCAAAATGTATTTATGCGTGTGTTTCACAAATGTGAAGCTTAAAAGTGTCTAGCGTGATCTGATGTTCCGTCATAGCGTCAAACTTGACGCTGCTGTTGGGAATCAACGTAATAATGTATAAAGTAACATTGTGCGTTTCAACCAAGAAGCCAAAGCTTTATGTGCACATTCTTTTAGCGCGCTGAGATTTAGAGTCTTAACGCAATAGAAAAAAGCTTTACGATGTAAAATATTTATTGAGAATTAGGAAAATACGGCATTATTTTACCTGCTCCTGGCTCTTGATGTTTACGATTATCTGGACGAGGGGGCTGGAGACGGGGGTCTCAACGGGCGTGGGGGGGACAACGACGCTCTCGACGGGGGCGGGGACGACGACGGCTTCCACGGGCAGGAGACCAACGGGGGTGGCGACAATCACGTATTCCTGGAAAATGAGATTCTTCTGTAAGTTTTGTGAGATTCCTAGCAAATTTTAAACAGAACGCCTACGAAAATTGAATCGTTCTGTTCTAGCAAGCGATTTGAACCGTCTGCAGCAATCGTTTTATCCCCTTTACACCTGCTTGGTAGAATGCACTTCGAGTTCTAATTGTCTCTTGATCCCCTTATATTTTACCTTATTTAAATGCTTGACCTAGGTGCTATTTCTCAGAAACCTATGCCCTTGTCCCGCCGTTCAACCCTGCAAACTAAATAATTATACAGATATTCTGATTCATGCTTCTTTTTATTCTTCTGCCTAGCGCCTATCCCTTTTTCCACTTCGTACGGTTGTTAAAGTTTTGCATTGTTATCAAGTTAATATATTTGCTCTCACGTCCGCTTTGTGACATCAAGCATTGATTAGCTGGCCCCAAGATCTAATTCCTCATAATATATTTATGACAAAGTCCATGTCAGGCACACTATAAACCTGCGCTTACGTCGTATATGAATAAATAAGTGTTGTTATAGTTACAGGCTGTCCTCCGGCCATGATGTCGGCCATCATGGAGTTGAGGGCATGCTCCAGGTAGATCACGAGTTGGGCGTCGGTGGCCGGGTCCTGGATGGCTTCAGACAGCTCGTAGAGAGTCCACGAGGAGAAGTCCTGGACGGCGGTGGAGACTGTGACGGTGGTCTGGCAAAATAATGTTACATACATGATAAGTAAATATAGGCTTTTTTAAACAACTGAGTAACGATACGTACAAGTTCCTCGTCTGTGAACGCCAGACGCCCAAAACAGCGGCATTATCACTCAGAATTTTTAATGAGTCCCACCTCCCTACCACTGCCAATAAGCAGGATCATGACATGTTATAATGAAAATTACAGCAGAAGTTAACGCTATGCTTGACAAATAAATATACTAGGTATTAGTTATTCTTGGCACAAGACACAATATTGGCTTCTGCGAAGTCACTGAAACAATGTCAGGTGTTTTGCAACGTCTTCATTAGAGAAAGATAGGTGAAGATTAAAAACTAGCCTACCACCATGGTATGTTTACTTTACTCACTGTGGAGACTGATCACAGAGGCTAAGGCAGAGAGAAAATCTTGACTGAGGATGTTCTCGAAAAGTGAGCATTAGCTGTTCCTCTCAGTTGATGTCTTTTAGAGCAGCTAGGGTATTGTGGGAGTGAGATTTAGTAAACAATTTTTTTTCAGGGTCTATTGCCTGGGGCTCAGTGATGGTAACATATATTGCGCGTGTAGCTCTTCGCAGATTAAAGTCAAATTTAGCCATGTGTTGTGGTCAACGATTTTCATTCGTCGGTTCTTACCTGGGGGCTTCCGGTCATAATGCCGAACATCAGCTCGTTTAAGGCCTGCTCAAGGACGGGCTTCATAGCAGCTGGGGTGTTAGGGTCCTGGAGAGCCGTGGACAGATCGTGGAGGGTCCACTCGGCAGGTGAGGCCAGGGCCACAGCGACGATGGCAGCGAATACCGTGAAGAATTTCATCTTGAGTTTTTTTTTTACTGAGGGAGATAGTGAGATGATATAATAAATGTGGGTAAAAGTACTGTCCAAAAATTATGTTACTAAATTAATTGTGAGGTGAACTGCGTATTTTAATTTTTATTAGAAATGGGGGCGATAAGTCCTGCACTGACATCCCGCTTGGGTTGTATGGTGCATTTCCCCTGCCAACGTCTATCCGAGCCAACCCAGCTCCTCGTTACGGCGGCGCGAGGCTTTGGGGCACTGGCACAGTTGCTCAAGTAGAAGTGTAGATGATGATAAACATTCAAGCTGTAGTGGTGCTACATTGATGATGGTGCTACATGTTTTTTCAAGTGGAAGAATTTTAATACATTGCGACCAATTAATCTGTAGAGATGAGACAAAGGGAGAGAAAGCTCCGTAGTATTTTCTAAACAAAGTCAACAAACTCCTCTCCGGGCAGGTAAAGCATCAACACCACTTCAGGCGGATTTCAGAAACCTGGTTGCAGATCTTTTTACTAAATCTTAATTACCACTAAGACTATACAGAAAAGGTGAACACACTAAATCTAAGTAGAGTATGAAAACAATGTAAAGTAACAATAAACACAAAGCTTTTTTTACTATTAGCTGTGCTATTAGTACTGTATTTTCCAAGATGTATTATTACTCACCTACCCTTCGGTATATTTGGTGAAAAGTAATTTGTTTCAGTTATTTATACCAAACGAAAAGATAACAATAATAAACTCTATCTGTATGCTTTTATTGCACTGAGATATTATACTTTTGTTATAAATAATGATATTGAATAATCCCTCATTTCTATCAGTGTCATAAAAACGTAATGGTAGGAAGCGATACCTAAATAAGTGCAACCAGCTTATAAATGCAAAGGTGGCCAAAATATGGGATTTAAAATGTGCAACCAGTGGCTCGCAGTTTGATTATAAAATGCAATAGTAGCTCCCGAACTTAACGGCATAAACAAGTTGGTCGCTCTGCATTATGTACTTAGCACCCGTGTTTAATTCTAAATTAGCAGTTAAACGTATAAATTTCAGACTAGCAGAGCCGCGCAATTTCACCCGCTATACAACAAATATTTTTTCCCGGGTTAAATGCTTGTGATTTTCACGAGTGTACCATATAATTTGCGTATAACCTACCTCCATACCATTTCAGTTTGTACAAAGTGTGGACAAAATTAAATTTCGCATTTTTAAATATTAGTACCTAATGTGATTCCGTCTCACAGGACAGGGCTCAAAAATACCTAGGGCTTCACTTAAAATTTTTACTTAAGTTAATCTATGCTTAAAAATGCTCTCTCAACTTCTCGCTGACGGCAATGGACACACGCGAAAATGAGACAGAGCAATTTTAAGCATGGATTAACTTGAGTAACTCTTTTAAGTAAGGCTATTACTTTGTATCTCTATCAGGTTAAATAAGTACTATCATTATCATCCCTACGCCAAAACACTCTGCGGGTATTTAAAAATTTTATTCGTGCTGGTGTTATCCTAGATTATCTATCTAGTATCTATATATATATTTACATATCTACACTAATATTATAAAGAGGAAAGATTTGTACCTATTTTTGTATGTTTGTATGTTTGTAATGAATAGGCTCCGAAACTACTGAACCGATTTGAAAAATTCTTTCACTGTTGGGAAGCTACATTATCCCCGGGTGACATAGGCTATATTATATTTTGTAACGAGGCCGAAGGCCGAGCTTACACTCGTGCGAAGCCGGGGCGGACGGCTAGTATATATATAAACCAATTGATATTGTTTGTCTCCCTAAATCTCGAGAATGGCTGGACCGATTTGGCTGATTTAGAACATAAACGGTGAGAGAAAAAAGTCCTGATTTTCAGAGAAGTACCTTTTTTTCATTGATCACGTGACTTGACTGCAAACTCTAACCGAATGTCCTTATGACGTCGCAGGCAGTCACTTGTTTGCTACTTTGTGACGCCACTCAAGTCACGTGGCCCCATTAATATCAAAGGAAGCGTTTACGTGGTAGTATAATAATGCAAATAATGAAAATTATGACGAGACAATTTGAGATGGTTTCGTAAAAACAGTCAAATATTGTATGGATGATTTAGCCCTCGCGGACAGATAGGTAGGTACTACGTTTTCTTCAGAACTTGATTTATTCATCTAAATCCATCCAGCCGCTCCGCGAAAATTGACTACAAACAAACATTAAAACAGCTGCATAAATGTCATCAGTGTCACGAGGTAGGTAGTCTAGTAGTAGCCTTGGTACTTACCTATGCAATAAAAATGTAAATTACTCCTTAGATAATTTTACATTTATTAGGATCATTTTATTTACAGTCATACGTAGGTGCGCACAATTTTGACCTTTGATAAATTGAACTCTTTATTCGCTGGCTCATTGTTGAGCATCATAAAAATGATGCATTACTGATCAGGGGCCTTATGCCTAACTCTAAACGTGGGCCAGAATAGGTTCATTTTGCAAAATCACGCGACCGCAAACCGTATCTCGGCGCTTCGCGTGATTTTGCAAACTGCACCTATTCGGGTCCGCGTTTAGAGTTGGACGTAAGGCCCTTGGGTGTAAAAATGTTCAGCATTAGTATAGTACTTAGGTATTTTACATTATCATTGGACCTGGCTAGACCATTATTAGGCTGTACCGTCGACTTTTTTTCTCTCCACTCTACCCTTTGAATAAGTAGGTACTTATATCTATCTACCTTTCTAGTTAGTATGAGCTTTTCGGAATTTTCTGCCTGTTTTCAATAAAATAATTTGCTTACTACATATTTTATATTTGATTACCGTCAGGTAGGTACTTTTCTTTATTCGTACAAGGGTTCATCATCATCATCACCAGCCAGAAGACGTCCACTGCTGAACATAGGTCGCCCTTTAACCTCCACACAGAACGACATCCTGCCATCTGCATCCACTGGATGCCCGCGACTCACACAATGTCGTCGGTCCATCTAGTGGGAGGCCTACCTACGCTACGTCTTCCGGTTCGTGGTCTCCACTCAAGAACCTTTCTTCCCCATCGATCATCAGTTCTTCGCGCGATGTGGCCTGCCCATTGCCACTTCAACTTGAAGATTTTTATAGCTATGTTGGTGACTTTGGTTCTTTGGCGAATAGGTATCTACGTTCCGGATTGTATCGCGCAAAGAAACTCAGAGCATAGCTCTCTCCATTACAAGGGTTCAATGGGTTCAATTGTTATACGATGACTTGCCTTGTATCCAGAACAATCACAAATAGCAATACCTACTGGGGTTTTTCTGCATTTCGTCCTCTTTATTCTTTTTTGGTTCGGTAACACTGAGTAATGTGTATGTTGCATTGCAACTCTCAAAAGGATGGATCGATTTGAATGCAATTTACATCCGATTTCAATGCGATGGTTCTTAGCACAGAAGTGAGAAGTTTTCTTCTCTGTTCTGTGGTTCTTAGCTATTTATATCTATACCAATATATAAAGAGGAAACATTTGATTGTTTGTTTGTTTGTTTGCATTGAATAGGCTCCGAAACTCCTGAACCGATTTGAAAAATAATTTCACTGTTGAGAAGCTACACTATCCCCGGGTGACATAGGCTATATTATATTTTGTAGCGAGGCCGAAGGCCGAGCTTACACCCGTGCGAAGCCGGGACGGGCGGCTAGTGTTTGATAAAAATCATTTCAGCCGTTTAAAGATTATCAGCTCTTAGTTTTTATAAGCAGAAAATTTACAGCTACAGGAATAACAGTTGTGCGTGTTTTGAAATCATATTCATAAGAATCGGAAGATTTGCCTCTTGTTTGCCACCTATGGCATAAAAAAATGAATTTCTCAATTCTCAAAAGTATTAAAAAATGCATTTTAGTGGTGGCTCTGATATATGTGAACTGAGGATGATTGTTTGTTATCTGCACCCCCTCGTGTGGAATATATGTACTTGAATAGATCTTTTAAAATAAAAGGGAAATTTCATACCTACATCACTTTTTTAATAAGCGTATCATTTTTGCGAAATATGACCCGGCAAGATGGAAAAAAGTTGTAGGTACTTATAATGTAAAAATGCAAACAAATGGAGAACATTTCCTTATTCCTGAATCTTATACTTCGCTTGCTCTGTATTTAATACCAGGCACTTGCGCCAAATAACAACTTGGCAGCTTAGTACAACAAATAACTGCCGGCCTATTCTGCAAGCTAAGTGAACGCGCAAGTGAGGTGATAAGCTAAGTGAACGTGTATTTTTATTGTTGACTAGCTTTTTTGCCCGCGACTTCGTACGCGTAGATTTTCATATAAACCTTCAATTCTTTTTTCTTCCCTTAATCCGGCCTTGCGCAAAATAACATAGCATATACTTCAATCTGGTCACAGCTCAGCATATTCGTGAAAACCGCATTTAAATCCGTCCGCATTTTCTTCCAGGGGTGTAGGAGATGTGCGTGAACAAACAAACAAAAATTCTAAAAACTGCCTTAACATGTTCAGCTGCTTATTTTAAGTCGCCCTGTGTGAAGTATTGATAGAATCATAAAAGTAATAAATAACACCGTCAACAGTTTTCAAATCAAAAAGATAATGTGACCACAGTGCAGAGCATGTTATGAAATTTTATTTTTGTCTAAACCATTAAAAGTATATTTCCGGCCAGTTTCGCTGGCCACGGAACCCTGACATAATGCTTGTCTTAACACGCTCTTGGCTAGTTATTTCTTATTTCGCGTGCATTTGTATGTATACCTTGATTTAAAAGACATGAAATGGAACTACTCTATTTATCTGTTAAAATATCACAGTAAAATAAAATTATTTCTATATTCTTATTCTTATTGCAAATATACACTGTATTCTTCTAAAAGCTAAGTTTATATACCCTGCATAAAGGGTGCAGCAATGACTTATGTAGTGGCTGTTCACAAAACCAGACCACAGACATAAACATATAAATTTAAGTATAGTTAAATCTATTACATAAATATTATATATACTATTCAAACTTAACCTAGGGTGAAGTAATTTTACAAAACAAAAAAAACATACTTAGTGTGATAGGTTACTTAATTATATATGAGATGATACAATACTTATGACGCTACTTTCTTAACTATTTATATATCGATATTGATTTTCTAATTATAATTTTCTAAAATTTATCGTCGAAAAAATCTTTTATCTCGTAATAACATTTTTGGGTTAGAAACTTACGAAGTTGGTTCTGGAAAAATGTTATTATTTATTTCTTTCTTTATTGCGTCCGGAATTTTGTTGTATAGGTTTATTTTCATGTACAAAGGGCCTTTATTGAATATTTCTATTTGCGGGACTGTATTAAAATAGGATGCGGTATATTTTGTGTTTTAAATACTAACATAGAATAAAACCATGAGAATGTAATATGGAGCTTGGAGCTTCCCGGTGTGGTACTGGATGTAGATGCGACCCAGGGACAACGTCATGTATGCGGTCGGCTAGGTCTGCCAGCACATCGAGTGATGACGTCATCTGCTGCGAAGCAATGATGGTCTGCGTGCTGTTCGGTAGGCGGCTGGTCCAAATCATGCGTAAAAAGTCTTCTGGAACTCCGGGGCCTGCTAGGTGTCGTAGATGACGTAAGAATTGAGAAGGCTTACGATCACCTAGCTCCTCGTGTGTTAAAAGTTGCTGTACCTTTTTTCTCTTGATGCGGACAAACGTTTAATTAGCTCCAGCTTGAGTTTTTCGTACTTCTCGGTCACAGGCGGGTTGACGATGATGTCTTCGACTTCAGCTGCGTATTGCGGGTCAAGTTGTCCAATCACATAGTAGAACTTGGTGCTATCTGCAGTGATGTTGGAAATCGCGAATTGGCCTTCGATCTGGGCGAACCAAATCGCCAGCTTCTCGGGCCAAAACGGTGGAATTCGCACGCCAACTCGGAATACATTGTCATCATCTTTATTCTTCGTGTCAGCCGCAGTGCTATCAGTACTCTCGTTAGAGAGTAGTATATTCCTTGATCAGTACGATCTAGCGGCATTCTGACCTTTGTCGGTGGTGTACGTTCCATTCAGTGGTCACCAATTATAGTGGATTTGTACTATTTATATAGAAGGAGAGGGTTAAGCTACCGACAATGGAAGAAAATAGCTGAGTCCGAAAGAAATTATAAATTTAATGCAAAGAAAAATCTTAGACAAATCTTAGAAAAAGCGAATGACAATTCCATTTGAAAATCGGTGTTCTTTTATTTTTTTCTTTTCGCGCCCCAGCGCCACACGTCGTGGAAAATTGGAATGAAATTCACGAAGGTTGGCGCAAGGAGTACGAGTACGCCACACTCCTACTCCATGCACTGGAATGAATCACCAAAGAGGTTGTAAGGCCTATAACATGCTTGATCTACACGTTCATTCATCTAAGAAGGTTAAGGAACCTTCTTTAAATTTAAACTGATTAACCGAATGACCATGTTGACAGTTGACATAGTTGACAGTTTCAAAATTTTAATGGCTATGTCAATAACATTCTCTTTACTTTGGATTTCCTTGCTTGAGGCTATGTGACGATCCTCATATTACGTTTCGGGTAACGAAGAAATAAATCATTGATTTTTATTTTCGTTTATGTAAAAATAAAGAATTAAAATAAATTATATAAGATAGCCTATGTTTTAATCTGGTAATTTCTAAGCATATTCGTGAAAACCGCATTAAAATCCGTCCAGTGGTTTAGGAGATGTGCGCGGACAAACAAACAAACAAACAAACAAACAAACAAACAAACAAACAAACAGACAAAAATTCTAAAAACTGTCCTATCGTGTTCAGCTGCTTATTTTAAGACGACCTGTGTGATTTTTTTTTTGTTATCTCGCAATTACAGATTTTTTTATCTCTACGTTTTTATTATATGTATAGATTACTATAGGGAAATCTCAAAATATCGAGTGTAGTCCCTTACCCTGATAATTCGATATTTTGACATTTATCTCAGAAATAGGCAAGAAAAAAATCACATTCACTTAGCTTATCAGTTCACTTGCGCGTTCACTTAGCTTGCACAATAGACCGGCAGTACATTATTTGAATTCATACATTAATCATCATCATTAATATCAGCCTTTAAGTTTCCACTACTGGGACACTGGCCTTCTCTAAGAGAGAGAGGATGGTCTGTGATGGTGATCCACCATGCTGGCCCAGTGCATATTGGGGAATACCATAATAATTATGTCCTTGTACTTTTTTGGGTTTTTGGACATCATCATCATCATCATTAGCCAGAAGACGTCCACTGCTGAACATAGGCCTCCCCCTTTAACCTCCACACTGAACGACATCCTGCCATCTGCATCCACTGGATGCCCGCGACTCTCACAATGTCGTCGGTCCATCTAGTGGGAGGCCTACCCACGCTGCGTCTTCCGGTTCGCGGTCTCCACTCAAGAACCTTTCTTCCCCATCGGTTATCAGTTCTTCGAGCGATGTGGCCTGCCTATTGCCACTTCAACTTGCAGATTTTAATAGCTATGTCGGTGACCCTGGTTCTTTGGCGAATATCTATGTTCCGAATTTTATCGCGTAAAGAAACTCCGAGCATAGCTTTTGGACATAGCGGTACACAATTCATGCATTAAAATTGACAAATTTATTACATGTACTTTACATGTAATAAATCATCTGCATTAATTCTTATTTACAAAATGTCCGATAAGCTTATCTAGGCAATGTAATTAAAAATCATTTAGGTAATCTAAATCCAAAACAAAGCAACAATAGGTATAATATAAATTATGTAATAGATACTAGCAGCTATCTGCGATTTCACTCGCCATCCTACAGGACCTATGATTTTTGAATTAAAAGCCAACCGCGATAAAAATATACATAATAGCCATACAGCACACATACACACTTTTCCTGCTTTTCTTTCTTTTTTAACTTTTATAATATATGTGTGATGGGCTGTAAATTTTTCGCTGTCGCTAACATGCGCAAATACGACACAAAGCAGGACTTAACTAATAAAACCAGCCGAGTGCGAGTCGGGCTCGCGCACTGAGGGTTCCGTACCTCCACACAATACAAAAAATTAATACAAAAAAATTTTCACCGACTTGCACTTAGCCAGTATTTATTAATAGTTTTTTTTTTACTTTAGCATGTGTACTATAATCATGTCAGGTTTGTCGCTTGTACTTATTACCGTTTTTACACTAGAAAGCAAAATACAAAAATACGTTTAAAAAAAGCGTATGTTGTATGGTTTATTTCCAAGTAACATAGACTTATAGAAAACACCAAATAATAATAGAAAAGAATAATAGTAGCTGGTCACATTACATTAATTATAATAATTACCAATTGAAATTTAAAATAATCAAACGAAAAATGTCAACATTATTACAATTGTAACTTTTTTTTTTGTTGCTTTAGTTTTTACTTTTTAACTATTATTATTTCTTAGTTAATCCGCCATAACAAAATTTTAATGGCTATCTATTACGCTTCGAAAAAGTTAGGACAGACAGTCAGCGAAGGCTTAGTAATAGGGGTAATTTCACTATAGGCCGAGTAGGGCCGGGCCTGGGACGGCAAAAATTTGGGGGCGGCATAACTTGGTGTTTTTTTTTGTCGCGCCCTCTATGAAACCCTTGTAGATCAGAAGGCAACAGACAATTTGTGAATAACAATTCATTGTTTACTCTATTCTCTTTTTAATAAAGACATCATCACTTCACTATATATATAAAATTTCCATGTCACAATGTTAGTTACCGTACTCCTCCGAAACGGCTTTACCGATTTTTACCAAATTTTATATGCGTATTTAGTAGGTTTGAGAATCGGCTACTATCTATTTTCCATACCCCTGCACCGATTTTCATCACCACGCGGGTGAAACCGCGGGGCGCAGCTAATAATTTTATAATTTTTTTTATAAATTCAATCCTAGATTATTCTATCTGCAATCTTCCATAGGCCATAGGCAGGGGCGGATTTGATACCTTGGCTTCCCAGGTATCAAATCCGCCCCTGCGGTTACACCCTTTGGGTACGGAACTCTAATTTTTTTTATTTTATTATCAATATTATGATTTAGATTTGTTCGCAGGAGGTTAAAGTCCAATCCCTTGATCCGTGATATGGAAACACGATTGGCCCCTAAAGTCTTTTATTATATAATCTTAACATTAACAATGGGTATCATATGCTTAGCTCGATAGATAACAAATATACATAATAGATTCCATCCTTTGCGCTGGGATTCTTCCCTGAAACAAAGAAAAAAAATTACACTCCATCCAAGTTTTTTAGCTCTGACATTTCCTTTTTACGGTTCCGTACCCAAAGGGTAAAACGGGACCCTATTACTAAGACTCCGCTATCCGTCTGTCTGTCTGTCCGTCCGTCCATCCGTCTGTCTGTCTATCCGTCCGTCTGTCAGTCCGTCCGTCCGTCTGTCTGTCGATAACCAAATGCCGATGTGAGATAACCGAAAGTTTCATCTTCTACATAATTAATGTGATTGTTAGCAACTAGGTACTTTAGCACATTCTGAAACAGAGACTTAGTATGACGACTTATCATTAACAAATACTTACTGTAACATGTTTTCACATAATCTTAATCTTTTTTAGTTTACGGTGGAGTGGCGGCCGACACCGCCAGTAGTCTCTTGTAGGATCCCGCGAGGGACTTCCCCGCTAGCACTAGTAGCTCGCGCCTGGACACGCCCGTCGCCGCTTCTTGCCACTGACTGTGATGAACCTGGAAACAAAGTAATTATTTATTGATAAGCTAAATGTGCCTATTTTTCAGTGTTGAAATTTTACATTTTATTTTTTAAGGTTGCGCTCAATGACGTGATTCTGTGACGTTACCTGTAAGCTAGCCGCCATGATAGATCCCACAGTAACACTGTATCCAGTCTGCAAGTGCTCATAGTTCTTGGGAGTGGCTTCTCTGGCAGCGGTGACGGCTGCGTTTGGGACAGGAGTGCCTTGCGACTGCAGTTGGAGTTCGATTCCCAGCGATGGCTGGGATAGGACCATTAATGCTATGTCATACCATCTGTAAAAGATACATTGGATATGTTTATAAGTAAAATGCTAATTTTTTGCAGATAGTGTATTATATTGATTTTTACCCGACTGGCGAAGAGGCTAGTGTTTTTCGAGCGTATGTATATTTTTTATGGTACCCTATAGCCGAAACGGCTTGACCAATTTCGATGTGCGAAGTGTCATTGGATTCGTTTTCATACCCAGTGTCATAGGTAACATTTTGCAGACGTCTAAGTTGTTTTTCTTATAATAATCTCTTGTTTAGGTATGATTTATTTGACAGTTCTCAATGACACTCAATTAAATTATTTGAACGTCAACTACTCAATTTAAATTAAACTACTTTGAGTCGATATTTTTTCTAGGCCCTTTTGCCGGTTAGATTAACTCAACTTCGACTGCCCAGGAGGCTCAGTTGGTAGTGAACCTACCTTCTGAGGCTTGGGGGCGTGGGTTTGATTCCCATGTAGGGCACACATTTATGTGATAGTCATTTGTGTTTGTTCTATGTCTGGGTGTTAATATCCATTTAGATAGATAGAAACTCTTTATTGTGTACACCAGAAATAAAAATTACAAACAGATAGAAAACACTTACGAGCTAGTGCCACAAGTGGCGACCTTATCGCTAAAAGCGATTATCTCGTCCAGGCACTATTTAAGTATGTATTTAAAAATATATATGTATGTATATCAGTCTCTGGCAGCCATATTACAAGCTCGCTTAGTTTGGGGTCAGACGACCGTGTGTGCAATGTCAAGAAATAATAATTGGTACAAGTATTTATTTGCTCTGGCAGCTACAATAACATTGAATAGAATATAATTATTTATTGGCCTTATAACTAAACTGTCACATTAGGCAAGTTATTTAACAATACAGCATAAAAGATAATACAGAACGTTTTATTTTATTTTAAATTATATAAAAAAGAAATCAAAATAAAAGCTATAATTATTGCATTAATGTCAACTATAACATTCTAATCAAATAAGAATGAGGATTAATTTATACTTAAACACTGTTTTAGACTATCACGGTTGTTCACTAAAGTTAAATGAAATATCGGGAGCTCTTTCCACAACCTTACCACGGTAAATATCCCGTAAATAATCATTTAACTTTAATTTATACTTAATTTCATATATTCATTTAGTGTGTAGAAAGTGTTCCTTTCAAAGAAATGTTTTATTTTTCTTTTGAAATCGTTGGTATGTTTTTTTTTTATCGCGCATAAATCCACGTTTGACCACCAACTCGCCTGTTTGTAAGCGACGATGTGGTCGAAGATGAAGCACGCCGACTTAGAAGATACCTATCAACTCTTGCCTTGAAAATGCCCAGATTGTATCTCTCAGGAAACAAGGAAGCCGGCAGGTTGTTCCAATCCTTGGCCGTACGGATTAGAAACGTAGAATCGTCTGGTACGTATCCAAGGAAAATCCACAATGTAT
This sequence comes from Agriopis leucophaearia, assembly GCA_949125355.1. NCBI lineage: Eukaryota > Metazoa > Arthropoda > Insecta > Lepidoptera > Geometridae > Agriopis > Agriopis leucophaearia. Next base: position 11,116,496 of record OX421278.1, read on the forward strand.
GGCGTTTTACTACTTCTCCTATAGTAGAAAGGGGATGGTAGGATAAGGTCGTGCAGCTCCGATGCACATTCATGTAGTTTGGTTATCTCTTGCGGCAATTTGTTAAACATGCAAATTTTATTGTATATCCCTTGTTTTTGTACTTGAGTATTACATGGTTTATACAGTTTATCATAATTTCGTTACTTACGTTCTAAAAAGCAGAAAACATTTTAATTTAACTGAATTATATCAGATGCCTGTTACAGGCTAACGTTCAATAAATAGTTATTGTTGTATATAACTAGTGTTTACCTTCAGTATTTGTATAATTTAATATTGTGATGAGGGTACCCACATTATGGTAATAAAGTTAGTTTGTTTTCGACTCAACTTAATGGCGTTTACTTTATTGGCGACGAGGATAATTAATTAATTTCGGCGAAGAAATGGCATCTAATGTGGCAAATATTGTGTTTCCTGGGCAGTTTAACCCGAAAACTGACAAATGGTGTGATTACAAAGAACTTATGTTGTGTGCACTCGACGCGGCGGGTTTTGCAGATTTCACGGTGAACAAGGCGCGATCTTTGTTCCTGTCGCAATGTGGAAAGGAGACTTTCGCACTCATTGCGTCGTTGCTGGTTCCTGCCCGCCCTACAGCAGTGCCGTTGTCGAGAATTATCGCAGTTTTGGATCAATTCTACGACCCGGAAATTAGCGAGATTTTGCAAGCGGGAAAGTTTCATAGACGCTCACAGTTGCAAGGTGAAAGCGTGCAAGACTTTGTGGGAGCTATAAGTACACTCGGTGCCAAGTGCAAATTCGGGGATTTGGAGCGTCAGTTGAGAGACCGGCTGGTGCTAGGGGTGCGGGATGAGCGTTTAAGGAGGGATTTGCTGAAGACGAAAGATTTAACCTATGAGCTGGCACTACAGATGTGTCTGAATTATCAAGCAATATTTCCCGACCTGTACCCAGAGGCCGTCGAGTCTAAGCAAACTCACTCGGGGGTCACCGAGCCTATGGAGATTAGCAAAATTAAATCGGTGGCTTGTAACCATTGTGGCCGGCAACATAAGGCTGATGAACGTTGCCGATTTGCAGGGGCAAAATGTTTTTTTTGCAAGAAGGCGGGGCATATAGCTGCTGCTTGCAAGAAGAAGGCTGCAAAAATACATCAAGTGGAAGATAATGAAGGGACTTGCTCAGACGATTTCAAACTGAGAGAAGCGGAAAATGGAATGATGGGGTTATATATGTGCGGGTTGGGAGATTATGTACCTCCAATATTATCCGAATTAACCATTAACGGAGCTAAATTGGCCATGGAAATAGATTCTGGAGCATCGAGGTCTATTGTATCGGAATCAACATATTTGAAACTGTGGTCGGTACCACCTCCGTTGACTGCGACCAATGTCAAGTTGGTAACTGTGACTCGAGAAGCATTAAAAGTTCTGGGATTATTACATGTACGTGTGATACTAGGTGAGAAAGAAGCACAATGTGAACTTCTGGTGGTGGCAGGGAATACTCCAAGTTTACTGGGAAGAAATTGGTTCAACGCTCTCAACATTTCGGTGGCTGGGCTGTGTTGGGCTCAAGACAGAGTGGCACCGCTGATGCAAGAGTTTCCAGATCTATTTAAAGAAGGGCTCAGGAAGTACAATGGGCCAGAGGTGTCACTACATGTTCGTGCAGATGCAGTACCAAGATATTTCAAAGCACGTCCGGTGCCATTTCCACAAAAGCAACAGGTCAATAAAGAGTTGCAACGGATGATTGAAGATGGAGTGTTGACTCCGGTCAAGTATTCAAAATGGGCTACACCGATAAGGGTGGTGAAAAAAGATGATGGGTCACTCCGGATTTGTGGTGATTATCGAGCTACTGTGAACGCTGCTATTGATGTGGACACATATCCACTCCCTACTTCAGTAGAAGCGTTTGTGAAGCTAAGCGGAGGGCGTGTTTTCAGTAAAGTAGACTTGAAACAAGCGTATACTCAACTGAAAGTTGACAAGGAGACGGCAGAGCTGCTAACACTCAATACTCTACTCGGATTGATGAGGATGAACCGTCTTGCCTTCGGTGTGAGTGCGGCTCCAGGAATATTTCAACGAGTTATGTCTGCAGCGCTCACAGATATGGATGGTGTAGCTTGCCTGTTAGACGATGTTGCCATTATGGGAAATAATATGGCGGAACATAATGAACGACTTCAGAAAGTACTGTTCAAATTGAATCAAATGGGGTTTACACTGAATGTAAAGAAATGCATTTTTGCATCGGAGAGTATAACCTTCCTGGGTCATATGATAGATGCTGAAGGATTGCATCCATCCCCTGCAAAAGTCAAGGAGATAAAAGAGAAACCGGCTCCTACAAACAAGGAGACTTTACGTGCCTTTTTGGGCCTATACAACTTTTATGAAAAGTTTTTACCCGACAAAGCAACATGGTTGGAACCTTTGTACCGGTTACTCGAAGCAAAAAGGCAGTGGGTGTGGACAGAGAAGGAGCAAAAAGCATTTGAAATGGCCAAGAAATTAATATCGTCAGACCTAACATTGGTAGGATATGATTTGAATAGAGAACTGTTGCTGATTTGCGATTCATCGGAGTATGGTTTGGGGGCAATTATAGCTCATGTGATGGATGATGGGGTAGAACGACCAGTGATGATGGCATCCCGAACAATGCAACCCCATGAGAGACGTTATGGCCAGATTGACAAAGAAGCATTAGCCATTATATTTGGGCTTAATAAGTTTCATGACTTCTTGTCGGGTTGGAAATTTGGTATCATCACAGATCACAAACCATTGGTGGGATTGTTTAATCCTGTGAAACTTATTCCAGACCAAATTTCCCCAAGGATGCTACGATGGTCATTAAAGTTGGGGTGTTACGACTATACCATAAAGTACAGGTCTGGGAAGTTGATAGGCAATGCAGATGCTCTAAGTAGGTGGACTGAACCTACGACACCAGGAACCTGTGAAGAGCCTTTAAAGGAAGTACTGTTGCTGGAGGATCGACCAAATGGATGGGAGATGGATGCTACTAAGATTGCAACAGAAACCAAAAAGGATATAGTGCTACAGAAGGTTATGTTCCATGTTCTTCATGGGTGGCCACGACACAATTCTGATCCAAAGCTACAACAGTATTGGACTCGAAGGGAGGCCCTTTCACAGAGTAAAGATTGCTTATTGTGGTGCAACAGGGTCATCGTGCCAACATCCCTCCAATATTCAAATTCAAATTCAAATTCAAATTATTTTATTGAGAATAAAAACGGACAAATTCCACTAACATTTATCTCACATACTGTTAAACTAAAATAGATTTCCTAGTAAAAATAGGAATAATATTATAAAATTACTAATATAATAAATACAACAAATTGCTGTAAAAATATGTCAACATAAAATTAGTATGTCATACAAATTGTCATTATAGTCATCGGCTTTTTTGCCCCTGTCCCATTGATCAGTTAAATTTTCACAATAAGTCAAAAAAACTTTCGTTACATTTTTCCAACTGTCACAAATAATATCACAATCAGTGTTGGTAGCAAGGAGTGCATTGAAGTGGCGGCGGGCGCGAATCAGCGGAGACATGGAGCGCGCCACGGTGCGGCTGTGAGCCACGTGGAAAAACTTGGGCAATTTTCCACGCCAAAAAACTGACTTCATAACAATGACAGAACTAGACCAAATTGAAATGGTACCACACGGGAAGCACCAGCTTTCAAAAAAAAAAGAATCATCAAAATCGGTTCACCCAGTCGAAAGTTCTGAGGTAATAAACTTAAAAAAAAAAAAACGAATTAAGAACCTCCTCCTTTTTGGAAGTCGGTTAAAATCGTAGCTAAAGTGACCCAAAATTCGTGGTTTTCAATCTGATTTTTACAATGTTATTGCAGCTGTCAGAGCATTTAAATAATTGGACCAATCCGCCTCCACTTGAATAGAAACACCCACCTCTTTTCGCTGCTCCGTTCCGCTTTACTCTGCTTCGCTCCGCTTTTGTGCAAACGCACCTTAACCCTATGTTTTACGACTTTTTTTAGCTTAAACCTACCTGTCACTAACGGCTTCGTGTAGGAAACTCTCCAAGGCCACCACAGGCACATTATTCGTCAGTTCTGAGTGTACGGACCGAATGTGCGCGATTCGTTGCTTTGCCGCTGCGTACGCTGCAGCGTAGCCGATTGGTTGAGCCGCTGTGACGTCACTTTGCGCTTCGTAGCCACTGAAATTAAATCGCTACCATAAAAAAATATCAGTCATAGGACTGCACGTCAGAAGTGAAACTTAAGTCGTTATTCATCTATTCTACAAGAGATGGCGCTGTTTTAAAATACACGGTACAGCGTGACGATGTCGCGAGTTCCATGAGTTATGTTCACCCAAAAAGTGATCAATGCCCCAAAGAAGTTTTCAATTCAAAAATGAGAGTTTCTGTATGTCGCTCAATAGGCAAGTTAACTAATTATTTTTTATCTTATATATAAAAATCTCGTGTCACGGTGTTTGTGGTCGCACTCTTCCAAAAAGTCTCGACCGATTTTTATGTTTGTTTATATTTTGTAGGTATGAGAATAGGTCGTAAAGTATTTTTATTATCGTCATCATCACAATTTTTCATCACCATGCGGGTGAAACGGCGGGGCGCAGCTAGGTATCTCATAAATAGAATATATTGTTCATGAAATGCGATAGATGGCGTTTACATGGATATGAAGACTTTTCAAAACCACAGACGAAGATAGGTCAATTAAAAAAACTTGCTTATTCTCATAGACAGACAATATCTATCTGTCTGACTGACACTGTCTGTCATGCTTGTTTTTGTGTTATTTTATTTCGTAGAATAGTATTTTGTGGTTATTGTTTGCTAACAAAGTACTTGTTTTTCCACAACACAAATTAGTAGGTACATAAGTGTGCTTGTATTATAAAATGTCTCATCGTCCTAGTATTGTACGTTTCATTCAACAAATGAGAACAAAATTAATACCATGTCTCAGCAGCGCCATCTATCTATGGTTGCAGAACTATGTTACTAGAGCTGTCAGAAAACCTCCCATTACAGTAAAATGGTAAAACTTACATGACATTGGCTTTGCCGAATATATTTTGGAACGCCTCTCTCATCGGTGACACCTTCACTTCTTTACCTGATGCTACTACAATTAATAAGTCTCCGCCGCTTTCTAGAAGAAAAAAACATACTTTTAGGTACTTATATGTATGATATATGTATAAGGTCGGGGAAAAAGTTTCTTCGTATTTTATAAACAAATTCAAGACATATTTTTTTCAAGTTTAATTACATTTAATTATAATATATATGTACCATTTTGTTCGATAACTTGTTGCCATCTTTTAGGTAGTGACATGACCCCGTTGCTGTAGAAATTTTGGGAATTCTGATCAATAAAATGCAACAAGTAGTTTTGACAGTCCTCTCTTGATGTTAATCTAACACTACCCAAAGAATTCTGAAGAGATCGAAACAGGTGGAAATCTGAGGGTGCAAGGTCAGGGCTATGTGGTGGATGCATTAACACTTCCTAACCAAGCTCTCTAAATTTTTGCTGAGTGGCCAAAGATGTGTGCGGTCTGGCGTTATCATGATGAAAGACCACACTCTTTATGTGGATCAATTCCGGCCGTTTTTTCTCAATTTCTTGTTTGAGTCTCATCTGCTGTTGGCAGTAGAGATCCGAATCGATGGTTTTGCCCGGCGGTAAATGCTCATAATGAACGATGCCCTTCCAATCCCATCATACACACAGCATCACCTTATTACGTGTTAATCTGGGTTTCGCTACAGTCTGTGGTGCTTCACTGCCCTTTGACCATGATCGTTTGCGCACATTCTTGTCGTAGGTGATCCATTTTGCATCACCAGTGATCAATCTTTTCAAAAACGGTTCGGTTTCTTTACGTTTCAATAGAGAATCGCAAATGAGTACACGATTCATTTGGTTTCTTTCAGTGAGCTGGTGTGCCACCCAAATATCGAGTTTTTTTGTATACCCAGTTATTTTCAAATGGGTCAAAACTGTTTTGTGGTCAATCCCCAGGTCTTCAGCTACGTCGTAACTACTAATATGCCGATCTTGGTCCACTTTTTCAGAAATGGCATCGACTTTATCCGTAACAGGGCGACCAGAGCGAGCTGCATCTTTGACATCAAAATTCCTGGACTGAAAATGCTTGAACCAACATTGTGCTACTCTTGATGACACTGCATTAGGTCCATAAATGTCACAAATTTTATTCGCGGCTTGTCGCATTTTTCAGTTTTTTGTAATAAAATTTCACAATATATCGAATTTCTTCGTTAGATTCACTCATTTTATCGAACAAAAAAACAATTGAAAAATGGCGGGAAATTGCTTTTTACTTTTTGTATTCCTTTTTTAAAATGTCATATTTTTAATGGTATCAAAACCAGCCAGATACAAACAGTACAACCGATGAGATTTTTACTACAACTTTATACATACAAAATACGAAAAGACTTTTTCCCCGACCTATTATGAATTGTAGGTAGGTAGGCCTCCCACTAGATGGACTGACGACATTGTGAGAGTTACGGGCATTCAGTGGATGCAGATGGCGGGATGTTGTTCAGTGTGGAGGTTAAAGGAGGAGGCCTATGTTCAGCAGTGGACGTCTTCTGGCTGACGATGAGGCACTTATATATCCCCATTCATTTTTTTCTTGCCAACAATATCACTGTTTACTTCAAGAAAAACTGTGGGTGTGTTTGAAAGTGTAAATGCTTAAGCTGTGCGGAATCATAAAAACCAAAACGATTTTTTTTTCTATATTGTCCACTGGCAGCACTGCATACAAATTTTCATTTCAGAAAAAAATAATGAAAATATGTTCTCTACATAGTATAAAATAAAGTTCCGCGTCTGTCTGTCTTTATATCCGCTAACTCCTCCTAAACTACGCAACGGATTTTGATGCGGTTTTCACCATCAATTCACTTCTAATTTAAAGTGGGAGTGATAAGACCTGCACTAACATCCCGCTTGGGGTGTATTGTGCATTTGGCCCTGACAGCCTACACAAACCAGCCAAACTCCTTCAGATAACGGAGCACGGCTTCATCAGTTCACTTACTTAGAAATAAGCTTGCGTTTGACCGCCAACTCGCCTGATGTTTAGCGATGATGCGGTCTACGATGGAGCACGCTTGCCTAGAAGAAACCGATTCACTCGTTATTATTAGATAAACAAGATTTGTTTATAATGAAATGCGTATTATTGAGCCAAAAACTCATTGATTGGCGACGAGTAGTAATCAACGCGTGAAATAGTGTTGCTGTGAACTCATAAGGGGCAGTTCGGCGATGTTCGGGGGCAACCTCACGTTCGACCACCGTAGTCAAGAATGTTTTTTTTTTCAGTAGGTTTGTTCAGTTTTGCACTGCAAATGGAGTAACTAGTAATACTGATAAATGATCTGGATTAACACGACGAGCGCTTTTACTTACTGCCTTAGTGGAAGAGACATATCGTTCAAGATCGTTTAAGATTTGGGGTTTCCGGAAAAACTAGATGTCATAGAGTTTCAAGTAAATAAACATTTTTCGCCGAAAGGAGCACTTTTGTGGAAAGATTCAACTTTTAAGCTGGGGCGGGTCGTTAGTAATATATAATAATAAAGAGTAAATCAATCAATAATTACAATAGGCAAGCATTTTTTTTACTGTTGACTCAGTATTCATTTTACTCAATGACTTGAAATGAAACCACAGCAATTTGTACTAAACTAAATAAATTTACGCTACATAATTAGACCGTAGACATACATTTAGACTTACTTAGGTACTCCTTCATTTGAGGGTCTAACGTGGTGATCATTGTGTCCACAGAGCTCTTGGCCTTCTCTGCGACCCTCTGCAGCAGTCCTCCACTTGAAACAGCGCCTTTCATCCATGTCAATAGAGCGCTTCCTGGCATTATGTCACCTGCAACCGAAAGATACAGTCAGTTTTAGGATAGGTGACCGCAGGGCGGATTTTCCCGTAGGCCAAGTGGGCCCGGGCCTTTGATCAGTTTGGATTTGCCTTAAACTCGAGCTAGTACCGAAACAAGTCTGCCAAAAACTGAAGGAGGCGAGGTAAACACGTATTGCACACTGATATATTCTTACCACTTCTACAAACGCACACTTCAATATTGAGCAACACACAACTGCAAATGAGATGACATAATTATCAATATAAAAAACCGACTTCATAAAAATGACAGAACTGAACCACACCAAACCAAACTGCAGAACTGCACCAAACTGAAATAGGCCCACACGGGAAGCACCAGCTTTAAAATAAAAAAAACAATCATCAAAATCAGTTCACCCCATCGAAAGTTCTGAACATTACAACAAACATTAAAAAAAACTGCCAAACTAAGCTAAAATTTTCCATGGTGAGTTTTTTTCAATTACCATTGGTGGCTCCTGATTCACTCTGCAGATAATTTGGTCACTCTTTACAACAACTATAACTTACCAAGCTTATCTGTATCGGCCATCTCGGATTCAGAGAGAGATTCGGGAGATTGCGTAGTCTGCGAGTCTTCTGGAGACCTTATAGACATCGTCGGCTCACCTTTGGCAAGAGGAATGGCAGGGCTAGAATGAATATAAAATTGTCAATTTCCCGATCCACGACCAATCAATAGTTTGGTTAATAAGAGGTTAACGTGAAAGTGGCGTAGAAGTGGTGCCCTCATTGGGGAAAGGCAGGTAAACTATAACATGGCTAAATGAGAGTACGACTCCCATAGTCGCTTTGGAAAGTGATGAAGTGTTTTTTAAACTATTATTTTTGGTAACTTGGAGTATCATCTATACATAATATAATAAAAATGTAGAGAAAAAAATATCTGTAATTGCGATATAAAAAAAAAACACAGGCCGTCTTAAAATAAGCAGCTGAACACGTTAAGACTGTTTTTAGAATTTTTGTATGTTTGTCAACGCACATCTAAACCACTGGATGGATTTATGCGGTTTTGACAAATGTGCTTTTTATTTAACGATTTGTCTTACCTGAATCTCTCCCCTTCCAACTCCTTAGGTATTACAATAACAGGTTGGACTGGTTGGGGCATTGCTGGTATGTTTGGATGCAGCACTTGAGGGCTGTGAGGCACCACTTGAGGAGTTTGTGACACAACATGGGGCATCTGGGGAACCACTTGGGGTGTAAGCGGCAATGGCTGCGGGACTGCTTGAGGTACCTGAAGTGTTGTGAATATTTTATTTAGTAAATTATTACGTTTATTGCACAAAAACACATTAGCAACTAAATAAATTAAATAACCTAACTACTTAGTCAAATTACCCCTAACTGTTCTCGGCGCAAAAGGTGCCCAAAACACTCTCTCATTACAATGGAAATGACTAATCATCGGCTAACATCAGATGGCAATGACTAATCTTTGCACCAAAAGCAGCCGGGGAGTCATCATACTTTTCTTTGAGCCTGTGCCTTGTCACCAAAATGAGCTTTTTGGCATCAGTCCCCCAAATAATTTATCATTTTACACAGGGTTACGCATATAGACTGTACTAAGCCGAAAGGAGGTATTGTACTCATCATTATGAACAACTTTTACTATATTTATCACCCACTACTGTGCATAGCCCTCCCTTTGTGCCATTTTCCATCGCAATATCCTTTGGTAGTCACATTCATCTGCACCCTGCTGCCTTCATGGCATTGCAATAAAAACCTAGCATCATGAGGACGTGAGCAGCAAGGACGTAGTAGCCTACATAGAATGAAAACACTATGCATTTGTGGATAGTTTTGCTATGTATGTTTGAATTTACCTCAACTGGAGTAGTAATAAAGTTGGGAAGCTGTGAAGGCGGCGCTACGCTGGACAGAAGATTCCCAGTACCGCCAGCCGGTGTAGGTGGCGCAGGAATCTTCGGCCTCCTTTCTTGTCCACTCATATTTGCCAACAGTTAAAAACTAAAACACGTAAAAATGGTTAAGCATGAGCGTAACTAAATCGATGAGCTAGATATTATGTATATCCAAAAATTACTTGTTTTTATTAGACTTAGCCGTAAAGAAAGCCAAAGTAAAATATCATAAAATATGAAAAATAACCTTCTTCCAAACAAATACTTTGATTTGATGGTGTTGTGATGTTGATTATTTTGACGTTTATTTTGCTTTTGTCTTAGTTGCTGACACGTTTGACTTTGACAAAATAAAGGCCTCCCGCGAGCATTTTTATTTTCTTGACCAAAGGTTTACAAAGTAACGTCAAACAAGTCATAGTCACAATAAGTTTTTTTTGTTGCTTTTGGCTTACACAATAAAATTCAGTCAAGTCCAATCCATGCCCAAAGAGAATGTAACACTACGCTTGATGCCCTAGTGTAGTGGACACTTTACTAGGGGCTTTTGGAAACATCACGAAAATACATGTTTCACCTCAATAAATATTTTTCCTACAGTCGAACACGTTCAAAAACACATAAACTCCACTAATACACATAAACACTCGAAATAAAATAAGTTTACGAAATATTTTTTTCACGTTGGCGTCAAATAAGATAACAAAACCCATGACAAAACCGAAAATGTTGCCAGACAACCTTTTCCACCATACTAGTTTGGATAGTTGATCGACCGAGACGTGATGGTTCGTACAGCTAGCTATCTAAAGAATAAAGAAAGAATAAATTCGCTGCGTACAGCGTATCTCTAGTTTCAGGGTTCCATAACTACAAGAAACCTTCTAAGTTTGTTCTGTCCGTCCGTCACAAATATTAAAAAAGCTCAAACTTAGGAACGAAAACGAGGTTGGACAAACTTTTTCCATACTATTAAATTTCCCCGCAAGCTAAACCATTGATATTAAATTTTATCCTTAGCAACCAAAATAAAATAATCACTATTGGCTAGTGATTATTTTACTGCACAGGCGGTAGACAATTTTTTCCCAGGGAGAGGATAAAAATCCTTACCCCGTTTTTATTTTTGTCTACCTTCAGAGCAAGGCTACGCCGGTGGCGAGTAGCGATTCCGACGTCATAAGTACGACGTCAGTAAAATGACGAAGCACTCTGAACTATAAATGAGACCACAATGTTATGGCTTTGTATACGGAACCCTACCATATGCGTGTCTCGACACGCTCTTGGTTCGTGATTTATTATAAACCTGTGAACATTTATTGATCTATATAATCTGTGGGATCTTATCATTGCTGTCAAATTAATGTCAATGCGATCGTGATTTGTCAATCTAAGCTGTCAATGTCAAATCAAGAAAGCCATCAAGCCACCGTATCGGAAAGTTGATTGCTGTTTTCGGGAAAACTTGATTAGATTCTTTTATTATTCCTATTTATCATTGTGTTGCGTGTATTTACTGTCGTTTCAATCATGTCTGAGGGGCCAGATTCGCCGCCCTTTAGCAACATCGACATTAACAAGGAAAGTCGAGATGACGAAGATCTTTTCGCATCTGCGGTCCAGGTATCATATTGAAATCCCGTTTTGCTTACTTGTTGGGCTGCATCCGCCCCCCGGCTTTATGCCGGTGAGCGTTGACGCCCCTCTATAGCACCTAACGATTTACATGACCTGTCTGTATTGAAAACTTAATGACCTGAACAAAGTAGGAAATGTTTTTACTCCAGTGGTCAATTTAATTATCACTGTGTATTTGTGAATTACTACCACTAATCTTGCAAATTAGGAAGTGACTAATAATGAAGCCTTGTCATTGTCTCATTATCATCATTATCTCATTGTCTGCTCCAATTTTTTTTATTTTACTATGTATACCAACATAGTTGACATGACTCGTAGGATTTTATTTTTCATTATATTGTTAGCTGATAACTTTATCTATGAACTTACAACACCATTTTATCAAGTAAAGATTGACTGTATATATGAGTTAGTTTTACTTAACAAGTAGCTCAGTCGTAGTGCATTTGCCTGAATAGGTCAATGGTCTCATGTTCAGTTTTCAGCCAGGCAGGTGTTTGAATGATAAATGTAAATGTGTTCTCAGGAATTAGTTGTGCGTGTCTTTGTGTCTGTTACATTGCAGCCCCAAGACAAAGTGGCCAAACGTAGATCTATATATTTTTTTAAATGGAATCCCATAAAGTACCTGGGCATGCACATGGACCGTAGATTAACCTGGAAGAAACACATTCAGACCAAGCGAGATAAAATAAACCTTAAATACAGGGGTCTCTACTGGCTGCTAGGTCGAAATTCAAAACTGTCACTGGACAAAAAGCTTCTTGTGTACAAAGCCATCATTAAACCAATCTGGACATATGGTATACAATTGTGGGGTTCTGCTAGTGCCTCAAACATCATGACCATACAAAGGGCACAAAACTATATCCTCAAACAGATTTCAAATGCACCATGGTTTATCAGAACAACAGAGGTCCATGAATATCTCGACATGGCTATGGTAGAGAAAGAAACAGTTACTCATGGAGCAAATTACAAATTGAGACTAGTAAAACACCCGAATCAGCTTGCGGGTCAACTAACTATCCCTGAAACCATACGCCGGCTAAAAAAGAGGCGGGACATCTTCGACCAGGATAGTCAGAAAAACTGACTGTGCAAAAGAAAGAGCTGGCTTCAATGGGAGCAGCGCCCTCCACGTTAGGAACCCTACACGTCATCTGCTTATAGTCAAAAGACTGATTGCATGATAAGAATCCAAAAAAAAAGTAGGGCTAATTGAATAGATCACATTTAACATCTGTCAGACTATTGATAGCCCCTTTAGCTTAGTTGGTAATGAACCTGCCTTCTGCGCTTGGCATGGGTTCGATTCCCACCTAGGACAAACATTTGTGTGATGAACATTTGTGTTTGTTATATGTCTGGGTGTTATTATGTATTTAAGTATGTATTTAAAAATATATATGTACTAGCTACGCCACGCGGTTTCATCCGCGTGGTGATGAAAATCGGTGATGATGATGATGATGGAAAGTAGCCTATGTGCTAATCCAGGACATAAACAATGTATATTCCAAATTTCAACCAAATCCATCCAGCCGTTTCTGAGTGATTGAGTAACTAACATCCATCCATACATCCATCCATTCTTTCACATATATGATATTAGTTTAGTGTGATGTATATCAGTCTCTGGCAGCCATATTACAAGCTTTGCTTAGTTTGGGGTCAGATGACCATGTGTGCAATAATGTCCCAAATATTTATTTATTTTATTTATTGTTTATTTGTCAAAATAAATCATAAAATTGCTTTCATTTGTCATTATTACAATAAATTTATATTTTAACTGATAAGTCAGGCAATTGTGCAGTTCAACTTTGAAACAATAAATAATATCCTTACAAGGTTACGAACAATTAAATGTCCAATGTGATCTATTAAACTGGCCCTACTCTTTACTTTTCTATGTGGCTAACCTGTAATTTGAACTGTTTTAACATCAACTGGTCATTTGCCGGCTTTTGGGAAATAACAGATAAAAATGTTTTTCCTTCCTTATTTCTTTGCCTACTCTCATTTAAACCGGCGTCGCAGTTGGATTTACCAATAAATTAATAGCGAGAGTTGCATTCAAGGCAAAAAAGAATAGAGTTATTATTGAATTTCTCAATTTCATGGTTAGTTTTGTACCATTGGTCTTGCAGCAAGTCACATAATTCCAATATTATACACGCGAAAGTGTGTTTGTTTTTCTTTAAAGCAGCAACTATGCAATGAATCATAGTAATGTCTTGCATAGAGTTAGAGGCCATGCTAGTTGTTTCACTTACCAGTCATCAATAAACACAAGGCATTTAAAAACACCCCGGGACCCGGGTATGTCCTAAAACTGCGACCAGAACCACCGAAGGATGGGCAGCAGCATCCTAATAGTACACGGTGAACGTACTGCGATCCCCAAGCCGCCTGCCAAGCGTGGGAATTATGGCAACACCCCTCTATGAGGGAGGCCTCTGTCCAACAGTGGACGTTAATTGGCTGATGAAGTGATTTAAAAACAAGAATTTACAAGGTTTTCAAGGATGATAAGAAAAGATAACTCATTACAACATTAGCACTGCAGCTAGAACAAAATATTCAACATACCTTGTAAATATGCATACTATTATGTAATATGCATATTCTTGCATATTCTTAGTAATGCAATATGAACTTGGTAACTTGAAACCAACAGAAGACCTATTCAGGCAGCTATGTAATCTAAACTCTTAACATTTTATATTACTTACTAATTTTTTTTCCAATTGCTTCTACTTGGCACTTTCTGCATTTGAATCAGAAAGCTCGGTATTCAGCTGAGTTTGTGGACTACTTTTTTTATAATTATTCTCGTATTCATTTATTTCTTAATTTTACAGTTTTTTTATTATTATTTCAATTTATTTCATATAATTCTCGGGTCTAGCCCGGACATTTGGTGGGCATTGGTGGAGCCAAAGCCAACACCAAGAGGCCCTTTTGAATATAAAAATACAATAAAATTATGGAATGTGTATAAAATGGATTATGAAACTATTGTACAGAATATAGTATTTAAAAAGTCTGGGCTATTGAGGTGAACAAGTTGTGGATGTGATAATAGGTCTATTATTAGAACCAGATAGTCCAATTCAGCACTGTAAAGCATCCGTCTTTCTACTACACAGCAGATTTGAAATTCACCAAATTCATATTATGTAAGATAAATCAAACCATAAGTACATATTTCCATGAGTCCATATAGACCTTATCATCATTTAACATCAGGTGAGGTGGCGGTTATTAACCAATTAACTGAGCCTATTAACGAATAAAAAAAAACAAGAATTTTAGAAGAACTGGCATGATAAAAAAACTTGCCAGGTTTAGTCACTAGTCACCCTCATTATTTCTATACAGCCCATTTCTAGGCACCTTACATTCTTTGTTTGTAAAAATGTTCCATATATATCCTGAAGTAACTGGGCACAGCAGTTCCAGCCAGAACAACGTTCCGGTATTTCAAAAATATGCATGGGTTGGCTCAAGCCAGCTCAAGCTGGAAAGGGGAAATGACAATGTACCTCAGTACTAGACTTATCACTCACATATAGGAATGAGATAATTCCATAGTGTTATTCAATATACTCATTTGTTTATAGGAGGTGAGCTTAGACCCAGAGGTGAACGGCACCCGGGAGAGCCTGGAGAAAGTGTCCATTGGCGAGCCTCCTTTGATCACTGCCACTCTCGCGAGCCCCGACATGGAAGAGGTAAGACAACCAACACACTGCCACCAGCAACATGTTTGTAGGTTTGCGAGTTTTATCAGCTTTGAGATCTGATCTGTGACCCTAGCTGTAAAATCAAAGCTGAAAGCACAAATGTCATAGTAGACTGTTCAAAATTTTGTGGATTTTGTATTAGATTCGAACCTTCATACAAAAGTCCGGGATTAGCCTCTTTACTTTGTCAATTTTGCTCAGTCACCCTGTGAGTCATGAAAATTTCTGAAATGTCTGGGTCCGTTCGGCAAAAGATAAATAATGAAATTTATGAATTTGTCAAGTCATCCAGTGGGATCAGCAAGAAGTGGGACCAGTTGAGGTCAGAGCCCTATACATTTAAACTTCGACGTACGTCTTAGACGTACTCCAATACTCTTTGTCTTACTCCAATATCGATTGTTGCTTTTAGCACAAGCATTACTCAGCTGTAGTCAATCTCGTAATGCACAAAGTGTAAGGAAGAGTACTAGACGCTCCCAATGGGTTTTGCTCGCTTACCTAGCCCAAGACCCCAAACTGCACAGACAGCAAGAAAAACGGTTTATCGGTTTAGATCGGTGATCGGTAGAGCATAAAAAGCTGTTAGTCCACATACACCGGGCATAAAAAAGAACTTTAAGAACATCTGCAGGCCTAGCACAGGCCGTGGACAGATTATCTTTCCACCGTTATTATCCCGCTAGAATGAGACAAATGTATCCATATTCTAGCTCTGTCGCGTCTGCACGCGGATTAAAACGGTGGAAAGACAATTTTGCCACGGCCCGTGCTAGGCCTGCAGAAGTAAAAATAATATTTTTCGACCACGTATATGTGTTCTCATCCACAGATAGCCACAGAGCGCACCAACAACATCATCATCACAATAACGGAGCCACAGAAGATCGGCGAAGGCATGAGCTCTTACGTAGCGTACCGAGTCCTCACCAAAACCAACATGCCCATATTCAACAAACAAGAGTTTGCGGTGCTTAGGCGTTTCAGTGACTTTCTCGGCCTCCATGAAAAGTTGACGGAGAAATATCTCCGCTCGGGGAGGATTATACCGCCGGCGCCGGAGAAAAGCATTATGGGTATATATTTATTTTCTATTATGTTTTGGCCCGAGACATCTTGACTATTTAGCCAGTGTCAAGTATTAGTTTTAAATTTTAAAAGCTATTTTCCAAAAAGTCATAGTCAAGTTCAAGTCACGCCCCAGTAAAATAGTGAAAACTTTAGTAGAAGCTTATTTGGACATCATAAACAGCACAAAAAAGATACATTGCATTACCTTATATTGAAATATGCTTACACTCATACATCATTAATGACTGAATAGTTCGTATTCCACCATTAGTAAAAAAATATATACAAAGCCGCGACATATTTTTTTATGTTGGGTTCAAAACGCCCTGCCGTGACGTTACTTTCAATGGCAACGAATTCTACTTTTTCCTTAATGAAATAAAATAAAATTTCTCTATTTCAGGCATGTAACCCATATGTATTAATAGTATATTGCTTACACAAGCAATACACCTTTTTCTTTACTATTACCATATTTGCAGGAACAACGAAGGTCAAGATGACCTCCACACCGTCCACGGAAACTGCCAACGGTTCCGGAAACAACGTCCAATCTCAATTCGTGGAGCGACGACGCGCGTCGCTCGAGAGGTTCCTCAACAGAGTCGGACAACACCCTGTACTTAGCATCGACCCAGACTTCAGGGAGTTTTTGGAGTCAGGTAAAGTAGCTAACAGACGTGACGGATTTGGCTGACGAACAGCCGTCTGACCAACGGGAGAGAAATAGAATTTTTTCTCTTTCTCTCCCGTTGGTCAGACGGCGGTTCATCAGTTAAGTTGACATGTCTACTGTTACGGTTCTAACAACTAACTTATTTAAATTAGCTGGGAATGTACGTTTATGCTATCCTCGAGACCACACTACCTGTAGTACAAGTTTTGATTGTTTTCGAAAACCTTTTTCGTTTCAGTAAATATTGCTGACTTCTATCCAGACCTCCTGTCCCCGAGCTTTGCTTTGCTTATTTTTGACGACATGGGTCATCAAAAATAAGCAAAGCAAAGCTACTTAATACCACAGAAAACATATAAGTACAATTACAGAATATTCATTCCGGAAAATCATTTAAATAAGTAGCGACTTGCTGCTACTCAATAAAGAGCATTTCAGGACGTGCGAACGCTAACTACCTACAGCTATTAAACTAGAAGTTGCCTCTCTATCTATCGCGTAACTCTTCTCACGTTATATCCGTCTATCGCGAGGCAGCGGGCACGGCAAGTCCGACAAGACGACTACTTGTAGCTTCATACCTAAAGTGCGGAGTGCACCAGGCTTGGTATTACTTGAATGGCTCCGTATGTGAAACATTATTTTCACAACCTTTTCCACAGACACGGAGCTGCCCAAGGCGACGAGCACATCGGCTCTGAGCGGCGCGGGAGTGTTGCGCCTCTTCAACAAAGTCGGCGAGACTGTCAACAAGATCACCTACCGAATGGACGAGTCTGACCCGGTCAGTACCTATACCAGAGGTTCCCAAAGTGCCCCCCAGGGGTCCACGGGAGACGAAGGGTCAACGTAGGCGTAATTTTTTTGTCGAGGTTTGGGAAAATGGTAGTAGTTGCAGGGGGTCAACCGCAACCAGCCTGATTTTGAAAGTGGTCTGTGAGTAAAATAAGTATGGGAACCTCTGACCTATATAATATACCGATCGATTACAATAGGGTATCGGACTGATATATTTTGTATTGTCTTATAAAAAGCTAAGTATAAATATAGCAAATCATGGAAAACAAATTTAATATGTGTTCAAAAATAAGAAAGATACGAGCATTTTTTTTAAATACATTTACACCATGGACAAATCGTCCATGCCTTTGATTGCTCATTTAACAAAAAATTCTCAGACGTAAAATTATTAACATTTGACTTAAATTAAACTTAAATACTAGTCAGCCCATAATTTTTTTTTTTGTTTTTTTTTCTAATAACTATGTTTATTTAAACTTTTTTTTTCCTTTCTCTCATATTACGCACTTTACAATTTTAAACTTAATTTTTTATTGTAATAAAATGCTTGTATTTTAATATAAAATTAAGATACAAGTATTTTATTATCTTGCTAGACAGAGAGCGCACTATACTTATAAATGACGTCACTTGTCAGTACGCCATACAAACTCCATACTGACATTTACTTTGCGGGGACATAGCGTTCCTTCCAAGTCCAACCAAAAACTGGAAATGCTTATATCTCAGAATGCTATTAGGCAATAAAAATATATGTATAGTATAACATCAAGGATCCGATCGTTCGAAAAAAAACTAAAAAGACATGATTAATTAGGATTTGTTTTAAAGAATAAAGCTCTATTAGGTTTTTTGATAAAATCGACATATTTTTCCAACCCTGCTTAAGTAACACTGCTGCTCTGCAGACTATTTATTGAAATTTATATATGAAATTTATTGAAAGCAGGTAATGTGACCTGCTTTCTAGAAACTTTCAATGTTGAGAAATAATTAATATAGTGTTGTATGTGCAGTGGTTCGAGGAGCGTTCGACACGAGTGGATGGCCTCGACGCGTGTCTGCGGCGGCTGGTGGGCGCGTGTGAAGCCCTAGCCGGCGAGCGGCGTGAACTGGCGGTCCGAGCACATGAAGCAGCACGCGCCGCCGCCGCGCTCTCCGGCGCCGACCCGCACGCGCCGCTCTCACGCGCACTATCACACACCGCCGACTTACACGAGAAGGTATCCTTACATTTCAAACAGAGACATAGATTATTAAAAGAAAACCAAAATACCCGACTACAAAATAATGTAGCCTCTGGACATGAAGACGAGTTGAACTACACATCACAAATTAAAATCGATTAAGCCATTTAGGCTATAAGAGGAATATATAAACATTAGTAAACATTCTTTAGGGAAGGGAGGCCTTTGCCCTGCAATGGGGCTATAATGGCTAAAATAATATTAATAAACCTCGCCATGGGCGTAGCCAGTAGCTAGGAGTGTCGGTAAGCGCTCGTTCAAAGAGCTACCCAACCTAAGAATAAATAATTTTAAATAACGTTGCATTTGTCCCTGACTGTAACCCTCAAGAAAATCCTAGAAATCCTGGCAAGGTCTTGACCTCGCGACTTTGTATTGAAATCCTTGAACGCAATTCTTCGTCGTTTTCAGGTGGAACAGCTGAGAATAGAACAATCTAACACAGACTTCTACGTGCTGACTGAACACATCAGGGACTACCTCGGTCTCATAGGAGCTATCAAAGATGTTTTCCATGAAAGAGTGAAGGTTTGTTTAAAAATAAGTTTTCTGATTACATTTTCTTTCAATAAATTATTCGGTATAATCGCTGAGAGTTGATATATAAGCTTTCAGAAGCAAAAATTTATGTGTATCACTTGGAGGCAAAGCCTAGGAATCGCACTACGACATTTTGTTATGTGTATCACTTGAAGGCTAGAGCTAGGAATCGCACTACAACATTTTGTTATGTGTATCACTTGAAGGCTAGAGCTAGGAATCGCACTACGACATTTTGTTATGTGTATCACTTGAAGGCTAGAGCTAGGAATCGCATTACGACATTTTGTTATGTGTATCACTTGGAGGCAAGGCCTAGGAATCGCATTACGACATATTGTTATGTGTATCACTTGGAGGCAAGGCCTAGGAATCGCATTACGACATATTGTTATGTGTATCACTTGAAGGCTAGAGCTAGGAATCGCACTACAACATTTTGTTATGTGTATCACTTGAAGGCTAGAGCTAGGAATCGCACTACGACATTTTGTTATGTGTATCACTTGAAGGCTAGAGCTAGGAATCGCATTACGACATTTTGTTATGTGTATCACTTGGAGGCAAGGCCTAGGAATCGCATTACGACATTTTGTTATGTGTATCACTTGGAGGCAAGGCCTAGGAATCGCATTACGACATATTGTTATGTGTATCACTTGGAGGCAAGGCCTAGGATTCGCACTACGACATTTTGTTATGTATATCACTTGAAGGCTAGAGCTAGGAATCGCACTACGACATTTTGTTATGTTTATCACTTGAAGGCTAGAGCTAGGAATCGCACTACGACATTTTGTTATGTGTATCACTTGAAGGCTAGAGCTAGGATTCGCACAACGACATTTTGTTATGTGTATAATTTGAATGCTACAGCTAGGAATCACACTAGAACATTTGGTATGTGTATCACTTAAAGGCTAGAGCTAGGAATCACACTACGACATTTTGTTATGTGTATCACTTAAAGGCTAGAGCTAGGAATCGCACTACGACATTTTGTTATGTGTATCACTTAAATGCTAGAGCTAGGAATCGCACTACGACATTTTGTTACGTGTATCACTTGACGGCTAGAGCTAGGATTCGCACAACGACATTTTGTTATGTGTATAATTTGAATGCTACAGCTAGAAATCACACTAGGACATTTTGTTATGTGTATCACTTAAAGGCTAGAGCTAGGAATCGCACTACGATATTTTGTTATGTGTATCACTTAAAGGCTAGAGCTACAAATCGCACTACGACATTTTGTTATGTGTATCTTTTAAAGGATAGACCTAGGAATCGCACTACGACATTTTGTTATGTGTATCACTTAAAGGCTAGAGCTAGGAATCGCACTACGACATTTTGTTATGTGTATCACTTAAAGGCTAGAGCTAGGAATCGCATTACGACATTTTTTTATGTGTATCACTTAAAGGCTAGAGCTAGGAATCGCACTACGGCATTTTGTTATGTGTATCACTTAAAGGCTAGAGCTAGGAATCGCACTGCGGCATTTTGTCATTTGGAATCGATAAAAAGGCTTCGTATATGTATCTATTTCCTTTCTTATCACAGAATTTATACTTTTGTAACGGCACGCATCCTACGTAAAGCCTAAATCGAAATTAAAGGTAGATAGGACTCTAGATCGGATACTGATTTGGATGAACAAAGTCTAGAGTGGTCTGCTGTTCCATTGAAGCATACGTCAGCGGCGAGGAGCAAACTTAACGCTGCGATAGAACCGCTTACCAAGGCTTTAGCGTTTCGATTATGAGACCAAAGCTTATGCTAGTTAAGCGTTTAAACATTGAAGACCACACCATCACTTAGCATCAGCTGGTAAGGTTTGGTCGAACGCCAAGCTATTCAAAAATATATGTTCATTCATGCCTTGCACATATTTTTTTTATGATACTGTGTGACGAGACGAGCGAAGTCGCTCGCCTGATGTCTCTTCACGCTTGCCCATAACAGCTCAACGCCACTCAAAATGCTGAACTTCAACAGTTCAAAACCCTGGATGGCAATGCACTGCGCTCGTCGCCCCGAGATATACTGCTTGGCGGTTGAATAACTGGAAAAGGTGTGGTACTTCCCCAGGTGGACCCCTGCAAAAGAGTCCTACCACTACAGAAAAATTGATTTGTTTTGTTATTGTAGGTATTTCAAAACTGGCAACACGCGCAAATGCAGCTCACAAAGCGGAGAGAGAACAAAGCTAAAGCGGAACTCGCCAACCGACCTGAGAAGATTGATCAAGCCACCAGGGAAATTATTGAGGTAAGCTTGCTTTTGTGTCAATTTCAGCCTTTGGATTATAGCACTCAAGGCGCGTGCCGAATCACACCAATAATGCTAACAGCGCTAATGAAAACCAAAACGGTACAAATTTCTTGTACATACTCTTAATTAAAGCAACAAATAATAAACATCGGCCAATTGCGAGTCAGGCGCGCGCTAAAGATCCCGAACTGGATGACGTTGAAAAAAATTTTTTTTGTTGCGGAATTCTCGGAACGCTGGTCCGACTTGGCTTGGCCGGTATTTACTGATTAGGCTATACCTCGCGGGTGTTCCCATTAAAATTTTAAGAAAATATTCCACCTGTAAAGAAAATATTCTTGATCCCATATTAAAAGTTATGTAACAAAACGGACGTGACGTCAGCCTGCCACGCCACCAATGACAGCCAGCCAGCCATGACACACCCCCCTCACGCCCTGACACCAAGCTTGCCAAGCCTTTCGAGGGGAGTGTATAAAAGCCAGAGTACCCGCCATCTATCTCTCTGTTCATTTCGATTATTGAATAAATGAAGTAGTCGCCACTGAGTGATTCTTATTCCATCCCGTAACAGTTACTCATAATGATGACTACAATGACCTGCTTTCGGCTTAGTACAGTCTATATGCATTACCCTGTAACATAACAAATAACATAACTGATTCATAAAATAATACTTATAACTCCAACAGTGGGAATCCAAAGTGGAGCGCGGCCAGCAGGAGTTCGACATGATATCGCGCGTGATCAAGAAGGAACTCGAGCGGTGGGAGGAAGTCAGGGTCACGGAACTACGAGCCACCGTGCTCAGGTACCTCGAGGAACATATGAAGCACCAGGCACAGGTAACTAGTCATCTCATCTATTATTTTATTTAACTAGCGACCCGCCCCGGCTTCGCACAGGTGTAATTTAAATTTTAGAAGTGAAAACTTCTTTAGGCGCGTTGAGTACTTTTGGGTGAACATAACTAATATATATAGCTAATTTTTTATAACTAATTATTGCATTGTAAAGGTTTTGACTTTCAAAAGTGTACCAAATTGATAAAATAAATGATTGATTGAACAAAAATAATGGAAATCGCGTCATCGTCACGCTGCACCGTGTATTTTAAAACAGCGCCATCTCTTGTAGAATAGGTGAATTACTACTTAAGTTATCACTTCTGATGTGCAGCCCTAATGTGTTTTTTTTTTTGTGAAATATGTGAATGTATGCCATGTAAATTTATTTTTCGGCGGCTTGGTTGAAAAATATTGTAAATATCTTAATTCTCTTGAAAAACTAGAGGACAAATCCCGTTTGTTAAACTTCCCGAGTGGAGTTTGTTGCAATTTTTTTCTAATTAAAATATTAATTAAAGTAACTAATATTAAACTTCTCACCCACAGGCTGCACGGTACTGGGACGCGTTCTTACCAGAAGCGCGAGCGATCAAATGATTCGGAATGTGGCGACATCGCGCCTCGGACCGCCCCTAGCACTAATAGACCAAAACCACAAACATTGGTCCACTCGACCAGAGACCAAAATTAACTTGAAGCTTCGTAGGACACAAGTCAGTATTTTATTTTGTTAAATGATCTCTTAGCCACCGATTTTCCTGCTTGTTGTCTTCTTTCTTCATTCCAACTATAGTTGTTTTGTATCATGAAGGCGGGTGAGCCTATGTTATATAGCAGATAACTTAATTTTTAGGTTTCTTAGGCTGTAGCCACTGCAGGCATGTGGCCTCAATAGTCTAATGATTCAAATTGTCTATGCTCGCCCAATGTAGGTTTTACAGCACGCATGTCAACACAACAATTTTAAACGCGTGCATAAGCATAGAAAACGCAAATATTATTATCAGTAATTTTTTGCCAATGTTAAAAAAATCGTATTTCAAAAAACGAATCTGTGGCAATTTATTAAAGCTTAGTGTGAATTATACAGGTGTGGACAAGTGAATACCTACCATTAATCAGACCATCGCTGTCGCTTTATGCTGATGTCTGCAGTAGGGTATGATGGTATGGTTCGCAGACTATATTATGATTGCTTCAAAAGCAACAAAATAGTAATCTTTTTTTTTTCAACATCAGTATCTGGTCGTAATAATCGAGTATTTTTTTTCAATTTATTAACATCAATGTCCGGTCGACAAAACCAACTTTTTCAGTTTTGGTCTACGTAGTGCGCGATAACGTTCAAATATGGCGTGCGTACGCTCCCGTGAAATAATGTTAGTAAATGAATTTAGTCTATAAACTTCGTCTCCTATCGATCTTTTCGATGTAAAATATTTTATCTGTACAGTAATTAATCACATATTATTAACAATAAAATATTTCAAACCAAAGTGAATTTTAAATACACTTTTAAATAAAATATAATAACAATTAGAAAATAATATTTTTTGTGCAATAAAGTCTCTAAAGAAAATTTACTAAATAAATACGCGAATGTAATTTTTTGGTTTGTAAGTACGGACAGTGATTGGTAAAGATCTTAAAAAATTTGGTAATTGTAAATTTTAAATTACCTTTGGCCGAAGGGAGATGAGGGATTTCGAGGAATTCGGTGGGATTGGTAGTACTACATGTGCCAACTTTTCCCCTCTACGCCGCTTTTTGTTTAAGATTTTTGCCGATCACTTATCACTATCTAGTTTGTAAAAAATCGGATTTATATTTAAGCATTTATATTTGATTCCAAATTACTGTGATGATGTTTCTTGTTCATTTATTGACGTTATTTTGGGAATATTTTGTTATAATAAGCTTATAAGACTTATATTTTATGTTATACTTTATGTCACATATTGCTTTATTTTGCAATGTTATTCTCAATTTATTTTCCATGTTATTAAAAGCCAATATGGTAGCGTTCACATTATGATTATGTTAAGATGGCAACTCAGCGCTTAATTTTAACACAACTTTTACTCCCCAAAAATTTAAACGAATACTTTTTTTTTTCAAAGTTTGCGATGTAATGCAAATTAAATAGCAGCTGACGCTAGAGGTCAACAAACGACCTCCGCACGCACAGTTAGCATCACGCACGCGCGCTTTTGTATATACGCAGTGCATCGACCCCTAGTTTTGTACGCTTTACATTGCTGCTTTGCAAAATACTAAAACGAAAAGTATTAGGTAAATGGTTATTGGTATTCTATTGTGTTTAGATAATGTAATAAAGGCGTTTTTTTACGCCTGCTAGACCAGTAATAATAATAACAACAAAATAAAACGTAAAAGACTTTTTTTCATGTTTGGGTAGGTCAAAGTTTTGTCAAAATTAGGTGCTATGTTAAGTCCTTAAATATGTAATTATTATAAACAAGTAGTTTTTAAGTGATGATTGCATTTGTGTCGCGCTGGAGTTGATCACTTGAATTAATATTAATTAATATTCTTAATATTTCGATCACTGCAATAGATATAGGCTTTTGGGAGAAAAGTCTGCAATTGCTTAAACCACATATTACGAAAGACTCCTTATTTTAGTCGTATTTTCAATCGCTTATATATATATTTTTTCTCAGAACTTTTCTTTTATTTAATTACTATGCTTAGCAAAAGTTATAAGAACAAATAATAAGTAGATTACTTAATAATAAGTCTTTCTTTTCTATGTATGGAAAGTGTCTGATAGAATGTGTATAAAAAAAATTGAATTTATTTGTAAAAAGAATTGAATATATAAACATTCGAATCCCTATTTTTCTCTACATATACATTAATTTAGCACTGGTTAAGGATTATATGCAAAAAAAATGTTGTTTTTAAAGGCACTCGTTCCAAACAAATACGAAATGTATGCTATTTAATGTAGTAAGTAATAAATTATACAAAATTTATGTAAAGCTCATTGCATGTGTAAAAAAATTATGTTCATAATAATTAATATACCTAAATATGTAAACGGTAGCTCAACAAGGCATATGAAAATGGATACTAAACATGCTATATTTAACATTTAATTTTTTTTAAAGCTAAAAAATTTCACTTTGCTTGTACATATTTTTATATGACTTCCCAAAAAAGAGTTATGTTTTGTATATGTGTTTGTCACTATAATTCACTTTAGTATTTTCAAAATGGCCGCCAAATTTAAAATTAAAAACATCATTTAAATAAATGCTTGTTTATTCTAATAATCTCAGTTAATCCAGATATGTTTAATTGTATATTTTGTAGTCATTTGTTTTTATTCTTATCACTTAAGAAGCTTTAGGTAATGCATGTTATGGGCATCACACATTCGGCTGTTCTGTTTTTGTCCTAAAAATTTATTTAGGACAAGTCGATGTTTTTATTTTATTTTTTTGTCTTGTTCTAAAATACGGTCAAGTGTCTATAGGATTTGTTTTCTAATAACTTGGGTAAGTGTGCAAGGACACTTAAAAATATTCCAAAAGAAATGTAAGTTACGGAAAATTTATAATTTTTTTATTTTTATTTGCTTATTCTTGGATTTTTTCTACGAGGCAAGTATGTAGTTGTAGATATTGTATAAAATGTAATTATTGTATGAATTCAAATTGTCCAAATTGATAACTCTGACCGTAACGAAATATGTATATTTGCGCGCCCATTGGTCAATGGTATGGTTGCAGAATAAATAATAATTACTGATTTGTATCATAGTACTAGGGTGCATTTCTACCAGAGATGTGCTACGCTAGCTACGGATGTTTGACATCCACCAATAAGGAACCTTTATTTTCATAGCTTAGCTTAGCACTGGTGGAAACGGGTTCAACGAAGCTATTTTAACCGACTTAAAAAAAAGAGGTTCTATGTTCCACTTTTTTGTTTACGTATTTACACCGCTTTTTCCGCCAACTGTTGACCGATTTCAAAAAAATAATATCGGTAGGGTTTACTTTTAAATTTAGTCCCGAAGAAATGTCATCAAAATAGGTTCAATAGTTTGGCTTTTATACGAACAAAAGTAATCGAATTCGCCTATTTTATACTAATTTAGTGAAGTCGGTTTTTCAAATTGATAATTATTATATAGATGATGCATGCTAATGGAAGCTAGAGATGCGCGAGTGATGTACAGAGCAGATTACACGAGTTGCGCATCTTTATAGCACTGCTAACTCACGCAGCACATCTTCATAGCACATCTCACCCGGTCCACTATACCGTAGTTGTAGCATTAGTGTAAACGGACACATAGTTGTGGATCATAGTTGTTGTTGAATCGAACCACTGCGATCCACACGATCTTTCATGCTTCACACCTGCAAAATGTGGAATGAGCTACCTTCCGCGGTGTTTCCGAGAAGCCACAAGAAGTTCTTCAAAAGTCGTGTTAATAGAGTCTCAAATGGTCGGCAACGTATTTGTGATGCCTCTGGTGTTACAAGTATACATAGACGACGGTGACTGCTTACCATCGGGCGGCCCGTCTGCTTGTTTGCCGCATTAAAAAAAAAAGTTTCGTAGTTTAGCTTTACCTCGTTCATAGCTTAGCTGCATAGCACATCTCTCATAGGTAGAAAAACAGCCTTACATTGCTATATTAAAGTTTAAGTTTTTTTGTATTCTTACGCAATTAAGACTTGTCATTGGTTGACAATTCGCCATATTTGGTTACATGTCTTTTTTTTACTGTTCATGCTTTCTAGTTTATGGTTCACCCTTGATTAATGGACGGAGATATACATATTTATATTTACCCTTAGATATATTATGTAAATCGTAGATAGTATGATTAAAGAATCGAGTCTAATCTATTCCTTATTTTTTATATTGCCAAATATATTTTAGTGGTAACGGTGTGATGGAAGAGAACTATGAATAAAGTATATAATGTTGATTTCCAATTCAAATGTGTGTATTATTGATTTGTTAAAAACTTATGTCCATAGAAACTTCGACCAAAATAAAATGAATGGACGGGCCCTAACCATTGAACTTGGTCAGTAAAAACGAGTCAAAACCGTCAAACATATACTTCAACACCTAATTATAAAAATGCACAGTATATTTGTTACAAAAAATAGATATCGGTTTTATTTGTGTATTTACGCTTCGGTAAAGCATACGAATTCATAATTTTGTCAGATGTTTCGTTATCGCGTAACAATAGACTCGTGTTGCACTTCCTACGGCTAGAGATCGACTGAAACGAAGTGAGCGATGGCGCTCATTTTGTAATCTTCAAAAATGCGGTTCTACTGGGCCCGTCCTTTCATTTTAATTTGGTCGAAGCATAGAAAGCCTTTGGCGTTGCAATCTTTGGTTGCAACTAAGCATTTACACTATTTGAATTTGTATTAGTAAGTCTTGTAAGCGTCACAGGGACCCGAGGACAGTCATGTCTTAAAACTGCGACCAGGGGCCTTACCCCTAGCTCGAAAGGTTGACCCGCATAGGTGTTATTTGTCTAAACGGTACCAACAACTACGAAAAGCGGTAGTTATTTGATAGCCGCCAAGCTTTGTTATTTTCACGCACACACGCATAGTAAAACGGATTTTCGTTCATTCATGTTAGACGCTTTTAAACGATGCAGCTTAAATGAGTTGGTTAATTTTAGGTACCTATCAGGTACCTACTAAAAGTTGGCTCGCAAAAGTGAAGCTAGGGGTAAGGCCCCAGAACCACCGGAGAATGGGCAGCAGCGTCCTAATAGTACACGGTGAACGTACTGCGATCCCCAAGCCGCCTGCCAAGCGTGGGGATTATGGCAACAGCAGGAAGGCCTTATCCAACAGTGGACGTTAATTGGCTGATGATGTGTGATGTGAAGTCTTGTAAATCTTAGTTTTTGTTTAATTTCCGCATTCGCAAATATTTTTCCGTGATACGAGTATGATTCAACAGTTACTAGGAAAAAACTGTTAAACAAACCAATGCATATGTCAGATTAATACTGATTAAAAATTAATACTCATAAATTCTACTAATCATATGACTGTAAATCTAGCCCGTGATTAATCACATGTTATCTGTTTCGTCGATAACAACGTGTAAAAACCGCGATTTGTCTTGAAAATTAATGTTCAGTATGAAACAAATAGGTGTTGTTTTTAACATCAAAATGTCTAGACTTTTCTAAATACTTGAATGATTTTTTAACAACCTAGGGACAGGTGGAATTAAAGTCTAGGGATTGGAAGTCCTAGGAGAGATAATTTATCACCTAATAATTGCCTCATTAAAGAAATTCTTATAAGGTGTTCCAAATTATGTTAGGATACGTGGACTAATGAAATGTGACTGATAAGGCTGGTACGAATCCTATCAGATAGACACTGATAGCATTGAATACATATACCACGGTTTATATATTGGTAAACATTATTGTTTGGAAAGCAATAAAACTGCCCGGTAAGTGACTTTAATCTATTTTTATTTATTTTTACCCGACCGCCAAGGAGGCTTGTAAGTTTCCCATTTACAGCTTGAACGCCTAGAACGATTTGGAATAATGAAGTACGTGTCAATAGATTCGTTTAGGTGTAGGGATAGGAGACGTCATCATAAATACAAGATGGAGACATGTAAACTAGGGATGAAAAAACATTGATTGCACCACGGAAAAGAGAAGTAAATAGAACGGAAATGAGAAGGAAACTCTGTCGCCAGGCATTGTGACAGATATGTGATTGAACATGATTATTTATGTCAACGCGTCGAACTCCGCGTCACAGCTGCTATGGGTTTATATGGGTGCAACTGGCTACAACAAATTTCTTACAAAAATGCCTTGACAGCCGTTCTAATTTAAACAAAAAATATATATTAAAAAATCTGTGGATCGTGTGGACGTGTGGAAACACGTCACATGAGAGGGTGCACCCTTTCATGTGACGTATCATTAATTAGAAAGGTGAGAATCCTTACCATTGGGTTATTTCCTCAGATCAGACAAGCAAGGGAGATATTATGGTAAGGTGGCATGACGGGGGCGAACGCATCAGGCTTGATGCCTTTAATCGAACAAAATCAAAATGTTTTTTCTATTATTATTTTTAAATCACATAATCTTACTTATTGGTCGATACTTAGGTAACTTCGGTCAATGTTGTCAATATTTTCATGAACTATTGTTCTGCTGAAATAGAAAAATATGGTGGTCTTAAAATTTATGATTAGTGTTTAATATGATACCCGGGACACGGGTATGTCCTAAAACTGCGACAAGAACCACCGGAGGATGGGCAGCAGCGTCCTAATAGTACACGGTGAACGTACTGCGATCCCCAAGCCGCCTGCCAAGCGTGGGGATTATGGCAACACACCTCTCTATGAGGGAGGCCTTGTCCAACAGTGGAAGATAATTGGCTGATGATGTTTAATATAAACCTAGAACAGTTATATTAAACGATAACTGCCTTACAATAATGCAAAAAAAAAAAGTTTCAGAAAAAAACGCATTTTTTTGCAATCTAAGTACCTAATAATAAATGTTCCCAAATAATACTCTCTAACTCATTTTTTTCCTGCATTTTAGGTAAAATGAAGCTCCTAATCGCCTTCGCCCTTTTCGCGGTGGCTTTCGCCGACGAGATCCGCGTGGTGCCCCTGCCTCTGTCCCCTCTCTTCTCGATGCCTAGCATGGGCCAAGTGATCATCCCCAATTACATAATCGACGCCGTCAGAGTTGGCATGCCCGTGATGCGCGATGAGGCCTTGGTTGTTGATGATGAAGGCTTGAAGGTAAGTGGATGGTTCATTCTTACTTAGAACAGAGTAAGAACAGCCACACAGCAGTATGAAAACCTGCTGTGCAGCATCAGTTACAACCAAGCAGGTGATAAACATGGTCATGGTAAAATTGGTGCATAAGAGTTTGGAAACTGAAACCCTGGTTGAAATCAGAAAAGTTTATTTTGTGACTATTAAATAAAAACAATAAAACAAGAAATATTAAAATAGAAGTAAACAGGTACATTGTCACAAAAACCGTTGGTTGGTATCGTTCGCGCAAAACTTTATGAGCCCTCTGAAGTTAGGCCCAGTGGCTGCGCAGTACGCATATTATAGGTATCCGAGGGACTTTACAGGGCGTCGGGGAGGCCTCGCGCCTAACTTCAGAGGGCTCATAAAGTTTTGCGCGAACGATACTGGAGCTTGTAATCAAGCACGGACTATTATAGTCCTTGACGATAACTTAGAGCCTTATAATAAGGCTCTAAGTTATGGTCAAGTCATAATATTCTACGTAAATAAAAACATTCCTATATGAGATATTAAGCTCTTAAGTGTGGAGTATCAACTTGAATAATTTACGATCCTCAGGTTCACGTCGTCGATGCTCCCCTAGACGTCGCTGCCCCCGAATTCAGCCCTTATGAAAGCGTACTAGTCGTCGCCATCCCTGAACCCGTGAGGCTTGGAGAAGCCCCTCTGCCAGCCTTCGAGACCGCCCCTGATGCCGTCAGAGTTGTCGATGTTGCTCCCGATGCTGAAGAGATCGCTGTAGAATCCGTGAGGATCGCCGAACCTAGCCTGCCCGTGGTTGCCTCCATTGTTGAGGAAATCGTTCCTGAACCAGTGCAAATCGCTGAAGCCAATCTGCTCGCCTTAGAGGCCGCTGATGTCCATTACGTGAACATCGTAGATGGCCCCTTGGAGGTTGCCCACATTCCTGAAGAGATCGCTGTAGAATCCGTGAAGATCGCCGAACCTAGCTTACCCGTATTTGCCTCCGTTGCTGAGGAAATCGTTCCTGAGCCAGTGCAAATTGCTGAAGCCCCTCTACCCGCCATCGACGCCGTGAGGTTTGTCGACACTCCCCTGGATGTCGCCGCTCCTGAACCCGTCAGGCTTGCAGAACCTGCCGTGCCGGCCTTCGAAACCGCTCCGGCTGTTGAGGCTGTCAAGATCGCCATACCTCAGTACCGTGATTACCGCGTCAAGCAGTTCGAGGACCCTAGGTTGCGCTAACTTTATCAATGTGTGATAGTAATTAAATAATTTGTAATAACCTTCATCAGATTACATTGAAATTTATAATAAATAAAACAAGTATTATTCTTCCGCAACTAATTGCAAACAAATATACGAAACTCTTCTCCCCCAACCGGTAGCGTATTAAGAGTAGTAATCTTTCCATTGCATTAATTGCGAAATTCGGTGGCGATGGCGGCCGAAAGCAAATTTTAAACATAAAGTAAACTGACTGCCATGGTCGCTTTTACGCCGCGAAACGCCGCCACCACTCTACAGGAGGCGTAGGGCTAATACGAGTACTTCTTTAAAAAATTTGATCATTAACAAACTTCAGACTTAATAAAGTCTACCCAGACATGGTTAATCAATTAAAACATCAATGGAAAAACTCAAATCCAAACAAGATAACAACATTCTACCATTTAATTCATACACCTAATTAATATTATCTACATAATCTATGATAAAGTTATTTTAAAACGTAATCTTCTGGGTACTCCATGACTTTGGGGAAGTTCTTAACTTCTTCCTCAGGTATATGGTCAAGTCTGGATGGTACTTGCCGGTGTTGGCGTATTTGGTTGGTGACGTTCTCTAGGATATTCTGCGGTATGTGCTGGTCAGGGTAGATAAATAGGCGCCGCATTGTGTGGCGCCTTTGAAGAGTGCCATCCATTGCTCGATACACTGCTTTCTTGATAATCTGCAATACACAGCAATACACAAAATGCAGTATTAACAGAGATTTTTTTTTATTGTAGATTAGGCTTGCGCTTGGTCGCCAACTCGCCTGATGTTAAGCGATGATGCGGCCTACGGTGGATCACGCTTGCCTAGAAGAAACCGATTCACTCGACTTGAAGACACCCAGATTTTAACTATCGGGGAACACCCATTCAGGCAGCGCATTTCACAGACTAGCAGAGTACTTGAGATGAAGTACTTTTCTAAGACGGTTTTATAGCTTCACTTTTAATTAGATGTAAACAGAGTGAGGATGTTGATTTTTTATCTCTGACCCAAAAAGAGGGGTGTTTAAGTTAAATGTGTGTATCAGTGTCTGTCTGTGGCATTGTAGCTCTTAAACGGCTGAACTGATTTTGATTTAGTTTTATTTTGTTTAACAAGTGAGAGTTCTTAGCTATGATTCAAGGAAATCTGTTTAGCTGGGTTGGGTGTTTTGCTGTTCAGAACCGGGAATTCAAAACTGATTTCTGGTTCTTTCAGTACTTTTGGCAAGCGCGGATCCAGCCCTCAGAAAAGGTTGTGGTCACAGCCACCCGAAAATCGGCCAAGTACGAGTCAGAGTATGAACCTTGCTCATGCATGATCGATATAATGCATTCCTACAAAGGAAATGCATATAAAAAATTATATGACGGCCTGACCAAGATTTTGTACTGTATCGTAGTTTCACGCAGGTAAAGCTGTGTGACGTTACAAGTCACGTATTAGGGTTGTGGGCATGCCAATCGTGCCCACAACGGTGGATCCGCTCTTGACTTTTGGGACTCAATATTGACAGCATAAAAACTCATTGTTGTTGCACAAATGTTACTGTCAGACTGTCCGGCTGTATCGGACACCAAACAAAATTGTACTTGCGCCTAATAAGCAAAACATGATGCAAAGCAACGAGGTGTGTCATTCAGGACCGATTTCATCTAATGGAACGATATTGGTGGAATCCACGATTTCGACTGAAGTCAGTCGACATGTCCTAATCGGTGCGAGTGAGCTAACAAACTTCGGAACGCAGCGGTTCACAGCACACTGCACCGAGGGAGGGCGCCAAAGCACGCACTGACGAACTACGGCTGACCGCGATGTTTCACGAGCCTTTTCTCCTTTCTCTGTCTATGATATCACAATAAATAATTTGTAACTTATGTTCTACAAATTAAGGTTGTTACTACTAGGGTTATAACAAAAAAACGTATTAGTACACTAGCCATGTCCCAGTTTCACCCGCATGCGCATTATCTCAGGATTAGTCAGGAACCATACATTTTCCAGGATAAAAAGTATACTCTCTGATCCTCCAACTATTTCTATGCAAAAAATCATGTTGGTCCATTAATCAGTTGCTGAGTGACAGAGGAATAAACAAACACACTTTGGCATTTATAATATTTGTATGATATTGTTACTTGCCATCTCTTATGCTGCAATAATGGATGATGTGACTTTTGTAAATGCGTGATGGTCAATAATTGTAAAAAAAAACTAAGACTCTAGTCTTAGATTATTTTAAACAACTAAGATTGTGTTAACACTTATTGTGCATGCATTTATAAATGTACAAGCCGCTCGCCCCGGCTTCGCACGGGTGTAAGCTCGGCCTTCGGCCTCGCTACAAAATAGTATCCTATGTCCGTCTCCTGGTACTAAGCCACCTCCCAACCAATTTTCAGCCAAATCGGTTCAGCCGTTCTCGAGTTATAAATAGTGTAACTAACACGACTTTCTTTTATATATATAGAAGAAGATGTATGATTTACTTGTGTTTTGTGGAAATAAATTATTCTTATCTTTGTTGCTATTTCTTTGGATTTAGATTTCAACAAACTAAGATACTTACCATCGTAGGATCTTTATTATGCAATTCCCAAGCTACAGTCCATGATGCACCCCCAGGGTACCCAGTGTGGTGGAAGTAGGCTCTTTTCCTCCACTCGTCTCCCCTCAGCGCTATTTCCCGACTGTTTATAGCAATAACGACGTCTCCGCAGTCATTCATAGGGTGGTAAATCGGTTTGTGCATGCCCATTAGGTATTTCTTGATGACATGGGCCGATTCGTAAGGGTCCTGCCACTTGCAGTCGAATATGTGCCAGGTACGGGCAAAGGTGGCCCATTGCTGCAGAATTTCAAATATATATTGGTTTAATAGCAAAAACTGAATGTAATGTAAGATTGTATTTTGATTTCACTGAAGTGTTTGGTAGGTAGTAGTAGGTACATACCTGAACTCTCTTTGCAGCCGACATATGAAAATAATTATAGGTTTCTAAATCTTCTAAGTTTTTCAATGGTAATTAATAATATAAATAAAAGAAAAGTTTAAGCACTTTTCAGCTGATTTTTGTTTTTGAGGTTAAGTAAGTTATGTTTCGTTCAAAAACTAGTTGTAGAACTTAAAATTGACAGCAATTCAGTCAGTTTTTTTTCGTTCATTTCTGGACAGAAGCTAAAGCCGTTATATCCATACCGTCTGTCAACATTTTTAAATTTTAGCACCACATGGTTTCGTCATTTAGCCAGAATTTTCCCACTACACACTGCCATGCCATGAACACACTGCGAAACATTATTTACGAGAAAAACAAAATTTTGTCATTTGCCATCCCCAACTCCCACTAAGAACACCCCATGTCTCTGGTACATAGGTACCTTACTGCGGTTTAGTTTAGGTGGGCGTGGTCATAGATTATATGGTGTGGTGGTAGGACCAATAAAAATATTGAATCTATCTTCATTTAAGCTACTCAATACTCTTGGTCTATGCAAGAAAGTTGCAAGGCAAAACAATCTTCAGATTATTAGCAGCAAGGCTAATGTTTAGTACCAAAAAAATTAAAATCAGTAATAATTTCATTCAGTAAATACATTTTATTAAAATTCGATAAAACATTACATATTATTACGATAATTGGCTTATTACTAGACACTGGCTTCTTTTAAACAGATTAATTTTATCAGTCGTTTAAATGCAAATCTTTCCTTAGGGTGTAGGCAGACACATGCATCATGTATTTTTCATTCTTCAAGAAGTTTGCGATGGCCAGTTCTCTGGCATAGTCCCAGGCGTAGAGGTCTCTGTATACTGGTCGTACATACTTCATTCGGCCTTGTGTGTTCACAAACTCGAATACATCGTCCAGTCTACTCTGATCTTGGCTTTTTATGCTCATTCGCAGTAATCTGAAATGCAAGAAGAAAATTTTGAAGTCGGTATTCTAAATTGATAATTAATTATTGTATTTTGTAGTGGTACAGAACCCTCAGTCCGCGAGCTTGACTCGCACTTGGTCGGTTTTATTTTCTTACCTGAATCTGATCTCCGCATTTTTGATCTCCTTAAGTTTATACTGCATTTCCATATCTTTCAGTGCGTGTATTGGTATAGGTTGTCCGTCCACCAGTTTCTGGAGGAAATAGATCATCTGCTGCGGACTGAAGTCCTGTACGTCCTGGATTGAGAAGGTGAAGTTGCCATTGATGCGCTCCACTAATCCATCCACGGCTTTAGTTATCGATGTGTCATAGCTGGAAATTACATTGTAATATTAGGAGATGCAGATGATGATGATATGACGATTGCAGACTGCTTCCGACCAGCCCTTTTGGAAATCGATGGGGGAGGCCTATGTCCAGCAGTGGACGTCCTATGGCTGAAATGATAATGATGATGATGATTAGAAGAGGAACATGGCTACAAAAGCCAGTTACATTAGTTAATTAAATAGATTAAATTAATACATAATTAATTAAAAATAGTCAGGTACAAATAATGACAAATAAGTAATAAAATTAGTCAATATAAAAATTATACAACAAAATTA
This sequence comes from Agriopis leucophaearia, assembly GCA_949125355.1. Classification (NCBI taxonomy): domain Eukaryota; kingdom Metazoa; phylum Arthropoda; class Insecta; order Lepidoptera; family Geometridae; genus Agriopis; species Agriopis leucophaearia. The sequence goes on from OX421278.1 coordinate 11,152,874, forward strand.
AAAATTATGTCAAAGTCAAAGTCATTTATTCATAATTATAAATTTACACGTCAATGGTATTACAAAATTCTATACATTTACATTATGTATTATTATTAATTATTTTATTTATTATAATATTATTTTATTTGGCTATGAACTCATTGAAGTCATAGAATGTTTGGTCGATAAGCCAGCGCTTGAGTCTGGTTTTGAAACAGCTCGCACTTGGAGCAGTTGTTACTGTATCCGGCAACATGTTGTATACCTCCGGGCCCATAACGTGGGTCAGTTTACTGGATTTCGTGAGGGAGCGTGGGATACCGACCAGCTTGTTTGCGTTCCGGATGCAGCAAGAGTGCTTCTCTCCTCGTTTGCTATACAGGTCCAGGTTATTCCTCACATACACTGCCACCTGGAAAATCAGAATGGCAGGTAATGTGAGTATCCCGAGCTCTTTAAAATAGGGTCTCGCAGAAGTGGTTCGCGACACGCCCACGATGGTACGAACAGCACGTTTCTGCGCTCGGAAGGCGCGCTCCCAGTCGGCAGCGCGCGCATACAGCTCGGCACCGTACTGCAACCTCGAGTGCACCGTGGCGAAGTAACACGCGCGAGACACCTCCGCGGACACCACTCGGGACATCCGCCTGAGTGCGAAGGACGCACTATTTACTTTGCCGCACACCTTGTCGATATGGCGCTCCCACGTCATGCACCGGTCGATTTCGAACCCGAGAAATGTAGTGCTTTCTACCTGTCCAACCCTGACGCCATTTAACATGACTTTTAGTGGTTTCGTGGCATGACCTGAGAGACAGAAGTGAATAAAATGTGTTTTTTTTAAGTTTAACGCCAGGCCATTGCCACGAAACCACCCGTCGAGGCTAGACATTACCTTATTTATGTTCTCCTCTAACTGGTCCATGTTAGGTGCCGTAATGATGGCCGCCACGTCGTCCGCGTACATAAAAATGTCAGCGCCCGTGACGGCATCAGGCAAGTCGTTCAACAGGAGGGAGAACATTATGTTCGAGACCGACGATCCCTGCGCGACACCCATGGTTGCCGACAGCGGGTCTGACTTATTACAGCCATCCCCAGCGTCGACTACCTGAGAGCGCCCCCGCATCATGTCCGTAAGTACTTTAAATGATTTACCGACTATGCCGTAGTGTTCGAGTTTCAAACTGAGTGTTTCGTGGTCCGCGACGTCAAAGGCCTTGGATAAGTCGCAGCACAGGACAGCTACTTGCTGTTTGCGCTCGCGAGCAGCCAACACGCGCCGGACCACCTCGCGAGTTAAGGATGTTGTAGATCGCCCTTCACGATACGCGTATTGACGCTCTGAGAGGGCGTTGGTTTCCGTTAAATAAGCTACGATCCTGGAACTTAAACCGTTCTCGAACACCTTAGCTATAGCCGGTATTATGGACACTGGTCTATACGCGTCGATATCTTCTCGCTTTCCCTTGCCTTTAAATATAGGAGACACTCTGGATATTTTTAGTGGCGACGGGTACGATCCTTCTCTGATACATTTGTTGAACAGCGAGGCAAGCACAGGGGCCAGAGGCAAGATCGACATTTTAATTATCTCCATAGATAGACCGTACACATCCTTTGACTTTTTTGGAGGTATTCGCGTTGTGACCACCCGGAATACCTCGTCGGCAGAAAAAGTAGTCAGTCTGAGGGAGCGGTCAGAAGGTCGGCGCGCCGCCATTAAGGTACGGTGTACAAAGGCAACATCGGCTTTGGGCGCACCACAAGCCGCAGCAGCACTCAAGAATCGAACATTCATCACATCGACAGCTTCTTTTGGAGAGTTGAACTTAACTCCATTACTGCTCCTCACAATTTCGGAGAAATTCAGTTTGGGAGTGTTGTTTTTCCCCCTCTCTGTGTTAACGATTCCCCACATCGCTTTAGATGGATTGTTACTTTTTTGTAACATACTTGCATAATAATTAGATTTAGATTCGCTGATTGTTAAATTATACTTAGTATTAAGTTTATCAATAAATATTTGTAATGTCAATTCATGGGGAAATACATCACTTAGCTTAGTCATGTCAAAAAGTAAAGATTTAAGATTAATCACATCGGGAGTAATCCACGACGAGTCACATTTCTTATTGGTCTTCCGCTTGATTGGGAAGCATATGTCAAATTTATTTACTAATATGTTGGTAATTGACTTCGCGAACGCTTCAGCGGTCTGGTTTCTCTCACCCACCTCGGTCCAATCTACACTGTCAACCGACAACACAAAGTTTGCGCGGTTGTTCTGCGAGAAATCCCGGGCGAGGTAAGTGAGAGGCGGAGGCGGCGCGCGGGCGCACGTCACAACTCCACGCACTGCGAGGTGGTCGGAGAGGAGCGTGCGCACCGGACAAGTGCATACACACTCTCTTGGCAGGTTTGTGTCTAAACATGTGGATGTTGACTCCGTGATGCGGGTGGGGAAGTCCACGACTAAGGTCACGTTATGGGCGGTAAGTATATCTACCAGTTTTTTATAGTCAGAGGCAGTATTGTCTAAAACATTGATGTTTATGTCGCCAACAATCATAAACTTCTTATCGGTTTCGCTGAGCTTATCGAGCAAACGTTCAAAACTGAATAGAAAGCCGTTAACATGGGCCAGGCCCGTACGATATATGCACACAATAGTGAGATCGAGATCTAGAATATCAATAGCGGATATTTCGCAGTACCGTTCAACAGATAACGCCGCCAACTCAACATTTTCGATACATTTTAGTGCTTCGTTCACGTAAATACATGAACCACCATGCATTATTTTAGTTCTACAAAAACTAGATACTAACTTAAAGTTATTTATATGTAATAATATGTAATACATTGTAAGTTATCAGCCGGTACCCAGTGTTCAGTTAACGCTAAAATATCACACTTTAAGTCGGTCTGTAGCAGAACCTCTAGCCGTTGCGTTTTATCATTGAGTGAATTAATATTTTGATGACACACTATAATTTGTCGCAGAGGTAAACACCGCGCGTTCGTATTATGCAACCGGTTCTTGGGTGCAGGCGGAGGGGTGTCCTGGGTGGGGGCGGCGCGGGCGGCTGCGTCCGTGTGCACGGGGGGCTGCGCCTGCGACGACACCAGCTGCTCCGATAGTCCCTGCGTTGCTTGTGGAGTCGGTGGACGGGCGCTTCGCCCGTCCGTCGCTACGTCGAAACCACGGACTAACCTCCACTTGTTTCGGCCAGTTGTCCGCGTTCATAAAGTACTCGTACTTGCTGTTAGGTACAGTTACGGCGAACGATGCCTAATAACGATGTTTTAATGTGAGTTTCTCGACATGATATTCCGTGGATGGATTTTTTCTATTCATATAGGCTTGTAAGGTACCTGGGGTAGTGTCCGGCTGTAGGAAACAAATGTGTAGTTTTTTTACCCGTTCAACCGCTAGTAGGTCTGCATCTGAGGTGCCGTTACCGTGCACAACCTTCCTGGTGTAGGGGCGACGATCTTTACGCTTTTTAACTGTCAGCCATGACGTGTTGTGCGACAGTAACGGATCAGCTGCAATCACATCGGCTTCTGCCTGTATTTCGCCAGTGAAAGATGTAGTTTGCCTGTTAGGTGATTTGTGTGCTTGACGTGGAGTTGCCGTGGGATCACCGTTATTATTGGAGCAGCTCAGTATATCACGTTGCTGTCGCGCAGCAGCGCGTTGGGCGCGCGTGGACATCGCCGGTTGTATGGTATGTGGTACCGTGGTTATGGGCTGCACTGACGTACCTTGTCTTACATCAGGTCTAGCAGGTAATTGATTTCCACTCCTCACTGCAGTTGTATCCTTCTGCTGTGTTTTTGACATTGTTCGCTGCTGATCTGCTGATATGTTCGGATGAGTTGCTCCTCGGTTGTTGGCACAGTCACACTTATGCTCCAGCCTCTCAATTGCTGCAGCCATTTTAGCAATTTTTATCTCCATAGGTGCCAAAAGCCTGGTTAAGGCTTCCTCCAAGCTTTCCATAGATATATTCGTCATTTTATTAGGGAAAAACAATTTACACCGAAATAAACAGAGCGACCGTTACTAGATGGCGGCCATCTTGTCATAAGCTCAGGGGCCCCGATTCATTTTTGAGGCAATTCATTAACAATTTAAAAACAATTGGTTTTTCACTTTTGACACTTTATTTATACTAAAAGTGTCAAAAGGGCAATTTTTGATGCAATTCATTAACAATTTAATAACAATTGGTTTAGTAGAATCGGGGCCCTTGCACACCTCACAGAACCTCAAACAGTCGGTCCAGACATCCTTCCATTCATCCGCAAACAGATCACAATCAGGTGTCATGACACCGCTTAATCGTCTCCTATTCATGGATAGGAGACGATTAAGCGCAGTGAGAATACGCGGGATTGGAGAAGCACCACGTGCGATAGTACGACAGGGAGCAAAAGCAAACAGACGATGGTTCTTGCGACGGGAACAGTTACTGGGGTCCTTGACTACAAGCACATTAAGGAGTATCAAGATTGTCATCAGTCAGTGAGAATCAGATTCATGAACATTTGTGAGACAGCCTACATAGACGATTGAAAGGATAATTATCAATATAAAAACCGACTTCATAAACAGCCCGTTAGCTTAGTTGGTAGTGAACCTGCCTTCTTTTTTTTTTTTTTTTTTTTTTTTTAATCTTTATTATTTAAAAAAAATGGGGTTTTGTCATAAAATGACTATGCCACCCCGTAAAGCTACAGTAAACACATTTATCACACAAACCAGGTTCTGCGCTTGGGGGCGTGGGTTCGATTCCCACCTAGGACAAACATTTGTTTGTTCTATGACTGGGTATTAATATCTATTTAAGTATGTATAAAAAAAAAAGTATGTATATCAGTCTCTGGCAGCCATATTACAAGATTTCCTTAGTTTGGGGGTCAGATGATCATGTGTGCAATATGTCCCAGATATTTATTTATTATTGAGAACCTCCTCCTTTTTGGAAATTGGTTAAAAAAGAATCATTATTTCTTACTTTGGTATAACCACAGGCATGCCAGGCTTGTGAAACCAAGTGTCCCAGTCCACACTATCCAGTCTGATGTCGCCCTTGAAGTGTTTGTACAAGTAGGCCTTGAAGTCTGTCGTGTCGAGGGACTTTCTACTATAGTTGTTCAGGTACGAGCGAAGAAACTCGTCGAACACTCCTGTGGAAGGAAACAATTTAAACATATTAGTAACATAATAAAGTATTCTTTTTTATTCTTTGTTTTGAGCACAAGCTCACATGATTTTAGACGGTGTGTTCAAGGTTTAAAACAAACAATAATTGTACTAAGGCATATCTATCTCCTTTGAGATACGATCTCCCTTGATCTTTAGGCATATCTTGGGCAATGGAGAGAGCTATGCTCCGAGTTTCTTCGCGCGATAGAATCCGAAACGTGGATATTCGCCAAAGAACCAGAGTCACCGACATAGCTATTAAAATTTGCAAGTTGAAGTGGCAATGGGCAGGCCTCATCGCTCGAAGAACCGATGGGGAAGAAAGGTTCTTGAGTGGAGACTACGAACCGGATGACGCAGCGTAGGTAGGCCTCCCACTAGATGGACCGACGACATCGTGAGAGTCGCGGGCATTCAGTGGATGCAGATGGCGGGATGCCGTTCAGTGTGGAGGTTAAAGGGGGAGGCCTATGTTCAGCAGTGGTCGTCTTCTGGCTGATGATGATAGCTCCCTTGTTTTTCTGATCTGAGGTAATATATGTACCTACAATATAATGAGTTTGCGAAATGTTTGAATGATGCTGATATACCTGTATCACAATATGATTATCGATTTAAAAAATTACTGGCCAAGTGCGAGTCGGACTCGCGCACGAAGGGTTCCGTACCATTTTCTATAAAAACGTTTATTTTTGTATGGGAGCCCCCCTTAAATATTAATTTTATTTTAATTTAATAATTTATTTTTAAAGTGAATGTACAACTAAATATTCTGAAAATAATTCAAGCGTCTACCTGTTGCCGTTATCAATATCGAACAAAAACGAGCAAAAAAATCACGTTTGTTGTATGGTAGCCCCCTTAAATATTTATTTTATTCTGTTTTTTAGTATTTGTTGTTATAGCGGCAACGGAAATACATTATCTGTGAAGATTACAACTGTCTAACTATCATGGTTCATGAGATACAGCCTGGTGACAGACGGACGGCGGAGCCTTAGTAATAGGGTCCCGTTTTAGCCTTTGGGTATGGAACCCTAAAAACCGACTACAAAATTAGCAAATCCCCAATTTCAGTTACTTGGACGAGGTTCTTTTTTTTTTCAAATATTTTAAATGTAAAACCAAACTACATAATCAATTTTAAAAGAATTTTCCAAATCGGTTTATAAATGACCCGAGGTAACATACGAAAACATACAACTGAATTAAGACCCTTTCCACGTCTGTCTGTCTATCCGCTAACTCCTCATAAACCACGCAACGGATGCGAGTTTCATCATCAGTGACATAATTTTTAATGAAGGTTTTTATATTATGTATAATTTCAAATTCAAAATATATATTTTGAATTTATAATTAAATATATATTTGGAAAGCCGCTAGTACTGTATAAACTTACTTGTCTCGTCAACCGAACTTATCGTACTGGTTGACAAACTCTGCATCCATACTTCACTTACCAGGTCCTCCGAGCAAGTCTTCCAAATATCTCAAAAACAGTGACCCCTTCTCATAAGGTACAGTAGAAAACGCATCATCCGGATGAGTCCCATTCAGATCCACCACAAGGCTCGTCAGCTGATTGTCTACCCCTAACTCATCTACGACCTAGAAAAAAATACCTTAATAAATATCTAAGGTACTCTTACCGGCCCCTCCGAGTAAGTCCTCGAGGTAGCGAAGGAATAACGATCCTTTTTCGTAAGGCACGCGGGAGAAAGAGTCGTCTGGATGGACGTTTGTCAAGTCTGGAACTAGCGCAGTCAAAGGGTCTTCGACGCCTATGGTGTTTATCTGGAAAATTGGAGTATTATTGGCACGGAGTAGGACACAGACCTATCCGGGCATGTCCTAAAACTGGGACAAAAACCACCAGAGGATGGGCAGCAGCATTCTTCCTACTGCACGGTCAATGCTGTGGGATCTCTGAGATTATAGCAACAAGCGGCTGAACACGTTAAGACAGTTTTGAACAGACTTCCAAAAAAGAGGAGGTACTCAATTCGACTGCTGTTTTTTATGTTTGTTACCTCAGAACTTTCGATTGGGTGCGCCGATTTTGATGATTCTTTTTTTATTTGAAAGCTGGTGCTTCTCATTTGGTCCCATTTCAATTTGGTCCAGTTCTGATGAAGTCGGTTTTATATATTGAGAATTATTAAAAAAATCTTTAAATGCGGTTTTCACGAATATGCTTAACTATGACCAGATTGAAGTACAGGCTATGTTATTTGCGGGCAATATCTAGTTTGTAATAAATTAAACATTAGGACACAAGCCTATTGTTCCTAATGTTGGCGTGAACAAATTATCATCATCATCATCAGCCAGAAGACGTCCACTGCTGAACATTGGCCTCTCCCTTTAACCTCCACACTGAACGACATCCTGCCATCTGCGTCCACTGGATGCCCGCGACTCTCGCAATGTCATCGGTTCATCTAGTGGGAGGCCTACCTACGCTGCGTCTTTCAGTTCGTGGTCTCCACTCAAGAACCTTTCTTCTCCATCGGTTGTAGGTTGTTCGAGCGATGTGGCCTGATGTGCGTTGTTGGTGTGAACAAATTGTGAACACGTTAAATACCATATTACCGAAAATATACTCACAGTTTCAGTTAACTCTTGAAGGCCCAGTATACTATGGAAGTCCCTGATCTTCTTCGCTTCCACAGGGTCTTGCTCCAGGGATGCAGTGACCTTCCGTTCAAGGTAGACGGTGAAACCCTCGTTCAGCCAGAAGTGCTCGAAGTTTCTGTTCGTGACCAGGTTGCCGGTCCAGCTGTGCATTATCTCGTGCACTATGACGTCAGCAAGGCTTTTGTCGCCCGCCTGGAGACCAAATTGTTTGTTCAAAACATGTGAGAGTACAGTACCTTTTCAAGATAGACACCGCAAGCACGTCAAAATACAAACCCTGAGTGTCGCATTTTTTGTACCTCCACGTGAGCAATTTAGTGGTTGTTTAACTCCGTTCGCACGGCCAACTGCTTTCGAAGAGTCATTACAGTTTACTATGGAGCAATTTAGAATTTTTTGTATTGATAACATATAGGTACTTTAGTTCATGTTGCATAACATCGGCCACCGGCCGCTGCGGATAAAATTACATCATAGTATAGTTACAGGTGAAATGCGACTGCTCCTTCTTTTATTTTGTCATTATGGCTTCGGCACCACTTCACAACATAAGTCTGCATTTTTACACAAACAAATCACAAGTAAAATGATAAAGATTTAAATTCGCAGCCGCCGGCGCGCGGCGTCTTGCGCATGCGCACGGCCGTTCAAGGTTATCGGCGCGCAGGAGCGCGCCAGAGGCTTGATCAACGTTCTCGACACGACCCGACCGCCTTCCGACATTTATGTCGGACGGTACAATTTACACAAGTTAAATAATTAACAATTAACAACTAAAGTAGGTATTGGGGCATCGGCTAGTAAGCCACACTCTTTTTAACCGACTTCCAAAAAAGAGGAGGTTCTCAATTACTGTTTTTTTAATGTTTGTTACCTCATAACTTTCGACTGGGTGAAACAATTTTGATGATTCTTTTTTTATTTGAAAGCTGGTGCTTCCCTTGTGGTCCCATTTCTATTTAGTCCAGTTCTGAAATTTTAATGAAGTCTGTTTTTTATATTGATAAATTATCTCAATCCATCTTCATCAGCAAGTACTTCAAAAACTTACCAAGAGTGTAGGAGTAACGAAGGTCAGGCACGGGTTCTCCATGCCCCCGTATGGGAAGGAGGGGGGCAGCACAAGGAGGTCGTACTCGGTCCACTGGTACTTGCCGCAGAGCTTCTCCGCGGCTTGTAAGTACCGCTCCGTGTCGCCAAACTCCCACGCGCTTTTGTCTAGAACATCCTTCTCGGACCACACTCTTGATCTGAAAGTAGAAAGATACAAGAGTGAGAATCCACGGAGATGTGTGGAGCTACGCTGGGCTGAAATGTCTATGGAACTATAAATAAGCAAAACGCAAGGGAAACTTAGGGCGTGTTTCTGATCACACCAACAAAGCTAACGAGTTTTTCTTGCCATGCGCTGGGTCTCACTAGCTGTTAGCGTGGATTCAGAAGGCACCCTTATCTTTGGTGAAACATTTTTACCCAGCCTAGCTCCATTGCCCCTGAGAGCGGTCTAAAGCATTATGGGCGATGTGAAAATCAGGATGACTTTGTTCCTTCAACTAATCAGTCCCTGGAGGCATAGTCACACCCATTTTTCTATCAGACTGCCAGAGAGGGTACGGAAACTTGCGTTTCACCGTCACCTCGCCTGATGTTAAGCGATGATGCAGTCTACGATGAAGCACGCTTTTCTAGAAGAAAATGATTCACTCGCGATTTGAAGACACCAAATGACAAATTGTAACTATCGGGGAATTCAGGTAGTTCGGAATCAAAGCGCTTCGTATGGATTTTCGGAATATCAACCATGAAGCGGTGGCACCTTTTCATGTCATATTGTAAAAAAATACAATAATATGATTATTAAAGTGTTAACTTGTGTTGTTTAGCGACTTTAGGCCCACTTGAGCAGCTTCACTAAGCCCTGGGCTATTGAGTCCCGTGCTAACTTCATAAATCTCCGGATTCGTCTTGCACTTACACAAAAACGAGGTTAGCCTCGTACCACATTTGAATTTTTAGTTGTAATCCATACTAATATTATAAATGCGAAAGTAATGTCAATAAAATTTAGCGAGGTAATAGTATGTATCATGAGGACGGACATAGGCTATTTTTTCATCATCATCATCATCACCGATTTTCATCACCACGCGGGTGAAACCGTGGGGCGCAGCTAGTAATTAATAAGTTAATCCAGATTATCAAATCCAGGCTAACCAGATACTTTGTTTTCGTACATGTGGGCCTTAGTGACTAACCTAGGTCCGAGATATTTAGAGTCCAGTTGTCCAACAGCAATAGCGACCAGATACGAAGGCAGCGGCATCGGCTGTCGGAACGATGTCGTGTTGCCTTTCACGTCGCCCCGGAGTGCGCTCATCAGCACGGTGAACTCTGGAGGGGCCGTCACTTCGGCGTCGTAGGTGAACTTGACGGCCGGTGTGTCTTGACAGGGGAGTATGGAGCGGGCGTGGATAGGCTGCAATATTAAATAGTCTCACTAATCAAACTAATATCATATATGTGAAAGTTTGGATGGATGGATGTTTGTCACTCAATGGTCTATGGCTAGTACCAATAATATTTAAGGATTCCACTTTACATATTATTGAACCAATTGTCTGGCATCGAGTCAGACTGTTGTGCCTACCTTAATAAAAACATCACCTTATACCATTTCCAGCGTTATTGTTTATACCTGACATTGGCTGAACATGAAGGGCAGTGTCTTCCCGGAAGTTTGGTTCGGGTCCAGCCATTGCAGCGCCGACGCTTCAGGAGACGTGCTGTACTTTATCTTTATTGTTAACCTGAAGAAAAAATCGTGATGTTTTAAACAGCGACTGCAGCCCAGACCGCTAAATTAGTATCTTTTACGACGGTAGCACACTGTCACCGCGAAAACGTAGCAGCGAGCGGTACTCGTTGGAATATCATAGACATTATTTATTTATGATAAAAAAATACTATCAAGTTCAAAATAAAACTGAACCATGGTATAATTTTTTTTTGTCACGTATCTGCTGTATGTATCGTAACTTGTATAGGGTTCTGTAACATACTAATATTATAAATGAGAAAGTAATTTGTATGTGTAGGTCTGCACCCAAATCTGTAAAGGCTGAACGGAATTGTTTGATATTTAGTAGATAGCTTGTTTAACTCGTGGTATGCCACTTTTTAACCTGAAAAGGTAGCAGTTTCTGTGGGATAGCGGTTAAAAACCGCACGGCATTGCTACTTTTAAATATGCGTAGGAGATACTTTAAACGCGTCGAGTGCCACCTATATACGAGGTATTACGTTTGAATTTAGGATTATATGTTTAAGGTTCACATTTAAACTACTAGCTAGTGGTTTCGATGCCACGGTTTCACGGCGGAGGTGTGCTACCGGCGTTAGGGTGCGTTTCCATTGAAGCGGAGCTATGTATGACCGATTCCGGCACGTCTCCGCTCCATCTATGTGAAAACGGACTGAGACATTGTCCGTTGACAGTCCACTTTATTTTCGACTTTATTTCATTGCAAGTTATGATTCCAATGCCATCTACGATCTTTTAGATCCGTCTTCAAAGATAGATAAAAATCTAGGATTAAATGGTTTTAGTCTAGTTTTGATACAACATTTTAAGTGCTGATATTTCCATAGTTATAACATCTTTTAATTCAGACTACTGCCTATTTAGATGAGAAGAACTAAGGTGAATCGAATCTAGTGCAGCGAGGCGAACAACACTACATAGTAATTATTACTCATGCTATGACTATACCGAAATACCGCTTCTACTAAAATGTCAACAGAAACGAAAATTACTTTTTGATGCGTTTAGGGCATGCATCAGCCAGCCTGTGCTTCGGTAGCACTTTTTGATCATCGTTCATTACGATGCGCGTATAAAGCGACGGCACTTGTTTTATCTGTTCAATTTGAGTTTTATCATCTACAGGGTCCATCGTCATCGCCGGTATCCCCATCTCTTTTTTACAATTGAGAGGTACCCTCTTCATCTCTTCGGGGGTGGTCACGCGATGGTGCGAACCGTGCGGTCCGAGTACGTAGATTTCCCCGCGTTGCGCCACATTCATTTCGCCGAAGTTATTTTGAGCAGCTACAAGGAATTCTTCTTGGTCCGAGTCTATCGAACATTCTGAAATCTTCCTGCGTTTACGTGGTCAATTTAAGATGTCTAATGACAATGTGAAAAAACTGCACGATTTAATGTCTTATGATAAAGAGGGTATCGCTTATAATGCTGTGAACTGTTTGCGCGGCCAATTTCGTGTGAGGTCTACTTATCTGGCAAGTGGCCAAAAGACTGGACGCTGATCTAGCGTTTGATCATAACTTAGTAGATATAAACGCTGCAAACTAATTTTCGGACATGTCCGCAAACCGCGGCAGATGAACATTGTCTAGCAATAGATTAACTAACTTAAAGGTGGTAAATATGCCAAGCCCGGAATGGGACCAGAATGGATGCTGCGGGCTGCCCGAATGCCAGAAAACACCTATTTAAGTGTTTTTTTCTGACAGTGTAGGCGTTTAACACAGCTTATCAATGCCACATGACAGTGCACTAGTACAGTGTTTTTTCAAACTGTGGGCAGGCCCCCTGAATGGTCGCCATGCCTCTATAAGGGGTCGCAAAGCCTCAGTAAAAAAAATATTCAAAAAATGAGTAATTATAAAAATAAGAAAAGGTCGTACATTGTGTTTGATATTTGTAATATAATAAAATACAGATTATAAACTGTGGAAGGTAGGGGGTCCCGAATTTTTTTTTCATACTAAGGGGGTCGCGTCGTGAAAAGTTCGAACACTGCCGCGCGTAAAGTAGAGTGCGATATTTATATTGAATGCTTCCTAGCTTAGTGCGGAAACTAAACAGGGGTCAACTTACATTGGGTTTCAGCTTTTTAGCTTGTTAGACAAAACCGTTTGGCAGAATGGAGTTTTTTGTAATGAACGAATTGTAATGCTAACCAATCTTCAGAAGGAGGGAACTGCAGTTTGTCCACATTGTTAAAGTATACACAATGGTGTTCGCAAGCATTATTGTGCTCCTCGTCCAAATCTTTCTTCAGAAATTTGAATATGTCCGGTTTGTACATGTATCCAGTGTATGTCAAGTTTATATCATCTTTGCCGACCGGTAAATGGAGACATTTCTGGCACTTGGCTTTGAACCACCTTTTTGAGAAATTGTATCATTAGTACCTATTGAACATTGCGCTATTGTACACATTTTTTTTTAATGACCAATAATGCGGTACGTCTTATAATGACTGGCCAAGTGCGTGTCGAGACATGCATATGGTAGGGTTCCATCCAGCATCCAGCGTTTTCTTACGGGTCTCTTTTAGGTCGTCTGTCCATCTGGACGTCCTACGCTGCGCTTACCGATCCGTGGTCTCCATTCGAGAACTTTTTGGCCCCATCTGTTCTGCGTGCTATATGCTCTGCCCACTGCCACTTCAACTTGCTAATTCGGTGGGCTATGTCTATTCGGTAACTTTCGTTCGTCTACGGATCTCCTCATTTCTGATGCGATCTCGTAGAGAAACCCCGAGCATAGCACTCTCCATAGCTCGTTGTGCGACTTTGAGCTTGCTAATGAGGCACATAGTGAGAGACCACGTTTCAGTTCCAGTTACCACGGTCCAGTTTTAGTTTAATATTAATTGTAGAATATTATTATACAGAGGCTAGGTATACAAAGGCAATGACGAAACCTATCATATTAGTGAGTTTGCGTGTTTATGCAAATTTAACGAAATTGAGCGCAGTTTTTTTATTACCATTCAAATAACAACAATGAGCAAGTTGAAATAAAGTCGAAAATATTCTATTTGTACACGATTTTAATATACAAAATAATCTATGTTAGCGTTTCTAAAATTCCTAATTAGAAATTTTAAGTAAACGTAAGATCGACCTCATTGACCTTTACACGCTATCTCGTTTTTACAATCAACATTTCAATGTCAGGATAAATGAGTTAAAAGTAAAAAGAAAAAAAAACATTTTATTTAACAAACTTTTAGCTTTAGCAAAGAAAATGTAATCCGCCTAACTCACTTTATCGTTTTCTACTCTTCAAGCTCTTTCATTTGATATCCATATGAAAAATATACACCTTCCGTCATCTGTGGCGGGCGCCATTTTAACACGCTTTTATTAGCTTGGTATGTATCTATGTAACGGAATCTTTGAAGGTGATTTTCACCCCTTTCTAAACGTCGGATTGATTTGAAACTTTGCACACTTATCAAGGACCGATGACAATGCAATAATTTAAATAGTTTGTCTCATTATCCTTACCAGGACCTTCAGGATTAGCGATTTTAAAGCGTGTGTTTACATTTTTAGAGCACGAGAATTAACTAAAATGTTAAATTTGTTTGGGTAAATGGGTATGGGTTGCATATTGTATTGTCACCAGAATTAAAGTTGAATGCAAAATTTTTGCAAAATCGGTTAGTAGGAACTGTTTATAATTCAGCTTACAAGATTTGACCTAAACAAACAAACATTGCAAGTTAAATAAAAGGTTATAAAATATATGTTTTTTTTTTTGATATCATACTCTGGGATTTATACTGATAATATGCGATATTTTTAATGTACGTGGGATGTATTATGATCTTTGTAGTTAAGTTTCACTTTTATTTTTGCAAGTAATCAGTACACTACCCAGCAACATGATTACTACAGTGTACATATAGACAATTTGTCCATAGAGCAGTAACAGCTCTCTATTAGCAGTTTTTTTTTTTTATCTATTAGTATTTAATATTTATACTCTGTGGTATATACTCACTTGGCACCAGAGAGCAAGCCTTGATTCAGTGTTATCGTCAACTTAGATCCATAGTTTGGAACTTCTTCTCCGATGTGAAACTTCAATGATTTGCCCTCATCTGTCTCCACTGACTCTATGTTCAGTTTGCTGGAGTCCAGAATCTAAAAGTGTACATCATAATATCTGAATAAATTTACTATTATAGTACAATAGTAATTCAAATGAAAACCAAACTTAAGGCTACATTAGTCGTTGTAAGCGGTTCACTATCAACCAAGTCGTTATAACAGGACTATGTTCAACATAGTTTATATTAATAAAATAAACGAGTATACAGAACCCCCTGTTCTGACAAGAACCACATTCAGTTAGCGTTAATGCCTGCGGAGAGATAAAATTGTATGAAAATGACATTAGCTGGTGAGATGTCATATGATTGCTAATGTCATTGTCATACAATTCTAGACCCCCAGCCCAGTAGTACTAAACCAAATAAGTCATTGTACTTATCACTACGATATGAACAACTTTTACAAAGAGGCTATAACCTTTAAATTGCGAAATAAAATCGGCTGTTCCATAAACAAATGTCATTCACACATAACAAAATGCTTTGATAATATATAGTTTGGATCTGCCTTTAAACTCGAGCTAGTACCGATAAAGTCTGCCAAAAACTGAAGGGGGCGAGGTAAACACGTATTGCACACATTGACTGATTCTTACTAGTTCTACAAACGCACACTTCAATATTGAGCGCACACAACTTCAAAACGATGTGATTGAAATGTATAGGAATGCATGACCAAGCAGTATAAGTGCTTCCACTTATTTATTTTTTCTGAGACAAAATGTATGGAGCACATGTCCTTTTTTTTTACAGTTTCACAGTTGGTGCTGTTGTAAATGTTCTTCCTAGCATTGAGTACATACAATGACCTCCATTTGACTTAGTACCATCGGTCCGTGTAACCTTGTATAAAGAACTGTATGTAATTGAATTTTATCAAGCAAAATAAACAGAAAATAAGATATAAGTAAAAATACATACCACTTCAGTTATATTATCTATCACCTCAATATTAAGAGTAGCAACACCACTCAAAACTTTTTTTTCAAAGTCCACATTCAATGACAAAGATGTATGTTTCACTACAGCCAGTTCTGGAATAAAATAAACACAAAATGTACAGTATACAAAATGACTTTTCAAGTATTTGGCGACCAATCTTTGTTCGGAACGAAAAACAAGCTTTACCAGAAAGCCAGCTAAATCAATTTTCTACCCATGCAAACCCATAAGTATATTCATAATTTTCAGTATTTGTATTATAAATGGACACTCAAAATTATAATTATTATACTGCTGCGTAAACGCTTCCTTCGATATTTATGGAGTCACGTGACTTGCTCGCCCTGTTACTTGCCAATGATGTCATAAGGACATTCGACTTAAATAGAGCGCTTGCAGTGATTCACAACATCATTGTGTTTTTTTTGTATGGTCTCTATTTTGTAGTTTTTTGTTATTAAATTAAGTAAAAAAAAAAAAAACTTCTAGGATTCCAGCAGCATAAATCATACTTTTAATACCTACACTCAAATACCCTATTGATTGAATGGCACATAAACTTGCCCACTATTTATATACCATATAGGCAATAGTTATATAAATGTTAATATATCCCTTGGATCTGTGGGAGGAATGGTAGTTACAAATATCAATTGTCCAACAATAATGTTACATATTATAAATTATATGTATGATGGTACATATTAACATTCTATGTTATATACTTAAGTAAAGTCTGTCAATTTTTATAGCATTTCAGAGAATGTGCATCAGAACTACACAACCTTATCCTACCATCCCCTTTCTACTACAGTACAAGTAGGAAGTCGGGCCACTTCCGTTGCTTTAAACAAGAGCACAAATATCCATGTTTCTGTCTTATAAGTGTGTCCAGATATTTCATGTTTAAGTAGATTTTAAACCAATTATGATCACTTCTGACATTAAAAAAATAAAAATAAAATAGAATAAACACAAATGTTCATCACACAAATGTTTGTCCTAGATGGGAATCGAACCCACGCCCCCAAGCGCAGAAAGTAGGTTCACTACCAACTGAGCCACCAGGGCAGTCAAAAAGCTTTTCACAAAATGATATATGGCTGAAAAGTGCATTATTAACAAAATTTAAGAAATTTATCTTACCAGGTGTTGAAAAAGATGATGGATCCATAAGGCTTAAAGCACCCATTGCTCTCACTTGACTTGTAACAGAAAACAAAAACACAATTACATTGATAATAGCCATGACTGTATGACAATTAGAATGTGATTGAATTGACCAAGCTATCAAGTGTATAAATTAGAAATCACTGTCCAGATTGCCGTAACATGATATCGTACAAGGTGATACTGTGATGCAATTGTTTAAAAACGTTTTGAATACAATAATAAATTATTGGTTGAATAACATTTGAATATTGATGATTTTATCTTTGAGTATTTTGAGCGTTTTGACACTGTCGTGATAATTTTTATGAAGTTTATCAATTTACTGACAGTTTAAGAAAATAAAAGAGATAAGAAAGATCTTTTACTGATAAAAATATGAAATGAGATGTGCCTGTCTTTCGCATGTGTTTATTAACATATAGGGTTTTATCTGTCTCCAAAAGTATGTAATAAAGTTATAAACTATCACAGTTGTTCACTAAAGTTATATGATTATTTACGGGATATTTACCATGGTAAGGTTGTGGAAGGAGCTCCCGATATTTCGGCGCAAATTACTGCGCCGAAATATTTCCCGTGAACATGGTGCATGTAACGGCGCCGAAATATCGGGAGCTCCTTCCACAACCTTACCACGGTAAATATCCCGTAAATAATCATATAACTCTATGTAATAAAGTATGCTAATAACCTAAAGCTACTAAATAGATTTCATTAAAAGAAGTTGTATAGTAAGCCATGATGGTTTCAAATAGAGGATGAAAAACACAGACTAGACATAGCTACTACATAGATGACAAATGACTCCCTCAGAGCTGGTTGAGCCCAATTGATTTGATTCAATAGCCTATCATGAAGTGTTTACACCACAGAATAAGGGCTAGTAGCAAAGAAATTGTCACATGATTAACAAAGCGTACACAGCCTTCTGTAAAATAATATGTAGCCATTGGAGCCTTTTAGAAGGCACTGAAGGCAGTGTGCTAATCCTTAGTATATTAAAAAATTCAATGCAACAACCCTGCAATTCGCCGTCCTGTCAAAAATATATCTGTTTTGTTCAGATAACAACAATTTTGGCATATGAGTAAAGAATTGTAACATGATTAGATGTGACAATTATGACTGCCCCGGTAGCTAAGTTGGTAGTGAACCTAACTTCTGTGCTTGGGGGCGTGGGTTCGATTCCCATCTAGGACAAACATTTATGATGAACAATTTGTGTTTGTTCTATGTCTGGGTCTGGTGGTATCTATTTAAGTATGTATTTAAAAATATATATGTACGTATATCAGTCTCTGGCTGCCATATTACAACCTTTGTTTAGTTTGGGGTCAGATGACTATGTGTGCAAAAATGACATTTAATTTGTTGATGCTAAATTAGCACTACTTCTATGCTACTACTCCTTATTCTGTGATTTACTCCACACCATTTGAGTAAGCCAGTCGATTGGTGTACTCGATAACCAACCATGCAATTGTAATGGATAGTCTCCATTTACACATCAATCATGGCTTATCTTTGTAGAATGGCTCGCCTGCTGTAAATGTTCCATAATGACCACTGGCGGCCAACGCTGTCGCACTTGCATAAATATTCTAGCATATCAGACGAATAAAATTAATTAAGGAAGATAAGAAACTACATGTATGTAATTTCTAATACACATATTCTGAAGGTTTGACAAACCATAATTCATAAATAACATATCACCCAGATATAAAGCTACATTGCTTTCTAATTTATTGTACACCTTTTTATGTACCTAAAGAAAACTTGTTTTCAAAAAGTACAACTCATTGTTGTCCCAAGTTTTATAACCTCTGAAGTTTAGAACTAACAAGCCGGTTTATTTGCTATTATTATAAGTATGAAATAAATTTTGACCTACCTTGTATTTTAGAACCTGGATTTTGATATATTTAATGTAATTTCAGCTGTATCATCTGTTATAGTTATAAAATACTCAAATCAATTTCGATGCGAGATCAATGAACTTTACTTGCTTTGACATTTATTTTGACAGCTGTAATTTGTAAGTTTTAATTTTCTGCGTTTAGTTAGGTACCTACCTAACTAGAATACTACCGAACAAGATATATTGCATAGAGAACAAAACACATAGTAGAAAGCAAAAAATGCATAATATTATGAAATGAGATGATTTTTCTTGTTAATGATGATGTTGATTGAGATTTAACTTGCTATGTAAATTACACCTTTTAATGGAAGCATTGAAAAATTAATGCCTCTAACAGGATTATTTTATCTATGCATCTACCGCAACTGTAGGAGCAATAACAAAACGAAATCATACAACTTACGTGAAAACAACACTGTGCGGTTTTTCAATTTTTAATATTTTTTTGCAAACACTGGAAACTTTAGCCTCTTGATCATACAAAGGCTTCGATAACACCAGAGAACTAATTCTATGACTCCTATTTATAATTATTTTTCGTAATGTAAACCTAAAAACCCGCGTGACCACTTTACCGGAAAAAAACATTTCGTTCAATATCAAATAAGTGACACTGATTCACCATTGTCAATGTCAATTCTCAATTTAAAAAAAAGTTCCTTTCAAGAGAAAAATCATAGAGTAAGCATAAGCATACCCCCCTAGTGGTATACGTGAAAATATATGTATGTCGCTACATTGAATTATTTTCCTAAACTTTTGTTATTTAAAGTGTTAATGTGTCGGTACTAATGGTGGATTTATTGTACGTATAATCAGAGTTCTTGAACGTGCCTGACTGTAGGTACATGATATAATGAGGTGAGGGTATTTTCATGATGTTTCCAAAACTCCATAGAAACTTCTAGGCAAGTCTCCACCACCTTACTGGGGCATACAATACATGTATCTGTATCCAGTGGCATAGCTAGGTAACCAAAGGCCCTGGTGCAAAAAAAAATGGGGCCCTATTTTACCAAGTAAAAATATAAATACTTTCTAGGTACAAAGCTACTTTATCATCAGCTCTTTATTGTTCTCAAAGCTACTCACTACATGTATGTTTATGAAGGGAAAATGTTTCGCAAGTTCAGTTTGAGGTTTGCTGGTCAGGATCTGAGGGCCCCCTGAGCTTGAGGGCCCCGGTGCACGGCATCGCCTAGTCCTCCGATAGCTACGCCCCTGTCTGTATCTATACCTATATATAAAAGGCGACGTGTAAATTAATGTTTATGACTGTATTTAAGCATGTATCTATGTTTGGACTCCGAAATGGCTTGACTGACTTTGGCGGGACTTTCACTGGCAGATAGCTGATGTTATAAGTAGTAATCCCTACGGATGAAACCGCGGAGCGCAGCTAGTAAGACAATAAAATACGAAAGACGAGGCGATATGAGATTAATGACTTTAGCCTATTTAGTAATAGATAAATAAAAAAAAAAGATGTAAGTCATTGATGACTTTGACAGTTTGTTTTGTTAATTTTAATTGTTTATATTTGCTCGCTTGCGAAATATTTTTATTTGTCAAAAACTAATTAATTCTCTCGTGTGTACCAGTGTAATTTCTGTTATAGTGTATCAAATGAACTTTAATCATGCTTACTAGATTTCATAATTATCACGGATCAAATATTGTGTTATTCGAGGACAATACTGTCGCGTATCGTAAAGCCAGTTTTGCTCATGGATTAACATTTAGTGAGAAGCCTTTGCAGCCTGGAGAGATATTCTTGGTGGAAATAGAGAAGACGGAACGCGGATGGAGCGGACACATGCGACTGGGTCTCACCCTGCTCGATCCCCAGACTGCCGCTCTAGGCGAGAAAGGACTTCCTCAATATGCGCTTCCGGACCTTGCAAACACGGGTATGTCCTGGATATTCCCAATTTCAAAATCCCAAAATAATGTCCTAGTTGAACTAGTGAACCAAGTGACGAGTGGACGGCGGGAAACTGAGCCGCGAATATCTGTGCTAGGCGACGGGCACGTTGTTCGGACTCCTCGCGGGAACTTCTCCAAAATGGTGCTTAAACCACAGACGCTGTCTCAGAATGGTACACCTCAAGGTATACTGCCTATGGATGCAGGCAGTCGAATTGGGGTCATGTTTGTTCCATGCCCAAAAGTCACTAGAGATGATCCGGATTTAGCAGAAATGCATTTTATCATTAATGGAGAAGACCAAGGTCCATGCACCAAAGCTATTCCGTACACGAGGGGGCCACTGCATGCTGTTGTTGATGTGTATGGAACTACAAAACAAGTAAAGATTGTACAACTATATGGAGGTATGTTATTTGTCATATTATATGTTAATTGTGTGAATATTTAATTATCCTGTATGTAGACTGTCACTCACAATCATAATTTGGCAAGCGAATTTAGATTGGTCTGTCCAGAGCTCAAAATCACAACCACTCTGATCATGCGTAAATGTCCCATGTATTCATGCCATAGGACATGAAGTAAAGTAATAAATAAGTCAGTCTGATCACAATACAAATTTCATGCCTAACAGCTTGACAGACCTAATTTTGAATGACAACTTTGATTAAGTAACTGTTATTTCTTCCAGTGAAAACGCTTCAAAATGTCTGCAGAGATGCAATTCTCCAATACATTAATAACGGATCAGTGAAAGCATTGCCGTTGCCAAAGTGCTTGAAGGATTTCTTGCTATCATAGACTGTGGTATAGTTACAGAAATGACAATAAGGCTGGTTATTATTGGGTGATGAAAAGTTTAGCCAAAAGGATAGGAGAACAGAATATTAATGTTAGATCAGTTACCGTATTCCGAGCCCGACCTTATCCCTTAATAGTAGTTCGTCTAGCAGGTCATCCTGTTAGCAATATAACAACCCCATCTCGTAGCCACGAGTAAAAACTAGACCTCAAATAAATGTATCATTTCATCATGAAATTTCGAAATAATGTCCTTTTGATAGTCATTATGTCGTCAGTTCAAATCCAAGTTTACACCTGTAGGCCTGTTTTCACCGAATTATTTATCAAGAAAAGTTTCACCAATTATGTTTCTAAAATTACATTAAACTCATTTATATCTGCAACTATGTATAGTCAAAATATGAATTTGGTACTGTTTGCCATAACCGTGCAAATTGATGCCAACGCAACCCAAGTTGATGACATATCAACTCTTAATTAGGACCAGATGTTAGTGGGACATTGGGAAAAAGTTATTTGCTAGTTCATATTTCTATCAGAACAACTTGCTTATGGACAGTTTTGCATTTAAGACATTTTGATAGGTAGGTTTTTTTATTCTGGCAAGTGCATTTATTAACTAAACAAAATACATGATACTACAAAAACAGTTACAACTGCCCATAGACTGTTGAAGGTCTAAAGAAAATACAATTGAAATTTTGGTAACATTACGCTTTGATACTAAAACAAATAGAGTATACATCATAAAGATGAACTCCAGAAAGAAAAATGTTAAATGTCAACATAAAGATTTACTGGTCTGCCTTGTACTATGAAACCCCAAAAGCTGCCACCAATAACAATGGTAGCTGCAAGTATACTTTTTTTTTGAACCCCTATAAAAGAGTACATAATCTTGAAACAGCTGAACAGATTTTCTTCAATCATAGCTATATAAGAATGATCAAATTGCCTTTCAAGCAATAAAACTAAATCAAAATCAGTTCAGCTTATTGGGAGCTACGATGCCACAGACATACACAGATACACAAGTTAAACTTATAACACCCCTCTGGTTGCATCTGGGGCTAATAAATCCCTTTTAAGTATTACTATCTATAATCTGTGACAACCTTACTATGTACATTATTGCCTTGGCTTTAGTTATGGATGTTTTTCATTCCATGCTTCAGTAAATGGTAAACGCGGGCTCGAATAGGTGCAGTTTGCAAATCACGTGACATTTGCTAACTGCACCTATTCGGGCCCACGTTTATAGTTGGGCGTAACGCCCCAGGGCTTGACTTATCTTGATCAAGATTTTATACTCAAGTCATATTTTATTTAAATTTTGTCTTGATAGATTGACTTTGGTGTTCTGTTCTCATATTTGTATAGGTATTTCTAGATTGGATTGTATGAAAGGTGTATGACTGCCTTTTGCTATTACGTAGTATCTAGTAACAGGCCAACTGAGAGTGAGGCCAATAAACTGAGGGCCACACAACGTGTTGCGCCGAGCTGCGCTGCTTAAAAGCATAGTAATCTAAACCCTATACCGTATTACATACACCAGAATATTAAATGTTTTTTTTAAATCAACGGCGGCGTTACTGTATTTGTCCCTTGCATTGTATAATTCTTCTGTAAGTAACACTGTTCACATTATCAACGTTTCACCATGCCACTGCTATAACACATTGTGTCAAGAGTCGAGGCTGCATCGCGACATGCAAGGCGGCTGTGGAACTCATTTCTTTTTCTGTTTACGAAGGTTTAATATAAAATGGGACCTCATTATTTTATTAGGATCATAGTAAATAATAATAATAATAATAAAAAAACGCAGGGGTGACTTTATGGCGAGCCGTCGGTGAGTGGCGACACCGCGTACCCCGATTCCATGGGGCTAAATGAGACCCCTGACCCCTGGCTTGCCTTAACCGGCCGTCCAGGGGTGGAAATCGCAAGAGCTAAGATCCTAAGCTCCAGGGTGGAAGTGTTAAAGGGCATAACGCCGCGAGTAGCTCTTAGTGAAAGTGCAGCACACCTCTCTACACCCTAAGCCACCCACGCCGATGTTGCCCCTCCGGTGCCAAGATACGGCAGCCTTTATGGGGGGCCCATTCAGTGGGTGGCAAGTCATCACCTGCCTAAATATATTTTGAGATGAGACAGGATAAGGCTTGTGCCGTTTCTCATTCTATAAATCTGTTATTCCATCCACAAGTTGTTCACCTCAATAGCCCAGTCTTTTTTTAATTCTATACTGTACAATAGTTTCATATTCCTTATTATACATATTCCATAATTGTATTTTTTATATTCAAAAGGGCCTCTTGGTGTTGGCTTCGGCTCCACCAATGCCCACCAAATATCCGGGATAGACCCGTGAAATGAAATAAATGAAGTGAAATAATAATAATAAAAATTTATTGAGACAAAATAATACAATTCAGCAGTTATTGTAATGCGTCGTACTCCGGACAAGGAATCCTGATTCCCGGAGCCGACTTCTTCCTGCGGTAGGTAGGTACAATTAATTCTAATTCAAAACTATTGCAGGTAAGTAACAGAATAAAGTAATACTTAATATGAAATAATCGGCCGTCGTCGAAGCCATTCAATTCGAACCAGAAACAGAGTAAGCACTACGCTTATAACAGGTGCAAGTGAGACAGACGCAACCGGTTCTTGTTAGCATGTCCCCTGTCTCTGGCGTAAACTGACTACTTATATATCGGCGCATCGCGTCAATACAAACCTTTACATTAGTTCGAAACATTGAGAATTGATTGACCGACTAGGCAGATCATTCGCTTAATAAAGAAGTTAAATTATATAGTATAAACTTATGTAGGTATAGATTTAAAGAGCAATGTTAACATTTATACAATTAAATTTAAGTATTTAAATACCACAGAAAAGTGTTTTTTTGTTAATTAGAATGGCTGTCCAGGCATTTTTGTAAGAAATTTGTTGTAACCACTTCCACCCATAGCAACTGTGACGCGGAGTTCGACGCGTTGACATAAATAAGAATGTTCAATCACATATCTGTCACAATACCTGGCGACAGAGTTTACTTCTCATTTCCGTTCTAATTACTTCTCTTTACTGTGGTAAATACTATTTGTTATGGTCAAAATTACATCGCACAATGAAACTCGTTTATTTGGATTGCTGAGTGACAAATTCTGTTCGAAAACTTCTGTAAACGCATTTCATTAGCTTAAAGTACCAAGTGCAATGAAACGTAGTCTGCTCTAGTCCGGTCAAGTTATAGAGACCCCAAGGCCAACAGCAAAGTCGCATTATAAAAAAAAAATACTGTCATTATACCAATAAATGAAAAATTTATTAAAAGTTTTTTGGTGTAAGGTTACGTATGACTACATATTTAATTAAAATCCTATTATCACTGCTTTTAGTACATATTTTTTTACTAATAAAACACTTTGCTAAGCTTTTCGAAAACAGAGTATTTTAATATATATAATAAATAAATAAAATAAATATCTGGGACAATATTGCACACACGGTCATCTGAACGCAAACTAAGCAGAGCTTGTAATATGGCTGCCAGAGACTGATATACATACATATATATTTTTAAATACATACTTAAATAGATATTAACACCCAGACTTAGAACAAACACAAATGTTCATCATACAAATGTTTGTCCTAGATGGGAATCGAACCCACGCCCCCAAGCGCAGAAGCTAGGTTCACTACCAACTGAGCCACCAGGGCAGCCACCACCATATAAAGGCACTTTGCTATTGTTATGTTCATTTATTTCCATAATGTGACACTTTAGGGCACTATGTTTACTGACAATTTTTGTTCATCCATATGTTACCTATTCGAATATATAAGTTCCACTGCGACGCGATAAAAAAAAAAAGTTAGTTCGGAACTGTGCCAGCCTCCATACAAAAAAATTCAAACCCTTTGTAAACCAGGCAGATTTTTCTACAGCCACTTGTACGCCACGATAACACCTCGACTCTTCAATAGGTTATGAGCCTTATAGCTGCCGGTAACCATCCAAGCAGGCAGAATGAAGTCAGTTTGACGCGCTGTCTCTTCGCATGTCAGAGGCAGAATGGAAATGAAATCCACATGCCTGCTTTTATGGATTCCAGGTTTCTACTATAAGATGCTTGATCAAATGTATATTATTTTAATTTTATTGTAAATAGATATTTATATTGAAGAGTGTTAGTTATTTTGTGCTAAGGCTAAGGCATGTCAATGTGAATTTTAACTTCAATGACTGTTCTAAAACTTTTTTTTATTCTAAGGCTATTAGAAGTCTCCAAGGGAGATTAACTTAACATCTTGATCTGAATATTATGTATTAAACATTAAATTTTATTTAAATACCTACAAAGGAAAGGTAAGGATCCTAAATATTTTTAGGCTCAAAACACACTGCAGGGTCTAAGAAGAGGCGCAGACGCAGGTGCTCTCATTCAAACCAATTCCGACTTAATACTTCTTTTAATAAGATACAAACATAGAGACGCATTGAGAAAGGATGTGGTAAACCGGCACGACCTTTTATATTTCGTACCTATCTTATTATTATTTTTAATCCAATTTAGAAAGTTGGTTAAAAAGAACTCTAAGGGTACAAATTGCTTTGAAAGAGAAGCTTGTGCGCGCCCCATATCATGAGTATTGTCTTGTGCATTGATTTTCAAACTAATGGATGTTGGGTCTAGTACAGAATTCAAGAAAAAAGTGTCATAAGTTTTTTTTTTACATATATATATATACAGGATGTTCTTTTAGACTTATCGAACATATTCGAAGATTCATTGTACTCATCATTATAAACAACTTTTACTTTAAGACCTAATCCGAAATCGCGAAATTTGTTGATTGATTTGTTTTTTTTTAAATTGAATAACATTTTTTTTTCGCGATATCAGGCTTAGACCCAAACTAAAAATTGTTAATAATGACGAGTACAATGATGTCCTTTAATATGTCCGTTTCTAAAGATAACAAAATTAAATACATTTTAGAAGTGCCTACAAATTAATATAGATCCTTTGTTACAATGTCTTATTTTGGTTGCAACAAAAATACACTAAATACACAGATTGCCTGAATAGTTAAGCCTGATTTACACTTTGTTAAATGCAAGTGCGAGAAATAAGTGATTAATTAACAGGTTTTTTACCGACTTCCAAAAAGAAGGAGGTACTATGTTCATCTGTATGTTTATTTTATTTTATTAATGTCAAGTGTTGATTGTATTCAGAACGTTCACTTTGTTTAATCGGTTTTGCAAGTTCAAAGGAACCAGTTGAGGACGATCAGCGTTGGAGGGGAGAACGCGGGTGTGCGGAGGGCTAATGACATTTAAAAAAAACATACAGACGAACATAGTACCTCCTCCTTTTTGGAAATCGGTAAAAATAGACACGAGTTCTACTCTTAATTACTTGACTTCGCACCTGTACTTGTATCTTGAGCTTATCACTTAAGGTGATACGTTTCATGTTTGGCAGGAAATTCAAATTTCAAACAGTTTTTGTGTCCTTGTAGCTAGGCCGGGTAATTATTGTGAAATGGCACAGTGTTTGCAAAAATTGTTGGTCGTTCTTTACATTATCATGTACAGCTATTAATCAGTTACTCACCATATTACTTACATTTGGCAATAAACCGTTTGAAACAGCAAAAAATAGTTTATTGACAAATGTATGTAATAATGTGCATCGGAGATAAATAACTTTACGCGAGTTTGTAAAGAATGATAATCAATTTTCGCTAACATCATGATCGTTAACAATAATTACCCGGCCTAGCTACAAGAACAAAAAAGCTGTTTGAAATTTGAATTTCCCGCCAAACATGAAACGTTTCACCTTAACAGCGCGTCCATTTAGCGGATTTCGTTTAGCGCGTAGAGGAATTCATTCCAAAACTGAATTAAATAGCCTAATTAATATGAGAATGACATTGTTTTATTATTATTATTTAGTTTTAATATGATAATTTTTTATGGTTAATTTTAATTTTAAATTAACATAATTTGGGCCTTTTCAAGACGAGAGCGAATAGGTAAATATCTGGGAAAAATATCTGGGACATTATTGCACACATTATTATTGCACACGAGTTGGTGGTCAAAAGCGGACTTATTCGCGTTAAAAAAAAAAACATTTTTTTATTTTCTTTTGACATATAAGTAATTATTATTATGATTAAAATCATCATTATCATTATTTACACGCTGATTTTACTAATTACTTAACACTTACACTTGTCACTCGCACTTGATATTTAACAAAGTGTAAATCAGGCATTAGTTAAATATATTGTACTTTTTGTTCGGACATTTTTGAATGCTGACCCACTATCCATAGTTTTAAATATCTTTAGTCCTGTGCCCTAATATGAACTTACTAATGATTTCAGGCTGATTCTAGGTCGATCGACATTATTTCTGTCCTAGCCTTGTGCCTTAAATAAACGTTTTAATTATTTCGGGCTGATTCTAGGCCAATCGACATTATTTCTGTCCTAGTCCTGTGTTCATCGTAAAGAGTAACCTATGTTCCATTATAAGTTTCTTAGGTTCACAGACCAATGTCATTGTATCATCTTGACAGAAGTAATGTTTTTACTCGGAAAATCAGCTCGCTTTTCATATTTTTTGTAAAAAATCACGTCTTAGCAATATTTGTTTTAAACTATGAATATCCATTCCACATAATTTTTAATTGTTGGTATCAATCTGTTTTATGGATTGTTTTAATTTTTTACTCGCAATAAAATGGCTTTTTACTAGTTACTAACCAATATTATTTTATTTTAAGAAGATTAATAATTACTTGCATATAAATAATAAAAAATATCTGGGACATTTTTGCACACACGGTCATCTGACCCCAAACTATGCAAAGCTTGTAATATGGCTGCCAGAAACTGATATAGATATAGACATAATTTATTTGTGGCAAAAAAAAAACAATGTACAAGATAAAATTAAAACGATAAAAATTTAAAATTAAACTAACGTACATACGTTCATATATATTTTTAAATACATACTTAAATATATATTTACACCCAGACATAGAACACACATGAATGTTTGCTCTTGGTGGGAATCGAACCCAAGCGCAGAAGGTAGTTTCACTACCAACTGAGCCACCGAGGCAGTCTATGATGCGATATGGTGATATACCTACGGGCTGTATATGATGTTGTAACAGATATATAGGACTATACGTAACAAGTAACTACGCGCACAGTCGCTGATGAAAAAAAACCGGCCAAGTGCAAGTCGGACTCGCGCATGAAGTGTTCCGTACCATCTCACTAATATCATAGGTATATGTGAAAGTTTGGATGGATGGATGTTTGTTACTCAATAACACAGAAACGGCTGGATGGATTTGGATGAAATTTGGAATATACATGGCTTATGTCCTGGATTAACACATAGGCTACTTTTAATCATCATCATCACCACGCGGGTGATACCGTCCGTCCCCACCACCACCCGTCTGTAACAATTGCTCATTAAATTGAAACTACAAAAAAGTCCGGTAGTTCCTTTTAATTAAATAATTAACTCAATAAGGCTTCTCACTTAAAAGTATAAATTTCTCGTGACACGCTTCTAATCTAGCCAACCCCTCAAACAAAAAAACACTATACTCTTTTCTCTATAATGAATTAGAATTAGAATTATTATACCCTATTCTGGTTCAACTTATATTCTATCTTGATCTTTGGGCAAAGGCAAGGTGTATGGTACAATCACCTTCTTCCCTGGATTGAAGTCTCTAAAGTCCAACAAGTTATCCTCTTTTGTATGCTCGACCCAGTAGTTCACGTATTTAGGGTTGAGGGTCCCTTTCCAATGCTGAAGAAAAAAGAAAATTTCAACGCTTTGCTTTTAAGTTGGGTCTGTCTGTTCAGCATTAGGTACCTATTACGGTCAGCATACTATTCGAACTCAATATTCTATAGACAGGTATGTATATATGTTTTAAAAAAACCGGCCAAGTGTGAGTCGAACTCGCGCATGAAGGGTTCCGTACCATTATGTCTCTACCCATTATGCAAAAATTACGCGTGAATTCGAAAAGTTCTTCCTACTTTCAGACGCAAAAACATTTCTAAGGCTAATTTCTAATAATATTAAATCCGATTTTAACCGACTTCCAAAAAGCAGGAGGTTATCAATTTGACTGTTTATTTTTTATGTTTGTTACCTCAGAACTTTCGACTGGGTGAACCGATTTTGATGGTATTTTTTAGTTGAAAGCTGGTGCTTCCCGTGTGGTACCAATTTGGTCTAGTTCTGTCGTTTTTATGAAGTCGGTTTTTTGTATTGATAATGTATATATGTTTAAAAATAATAATTATAAATAACAAAAACCTCCTCGTAGAGCAGGCTCAAGGGTAAGGATTCGGAGTGAGACCGGGTATAGGCTCATTCCTAAGAACAGATTGACTGGAAGTGGTAGTCTAGGGTAGGAAATCTCGTGTTAGCCTCCTCAAGTAATATTTTTCACGGGTGGCCAGGTTTAAATAAATAAATTAATATCTGGAACATTACTGCACACACGGTCATCTGACCCCAAACTAAGCAATGCTTGTAATATGGCTGCCAGAGACTGATATACGTACATATATATTTTTAAATACATACATAAATAGATATTAACACCCAGACAGAATGAATGTTCATCACACAAATGTTTGTCCTAGATGGGAATCGAACCCACGCCCCCAAGCACAGAAGTTAGGTTCACTACCAACTGAGCCACCGGGGCAGTCCATGTCCATGTTTGTTTAGAAGATACAATACTACATCTAAGGTTGTCACAGTATACTCACATTTCTAGTGTGTTCACACCAGATAATCAAACCTTCATGACACAACTGCTTGCCCAACTCATGGGACTTGTTCAGATAGCTGTACGCTTTCATCCTATTACCCCGGATATATTTGTGGTATGCAAGTAGAAGATAGTACCTGGGAGATGAAACAATGGTTAAACTTCTCTGTTCCATTTCACAACGGAAAATGGAAAGAATAATTATTTCGTAGTAACAAGAATTATATAATTCCTTAGTAACATAGAAACAATGATAGTCGTAATAGCCGTAACAGACGTGTCGAACTTGGCTGAAGAACCGCCGTCTGACCAACGGGAGAGAAAGAGTGAGAACATAATTTCCCTCTCTTTTTCTCTCGTTGGTTGACGTGGTTGACTTCAGCCAAGTAGACGTGTCTGTTACGGCTCTTATACTACACTTTCTATTGTGAATTTTCCATAATGCACCATTGTGCAACGATGTAAAAACTTTGTCCGAAAAATTTAAGGCTTATCTTATAAGAACGTCTTTTTTACATTTAAGACATCTACACAAAATTAAAGTCTTTTTTGTGACAAAGGTGTAAAATATCTCTGGGCACTTAGGCAAGTGAGTTAGTTTATTTCTGTTTCTCTGTCCTTCCATTACGTTTAATTATAAAGATAAATGGACTTATCTAGAGCAGGAGCAAGTTGAACTTGCCCTTTTGGTTAATTATATCACAACAAGGTAAGGACAACACACATTGACTCTTTAAATTGCCATAACGCAGCTTTGCCTGCATTTTAAGCAGTAGAATATTAATATATTCCGGATAAAATCATTGGTTATTCGTAACTTAGCTAAGGCCCGCGGTTTTCCAGTTTTTCCACATTTTCCAAACAACAAACCTTTCTACACCCTGCCCCTGACGCAGAATAATTCCTTATCAATTGTATAAACATAAATATGAAAAAATAACAAAAATACATATGAATATAAGAAAAACAAATTAAAAGTCGGGTAAAAAACGAATGTTGGTAGTATCGGGTAATGCAGCGATTCGCACTGCATTTGGTTTGCACCAAGGTGTGAATAGCTCAAGTGCTCTAAATGAACGGAGCTGTTTGCACCATGGGCGTGGTGTGAATCGACCACTTCTTGATTGACTGATTAGTCGTCTAAATGAAACAAACGTGTGAGTTACCTCGGCCTATACAATGGTGCCAGCTTGCAAGCAGTATTCATATCATTGAGCAAAATCTTAATAGACTTCTCCAGCATTATTATTTTATTTACATTCCAGTTGTTCATCTACAAGAAAATCAAAAAAAAATATGAAGTGTTTCCGACCTGTGGCTCACTAAGCTTAATATAATACTTGCGTTTGACCCCCAACTTGCCTGATGTTAAGCGATGATGTGGTCTACGATGTAGCAGAGCACGCTTACCTAGAAGAAATCGATTCACTCGTGATTTGAAGACATCCAGATTGTAAATAATGGGAAACACTCGTTCAGGCATCGCATTCCATAGACTAGCAGTTCGTACAATGAAAGTGGAATGAAAGAGCTTCGTACAGGTTTTCGGGATGACAACAATACAGCGGTGTCGGTTTTACGTGCCCACTCTAGCAGTCCGATAGAAAAATGGACAGGCGGCATCAAACAACATCGATAGTGGTTGTAAAAAGATAAAGTCAAGAAACTCGATTTAACCTCCTTGACCAGCGTAATCAACAGTCCTTCCACCAGTCTCCCGAGGATCATGATGTTGAATTCGTGTCTCTCAAGCTTCACCGACATTATTTGCTTTATTTTATCTTCCCATAGTATCGACTTCTCCCACGCTCCTATTCGAATCGTCCTGAAATTACCAATCAATATATGAAGTGTTGACACCGTTACTTTATAGATAACTTAGTAACACTATCTAACAATGTAAGTAAACGAATCTTGGATGTCGATTTTTACCCACTTTTTTACCTATATGAGAAAAATTCAGTTTATTTACACATCAAAGTCTATTAGGTACGTATATAATTATGTTTTTTTTATGATACTGAGTGACGAGACGAGCGAAGTCACTCGCCTGATGGCTCTTCACGCTTGCCCATAACAGCTCAACGCCACATTTAGAACGAGTAATTGTGATAAAAAATATTAAAATATATTGTTTTTTAAGTTTTGTGATATATAATAGTGTACTTATGTACCTACTAGTTTTGTATATCCTCAAATGTGACGTGTGATATTGTATATAGTTCACCAATAAATTATCTGTATCTGATATCATCATCAGCCAGAAGACGTCCACTGCTGAACATAGGCCTCCCCCTTTAACCTCCACACTGAACGACATCCTGCCATCTGCATCCACTGGATGCCCGCGACTCTCACAATGTCGTCGGTCCATCTAGTGGGAGGCCTACCTACGCTGCGTCTTCCGGTCCGTGGTCTCCACTCAAGAACCATTATTCTATTATTATAATCTTATCAAAGGGTCAAAATTATAGTTGCAGTAAATTTACATCAGCCACATGGAGACGAAGAAGTTCCAAGCG
The DNA here is from genome assembly GCA_949125355.1 of Agriopis leucophaearia. Taxonomy (NCBI): domain Eukaryota; kingdom Metazoa; phylum Arthropoda; class Insecta; order Lepidoptera; family Geometridae; genus Agriopis; species Agriopis leucophaearia. The sequence goes on from OX421278.1 coordinate 11,185,801, forward strand.
GCCTCTGGCGTCTTCGATCTGAGGATAGCGTCGCCCTTCTTTATGTAGAACCTCTCACAAGTGCTGTAAGTCTCTACACAGTACCCCGTGTTCAAGAATATCAGCATCGCGTAGAAGTAATACCAGGTTTCAGCTGGGTAAGAAAATTTTACAAAATTTATTGATAATTCACATTGTTCTGTAAGCTGGAAGCACCAGCTTTCAAATAAAAAGAGAATCATCAAAATCGGTTCACCCAGTCAAAAGTTCTGACGTAACAAACATACCTAAAATATTTTGGTTTGATCTGATCAACTGGACCACGCAAAGGAATAAAATGTCGAAGAAAAATATTTTAAATATGTGAATTTGGTAAAAACTAATAAAGAAAAGTAAACATCGCGGAGCAACATAGCCACCGTCTACTGGTACGCGGTCTTCGTGGCCAGCCGCAACCCGGTACCTTGTAGCTCTATATGCTATTATTATAATTGAGCATACTTTTTTTTTTTTTTTTGATTGCTTCAATGGCATTAATCGAAGTTTTACTTTCGCAGGTGTACGCTAATTTTGCTTTTAATGACACTGCCAGGTGTTAAAACTGGGCTCTTGTGTTGGAACGAGCGCCTTTCATCAAAAATAGATCGAAATAGAGCATCAAGCCATGGGGACAAAACCTGGTTAGTATTTTTTTTAGGCTTGTGTTTGACCGCCAACTCGCCTGATGTTAAGCGATGATGCTGTCTACAAAGGAGCAAGCTTGCCTAGAAAAAACCGATTCACTCGTGATTTGAAGACACCCAGAATTTGTCCACAAGACGCGGACTAACATGGATCACGATAGGACTGCCATTACAAAAATTGTCGACACCGTACAAAGATTTCTAAAGTCCTTGACTGACAATATAGTCGAAATCGGAATTTTTTTCCTCGACGCACTTGAAAATATGTAAATATTATTCTATAAATTTGCGGGAGGAGCACGGAGAATGGCATTGCGATCGCCCCCAATTCCCCCCAGGTGGTTTACCATAATCTCAAAAACATTCTTATATGTAATAACCTTAACTACCTTGAATTTTGTCTTGATCTCTCATTAGTCCAGAGAGAGAGAGAGAGAGAGACAAAAGGTTATTAGACATATTATAAGAATGTTTTTTGATATTACGATAACCCAGCAGGAATAGAAAATGAACGACACTGCCAACACAACGGGCGCGAGGGATCTGGATTTCACGGACGCCCTCCAAAACTTATGATAAATCTGCAGAAACCCAGACAGATAACAGCTCTAACAACCTAACCCTAATATATGAAACATAACAGGAACCAGAAATGCCTATGCGCAATGGTCTATTTCAGAAATGTTGAAGTTGACTGCTATGGCTCACTTGCTTGTATTATGATTTGTTTTCTAATAATAAAGGCAAAAAGGTTCAGGCCCAAAAGCAAAGACTATGAAACCAGCCTAAAATTAATAAAAATAACAAAAAAATACAGCTCAGGTCGTAGTAATCCGTTGTGTAGAAGAACTCCCGCATGATAGCGACCATGTCGTTGATCCTCAGGTCGGTGAGCAGTAGTTTCAGCATCCATATGACCAGCATCTGGCGCGTGTTCATGTCTATCAGGTTAGTCATCATGCGCATCACCGACAGTCCGAACTCTAGGCTCTCCATCTTCTTGCCGTACTCCACGCTGCAAAATCAGTTGAATTTTGCAAATGTTCTCGTTTAAAATAGGCCATGGTAAGCACAGTTTTTTTGTGTGTAAATTACAACGGCTGTCAAGGCATTTTTGTAAGAAATTTGTTGTAGCCGCTTGCACCCATATAAACGAAATTTAAGTCATTCGAAATCAGCAACTGTGACGCAGAGTTCGATGCGTTGATCTAAATAAGAATGTTCAATCAAGGTTCTGTCACAATACCTGGCGACAAATTTTCCTTCTTTCCTTCTCATTTCCGTTCTATTTACCTACTTCTCTTTTCTGTCGTGGTAACCGTGTCACAAAATCCTACCTTTGGATTACTAAGTATTTGTTTGGCTGTCAGGGCAATTTATTTACACGTACTTAGTAGCCATACAACTGAATCCTTCATACTATGCCTACGTTATTTCCTATCACGCCATGCAGGGTCAAGCTACTTAAATGTAATCTATTGTGACAACGGCAGAACATTTGTAGGTGCACACAATTAGCTAGGTAGGAAAATATGGCCACGCCGTCAAGAAGTAATATTATGATCTCGTCCAAAATAGGTCGTGGCAACCGTATTACTGATATTTTTTTGCGATTTTAGTATTAGACCCGTAGTAAAACGTGTTCATAACGTTATTTCGGCTAAGTACATCTGTTTTGATTAAATGAAGCAAATAACTCACTAGAACAAGAAAATGTTGGTGTACAGATAGCAAACTGCTTGGACTTCGGTCACGTCTAAGACGCCGCGTTTGCAGTGGCACAACTCCATTGCTCGCTTCTCAAATTTAAGGCACATACTAAACTGAAATGTGGAATATTATATTGGTTGAACGGAGGCAACTAAATACACCACAAAATACAAAAAGTTGTGCAAAAAGACAACACAAGGCCCAGGCGGTCACCAACCAACCGACCGCGCCTGACCTTGCCTAATTTGGTGGTGAACAGAAATTATCACTGACTCAGCCTTGACTATTATTTAATGTTTTAGTTTAGAGAGTGTTTAATTATCATGCCAAGTTTGACGCTTGTACGTATTATCATTTTTAAATACAAAAATACGTTTAAAAACATTTGATGTACCTAAGGGGACCCCTTTTTTAGTTGTTACTTTTTTACTTTATTATTATTTCTTAGTTAACCCATCGTAACATTACATATTCTGTGAAAATTTCAACTAGTTATTTATTACGGTTCGAAGTTTAAATACAGCCTTTAAAAGGTTAGGAGGGACAGACAGGCAGCGTAGGCTTAGTAATAGGGCCCCGTTTACACCCTTAGGGTACGGAACCTTAAAAACGATAATAGCTTAGTGGTTGGCGCAGTCGGGTGCCACTCCGAAGAGTGTGGGTTCGAATCCAAATAATGAGTTTGATATTCAGGTGATGCGAAACATTGTAAGCAAGCCATAATATTTGTGGCAGGGCACTCTTTAACGCTCATCTGGCTTGCTATTAGGTATTATACCTTCTACGCTGCCATGATAAAGTCGAAAATCTGTCGCTAAGCGCTTAGCAAAACAATAACACCATTGACACCACAAGAAAAAATTACGAGTACAAGAAACACACTCGTACATTAGAGATAGGTGCAAAAGGCTTAACGGTACGAGTATGTTCCGACAAACTTTCATTAGAACTATTTCTTATTACAGCTCTACACTGTCATTTAACATCAGGTGAAATTATTGTGTGCCAACTAGTTATAGTCACTTAACTGTAGTACAGTAAAACATTTGGGAGACGTAATTATACAAATATTTTACGTTTTGCTTCTGTCTGTATGAAGATATCAAGCTGCCATACGCAGAGCACAGAATGGGGAAATTGGCATTAGTTCTTAGAGCATAGTTCAACGCAAGCTTTGCTGCCAACATGCAGTTCGCCCCTTCTTTTGCGTCCTGCAAAAATCATTTAATATAACTACTAAAACAAGTATAATTACCTTACAACGCCCTGTGGTTTCACCCGCTATTCTTCAGGAAACATAAATTATTCTGGGTAAAATCCCAGAAAGAAATAAATTCTATGTGTTAATCTAGACTCTAGATTAACGTTAGAGTTTATACTAGATTCTAGATTCTAGAGTATGAACCATGTCCATACCAAATTTCATTGTAATCCTTTTAGCTGTGTTGCAGAATTGAATGCGAACAAACATACACACTTACACATACTTTCGCTTAGGGCTCTCATTTCGATACTTTGTTATTAATAGATTTTTGGGAAGTTAGTAAGAAATCGATTTTGAAATTTACCAAATAAACAAAAAAACTATTAAATTAAAACGAGCTAAAGAATTGGTGTCTCGTTTCGTAGAAATGTATCTTACATTAAATAACAGGAACAGATAGATATAAGCCCTGGCGATGTCGTCATAGAAATATCCAGCCAGTCCTTTATCCGTTGCGATATAAAAATTTGGTGCCACAAATAATGCTATTGACTGACGCATCGATGCTCGCAAGTTTGCAAATTTAACAGCATTCCTGAAAAGAAAAGGAAACAATCATCTGTAAGATCAGAAAATTGCTGATGGTGTTGCCATGGGTTTAAACATAAGTTTGTAGTTATGGTCCTACTAACATGCGTTTTGTTTGGAAATTGAAAAGTTCTTTAATGAAATCTGCTTATTTTCTCCGCAATTTGAGCCATAAGCCATAAATAACACGCAAAATCCATGAAAATCCATGTCGGAGCTTGGTTTGACGTACCGACCTCCAAGGTATCGTTTGGCAACTGTGCAGTCGCAGTTGCGGGCCCATGTTTGGTTTCTTTCGATACGATCAATTCTTTATTTCAGACTTGGTGCCGTTTTATTGAGGTCTCGTTAACAAGCTACAGCTGATCCATCTCTTATTTTCTACTGGGTTACGCAGAAAGGGTGTACTAAACCGAAAAGGGTAACCCATTATTATGAACAACTTTTACTACCGGAGCAACTCTGAAAAACACGCTTTAAAATCGCTAATCCTGAAGATCCTGGTAAGGATAATGGGACAAACTATTTAAATTATTGCATCGTCATCGGTCCTTGATAAGTGTGCAAAGTTTCAAATCAATCCGACGTTTTGAAAGGGGTGAAAATCACGTTCAAAGATTCCGTTACATAGATACACACTCGTACCAAGCTAATAAGAGTGTTAAAAATATAATTTTCTAAATAACAACACTAAAGCCAGTTTGCCAGTTATTCAACCGCCAAGATAGATGTTCCGGATAGAAGGGCAATGTTTCCAGCGAAATTACAGGGCACACAGAGATTTGACATCTTATATCTCGGGGTGACGAGCGCAGTGCATTGCCATCCAGGGTTTTGAACTGTTGAAGTTCAAAATTCTGAGTGGCGTTGAACTGTTATGGGCAAGCGTGAAGAGCCATCAGTGGAGCGACTTCGCTCGTCTTGTCACTCAGGAACATTAAAAAAAAGAAAAAAAAAAGTATTGAAAACCTTTTTTGAAGTAAGTATGTTAAAAATTATGGGTACTATCGTACTATAGACCCCTTTCGGGTTAGTGCACCCTTTCCGAGTAACCCTGTAAGTATATGTATAATGATAGTAAAGTATAAATAAATTAAAAACGTTTCACACTCATAGCCAGGATCCCCACTAGGATTTCCACTTTGTTGGGGGCTCATGGAACATTAACGATACGAATAACTCACGCGTAACACTGAGCCAAACTGGCCGTAAAAAAACTCACTTATTAGTCGGGAAAGGAATGCCATAAAGCTTCATAGCCACTAGAAGCTGGGTCCTAGCCTCGCTCAAGTCTCCGGACTCGAACATGCAAACCCCTCGCATTGAACATATTCTAGCCAGTTGGAAATTCATCACCCAGTCTTCACGAAGATTCATCTTGTAGAATGCTTGTGTCTGTCGAATCGGAATGTTTGTTTAGGGTTGGCATAGAAAGTAGTATTAGAGCCGTAACAGACACGTCAACTTGGCTGACGAACCGCCGTCTGACAAAAGGGAGAGAAAGAGGTTTTTTCTCTTTCTCTCCCGTTAGTGAGACGGCGGTTCGTCAGCCAAGTTCGAGGCGTCTGTTACCGCTATGAGGCCGTAACAGACATGTCAACTTAGCTGACGAACCGCCGTCTGACCAAGTTCGATACGTCTGTTACGGCTATTAGACCAACGCACCCGACAAACTTTTGGTCCGCGAGACATTATGTGCCTAATAAAACACAATGTTCACTGAAAGTTACTGTCAAAGCGGCAGAAATCTCGCTGAGGCGACACATCGCCTGTGCCGAATCTTGCAGAATCTTGAAATCTTTTCGTCGCAAAAAAGCATTAGATCTTATTGCACACCAAGTTTCTACCTGTATAAATGTTTCCACTTCATACAAGATGCGAACTGCCTGCGGTATGTTCAAAGTTAAAATACAGAGATCAGCATACTCCAAATAAGCTTCGTAAAGCTTATCGTCTTCACCTGGAAACACCAATTTATAAATATAGTTAAAAACACGCTTTGTGACGCGCACGCGCGCGTGCAGAGTTGAGACGGGATAACGGGAAACTGCGATATATAGTAATAATTTATTTCATTAAAAGATATAAAAAAAAATATTGTTTAAAAAAGTAACACCTTAATATAATGTTCATGTAATGAACATTTGTGTTTGTTCTGTCCGGGTGATAATGACTGAAGTTGAATAATTTTTTTTTTTTTTTTTTTTACATTTCGCATGTGTATAAAGGTTTAACTTTGAAACAAAATAACAGTTAAAATCATTAGCGAAATATTTACCAGCACCACGACAGTGATCGATTATTTGACAGTAAACGAATAGTAAAATCGCCAAACATTCACAAGAATCCAGGTTTAACGATGAAAACGATCGCACTCGTTTATCTCTGCGAAACTTATCGTACGTTAGGCTCGACACCCTTGAGCTTCTTGATTCTGAAAATCAAAACATAATAATAATAAATATATAAGCCACAGACTAGGTACAGCTACAACGTCTCTGATATAAGCATATGCCATCCAATCATCAGAGTAATTCACAGAAAAAACTAACCTGCGCAGATAACAAACTTTTTAGTATATAAATATCAAAAAAAAGGAAGGCAATAAAATTAGCAAGATAAGCAACATAAATAGAAAATTCTACTTTATTATAGTCTGTCTAAAACATCGACACATACCGAGAAATCGATTCACCAATTCCCCTTCAGTTTCCAAAAGCTCAAAGCTCGCTAAATTTTCTCCCATAGTCATCTAAAAGGCAAAAAGCACAAGAAAACATAGCTAGCTACAAAAGAACGTGCACAATGTATTGTTGTCAATCGACCAAACTCTGTACAAGCATTTATTTGGTATGACAGGTACAATAACCTTGTAAAAAACAAAAACTGAATGAAAACCACGATTTCTGATCACTTTCGCTGGGTTTTTGAAAGTCAGGTACCCCACCTGATGTTTACAAACCCATCCTATCAGGACCTACCAACCTAACCTACGTCTGAGAAATAAATAACTTATTTTTATTTAACTTTTTACAATGCAGCTGCAGAGCAAATAAATGCTTGAACCTAATTTAGTGACAATTTTTTGACAAAACTTGCTCGTGAAATTTCATGAAAATATCTCTATGATAAATAACTCTATGTTTTGCTATTCACTGAAAGGGAAAGTACCCATATACTATGTGATCCATTTTTTTACAAATTTTATTCCCCATTCGGTGACCACCCGTAGTATATGCCAAGAACCTCCCTACCCCTCTAGTTTTCACGTAGTAATTCATAAATATGGTTTTAAATATTTTTTTGCAAACAGAAAATTAAAAATTGGTTCATAATTTGGTCTTTATTAATACAACGCTTGCCGCGTGTACAGTGCGTGCGTTATTAGAATATTTATAGCTTGAAAAAGCGCAAGTTTTCCCTATAGAGGATATTGACTATGTGATGAAAATCTAAGCCCACCCCCAGGCCCTGTGACCAAGCGTGGTATTTTGAAAATCTCCTCCCCTGAACGGGTCACGTCGTTTGGGTACGTTCCCTAAATGGTAAGATAGTAGTAGAAGAAGAAGTGAAGCAACTGGTCCAGGGTCACACGGCACACTTCTATATTACAAAATATATACGAGTACATTACATCTCAAGCGGGATGTTAATGCAGGACTCAACTCCTCGCGCCCAAGTTAAAGAAGAATCGAAAAAATAAGGAGAAAAACCTTTAAATCTGCAACGTTGTCCTGTATAAAAGGTGAAGCGGGATCAAGCTCGCCTGGGACCCTAGTTTCCGCACTCAACGCGCAAATCTGTTCCCGAGTGCGTTTCAGTTCTGGACCCTCATCTACTAAACCCTGAAGAAGACATAGACTCTAAAAGATTGACAGAATTTAAAATGAAAAATGTCCATAGCTGATGGAGAGAGCTTTGTTACTATAAAAGAAGCTAAGGATGGTCCACGGACCATTAAAATGTGCTTCGGACATTTTTTATATTTCAAAATGACCATAAAAATGGGATACTTAAACAGTTTTCCCCCATTAATAAAGAAATTCTAAAAAATATTAAATCAAAAATTTGTTCTAAACACTTGCAAAATGTACGAAAATATTTTTTTAAAGTAGGCAGTCTTTTTTATATATACTGAATGCTGTTGCCTGCGACTTCGTACGCGTAGATTTTGATATAAACTCTCAACCCTTTTTTCTTTCTTTAATCCGGCCCTTGCGCAAAATAACATAGCCTATACTTTCGTCTGGTCATAGCTAAGCATTTTCGTGAAAACCGCATTTAAATCTGTCCAGTGGTTTAGGTGATGTGCGTAGACAAACAAACAAACAGACAAACATTCTAAAAACTGTGTTATCTCTATGTTCAACTGCTTATTTTAAGACGCCATGAGCATTTTTTTATATCTCACAATTACAGTTTTTTTTTATCTCTACGTTTTTATTATACGTATATATATATTTAGTTATATAAAACATATGCGCGAGATCCTTGAATGATTCTGGCTCTTAAATTGCCGTCATAGCTCAACGTATGAGCAAGCTGACTGATGTGGGCTGATAGGTACGATTGTCCAATTTAAGTTGAAAACTATAAATAAATTCTTACATCATCACATTTCAAACCCAACAGTTTGATGAAGCACCCCGAGCCGCAAATATAACATCTTCTAGTGTACCGCTCCAGGAATATTAATGCTCTTGCATGCAAATCCAACTGTTCATAAAAGGGTTAATAAATAACTAATAACTTAGCGACTTAAAATGAGAGTATGTAATACTATTTGGGCTATTGTAATACTATTTTACTATTACTATTAAAAATCGTTAAATACCAATGATTTTTGCGAAACGCTAAATAAACAGTCATTTAAAAATATTGATTAGTAAAAAAGTTGTAAAAGGTTGATAAAAAATGACCAATGATGCATAATAAAAATCTAAGTGGCCGAGTGGAATATGAAATGAGTATTGAATATCAGGGCAGATCCGAATTCTGTCAGAGCTGTAACAGACATGTCAGCTTGGCTGACGAACCGCCGTCTGACAAACGGGAAAAAAAGAGAAAATTCTCTCTTTCTCTCCCGTTGGTCAGACGGCAGGTTAGAAGGCTAAGGTTGTAACGTGGTTATATTTTTTAATTTTTTCGTAAGATCCTCCCTCCCAATCCGATCCCTCTATCAGGGCAGATCTACGGAAAGATATAACGCAGCATTCTTGAAATAAAATATTTAATATAATGTGAGCCATTTTCAATATTTGTATTCGCCCACTTAATATTTCAGTTACTCGTAGTATTTTTGACACCTATAATTTGAATTTATATTCGCTCGTTTAAATACTACCCTTCATGAAAGTATTATGATATATGAATCAATGTTTGCTTTGGGCTTAGAACTACTACTTATGTTTTATGATAAAATTTGAACTATAAATAGCTCAAATGTTTTGCCCCGAAATCTCAGCTTAGCAGCCAAACTCAGCATTTAAATAATTTGGCTCGCATAAAGTGTTGTAAGAGAGTTGTCAGCAAATAAAAGTCGGGCACAATATTGGGTCCACCACAAACAAAATTTTTGTCAGCTGAAAAATTAATCTAGTCAGCTCAATTAGTTATATTATTATTTAGTCATCTATAAATTAAATCTAACGTAGTAGATAGATAAACAGATTAGGCATACTCCTAAATGCCTGTAAAAGACAGATCTTCAATAATATCTACACTCGACCTAAATATAAAAATGTGTGTAATTGTGTACCTTCTGATTTTCCGTCAACAGCTCATAAGTAGTTGTTCTGAACAGAGAATGGCGAAACCTCATGTACCCGCAAAATGCATACATTGGCAAATCTCTACAATGTGCTGAAATTAAAAGAACATACTAGATGCTTTGATTCCACTTTTATTGTGCGAACTACTGTTCTGATGCGCTGCCTGAATGGGTGTTCCCCGATAGTTACAATCTAGGTGTCTTCAATCCCGAGTGAATCGGCTTTTTCTAGGCATGCGTGATCGATCGCAAACCGCATCATCGCTAAACATCAGGCGAGTTGGCGATCAAACGCAAGCATATTACTAGGTAAATTTAAAAGAAATTAACAAAGATTTCTGGAAAAAAAATTGCTGAAATAATGCTAATAGGTACATCATTAAACTGAACGGAGGTAATGAACAGCATCCAAAAGCGGAAATGGCTGTAGATTTTCTCAGTATTCCAAGAAAACCCCTAATAATATGAATGTAGGAATAATATGATTACGTACTGCTTCAAAATTGTATTCGCTAGCAAAATTATGTTTCAGTTATACCTTTTGTTGATATGTCCTAAAAAATGTTTTCTAAGTTTTTGAAATGTATACTACCAATATAAAATAAAAAAGGATTAAATTATGGATCTCGATATTCTCGTTGATAAAAGAATTGGTCAAGATGCTTACCAGGTAATCTAGTCCCAAGACATGCACAGTACGGAGGCTTTGCAGCTGGCATCGCTGGAGCAGGATGAACCAGCACCAAAGAGGTGTCACGAGTGAAGTCTCCACCTTCACATTCCAGCACTCGAATCGCGAAAAGTTTAGCTACAGCTATGGTAGTACAAAGGCAATATAAATAAATCTCAAATGATTACATGAAAATGTACTTGTAAAATAACACAATAGCAACTTAGAGAATTCTGTACCTTGAGCAACATGCCTCGAAGAATCACTTTGCAAAAGGTGCATCAACATCCGTCGAGAAAACACATCGCCCAGCACGGAAGCACATTTCAGCAACATTTTCTCGAATGGCGTCAGTGAATCGTATGTTTTTAGAATTATAACTAGAAAAAAAAAGATAAAGGCCCTTATTGCTTTAACAACTGATGATGCAGTCTATTCTAGGCCGGTCCACGGCTACTGCTCTGAATAATCAGCTTACTTAGTGCTACTTACGTGGTTGTTTTTTTACCAATTTTAGTACATTGGGCACACTGGGTAAAAGAAAACAAAGTACTATTGTTTTTTGTTATATAAAGCAAATTCAACTTTAGAAGTGCTCGTTATATGTCACAAAGCTATAAAAATCCGTTTGTATGATCGCATTTTCATATTGAGAACCTAAGGTTCGTATCGTATCGGGTTCTTCCTCCCTCATTGGAGGAGAGGTAGGGATGCCGGTTTGCGAGGTATGACCTCATTGCCAGGGCTAAGCTCCGAGGGACACCACCCTCGGGGAAATTGGAAGGGCGAGTATCCGACCCGGTACGAGGTGACCAGGTAGCATCTCAAGCCCCACGATGCGGATCCTAACCTAAGGTTAATGAAGAGCTTCTTAGGGTTAATCCGCCACTAGATATTTAGTCCTTTAAAACATTTAAGAAATTCTAGGTGTGTCAGTGTGTGGAAACACTTTGAACAACAAATAAAAAGAGGTTTTAACATTTACCGTCCATAGCCATATCTATTGTCAAGTCGTCAAAGTTGTAATTTTCCGCAAGAACAGCCATTTGCACGATGTCTACTTCACCGATATTGTAAGCGCTGTCTCCTCTGCTTATCAGACTAACACTCACCACGCTGTAAATACTCTGTAAAGTTACAGTTGGCGTAAATTATTGTGACCTCAACCTGTACTATCTCACCTATAACATTCTAATATCTCAGGGCGACGAGCTCAGTACATTGCCGCGCTGGGTTTTGAACAGTTAAAGTTATACATAGGTGGCACTGGACTATTATTTGCAAGCGAGCATCTTACCATTAGGCTAGTGACTTACTCGTTTGGTCCCTTAGTTGCAAAAGAACATTGGAAATTAGCTATGTGAAATTTTTAAATCGGCTTGATTTAAGAATCGATTAGTGACTGACGTTTCAATCACAAAAACAAGAAAATAGCCACAAAGTTACTTGATGGCTATGCCTTCTCCCCTTCCCCTCATCTTGATTGAGTGTCATGTCAGGCTTCTGCAAGAGCGCTGGCGACGGCATTATGGCCCCAGAAGCTTGAGCCTCACTGTGTGGTACAGTCACGACCGTGAGTGCACCACGCTGGATCAGAGATATGACAAAGTTCTGGATCCAACCCGGCATTCCTGCGCTTGCGCTTTCTATCACCCTGGAACAATGTAATTGTGGTTAAAAATTGTCGATGAGTTTACAAAACTGCACCTCATTTATTTAAGTACTGAATAAATCATAGGTGCAGGGCCGAGGATCGAACCGCCAGTCAAATTGTGAACAAAGACATGCTACCGCCCGACCACCACCGTCCACAAACAATCTATGACATGGCAACGCAACTCGGCGACTATAGTAGCATGAGCAGCACATTATGCGAGACTCGACGTGGTCTGATATTGAACCCGTCCTTCAATTCGTACACAAAGCTCCATCCAAGCCCACTGTGAGTGTTGCGATGCATTTCTAATCAATGAATATCCAATACTTAGGCTGCCTTCTCGTACAAACAGTCTAGCCTAGAAAAAAAATGGACCCAACAATATCTGAAGCAAGCTTGTGAAGCTGTGACTACTCACTTCTCCAAATCAGCAGGAATGGCTTGCACGTCAAGCAACTGACAAGCTAATGCGGCATGATACCATCTGTCAATCCCAGTCAAGTTCATTTTTACGATCATGTGGTTTTCGAGACACCTGCTCGCCAACGCTACAAATAAACATAGAAATACGCACATCATAATGAAAAGCTGGAAACTATTAAACTCGACATGATTTATTACTAACGATTTAATTGCTTCACTAAAAAATTTCAATAAGAATGGTTTTCTTTTATGTATTTTTTTTGATGAAATTGTGTTTAGTTAGTTGATTGCATCAGGCGTTACTTTGCTGAAGTTCATCTTCAAAACTGTTTACTTGTCAAATCTCTAGTATTTCCGCTTCAACGTACTTTAAGTACAATAAGGAATTTAGGATCGAAAATATTGCTCTACTGAAATTTGTGCAAATTTGACTTCTCTGGGTGGTCATTTCTGTACGCTGAAACGTGTTCTTTGTAGCGGGTTTGAAAATTACGCCCTGTTTGTTCTACGAAATCACTGTTTTTGACTTTGCCTCAGTAAGGTAGTAGAGACTTTACTAGAAGCTTCTATGGAGTTTTAGGAACAACATGAAAATAATAATAAATAATAAAAAAATACACGTTATAACCACATTGTATCACTTACCCACACTCGAGCACATTCACGAACACTTAATAAATAATAATCCATCATTATTACCTCATCATCATCAGCCAGAAGACGTCCACTGCTGAACAAAGGCCTCCCCCTTTAACCTCCACACAATATTATCTACACAGTCGAAAATGCACAAGTTTATGAAAGTAGCAATGCAATGAGCCGACAACTTTTTTTCACGCTGGTGACAACTTCTTTGATTTTGGCAGTTCTCATGGTTCTTGTTCTAACTGCCTTTGTATATGCCAGAAGAAAGTTATGTTACTACTCTTTTCTGATTTAATACCAAGGACAATAAAGAATACTAACGTGTTAATTTCACATCATTTGTAATAGTCATCATGACGAAGATATTTTTCGATTCTAGAAGTAGCAGAAGAATTCGCCATGACTCGTCGTCTGTGTGTTGAGCTTCCTCTACAGCCAAGACCCATAATTTGGTGTAGTTCTGCACAGTAAATCAGTGCAAAAGAACAGCAGTGGCACTAGCCAAATAGTAAAAAACAGAACTCGATGTGGTCATGCCATGCCACATGTTATACATGATCGGTTAAGCTTTCGGTGCCGCCTGTCTGATCGGATTTATAAGGGATTTATTTATAACATATGTGAAAATATAAAGGCATCAAAGACTACGCGCATTTTTATAGGCTTGTATTTGACCACCATCTCGGCGATGATGCGATCTACGATGGAGCACGTTTTCCTAAAAAAAGCAAAAGATTCCCTCGCTACTTGATAGTCCAAATCGTAACTATCGCGGAACACATATTTAGACGGTGCATTCCATAGTTTAGCGGTTCGAACAATAAAAGTGAAAACGTTTTCGAAATATCAAGCATTAAACGGTGTACTTAGTAACCATTTCGTGCCCGCCCTGGGCCGTCCGACAGAATATCCAATAAAAAACCGATACCTAGACTAACAACTTTGGCTAAGAAGCTTAGTCTGAATCAGGGATTCGTTGCTGATCAGCTTCTTGGTACTTTTCCTAATGGACTCCAACGCCCCAAGCTGGTACTTGACTGATCCAATCCAAAGGTGCGATCAGTATCTATACTTTATACACGACATACGCCATATTATGCACATGCATAATACAGCGATCGCATTGACTGAAGTGATTTCGAATGAAGGTCAAATAAAAATTTACTGAGCGTGTATTTTTGTATGCACTCTGTCGCAGGTGATCCGTGTTTGGTTTAGAATAGCATTGGTCAAGGAAGACTTACGACTTTGCAGATATTCTGTATCATTTGCTTGACGCTGTAATCGTTCAGTAGCTCCCCTGAGAATTTGTAGGTTTCTGGTAAAGGAAACCTCGTGTCGAATATCGTATTGAGAGCTAAAATTTGGATCGATGTCGCGGACCCCAGATTAATACTGAAACAATTATGAATTAACATTTAAAACCTTCGACCAATTCGGGAAAAACTTTTCCTCGTAACTTTTAAACCGCTGGTCTTTTGATCAAACATAGATAAGAATTACTGCAATGAAACTTGATATTATCATCACCATTTCAGCCTATCATGTTCCCAGTGTTGGGACACAGGCCTTCTCTTAGAGAGAGAGAGAGAGAGGATGGGCCGTAATCCACAATGAAGAAGCAGATGTAGAAACCTGACAGCATGGACGAATTGTATTTGTCAATGCTTATAGTACCTATACAATAAAATATTTACCTGTATCTAATCCTATTTTCACAGTTTTCTCTTGAAGTTCTAGCCTTTCCCCCAGTGAAGGTTCGGCCGACGATCAGTCGGAACAATCCATATGGCACCTATTAATCAATGTAAAACTATAATGTCATGTCGCGATGATACCTACTATCTCTAAAACTTAGCTAAGTCCACACAGAGCTTCGTTGGTTCGAATTTTTCTATAACCCAACTTCTGAACTATGAATGTAATCAAATATTTTTTTCGCGAATTACTCCGTGTTTGACCACCAACTCACCTGTTGGTAAGTGACGATGTGGTCGAAGATGAAGCACGCAGACTTAGAAGATACCTATTCACTCTGGCCTTGAAACAGCCCACACTTTGGTTATGGAACCCTACCACATGCGTATCTCGCTCGACTCGTTTTTAGCATGTTATTTGTTTCTATACCAGTTTTTGACTTGTCAGACATATTAAAAACGTTCTTAATACAAAATTTTTGGTAATCCTTTGAAATTGAATTCCAGTAGGTATATTTCTAATTAGGTCCAGACTAGATTAGACCAGAGTCTAACTTAATTCCAGTACATATGTCTAAATTCTGGAATTAAATTTCTCTCTATCTTTAGATCTTTGGTTTATGACATGTCCGTAAGACCCTAGTCTTAAGAGAATCTAGTAAAAAAACCGAAAATACAAAAAGATTATTTTTTACCTCGAGAACGATCTTAGCTTAAGTCAAACACGGCCAATATTGTACAGACGTGGATACTGGATAGGTAGGTACATAGATACTGCTAGTGTACCAGTAACATGTAGGTAATTAGGTAAAAATATCTTAGGCGTGTACCTATTTAGCCCTGGCACCGGTACCCGCTGCTTGTAGTAAAGAGCTACTAAAAGGAGACCTCCGGGCTCGGGATGATCAAAGTTGGGGTTCTGACCATCCAGTTAAGCCGATATACCATGGCCAAGAAATTTGATGAATAGGTATTTAGCAACTCTATTGCTGTCTCGCTGCGCCCTGACGAGCGAGCTATATACGTGTGCGTGACGAACAGACTGTGCGTGTGTGCGTGCCCGCCCGTGCTCCCGCACTGAATGCCTAGTTGCCTACAAATTCATTTCGCCTCGCAGTCTACTCGGCTAGTTGATATCGGCGTTTGCCGAATGTCGAGTGATTTTTGTTATTTTGCGATCTGCTCATATTTTACTAACCGATTACGCCAAATAGACCAGGGTCGATAATTTTTGAAACCAAAAAAATCACAGTAGTATGAAACCCATTATTATGATAAAAATTAAAGGAAAAATAAATTACGGGCGATCTGAGTTCGGGAAGTTGGTGGGTTTAAGGGTAAAAAATGGTTCAACTCGATTTCCAGCAAAACTATAAATCCTATGGATTTATAGTTTTGCAATATAGTTTTTGAAAAGTTTAATGGCAAAGTTGTAGGTAATAAAAATATCTACAACTTTGGTCCCAATAATTTTTTCACATAACCTCAAAATTTATGTGAAAAATTCAAATAACCAAGTTTTTAGTTAAAATAATATACATACATAAATAAAAATATCAAATTCATACATACTTATAAACTTAAAGCGAGATAATAACGATACAGTAGCTACTCCAAGAAATAGTACAGTTTCACACGACGCTTGAAAACTTCCTGTGAGGGTGCTGGCTATAATGTGATGATAGTTACGGAAAGGATTACCATGTACAATTCCTGTGATAACTTTAACTATAATCTAATAATCTAAAGTAAAGTAGAGGTGTTGTATGAGGACTTGAGGAGATATCCGAGACCATAGATACCTCCGTAACATACTTCACCGTTGTTATGGGTGACTTCAACGCAAAGATGGAACGCGGAATGTTGATGAGTTAAGAGTCGGGTCATATGGGTATGGACAGCGGAATTCGAGGGGCCAGTGGCTGGTTGACTTCATGGAGAAGGAGGAACTCTATTTGATGAACTCCTTCTTTCAGAAGTGACCATGCAGGAAGTAGACGTGGATGAGCCCCGATGGTTCGACCAAAAATGAGATCAACTTCATCATGACGACCAAGAAGCGAATATTCAATGTCTCCGTGATTAGCAAGGTGAAAACCGGTAGCGATCACCGTTTTGTCAGAGGCACATTGAATATCAACAAGCTTGAGAGGTCGCGTCTGGTGAAGTCCACGCTCCATTCTGGTCATACTCAAATCCAAAACTCCAAAGACTTCCAACTCGAATTGCATAATCGCTTCCAGAGCCGAAAGCGGAACTGTTCGTACTAAACAATGGGCTGGTGGAAACTGTCCAAGCAGTGTGGTCCAAGTTCTTTAAGACCCCACGCCGGAAAAGACCTCAGAAGCTCTCAGATGAAACCATTAAGCTAATGAAAGACCTGACTGAGATGAGACTGCAAACATCAGCTGATATGTCGCAATATGGCCAACTTAACAGACGAATCTCAAAATCGGTGCGACACGATCTGCGTTCCTATAATAAAAGATGTATTAGGGACGCAATCGAGTGGAACCAGGGCTGGATAGTGTTCGTAAAGAATTCGTCTATTGGGAAGAGCCAAGTGATGAAGCTGAAGATCGAGGATGGTAGTATCATTTCATCAAAGCCGAAGATTCTGAGAGAACTCGAGAGGTTTTACGGACAGTTGTACACATTGACGCGACAGCCTAATTATCGGTACAGCTCTGGACAAGAGAGCTAAACTGACCCAACACTACACTGAGGACATCCTAGACATCAGCTTGTACGAGATAAGAATGGCTCTGAAAAGCTTAAGAACAACAAGATCGCCGGGTGATGACAGAATAGCGACAGAACTACTGAGAGCGGATGGAAAACCGGTACTTTTAGTCCTCCAGAATATTTAATTCCGTCATACTCGAAGGTACTACGCATGAAGCATGGACTAGTAGGGTGGTAGTGCTCTCCTTCAAAAAAGGTGATAACACCTTATTGAATAATTATAAACCCATCTCACTCCTGAGCCATGTGTACAAGTTGTTCTCCAGAGTCATTACGAACCGTCTCGAAAGCAGGTTTGATTACTTCCAGCCTCCCGAACAAGCCGGTTTCTGTAAAGGCAGGAGCACCACAGACCACATACACACGCTCCACCAGATTATACAGAAGACTGCGGAGTATAATCGGCCATTATGTCTAGCGTTTGTAGACTATGAAAAAGCCTTGGATTCAATCGAGACCTGGGCAGTATTGCAGTCCCTCCAGCGTTGTCATATCGACTATAAGTACCTATATCGAAGTGCTGAAGTGTTTGTATAGAAACGCCAACATGTCGATCCGATTACAGGACGAGAGCACGGAACCAATCCTATTGCAGAAAGCCGTGAGACAGAGAGATGTTATTTCTCCGAAACTGTTCACGAACGCAGTGAAGGACGTTTTCAAGCTCTTGGACTGGAACGGATTCGGCATCAACATCAATGGTGAATAAATCACTCATTTTCGTTTTGCCGATGATATAGTCATCATGGCAGAGTCGCTGGAGGACCTCAATGCGATGCTCAGCGATCTCAGTAGCCTTTCTCAACAGGTGGGTCTTAAAATAAACATAGACATGACAAAAATCATTTCCAATGTCCATGTTGTACCCGTGCCGGTAATCGTTGGGAACGATACTCTTGAAGTTGTTGACCATTACACCTCTCTTGGACAGATTGTTCATTTAGGTCAGTCCAACCAAAAACTATCAGTACCATCATTCTTGGTCCAACTTGGGCAAAGAGGTCGCCCGAAGAATCCAACTCGGATGGGCAGCGTTTGGGAAATTGCGTGACATCTCGTCCAAGATACTACAGTGCTTAAAGACAAGGGTCTTTGACCAGTGTGTTTTGCCAGTGATAACATATGGTACTGAGACGTGGTCCTTAACTGTTGGCCTTTTGGAAATACTCAGAGTCACACAATGGGCAATGGAGAGAGCTATGCTCGGAGTTTCTTTGCGCGATAAAATCCGAAACGTGAATATCCGCCAAAGAGCCAGAGTCATCGACATAGATATTCAAATTTGCAAGTTGAAGTGGCAATTGGGCAGGCCACATCGCTCGAAGTACCGATAACCGATGGGGAAGAAAGGTCCTTGAGTGGAGACCACGAACCGGAAGACGCAGCGTAGGTAGGCCTCCCACTAGATGGACCGACGACATTGTGAGAATCGCGGGCATCCAGTGGATGCAGATGACAGGATGTCGATCACTATCAGTATAGAGGTTAAAGGGGGAGGCCCATGTTCAGCAGTGGACGTCTTCTGGCTGATGATGATAAGCTATAATCTAATCACTTAGCAACGTAATAACCTAATGTATTTGAATAAAATTTTGAAAAAATAGTTCAACAAAATTAACTAATATTAAGAGAATTATTTATTTATAAATTTTTCCACTTGTTACGATCCTGATATTCCTGATACACAAGTTACAATATTTTTTTTAATTCTTTCTTTTCGTACTTAAATGTGTTATGTGCGAAAACCACGTCAGTTTCCATAGTAAAAATAAATCATGTTGTGCGTCAACAATTTTGTCCAAATCCTAACTTGCCGACCGTTGCAGTAATGTGCTAAATTCACTTCACGCACAAAACACTAACTAAAGACGAGAACCGTTACATATCGATATCGATGGGCAGCACTAATGTGTCGATACAATTATCGACTACATGTCTCTTCTCTAACTGTATACGTATTAGACCGACCCTCCCCTGACCTCGAGCCTCTGCCCGCAGAGCGCAATAAGGACAACTGCAGCTCGGATCGATTTATACCTACGAAAAGTAGACAAAATTATCGTCTCGGATTCTTCTGTTTCCTCATTCAAAAATAGGCCGATTTCATTATTTTTTTTCAATTAATTGTTTAAAAAGGTTTGTTCTCGGCTTCTGTCATTTATTTTTGTTTTACAAACTCATAAATTTTGTTTGAGAGACGTCTGAACACGGAGGTAAAAATTTGATATTTTTTGCGATTTTTAAAGGCTCATATTTCTTATAGTACTTAACTTACGAGAAAAAATAAATGACACAAGCCTGGCCATAAAGGAGATAAATTTTATAAAAAAAAAATATGGCTCTAGCGGTATTATCCAGGGAGGAAACAGGAGAATAAGTTTGTATGGACTAAACGCTGCCCAAATTGAGCCTTAAGCGTGCCCAGGGAGAGAACGACAACGTTGTGTGACCATCATTGTCTCAAGTAGAGGGGCTCGGAAAACACGCAGTTGCCTCGGGAGGAGCCGTAGCGCAGTGCTGAGATCCCGGAGCCCTCTTATCAAGCTTTAAGGCTGGTCACCGGGGGGGTTTTAGTGGGTCCAATCCCACATAACCTGGCTGCACCCCAATGCAACCGGGTATCTTTGGAAGAGTTCCACCTCGAAAAAAAGGGTGTAACGCTTACCTTAGTTTCTTCAGTCAGAATTACTTTCTCAATTCGGACGTAGTTTGGAGTCACGTTCAAACATTCATCCAACAGACGAGTCTTTCCAACAAGTCTAGGTCCCTGAAAAATTTATTTTTCTGTATTACAAGCGTGCTACTAATCTTTACATTAAAAACTTGCACAGACGATAGATTTAAACAAGTGGATCAAATTAAAAACCAACTTCAAAAATATTTGAAAAACTTAATATGTGCCTATAAAATTTTAGGGTTGCCCTCGATTTCCCAGGGATCGAATCATCAGATCCTGACTTGGTGACAATGGGACCAAACTGGAAGTATACCCTACCGAAACAAAGATTTTTTTTAACCGGGCAGCAGTTGGCGGAGAAATCGGTGAACATACATAAAAAAAATACAGTTGCACATAGAACCGTCCTCCCCTTTTGAAGTTGGTTAAAAATCTGCCTCTCACGCTCTTTCTTTTTATTTTTCTCTTGCAGATCATCATTATGGGATTTATGGGCAAAATACCAGAGGTCGGATGACGCAAAATGTCATGACTGTAATGTCCCCGACAAGTGGACGATATATAAAGACGATAGAACAACATATCTGTTCAGACTTGCGCCGGACAAGGAGAACTTTAAGAAGTTGACTAATCTATGCATTGAGAGAAAAAGAAGCTTCTCTAACACTTCTCTTTCTGAGCTTAGTCAGAACTTCTGTTCTCTCTCATTGATTAAACAAAGAAAGGAAAGCAAAGGTCTGCGTAAGTTAGGGCGACAGTGATAATACAAAGTCTGTCCGCGCGGGGTCTAAGTACAAATAACCAGTGCTACCACACGTGTCTTACATGAAAAGCGATAGCGAATTTGTGGTCCCGATAGCGAGTGAACTTCATATGCTGCTGTTGCATAGCATTGAGAAGCATTGACTTGTATTTCCGTATCTCCTCATTCCGTCCCAAAAGAGGGTGGCGATATACGTTTTGACGCTCGTGCCACCTGAAACAGAGTTTATACTATAAATATTAAGGGTCACATAAAAAGTAAACTCGCGGCTAAAAGTCCGTATTATTGCACGTGTATTTTCATCGTCATCAGCCCTGAATGACCCTTTACTATTGGACTCCCTTTGCTTATGCCACTCTCCCCGATCTATCTCGCCAGGCGCATTTATGCACTCGCTTTGGAAAGATGGGGAAATCTGAAAATACTTTATTCTTTTCGAAAGCTCTCTTGCTTCAAAAATAATAAAATATTTTCAGATTTCCCCATCTTTCCAAAGCGAGTGCATGAATGCGCCTGGCGAGATAGACCGGGGAGAGTGGCATAAGCAAAGGGAGTCCAATATTCTTCTTTATTCAAAGGGAGTCTTCATTATTAAAAATGAGTAACAACTGAAAACAATAAAATTGAAGAATAGGAAAAAGAATTTGAGAAAAAATAATATTTTAAAGCTGGTTTTCCAAAAGAACTAACGTCAATAATTTGTTGAATTCATAAACAGGTCCGGGTTTAGCGATTCCCTTCAGAGCCTTCGGTTCCAACAGCTTGAAGTATTCCTGGTCGAGCTTACTTCTCAGGAAAGTTTCCTTATCGCAGGTCACTTTGTCTGGGTATGCCATCATCAATCTGGCCGCCTGGCAATCATTAAAAAAAACATGTTTTATGCACCATCTCGCTTGCTATTATGCTTGTATTATATTCCGTTTAGCTATAAATCACAACTTCCCCATATCGCTTATTTATTTATTTATTTAGGTATAGGCTTGCGTTGGACCGCCGCGATGATGCGGTCTACGATGGAGCACGCTTGCCTAGAAGAAATCGATTCACTCGTAATTTGAAGGCACCCAGATTGTAACTACCGGGGAACACCCATCCTGGTAGCGCATTGCAGAGACTAGCAGTTCCCACAATAAAAGTGGAATCAAAGCGCATTCCATTCAAGCCATGCGAGCAAGCAGTAGTTATATTTCTCGTACTTTACCTTATTAACAGCTGGGCCAATAACTGTATATTCTCTACGCAAAGCATGCCCAACCACACCGCAATAAGTCGTTCCTGTAAAAAGAAATAGAATACGTAGGTCAAGCCACTACCTTCCCATTGGATCCAAGGTATAATTTCGTAAAAAAAATATAAATATATTATTTCTTATCACTCATCTCAGGCTAATGCAATTTACTTACCTAATAGGCGACGGCCACTGATTAAGTACGTACTCCCTAAAAATAAACTCACTTTTGTTTTAGGCTATGTGAATTATTGTCATAGAAGAAAATGAAAATCTATAACTTAATTTTTAAAAGAAAAACTAAAAATGAAATGAAAAATTAATAATAATAGCAAACTAAATTGTTGAAAAGAAAATGTTGCTGGTCATTTTAAGAGTCATATACCTACAACAGATAATAAATGTATTTTTCTCTGTCCCGTAATTGGCTGTGCGTAGCCAACGAGTAGGTACCTACGGGACCCGCGGGATTTACATAGCTTTCAATTTGCTTCATATCATTATAAAGCCAACTTTTTTGTCGTATACCTAAATAACTCACCAGAGGTGACTCCAATAGAAACGCCTTTGATATCGTCGTCGTCTAACGAAGTTTTCAGTTGGAAAGCGCACTGCAGCGCTTTCTGCGCCTCGTCTTCGTGTTTCAACCCTCGCAGTCCGAAGACCACGAGGAACATCATGTCTTTATCGAACATTGACACTTTGTTCACTAAACCGCCCGAGTTTGCAGTGACACTGGAATGGGTGAATAGGTAAGTTGAACATAAATGAAACGTGTTGACCGTAACATAGTATTGGTGACCGAGGCATGGCAACCGAAGAGGATCATCCAGCTGCGAGATGGGTGGACGATGTGCCACCATCGCGGACACCAAGATGGAGGCAGATGTTATTGCAAGATAGAGGCCTATACCTTGCAATGGCATAAGGAATTTAAGGCTGTCTGAAGATGAAATGGAATGGAATATAAAAGAATACGTACTTATTTCTTTCCCCCTCACTTTTCCCGATTGGAACAATTAAATTAAAAAATGCAGATAGATTACATACGTAGGTACTTGGGTAAGAACCCTTGTGCAATGATGCAAATACGTCTGTTTTAACTTGAAGCGCCGACCTGTCTAAGCCGGTCATAAATAATCTCACTCCTGACCTGAGCCATGTGTACAAGTTGTTCTCCAGAGTCATTACGAACCGTCTCGAAAACAGGTTTGATGACTTCCAACCTCCCGAACAAGCCGGTTTCCGTAAAGGCTGGAGCACCATAGACCATATACACGCACGCTCCGCCAGATTATATACAGAAGACTGAGGAGTATAATCGGCCATTATGCCTAGCGTTCGTGGATTATGAAAAGAAGCCTTCGATTCAATCGAGACCATGGCAGTATTGCAGTCCCTCCAGCGTTGTCATATCGACTATAGGTATATCGAAGTGCTGAAGTGTTTGTATAGAAACGCCACCATGTCGATCCGATTCCAGGACGAGAGTACGGAACCAATCCAATTGCAGAAAGGCGTGAAACAGGAAGATGTTATCTTCCTTGTTGAATTGAATTCATACTATCTATCAGACAAGGATTGGGTAGGAAAATAAAAAGTCATCTAAGATTTAAACGGGGGGTTCAAATAGTAGATGATTTTTATTTTTTCTTCAGGCTCATAAGTGATTTGTGTCTAAATGGACAAAATTTCTTAATTTCGCTATCTTTATGTATTACTAGCCGTCCGCCCCGGCTTCGCACGAGTGTAAGCTCGGCCTTCGGCCTCGCTACAAAATATAATATAGCCTATGTCACCCGGGGATAATGTAGCTTCCCAACAGTGAAAGAATTATTCAAATCGGTTCAGTAGTTTCGGAGCCTATTCATTACAAACATACAAAAATAGGTACAAATCTTTCCTCTTTATAATATTAGTGTAAATAGATATTGTCCTTTGTACATTGACCAAAAAAGGTTCAAAATGTTCGTTCTTGAGCCCAGAAAATTTCAACCCTTCCCAAAAAAAAACCTGCCTATCAGCTTGCTATTATATTTTGCTTACCTGGATACACACTTATAAGCACCATCCACCACATTGATAAGTACATCTGGAGTGACCGTTTTGGTAATTATATTCAAGAACACAACGACGACCCGACGCACTTCGGTGAGGAAGTCCATGGGCTCGTCGTTCTCAACCGCTCGAAGAACTGGAGCCAGCATGTAGCGACGGAGCCCGAGCCACCAGGAGCTCCGCATGGCTGTGATCACTGCTGGACGCACTGGTGACGCGAAAAGATTCAACAGTTTAAAGAACCCTAGGTAAGTCGCCCAAAGTTGACGTCGATCACGGCGCGTGCGCTATTGCCAACTTCCACGGCGCTGACTATCGGTGTTGCAGTGTTATGTTTGAAGATAACCTTGTCATCAAATTATCAAAAAGTTTTAGTTTTCTATTAGACGCAGTTGGGTCCAATTCGCAGTGAGAGTCCTTTGTGCCTTTAGACGAATCTCCAAGTGCAGCACGTGTACCTCTGCGCTGGACGGTCCAGCCTGCGTGGTATCCTTGGGAATTAAACCTTAGGAATCTAATCGGTCTAATGGCTGGGCTTAGGTAGTATTTAAAAACCCTTTAGTTAGAAAATCCCCTGCGAAATACTTCGCTAGCCTTAGACAAGCCATCAGACAAAAAGTTTTTTGGAAACTAGTGCAACTACCAACGGAAACCGACGGAAAGGACGGACGGACCGGAAACGGAACGGAAGACGTAGCGTAGGTAGGCCTCCCACTAGATGGACCGACGATATTGTGAGAGTCACGGGCATTCAGTGGATGCAGATGGCAGGGTGTCGTTCAGTGTGGAGGTTAAAGGGGGAGGCCTATGTTCAGCAGTGGATGTCTTCTGGCTGATGATGATGAGTGTAACTACCTAGGTACTAAGTAGGTATAGGTAACTAAGTATTTTACGGAATCCAATTGCAGAACTTACGGGAAAATTCTCTGAAATGTATTTCAAGATTGGTCTGTTCGTCGTTTGTAACAGATACTCTAGATTTTGATTGAGGATTCGTTTGCGATGGATCTGTGAAAATGAAGAGGTACTTTTTTTGATCGAAGAGGTAGGTACTTATTTGAATGCGTATATATACGCATCTTATTACTATATTAAGTCTTATTATATATAATTCTTCTGTACGTGTGTTCGTTATCTAACTTTTCCTAAACGGCTGAACCGATTTGGATGAAATTTAGTATGTATATTTCAGTGGGTTCCTGAATGGTTTGAAAACAAAATTTATTAATAATTGATGTTACCTATGTATTGATTTTTTTTTATTCTGGTTGGCGTTGCAACTCGTCACTCAAACGTAAAATCAAGTATTACCAACTGAGAAGCAAGCAAAT
This sequence comes from Agriopis leucophaearia, assembly GCA_949125355.1. Classification (NCBI taxonomy): domain Eukaryota; kingdom Metazoa; phylum Arthropoda; class Insecta; order Lepidoptera; family Geometridae; genus Agriopis; species Agriopis leucophaearia. Next base: position 11,211,629 of record OX421278.1, read on the forward strand.
CTTTACGAAAGAAAATTATACCTACCACCTTGAGGCATTGCCAAAAAACTGCTCAGCATTTTGACCCTTTTCCACGTCGCACCAACTCCAAGCACTTTAATGTGGCCATCTACACACGGCTGCGTGCAGTACCAGGATTCGTTGATATAGGTCCAAGCGCTGGCTGATGTCAGCACATCACCAGCCTTGCAGATGTACTCTGCTTTTTTCACGTCCCATACTGGCTGGCCCACGATGACGAAGCTCGCTTTCGAGTTGTCTCCACCGCCGATGATGGAGAAGAAAGATACTCCAGCCGATATGGCGATCTTAACTGTTGGGGAAGACGTTGGATTTATGTCTGGGGACTTTTAATTAGACTTGCAGTAGGTTGCGGTAAACACTAATAACCCTTTTATATTAGTGCAAATGGCAGTGATTTTATACAGGTAAAAACTTTTTTTGTGAGCTATTTTACCCTTAGCTTAGGTCCTGAACCCTTCGCGTCGACGGCTTGAACCCTAAACAAGATTAATTGGAATGTAGGTAAACCTACCCCTCTGACCACCAAATCAAACATAATAAAATAAATAATTGACGCAGCGTAGGAAGGCTTCGATCAAAAAATTAAGTAGGTAGGCCTCCCACTAGATGGTCCGATGACATTGTGAGAGTCGCGGGCATCCAGTGGATGCATCAGACTCTTTCAGTGTGGCGTTCTAATGGGGCGTCCTATGTTCAGCAGTGGACGTCTTCTGGCTGATGATAACTTATACCTATGTAGGTATTTTTATTACATATGCCGATATGTTTACGGTCTAAGAAAAATCTAATCTAAGGATACGGTCATGGTAAGCGCCAGTGCAATGGACCTATCCTCAATTACTAACCCTTGAGCACGACTCCAACATCAGTAACATACGACCCATAATTCTTCTGTATAACGAGTCCACAGTCTATCGCCGTATGAATGCAGTCGTGCATAGAAAGCCGCGCAGTCTTCTTCCACATAGAGAGGAAGGCGTCACCGGAAAACTTGAGCACATCTCCGTTGTAAGTGAGGATCTCTTGAACCATTGCTCCGATGTACGAGTTCAGGACATGAGACAGACGGGAGGGACCACCGCGGCCGGCTTTCGTATATTTTTCGCATAGATCGGTGAATCCTACAAAAATAAACTTACTGTCCTTTTTTTTTATGATACTGTGTGACGAGACGAGCGAAGTCACTCGCCTGATGGCTCTTCACGCTTGCCCATAACAGCTCAGCGCCACTCAGAATTTTGAACTTCAACTGTTCAAAACCCTGGATGGCAATGCACTGCGCTCGTCACCCCGTGATATAAGATGTCAAATCTCTGTGTGCCCTGTAATTTCGCTGGAAACATTGCCCTTCAATCCAGAACACAGTAGTGTTTGCACACTACTGCTTGGCGGTTGAATAACTGGCAAAGGTGTGGTACTTCTCCAGGCGGACTCTGCAAAAGAGTCCTACCACTACCGTCCTTGATAGGTACGGCATCTAACTATAGTTCTAGGTAATAAAAGTTGACGCACCTGATTGTTTTATTAACCCCCGACGCAAACAGAGGGGTGTTATAATAGTATACTAATATATAGGTATCCTATCAGTGTGTCTGTCTGTGGCATCGAAGCAAACGGTTGAATCAATTTTGTTCTTGTTTTATTAATTTTTTGGTAGAAAGGGGACTGGGTCCTGAGTGTTCTTAGCGCTATGATTCAAGAAAATCTGAACAGCCGTTTGATGATTATCAGCTCTTTAATCGAGGGTTTAAAAAACAATTAATACTTGTCCTAAGTACCTACTGTCAGTCTGACTAGTGTTGCTCAGTGGTGTACGTCTGCGGCGTCTGCCTCATGGATATAAGGCCCCGGGTACGTTTCCCGTTCGGGCAGATGTTGAATGATGAATTTAAATATCTGCTCCGGGTGTTAGCTGTCTTTAGGGCATGTTCCGTGGCATCCCCAAGTCCTCAACAAGGGATAGCAAAGATATAGACACCTAGGCTACCTACTTATACTGCTAATCTACCACCAAAGAACTGCTCGTCTCATTCTATTATACTTTACTAGCTATTTACTCACGGTACTTCTTACTCTTACCTGAAAGGGATGTCTACACATATCCGGGTTACATCAGCGTTCCGTCAGGGACAGCAGGAAATAAATTGCTTCATCATTTAAGCCTATCATGTTCCCACTGCTGGGACTCTGAGAGATTACGGGCCTTAATCCACCATGCTGGCCCAGTGCATGTTGGTATATGTACCTATCTAAGTATGCACGCAACATCAGCGCTGGTCTCTGGAATACCCTGACCGATTTCCCTGAAATGTGTGGACGTATAACGATTGGCTCGTCCCTGACGCGATACTAAGGCCAGAAGGCCCGGAGCTCGGAGGGCTTGACCCTGGAAATGTGTCGACAGCACCTAAGCTTTAAATCTGGGTTGATACTTTATCTCATAAACATAGGTCATCTTCTCAACATGTTCGCCAGAATAGTCTAGCTAGACACAAACCAGAAACATCAATAAACATGAGCGCCGTCTCGTAGCTCCGAACGGCGTGGTCGTAGTGGTTGTAGATAATCTCGTCAGGCACCATGGACGCGATGGTGCTGATGCGGTCCGCCTCCTGGATCGAGCTCCAATTGCCATTCACACTCTCTATCCTAAGAGTAACGGTTAGGTTAGTCGTAGTCGCTAACATGATGAAGATGGTGGAGATGTCTTCGGTCACCATGGAAGCGATCATCTTTTGAGAGCCAGTTCCCGTTCCAGGCTAGATATTTACCATCTTCGACCACACCGTCACTTAACAATAGGTGGGCTATAATCAAACGCCTAGCTTGTCAACCATAAAGAAAAGTTCCAGTTTCCTTTCACTATCTCTAATCTGGAGGTTAGGATAGGGTGCAGGGCCAGTTGAACCCTCCACGCAAGTGGTAGTACCCTTGTGGTTGGTTAAAACTGGCTTGGGCTGGCTCAGTGGGATTTTGTTGATATGTATTTTGTCGCGACGAGCTTTTGATCTAAGTTTAGTCGCCAAGTCCATCAGCCCGCCTAATGGTACCTAAGCGACGGTGTGGTGGGGTGGAATCTATTCAGAAATCTTCTATAAATATACCAATTGAAGATGCCTAGATTAGAGTTCTTTGTAAACAAGGGAGACGACGCGACGGCAGGAGTTTCTTTCTTGAGCAGTACCTACTAAGTAATATATCCTTGAAACAGTGAAAAATAAACGACATGTCAAGCAGATAGTCAAGATAAAGTCTTTATTATTCACACCACAAATTACATATACAGGATAAATCAGTTTAAAAAAACCAGTGCAACAATCAGCGGTTTTATCACTAAGAGAGATGACTTTCAGGCAGCCTTAGGGTTGAGAGGATTCATACAGGTAGAAGGCAAGTAGGCAAGGTAAAAAGTGTAGCAAGGTCGTCTGCAGCAGGGCGAGTTCGACTAAAATCATCATGCCTGAATTAGGCCTGATGCGTTCGCAACCGCCATCTTACCATATGTCTCTTTTTTGTCTGATCTGAGGTTATATTAGTAGGTATTACAGTTACTAAGAAAATTTCCTCAGCTCTCATCAGTAAATAGGTACGGATATGTCCGAGTTGACAAACCGTTGCGAAGTGTATTCTCAAAAAAAAGTAAAGTGTATTCTTAAAGCCCTGTTAGGGCCAATCGTGCCAAGTTTGATCATGACTATACCACCTGGACTCCAAGACAATATACGTAGATATGACCAATCAATGGTTATATCGTCATTGCCTGGTTTGGTACTACTATGTATGTATTGCAGAAACAAGCGAATAACAGGTTATATAAATAGGTCATCATCATCATCAGCCACAAGACGTCCTCTGCTGAACATAGGCCTCCCTATAACCTCCACACTGAACGACATCCTGCCATCTGAATCCACTGGGTGCCAGACTCTCACGATGTCGGTCGTCGGTCCATCTAGTGGGAGGCCTACCTACGCTGCGTCTTCCGGTTCGTGGTCTCCACTCAAGAACATAAAATATATACACTAATATCATATAGGTATGTGAAAGTTTGGATGGATGGATGTATGGAAGGATGGATGGATGTTTGTTACTAAATAACGCAGAAACGGCTGGATGGATTTAGATGAAATTTTGAATATACATTGCTTACGTCCTGGATTAACACATAGGCTAATTTTCATCATCATCACCACGCGGGTGAAACCGCGGGGCGCAGCTAGCATATATATATATATAAAACCTACCCTATATTTTTGACATCATTATCATGCCGGTGTCTCTCTCGCGGCGAGCGCATCTCTGGCAGCACCGAGTCGCGCATGGACCTCCGCCGATGAACTCTCTTCATCGCCATCAGGTACTCGTCATAGTTCACATTCTTCGTTGGCTCTACGTGATTTACGAAAATGTTAGATTTCACTAACTACGACTCAGTTTTCACTGATAATACGTATTGACCTACCTATTCTAATATTACTAAGGATCCATATATACTCAGTATATGTACTCAACGCCACTCAGAATTTTCAACAGTTCAAAACCCTGGATGGCAATGCGCTGCGCTCGTCACCCCGAGATATAAGATGTCAAACCTCTGTGTGCCCTGTAATTTCGCTGGAAACATTGCCCTTCAATCCGGAACACAGTAATGTTTGCACACTACTGCTTGGCGATTGAATAACTGGCAAAGGTGTGGTACTTCCCCAGGCGGACCCCTACAAAAACTAGTTCCAAAGTGATCCTTCAAATGACGCTAGGTGTATCGAATTAGATATTATACTGAACATAAACACAGAATACAATAATAGTTAGTTATCTTATACGGCACCGAAAACTTTACCTTACCTCGCATCAAGGATCCATATATTATCGTTCTTGATATTACCATCGACAAACTAAAGCCCGTTGCAGACCATACAAGTACAAGTAGTTTTTTTTTGGTCGAACGTCATCGCCGTGTCACCATTGAAAAAAATTTTTCCGGTTATATTTTTCTATTTAAATCCATTTATCATAGCTAATTGACCAGTTTTCCTAGTAAATAGCTATCATTTAATTTTTAGTTTCATTTCTAGTATAATTAGTATCATTGTAGTTATATATCTTGATTTTTGTCAGTAGCCCCTTTTCTAACACTTTAATATGATTGACGAAGAGCCTCCTGATCCTGGCGGTGGAATAATGGCGTCCGATTATAATATTCCTCCCTCTCCTGGTGCTTTTACAGCAATATCCACCTCGGAGGATGTCCAAAAAACCCATAAACGCTCTAAGCGTAGAGCTTTGAAACGGGATGTAAGAGCATGTTCTCCCATTGACTCTTCTGGTGAAGAATTTAAAATTGCTGATGACGTAATTCTTACTTCAGGACAAAACACACCCCCAAATTTTTTTTCGACTGTGAGCAGTGAGCTTCCCCTTGCCACTCTTCCAACCCCCGTATCTGCGTCTCTGCCCTTAGGTCAGAAGACAATTGCTTCAACAAGTTCCTCCTCATTTTTGCCCCCGGGCCAAAAAATCGCTCCAACTCCGGTTGCACGTCAGTGCTATGTTTCATCCGATCGTGGGCCGTATGTTATTCACGTACAAAAAATCGCGGTTGTATCTTCTGATAGCACTTCTTTGCACCCTGTTACTTTCGGGCGATTCCTTTTTGAGCGCTCGAGAGAATTTGTAGGCATTGTTGATGGATCAATTAAAAGCGTGGGCCGAAATAGAATCTCGCTGTGTTTCCACTCATTTAAGGCCGCTAATGCCTTCATAGACTCGAGCTCCCTCGCTAATAAGGGGTATAAAGCGTTTATTCCCTCATATAATGTAACTCGTCTGGGTCTGGTACGGGGCATCCCCGTCGATTTATCCGACGAAGAAATAATAAAGGAAGTACGGGTGCCCCAAGAGTGCGGCCCGATAATCAAAGTTCGTAGATTGAACTTCAAATTGGTGATTGATGGGTCAGTGTCATGGAAACCTTCTCAAACGGTTGTTTTAACTTTTGATGGCCAACTCCTACCCCCAAGAGTTTTTTTGTGCTATAACTCTTTTCAAGTGGAGCAGTACGTTTTACCTACTATCCAGTGTTTTTCTTGTTGTAGGTACGGACATACCAAGATCCAATGCAGGTCGAAGCCAGTATGCTTCAAATGCTCTTTAGCCCACACTGGAGACTCGTGCAATGTAGATGCGGAGGGCGCCAAATGTGTTTGGTGCCGTGGTAGTCACTTCGCAACCAATAAAATCTGCCCCGAAATGTCTCGCCAGATTTCTATTAAAAAAACAATGTCGCAAAATGTTTTATCATACGCAGAGGCATCGAAACTTCACCCCTCATCAAGAATTACTTATGCAGAAGTGACTTCTTCTTCTTTGGCACCTTCTCCTCCTTTTCCCTCTCAGCTTTCGGGTTCAACTAATCACGTTACTGTGGAGCCTGCCAGAGTGCACTACAGGGGTAAAAAAAACAGGCCTGTTGGTTCAACTTCTCCCTCTTCTGGCTATGACCATTTGGCTCACTCAAACATTGTTAGGGGTGACTTTGCGGAAGCCGCTCCTAATGGATGTGCCCTTAACCCTAATAAAACCCCCGAGTCTCCATCTGTTCAATCGGTTATCTCTGAACTTCTCAAACTTTTAAATCTTTTGTCCTCTCTTCTCAACCCTCCCCGTGCTCATCACTCCCCTTCCCATCCTTTACCGTCCAACGCTGCATTTAATTTAAATTCACTCATTTCCCTTCTATCTAATGGATCTCAAGTTCCTTCAATGGAATAGTAGATCACTATATAATAAATTATCTGATCTTATATATTTAGTTAATAAATATAATATTACTGCCTTGTCTATTTCTGAGACATGGTTAAAGTCTGGTTCTCATTTTAGAGTTCCTGGCTTTGATGTCATCAGAAGTGACAGACAAGATGGTTTTGGAGGTGTTGCCCTCCTGATAAAAAATAATATTCCTTTCTCTCCTATTATTATTCCTGTTCATAGTGGTTTTCAAGCAATTGCTGTGCGTGCCAAGAATTATTCTGTTGTCTCACTTTATATTCCTGACCCTTCTAAGTTAATTCTTCGTAAATTAGTTTCGGTTTTGAGTTCCCTACCAAAGCCGCTTTTGGTCCTTGGTGATCTGAATTGTCATCATTCTGTATGGGGTTGTGGTAAGTCCGATGAATGTGGTGAGTTTTTGTTGGACTCTCTTGATACTCTTAATCTCTGCATTCTTAATGATGGCTCCCCTACTAGAAGGACTCGTCCTCATGAATTTCGCAGTGCTGTTGATCTTTCATTATGTTCTCCTGAGCTTGCTTCTCTTCTGTCGTGGCATGTCCTTCCTTCTTCTCATGGCAGTGATCATTTTCCTATTCTTCTTGAATTTCCTCAACGTAATTCTAGTCGTGTTTCTGTTAATCCTCCTCTTCTTAAATATATTTTAAATTATAATGATTGTCCTAACTGGGAAAAATTTCACGACCTCTCTGTTTCTGTTTCTGCTAATTTACCTCCTGTTAATTCTTTTAATATCCCTTCCTCCTCTGATAATCTGGTCCGTATGCTCCATGAGTGTGCTAGCCAATCGTTCCCTGTTAAAAAGCCTTCGTCTGGAAAATTGCCTCCTCCTCCGTGGTGGGATAAGGACTGCAGTAACGCTATTAAAGCCCGTAAGGTGGCTGAAGCTAATTTCCGCCGCTCTATGACTCTAGAGAACTTCTCTGAAGTGAATAGGTCCATTGCTAGTTCTAAGCGCCTTTTCCGCTTGAAGAAGCTGGATAGTTGGAGGGCTTATTGCTCTAGCTTAAGTCCTAGTACTCCTGCTTCAGTTATTTGGTCGAAAATTCGCCGATATAGACGCTCCTGGTGTCCTCCTCTTCGTTGCTGTAGCCCTTCTCAGTCTTGGGCTGAGGCATTTATGGATAAGTTAGCTCCTCAGTATTGTCCACTCCCTTCGGAATTACCCTCCTTAGCTGTTACTTCGTCAAACGATCCCCTAGATCAGCCATTCTCATTAATTGAATTGAAAAATATATTAAAGTCCGTCAAAGATTCTGCTCCTGGTATGGATGGCATACCTTATTCATTTTTCACGAAGGCGAGTGACAGTTTACTTCTCTTTTTCTTATCTTTGGTTAACTCTATTTTTGAGTCTGGTTTTGTTCCCGCTAGTTGGAAATCTCAGTATATTATCCCAATTCTTAAACCCGATAAGGACCCGGAGGATCATAATTCGTATCGTCCTATTGCTCTTTCTTCTGTCCTGGCGAAACTTGCTGAGCGCCTGATCAAGAACCGCCTTGAATGGTTTCTTGAAAGTAAGGGCCTTTTTGCCAAATCTCAGTATGGTTTTAGAAAAGGCAAGAGCACTATGGATAGCCTAAGTGTTTTTACAACTGATATTAGACTTGCCTTTACTCGAAATGAATCAGTTATTGGTGCTTTTCTAGATATTTCTGCCGCTTATGACTCCGTCCAGCTTTCTATTCTCGGAAATAAACTTTCTTTGTTGAAGGTTCCTCCTAAGTTATGTAATTTTGTCATGAATCTTCTAACTGAAAGGTATATTTATCTTCGTTGCAGTGATTCTTCAATTTCTCCTCACAGAATCATTTGGCGTGGTCTTCCTCAGGGGTCTGTTCTTAGTCCTCCTCTATATAATGTGTATACTTTTGATTTAGAGGTATCTATTGGTCTCTGCCGTATTCTTCAATATGCGGATGATATCCTTTTATATACTTCTCACCATAAAATTGACATTGCCAGTCACTGTATTTCTCAATCCCTTCAGTGCTTAAACTCGTGGCTACATTTAAATGGTCTAGATCTTTCACCATCAAAAAGTAACATTGTTCTCTTTTCTCGAAAGCGCAATCCCCCTGAAATAGATATCTTAGTTAAAGGGTCCAGGATTCCAGTTAAGGAGTCAGTGAAATTTCTTGGTCTTATTTTGGACAATAAGCTTAGTGGAAAGTTGCATTGTGATTATATTGCTGATCGGTGTCGGAAAAATATTAACATTCTAAGGTGTTTATCAGGTGTTTGGTGGGGTTCTCATCCTTTTACACTGAAACTTTTGTATAACGCCATTATTCGTAGCATTTTAGATTATGGCTCCTTCTTGCTGGAGCCAGCTAACAAGGGTGGTATCAAGAAACTGGATTTGATTCAATCGAAAGCCCTTCGCATTGTTTCTGGTGCTATGCTATCCTCTCCTATCAATGCACTTCAGGTTGAATGTGTTGATGCTCCCCTTCATCTTCGCCGTCAGTTTCTATCTAATAGGTTTTTTTTTCGCTGTGTGCAGTTTTCTAATCATCCTCTTGTCCCTAAACTTCAGCTTCTCCATAGTTTCTCGTTTTCTTCTCGGTTTTGGCTCCATAAGCAGCTTCCTCTTCTAGTGAAGAGTTTTGTTACCTATAAGTCTTTAAAAGATCCTGTTCTCCGTTCTCATTTGCTTCCTCTTTTCTCGTTTAGTTATGATGTCATTGTCTCTCGTCCAAATGTAATTTTAGACTTTGACATTTGTGCTGGTGACCCCCATGCTGATGAATATTTCCGTGATCTTCTGCGGAGGGATTGGCATGGGTGGCACTATATCTTTACTGATGCTTCAAAACTCTCCCCTATAGGCTGTGTTGGTTGTGGTATCTTCCATGAACAATTTAACATTGTACAAAAGGTTAAGTTTCCCCCTGAAACCTCAGTTTTTTCGGGTGAGTGTTGGGCGCTCCTTGAATCTATTCGATATATTCTTATTTTCAATCTCCGCCGTTCTCTCGTCTTTACTGACTGTCGGAGTGCCCTTCAGTCTCTTCTTTCAAACCCTTTTTCCCCCAATTCCCACAACTCTATTCTTTTTCTCCTTAAGGAATCCTTATCTATCTGCAATTCCAAAGGTCTAGAAGTTGTTTTTGTTTGGATTCCTGGTCATGCTGGTATCTCTGGAAATGAACGGGCTGACAGAGTGGCAAAGGATGCCGTTGTCTGCGGAGACTAAATTCCCTTCTGTATCTTTCCCCATGATCTTGCATCCCTGCCTAAGTCTCTTTTACTTAAGTCATGGTCATTCTGCTGGCGTGGCTCTGCCAGGTCTAGGGGTTCCGCTTATGCGGCTCTCCAGCCCGTAATCCCTCGGAGGCCGTGGTTTGCCAGAATGCACTTTAGTAAAAAAAATACAAGTTGCATAATTCGAATGAGGTTGGGACACTGTTGTGTTCCCACATATTTTAAAAAGTTACGTATCAGGGACTCTTCTTTGTGTGAGTGTGGCCTTGATGACGGCCACCTCAATCATATTTTCTTCTCCTGTCCGCTGCTTGATCACTCAGCTTTTTTTCTTTCTCTTAGTCTTGTAGTTCCTTTTCCAACTTCTATGTCTGTTCTTCTCTCATCAAATGATATTTCCATTTTCCGTATTATAAGTAATTTTCTTTCTGACAATAATGTTAGTGTATAAAGTGCTTTATAGTGTATTTTTGTGTTTGTAAGCATTTATATGTATTGTATTACTTATTTATTTTGTTTTAGGATTGCTGGTCATATATTGTTTTATTTTAAATCGCGTTCGTTTTTTGTTAACGTGACGTTGGCCAAAGTGCCCTAAATGTGGGCGATAGCCATTAATTTAAAAAAAAAAAAAAAAAAAAAAAAAAAAAAAAAAAAAGTACAAGTAGCAAGGATGGATGCGCAATAAACTCGTGCGAGTGCTATGCGTCGCCTGGAGCGAGCGGCAGCGGTTTGCTTAGGGCGAGCCTACTAAGCATCTTCCACAGCCACTAAACAGTGTTGTGGCTATTCGAAGGTACCTAATAGAATGGAATATCCCTACCATAGTCGTGCTTATCACGTAATTTCACTTTCTCCGCTATGCTTGCTGAGAACGGCTCTTCAGAATTAGATTCCTGCATGTTTGTTAATGTAAGAAACTCTACATTCCAGGATTCTTAAGTAATATTTTTCAATTTTTGTTCAATGAACCAGAGCTTGAACTTCGTTCAGAATCTGACGGAAAAGTGAAGTTGTCAAAATTACCCACAATAAAACTTTTCTGAGTATATTATTCATAGATCCGAGTACCTATATATCAATGACGAAGAAATACCAAAGGACCTATCTACGTCATACGCGTGCCGAGTCTCTGCCCATAAAATGTCTTGTCTTCCTAAACTCATTGGTATACATCGGGAAAATATTATTATACCATGATTCTGATACAGAGGGTTGGGAAAGCAACCATCATCGCTTAACATCAGGCCATCTTCTATTGTATTCTCTTTGCATCAGGCGAGTTGGCGGCCAAGCGCAAGCCTATTTCTGAATAATAATAAAAAACATTGTCTATACCAATATATAAGGAGGAAACATTTGTTTGTTTGTTTGCATTGAATAGGCTCCGAAACTACTGAACCGATTTGAAATATTCTTTCAGTGTTGGAAGCTACACTATCCCCGGGTGACATAGGCTATATTATCTTTTGTAGCGAGGCCGAAGGCCGAGTTTACACCCGTGCGAAGCTGGGGAGGGCGACTAGTAACTTGTGTGAAGCTGGGGCGGGCGACTAGTAACCCGTGTGAAGCTGGGGCGGGCGACTAGTAATAAATAAAACTGATTTCAATAAGTTGCAAAACCTTAGACCTTTGGTTATTTCTTCCTTGTTTGTCTAATCTGTGGCATTGGGCTTTAGAGCCATCAGAAGTCAGGAAAGACTAATTTTATTCTTGCAAAGAGTCCGATATAACTACCGATAAATAAAGGCTAAGATGATCAGAACATGGAGTAAAGGAACGGAACGACATGCAGCATGAACGGCGGGCTGAACGAACGGAAAAAGACCCTCGACGAGCCCTCCAACTAGGGTTACCAGATGGAAAAAAAATCGGGGCAAAAACCACCAAACAAAGGCCTTACGCCCAACTCTAAACGCGGGCCGGAATAGGTGTAGTTTGCAAAATCGTGCGATCGCAAACCATATCTCGGCTCGTGTTAAAACAAATGTTTACCCTAGGTGGAAATCGAACCCGTCCCCAAGCGCAGAAGGCAGGTTCACTACCAACTGGGCCACCGAGGCAATCAAATTATTATTACTCTAATACCGACTAGTACTCATAGTAGATATCTGTGCTCTAATAGGCTTAGTTTTTATTCTGGGAGTAGACAGGGCTACACGGAACGGTAGCACTAAGCCGAAAGGAGGTCGTTGTACTCATCAGGAACAAGTTTAAGAAGTTTACTCTAAAACCGAGAAAACAATCAGCTATTCCATAGAAAAACAACATATAAAGTAAAAATTATACATCATGATGAGTACAAAGAGCTCCTTTCGCCTTAGAAGCACCATACTGTATAACCTAGTATAGATAAACATATTATATAGTTTGGCTGCATATTTTATTGCAATATGAAAGACCAATTTCACTTCACTGGCTTCACTACACTAATTCACTAAGCCCATGTTTCAGCTCCATTCTCCATCCTGAAAATAACAAGACAATTTCTTTTGCCTATATCATAATGGAACTAATAAAACATGGTCCTTGCCTGTAGGAAAGAAAGGTGGCATGGTAAACAATATTGGACAAATCACGGGATTGGAGAAAATTAAATACATTAAATACATACATCCAAATTAGTTTTAAAATTGATATCGGGTTTTTATATTATTTCTTAGTATAGACGTTTGATCGCAGCTTATCTAATTTTACTATTTAGTCATTACTTGGTCAAAGAAGTAAACAAGCTAGCTTGAGATGGAAACTGGCTCTCAAGTAAGGTTGTGGACACTGTTATGCGCTTAGCATAATAGCTGTCTTGGGTTATCATAACAAAATTTAAAAAGTACTGATTAGGTCTATTCTGCAAGCTAAGTGAACGCGCAAGAAGTGATAAGCTAATGTGATTTTTTGTTGCCTTATAGGCAATGCAGATAAATGTTAAAATATCGAATTATTAGGGTAAGGGACTACAGACAAGGGTGGTCATTTGACATTTATCACCTCACTTGCGCGTTCACTTAGCTTACAGAATAGACCGGGTACTTAACCCGACATACCTTAACCAGACATTTTAGTATAATTGGATGATTTATTGAAGATTTTTAATTTTGAGTTTAGTTTTAGGAGACGTTAAACAAGACTAAAGACTACTCTTATTATAAGGCCCAAACTATAAAAGCTCGACAAAGGTCTAAAAAGAATGGTTATATTGATGGTCGCTAGCTTGGCATCATATTTTGACATGGTAGGTAGGTGGCTATAACCTGAGAAGTAGAAAGTACTCTATCAGCATGTCTGGTCTCATGATGCTTACCTCATACACCATATTAATAGAAACTAATTTTTGGGATTCGAACCCAAAGCATGGTGCCAGATTATGCTGACCACCGAGTTACGCTATTGTTGGTAGATATTACTTACCTATGTTATCAGGATTCTTGGCTCGTGATCCCTCCGATTTGGTCCCACTATTACTCATGGTCCCACTAGTCTTGAACATCGTCTCAGTATCCGGTGTTATAGATTATCGGATTACTGAGCCTTTTAGTTCGATGGTTACACATTTACACTAATAATGGAATGACCTGAGATGCATGAATTTCACCTATTAAAAAATAATGATTTAAGTATTCCTTAACGGCCATTTCTTTTTATATCATACTAGTCGACCGCCCCGGCTTCGCACGGGTGTAAGCTCGGCCTTCGGCCTCGCTACTATGACCCGCTCCAGGAACACAAAATTTCATCAAAATCGGTCCAGCCGTTTTTAGAGTATCCTATGTCCGTCTCCTGGTTCTAAGCTACCTCCCCACCAATTTTCAGCCAAATGGGTTCAGCCGTTCTTGAGTTATAAATAGTGTAACTAACACGACTTTCTTTTATATATATATAGATTTTAGAACAGTAATTTTATCATACCTCCTCAGTATTTCTGCTATCCTAGTAATTCATATTGCAAAAATACATCACAATACATAATAATAAAAATCATTAATTCACTGAAAGACAATGCACAGCCTATATATACCACTATAGAGGTATACACTTTTGTGCAAGTGTTCTTTTTATAATGAAAGGATTCTTATTTTTTTGTAAATAGTGGGACCACTAACCCTAATCTAGGAGGACCATGAGGCCGGTAGGACACATGATGGGACCACGAGTCAAAATCGCTGATAGATTTTGTTTTTAGCTACACAATTGCAGGAGTAAGCATGCGCAACTCGACAAAATTTTGGCGACTCTTTTTATCGTGTCAAAGCGAGGAAGGCATGTAGGACACCTTAGGCACCTTATCGCGTTCTCGCTCGACAAAGTGACAACAAGATTTTGTTGCAGTGCGCATGATAGCCATGCTCGTGGGTTACTCAGAAACTGCAATATTAGTTTTATCATCGTCACACTCATTTGGATTGACATTAGTGCAACAGGGATGGAAACCATATCGCATGCATAAGAATAGCCGTCCTGGAACTCAAATCAGAACTTACCAAACATTAGTGAGTCCTAGATATCAAAGTGCTGCGTACTGCGTCACACCTATTGGAAAAAATCTTACATCCTGTCGAATTATCAGGCACGTAGACTGTGGAGTTATCTTTAAAAGTGGCCGACTAATCTATGTGGCAAAATATTTATGTAGAATTTTGTAGGCAATAATTAGATAGGACACAAAATCTACGAGCACTGTTTGACAAGTAATAGGTAATAAGTTAGCTGACAAGTAGGCAAGCAATAATTTTTTCCGAATAATTAGTGTAGAAAATTAATTAGTAATATATAAAGCCAGATTCTTGCAAGCCTTGTCATTTATTCCGAGGCCGATGGCACTTGTTTGCATTTAAAACATTGACTCACTTTTCATTTCACAATAGACCTGTCTAGTCACTGCTATTGTCTTTCACAGAACACAAACACTATGTTGCCACTAAGACCTTTTGGCACAGATTAACTTTGATATCATGCTCATATTAACACTAATCGCTAGATCCATATGATCACAATGTAACTTTGCCCACTAAAATGAATTTTGCACTAGTCTGGAATTTTAATCACTAGCTGGAATGATTTTGCTCTCAAAAGTGGCTATTTCTGTCACTGCCCACTAAACTGAGATCACAGGACACTAAACAATTGCACAAACATCACCACACAAGGTTTAGAAAAACTACATCATATGATAATAATTATTCTATTTTATAGGTCACACATACACTACACAACCCACAAATCCACTGATTTAAATTACACTATAGTTATAGTTTAATACAATACACTTCTATGCTGATATTTCAAGAAGATGTAACTTTTTAACTCTGTCACAATAATAGAATAGTGGGCACAAAACTGTGATTTACAAGACACTTTCACAATGAATTGATTAAATTTAACCTTCACAGAAATAGGTTTACAACACCTCACAGTCACTACACATCCCAAAGATACAATGATCTGAAATATGGAGAAAACTTATGCTAATTAGTATGTATTATAAATTAATTATTATACAAGTTTGTGAAAATTCAGGCCGAGCCACCTCGCACAACTACTATGATCAAGTGGTCCTCTTTCAGACTTTCCTCTGTCAGATTGTGGCATGTTCTCTTAAGTAAGTCAGTGGAAAAGTCACAAGGAGGGAACGAGTACAAAACACCGGTTGCTTCAGTCTCCTTGTTCAACAGAGATATAACTCCTGCGGCTTCTTTCTGCTTTAAATACGACACCAGGTTCCTCATAGGCCTCGTTTGGATGTTGGCATCATCATTTGTAATTGCGGTAGTCGAACCTGCCACTCCGAGGAAAATAGCATGAGAACTGGACGTGGCAATTCTCTTCTGAACATCGTCCAGCTTTGGCTGATCCAGACGCAGCCTCTGTGTTATTCTCAGCTGGTTTTTGCCATCTTCATCCTTCATGAGACTATCGATGATTTCGGAATCGCCATCAGTCAAATGGAATTTGGTTGGGAAGAGGGAATTTTTAAGGATGAGTGCACCATTCCAGATATTAGTGGCTTTGCGTACAACTTCGGGGAGGGTTCGTGCGGAAGCAAGCATGCCACTGCCGCGACGTGGTGAGCCATCAGAGTCACTGTCAGGAGAGCGTCGGCGCAGTGAGCGCGAGCGGGAGCGGTCCACGCCCGGCTCCCGCGAGCCAGAACGACGAGTACGAGAATCATATTCTCCGTCTACAGCAGTCTTTCGCCACTCATCATCGCGATATTCCGACCCACCGTGATACGCGCCCCGATACATACCGCGCCCACGTCCACGACCACCCCTACCTCTGTAGCCTCCTGAGTACCCATAACCCTCTTCCCATGAAGTACCACCCTCATAACCTTCCACCGGCCTGCCGTCCTCCCCAACCGGAGGCACATAGGGAGGCTTCGGCCTATACGGACCACCATTGCCAACATCAGCAAAATCAATACGAAGACGTCTATCAGGCCCGCCTAACGGGAAACCTCTCATTTCTTTAACAGCAGCTTGTGCAGCATCGATGGAATCATACAAGATGTACGCTTGTGCCTCCCCTTTAGCATACTCAATTTTTTTTATAGCCCCAAACCTGTCAAACTCTCTCTCCAGTTGTGCTACAGAAGTCCACGGACCGAGACCACCAACCCACACTCTAGTAGTGGGGTTAGCTTTACCATAGCCTATCTTACATTGAAATTTCCCAATGTACTGCCCGGACAATTCTACTTTAGCACGATGGGCCATGTCCAAAGTTTGATAACGAACGAAAGCAAAAGCATTCCCAGTACCTGGAGGTGGGCGTTTTATATCGATATCTTCAACAATACCGTAACGGCCAAAGATGCAGCGGAGCTCATCATCAGAAATGTTTATCTCTAAGTTACCTGCGAAAAGTGTTCTAGTAGCTAGAGGATCGTCCTCTGGTTGAACATGGTGCAAATAGTTAGGGAATTTATCTTTTTTGTTTTCCATTTTTTCAAAAGCAGGGTGGTGTGGGCGCGGCATATATGGACGCGGCATGTAATGTGGATGAGGAGGGTGGTGCATGGGAGGTCGATGGTGCATCGGAGGACCGTGAGGCCCCGCCATCGGGTAGTCGTGCATCGGAGGACGAAAGTCTCTGTGATGTGGAGGTGCTGTTGGAGGAATGCCATAAGCCCTGTCATCAGGTGGAGGTCTGCGTCTTTCAGGTACAGGAGACCAAGCATATGAGTAAGGGCGGTCATAATCAGGTGGAGTGACGCTACGAGGCCTGCTTCTGTACTCTGCCCTCACAGGCTCATAAACAGGATCTACAATGGCAACTTTTTCATACAAAATAACTCTCGGTTTAGCGTGTTTTGCGTCCCTGGCGTCTTCGGCACTACGGAAACATATGTAAGCAACTCTCTCATCGAGTTCGTGGGAAATTTTAATACTGAAATCACCGAATTTCTTGTACTCGCGGTAAAGAGTATCCTTGATGACATCGTCGGATGCCTTGGGATGTAGTGCGCTGACACATAAAACCTTGTACAAGGGGCGGGTAGACTCCTCCCTGGCCTCGCGGGGCCGCACGTAGTCGTCGCGGTGGGGCGACACGTACCGGCTGCGGGGGCTTGGCGAGCGCACCCGGCGACGCACCCTCTCGGGCGTCGCGCGCTCGTCAGAACTGTCATCGTAACGACCGATACTGCTGCGCGTTCTTTTCGATCGCGGCACACTGTCCCTTGACGAACTCCGCTTCATGTTACGTATTTTTACCGTTATACGATCTCTATCTCTATCGCTACGCGGTAATCCAATCATGAAAGCTCAGTACGACGAACCACTATCTGAAATGCACAACATTACACGTCACTTCAAAATGTCGCTCTGTTCCAGAAGTTAAATTTGCACTGCGCACAAGTGTCTTTTAGTCTTACCACAAATGAAATTAGGACTTTAGTCACTTTGTTCGTACACAAAATAGTTCCACTGTACACTTTACGACACAAACTAATTTACACACCTCTATTGCGGTGAGATAAATGAACTCGAAACAAAATGGCGACTCACTAATCACTTCACTCGCGTCTCTGTCTTCATGATTGACGATTTTGACGAGCAAAGAGGAAACAAAGTAAAAATAAAAATGGCGACTTTTCTTGTTGGTTTGGTTCGGTTGGTACCAAATAGTGTTTCCACTGTTGTTTAAGAATTTTATCCCTAATATTCCCATATATTTTTCCTAAATTCCATGGTTTAGGGAGCATGACCATATTAAAGAAAAATATAATAATTTTACATATTTATTAACATTTAGCACGTAAGGAAAAAAACAAGCACACGAATAACAAAGTTTAGGTCTGTGGTCGAAAATGATGATTGATATGTCATGACGTCATGTCATTTATTATTGCCTCCCATTTTTATCATTCACTCTTCACGTCTTCCTTCCTTCATTCTTATTTCATGTTTACTTTACAATGTAATCTTACTTATATTCTCTTTGGTAATTTGTTTTGTATTGTAACATTTGTAACATTGTTTACCTACTTACCTATTAATAGTTATAACTAATATTTTTTTCAGAAACACAAACAGTTTTGTTGACTTTACTTTTATCATGTTATTGTAATTATTATTTTTTAATGTAGGTACGATTAACCGCAACAAAATCACAAGTAAAAAGATAGTAAATGTTTGCTACGATAAGACAAGTCTTAATGATTACGAAAAAGAGATTCTGGCCCATACTGACCAATGTGTAATAAAATTGCTCGGTATGTTGTAAACCAAACTTCAATCTAGAATACATTGTTAGTGTGGGCAAAGTACAAAAAGTCTAAGTTGTTCACAATATGGATGTAATCATTAAAATAAACAATCTATCTAATGGAAAAGATAAACTGGCTAGGTAAGTACATGCAAAGAGAATGTAATATTACGTGAGTACATGCATTATGATTTTGGTGCAATGTTCAAGAATAATAAAAAAAAACATTGTAACTATGGTTACATAAGAAAAAGGTGCAATGCAATGATTTACGATGATAGACTTGAGATTTACTCTCAGAACCTGGTTATACAAAGCTGTTGTAACAGTGCACTTAGTTTCAATCGGAACATTGTCATGAACAAGATGTGCTCACCTGTGGAACTTTAAACGCATTATAATGCCTTCTTGTCGAAGCTGGGGAGAACATCGTTCATTAATTTAGTTAACACATAGCTTAATGACTTAACTTTTAAGCTAAACTTAAAATAATATTACCAGTTTTCTTCTGTTAACTTTAGCCCGCTACATTAATTGTTAACGTGATTTTGTTTGAATTGAAGCAAGGGTCACCAAAATAATTGAAAACCAAAGCTCAAAATTTGGTCAGAATCCAGGCACACCATTGTAGAGGTCCACTAAGAAAGGCTCTTGCGCCAGGGCTGAATTAAAGGGGACAAAAGGGGGCTAAAAGTATATCTGAAAGTCTACATGTATGAACTTGCGGGCTACAGCTCATATTTTATATATAAATGTTACACATGATTTTTTATATCATCAGATTGGTCCAGTATACAAGTCGCCTAGTATGGCATCAGCTCGAAAGAAGGAATGCTAACAAATATTCAGTAGACAGGATAAAAAACTTAGAACTGGCATTTAGTTCATTCCGAAAAAGTAAGTAAAATACAGTTGACTGAAGTTTACTTGGCCTAAATATTTTTAAGGTGACAGCTTTGTTGCAGAAAACTGTACACTCTTATTACTTTTATTTTAATAATTTTTACTGTTAGGCGAGCAGGAAGCTGATGTGGCTTTATCCCATTTTTGGTGTTCTTTTGTTATGTTTTTAAAACGAGATTTTAGCTGGTAGATGAAATACTACAGTAAAGAATTAAAAGAAAATTGTTTTCACTTACACTATTATTGCAGTTGTCAGAGGTAAAAAAAAAAGCTTTCAATCATCGATTTAAATGTATGATTTTTCATTTGAATTCGTTGCATTCAATAGCTAAAGATATTGCCGCTTATTATTTCGGCTTATTTCACTTTTCCCCTCTGAATATTACCCTTAGAGGGGAAAACGGGAAACAAAAAAAATTGACTACAAATCTCCATTGCGGTACTTATTAATGAAGATATAACTTTTTTTTCGAAAACTAAACAAAATACAAGCTAACACTAGTACTACAAAAACGGTTATGCTGCCCATAGCTGTTGAAGGTCTAAAGACAATCCACATATTATTTGTGTATAAGTTATGTTATTTATGAGCCACAACAATTACATACAACCCATGCAAGCTTAGATGGATAGCTAGATAGAATTTTCAGGGGGGGAAAGTAGAATGAGCTATTTATTTCAGTCTTTTAGAAAGAAAGAAAAGAAAGTTGTTAGTTAAGTTAATGCCCTATGGTAATTTATATACTTTTCATACAAACTAGATTCCGTTTTTGATGAAACTTGGTAAGTAGGTATATTTAAATTGGTAATAAGATTAACTTTTATGAAAAGCTCAAAAAAAACTTTAATAAAGTAATTCATATTTATAGTGTATATCTACTTACCAAATTCATGAAAACTGGATGAGTGATTTCTGCAAAAATTTTGTATTTAAAAGTATGGCTGTATAAAAATGACCTGACCTATTCCTCCTTAAAAAATGTTCTAAGTAAGGCCGTCAGTAAATAAGTCTTTTTTGTCTCTATTCTTAAAGGGCCTTACTTAAAAACGTTACTCAAAATGATATGTGCTTTAAAATGCTCTCTCATCTTCTCGCTGATGGCAATCGTCACACACGAAAACGAGAGGGAGCATATTTAAGAGTATGTCAACTTGAGTAACGTTTTTAAGTAAGGCCCAAAATCTTTAAAATATATATCAGTACTGCTGATATAAGTTTTTTTTAATGTGTCATAAAAATGAGTTTCTGTTCCAGTACTTCGCCTTGGAAGATGCGTTGATATATTCTACACAGCACTGAGTACAATAAACTTAGAAGATCCATTCCTCAAATTATCCCTGACTGTAAGCAAACTGGCTCATGCCTTGTACTTGTATGCAGATCACATAGTATGGCTCACAAGAAGTGGCTTCCTCAAAACAGACTCAGACAGTTGGAATCGCACAGCAAACAAGTTCTGGCTAGTCTCCATCATTGCCAATCTAGCGAGAGACTTCTATGAAATCCTACACCTACTAGAGTTGCACTCAACAAAAATTTTAAAACCAACAGGCTTGTTGAGCTCTTCAATGAAGAATTACGACTTTTTTAGTCAAATGAAGCATGCATATACTCTTGTAAATTGTCACAAGGATGTTTTCATTGATACACTGAAGAATTCATGTGACCTGTTCATTCCATTGACTGCGCTAGGTTTTACTAAACTAAGTCCAAGTATGGTTGGTACTTTGGGAGCCGTATCATCTTTAGCGGCTTTAGTGACTATAGTCAAACCTATAACAAAGCTTGTGCCTGCTTGAAACTAATAATTTTTTGTAATTAACTTAAGTACTAGTTTTTAAGATGATTTGAAATGTGATATGTCTATCTTTCATTCCTCTACATTGGTTATTGTATGCTGGGACTTTTCTGATTTACCTATTTTTTATTATTCTGGGTCTGAATAAAAAGGGAACGGTAACATTCGGTGTGCTAATAGATTGTAGTAAGCACATACATGTTTATATTAAATATATATTTTTTACAAGAAATGTCAGCTTTTGATGTTCATTAAATATTAGGGATATAGTAGAGTAGAATAAGGTCCATGAAGATATTTTTTTCTTATTATGTGCAAATAAAATTATAGTAAGTATAGTGTTATTCTCGATTGCCACTACGTGGCGAAGCTGATGACAACTGGGAATATAAAATTCCTTGAACTAAGGATCATAAAACAGATGAACATATTTTTTAAACGTTCTTGTAAAATTCTGTTCCCGCCAATGGTGGCAACTGTGATTTTTTTGTCGATTGCCACCAGTGGCGCATGGTGGCAAAGAGAATATAAGTAAGAATATGTATAGTTTGGATCTGCCTTTAAACTCGAGCTAGCACCGAAAAAAGTCTGCCAAAAACTGAAGGGGCGAGGTAACACGTATTGCACACACTGACATTCTTACTGGTTCTTCAAATGCACACTTATTAATTTTTTCTGAGCGAGGTTTCATCAAACTTGAAAATATTTAATTACTTCACAATGGTAAATGCACAAGAAGTGTGACGCCAAAATCCTCAAAGAGGAAAGAGAGCGCTGCGCCAAAATAAATAGACAAGATGTTTGAAGCCAAAACAAACAAAAAAAATATTGATGTCAAATCAAAGTCAACAACGGTGCTGTCAAATGTCTATCAAAATAAGCCCTGCAATAATTTTTCAGAATATTATTCAAGTTTTTTACAAAATAAATACTTAAAAATGGCTCGGAATATAGCTGATGCAGCAAGAAAATTCTTATTGTTGGGACAGTGTGTTCCTACAGTGAAACAAAGTGCTGCTAAGATCAGAGTCAAAAGGTTAGAATTGGACGAAAATCTGCTCATGGTTCGTATAATTTTTTTCGTTACCTCTGTTTCTCTTACGAATGGTACTATAAATAATATTATCCTTAATTTGATTACAGTACTTCAAAAAAGATGAGTTTTATTACTGCCACGACCCAGAAAAAATATGCCAGACCGGTGATATAGTGTTGATTCAAGCTTTACCTCATAAACTAACCAAATTAATAACCCACGAAGTAAAAGAAGTCGTCTATCCCTTCGGCGATATCACTGATCCAATCACAGGCAAGCAAGTTGCCAAAGAAAGGTACAGAGAAGACGTGGACAGACAAGCAGAGCTGTACGGAAAACTAGATTCAAGCTTTGACCATAGTAAAGCACCTCCAAGAGGATGGCAACAAGGAAAGAAAGATTTTACAGAAAAACCTACTTATACAAGGTTCCACGTCTTTGGTGAAACTGATCCCTACTCTATATAAGTTTAAAAATAATGTTCAATAGTTATAGTAAAATAAAAATAAATTATGTTCTTGTAGTATTACCAGTCATTCACTTTGTTGTTCTTGAGAAAACCCAATTTAGTAAAAATTTATAGGATACAGCACAATCTGGCGAACCCAAAATTGGAGGGTGGTGCAGGCTCAAAGGCCTAAATAAAAAACTGCCACTATCCGCAGATAAACTCAGTCCAAGTATGAATTTTCTGTAAGCAGCAATAATAATAACATTGTGTAAAGCTGAATAAAAACTGACTCCTGACCACTTTAATTTTTTTTACGTAAGACGGGCAGGTACCCGATATAGAATACAGTGACCCTAGTACGAGCACTTGCGAAAAAGTATTCGTTCCGTAAACTATAGCAAAATGTATGAAAAATTGAACAGTGCCTCTATCGGTCGTAAAAGGAAACTTTTTTTTATACATTTGCTATCGTTTACGTATCGATAACTTTTTCGCAAGTTCTTGTACTAACCCCACTGATAAATATTTAAAAATGTTTTTATTCAGCTTTCTACAATTTTATTCCAGCCGTCAAGCAAATGCTCAGATATTTAGCTATTTAACTATAATGCAAAATATTTGGTCGCTGGTCTGGTCATGGACAGCAAATGAGATTTGCTTACCAAAGAATCTAAAAACATTGTGGTGCTTTAGCGACCTATTGTGACATGGTTGCAGCAAGGCCATCATGAGCCTATATACTTTTTTTTACCAATAAGAAAACTGGTATTTTTAGATCATTATTGTTGATGTACCAAACTGGTACATCCCCATACATGACATCACCTTTATGGTGATTATCCCTGAACCTATATTTATGTATCTTCAACACCTTATCAATATGTTTTTATTGGCGATAGACCTGTTTGGCTACCGAACCACATATTAAAAGACAGTGTGGCCAAGGATAAAGCATGTCAATCTAGAAGAAATCTATTCACTCTAGCCTAGATTGCAGTTCTCAGGAAACAAGGAAGACTGCAAAGACTTCCATTCTTGGGTAGTGTGCATCTTGAATGCGGAACTAAACCATTGTTATTTTTAATTAGTAATAGGCTTGGGTTTGACGGCCAACTCACCTGATGTTAAGCGATGATGCGGTCTAAGATGGACCACGCTTGCCTAGAAGAAACCGATTCACTCGTGATTTGAAGACGCTCAGATTGTAACTACCGGGGAACACTCATTCAGGCAGCGCATTCCACAGACAGCAGTTCGCATAAAAAAAGTGCGAGTCAAAGCGCATGTGAAGTGAGTGGAGGTGTTTAGGCTGTAGGATAAGATACATGCAACTGCAATGCCCTCATTTTAGCTTTGTGTCGTTGGGTAAAAATCAAACGAATGTAGATCTCAAATAAAACAACTATCTATCAAAAAACTATTTAATTAAACCGGTCCATAAATCTGTGTTTTGTTTAGCATCAATCCTGTGCTTCGAGTTCCCTTTCTAGGGCGGCGCCCATAAGGTTCCAGGAGCTGTCGTCATCATCGGGCGGCTCGTCATCGGAGGGAGGTGAAGACGGGCGCGGCCTTTTGCGAGGTCGGCTCTCTTCATCTGTGGAACAAAGTTTAATTTACTGTCATTTATTGGTAATAGAATTTTTTATCGACTTCAAAAAAGGAACCCTCTTTTTTGTGGGGCTACTCATTTTTTTTTTACATGTTTGTTACCTCAGAACTCTAAACATATTTGGAAAATTAATTTTTTATTTGAAAAGATATACATTCCCAAATTGGTGCCATGGAAATTTCATCAAAATAGGTTTAGTAGTATGATTTTTAAATCATAATAACTGAAAAAAATATTTCATCCAAGAAACCGAAATAATGTATTTTTTACTAATAACAAAAAAAATATTAATAGGCTTGCATTTGACCGTCAACTCGCCTGATGTTAAGCGATAATGCGGTCTACGATTTTGATAATTCTTTTTTTATTTGAAAGCTGGCGCTTCTGTCGTGACATTTTTATGAAGTCGGTGTTTTATATTGATAACTAGCGACGCGCCCCGGCTTGGCACGGGTGTAACGCTACTATGACCCGTTCCAGGAACACAAAATTTCATCAAAATCGGTCCAGCCATTTACTCACAGTTTAAACCTTTCCTGGACTACGACAAACATTTCAAAACCAAAATCAGCTAAATCGGCCCAGCTGTTCTCGAGTTTTAGCGAGACTAACGAACAGCAATTGATTTTTATATATATAGATTATGTGCTGCACAATCCACTAATACTCATATCATGAAAAACTAAACCATTGTGCTCACTGTATTCAAATCATAGCTATGCACACTATTTAACTTTTCTTTTGTTATACCACCCTTTAAATGGTGAATGTTGTAAGCACCTGTTAAGGGTACACAATACACATATTGGAACTGTATTAGGTATAAGAAAGTTATAGATATTATTTAATGTGTACTATTCGTGTCTCATTATAAATATATAAATTGGTATTAGATAATCTAGTTAAACTGGCTTTCAGACATGCGACTACAACATATACCGGCCCTAACCCCTTGCTCTAGTTGGTTATGCTTGTATGTATGTGCTTACTTTATGATGAGGAAATGATAAAAATGTAATTCTCATACCTTCAGAGTCACTGGAATTTGGGTTCTCTACAGTGTCATGTAACCTGTAAAAAAAACAATAATTGAATTTCAGTACAAAAATAATCATCTAGTGTGACTCTTTGATGACAATCTCAATACATGATAAAGATGAAAGAAGATGTCCAAAATGTCCCTTTCCCAGAATGTTCTTTACCCGAAATGTCCCTTTCCCAAAATGTAATTACCGGTTTTGCTCGCGTTAAAAATGGCGAAAAGTGATATGATGATGATGAGCACCCCAAGTCCTATTTCAGGTCCTAAGGTAATTCTAAGGTAATCTATGTTTCAAATTTCATCTAAATTGTTCACCCGTTTTGACGTGTACAGACAAACTAGCAACACTAAACGGCTGAAACGATTTTGATGAAATTGTACAAGAAAGTAGTATACACTATTTCTACCATAAATCCATACTGATCAGTCGATCTTGGGGGGATTATAGGAATTACCCACTACATACATGAATTAACAGAAAAGCAACAGAACATTGCCATGGCTTATTATATACCTGTCTTGAGACATAGCGTCGTCTGGTTCTAAAGACAACAGTCTGTCTTCCCGTGGGTTTTCCTCGTCAGTCAGGTCATCGCCACGATGCTTCGATTCCTCATCTGTTGTATCTTCGTCTGACTCATTGAATATGTCTTCAACCTACAAAAAATATTACAAGTGGATTACATTAAAAACCGACTTCAAAGGTATATGAAAAACGTAATAGGTTCCTATAAAATTTGATGGTTGCCCTCGATTTCCCTGGAATCCCATCATCAGATCCTGACTTGGTGACAATGGGACCAAATTGGAAACATACCCTACAGAAAAAAAGTTTTTTTTTGAAATCGGTGAACATACATATAAAAAAAATTACAGTGGAACATAGAACCGTCCTCTTTTTATGAAGTCGGTTAAAAATATATATATTTTCGTCAGAAAATCACTTTTGAAGATGAACTTCCGCAAAGTAACACCTGATTCAATCAATGAATATAGTGTTTTTTTACCTCTCTGTCCATATCAGCGATGTCGTCGCTGGAGAAAGACAGCAGCGGATTGAGCGTGTCCATGAACCGGCCGGAGGGCGTGCGCTTGCGCTGCGCCGCGACGGGCGGCGGCGGCGCGGGCGGGGGGCTGCTGCAGTGCGCGGGCGGCCGCCGGGAGCTGCTCTGTGGGGGGGCAGGGATTGTGTTATTTTTTACTTTATACTAGTAATTCGCTTCTAAATATGACCTTCATCATCATCATTTCAGCCATAGGATGTCCACTGTTGGACATAGGCCTTCCCCATCGATTTCCAAAAGGGCCGGTTGCGGTCTCTTTTAGGTCGTCTGTCCATCGACGTCAACTCGCCTGATGTTAGGCGATGATGCGGTCTACGATGGAGCACGCTTGCCTAGAAGAAACCGATTCACTCGTGATTTGAAGACACCCAGAATGTAACTATCACGATTTAGCCGCCTGCCATGCGTGAGGATAATGGCAACAGACCTCTCAAATATAATTAAAATTAATACACTGTTTGTATGTTCGTATGTGTAGGACAAATCTTGCAACAGAATTTTAGACCAGTTATTCTCAACCGATTGAGCTGAAATTTGGCATACTTATGTAAGTTCGGTGACAATGCAATGTTATGGTACCACCAAGCTGGTCTGATAATAGAGACAGAAGGTGGCTATAGGAACTCTTAAACGAAACGACGTAACCCCGTCGAGTTTGGGTTTCGTTGGATTTGTCTTCCCAAGCACTTTGGGCCTAGATGATAAATTCAATATGGCGAACGCCCCAACATAGCAGACAAAATATTGATATCATGATATGGGTATTAAATGAAAGGGTTTGCTGAGAAGAATACCAAAAAGCTTGTTTTTACAAAGTACTGGTGCTGTTGCGCGCGACTACGTATGCGTTTTCATATTAAAAAAATCAACTCTTTTTTTTCTTGCTTTCGCAAAATAACATAGCTTATAGTAGATACTTCCATCGTCATAGCCAAGCATATTCGTGAAAACCGCATTTAAATTATTTCAGTGGCTTAGGAGAAGTGCGTGCACAAACAAACAGACAATAATTCTAAATATTGTCTTAACGTGTTCAGCTGCTTATTTTAAGACGCCCTGTGTTTTTTTAAAATGTGGGTGGAGGTCCTACGTTGCGAGTGGAGACCACGGACCGGTGTCCGTGGTCTCCACTCGAGAACCTTTCGGCCCCATCGGCCATCTGTTCTGCGTGCTATGTGCCCTGCCCACTGCCACTTCAACTTGCTAATCCAGTGGGCTATGTCGGTAACTTTCGTTCGTCTACGGATCTCCTTATTTCTGATTCGATCTCGTAAAGAAACCCCGAGCATAGCCCTCTCCATAGCTCGTTGTGCGACTTTGAGCTTGCTAATGAGGCCCATAGTGAGAGACCACGTTTGAGTTCCGTATGTATTGCACACTGATTGAAGACTTTCGTCTTAAGTTTAAGGTTAGGTTATTGAGGCATTGAGGTATTTTGGACGAGAAGACGTTGTAAAGTTTACCGAAAGCTGCCCAGCCGAGTAGGATTCGCCGATTGACCTCTTTCTTGAAGTTGGACTGCCTAGTTGGTTATATCGAAGAGTTCTTCGAAACACTCCCCATTGTAAATGCGATAAAAGCCAGTTTGATAGCCTATAAAGAGATATTCAGATGATCATAGATCGCGGTCCACATTACCTGTCCGCCTCTCTGCAGAGGGTACAGCCTCTCTTCGACCCGCTCCCAGCGCTCGGCGCAGCTCCACAGCCACTGTGGAGTCACCACATGCAGTTTGTTTCCCTTGCCCTCGCCTATACGTCTGCTTGCGTTCACTTTTGCTGTACCTGAAAGGACATGATTATTTTTACACAAAAAAAATTTTTGAAGTGAAAATTTCTTTAGGCGCGTTGTGTACTTTTTGGATAAACAAAAATCATGGAACTCGCGGCATTGTCATACTGTCACAGAATACATAATACACAGTCCTTGTATTTTAAATAAATAAATAAATATCTGGGACATTTTTGCACACACGGCAAAAATGTCCCAGAATAATGTTTGGCTCATTTAAAAACAGCGCCATCTCTTGTAAAATAGGTGAATTACTACTTAAGTTTTTAATTCTGACGTGCAGTCCTATGACTGTTGTGGTTTATTTTACCCAAAAATAAGTAAAGTTTTTTTTTTTAAATCGGCTTTAGCTTTTGGGATAAAAATAAATCCGCCTAGGACCAAAATGCTTGGGAAGACAAATCCAACGAACCTAAACTCAACAGGGTTACGTCGGTTTGTTTAGGAGTTTCTATGGCCACCTTCTGTCTCCATCATCAGACCAGCTCGATGGTACCATGACTTTGTATTGTCACCGAACGTACATAAGTATGCTGAATTTCAGCTCAATCGGTTGAGGATAACTGGGCCTTACGCCCAACTCTAAACGCGGGCCCTTATAGGTGCAGTCTCTCTCGTCTCACCTGATGTAAGTAGGACTCTAGACAATGATTATTTTCATAAAAATATACTATAAATCACACATCATCAGCCAATTAACGTCCACTGTTGGACAAGGCCTCCCTCATAGAGAGGGGTGTTGCCATAATCCCCACGCATGGCAGGCGGCTTGGGGATCGCAGTACGTTCACCGTGTACTATTAGGACGCTGCTGCCCATCCTCCGGTGGTTCTGATCGCAGTTTTAGGACATACCCGGGTCCATTCAAGGGCTGACATTGGTTACTTTTTATCCGGAAAAAGGTGATAACCACGGGGCGCAGCTTGCTTATGCAACAAGAGATAAGTTGTGAATTATGCATAAAACATATCTGCTGTAACAGCAACATGAGATAAGTTGTGAATTATGCATAAAACATATCTGCTATAACACCAATAAGAGATAAGTTGTGAATTATGCATAAAACATATCTGCTATAACACCAATAAGAGATAAGTTGTGAATTATGCATAAAACATATCTGCTATAACACCAATAAGAGATAAGTTGTGAATTATGCATAAAACATATCTGCTATAACACCAATAAGAGATAAGTTGTGAATTGTGCATAAAACATACCTGCTCTGACAGCAACTAGATGTGTGGTATTATCCGTATAATCTTGCGTGACCTTTGCACCCAAACTCTTAGCTACTAAGTAAGCTCTAGAGGTCTCCAACCGCTGGTGGGTGGGCACTAGTCCGCTAAACACCAGACTAGTACCAGCTAAAACTTCGCACTTCACGTCAGGAATTACGGCTTTTAGGTCTGGAATTTGCTTCTTGCCCATTTTGTCAAAGAGATTGTAGAAGTGCCTGTAGAAAACGGAGATATTACTTGTGAATCACACAAAGCTGAAGAAATTATGAGCGGAGCAACATTGTGAGCAAAATTGACGGCAATGTGACATAATATCCATTACATACTAGTACATTGATTGACATTATGATAGCCCCGTTGGCCCAGTTGGTACTGAACCTGCCTTCTCCACGGGGTTGTGGGTTCGATTCATCAATCAATGATCTCCATTCGGGAACCTTTCTTCCCGATCGGTTATCGGTTCTTCGAGCGATATAGCCTGCCCATTGGGACTTCAACTTGCAAATTTTGATAGCTATGTCGGTGATTTTTGTTCTTTGGCGTATACATTCCGGAATCTATTGCGCAAAAAACTCCCAAGCATAGCTCTCTCCATTGCTCGTTGTGTGATTGAGTTTTTCCAAAAGATCAACAGTTAAGGACCACGTTTCAGTACCATATGTTATCACTGGCAACACACACTGGTTAAAGACTCTTGTCTTTAGACACTGGTATTTTGAACGAGAAGATGTCACGTAATTTCCCAAATTTCAATAGAGACACAAAATAACTATAATACTCACTCATGTATCCTCTTTAGAATATCTTCCAAGTAAATTAAATAATCATCTGGATCTTCCACTTCTATCTGTCCGTCAGAAGTTTCCACCCACTTCGGTTCAGTGTCTGCCTCATTTTCATCAGCAACATTCTCATTGGTTTTGACATCACCATCTTTCTCATCCTTAACCTCTTCAGCCTTTTCACTGCTCTTTACTTCACTTATTTCAGTGCTCTTAATTTCTTTGGAAACTATTTTCCCGTTGGAACCGTCTTCGGGCTTTTCGTTCTTTTCTTCTTTGAGATTTTGTTCAGGCTCTGCGTCTAAGGTTGGCATTTGGTTCATCGGGTTTTGTGAGCCATTTTTGCCGCTAGGTAGCTTGGGTTTTTCCTCCACTGAAACAATAATTTTAGATAAATAAAACTCTTAGATAAGTTGTAGATCTAAACCAAGGTTGAAACAGTTATAGTTTTGACAAGAAGGTAATATGAATAAAATTGTGGAAACAGAAATGGGATATTTTCTCATCAAATCATATATGCTTAATACGATAATCTAAGTATTCCATATTTTTAACCGCCTTCCAAAAAGGAGGAGGTTATCAATTCGACTGTTTTTAAATTTTAAATGTTTGTTACCGCAGAACTTTCGATTGGGTGCACCGATTTTGATGATTCTTTTTTTATTTGAAAGCTGGTGCTTCCCGTTTGGTCTCATTTCAATTTGGCCAGTTCTACTACGTTTTATTTTTTTACAATGTACTAAACAATTAAAAAGTCATTTCCACACAAAAAATATTGTAAGAGACATCTGTCGGAACACCTCAGTACTAAATCAGGCATGCGCTCCCTAAAACCACATCACATCATCAGCCAATTAACGTCCACTGTTGGACAAGGCCTCCCTCATAGAGAGGGGTGTTGCCATAATCCCCACGCTTGGCAGGCGGCTTGGGGATCGCAGTACGTTCACCGTGTACTATTAGGACGCTGCTGCCCATCCTCCGGTGCTCTAAAACCGATAGTGCCTAATTAATGCACGCTCTATGGGATAGAGGGCGCATATTTGGTCCAGTTCTGACATTTTTATGAAGACGGTAATTATATTGACAATTATTTATTATTCCAAGCAACCAAGCATGACACATCTCCTAGACTTTTTATAGCATAGATTAGCTTATCAAGTGTTTATGAATGAAAGTGTAATGTTAAAGTGTAGTCCTCGTATCTGTCTTTCTTTCAAAACTCAACAAAAGAAAGTCTTCAGAAGGACAGTTACTGTTTGGACTTTTTGTGAAGCTACACCGAAACTGAGCGATGTAGCCAGTATCCAAATCCAATATGAAAAACTAATCAAAAACGTATTATAAAGGTACTAATTTCGTCAAATGCAAATTCCAAAAGCAAGTATATCATAAACATTAAAATCAAATCATTTATTTCACATTATGCTTATTAGGTGACATTTTATGTATAAATAATGACCCAATTAGGGTATGGCAATTTATTTAAATAGCATCCTGATCTGTTTTTAACAGTTTAGTATTATTAAGTTTTTTAGATTTTATGCAAAACTACGCTCGTTTCCATCACTCTTTAAATCATCAGGTAATTTATTAAATAAATTATCTGATTGTATATTAATATTTATAATAAAATGTTGCCTATAAGATATCGCTTTCAGCAATAAGGACACCTGTTAAATGCCTAGATAATTACTGTAATGTATATTATGTTATCCTTAAACCCTTAAAGTAGCCTACGTGTTAATCCAGGACATAAGCAAAGTATATTCCAAATTTCATCCAAATCCATCCAGCTGTTTCTGCGTTATTGAGTAACAAACATCCACCCATCCATCCAAACTTTCACATATATGATACTAGCTGCGCCCTGCGGTTTCACCCGCATGGTAATGAAAATGGGTGATGATAATGAAAAGTAGCCTATGTGTTAATCCAGGACATAAGCAATGTATAGTCAAAATTTCATCCAAATCCATCAAGCCGTTTCTGCGTGATTGAGTAACAAACATCCATCCAAACTTTCACATTTATATGATACTAGTCGACCGTCCCGGCTTCGCACGGGTGTAAGCTCGGCCTACGGCCTCGCTACAAAATATAATATAGCCTATATCACCCGGGGATAGTAACGCTTCCCAACAGTGAAAGAATTTTTCAAATCGGTTCAGTAGTTTCGGAGGCTATTCAATGCAAACAAACAAACAATCAAATGTTTCCTCTTTATATATTGGTATAGATATATTAGTGTGATATTATATTTGGTCATTACTGCATATAAAAGAAGTAATTACCTAGCGGAGGTGGTGCATTGATGTCTCCTGTGGACTGGAAGAAAGAATACGGCCGCACCTGGATGAGGTTGGCCGCGTGCCGCCACACATCCTCGCGGTCATCTATGATGCATACCATGTTGTCGCCGCATGGGAATAGGGCTCTGGAAAATTACATCAACATTTTCAAACAGTTATATCATTATTAATGGGATAATTACGGTGTTAAATATGTCAGAAAAAAAGACGTGTGGCACTCGGGGAGTGCCGCGGTAAGGCTATTGCATAGCATTTTTTTATCAACTTATGCAATTATAATTATTTATTGACTTGTAACAAATAAAATTATATGTAGGTTTTACAACTCTATGTATCGTTCTTTTATCAAACATATTTTACAACGCCATCTAGCGGTGAGAGGAGTCCGTGTTCCCGTCGAGCCTGTCGCGACACCCAAGTCAAAGTATCACCGCTGTGCCGGTCGGAGTGGGGGGTGTTAGGTTATTTTCGTTACGGACTTTCTGGATTCGGTCTCAACGCTCAAGGCCCGCGATAGAAGCTATGCAATAGCTTAAAAAAAACAAGATTTAAAATATTAGGTACTCTACAGGAAATAAGGCACTGAGGAGCTGATATGGATTGTAAGCTAAAAGCTGAGATTCGTACCTACCAGCCTACACACAAGAGGCAACTAACTTCTATGTTAATATAGCTGTAGGTAGTTAGCGCTCGCACGTCCTGAATTGCACTTTATTGTGTAGCAAAAAGAGTCACTACTTATTTAAATGATTTTGCGGAGCGAATCTTCTGTACTTTTACTTATATGTATATATACTGTGGTCTAGTCTATATGCGTAACCCTGTATAGGAATAAGTTATTTAGCACTCACTTCAAGTTAGCAGATTTGGTCCTAGCATCGAAGCACTCATCCCTGCTTAGTATGCGATGTGAGAAGTATTTCTTCTCTGGGTCCAGTAGATCTGCCACCGCGTGCGCATACTGCCTCGCACCGAAGGTACACACGTGGAGCTCGTAGTATTTAGAAGCTGATTCAAGGAATTCCTGGGTCCGGGGGCGGAGACGCGTGTGACACCAGCGGCCCGGACCGCCTGGACCACGGAGGAAGAAGTGAAGTACACCCTGGAAAACGTAATAAGTGCCTATAACATTTGAAGGTCGCCCTCGATTTCCCTCGGATCCCATCATCAGATCCTGACTTGGTGACAATGGGACCAAATTGGAAGTATAAAAACAAAGATTTCTTTTTGAAATCGGTCAACAGTTAGCAGAGAATCGTCTAAAAAAACCTGTGGGTCATGGAACCGTCCTCCTTTTTTGAAGTCGGTTAAAAATGATTTATGTACCGACCTGACTGTTCAATCAGTTATAATAATATTATATCGTCTTAGCTGCCGACTGGCCGGAGCCTGGCCGCGTTTGAACTGGCAAGATGCCGGCTCCCGGCACCGTGCCACTTGTTCAGTGCTGTTCTACTTTTCCCGCTAATTCTCAGTAAAACCTATATGTATTTATTTATTTAATAAATACTTTATTGCACACTTACAAAATAAGTAAAATAGCAAAAAAAAAAATATGTTGCCCTAAGACCCGTAACAGACGGACGTACCACGTACCGCCGTCTGACCAACAGGAGGGAAAGAGAAAATCGCACCGCCGTTTCACCAACATTTGTTCGGTCAGACGGCGATGCGTGGTACGTGGTCCGTACGTCTGTTACGGGTCTAACCTATAGGGCAGACTAGAATAATATACAAAGATATTTTTATTTGATACCTATGACGTCACTCAGAACCGCAAAAATTGCACGACTTGCAGAAGTTACCTTGCGCAACTTTAGCGTAATTTAAGCAGTAATCGTAATGAAAAAAATTGCTTCTAATGTGATTTCTAACGATTTCATTGACAACATAAGCATATAGATTTCATACAAAACTTTCGAGAAATCACTGCTTTTAATGGCACACCAGAAACAAAAAGTAATTACATGAATTCACAAAGATGTATGCCATTTTTTCGAAAATCTGATCTCTTCTCGGTACCAACGTTCCATTTAACCCTGTGATAAATAGTATTAGTTGTTATTAATATTTTACCTTCAAATTAGGTGGTATGTCATCATTGGTAGTGTGCACGAGTGTTTGATCAAGGTCCACCAGCAGCACCAACTTTCTGTCTTTCAGGAGCCGGTCAGCATCTTCTCGCCCTAGCTTTCGGGCCAACTCTTCTGACACCTAAAACAGAAGAAAAATACAAATCAAACAAATTGGTAGTATGAGACCAATGCCAATAATTTGAATATCAGGGAGAGGGAAGTTTATATTTCACCTTTATTTTATTTTATTTTTGGTGGTTTATATATTTCACTTTTGTTTTCTAACATCACAGACGTGTTGTCTCTCTTGCTTGTCAGAATATACTTTTATTACTCTTTGTTACCTACTATAAAATAATAAATTATTGGAAAAAAGAAAACGAGTTTTTAACCGACCTTCCAAAAAAGAGAAGGTTCTCAAGTCGACTTTTTTTAAATGTTTGTTACCTCGGAACTTTCGACTGGGTGTACCGACTTTGATGATTCTTTTTCATTTGAAAGCTAGCGCTTTCCGTTTGGTCCCATTTCAATTTGGTCCAGTTCTGAAATTTGGGCCATGTACAATATATATTAATTTGTCTAGAAAGATAGCGAATGATTACCTTGAGTTCAGGTACGGAGTGTACCATGGGTACGACCGCCACATCTTTGTTGACCACTTCATCCTCCTGCAAGTCGGCGCCACACTCTGCACACATCTGCTTCATCACTGTCGGGTGCCGGCATCCTTCCAACTCTGCTACTGCCGCTCTAAATCATAAATATATAGTAATTTTTTTGTTGCATTTCAGTTCACGGTTTTATTTATTTACTAGCTGCGCCCCGCTATTTCACCTGCGTGGTGATGAAGAATTAAATAATAATAAATAAATAATAAAATCTGGGATATTCTTTGCAAACATGGTCATCTGACCCCAAACTAAGCAAAGCTTGTAATAAGGCTGCCAGAGACTGATATGCTTACATATATTTTTTTTATGCATACTTAAATGGATATTAGCACCCAGACATAGAACAAACACAAATGTTCATCATATGTTTGTCCTAGGTGGGAATCAAACCCACACCCCCAAGCACAGAAGGTAGGTTCACTACCAACGAGCCACCAGGGCAGTCAATTGGGGTGATGATAATGAAAAGTAATTTACGACCTATTCTCATACCTAGCAAATATAAATTAAAAAAATCATAAAAATTGGAAACAGGGACAAACAAAAGAAATCTGGGATCTTATAAACTACCGTCCCTCTTTGGACAACAGCTCTGCTTGTCGGAAGAAGTAAAATACCTAAGAATTACACTAGATAATCGTCCATCTTCAATAAAAAAACTTTGACTATAGTCAAAGCAAAAATACATTTTTGAAGTCGTCCATATAGTTTTGTGTATTGTAAACCTTATCAATAAGTTTTGACTTGACTGTATTTTTAAACGAGCAATCTTTACTATTATTTTGATGTTATCTAGTAACTTATTGTAGATTTTAACACATCAGTATTGAGAAATTTATATATTTCTAAATTGGGTACAGGGAGTGCAAATTTTGTTTCAACATGTTTGTTTTTAAGTTTTTCCTGGTATATTTCATAACAAATATAATCACCACCAAATTAACCACATAATATGACCACTTTGAGTATATAAACAGGGTAGGGTAAGAACTTTTTCTGAGCTAA
Source organism: Agriopis leucophaearia (assembly GCA_949125355.1). Classification (NCBI taxonomy): domain Eukaryota; kingdom Metazoa; phylum Arthropoda; class Insecta; order Lepidoptera; family Geometridae; genus Agriopis; species Agriopis leucophaearia. Next base: position 11,248,139 of record OX421278.1, read on the forward strand.
AATGGGGCTTTTCCTTTGTTTGATATTTACAATTATTCTAAGGCATTTCTTATAGGCAACAAACAAAATCTTTCGCCTCTGAGCTTTGACCTCACGTGACGATGGCATAGCGGAGCCATGTGTATGCATACCTACAGAACGCGGACATAGCGCAATATTTTATGGTTTTTGTTTGTTCATACACTAAGAGCATATGTAAATAGTGAAATTTCAAAGCAATTTTTTTTTTTGTGGGAAGGGTCAATCCTAATAATTAGGTACATTATAGTACTAACTTGCATGCATATTATAAGAGTCTATTGTAATTCGGTCATAATTTTTACAAAAGTATAATATAATGTCAGCGTATATTGAAGAATTGCAGATTTTATTTTTTCATCTTCAAGGAAATTTAATAATTGAATTTTAGCGGGAAATCAGTTGCCAACTTTACCACACAAACTACAGTACTTTTTTAATCAATACAATGCATATTATTTATGCAAGTATGGATGATTATTTTAATTAGAACACGTGAAAATCATGCAATTAGAAAATATTATCAAGTAATGCACAAAAATAGCGTGACGTCACTCACCCAGGCTCCGCAATGTCCCCTTCCTTCACCTTGATCGATGAAAGAGTACCAGCGCGTGCAGCCTTGTATTTCTTTAAATCACTATTGCTGCCCGACGAATCATTGAACAAAAATAATATTTGACCTTGCGACACAAAAGCACCTTCTTTAACTTTCCACTTAGCTACTTTTACAGGCTTTTCAGATGGAACAAAAATAGGCATAGTTTTGTCGGCCATCTTGAAAGGAAATTGCGCGTTGTTCGTATAACAACGTCGTCCTATTGGTCAGATATACTTAGTTTTGGCGGTTAGCGCTTATCTACCAATGAAATCGGAGACCGCTAAATAATCAATACACAGAGGAGCACAATATCCGGATTGCCGTGGAGCCTGTTCAAAAACAAATAAAATAATGCACATCATGAGCACTAAGCCATAAAGAATTAATAAAGAATATTATCTAAACGCATGTAAATTATTTTAAAATAGAGAAATTATACTGTATCGAATATAACAACGCATAATTTAGTGACGTGCTGTTAATCATAATTATTATGGGCTGCCAATGCTTTAATGTAGTTGGTAGGTACTCATCTTTGTCAATTGTCTATGGCCTAGTCATAAAAATAAATCAAAATGTCACAAATGTCAAAATACAGCAACAATTCGTTGGTGATAACGAGTTTTTGATAAAATTATTTTTATTTAATTTTCTTTAGTTTGTGTAGAATATTCATGTGAATTTCGTTTTGCGTTCCAAATATGACGGATGAAAATATAACATTGAGCGATAGCTCTGATATAGAAGACGGAGGGACCCCTGAACTTCGCGGACATCTAAGTAAATGGACAAACTACATTCACGGTTGGCAGGACAGGTTTATTGTTTTGAAGGATTCTACTTTATCATACTACAAGAGTGAATTGGAGAGCAATCTTGGATGCCGAGGTGCCTTATGCTTGAAAAAAGCCAAAGTCAAGGTGATTCAACATTATAAATTGTTTTGTTTGTCCCACCCAGAGCGTATGAGCTGAAATGAGTTTGTCCTTGCAGCGGTTTTTTTGTTGCGTTCTTTAGATATCGACGTAATAAATAAAGAAACTAGCTAATGATTGTAATGAATCTCGAGTTGATGCTAATGTGTTCTAATGGATCTTATTGTTTCAGCCTCATGAGTTTGATGACTGTAGATTTGATGTCTCAGTTAATGACTGCGTTTGGTACTTGAGGGCATCAAATCCAGAAGAGAAACAGCAGTGGATTGATGTCCTGGAGTCATTTAAAGTGAGTATTAATCTTAATTGTTCCCTCACATACAATATGCTAGAAGGTAAAATTACAAATACAGTGTAAACTATGCATTTATCGAATAGAAAACTACCTTATAGAAATTACTATGGTTTGTTTGGTTACCATCATTACACATACATTGAAATACTATAGTGTGACAACCACTCTCAATATCGAAACAGTCATCATTATATAAAACCTAATAAACATTGATTTCTCTTAACTACAAAACAGTAATAGACAGGGTTGTCAATATTTACCATAATTTTAACAAAACATGGAATTTGTTTGTAGTAAAAATTCCGATTCATTGCTATTATTCGATATTTCACTTTATTCGCAATTTTTTCATTATTCGTTAATTAGCAAATACTTAATATTATCTAACATTAACGAATAGTAGTCGGAATTGTTTTTAAAGAAAAAAAAATACAGTTCATAATTTTTATAATCAAACTATAATTATTTATTGTTCTGTACAATCAACAGCATAATCTACTTATCAACTATCTTACATTCTGTCCAAATTCTATCTATTCAGGCTCAAGTTGGTGCTGCAACAGGGTATTTACATTATTTTAGTTTGTATTATTGAAAAGTTCTTTTTGTGTAACTATTCATCGTATTTCTACCGTGTTTGTAAGCAGCTGTTTGTTTCCATGTAAAAAAAAAGGTATAGTTGTAATTGCCTAGAATGCACTATCATATTCTTGGCTGCTTTTAAACTAAAAACATTGGCAGTAAAAAATACTGTGTATTGACAAAAAATTGTCACAATGTACTTTTTTGTAAAATTAAATTGTTTTGTTCTACTCTTTGTTTGACATAATATAATACCGAGTTCCATTAATTTCAATACATTGAGTTTAAACACTGGACCCGGGTGTGTCCTAAAACTGCAACCAGAACCACCGGAGGATGGGCAGCAGCGTCCTAATAGTACACGGTGAACGTACTGCGATCCCCAAGCCGCCTGCCAAGCGTGGGGATTATGGCAACACCCCTCTCTATGAGGGAGGCCTTGTCCAACAGTGGACGTTAATTGGCTGATGATGTGTGATGTGAGTTTAAACACTGTAGTATTATTAAAAGAAAAACAAAAACCTGACTCCAAAATATAGTCTATGATACTCAGTGGCGTAGCTATCAGAGGGCTAGGCGGTGCCGTGCACTGGAGCCCTCAAGCTCAGGGGGCCCTCGGACCCTGACCAGTGAACCTCAAACTGAACTTGCCATTGGTTTTCCTTCATACACAATCATTATAGTTAATAGCTTTGAGCACAATAAAGAACTTTAGCTATTAAGTAGCTTTGTACCTGTAAAGTATTTACATTTTTAACCGACTTCCAAAAAGTAGGAGGTTCTACATTTGACTGTTTTTTTTAATGTTTGTTACCTTAGAACTTTGAACTGGGTGAACTGATTTTGATGATTCTTTTTTTATTTGAAAGCTGGTTCTTCCCGTGTGGTCCCATTTCAATTTAGTCCAGTTCTGAAATTTTTATGAATTAAACATTTTATATTTAATTAAATTCTTCATCAAAGCTATTAGTTTAAATGATAAAAACATCAGTCATCTTACCCTATTGTAAAGGCCTGCATTGAAATGAATCACATTGTAAACATTTGGCATGTTATCAGTTCCAATACTGGCTTGTGATAACTGTTATCAGTATTATGTTGGTATGTGAATCATGGATTGATAAGGTCTTACTAGCATTGTATTGCTTCAGAGTTGCTCCCATAGTAAAAGATGTTCATATAGGCTTAGTACACCCTTTCTGCGTAACCCTGGGTTATATCGAATGAGCACTTGCCTTCTGAGCAGAGCAAAGTTTACAGTCTACCTAAAATCCTCAATTAGAGCGGCAGTATCTAATTTTACTTAGAGCTTGATATTATCTTGGTCCTTCGAGCCGTAAAATATCAATATGTTAAAGTTATATATTATTATCTTTATACACTTAAGTTAAGATCATTGAAATATATGGCAGAAAAATATGAATAAATAAATCTCTGGTACATTTTTTGCAGACAGTCATCTGACCCCAAACTAAGCAAAGCATGTAATATGGCTGCCAGAGACTGGTGTACATACATATATATTTTTTTATACATACTTAAATAGATACTAACCCCAGACATAGAACAAACACTAATGTTCATCACATGAGTGTTTGCCCTAGGTGGGAATCGAACCCACGCCCTCAAGCACAGAAGATAGGTTCACTACCGACATCCACCGGGGCATAATGGAGGCCTTATCACATAGAGATTAAACCCCCATTATAATAAAAATCCAGTCATAACATCAGCTACTCGATTGATTGACTATGTAGTTAAAACAGTTTTACTTTCACATTCATAATTTGTATGAGTACTTTTCTATGCGCAAATATTTGTACCATAGAGGGAATTGAACCCGCAACCTCTGCACTCAACGCATGCAACCACCACGCCACTAAAGCCGTCTACTTATAACATAGATAGACAGAGACATCGCGATTCAAAATATTTTGTAAGTTTCCATAAACATCTTTACTATTGAAGACTTGAAATTAGTAATACAAAGAATTACAGACCCATTCAATACTCAAACGAAAAGACATGAAGCTGAAATTACACCAAGTCAACATCATCATGCTGTGTTGTGGCATGCTACATAATGAGGAGTAAATAAATAATCATGTGTGCTACTAAAATAATCTTGATTCCTTTTCTTTACTGTTTTGACAATGAATCTGTATTCTTTTATTTTCATCAAATATCAAAACTTATTTTCTTTGAAGTTAATTTCAAGTATCATATGTTTATTCCTTAATGCTTGCTAAAGCTAGAAAGCAGCAAACCGACTTTATGTAACTTACATTGGACCTTAAAGTCAGTTTGCTCTTTAATTTAGTGTGTGAACTGGAAAGGGGTCGATTTACGATGCACAGTATATGTCGGTTAGCTGCTTTCTAGCTTATGTACAGCAGAATGTAGCATGCCACAACGTCGCACGAAGTTGCATTGATATAATTCCAGCTTTATAAACCCACATTTGCACACAAACCTCTTCAATCCATGATATAAAATGATATATCAACTTCTTACAGATGATAAGTATTACATGCGAAAAAGAGACAAAGCAGGTTTTAGCTTAAACAGGCCTTTTGAACATTTCTTTAATTTTCATTGTTAAACCACTAAGTCCTAGCGAAACAATAGTTCCTACAATGAAAAATCTTGCACATTTTAACATTACTAGTGTACCTTCACATTGTTTTTGCTATATCACATGCTTTAACATTGCAAGAAGCTGAATAATAACATTTGTTGTAATATATCACTAAAGTATATCGGGTAGAGATTGATAGATCGAGACCTGCTGCAGTCACATATAAAAATCTAGCGAAAGTGATTAGAATTCGTGTTTTTCATATGGTAAGGCAATGTTATTGCAGATGTCAAAGCAAATAAATGCTTAGACTGAGAATAGTAGAATAACAAAATAAAACAAAAATAATAGATCAAACTGAGTACCTTGCCCGTTTGTTTTTTAAGTGTCGGTTAAAAAGTTATAGTGGATTTAAGCGGTCTTACTTATAAACGTTACTTAAGTTAAGCAATGCTTAAAATTTATTTTTTCTCGTTTTCATGTGTGACAGTTTCCGTCAGGGAGAAGTTAACTGAGCAATTTAAAGCGTTGCTTAACTTGAGTAGCTTTGATAAGTAAGGGTTTTTGATGTTATGGTACTCCTAAGTTATGTGAAATTAAGAACTGAATTTCAAGTAAATATAAAGCAATTTGCACTGAACTACAATAAGCAGTATTAAATAAATTATTGTTTTATTTTTCCAGGTGGAATCAGGGTATGGGACCAGCTCAGATAGCAGTTCCAATGGAGGCGGGCTCCGGAGACATGGATCAGTCACATCATTGCAGTCGACGGGATCTCATGGTGATTATGACAACAGTAAGATAGATTGATTTTGTTTTTACCGACTTCATAAAAGTAAAATATTTGGTTGTAATTTTTTTGTTCCCTCATATCTCTGGCATTAATAAACAGTTTTTTTTTTTACCGTCTTCCAAAAAGGAGGAGGTTCTCAATTCGACTGTTTTTTGTAATGTTTGTTACCTCAGAACGTTCGACTGGGTGAACCGATTTTGATGATTCTTTTTTTATTTGAAAGTTGGTGCTTCCCGTGTGTTCCTCAATTTGGTCCAGTTCTGTCATTTTTATGAAGTCGGATTTTATATCTTTGATAATTATTATATACATACTTTCAGATTGGTCCCAAAGAAATTTCATTAAAATCAGTTCAGTAGAGTTTCTAAATCAAAATAACTGGAAAAAGTATGTCATCCAAATAAATGAAATTGCAAACGCACGTACGTACGTTTTCCGTTCCGTCTTGTTTAAAAAGCGTACTTATCAAATGATTTGGTTCTTTCAAGGACGGTGCGCCCGCCGGCTCACAGAGAAGATCGCTGAGTTGGACACGTACGGACAACTTCTGTCTAAGCAAGCGACACAACTGCACAAGTTCTTCGACAAGTGTGTGGCGGCGTACCCACGGATACACGACGATGTTACAGACGCTATCGATGCGGTCAGCATCGCTGATGGTAAGCATTGATTCGGCACAATTAATGTGTAGTCAAAGTTTGTCATACACGACCTTCGAAAAATTAAACATAGAAGTCACAACGCGTAGAAAATTATATTTAGTAAACGTCCGCAGTTTCATATATAAACACAGCTGTATACAATGTATATCGAAACAAAACTATTTTACCTTTTACCAAAACCAACCGTATATTTATACATTTACGGCTCAGTTCTCTAATGTCTGTTCGATTTGCACAACATCGTCAAAACTCGTGAACCGTCGGTGAGCAAGCGAGACGGGCGATTATGTCTGAATCGCAAGTGGGAACTTCTCTCCGGAGAGAAAGAGTCAATTTTCTCTTTCTCTCCCGTTGGTCAGACGATGGTTCGTTAGCCAAGTTGACGTGTCTGTTACGGCTCTTATGGTGTGTTACGGCTTGTACAACTATCGCGTGACTGTGGATCCAATCTGGCTGCGTATTGAGTCCAGCCAGGTTGAGTATAAGGCGGAGCGCTAATAGCGCATCATTGTGGCATCTTTGTATCTTTTTGATCGAAGTACACGGCCAACTGCTTTCTAAACACCACCATTGCATAACCACAACGCTATGAACACGCGCGACTCATGTACTCTGCTCTGTACATAGCTACACCACTCGCGCATTCCTAGCTCAGATCCGCAGCTCACATCCGCATCTCCCATCCGTAGCTCCCAATTCTTAGCACGCATCCCTCTATATAAAACATAGGGATGTCAAACACATCTGTAGCTACACAGCGTCGCACATCTCTGGTGGAAAAGCACCTTTATACTCGTAGTTTCCTATTTGAAATTCCCGTGAATTCGGTTTTTTGTTGTTGTTTTTTTATGTGGTAAACAAGTAGGCAGACTGCCTGATGGTAAGCAGCCACCGTCGGCTATGTATACCTGCGATTAAGATTAGTTATTACATCTTCGATAACGGAGGCCTGTATAAATTAACTGATAATAATTTATCTTATCCAATAATGAAATTAATGCAGAGCTGATAATGTGGCCTTCTGTAAATATAATCTATATTGCCAAGATTATTTCGTCAATATTGCAATTTTAGTACCTCTAGTCTAGTACATTCTGTGCGTAAAAGTGTCTTTTGAACGCGAAACGCATTTTGTAAGTAAGATGACTGTAATATATATTTGCCACCTATTTGCCCATTGCCACCCCTAAAATTCAATATCGTATATTTTTTATACTTTTAAAATTGAGATCTATATTACAACTGTAACTGTGCAAAATTTTATGACCTAAATAATTATTATAATTTAGAAGGTTCTCAAAAATTCAGACAGACGGACGGCAGAATGAATTTATAAGGGTTCCTTGGCTACGGAACCCTAAAAAGCGGGCGTTACACGGAGACGTTTGAACACGAACGATAATTGTACAGTATATAATAAATTGTATAATTGATAATTGTTGTTGCACATCTCCCTTGTTTGTCTGGTCTCAGGTTGGCCTCATAGTAAGATAATTGTTAATAATGATGAGTAATGACCTCCTTTTGGTTTAGTACTAGTTACGTGTATCCCTGTACATGTAGTCCATTTCCGCTTTCCTTGCGTCTCATTAACATCTACGCTAAACGCTTAAACTCCCCTAACAGAAAAAATCCATTTATCTTACAATTACCATACATTACCTCACAAGTTGCCATGGTTATAGCACACTAATACGGCTAATTGCGAGGAATGCGTAATGGGCAATGTGTATACTGCCAATGACCTACACCTTAATTTTATTACGTTAGCTGTCACCTTCGAAAAACTACGATAGAAGTCACAACGCGTAGAAAATTATACTCAACAAACGTCCGCAATTTCATAAATAAACATAGCTGTATAAAATGTATGTCGAAACAAAACTATTTTACCAAAACCAACCGTATTTTTATACATTTACGGCTCAGTTCTCTAATGTCTGTTCAATTTGCACAACATCGTGAAAACTCGTGAACCGTCGTTGAGCAAGCGAGACGGCGATTATGTCTGAATCGTATGTGGGAACTTCTCTCCCGAGAGTAACAGACAATTTTCTCTTTCTGTCCTATTGGTCAGACGGTGGTTTGTCAGCCAAGTTGACGGCTCTTACGGTATGTTACGGCTTGAGCAACTATCGCGTGACTGTGGATCCATTCTGTCCCAGTATTGAGTCGAGCCAGATTGAGTATTGCCGCGATTAGCGCGTCATTGTGGCATCTTTGTATTTTTTTGATCGAAGGCTGTCACAATGAATCGAAATCGCGCCTTCCTCTCGCACGTACGGCATAGGTCAATGGCGATTGCGATTTCATTTGACAGTTAAAGTACTCAGGCTTCTGAGCTTGCGTGAGTAATTTTTCCGTATGGCCCGTATTTTGGTACTAAATATTTTTAAAGCTTTTGTATAGTACTATGTTATTGTAGTTTATGGTAGTTGCGTCACGTATATATACCGGGTTATACGGAAAGATGGTCATCATCATTTCAGCTATAGGACGTCCACTGGCCGCTCGTTCGATTTGATTAGGCCAACAGGCATGTCCAGCAGTAAGCGTCCTATAGAAAGGTGGTACTAAGCTAAAAAACGTCTTTGCAATCGTATGAACAACTTTTAGTATGGGACCTTCGAACTCATGGCGAAAAATTTACTGTTCCATACACATCTTTGACAGCCCCGTTAGCTTAGTTGTTAGTGAACCTGCCTTCTACACTTGGGAGCGTGGGTTCGATTCCCACCAAGGGCAAACATTAATGTGATGAACATTTGTGTTTGTTCTATATCTGGGTGTTAATATCTATTTAAGTATGTATTTAAAATTATATATCAGTCTCTGGCAGCCATATTACAAGCTTTGCTTAGTTTGGGGTCAGATGACCATACGTGCAATAATATCCCAGATATTTGTTTTTTTACATCGCCGCGTGTGTTTCACATTTTTGACTGACTTCAAAAAAGGAAGAGGTTATATGTTCCGCTGTATTTATTTTTTATGTATGTTCACCGATTTCTAGTTCACCGCTAATTATGAATTGATTTTGATGATTCCTTGTTGTTTGGTAGGCCATACCTACTTCAGAGGTGGTCCAATGTAAATTTTATCAAAGTCGGCTAATAAATCAATATAACAAGAAAAAACAATTAAACGAAATTGCGTATTTACTAATTTTGAAGTCGGTTTTTTTTATTGATAATATTCTTCAAAATATGTCATCATCATCATCATTTCAGCCATAGGATGTCCACTGCTGGACATAGGCCTCCCCCATCGATTTCCAAAGGGATCGGTTGGAAGCGGCCTGCATCCAGCGTTTTCCTGCGGTCTCTTTTAGGTCGTCTGTCCATCTTGCGGGCGGACGTCCAACGCTACGTCAAAATATGTAGTTGAAATTATTTCGTGGTTATAGGCTTGGTTCCGTAGTAAAAGTTGTTCATAATGACCTCCTTTCGGCTTAGTACTGAACGGAATTGTGTTCTGTGAGTTCTGCAGTAAATACTCCCAAAAAAATTTTTTTTTATCTTTATTTGGCTCCCTTTTATGTGACTTTTGTCCTAGATCTTTATGACTGGAACGATAATAACCTTTGCCCTATATTTTTGAATTTTACTACGCAGAGGTGTGCGTTATCTACACTAATATTATAAAGAGGAAAGATTTGTACCTATTTTTGTATGTTTGTAATGAATAGGCTCCGAAACTACTGAACCGATTTGAAAAATTCTTTCACTGTTGGGAAGCTACACTATCCCCGGGTGACATCGGCTATATTATATTTTGTAGCGAGGCCGAAGGCCGAGCTTACACTCGTGCGAAGCCGGGGCGGACGGCTAGTTGCTAATAAAGAGTGTTTATGTGATGTTTCTTGAGCCTTAATTAAAACATGACAACATTAGATTCCCACCTAGGACAAACATTCATGTGATGAACATTCGTATTTGTTCTATATCTGGGTGTTAATATCTATTTAAGTATGTATTTATAAATATACTAGCGACCCGCCCCGGCTTCGCACGGGTGTAAGCTCGGCCTTCGGCCTCGCTGCTATGACTCGCTCCAGCAACACAAAATTTCATCCAAATCGGTCCAGCCGTTTTTAAATGTAAGAACATTCTACGAAGTATAAAAAAAAGATGAATGAAATCGGTAAAGCCATTCTCAAGTTATAGCGTGACCAGGAGAAATAGGGGTTCATTTTTATATAATTATATAGAGATATATATGTATTTAAAGAAGTACATATATATGTATATCAGTATCTGGCAGCCATAGTACAAGCTTTGCTTAGTTTGGGGTCAGATGACCGTGTGTGCCAAAATGTTCCGAATATTTTATACTCACCTTCTGCTGCAGGATAACCAATAACGGTTCTTCGGGAAAAACAGCCCACTGTCACTATGTCGATAACTTTTTGTCTAACGCATCAATAATTTTCCTACAATCGGCAAAGAAAATCAGTGCTACCTTGGTGCGCTCTTCACTTGTCAGCATCACCTATCTATTTACAATTCTTATTAATATTTATCTTCTGCACAGGAAATGACTTGAGCCTCCACGCGGGTGAGGTGCGAGCGACGAGTGCATCGTTCCGTGCGACTTGTGGCGCCACCCTCACAACACTGCAACATTGCGTCGACTTGCTCAAACGCAGGGAGAAACAGGCCAGACAGGCGGAGGAGCTTTATATGTAAGTATTTTTTCTTATTCTAACTAGACTTGAGTCTATAAGATGCGGGCGACAAGCGCATCGTTCCGTGCGACTTGTGGCGCCACCCTTAACACGTTGAACTTGCTCAAACGCAAGAAAAAACGAGTGAGACAGTCGAAGGAACTTTATAAGCTAAGTTTTTTATTCATTATTATAATTCAGACCCAAGTTATTTATTCACATCACATCATCAGCCAATTAACGTCCACTGTTGGACAAGGCCTCCCTCATAGAGAGGGGTGTTGCCATAATTCCCACGCTTGGCAGGCGGCTTGGGGATCGAGTCGAGTTATTTATTGATAAATGATAATTTACAAGTCAAAATTTTCACTTAATGAGAAAAATAAATTACTGGCCAAGAGCATGTCGAGGCACGCATATGGTAGGGTTCCGTAATCAAAGCCATATAATTGTAGTCATAGTTCAGAAATTGATGGTTATAGTTTTTTTTTGTAAAATGATCGTAACAAAGAATGTTCCTCAATCAGTTTTCTTTATGGTTAAACCATAAAAAGCATATGCTATGTCGGGATGATACATTTTCGAAATTTGGCTAAGTCCACAGAGCTTCGTTCGTTCGAATTTTTCTATAACCATCAATTTCTGAACTATAACTACAATTATATGGCTTTGGCTATGGAACCCTACCATATGCGTGTCTCGACACGCTCTTGGCCAGTTTTTTATTTTTCTAATAATATACTTACATTAGTATATGCACAAACAGGGTGTTTGTTATAGGGCATTGAAGAATCAGCTGACCGAAGCGAGGCTGGCATCAAAACCTGGACCGGACCACGAGGTAAGTGAAACCTAGCAATTTTTTCAATATACCTGACATAAATGGTATCAGATAAAAGCATTCATGCAATTGAAATAACACATCACACACATCATCAGCAAATTAACGTCCACTGTTGGACAAGGCCTCCCATAGAGGGGTGTTGCCATAATCCCCACGCTTGGCAGGCGGCTTGGGGATCGCAGTACGTTCACCGTGTACTATTAGGACGCTGCTGCCCATCCTCCGGTGGTTCTGGTCGCAGTTTTAGGACATACCCGGGTTCATTGAAATAACGGATCGCCTTTATTACTATAAAAATACATTATTTAATAATTGCCTTATTAATTAACTACTCCGAAGATCGCAAAGATCTTTGCTGTCAAAATAGCGCATATCGCTTTTTGAAGTTGACTTTAAATTTGAGTGACTTTCAGCCGAAACTTCACTCAGGTGATCCACTCAACTGAGCGCTACTTAATGCTAAAAGGACATTAATTTTAACTGGAATACTCAAACGCCACTCAAGAATGAATTTTAAGACAGACACAACATGGCAGCAAGTAAAATTTTCAATAAATGGTAACATTTACTTAAAAAGTATGTTTTCAATTACAATTTTAATTATTTGTCTTAGATATTTCTTTCTACGGAGAAACGTTTATTAAAATAATATTAAATAATTTATAGATTGGATTTATACATGGTTTTAAAATTTAATTTCTATTGTTTTGTCACAAAATTTTTATAATTTGAAAATCAATAATACTGTGTTGGCAATTTATAGTTTGCCTATTTATCAGCCTGATAAAAAACGGAACGTAAAATTTTATTCCAAAAACATTTGATGGAGGATGTCAAGTCAAGTCACGTCAATATAATTCTTTAATTCTTTATTTTCTCTGTGAGGATTATGGCGTCGCATTCTTGTGCATTTGCCAGTGTCAAGTATTTAATTATTATTATGTTATTATTAATATTAGTTTTGGTTTATTTCTTCGACTAGTGAAAGCCACTTCTTCATCAGAAAGCGAAGATAAATATGAAAGAGTCATTTTTCTTCTATCAAAATCCAACTTGAGACTACAAGAACTCTCAGATCCTGGCAATCAAAGCATTTAAGCGGGACTTAAATAGCTGTCAAACGTTAATTAGCGTTTGTGAATACCGTTTTTTAATTAATTTTTGGCAGTGGCACTTATAAAAATGACATGTTAAATTTTAAGGGATAATTTAACTTTTAACTAGCGTTTCTGTATACGATTCTCAAGGACAACAGGGCCTCAGATGTTTCACGCGAATTTAAATATTTGATTGGCGTTTCAGTGTTCAGGTGTATGGATTGCAAACATGGGCACGAATCACAAACGCGCCACGATAGTGAAAATAGTCGCGCAACTGTCAAAAAGTCCTTGGCAGCGCCGAGACGTTGGTTCGCTTAGCTTGTTCTATAAATATTATAACGGGGAATGCTCTGATGAACTTTTTGACCTCATCCCCCCCATCCCGGTTTTACCACCGAACCGGACGCCATCGCCAGAAATGCCATCCACACATTATAGATACGTGGAAGTCTCGCACTGTTAGATTTAATCGACTGTTTCTGCCACGTACCTGTAAGTTGTGGAATGGCTTACCACCTTCGGTTTTTCCTCCCGAAGTATAATTTGGACTACTGCAAGCGAAGGGTGAATGGAGTCCTCAAAGGTAGGCAACGCACTGACAATGCCCCGGGTATTGTAGGTGTCTGCGGCCGACCACTTACCATCAGGTGGCCCGTAGCTTGTTTGCCACTTATTCTATAAAAAAAACGTCAAATTTGCGATTATCGCTATTCTGACAGCGACGATCACCGCCATCGTCGTAGTCGCTAGTTACGAAATAAACACTCGACTTTACCCGTGAACATAGTGCATGTAACTGCGCCGAAATATCGGGAGCTCCTTCCACAACTTTACCACGGTAAATATCCCGTAAATAATCATATAACTGTAGTGAACAACCGTGATAGTTTAAAACAGTTCTTATGTCTACTTATGTACCTTGAGCCTTACTTAAAAACGTTACTCAAGTTGACATACGCTTAAATATGCTCCGTCTTGTTTTCGCGTGTGACGATTGCCGTCAGCGAGAAGTTGAGAGAGCATTTTAAAACATAGATCAACTTGAGTAACGTTAAATAAGTAAGGCCCTTTATGTTATACTTCATTTTAGCTTACCTTTCGCTTTAAAGTTTGTTTATGTGGCGGGTATCGTAAAACCATGTCTTGGCCATAATTTATTCAGCTGATACGCGTGCAAAAGAAACATAATAAATTAAAACAAATAATTTATAGTATTTACCTTTACGAAGGCGAACGTTTATCTACATCGCCATCTGCACGGCTAAAACATACGGCGTTTGTCTCAAGTTTTTTGAAGAAAAAAAAAACGCAATTATCTCCGGTGAACAAGACAATACAAAACAGTACAAAAACTCTGCAGTTGATTGTCTACCTGAAATTGGCGGAGTTGTGAAACATTTTCACAAAAGTTATATGATTATTTACGGGATATTTACCGTGGTAAGGTTGTGGAAGGAGCTCTCGATATTTCGGCGCAGTTACATGCACCATGTTCACGGGAAGACCCGTGTACGGGAAGACCGTTGTATTGTCTGTTTTGTTTGTCTTTGCCGTGAACATGGTGCATGTAACTGCGCCGAAATATCGGGAGCTCCTTCCACAACCTTACCACGGTAAATATCCCGTAAATAATCATATAACTTTAGTGAACAACTTGTGATAGTTTAAAACAGTGATTTTCACAAAAGTTATAAACAATTCAAGCTAATTTCATACTGATAGAGCCAAGTACAGTTAAGTGTGAACGTGTCCATAATAATGTATGGTGCGCGATATTGCTGTGCTATGAACTATATGCTATTATATTATAGCGTAGTCTGAATTTAGCTTCATTGGTAGAACCGCAACAAATAAGCCTGTTCCTTATACAGGGCTACGCAGGAAGGGTGCGAAAGGTGGTCATTGTACTCATGACTATGAACAACTTCCCCGGTGGCTCAGTTGGTAGTGAACCTAACTACTGCGCTTGAGGGTGTGGGTTCGATTCCCATCTAGGACAAACATTTGTGTGATGAACATTTGTGTTTGTTCTATGTCTGGGTGTTAATATCTATTTAAGTATGTATTTAAAAATATATATGTACGTGTATCAGTCTCTGGCAACCATATTACAAGCTTTGCTTAGTTTGGGGTCAGATGACCGTGTGTGCAAAAATGTCCCAGATATTTATTTATTTTTATTTAACTTTTACTATAGGGACTTTTATTTTTTCCAGTTATTATGATTTAAAAACCAGACTACTGAACCGACTTTGATGAAATTACTATGAGAACAATCTGAAAGTATATCCTTTAAAATAATAATAATATTCTAAATCAGTTTATAAATGACGGAGTTATGAGGTAACAAACATAAATAATTATTAATATAAAAAACAGACTGCATAAGTAAAAATGTCAGAACTGAACCAAATTGTCAAAAAAACAACATCAAAATCGATTCACTAGTCGAAAGTTCAGATGTACAAATAATAAAAATATAAAAAAACGGTTGAAATGATAACCTCCTCCTTTTTGTAAGTCGGTTGGTAAATAAAACCGAATTGAGAACCCCCCTCCATTTTTTGAAGTCAATTAAATTTCCATCAGGGCTATATGAACTAAATTTATAGGCACTTATCATAATTGCCCACAGGCGTTCATTGATCACAATCATAAAATTTATTTAGTCAGTTAAACATTTGTGAAAGAAAATGTTTTCAACAAAGATTTTATACGTAGTATAGTATGAAATCTTTGGTTTTCAAATTCTAATCAATATTCGTCAAGACTTACAAACAATCACAGTTCACAACATAAGTTAAAGCCTCGTGCCTTTTAAAATGGTCCGTCAAGCGTCCACCACTTCATATACCCTAATACCCTCATAGTCGCGCTGACCACTGTTGCGAGCGGACGTGTGGCCGCTCCGCATTTCACCTTACTTTCGCTTACGCGTTACCGT
Organism: Agriopis leucophaearia; assembly: GCA_949125355.1. NCBI lineage: Eukaryota > Metazoa > Arthropoda > Insecta > Lepidoptera > Geometridae > Agriopis > Agriopis leucophaearia. The sequence goes on from OX421278.1 coordinate 11,264,160, forward strand.
ACAGTTAGCAGTTACGCCTCAGTATAAAATTAGCTGCTCCCAGTGATGTTCTGTTTTTATGTTTAATCTATTAACGTATAGTGAAAATGAAGTTTAAGATTCTAAAGAAGTTCTTGCACCAGCACCAGGTCAGTTTACTTGCATAGTTGACTCAGCTGTTACAATGCGTCAGTTGTTTACAAAATTACCGGGAATTCGTAACCTTATTGATATTTATGATTCAGCGAAATTGTGATTCTTCTGACATTGTTTTTTTTAGGTGAAAACTTTTTATAAATATAATGTTAGTCACATTTTTTCTAATATGTATAATTATAATAAGCTATGGCCTGCTGTTTCTCCCGATTCCCTCAGGAATTAACATTTTTTCGGGATAAAAAATATCGTATGTCAATCTTTGGTCTTCTTAATACATATTTTCTATGCAAAAGTCACATCGATTTGTTGTTGCATGAAATAAGGACAAACACACTTACACGTGTAAAACATTGGTATGATAGTATGATGATTGATATTTATGAGTCAGTGGCATTGTGATTTTCTTGACGTTGTGATTCTCTTGACGTTTGATTCTTCTGACATTGTTTTTTATCTGAAAAGGTTAAAAGACGTTATTTAAACAAAAATATAGATGAACATACACAAAAAAACATACAGACGAACATAGAACCTCCTCCTTTTCGGAAGGCGGTTAAAAAACCATTGTCACTGAAAAATATGTTCAATATTTCTTTACCATTATTCTAATAGGTATGTACAATATTATCGCTATGAGTAATTTCTGACAGGGTGATGTTTTTTTTTTCATGTACAGGGTTATTTTTTTAAGAAACATCCGCTATCTTCCGCGGTGTTTGAAGAACCTTTGGAAGAAGTATTGTATGTAGCTTCCGAGAAGCTACAACATGGGGTTCTTCCTATGGCATGAAAAATAAAGAGTGTGCAACTATACACATAAAAATAAGTATAGAACACATATAATCTGATCTTTTTTTTTTATGATACTGAGTGACGAGACGAGCGAAGTCGCTCGCCTGATGGCTCTTCACGCTTGCCCGTAACAGCTCAGCGCCACTCAGAATTTTGAATTCCAACAGTTCAAAACCCTGGATGGCAATGCACTGCGCTCGTCACCCCGAGATATGATATGTCAAATCTCTGTGTGCCCTGTAATTTCGCTGGAAACATTGCCCTTCAATCCGGAACACAGTAGTGTTTGCACGGTACTGGTTGGCGGTTGAACAACTGGCATAGGTGTGGTACTTCCCCAGGCAGATCCCTGCAAAAGAGTCCTATCACTACAAAATCTTGTCCGGTATAACTCGATTTTCTGTGTAAAGTGTTATCGTTTTAAGTAATTCGTTTCTGATTGAATGTTCGCTCATCTCCTGCCTTAGCATTGAGATAAACAAGAGGAATCACGAGGTTGTTTGTTTACATGATAACGTGTTATCTCTGCTTTATGTTATGATCATAATGATTATTTTCATACAAGAATGCGTGCGAGTTCAGTACAGACAGTATGTTGACTTGATACTCTCGATTGAAATGGTATACCACAGAACGCAGCGTAGGTAGGCCTCCCACTAGATGGACCGACGACATTGTGAGAGCCGCGGGCATCCAGTGGATGCAGATGGCAGGTTGTCGTTCAGTGTGGAGGTTAAAGGGGGAGGCCTATGTTCAGCAGTGGACGTCTTATGGCTGATGATGACCACAGAACAGTCGAGCGCCTGTTGATTTGGCAATAGCAATAATTTTGTTCGAATGCTTACCAATTTTGATGCCGGTTTTTTGTATCGATAATTCATCGTCATCAGCCAGAAGACGTCCGCTGCTGAACATAGGCCTCCCCCTTTAACCTCCACACTGAACGACATCCTGTCATCTGTATCCACTGGATGCATGCGATTCTCATTGGCCGGGTTTTTGTGAATACAAACTTATTTGCAGTTGGTGAACTGACCGCGACCATGTCAATGTAAAGGGACAACGGTTTTCAACAAAAAACTTACAAACAAAACTCATGTTTGTCCCTCAATCGAGTTAATTTTGTTTTAGATTAAGTTTTTGTATTTCATGTGGCGGTGCGAAACCCTCAGCGCGCGAGCCCGACTCGCACTTGGCCGTTTTTTTTATTGTTTTTTTTTTAGTTATCAATGTAAAAAACGACTTCATAAAATCGTCCAACCAAATTGAAATGGTACCAAACGGGAAGCTCCTTTCAAATAAATCATCAAAATCGGTTCATCCAGTCGAAAGTTCTGAGGTAACAAACATTTGAAAGAAAAAAAACAGTCGAATTTATATCCTCCTCCTTTTTGGAAGTCGGGTAAAAAATGTGAAAACTTTACTTTCTGGCTTTACTGATAGCCACATGCCCCGTTCCTGATTGATTCCACCTAAGAATAAATCGAGTAAACAGAACGAACCGACCGCGCTCGGTTACTTCAAAGTGGCGTGAATTTGGTGCAAGGTTCAAAACGCTATTACCACGAAACGACTTCAAGGTCTGTGTTATGTGGTCATGCTTTCTTTAGTACTAAAACGGAGCAGAGAAATGAACTTGACTTCGTTTGATTCTACATCTACACTGATTCGGTGCACGTAACTCGAGGAAGTGCTTGAATTAAAAAACATATATTTTATTATTTCTTCACTACGGTATATCGGCAACCAGCTAGAACCTTACGTTCAAAAACTGATCCTGTCCATACGCATTAAACCCGATTGTTTTTTTAGAAAATATAATTGAAACCTTTTTGTCGCGTAACAAAGATAAAAAATAAAATGAATTGAGAATTTTTGCCTTTGTTTGAAGTCTGTTAAAAGGATACTAATTGTGTGATAAAAATTTTATGGACTAAAAAAAGTTATCATATTTATCGGGACTTATCGCGCACTATTAAATATAGGTAAAAATAGATACCTTTCGCTCGACGTTTCGACCATGTTACAATGGCCGTGGTCACGAGCTGACTGAAATAAATATGAAAACATGTGTTCGAATCGCGAAAGTTTAAAAATTACTATAAAAAAAGTTACTCTGTATAAAACCCCACCTGCCTTTGAGACTCCCCCCATTTCCCCCACTCTATACATTTTGGTACCTATTCCGTTTTATTGAAAACCCTATGTATCTAAAAGGCGGTAAAGTTCTATTAGGTATTATTCTGCGATACGAAAAAATAATTTAATGGCTTCTCTAATAGATTGGGAGGCAAATGGAAGCCAGATTTTCATTATTTTCACTTGACATCGGGACCCACCAGTAACTACCAGTGCGCAGTGGATTGCGACTCATACTTTGGGAAATACTGCTCTATGCTATCTTTTTATGCTATAGATGGTAACAAGCGGACGATCTGCGCGATGGTAAGCATTACCGTCGCCTATGGATATCTGCAAATAATTATCAATATAAAAAAAACCGACTTCATAAAAAAAATTGAACTGGATCAAATTGAAATGGGACCACACGGCAAGCACCAGCTTTCAAATAAAAAAAAGAATCATCAAAATCGGTTCACCCAGTCGGAAGTTCTGAGTTAACAACCATTAAAAAAATTGAGTCGAATTAATAACCTCCTCGTTTTTGGAAGTCTGTTAAAAATAATGTGCCATCGCTAAAAACGGTAAAAGAAAACGCGAGGAAACCGGTATGTCTAAGAACTCCAAAAGCTCAATATTCACCAACTTAATGATATTCACCAACATGCACTAGGCCAGCATGGTGGAAGGGCCCATCCTCTCTCTGAGAGAAGGCCCGTGTCCCAGGAGTGGGAACATGATAGGCTGATAATGATGATAAATGTTTGTAATTAAATTGAGAAGTGCATTTTACAAGCGCACCTCAAGAAAAAGAAATGCCGACAAACTAATTTAAATGTTAAGTCGTTATAACAATCTCTGATTTAGCTTGCAACAAATTTAGACACATTAGTTTCGATTGTTAGTATTTTAGTCTACTTTTGCTAAGGTAATTTTTCAGATCCGACATCCATAACCATAGTGGAGTATCATTGGTTACAAATTACTTTGTCTCTTCTTCTATAGTTGCTTCGTACTCTTTGAAAAGCGTAATAATAGTTTTCCGGTCAGCACTGGAATAGAAATGTAAAAAAAAACCATGAGCGCAATACAAGTCCTCTGTAATTTCGCGGCTACACATTGGCCCTGCCGACTTGAACCATGTATGTATGTGTAAGAATCGCAGTATGTTCGCGGGCACTGAAAAATGCGGGTAGTAGGCGAAATAGTTTGAAGTTATGTTCAGACAAAACGATCTACCCTCCTTGGTGGAAACAGGTCCAATGTGTAGCGCCGGCATTAAAATGCCAAAAGGTTTTAAAAGAGCCGTAACAGACACTTCAACATGGCTGACGTCAACCACGTCAACCAATGAGAGAAAAGGAGAGGAGAATTATATTCTCACTCTTTCCCTCCTGCTGGTCAGACGGCTGTTCGTCAGCCAAGTTCGACACGTCTGTTACGACTATAAGACATTGCCCGATAAGGTCTACAGAGAATACTAGTATCACCCTGTACGGATCGTGCAAGGAGTAGGTCAGTAGCTCTTCTTACCGGTTAGTATATGGTATAACCGACCGTATCTATATTACATCTGGCTTGTCTTGCACTCGCACTACTGGATTTTACTGATGAGTCATAGCTAGGAATGCCCGGCTGGGATGTACAGGAGTGTAGGATACTTTCCTTAGGACGTACGACTAAATTTGGTTGACTCTTTATGCAATGCTCAAACCTTAAATTACTTTCATTGGATTACATGGATGTTGGCTGTTGGGCCTAGTACAAAATTCGCGACATGCTTTATTTAATTAATAAATAGTTTTGCGTTTGATCGTCAAAAGTGTTCTGAGCCTAAACTAGTTTACATACATTTTAGAAACGCCCACAAACTATTTTAATCATATGGCGTTATCACGATGTCTAATTTGGTTTGCATATTTAACTAGATTAAAACACGTTTTTTTATGGATCTCTTTCGCCAAAATAAAAAAAAGGTGAGCACATGGAAATTGCTTTTAAACATTTGCAATTATTGTAAAGGGTTTTTTAATCCCACTTAGTATATTTTTGGTTTATAAATGTCAAAAATTTGCGAGCGAAATAGCTGTGGCCCTTAAACGAATGTGAAGAATAACGTAACACAAATCAAGTAGATCACATTTAAAACCGACTTCAAAAATATGTATATGAAAAACGTAGCCTATAAAATTTGAGGGTTCCCTGGATTTTCCTGGGATCCCATCATCAGATCCTGATTTGGTGACAATAGAACCAAATTGGAAGTATACCCTACCGAACAATTTTTTTTTGTAGTCAATCAACAAATGGCGGAAAAATCGGTGAACATACATATAAAAAAAAATTAGTGAAACATAGAGAACCGTCCTGCTTTTTTTAAGATTGACTCAACGTATGACATAATTGTTAACGAGGCTCGAATGCCAGCGCATATCAGAGTAATTTATCTCGGTCAGTTAAACTGGTGTGAATAGTACTTGTCTTGACGTTGATGATGATTGGTATCGATGAAAACGGGTTATTTATGTTGACTGTGTCTAGCATAGAAACAAACGCGAACCATATTGCAGCTCATCAAAAATGATCATGTACTGGTTCCAATTAGTCAAACATCTGAAGTGTAGACAATGGTTTATACAAATAATTCTAGCAGTTTAAAAACTGAAAAACACGTTTTATTGCATTGTCATCGGTCCTTGATAAGTTTGTAAAGTTTCAAATCAATCCGACGTTTTTAAAGGGGTGGAAATCACGTTCAAAGATTCCGTTACATAGATTAATACCAAGCTAATAAAAGCATGCTCAAATACAGATATAACATATAAATACAGATTTGGATATATATACGTTTTTAATTTCATATTTTTTTGGAAAAACCAGGCATTTCGACCCATGCTAACTCACTAAACACATCTCTGATGGATTCCAAAAAGATCCCACAAGAAGAATTGCGTGGTACATCAATTTTTTTTTAATCTGTCTTAATCATCTGTTTTCTTCTCACGTTGCCCTCGATGAGGCGTGTAATGAATCCAAGAACATGATTGTTTACTATGCAGTTGCACTCGTATTACTGCAAAGTGGAATGACAAACCGATGACACTGATCTTTGTGTAAATAAATTTGTGCAAATAAGTATAAATAAATCTTCGCTATCTTATATCTCTCTATCTATATACCAATCTGTCTTCTATATAAGTATATACAGGATAAATTTTTCAAGTCAGCGTGGGTGACAAATTCCGAAACTATGAGGAATAGCAAAAAGTACTCAAAAGAGTCTCGGGCCCGATTTTGATAAAAACTAAAACCGCATCATTAGATTTTTTTTAAACCGGCCAAGTGCGAGTCGGGCTCGCGCACGAATGTTTCCGTACCATTATCTATAAAACGGCAAAAAACACGTTTGTCCCCCTTAAATATTTATTTTATTTTATTTTTATTATTTATTTTTAAATTGATAACATAATTAAATATTCTGTGAATATTTCAAGCGTCTTACCTCTTGCCGTTATCAATACCGAGCAAAAACGGGCAAAAAAATCACGTTTGTTGTATGGGAGCAATCTTAAATATTTATTTTATTCTGTTTCTTTTTTGTATTTGTTGTTATAGCGGCAACAGAAATACATCATCTGTGAAAATTTCTACTGTCTAACTATCTCGGTTCATGAGATAAAGCCTGGTGACAGACGGACAGACAGATAGACAGACAGACGGACAGCGGAGTTTCAGTAAAAGGTTCCTCTTTTACCCTTTGGGTACGGAAACCTAAAAACAATATTCCCAGCAAGGAAACGAACCCGTTGATTTTGAAAAAAAATTAAAGACTTATGCTACCATTCGGTAGTGTCGCTAATAAGGATCGAATTCTGGGAAGTATGGCACTAATGGCAAACTTAGGAAGCCTTATTAAAAACGTGTTCACGTAAAAATGACATAATTAATCTAGGAAATAAATAGCTGCTATCGCAATTTGCTCTTTATTAAGGTCAGGTTAGTTTCAAACGTGTTTTAAGTGAAACATGATTTGGTTGGATTGCCGCGGTCGGTGTTTGGTTACGCTGACCATGCTATTGTGACAGCGTAATGCAGGTAAGACAATTCTGTCAGCAAACATAATGCATGAATAATATTACAGATGCAATGTATAGAAGAAGGCAGACTAGATGCGTTCCGTGCATTTTTTTTAAATTTTATTGACTTATGTGTTTGTGGTTGATACAGGACGAATTTTCATACAACTCTGTACCCGGCAAAACTACACTCTTATGCATACACGCTTCTCTAATTCTATCTGACTTTGATATATATCTCGAATCGATATATTTGATATATATCTCGAATCGATATATTTGATATATTCTTTGATATGTGTATGTGTGGATCCACTTACGTGGTTCTTTTTATTCATAGAAATCCGTCTATCCGTATCTCGTGATAATCCCACAAAAATTTAATTAACTTTGGCTTAGTCGTTTTCTAACCAGGACAAATAATAATAAAATAACCGGCAAAGTGCGAGTCGGACTCGCGCACGAAGGGTTCCGTACCATTATCTATGAAAACAGGAAAAAAAATCACGTTTGTTGTATGGGAGCACCCCTTAAATATTTATTTTATTTTAATTTCACTGTTTATTTTTAAAGTGAATATATAACAAAATATTCTGTGAATATTTCAAGCGTCTACCTGTTGCCGTTATCAATATCGAGCAGAAACGAGCAAAAAAAAAACCGTTTGTTGTATGGGAACACCCTTAAATATTTATTTTATTCTGTTTTTTAGTATTTGTTGTTATAACGGCAACATAAATACATCATCTGTGAAAATTTCAACTGTCTAACTGTCACGGTTCATGAGATACAGCCTGGTGACAGACGGACAGCGGAGCCTTAGTAATAAGGTCCCGTTTTCCCCTTTGGATACGGAACCCTAAAAAAGTTTTTTTTGGGCGCATGTTGATATGACATGGCAATAATTTTGTTCAAATTTGTTTTGTTGTTGTTCAATTATTAAAATTTGCAAGTTAAAGTGGCAATGGGCAGGCCACATCGCTCGAAGAACTGATAACCGATGGGGAAGAAAGGTTCTTGAGTGGAGACCGCGAACCGGAAGATGCAGCGTACCTACGCTGCGTCTTCCGGTTCGGCCTCCCACTAGATGGACCGACGACATTGTGAGCTGTGAGAGTCGCGGGCATCCAGTAGATGCAGGTGGCAGGCCTTCGTTCAGTGTGGAGGTTAAAGGGGGAGGCCTATGTTCAGCAGTGGACGTCTTCTGGCTGATGATGATGAATAATTTTGTTCAAGCGCTTACTAATTTTTGAGGTCAGCTTTTTATATTAATTACGGCACAACGGCACTTTAGTTTTTTTTTCTACGCAATTAATAATAAAATGAAGATATAAAAAAACTGTCATAACCCATATTATCATGTATATAATTTTTTGTTATTGTAAATTTACTTTGAGTCATGTTACAACAATGTTATAATTCCTATCATAAAATGCATAAACGCACGCTTGTTTAAATGATTAAACATTTTTTAATAAATTTTAGTTAACGACCAGATTTTAATTGTAGAATATAACAATGTGTTGATTGTTCAAAACAATAGCTTATTGAAATGTGAGTGTGAGAATTCTTCATAATACTAATATATATATAACGTATTTAAGTTTTCATGGACACTGAAGTATGCCAACTATTATAATATTCTATATCTATATAATCTAGAATAATGAACTAATACCAATACCACAGAATACATAAAGTACAGGTACGGAAGGTTAACTCCGCAAAAGCATTTAAATAAGTAGCGACTCTTGCCACTACACAATAAAGTCCAATTCAGGACGTGCGAGCGCTAACTACCTACAGCTATATTAACCTAGAAGTTGCCTCTCTGTCTATCGCGTAACTCTTCTCGCGTTATCTCTGTATATCGCGCAGCGGCGGGCACGGCAAGTCCGACCTGTCGACTACTTGTAGCTTCATACCTAAAGTGCGGAGTGCGCCAGGCCTGCTAATACGCGGAAAGGGTGTACTAAGTCTAAAGCTGTTCCATTAAAAACGGTCAGTCAGACTAGATAAAATATATAGAACAGCCTTCGATCATATATTTCTGTAGATGCAGCATTGCGGCCTAAAAAACGGCACCGGTAAATCAAGGCATATGCCTTGTTTCCTTCTCATTCGCTCTAACGAATTTGTACTTTATTCATTAGGGTTAATTTTTCAATACATTTTTTTTCGACATGTGTTGTTTCATTTCAGATTATTCTAAAAGTCGTACAATTATATTGGGGATTTTTTTTGTTCGATTTTGCATGGAACTTTGCATCTACAGAAATATATGATCGAAGAGAATAGCTGTTTTTTTTCGCGATATCTGGGTTTTGTTTTCAGAGAATTTTTATAGTTTACTATGGCACAATATGCAAATTTTGAATTATTTTCTGACGCGCTACTGTCAAAACGACTGAATTAAGTTAGAGCATTGCCATAGACACGCAAAGAAGGCGAACTCATGCTCGATATCTATCTTGATAAAAATCTATGGGGTCTATACAATTGTGACCACTATGCGATATTCTTCTACCTAAGAACATGTATCGTGGAATGCTGAAATAACTAATAATAATTTAGTAAAACAACTTCTCTACCAGAATTATAAACTAGGTATAAATAAATGAACACGAATATAATTATGTAAAAATATGCACTGCCAACTGATTAACGTGTATTCTTCACTTCGATAATTTTGGCTGACGCTGGATATGTTTCCTATTTTAATACATACCCTATATAAAGTCACAATACAATGAACTTCGTGGACATGACAAACAAAATATAAAGTAAGTAAAAAAAAGCTCCGGACCCATTCGGGATATGTCTCGTTACTTTTAAACAGCTGGACAGATTTTGATCAAACATTAGTAATGTTTATTTTAAACCACTGTAACAAAGCTAGCTTTCAAAAAAAAAAAACTCATTCAATCCAGTCGTTTTGAAGAAAAGTGGTACTAAACATTTGCTAGTTATTCAACCCCCAATCAATGAAACATTACTGTGTTTCGGATTGAAGGTCAATGTTTCCAGTGAAATAACTGGGCATTAACAGATTTAATATTCAATATCTCAGGGTGACAAACGCAGTGCATTGCCGCGCAGGGTTTTGGAATGTAGAAGTTTTAAATCCTGGGTGTCGCTGGACTGTTATGGGCAAGCTTAACGCTTACCATTAGGCGAAGGACTTGTTCAGACGAGTGCAACAACAAGTGCAGTGTAGTGTTAAAAAATCACTCTTATTCCGAAATCCGAATTCCGAATATACAGTCTGTCCTTCGTCTAGGGTTAAAATAACAAAAAAGCAATGACAAACTGAACTTCGTGAACTATAAGAATGCAATTAAAAACAACTATCTGATTACTGCCATTGAACCAGTTGGTTACCAACGAACCAGTCTGACACAAACACAGTACAATGCAACAAATGTATCGCATAGGGGCACACAACGTAGGGTCATGCAATGAACTGACTGCGACGACAATAAACCATGTTTACTATTAGCACTGTCACGCTATGAATTGATGATTGGTAGGGCTTTGAACTTGTACTCCAATAGACGCTGAACAACCTCGCTACCTCACTAATAGTGGTTGAAAGTGCCTTGCTGCATGACTTTGGCTAGACAGTAAAACGTTTTTCCAAATAAATTGGACGTGTAAAGCCAAAATGTAAGCACGTTTTACTTAAGGATGTTCTTGGTTAAATTAACCTTTCAGAGATACCTGAGCAAATTAGCGAAGGCATTAAAACAAGTCACACGACAACTATGAATCTATCGAAACTTTTAAGAAACTCAAAACAGCATTACATTTAAGTTTTTGTCGAGCCAAATTTTAAGTTCTCTTTAAAGAATATATTTTAGACGAAAGACTAGAGCGTTCGCGGGAATGATCGAGGCAATCCTCGTATTACTTCGGTAGTTCGGTGAATGCTGAATGTTACAAGTGAATGGTTTATTATCACCGTTGACAGAAACGTTTGTTGTTAGTAACAAGCGAACCTATAAAACATTTTGCTAAGGCGTAAAGGCGAGGTGGCATCGGAACTGCCGGTCGTGGAAAAGTCAACTCTTCGCAGTTAGGTTTTTTTTCTCCAGGAAAATAGCTAATTCCCGAAACTAACCAATAAGGTATAACTAAAAACATAAGTTGATTTTACCAACCTCTAAATTAGTAATGCATGGCTCCGGCCCAAACCTAATCTCCACCTAAATATAAAGTACACCCCCCCTAGTCTGTGTTGTGCCATTGTGCTTAAGAATGTTTATCGATCCCAGTTTTCTGAAAGCATAATATAATTATGTACTTTCAGTAGTCGCCACGCTCGGTTCGGCACGATCATTAATCGCTACAATGTTTTAAACTATCGCGTTTGTTCACTACAGTTATATGAATATCAACGGGATATTTACCGTGGTGAGATTGTGGATGGAGCTGCCGATATTTCGGCGCAGTTACTTGCACCATGTTCACGGGAAGACTAACAATGCGTGTTGCCAGTGATGACATTATATGATAATGAGACGTGATCCTTAGCTGCTGGTCTTTTGGATAAGTCGAGTCACACAGCGGGCAATGGAGAGAGCTACGCTCGGAGTTTCTTTGCGAGATAGAATCCGGAACGTGCGGATGTTCGCCGAAGAACTAGAGTCGCCGACATAGCTATTAAAATTTGCAAGTTGAAATAGTAATGGGGAGCCATATCGCTCGAAGAACCGATAACCGATGGGGAAGAAAGGTTAAAAAGGTTAGCATGAGACAGTGGAGACCTCGAACCGGAAGACGCCCGACGCCGTAGGTAGGTCTCCCACTAGGATGGACCGACGACATCGTGAGAGTCGCGGGTATCCAGTGGATGCATATGGCAGGCTGTCGTTCAATGTGGAGTTCTAAGGGCAGGCCTATGTTCAGCATTGGACGTCTTCTGGCTGACATTGATAATAAAGTTGATTCTCCAACTCAAATTTAAAAAAAACGACTTCAAAATTGGTATGACATAATTTTTTCAGTTATTTTGATTTGAAAACCAAACTACTAAACCAAGTTTGATGAAATTTATATGGGACCACCTCTAAAGTATGGCCTACCAAATAAAAATAAAAAAAACATCAAAATCCGCGCATTCAATTCGTGTTATTTCGCTGATGAAACATTGTGCACAGAAACATTAAATCATGGACAGATGAAGGTCGTAAACGTGAGCACATCGTAATCGGAAATGGCATACGGAACTAATTCAATGTATGTTTTTTTTATTGAATCTGTTCAGCGCATAACAAATGTCATAATCAGACCAATTTTTTTAACTAACTTCCAAAAAAGAGAAGGTTCTCAATTAGACCTTTTTAAATATATTTTTTAATGTTTGTTATCTCAAAACTTTCGACTGAGTGAACTGATTTTAATGATTCTTTTTTTTATTTGAAAGCTAGTGCTTCCCGTGTGGTCACATTTTGGTCTATGAGATACAGCCTGGTGACAGACGGACAGACAGACAGAACGGACAGCGGAGTCTTAGTAATAGGGCCCCGTTTTACCCAATCCATAAACCATGAAAAGGTGGGTTGGATAAAAGGATTACCAATAATGATGAATCATAAGCAATGCTATTTCTGTCCTTTACAGCGGGCGTAGAGAAAGCTATCCAATTTCTTGGGCTTGGTTAACTTTTATGGGACGTTAAAAAAATGTGAAGGTCGCATGTCACGGTCATCGATCATTAACTGTTCCACCCTTCATGTTTCAATCCATGTAAAAGGGATGTTAAATTAGAAAATCACGTTTACGTTGGGCGTCAACTGTCAGTCAAGAAATTGAACTGTAAACATATGGTAAATTCCACAGACCTCGATTTTTTTGCGATTTCATAAAGGAGAATTTATATTCCACAGTATATAATTATTATTTTTTATTTCACCGATTTCTCCTCAGAATAAATAAATAAATGATAATTGGTCGTCCATTTGATGACATCATTTGCAGTTGTGTGCGCTCAATATTAAAGTTTGCGTTTGTAGAATTAGTAAGAATATGTGTGTATGTGAATATGTGAATATTATATTATGTGAATCAGTGTGTGCAATACGTGTTTACCTCGCCCCCTTCAGTTTTTCGCAGACTTTTTTAAGTACTAGCTCCTAGCTAGTCCTAGCTACTAGTAAACCATCGGTAAACACAGACAATTATTGATATACATACTGTGAGAATGGTGTCTATTCCTAGAATATATTTGCATAGCTTTAAAACAGACGAGTAAGAGCCTAATATGAAAAAGACAGTGAAATATATGGTGTAGATTAAAGAAGACGTTTCAGAAAGCAGAACGGAGTTTCAAAATTCTTTGCTTCAAAAAAAAATTGGCTAAAAAACAAAATGAACAGGTTCACGGTTCTACCTTCTTTCAGTTTAGTATTAGATTTGCTTTTAAAATATCCATAAGAACTCTAGTTAGAGCCATAGCGTTACAATCACCGACATAACTATTAAAATTTGCAAGTTGAAGTGGCAATGGGCAGGCCACATCGCTCGAAGAACTGGTGACCGATGGGGAAGAAGGGTTGAGACCACGAACTGGAAGACGCAGCGTAGGTAGGCCTTCCACAAGATAGACCGACGACATTGTGAGAGTCACGGGCATCCATTGGATGCAGATGGCAGGATGTCGTTCAGTGTGGAGATTAAAGGGGGAGGCCTATGTTCAGCGGTAATCTTCTGGCTGATGATGATGTTACAATCTCTTTGGCTAGCTCACTTTGTACCTAAACAACCCTGTTACCAAACTATTTGAACTTGAAAATTGCGGAATGTTTCTCCATTTCTCGCAACGTTTCATAAATAAGTATTAGGCGAAGGGCACTTTTGATTTAGAGGTTTTTATTCTGACGGTAATGACCTTTTGTTAGTATCCAAGGTCTCGGTCGATGCTATTAAACCTTCGAAGACAGCATAAGGTATCCATTAGTTACAGTGATAGTATAGAATTATAACGCAGTGTACGTGAAATAAACTGTTTAAATATGGTTTAGATATCATCATCAGCCAGAAGACGTCCACTGCTGAACATAGGCCTCCCCTTTAACCTATACACTGAACGACAGCCTGCCATCTGTTTCTACTGGATGCCCGCGACTTACGATGTCGTCAGTCCATCTAGTGGGAGGCCTACTTATGATTAATTTGACGATAACTAATAAAACTTGAAAATAGATCAATAATTGACACTGGCAAATACACAAGACGTCAACAATCTGGGTGTCTTCAAATCACGAGTGAATCGGTTTCTTCTAGGCAAGCGTGCTCCATCGTAGACCGCATCATCGCTTAACATCAGGCGAGTTGATGGACCAACCTAAGCCTATTATTATTATTTTTTAAAGTGACGCCAAGATCCCCTTAAGAAGAAATAATAATAAAAAATACGTTTATACACTACAACTTCATATGAAGGCATTGTTTTCCATCAACCCTCCGAGATGACGTAACACATTTATTTTCATATAATCTACCCCTCAGTTGGTCAGATCGTATTGTGGTTTCAGCGTAGTGATGCGTGTTGTGGTTATAACCTTTCTAATGACCCTAATGTGATCTGGATTTTAGTTGTGGTACGTATTACGTACTTATTTATTTCCTTGTAATAACATTTGATCCATAATCCTGTCCGCTCATTTGCTTTGAGACGCATTGATTTTTAACCGACTTTAAAAAAAGAGGAGGTTATCAATTCGACAGTTTTAAAATAAAATGTTTTAAAAGAACTTTCGACTGGGTGATGATGATTATTTTTTTATTTGAAAGCTGGTGAGCAATTTGGTCCAGTTCCGACATTTTTATGAAATCGGTTTTTTATATTGATTATTTTAGTGTTATGATGCTGTTGTCAGATCAGCGACAATACCTGCGTGAATTCAAATGTAATTCAACTTATTGGGACTCAACTGCCCTGATTAAAATTTCAGACGGCTCTAAATCGCATTAAAATTGGGTTTGTTCCTACACATCAAGGTCGGATTACCTCACCGCGTATAGTGGCTCTGTTAGGAGTCACACACAAGTCATTGTTTTGGGATATAACCTGGAGAATTAGCACATCAAAGGGTTACGTCACTAACCTATCATCATCATCAGCCTACCATGTAACTGCGAGGACATAGGCCTTCTATCAGAGAGAGGATGGGCCCTAATCCACCATGCTAGCCCAGTGCATGTTTGTGAATTTCATGTCTTTGAACTTTGAAGGTACTTGGCCATATTGGATGGCGGCGCGTAGCGGAAGGCATTGTCGCAGATCTAAAAGCCGACTTCATAAAAATTTTAGAACTGGACAAAATTTAAATGGAACCACACGGTAAGCACCATCTTTCAAATAAAAAATAATCATTAAAATCGATTGACCCAGTCGAAAGTTCTGAGGTAAAAATCATAAAATAGTAATAAAATAAAACAGTTGAATTGAGAACTTCCTCCTTTTTGGAAGTCGGTTAATAAATACAATGAAGACGATATGTCATGTCTATGTCTACATGAGTTTTTCATGTTGGCGCCAAAACTCTTGAACTAATTTTATTCCACAATGTTTTCGATCTTACATTCAAATTACATAACCAAACTGTTCATACTTTTAAATTGCTACGTTTTTGCACGCGAAGATAAATTTGTTCCGAGGCAATTTTTGTTACATTGCATAAGCAAACGAGTTACATGACCAAAACAGTGGTCAATCACGTGTATTGCAGCAAGCAAGAGCCTAGCAACCAGATAAAGCAACGCGAAGAAGAAAGAAATACGTGTAAAACTGTCCCCTCTGCCATCTGGAATATATAATCAGGAAGACGGGTTTTTTATAGGTTACATTTCGGAGAGTGTGCATCAGATAGTTATATGCATAATCTAATTTCATCCTGCCCTTTTTTCTTATTAGACGACCAGAGCTGGCACGAAAAAGCGACTTCGTTTCATGGTTGTCATTCCAAAATCCTGTACGAAACGATTTTGATTCCAATGTGAACAGCTAGACTGTAGAATTCGCTTCCCGAGTGGGTGTGATAATTACAATCTGGGTGTCATCAGGTGCAACGAGTGCATCGGTTTCTTCTAGGCCTACATGCTCCGTCGTAGACCGCATCAGAGATGGCGGTCAAACTCAAGCCTATTTACGGAAAAACAAGACAGATTGACAGCAAGAATAATTGAATTTTTCTATATCTAATTCCAAGCAAAGTTGCTTAAATGTCAGACAGACTATTCATATAAATCAGACACCGTTCATAAGTTTCAACCTAATTTGAATCTAAAAATAGTGTACACGTTGTCATGGGGAAGATACATAGTTATAGGTATGTCATGTCTTTATGAAAGCGTGCCCGTGGGTTACGGCAGGGGAGTGGTAGTGACGCCACTCGGTCAAATCGTCCGTTTGGCCATCAGGCGTCAGGCGATTACGGGGTGTGTCGGTCGCACGGTCTACCCTTCCATGATTGTCGTGCTCCCAGGGAATTCGTTTGGTATTTTAACGAGCCACGCAATTTGGGAAATGTTACCCTGCCTTATACCTGCTCGATGTTGCCTGGTGAAATGTTTTACCCCGGGGCATTGAGTTGGCTATCGTCTGGCAAATGTTCAGTTTGTGAACCGTGACGAAAACGGTCCCGACTGTTTGGAGGGATTACGTCATTCGTTGCGAAGGGAAGTAAGTGGTATTTATTCTGTGGCGAAGGTTGGAAGGGAATAGGTAGAGCTTTGAGGCTCCAAGCAACACGCCATGAGTTTAGCAAATGTTGAACCCATTTTCATACAGTCCTTCAAAAATTAGTAAGTTTTATATTTGGTTATACTTGTCTGTATTTTAGTAACTTTGTTCGTATCATTTGATAGACTTTCAATGTTATTTGAAGTAAGTAAATTGAAACACCGTTTGTCGCCTTTGAGTATCTAGGTTCTAAAGAAGTAACTTATATCCTTACCAGGTTTCTCTGCCAAAGCTGTCAGCTAAATTATGACCAAACATTTATTTGCTCTGAATACCACGAATTCTTGAGTGTTATATTAAAAACACATGTTATTATTTAGCTTGTTACAATGTTATTGCAATTGTCAGTGTAAATAAACCGAATCACTGGCGATTTGAAGACATCCAGATAGTATGCATTATTGAAACCGGCTTCTGTTATCGCGTGCTATCTATCATACAGCACTACAGCATTACATTACAATCCGCATTACAATCAACATAAATAGAACAATTAAAACTAATAGTAGGCACAGAGTTATGAACATAGTGATGGTTTTCCCTGATGTTTAACAGTATTTAGGAAGTGGTACAGATATAGGTATGTACAGTATACTCTTAGCTTATTCTTGTTCTATGGTAGGTACTGAAAAATTTGATTGTGCAGTGCAAACATCTTAAAAAAACTATAAATATAAAGTTTCTGTGGAAGTGTGTATGTTTCTCCGCAAACTCCGTAACGGCTGAATAGATTTAGATCAAATTTGGTTACTTTTATTACAAAAAAATATAAGACTAAAGGGTAAACCGCTGGCGCTGTATTTAAGAAAATAGATGATTTTTAGATCTCTGGTGGACCAAAGGGGGTTACGATTCGAGTCCGCGCGATTTATTGTAATTTGTATTATATATTAAATTTTGTGTATTGTCACATGAACTTGGATCAGGGACTTCATGGTGAAGGTCGTGGTGATCGCGTGCCATCCCGCTCGCGCGCATTTTTGGGCAATCGGCATGGCGCGCGATCAGCATTTTCAGCAGATTTAGGAGCGTTAGATTAAAATTAAAATTATTTATTGAGCATAAAAACGGACAAATACACTAACATTAATCTCACAAACTGTTAAACTAAAATAAATTTCCTAATAAAAAACTAATATAATAAACACAAGAAATTGCTGTAAAAATAATGCAACACATAATTTGTGTGTCATAAAATTGTCATCATAGTCATCGACTTTTTTGTCCCCATGGTCAGTTAAGTTTTCACAATAAGTCAAAAATATTTAGAAGGGCGTTTGCTCTTTAAACTAAAAGGCTTTTAGTCTAGTCTTTGGGCTCGTAAGTGGCTGTGCCAGGAGAGGCACCGGTGCGTTCTTACGTAGTCAGAGATCCTAGAGTCGTGAGGCAAAGAACACACAGCCTTCGAAGGGGCTTTGGTGTGTAATCTCTCATGAACCCAAGATAAAGAAGGCTGTGGATGATGACGATGGTTATATGTGATTTTCATGGTCACTTCCAAGAGCAGTTTAAATTTAGTGTCCATTTGAATTCTATATTTATTGTTTTATGGTATTTTCATGGTTCGCTGATTACTTTGTATTGTATTTGTCCACTGTACTATGAATTGCAGACCCACATACGTTTATTTGATTGGTTGAATGAATAAATTCTTAAACGCTTATAAGTGAAACGTAACTAAATTACAAGTCCTTTTGACTCATTCATCAGTCCTTTTGGTTTCACCCGCGTGGTGATAAAATCGGTGATGATGATGATGAAAAAAAATAGCCTATGTCCGTCCTCATGATACATACTATTACCTCGCAAATTTTTATCGAGATCGGTTAAGCCGTTTAGCCGTGATTATGTAGCAAACAGACAGAGTTACATTCGCATTTATAATATTAGTATGGATTGATTGATATGATGGAGCTCCCGATATTTCAGCGCAGTTACATGCACCACATGTGCACGGGAAGACATGTAACTGCGAAGAAATATCGGGAGGTCCATCCACAACCGTACCATGGTAAATATCCCGTCAATAATCATAATATATGTAGTGAACAACCGTGATAGTTAAAACAGTCCTTATGCCCACATCTACACTAATTCTAATTTGAAAGTTGTTTTTTTTAGGGTTCCGTACCCAAAGAGTAAAACGGGACCCTACTACTAAGTTATATATGTCATCTAGGTGACGTAATAACGTGATTTTTACCCGAAGATATTGTTTTTTAATAATAAAATAGGCTTGCTCTTGGCCGCCAACTCGCCTGATGTTAAGCGAAAAAATAATAAGTTAATGTATTAATAGTGTTTAACAAGCTATGTATATATACATTACTTGACATACATGTCCCGTTTTTAAAACGTTTTTTTTTTTTCGTTTTTAAAACGTCACTGATTTTGATAAAGGTACCTGCTGGGTGAAGTTGACGATATAATAAATAGAAAACCGTAAATAGTCTAAGAGCCCGTGAACCCCAGACCTTCGTTATTTTATAAAAACTGAAAGTTTGTCAGCGCATGCTTCCAACACAAGTAAGAACGATGGACCATTATGAAGTTTGGGTTACCGTGGCTTTGGCAGGTACGGCCTGACCAACTTATTTGTGCAGTTGGGCAAATGATAAAACTAAAATATTCCAAGACAGGCTATTAGTTTTGTTCAGAATCTACGATGGTGGCTCCAGCATTCAACTAAGCAGATAAATTTGTCGCACTGTAAACGGTACTAAAGGTTTGTAAAATACCGATCTAAATTCATCATATAATAAAGTGTGATTTTTTTGGTATTACCTTTAGAATATTATTAAAAATCACGTTATTGATTGCCAGACACTTAACATCGTGGCAACCCCTTGCCAGACACCCCTAATGTTCATGAAACTGCAAATGTCAACTGCACAAATAAGTTGGTCAGGCCGTACCTGCCAAAGCCACGGTAACCCAAACTTCATAATGGTCCATCGTTCTTACCTGTGTTGGAAGCATGCGCTGACAAACATTCAGCTTTTATAAAATAACGAAGGTCTGGGGTTCACGGGCTCTTGCTCTATTATGGCGTTTGTAATTTATTTTACCGCAACCCTTCATGTGTCTTTGAGTATTCAATAATTACTCCATAAAATGTTTTTTTACTTTTCCTTTAAAAATTGAGATCCATACTAAAACATACAGGTAACTGTGCAAAGTTTTATGTACCTTAATACGTAAGAAGGGTCAAAAAATTAGGACGGGCGGACAGAACGAACTTATAAGGGTTCATTGTCGTACTGTAGAACCCAAAAAATTGGGTTAGTAATTATTTTTCTTTCTGGTTTATCGTTTTTAAATATGATTCACCAAAAATACCGCTGTCGGGTTTTTAACTACGGAAACGAAAGTAAATTGTTTAGCAGGGCAGATACGAGGTCTGGAAAGTGAGATTAGATATTATTGATCCCGGAAAGACTGACGATTATTCCAAAAAAAGTCACCTGTCAATGATGTTAAATATAAACTGAGGTAGATATTTTTTACCAAGGTCTGAGCAGCGATACAAACACAAGTTAATTAGCTTGAGTGAACTCAGTCCGTCCTGTGTCTGGCAACGACGCAAACGTACGATACGCGATTTTTGAGTAAGAAAAATAATAAAAAACTGGCATTTTTGATTATTTTTCTTGTGTGTTTAGAAAGTGAAATACTTATACTGGGACGGCTGTAAAAAGCTGTAAGGCTGTAAAGTTCTAAGGGTCCTATGTAGGTAGCTATAGTAAAATATCGCCATGTTTTTATTGTCTTTTTTAACCGACTTCCAAAAAGGAGGAGGTTATCAAACTGTTTTATTTTATTTTTTATGTTTGTTACCTCGGAACTTTCGACTGGGTGAACCGATATTGATTATTCTTTGTTTATTTGAAAGCTGATGCTTCCCGTGTGGTCCCATTTCAATTTGGTTCAGTTCTGATATTTTTATATTGATAACTAGCCGTCCGCCCCGGCTTCGCACGAGTGTAAGCTCGGCCTTCGGCCTCGCTACAAAATATAATGTAGCCTGTGTCACCCGGGGATAGTGTAGCTTTCCAACAGTGAAAGAATTTTTCAAATCGGTTCAGTAGTTTCGGAGCCTATTCATTACAAACATACAAAAATAGGTACAAATCTTTCCTCTTTATAATATTAGTGTAGATTATTGAGTTTGACGTCTCTATTGGTAAAACCTCATTGGCAACAGTGAGATTGTTCAACCGTATAAAACCGCGTCCCAGAATCTCTGAATAGCGTTAGTTCACGTACAGCTCATAGGTACTGTACAAAGTAAACGTTCTAGGTAACCTATTTTCACCAGATGCAGTTGGGTTCGTATCGAGGTCGTGTAAGGTAAACCATTGTACCCGGCATATAGGTCAGATTGAACTGACGTAGTTAACCCACTCTGCGACCTGCGTAGACTATTGTTTAGCTTTTAGCTTTGATTTAGCTTTTGTTTTGATGTTGGTCACGATCAAGCTCTACTGACATTTTAAGTTGCTTTGAAAGCGTTCGGTATTTTCTGAACTGCTTTTTGTTTCTGCTGTGTTGTTTAAAGATTAATCCTAGAACGTCTAGCGATTTTCGTCAAAGAAGTAACGACAAGGTATAGCCAAAAGTAATTTATGACTATATTTGTATCAGTTCCTTGGATCTTTCGGTAGTGGAAATTTATTACTGTTCATCTTAATAGTTAAGCCATGGAAGAAGTCATCGCCATACTTCTCTAACATAAATTTTCGCCCCTTTTTGCGGGGGGCGACGTACGCGCATAAGCTACATTTAGAGATAAACACTCACATGGGCAAAACAAGATCCTGTTCATATGAACGCACACTATAACAAAAATCAACACTGATTTAAATTTAACCCAGTTATAAAATACAGCGTAACTGCACAATCATTTGTACATGGTCATTGCATTGGTCATATGGTCACATTTTTGGCAGTCGTAAAGTTCGGCTCGGCTTGAAGTTAGTTTTCGTAGTTAAATTCTAAATGTTGTCGTTTTTCAATAGTAGAGAGATAGGCAAATGTCACTTGCGGAACCAATATTTGAAGCAGTAATTATACCAAACACCGTCCAATTTATTCGGTCAATATTTTCAACTGACTATATACATGTATTTTCTCAAGTTGATAACATTTCCCTAACCTTCATACAACGTGTCGAATGAATACGTAGCGATGGTTCTCCGCTCCATTGGACACACCACGTACAATAATAGCAACAAAATTTCTTTGCTACATTCTCAGAAAAACAGCGGGTTTTGTACCCATTTTGTTATTGTGATTTTGATATCCATGTTTAGCATCAGTGGGTACTTTTTTGAATGGCATGAATCGATCGTTTTTGTACAAAGAATTTGAGGGATTTTTTGTTGTCTTTTATGCCAAACAACTTCGTTATACCCCTCACAGTTTATAAGCAAGCTGAAGTAGCGTTGGGCCGGTCATATCTGTTGCGAAACCGATAACTCCGAACTCAAAGGGTAGACGAGTTCTAGCGTGAGGCACGCAATTCGGCAAACATAGCGTAAGACGCCCTGAGGCTCGATAGAGTGACGATATACGTAAGGCTGTGGCTGGAAGAGTAAACTCGGAGATGAGACTAGCGTGGCTTGAGAGTTAAGCCATGCAGCAGTGGACTAAGTTATTTATAAAATTTTATCAGTTAATTATGATAATGGTGACTGTGATGCATAGGCGTAGCTATAGATTTCACATTGGACGCAGAAAAAGGCAGATTCTAAACGCTTCTCTCGCATAGCTTTAGTTCGTTGTCACATCAAAGAACCGTTGCTATGACAACGGAGCTGCGCGTGCACATAATTATATATTTTGTGGCACAGATTATCCATGCCATCTATTCAACTAAAAACTTAAACTAAAAATAATGTAATGTACACGATCTTAGCATTTTACAAAAGGAAGGAAATAACTACCAAGTCTCGGGTTTCCAACTCTCAGTTTGGCAGTTAGAGCCAGTAACACTTTGTACATTTCTTGAATAAATGATTTTGAATTCAATTTTTCACCATTTTTGTCGTAAGCTAGGGGCGTCCGGATCCCCTAAACTCTCCCTATGGACGAACATGCTGTTATGGTGGCACCGGAGGTCCTCTCCGTGTTTTGCGGAGATTTGACATCTTATATCTCGGGGTGACGAGCGCAGTGCATTGCCATCCAGGGTTTTGATCTGTTGAAGTTCAGAATTCTGAGTGGCGTTGTGCTGTTATGGGCAAGCGTGAAGAGCCATCAGGCGAGTGACTTCGCTCGTCTCGTCACCCAGTATCATAAAAAAAAGCATGTAGTTTGGGTTTTTATCTAGATCTAATGTATTGCTTATTTATTTCCACTTGTAAGCGCCATTTCCTCAAGAAACGTATTCTTATCGGCATCAAGCTCAAATTATGCATGCGCGCCGTCGCTCGCTGACAGAATGTTCACGCAATCGACTTTGTTTCTTAACTCGCGTCCTTACGCGTTTGGATTTGTAGGTCAAATTCGACTGGAATAGTAAGGACTGGGAATAATCTATGCGGTCGTGGGTCAATTGTTTTGTCAGACTCGGTATAAAGGTTTAACAGACAACTGGGACGTAAATTATGCTATTAAATACTAGGAATCCCTGCTTTTGCTGTAAGGCGACGTAATTTCTATCTAAGATGTAGATAGGTTGTGCCTGCCACCATATTGACTAGACGAATGTAAAGTACATTACCGTTCTCGTTGCAGCCGCCTCATAAAGGTTGACAATTGAAAATTGCAATAAAAATGAAAGGTGGATTAAACTTTCCAAAGTATATGTTATACTGTGTTCTTTCCGTCCTGCCTGTTTTTCTATCAGACTGCCAGAGCGGGCACGAAAAATTGACACAGTTTTATGATTGATATTCCTAGAACCCGTACGAAGCGTTCACATATTATATGATATTAGTGGGATTAGTGTGTGTGATACATATTTAAAAAAATAGTTTTATAAATGTATTCTAATGTGGTTTATCTGTTGTTCGCAGGAAGGTCCGCACTCCACCCTCCCGGATGACGAGTTCTACGATGCCGTCGAGACCGGCTTCGACAAGATGGAGGAGGAGCGGTGCGCGCGCGTGGCGCCGCCCGCCGTGCACACGCGCGACCAGGTCGAGCTGCCGCCGCCGGCCATCGACAACCGACTCACACACCACTCGCTCTGGACTGAGGTGAGAGACAGAGACAACAATAAACAAGATGGACGAGTGTCATTGTGACCAGATGAATCTGCCGACGCCAACTACACGATAGTTGGTTCATGGTCCAATAAAATAAGGTCTGGCGTTCTGGGAGTGATACATGCCTATGGGGAAGAAAGGTTCTTGAGTGGAGACCACGAACCGGACGCAGCGTAGGTAGGCCTCCCACTAGATGGACCGACGACATTGTGAGAGTCACGGGCATACAGTGGATGCAGATGGCAGGATGTCGTTCAGTGTGGAGGTTAAAGGGGGAGGCCTATGTTCAGCGGTGGACGTCCTCTCGCTGATGATGATGATGATGATGACATGCCTTTTGCCTACGTCACTGTCCAGTTCATTACAACAAACAGAGATATTGGGAAACAAATTAGTTAATAATTTATTAAAACAAACACCATTTCTATTGTCATTTTGTATGTCCGCTCAATCATTTCAAGTTAAACGCGAATTTCATATATTAAACATATTATTTATATCAATACATCATAGTTTTATCGGATTCCCTCAGGTGATAAATTCACGGAGCTTGGGGAGTTATGATTTCATGCTACTGGTAACACAGCGTCGATGACGTAAGCTTGTGTCACCCACGTGACCTTTGTGCCTCAGAATGCCATACCTGGCGAAGTATATTCTTATAACATGTTTGGCGTTCGTTCACCCCGTTCAACAAGAGCTGTTTAACCGACTTCCAAAAAGAAGGAGGTTGTCAATTCGACTTTTTTTTTTCCATGTGTGTTCCTCAGAACTTTCGACTGGGTGAACCGATTTTGATGATGCTTTTTTTTATTGATTGAAAGCTGGTGCTTCCAGTGTGGTCCCATTTCAATTTGGTCCAGTTTTGATATTTTTATGAAGTCGGTTTTTTTTATATTGATAATTATTTGCAGATATCCATAGGCGACGGTAATGCTTACCATCAGGCAGATCGTCCGCTTGTTACCATCTATAGCATAAAAAGTTGCACAGAGCAGTATTTCCCAAAGTATGAGTCGCAATCCACTGCGCACTGGTAGTTACTGGTGGGCATCTCAGATACTTCAAAACGTATTGAGTTTCCCTTTGACGAAAGTCATCAAAATTCGAACAATTAAGATAGGGCATGACCAAGTCCTCTTGACCGCTATCTCCTCCACGGCACGAGCCGTCCTCTTAGTGATCGACCGCGGTGACAACCCACTTCGACCAAAATAAAATGAATGGACGAGCCCAGTAGAAGCGCATTTTTCAAGATTACAAAATGAGCGCCAGCTCTCACTTCGTTTCAGTCTGTCTCTAGCCGTAGGAAGTGAAACACGAGTCTATTGTTACGCGATAACGAAACATCTGTCAAAATTATGAATT
Source organism: Agriopis leucophaearia (assembly GCA_949125355.1). Classification (NCBI taxonomy): domain Eukaryota; kingdom Metazoa; phylum Arthropoda; class Insecta; order Lepidoptera; family Geometridae; genus Agriopis; species Agriopis leucophaearia. The sequence goes on from OX421278.1 coordinate 11,289,611, forward strand.
CGTATGCTTTACCGAAGTGTAAATACACAAATAAAACCGATATCTATTTTTTGTAACAAATATACTGTACATTTTTATAATTAGGTGTTGAAGTATATGTCCGACGGTTTTGACTCGTTTTTAATGATCAAGTTCAATGGTTAGGGCCCGTCCATTCATTTTATTTTGGTCGAATACAACTCAACCATTATTTTATTCGATAACGGAACTCTGTAGCCTGGTACCATCGATCTATAATCTAAGTATTATAATAACCTGTGACCGGATGTCCGGACATACCTCGATTTGTGGAATTTTGATATCATTGTATTTATCGGACTGATTTACGATAACATATATAAAGTACCCACTTGCACGACCGAATTAAACATCGATTAACGAAACAAATTTCAAATCGAATGAAAAATTTAGTTGAAACCAAATTTTATCTAGATTTAATTTGTTGTGTAAGCTAGCGTTAAGGTGATAAGTTTCATGTTTGGCGGGAAATTCAAATTTCAAACAGTTTTTTGTCCTTGTAGCTAGGCCGGGTAATTATTGTGAAATGACACAGTGTTTGCGAAAATTGTTGGTCGTTCTTTAAATTATCATGTACAGTTATTAATCAGTTACTCACCATATTACGTACATTAGGCAATAAACCGTTTTGAAACAGCAAAAATTAGTTTATTGACATATGTATGTAATAAAGTGTATTGGAGATAAATAACTTAACGCGAGTTTGTAAAGAATAATAATCAATTTTCGCAAACGTCATGATCGTTTACAATAATTACCCGGCCTAGCTACAAGAACAAAAAATTTCCCGCCAAACGTGAAACGTTTCACCTTAATGTTGGAAATCGAATAAAGTTTATGAATAGAATAGAATATAAATCTTTATTGGCCTTATAACATTGTTAGTTAAACTGGGCAAGTCAAATTTACAAAAATATTTAAGTATATTATATTGAGAATTAAATAAAAAACTAGAGGTAGAGTAAGTAGTTTAACAAAGTAAACAATTAAAATGTCGCAAAATAATAATAACAACAGTTACCACGGTAAATATCCCATAAATAATCATATACGTAACTGTAGTGAACAACCGTGATAGTTTAAAACAGTGTTTAAATAATAACAAGTTTAAATAAATCAATAAAAACTCATAACAATGAATGTATAATAATGTATGGTCAACTCACACGATGAACTTTCCAAGCGGCAAAGTCTTGGAGTCGGTGGAAGTCTGCGAAAGTCGTTGGTGGAAGTTGTGTGCACGCCGTTCTTTTAGTCGTGTGCTTTGACGCAAAAAACACACCTTTGCCAGTTATTCAACCGCCAAGCAGTAGTGTGCAAACACTACTGTGTTCCGGATTGAAGGGCAATGTTTCCAGCGAAATTACAGGACTTACAGAGATTTGACATCTTATATCTCGGGGTGACGAGCGCAGTACATTGCCATCCAGGGTTTTGAACTGTTGAAGTTCAAAATTCTGAGTGGCGTTGAGCTGTTATGGACAAGCGTGAGCTATCAGGCGAGCGACTTCACTCGTCTCGTCACCCAGTGTAAAAAAACTTTTTTTTTTACAGAAGTCTCGCGAACTATTCCACCCATAAAGTTTATCGTGTGCGTTAGACATTATATAAAGGTCGATACTTGTATGTATTTCAGATCGACAGGATATCGACAGAGCAGATACAAGCTGCATTCGAGGGCGTCGGTGGAGAAATCGGGTGGCAGCTGTTTGCTGAGGAAGGAGACATGAGGATGTACAGGAGGTCAGTTCATCATCACTAACCTAGTGCTGTTGCCCGCGACTTCGTACGCGTAAATTTTCATATTAACTTTCAACCCATTTTACCTCCCTTAATCCGGCCCTTTCGCAAAATAACAGCATGTACTTCAATCTGGTCATAGCTAAGCATCGTGAAAACCACATTTTAAATCGGTCCAGTGGTTAAATGTACACAAACAAACAAACATTCTAAAAACTTTCTTAACGTGTTCAGCTGCTTATTTTAAGACACCTATGTGCTTTTTTATATCTCGCAATTACAGTTTTTTTAATCTCTCCGTTATTATTATATTGTTAGAAACCTCTTTCAAAAAAATATTAAAAAAAGAATTTATATAACACGCAATGACAATTTATTGGTATAAGAAAGTAATATTAACAATTTACAAAAATAGCACAACCAAAACACGACCGATCGTCACGAGCGCAAGCCTGGGAAAGAGGCAGAGCACTTTTTTTTTTTTTTTCTAATGTGACTTATTGCTGTTGGCCTTGCGGCCTCTACAGCTTGACCGGACTAGTTGGTGAACGCAGAGGGCGTTGGGCCAACATGGTTTAGATTTTGGGCGACAAGCGCAAGGGCACCTCGGAGGTACGAGCCTCGGCTTGGACCGTCGCCGGGAGGCTTGGACCGTCGCCGGGAGAGAGGCAGAGCACCGCTTGCTGCCCGCTTTTATATTAAAGCGAAGGTGGGGGGGTGGCGCTGCAGTCGCCTCAGCTAACAATATGTATAGATAGTAGTATATAGACAGATATAGATAGGTGGATGGCACCTGACAGAGTGGTTACCAATAGCGGATAAGCGTTCCGTGGGCAGGCAACCAGCCCGATGTGTCGATGACATCACACGCATCGCAGGCCCTACGTGGATGAGATTGGCCCGAGACAGGGATAAATGGCGAAAGGGAGAGGAGGCCTATGCCCAGCAGTGGGTTGATACGGGCTGACGATGATGATGATATAGATAGAAGTATTTTCTCTGAGGCTACAACCGAGCAGTGGTATATAAATATTGAAACCAAAGTCTTCGGCCTGCCCTGCCACAGTAGAAAAGTAATATTATCATTTGTATCGTTATTCCAGAGAGATGGAGGTGGACGGCATGGTGATGGACCCCCTGAAGGCGATGCACAAGGTGCGCGGAGTATCGGCGCGGGAGATGTGTCACTACTTCTTCAACCCACGATATAGATATGAATGGGAGAGTAAGTAGACATACCTATAATAAGACCATTACCAAGAAAACAACAGACTTCTTCGCTTATCAACAGGAGAGTTGGTGGTCAAACACGGACTTATATTACGCGATGAAAATTGCGAGTTTGCGGCCAAGCGCAAGCCTATTTTACAATGAATAAATAAAAAGATAAAAATAATAAAAACAAACTGTTCCATATATTCTTTCAGGCGTTTTATTGTTATTGAGTGGAAAGTATAAATTGTAATTTTTTAAACCCCTTTAAAAAGGCTGATAATCGTCAAACGGCTAATCAAATTCTATTGAGTCATAGCTAAGAACACTCTAACAAGGCACAAAAAGAAAACTAAATAAAAATAAGTTCAGTTGTGTTTTGTGGGAGCTATAATGCCACAGACAGACAGATACACAGACACTCATAAACATAGATACACATATGCACAGATATACACGTTAAACTTATAACATCCCTCTGCATTGAAGGTTAAAAACCATATCCTAGTGTTCAAACAACTAGATATCCCAGGATCAGCAGTGACCTAATGATTAGAGTAGGACTTATAAAACCGGCCAAGTGCGAGTCGGTCTCGCGCACGAAGGTTTCCGTACCATTGTCTATAAAAAAGGCAAAACAATCATGTCTGTTGTATGAGAGCCCCCTTACATATTTATTTTATTATTTTTTTTTGTATTTGTTGTTATAGCGGCAACAGAAATACATCATCTGTGAGAATTTCAACTGTCTAACTATCACGGTTCATGAGATACATCCTGGTGACAGACAGACAGACGGACCGACAGTGGAGCCTTAGTAATAGGGTCCCGTTTTAACCTTTGGGTACGGAACCATAAAACTAATTTCTAACATTATTTGTTCGCAGCGACCTTAGAAACGATGACCATCGTGGAAGAGCTTTCATCAGATGCGATGATCTTCCACCAGACGTTCAAACGTATCTGGCCAGCGTCGCAACGAGACGCGCTGTTCTGGTCGCACGTCCGGGCGGCCGACTCCGCGACCTACGCCGTCACCAACCATTCCACCATCAACACAGACTACCCCGTAAGTTAATGGGAAATGGGCGCCATCTAGCTAACAGAAAACAAACTAAAACGCCTAATTAGAAGTGCATGTTAGTGTAATAACATGGCGCAGGAGTGGAAACTTCAATTAATCATCTTAGTCGTTGCTCTTTGACTCGTTTATTTCAACTTTACATAATTTTTAACCGACTTCCAAAAATAGGAGATTTTCAATTCGACTTTTTTATTTGTTTGTTACTTCATTACTTTCGACTGGGTGAACAGAATATGATGATTCTTTTTTATTTGAAACCTGGTGCTTCCTGTGTGGTCCCATTTCAATTTGGTCCAGTTCTGAATTTTTTATGAAGTCGGTTTTTTATGTTTATAATTAAAATAGAACAATTTAAAATAGTCATCTAGCCTATCCACACTTCCACACTATCCACACTAATATTATAAACACGAAAGTAACTCTGTCCATCTGTCTGTTTGATAAATAATCACGGCTAAACGGCTTAACCGATCTCGATAAAATTTTGCGAGGTATTAGTAAGTGTCATGAGGATGGACAAGGCTATTTTTTCTGAAGAAATCGAGGATGAAGTCGCGGGTACAGCTAGTTGTCTTATAATGGTTTGTCAATATTTTGCAGAGTAACACGGGCGCGTGTATACGCCTGTTCGTGACAGTGTGCCTCGCGTGCCGCAGTACGTTCCCGGCGGGAGAGACCCCCACCCGGGACAATATCACCACCAGCATCGCGTACTGTAGTACAGGTATGACTCCTTATAATATACTCACACCAGAAAAACACAAGCCTCGTTAGCAAGCTCAAAGTCGCACAACGAGCTAAGGAGAGGGCTATGCTCGGGGGTTCTCTACGAGATCGAATCAGAAATGAGGAAATCCGTAGACGAACGAAAGTTGCCGACATAGCCCACCGGATTAGCAAGTTGAAGTGGCAGTGGGCAGGGGCCGAAAGGTTCTCGAGTGGAGACCACGGACTGGTAAACGTGGGACGTCCCACAGGATGGACGGACGACCTAAAAGAAATCGCAGGAAAACGATGGATGCTGACCGCTTCCAACCGGACCTTTTGGAAATTGATGGGAGGCTTATGTCCAGCAGTGGACGTCCTATGGCTATTACCTCGCAAAAAATTATCGAGATTGGTTAAGCCGTTTAGCCGTGATTATGTAGCAAACAGACAGACGGACAGAGTTCCTTTCGCATTTATAATATTAGTGTGGATTTAATTTAATATTTTATTTATTTATATATTTTTTATTCCAGTGAACCCGGGAGGTTGGGCCCCTGCCGGCGTGCTCCGCGCAGTTTACAAGCGAGAATACCCCAAATTTCTCAAACGGTTCACGAACTACGTCGTCGAACAGTGCAAGGGAAAACCACTCGCCATCTAGCGGTCAGAATGACGCAACTTTGGGTCGAATACAGGTAGCGAACTGTCTTATATAAATAAAGCGAGAAATATCGCCATCTATCGGTGAAGACAAAGTAACCCCCCGGTTTAAATATATTAATACTTGCGGCGAAATGTTTGTATTACACTTTGTAAAAAACGAATTTGTCTCGCCATTTATTGGTTAAAATTATGTCATTATGAAAAATACAGGAAGTGACGTTGTAATAATGATTATGTTGACAATATGATAATCATGATGATAAATAATTGTTACTGTGATTTTGTCATCTATGTCGAATCAGCAGCGCAAGTACCGTTCTTTATCGATCGACAAATTTGACAGTTAAATCGACAGATTCGATAAAATGGCATTTGATCTGTACTCTCTATGATCGATTCTTATGGCATTTTATCGAGTTTGTCGAACACTAGGCTTGTCCGAACCTGAATTTAAAACCTAATAAATATATATTTCAACACAGGACCCTGATTCAATAATTACAAACACGCTCGTAATGCGTCGCGTTAAGTTAACCTCAAAAAGTGGGACTTTATTTCTTAAGGAATAGAGGCTAAATTTTTAGAGGTTGATTTAACTCGCCGTGTTACGTGCGTGTTTTAGTTATGGAATCAGGGCCCAGATCGGGTTTTTCAGTTCCACACACGATGCTACTTAAGTCTTATGACACTAACGTGATGCGAATCATCTTTAAATAGGCCCAAATTCGTGTCAGAGTATTCATGGAATATCAGATGTGATTGGGAAGGCTATATAGTGTTGCCAGTATAAACAAATTCAAATATGGTAACAAAACAATTTCTGTCATGGTATTTTGGTTAGGTCTGATGTTCCGTGGTCGTTTTTATTGGGAACTAACAGTAGCCAGTGTAGACTAAGGCACGTCAGCTAGTCAAATAGGCGTGATTTTTGTCTACACAGAGTTACAAGCAAAGGGTAAAAGGGGTCCTTTATACTTATCATTATGACTAACTTTTAATATGGGACCAACCTTCGACCAAAATAAAATGAATGGACGGGCCCAGTAGAAGAGCATTTTTGAAGATTACAAAATGAGCGCCAGCTCTCATTTCGTTTCAGTCGGTCTCTAGCCGTAGGAAGTGAAACACGAGTCTATTGTTACGCGATAACGAAACATCTGACAAAATTATGAATTCGTATGCTTTACCGAAGTGTAAATACACAAATAAAACCGATATCTATTTTTTTTAACATATATACTGTACATTTTTATAATTAGGTGTTGAAGTATATGTCCGACGGTTTTGACTCGTTTTTACTGATCAAGTTCAATGGTTAGGGCCCGTCCATTCTTTTATTTTGGTCGAAGGGACCAACCCTGAAATAGCGTAAAAGTGTCAGCTGCGAGCGTGAGTGACCGTTTTCTCTGGAATAGCTGATATTTTTTTCGATTTCAGGGCCTTGATTCCATAACTAAAAACACGCTCGTAATGCGGCGCGTTAAGTTAACCTCAAAAAGTTGGCCTTTATTTCCTAAGGAATAGAGGCCAACTTTTTAGAGGTTAATTTAACACGCCGTGGTACGTGCGTGTTTTAGTTATGGAATTAGGGCCTTGAGTTGTTCCCATAGTAAAAGTTGATCATAGTGATGGGTACTAAGGACCACTTTCGGCTTTGTACAGCCTTTACGCGTAACCCAGTAGATTAAACATCGTAATTGAAGACTGCGACGACGTTACGTAAATTTTAGTTTTGGAATCATTTAGCAATATTCAGCAGATGTTGCTTTCCAGCTGTGACAAATTTGTCATGTGAAAACGAGACAGACGTATGCATATTCGTAGTTTTATCGCTGTTTCGCAAGTCGACAACATTTTGTCGCGGTGCCTTTGCGAAATACGACATTAGTGTTTCATAAAATTACGCCTGAGATTTCTTAAAGCAATGGCACTATCTAAGCTAGTAGACCAATATTAAATATTTTAATTGTACGTCATAAAATTACCCGTAAATTCTTGTTCTTTCCGTGCCTTATTTTCCACGTGTTATTGTAATCATAGATGTACTGAATTTAACGAACAATGGTTATATTGTTTTTTGCCTACTTAAATTGTTGTTGGTATAAATTACTTGTTAAATTGTATTCTATATTTATGTGTCTTAGGTGTATTGTTGATTGAACAACAATTTTTATTCATAGTTAAAATATCAAGTGTTTATAGAGATTAAGAGTTTTATTGTTTTATTCGTAATGCACATGAATGTATATCTGTTGCAATCTTTTAGTTGCTATGAAGTGGGCTATCATATATAATCAAAAAACCGTTAGCGTTAACGCCTGCGGAAAGATAAAGTTGTATGAAAATGACATTAGCTTGAGATGTCACGTGACTGCTAATGTCATTTTCATACAATTTTATCTCTCCGCCAGCGTTAACGCTAATAGAAAGTGGTTCTTATCTAGACCCCCAGGTGGGCTATTTCTGGATAATATTAGTTTTGTACCCGTCACTTTTACATGGATTTATATATGTGCGACGGAGACGTAGAAATATTATAGCTAGGAAAAGCACGGAGTGATAATCAGCTTGTTTTGAGAAATCGTATACAGGCATGACTTAATGGTTATTGAAACTAAGGGCCTTACTTAAAAACGTTACTCAAGCTGACATACGCTTAAATATGCTCCGTCTTGTTTTCGCGTGTGACGATTGCCGTCAGCGAGAAGTTGAGAGAGCATTTTAAAACATAGATCAACTTGAGTAACGTTTCTAAGTAAGGCCCTTATAGTACAGACCATTTTTATAAATTTCTCATGTTTTTATTTTCTCGTTCGTGAATGGACATAAAAGGAAGAAAACTGCCATATACAGGGTTACTGGTAATCAGCATCCTCTTTCCTTAGTAATTTCATTTCTACGATTTATCGTAATTCGTGGGGAAAACAGCTGCTTCATACATCTTTAACCGACTCCAAAAAAGGTTCGTTTTTTTAAATAATGTTTGTTACCTCAGAACTCCATCATTTATGAACTGATTTGGAAAATTATTTAAGTATTTACTTTCAGATTGGTCCCATAGAAATTTCATTGCAATCGGTTTAGTAGTCGGCTTTTAAATGAAAATAACTTTATTTTATTTGGATGACAATATGAAGATCCAAGTAACCGAATTTGTCCATTTGTTGTTGTTTCACAGAAAAGAGAAGTAAATAGAACGGAAATGAGAAGGAAACTGTCGCCAGGTATTGTGACAGATACTTGATTGAACATTCTTATTTATGTCAACGCGTCGAACTCCGCGTCACAGTTGCTAACACAGTTGCATTGGGTTGATATGGGTGCAAGTGGCTACAACAAATTTCTTACAAAATGCCTTACAGCCGTTTTAATTTAAACATTTTTTTTTTCTTTTTTGTGATGTCGTTTGTTTTGATGTACTGAGTCCGCCGTTAAGAAGATGCTAACTTACCATTAACCCTGTATATGAGAATAAAATGTAGTATGTCGTGACAATGTCAAGATTTCAAAAGTATTTGGTATTCTTATCACTTCTATATTAGAATCAACAGACGTGGTTAGAACTGATCAAACATTTAAAAAAATAGCCTCGGATAAAAGGAAATAATTGAACATTGAATTGAAAAAGACCTTTGGAAATAGGTGACGTTTAATTGTTGAATGTATATTTTGTACATAATTTGGAGGTTGTGTTGAGTTGAGGCAAAGTTATATTTGCGGTTGGGTAAAACTACGGATATGACCTCTGTTGATTTGATTTCTTGTCTCTTATTAGTTCGCAAGACAAATATTATTTTGGTAATAAATTATCATACTTTAACTAAAATAAATACATGCCTATGTGACTCGTTAAACTAACCAAATAAGCCCAAACTCGAGAGAGTCACTAGTAGTCAAAGATAATAATATAACCACTCAATAACGCAAACAAAAAAAAAACGACTTTTGTTTTGGAGAAAACAAAAGTCATTCATTCAATTCGCGATAAAAACTCTTTTAGACCAGGGTTAGACTTTAAAAATAATAAAAAGTGAAAAAAAAAAAATTGTGGGATGAAACCCATTAGAAAAGGAGGAGGATATTATAAAAATGAAAGGAAAAATAAATTACGGGCGATTTGAGTTCGGGAAGTGGGGGGGGGGGGGGGGGGATTTAAGGGTAAAAAATGGTTTATCTCGATTTCCGGTAAAACTACAAGTCCTATGAAAAAAAGTTAAATGGCAAAGTTGTAGGTGATAAAAAGATCTAAAACTTCTGTGGATACACTTTTTTCACATAACCTCAAAATGTATGTGAAAAATTCAAAAAACCAAGTTTTTAGTTTTTTATTTTTATCTTTTACAAAAATTTTGCTTTTTCAAAAAGTTGGTATGTTTTCTGTTTGTTGAAATCTCTACTTTCCGATGGTGAAAAAAATAATATATGTCACTATAGTAAATCTTCTCAGAAAATGCAATGCAAAAAACTCGAAAACTATTTTTTTTTTCAAATTATTATATACAATTTTGAGCTATTTATTAAAATTTACACTTTAATTACTCGAAAAACGTAAGATTACATGTTACATGTTCCTCCTTTTCTAATGGGTTTCATCCTACTATTATTTTTTTTGGTTTTAAAAATTATCGACCCTGGTCTATTTATAGTGTAAAAATTTCAAACAGAAAACAAATTATCCATTTAAAAAACAGACTTCAAAATTAGTAATAACGCAATTCGTTTACTTGGATGACATATTTTTTTCACTTATTCTGATTTAAAAACCAAACTACTAAACCAAGTTTGATGAAACTTATATGGGACCACCTCTAAAGTATGGCCTACCAAATAAGAATGGAATCATCAAAATCAATTCATAATTAGCGGAGAAATCGGTGAACACACACAAAAAAAAAAAACAGTGAAACATACAACCTCCTTTTTTGAAGTCTGACTTACGAAGCACTAATCGGCATACAAACGGTTTTCTCAACCGCAAATATAACTTTGTCTTATGATTGAGAGCTGATATGATGTGTTCAGTTAGGTAAGTTCGTTACATAACGATTTAGCTACAGGGTGGGAGTTAAAATAGTTTAAAATAATGTTCATTTCGCATAAACTCCAGGGGAAATACGAATTAATTTAAGTACTTATCTAGTACATTTTACTTTAGTTTCTTGTTGATTTTAAACATTATCACGGTTCAAGGTACTTTCATTCCAATTACAATAGTATTAGAGTACATTAATTAATTTACTGTTATAATCGCACCGTCCTGCTCACGTGCACAAGTAAGATGCGATTGCTATTGACAGCTAACAGAATCAGCGGACTGGATTATGACTGTCTTCGGTATAAATAATGTTATTAATTTTGTCGATAGCCTCGGTTGCATTATACAAATAACAATGTTTTTAGTATTTGACATAAATTCGATAATAAATAAAATATATAATAAACTCTATTTTGCCCATATGACAGTTCATTTCCGTTTTTAACAGTGCAAGTGGGTTACCATAATCTCAGAAACATTCTTATAATATAACCTTACTGTTGTACATTACTAATGTCCAGTAACTGGCCACATTATCATATAAGTATATTCTACCATCGAGGCCTGGCAACACTCTCTTCCATCTTACCAGCGGCTGTCATTAACACGTACTTCTCACTAATAAATATAAAACAATTCAACTACGTCTTTCAATCCACTTCGAAGACTATAATATGGTGTCAGAAGAAAAACAAAGAAGATAAAACATGTCGGAAAGTGATAAAAGTGATAATAAAAACAATTTATCACAAACAAGCACGATGCCGGGCGCCGGGGCACCGACGCCATTACGCGTCAACATGGCGGGTTGCACTTCGATGCAATTCACAGGCAATTTGTCCCATAATTGGAAAAAATTTAAACAGGCATTCAAAATATACCTCAGAGCTGCATCTCTAAACGACGAAGAAGACCCCAGGAAGGTGGCATTGTTTCTACACTTCATCGGAGAAAAGGGCGTCGAAGTTTTCAACTCTTTTGGCGTGGATGTCGATTCTGTACAACTAGAAAACGTAATAAAATTATTTGAAGATCATTTTGTTCCAAAAACCAACGTAACGTTCGAGTCTCACAAGTTTTTTACCTACAAACAAAATGAAGATGAGTCTATTGAAGATTTTGTCGCAACATTAAAAAACAAAAGTCAAACTTGCCAGTTCTCCACCTTACAAGACCGCCTCGTCAAGGACATTTTCATATGCAACATGCACGATAAATACAAATATATAAAGGAAAAACTGCTTCTAGAAGACAAGTTCAACTTAGATGAGTCCGTAGAATATGCGAAAACAATATTTCAAACCAGTCAACGTGCATCAAGTCTCACTACGTCGGAAACAGAACAATCATCAGTCCAATATCTCAAGAAAAAGTCAAACTACAACAATAGAACAAAATCACAGAATAGTGAATACAGTCAGCCTCAAGATCAAGCGAAGTCAAGTTTCAAACCATTCTGTGGAAGATGCGGTCAAGTACATAGGTACAAGTGTCCAGCTCAAGGAGTCGTCTGTCATTCTTGTGGTGTCAAGAACCATTTCGAGTCAATGTGTAGAAATCGCAGAAGAGCAAATGTCAGAAATATTCAAGTCGACGAAGAATCAGATGAACTTTTTGTCGGACACATAAAGTCAAACAGTAAGTTTAGTGCGGAATGGTCCTTACCATTAGTGATTAACAATGTCAATATAAATGCCGTGTTAGACACTGGCAGCGATGCAAATGTCATGTCTTACAAAACATTCAAGTCATTAAATGTCAATGTACAAGTTTCAAACTGTAAAAATAAGGTGATGTCGTATAGTGGAGACCGTATCCCTGTATTTGGTGAGTGCCAACTAATAGTTCAATACAATTTGAATAATAAAAGTGTGTCAAGTCAAGTTACATTCATAATAGCCAATGTAAACTCACCAACGGTCATTGGACATCAAACCTGTAGTGCATTAGGCCTTGTCAACCGTGTTTTTAAAATAAACAGTGAACAGTCAATAAGTAAAAGTCATAATGAGTCTAAACATGAGTTAAAACATCTGCTAAATAGCAATAAGTCAGTCTTTGAGGGGTTAGGATGTCTCCCAGGTCTCTGTCACATTTCAGTCCGTGAAGAAGTCAAGCCAATAGTCGACGCGCCGCGCAAAGTACCTTTTGCGTTGAACAAGAGCCTGAGGAAAGAGCTTCAGAATATGGAAGAAATGAATGTCATCGTGAAAGTCACCGAGCCAACAGAATGGGTGAGTTCATTTTTATTAGTTGAAAAGAAAAATGGTAAATTACGCGTATGTCTAGATCCAAGAAATCTCAATGAAGCAATATGTAGGTCACATTATCCGATTCCAACGGTAGATATGATTCGTTCCAAGGTCGCAGGGTCAAAGTGGTTTTCAACTCTTGATGCCAGTAGTGGTTTTTGGATGTGCTGTCTTGATAAGGAAAGCTCATACCTCACTACATTCAATACACCTTTTGGTAGGTACCGTTTCAAACGGCTTCCATACGGTATCAACTGCGCACCAGAATACTTTCATCGGGTAATGACAGAAATATTTGGAGACATACCTGGAGTCACAGTCTACAGTGATGATCTGATGGTCTCAGGGGAATCGCTGGCACAGCATAATGAACGTCTAAGATTAGTCATAGAACGAGCTACAGAAGCTAATGTCAAGTTCAATAAGTCAAAGTGTACCTTTGCTACTCAGCAGGTTAAATACCTAGGTCACATATTTTCAGGTGATGGTATCACACCAGATCCAGACAAAGTCAGAGCCATTAAAGACATGCCGTCACCAACTTGTAGTAAAGATCTACAAAGATTTCTAGGCCTTTTAAATTATCTAAGTCCTTTTATACCAAATCTTGCTTCAGAAGTCAGTCAATTAAGAGATTTATTAAAGAAAGATGCCATATTTGTGTGGAATGCTAACTACGAACAAGTCTTCAATCAACTGAAAAGTATAATATGCAGTGCACCAGTCCTAGCACACTTTGATGTCAATAAACAAATAACTCTGTCTGTCGATTCCAGTAGTACAGCAGCCGGTGCGGTATTATTGCAAAATGGTCATCCAATATACTATGCGTCTAAAACATTGACACCCACACAACAACGAATGGCACAAATAGAGAAAGAACTATATGCAATTGTCTTTGGATGTGTCAGATTTCATCAATTCATTTATGGTCAAGTAGTCACAGTCGAAACTGATCACCGTCCACTAATAACTTTATTCAAGAAGCCTCTTGTTGAAGTTCCAACCCGTCTACAGCGCATGATGATGAAAATACAGGCATATCATCTCGAGGTCTGCTATAAACGAGGAACAGAAATGTACATTGCTGATACACTGTCCCGAGCAGCCTTACCTGAATCTAGTTCCGATGAACTCGATGACGATGTCATAGTCCATGTCAATATGTTAATCAAAAATTTACCTGTTTCACCAGAAAGACTTCAGTGGCTGAAAGGAGCTACGAGCGCCGACGACAGCATGCAGATACTAAAGACCTACTGTCAAAAAGGCTGGCCTGCATGTAAAAAACAAGTACACAAGTTAGTACAAGAATATTGGAATTTCCGGAGCGAGATACATACCGAAGCTGAACTGCTATTTCGAGGTAACAGCATCATAATTCCCAAGAAAATTAGACCAGAAATTTTGAAAATAATACACAGTGGCCACCTCGGAGTTGACAGATCGAAAAGCTTTGCTAGAGGTATTGTTTTCTGGCCATTTATATCAACAGAGATTAAAAATTTAGTCGAGTCATGTCATACATGCTTAAAACATAGAAATGCAAATCCAGCTGAACCAATGCAGCCACATGAACAACCTAACTTGCCATGGGAAAAAGTAGGTGTCGATTTCTTTGACTGCAAAGGCAAAAAGTATGTAATTATTGAAGATTATTATTCAAACTTCATAGAAATATCTGTAGTACCTAGCACAAGTGCTAAAGCTTTAATAATGGTCCTGAAATCGGTCTTCAGTCGACATGGTATCCCAGTATACCTCCAAAGTGATAATGGACCACCGTTCAATTCAGCCGAACTAAAAAACTACATGTTTGAGTGGGGTATTAAACATACCACTTCGAGTCCATACTTGCCGAGATCAAATGGTCTAGCAGAATCAGGTGTGAAAATAGCCAAAAGGATTCTCACAAAATGTGATGAGACGGGCACAGACCCCTACCTTGCACTCCTACAATATCGTACTACACCTAGAGGGAACATAGCTTCACCAGCTCAATTGTTAATGTCACGTTCACTCAGAACACAACTACCTACAGTATCAAGACATCTAAAATCTAAAGTCGTTACATTTAATGAGCATGTCGAGTCAAAATATAAGAATATAGAGAAAATGAAACAGTATTATGATAAGAAAACAAAGCCATTGTCAAATTTAGAAGAAGGAGAAGAAGTATTGTACAAGAAAAATCCAGAAAGTGTATGGTCACCGGCTAAAATTAAAAAGAAATGTATAGAGCCTAGATCATACATCGTAGAATCACCAGATGGTTCAGAATGCAGAAGAAACAGACAACATCTTTTGAAA
The DNA here is from genome assembly GCA_949125355.1 of Agriopis leucophaearia. Taxonomy (NCBI): domain Eukaryota; kingdom Metazoa; phylum Arthropoda; class Insecta; order Lepidoptera; family Geometridae; genus Agriopis; species Agriopis leucophaearia. The sequence goes on from OX421278.1 coordinate 11,304,633, forward strand.
GTTCCTAGTCCTACAAAGCCGAGCCAGGTACAACTCAACGAACCTGTAAGTACTGATAACCAAACCGTTCCTGTAACTCAACAGTTGTCTCCGTCTATTCCGTCAGCTTCAGACCATGAACAGCAGCAGAGTACAGTACCTGTCGCACCTCCAGTTCCAGGTTCTGGTAAGTCTCAACATGTGACAAGGAGCGGGAGAAATGTTAAACCTGTTCAAAGATATACAAACAAATAGGATCTTAGTTTCTAATGTCATGTTACATACTCATTATGTCTTAAATTTAGTATGTAATGAAATAGTCTTATTTTTAATCTAATCATAATTTATCCTAAGAAGTTTTGTATTCAGTTATATATCTTAGTCTTAGTTATTAGTCGTACATCATTGTGTTATACTTACTCACATAAAGTCATTCTGCCTCACTTATATAATTAATGTATTTAATAATAGCTTATTTTAAAATAAGGGAGATGTTGTACATTACTAATGTCCAGTAACTGGCCACATTATCATATAAGTATATTCTACCATCGAGGCCTGGCAACACTCTCTTCCATCTTACCAGCGGCTGTCATTAACACGTACTTCTCACTAATAAATATAAAACAATTCAACTACGTCTTTCAATCCACTTCGAAGACTATAATACTTACATTGAATTTTGTCTCGCTCTCTCGGCTAATGAGAGAGCAAGAATGTAATGTAATGTCAATGTAAGGTTATTATAAGAATGTTTTGGTATTTTTATTATGGAAACTGACGTGGTTTTCACACATTTTATTTATATTACACGGGAATTACTCACGGCTGCGTCTCGCTTAGCAGGACGCACTAAGCGAGACGCAGCTGCGCGCGCGCATTCACCTTGATAAAAATCGCCGAATACGATTGTAACTATAGTCGGAGTAACCGGCCTAATCTTACGTGAGTAATTGTAATGTAATACAAATAAAATGTTTTTGGTTAAGAAAATTATGGTAACCCACCAGCGACCTTATTATGGATTTCCGTTCGTGATTCGGATTGTGGTATCGATTGCGTGCCATCCCGTTCCATTTACGTACTCGCACCACGCGCTTGAGCGAGATGGCACGCGATCGCGATTACAATCTGAATCAAGAACCTACATCCATCATTAGCAGTAGGTTAGTTATTAGCTTAACGCGATTGAGGTCGAACGATTTGATAGAGAAACACCGTTATTGACATGCCGAATATAAGGAAAATGGCATGTACGCGGTATTGTAAAACTGTTCTTGAGTATTTGAACTGCCTTATTCTGATGTACGATTAGAAAGTATTTGTACAGAATTCAAACATGTATAAAGTACCTTTAATGCCACAGAGTAGGACAGAGAAGCCATAACGATATTTTTCTTCACAGCTATGGAGGGTAAAGAACCGTCTCTGTGTATGAAAAAGTTTCCGTCGACCGGCGTTAAATTAGGGTGGCGCTACTAGTAGCAGGGTAAATTTTGAAGATATCGCCAAAGATATTAGAGTAGGATAGAGAAGTAAACAAGGAAAGAAAACCTTCCGCTTAGATAAAAAAAAAATAACCTTTAATATTTCATTAAAAAAATATTATGATCATACCCTTTAAATGGGCTAGCGCTATTCTGGAGGATATATTATGAACTGTTATTTATATTTGGACTCCAATGTGTCCTTCTTATAAGACGTTTGTGTTTATATTAGACGTTCCTTACGTCTACCCTCCATATTCACAGCAAAGTCTTGTGTAAAGGGATTTGCATCGCGCATTCGTCTACTCAATGATACGGTCTACTCAATGATACGGTCTACTCGGCGGGCACACTCCATCACATACAATGTGGTGCCACCTTTTTTTGAGATTTCACAACTCGACAAAAGATGACGTTACTTTGTACAGTTTGAAGTCACCGTGATCAGTTGCTTATGCCATCTCTGTCCTTACTTTGTGTTTAATTCTACTAAATATATTTAAAGTAGATCTAATCTGTATTTTATATTAGGGAAGTATCCGCGGTATAACACATTTGCATTTATACTACAGCAGTGTTGAAATTGTAAGTTATATTATAATATAAAGTATGTTTTTGAAATAATTATTGTTTATAATAAAATGTTTTATGATGGTATGTCTGTGGTTTTATGTCACAAAAGGTATATATTAATGGCTTGCACACACGTGACGATAAAGTGTAAAAATAATTTTACCCGCAATTGATACCAAAACGTTAGGCGTCGGTGCCTCGGCGGTATACTAGGAAACTGATGACCGCGAACTATAGTTTCTCTTGTGCACAAGTTTATTATATATGTATTGTACCTAGGTTACCTTTTATACCTATAGGTTTTTATACCTATGTACTACAAATGCTTAAAATAAGAATCTCACTGAGGACCTAATCAATCTCAGGTTCTACTCATTATCCTCATCACCAGCCATAAGACGTCCACTGCTGAACATAGGCTTTAACCTCCACACTGAACAACAACCTTCCATCTGCATCCACTGGATGCCCGCGACTCTCACGATGTCGTCGGTCCATCTAGTGGGTGGCCTATCTTCCTGTTCGTGGTCTCCACTCAAGAACCTTTCTTCCCCATCGGTTATCGACAGGTTCTGCTAGTGATCAGTTAATTTATTTGAAGCAGCATGGGCGGGGTGCTTTGCACAGCTATACGAGCAAAATGGTAATAGAACTGTCCAAAATTGACAAAACGTCACGAAGCAAATATTTGCTAATAGTTCATCGTGTCGAATTCGTACACAAATTTTTAAAAGGTACACAGAATTGTGCACAAAATGTTTGTGTTTTGTGCTGGGCTTTGATAATATATAGTTTGGATCTGCCTTTAAACTCGAGCTAGTACCGAAATAACTGCCAAAAACTGAAGGGGGCCTTTAAACTCTAGCTAGTACCGAAAAAACTGAAGGGGGCTAGGTAACACGTATTGCACACACTGATATATTCTTAATAGTTCTACAAACGCACACTTCAATATTGAGCGCACACAACTGCAAATGTTGATCAAATGGACGACCGTGTGGTGGAGTAAATGCCAGAGGGAAAACAATAGATATAACGCTTCAATTTTTTTTTTTCTGAGATGCTGGGAGTCAAGGTTACGAAATAAAATCACCAAACTGTCGAATCGCTTCACTTGCGAAGCGCTGAATATTTATTTTTACAGTAACATTAATTAATTGGTACTTAGTGTACAAGATACAACGCACGCGTCCTCATATAAAACGATAATTCTCCACATTATATAGGGACCAGCCCCCGTATCTTATAGTTATTTTCAAACAATATTAAGGTCAGTAAAAGTTATCAGTTGGGTTAGGACTTGATGTTGGTTCAAAGTTAATAATGGTTAGTTTATTTATTCAAATAAAAACGACACATTTCTTCTTTATCTCAAGTCACTGCTAATTGTTAAAACGTATTAATCCCTGCTGCTAAACACCATTAGGGCTACATCATCATTATCATATTCTCACTGCTGGGACACAGGCCTTCTCTCAGAGAGAGAAAGTTTGGGCCCTAATCCACCATGCTGGCCCAGTGCATGTTGATGAATGTCATAATTATGTCGGAACTTTTTGGAGCGTTTTGGACTTAGCGGTTTTCTCACGATGTTTTCCTTCACAGTTTTTGAGCGATGGCATCCAAACTGCACATAATTAAAGTACTATAATTATAAGTGATTGGTGCAGGGCAAAAGATAGAACCTGCCGTCAGATTTTAATGCGCACCACCATCGCTCCACCATAAAGTAAGAGATTTACACAGAAACGCGTCCTTAGATGTAAATCGCCCTTTACAGGGTCACCTGGAGTAGCTTGTAATATTATTATATAATAATATATACCATCGGGGTGACTAGGTGAAATTTTGACAGCTCCATCTATATTCTGTGATAGGGTGACACACCATCGGGGTGACTAGGTGAAATTTTGACAGCTCCATCTTTTTATTGCCAGTATAACTCCAGTAAAATTCTTACCAACATCGACAAATTAAGTTGTACTAAATAAATTGAGCTAACTATAACAAAATAAAACTACATTGATCGTTATAAGGTTAGTAGGCGTAAGAAAGTACATTTTGGTTTCCAATATTAAGATTATGAGATTGAACACTTGATCTAACATTTATTATCAAAATCAATCAATATACTGAATTAGTACATTTTAGCTACATGCATGCATATTGTATGCATCATTTTGAAGTAACATGAAACTTTAGACCGATTTGAGCACAAAAGCGTATTCTTATGTTCACATTTTATAGACTACTAACTATTTTACACAAGTACTTATTTAATACCAGCGTCATATAGACGAATATTACGTTACTTTTATGTTAGAACCTTATTTGAATAAAATAAATTAATTCTAAGAAATATTCAAGTGATCTAATCAATTATAACTATTCATAAATAACGTTAACATTTACTAAAAATATAAAAATGTTTATAAAATATTTACCCAGGAATGAACAGAATTGTCTAGATGTAAATTTGAGTTCAACAGTTGTTGAAAATAGTACGAAAATGTAATTTTGATATGATATAGAGGCCGAGAAATACTACAAAAAGTTTATAAAAATATTAATTTTGAAGCTCAAGAGTGTAAAATGGACCATTGTATATAACATTATAAATATTAGTAAGAAAGTGTAGTGAAACATCAGTATCAAGACAATGATATAAAAGTGCATAGTGTTTATATAAATAGCAGTATACTGTATGGTTGTCTGTCATGGGACGCAGTGAGAAGTGGTTTATATAAATATTTATGTAACAACACCAATTTAACTACAACATGAACGATATATTGGCCAATTCTTGTTATATGGCACTTTTATCACGGATCTTTTTATATATTACACATTTATCTATTAGTTACATCGTCTACCCGTGTAAATGGCAAATATAATAGAACAACATCACAATATAAATGGATAACACCAATTAATATTTAATTTTAGAAAATTTCAAGTTCTGATACACCATTAAGTAAATATTGTTCAATATTCTATAATACGGCTACTTATAAAAGTAGATATCAACAATAATATTAATGAAGATATCTACACTACTCGGATATAGTATAAAATAAGCGTATTATCGGACATACTCCGTTTGGCAACACATGCCCATGTTCCTTTTCAGACTTAACGTTGAATAGAACGCTACTTCACAGTTGAACATTTCCATCATTCCCTGTTAGTTTCAGAATCAAATACGATTAACTTCATCGGCTAACTCATAAGCTTACATCTCGCTTTACATTTGAATTACCTTTATCAGTATTAGTTTGGTTCGTAGAAAGAACAATCTCTTTATTACCTTCGTGATTATGCCTCATTCCATTATCATTTTCATTAGTTTATGGCTATGTCTCAGCTGATATTGGATGTTCAACATCTGTATTATCAACTATTACGTCATATTCCCCATATATTGCAACTCTTTTCATAATCTTAAAATCATTTTATACATTACCCATTACAAGCTGTTCATAGCATTATACTCGTACTTTGTTCACTGCTACCTTTTTCTCATCAATTGTGCCCTTTCCCTATCCATTGTATATCATTCCTCATCTACGAGATATAAATCATGACTGATCATCTCTTACATTTTATTCCTCCATAATTGTAGTTTTATCATCCACTACATCCCACGTCTCAACAGCTGTTACTCCTCAGCAGTGGGTTGAGAAGTGCTGGAAGACAGAGGCTGCATAGAGCTCTGTCGCTGCGCTCGCTTCACATCGGCAACAGTAGTGACTCCGGCCTCGTCCAGTTCTTTCCAACGTTGGTGGTTGTTACGCGCGTGGGCTACCAGCTCTGGCATATCGATGAATGCTGAAAACACAACGTTGTTACGAATAAGTAAAGTAATAACTGCAGTACATCAACGGAGAAAAAAACGGACACGGAGACGGAGAGAAGTTGGGAGAGGCCTATGTCCAGCAGTGGACTAGTATAGGCTGATTATGATGATGATGACATCAACACCTCCAAAATATTCAAGAAGTCTTTGGTAGTATTTGCATATTTGGAGAGAAGAATGTTGGAAGCATTCGTAAATCTAGGTTTAACAGAACAGGGGATTGACCTAATTCCTATAGTTTGTTGTTCTTATTTATAAGGATATAAAATCTTTTCTATGGCGAAATCTAGTTGCTGTGGCAGTATTGACTTGTCGCAGCACAATTGATGAAAAGCCGTGGCGCGGCAGTTTTTTTTTAATTAAAATATAATCCCCAACAGACTAGAGATAAAAATAGTTTTCCGTTACGACTGTTTATCACCTTAGCACTTTCATCATATTCTTAATCATCATAATTTCAGCAATAGGACGTCCATTGCCGGACATAGGCCTCCCCCATCGATCTCCAAAAGGGCTGGTTGAAAGCAGGCCTAAATCCAGCGATTCCCTGCGGTCTCATCTATCAATCATCAATTACACTGCAGAAAATACGTTTATACCAAATCATGCCATAACGTATTATGGTTATGCGCATAGCATGCTTATTGGAAATCATGAATTTTTATAAATTCTCACCAGACCAAGCCTCCATCATGTCTATGATGATGTAGTCGATGAAGCCGATCTGCGAGCGTGGGATGGAGCAGGTGGCGCGGTCAAACATCGGCATCACCACCGGCAGGTCCTTGGCTTTCTCCTCGTCCGTCTGCAGGAAATATTCTTCCGCGATCCTGGAATAAAAAAATAATTGAAAATTAATCCTCTTCAAGCCGTATTGCTCAAGTGAGAGGGTCGAGATATCCACCTTCAAAGAGCTTTTTAAAAGTAAGGTTCTTCACCACTATTAGTTTTTAAAACGGCGAGGAAAGGAGAAGAGTGGAATAGCTAAGAACGACCGAAGGACGTGCTCTATTATTTTAAAGTAATCAGCTGGTTTAGGTAGGTTCATTGTCATTATCAGCCAATCATGTTCCCACTGCTGGGACACAGGCCTTCTCTCAGAGAGGGAGGATGGGCCCTAATCCACCATTCTGGCCCGGTGCATGTTGGTGAATGTCATATTATATCTTAGAACCTAGACATACCGGTTTCCTCACGATGTTTTCCTTCACCGTTATTGAACGATGACATCGAAATTGAACATAATTTACTTAAGTACTAAACAAGTCATTGATGCAGGGCCGAGGATCGAACCAGGTGCCGTCAGATTGTAATGCGCACATGTTATCGCCCGGCCACCATCGCTCTTGGGCTCACCATGTGACTGGTAGGAGGAAATTTATAATACACCGCAAGCGCAGTGGCTGGAGTTCAGCATTTGAACAACTACATTAAAACGTACCTTCTAGCCCATTCAAAGGCGAATTTCTGCGGTCTTGAAGCATTAGAGACATCGGCGCATTTGATCATCATCCTCTTCACCAACACACAATTTTCTGGCAGTTGCAGCTGTGTGAGTGCCGAGCTGTCTAGAGATAGGGGTTCCTGGAAATTTTAATTCGGAGCATGAGATCTTCGGCCCATAGGACCTAAGTTATAATGCGTATTAATTTTTTAGCTAGAAGGATCGAAATTATTTGTTTCAGCTTTTAGACACGAAGGTGAAAATTATTTTTAACTAAAATAATAAACCGACTTCAATACTACAAATAAGCACTCAAGAGCGAAAAATAATCTAATATAATTATTATAAGCGCTACCGCTACTCGTGTATTTGAAGTCGGTGCCAGCCAAGCCAAGTAGGTAGTCGGAACTTCGGCATTAAATTTGTAAAAATTTATTGATTCTTGTAAATACTTAAGAAAGTACTACAAAAGATTAGTGCTTCTCCTTTGATACTCACATCAGTATGCATATTGTCTTCCTTGCTCCCGCTGCCCTTAGCGTAGAACACGTTGACGAATTTGGCGAGATGTTCGAAGTGCTTCGTCATTTCGGTCGCGAGGATCATGTCGATGACGTTGTGGCGGACAGTCTTATACGTGTCGGCGTCGAGATTCTTGAATATGTTCACGCGGTCGTCGTCTGTACGAATAAAAGAACAGAAGTATTGTAGCGTTTTTGAATTGATGCCCGCGTAACATTGTCGCGGTGTCTAAATGTTGTGTAGCCGAGGAGGCACAACACTACAGTTATCAAGGGGCCTTACCCCTAGCTTCACTTTTGCGAGCCAACTTTTAGTAGGTACCTAAAATTAACCAAGTCATTTGCTGCATCGTTTAAAAGCGTCTAACTTGAATGAACGAAAATCCGTTTTACTATGCGTGTGTGCGTGAAAATAGCAAAGCTTAGCGGCTATCAAATAACTACCGCTTATCGTAGTTGATGGTACCGTTTAGACAAATAACACCTATGCGGGTCAACTTTTCGAGCTAGGGGTAAGGCCCCAGGACTCTCTTATAGGACTCTACAGGAGGAGTAAAATCATATGGAAGAGGAAATAGTTTAGATGTAGAGTAAAAAACTCAGAGTGTGGCCGCAATTTCTATACATTGATTTTTCATCAAAACATCCAAAAAGGAGGAGGTTATAAAATCAACTGTGTTTTTTATGTTTTTTTTTTGTTTGTTAACTTTCAACTGGGTGAACTGATTTTGGTGATTCTTTTTTTATTTGATAGCTGGTGCTTCCCGTGCGGTTTCATTTTAATTTGGTCCAGTTATGAAGACGGTTTTTTTATATTGATAATTTCGTACAATTCTCGGGTCTAGCCCGGACTTTTGGTAGGCATTGGTGGGGCCGAAACCAACACCAAGAGGCCCTGTTGAATATAAAATACAATAACTATGGAATATGTATAAAAAGGAATATGAACTATTGTACAGTATAGGATTTTTTTTAAACTGGGCTATTGAAGTCAACAACTTGTGCATGGAATAAGAGATCTATTGGATGAGAAACGGCACCTGCCTTATCCTGTCTCATCTCAAAATATATTTAGGCAGGTGATGACTTGCCACCCACTGAATGAGCCCCTCATAAATGCTGCCGTATCTTGGCACCGGAGGAGCAACATTGGCGTGGGTGGCTTAGGGTGTCGAGAGGTGTGCTGCACTTTCACTAAGAGCTACTCGCGGCGTTATGCCCATTAACATTTCCACCCTGGAGCTTAGGTTCTTAGCTCTTGCGGTTTCCACCCCCAGACGGCCGGTTAAGGCAAGCCAGGGGTCAGGGGTCTCATTTAGCCCCATGGAATCGGGGTACGCGGTGTCGCCACTCACCGACGGCTCGCCATAAAGCCGCCCCTGCGTTAATATATATATTGATAATTATTATTATTATTGTAATTTGATGAAATCTTTTTTATGTCTTTATTAACTAAACAAAATAAAAGCTTACACAACATAAATTACATAAACAGTTAGACTGCCCATAGACCGTTGAAGGTCTAAAGACGATCCAAATGCTCAAGCCCTCTATCAGTCTGCAGCGTACCCAGCATACTGGCGGTTTTACCACATTGAAATCTTTGTTTAGAAAAGCCATTGCTGTTGCTAGCATCTATTTGAATAAATATGGCCTCGACTTATGATCGCAATTTACTGAGTGTATATTTTATTTTAAGTGCCAGCGGAGCTCTGTTTTGTTGGCTCAAGGAGAATCTTATTGATACTTCCTGAGAGTGAGTGGTAGTTGATATTTACTAAACGTGAGTGGTGTTTGATTCTTACTGAGAGCGGTCAATACTTACTGTGGCCTAAGTACGAATATTCGCGTAAAATACGTACTATCGAATTTCATACAAATTTTGAATTTCGAACTTAAATTTGTATGAAATTCGATAGTACGTATTTTACGCGAATATTCGTACTTGGGTCACTGAGAGTGAGTGAAGATCGATACTCACAGAGAGTGAGTGGTGGTCGTCACTTACTGAGAGCGAGTGAAGATCAATACTCTCAGAAAGTTAGTGGTGGTCGGTACTTACTGAGAGTGAGTTTGAAGGTGAGGGCGGCGTGATGCGACTCGAGCACGCAGGTGTCATTGTAGAGTACAGCCAGTGGGTGCCGCGCGTTGCACAGGAAGGCGGAGGATGTGCCCGGGTGGTCGATGTCGTGCGCCGCTGCTGAGATCAGGGCGGCTGCTGCTTCGATCGGCTCTAGGAGGGTCTTGAGACGGTCCTTCTCGAGGAAGTATGCTACTGCCTACAAATTGAAAAGCTCTCTTATATACTCCATAAATATACTTAGTAATATGTTTCTTAGCGGGTTTTCGCATTGTAACGAAAAACCCGAAAAAAATCGAAAAAATATTTTAGAGATTCGAATTCGATTCCTAAAACATTTCATAAAAGTCTTGTATCTACTCAGCATAGCTCCGTGGTCTATCCAATTCGCGTTTTAGGGTTCCGTAGTCCTATAAGAAAACATTATAAATTCGTTATGTCAGTCCGCCTGTCTATCTGTCTGATTACCGTCTGTCCATCTGCCCGAATTTTTTAAACCCTAACTTCTATAATTACAGTTGTAATATAGATTTCGAATTTAAGACTATAAAAAATACTTATAATTGCATTCTAGAGGTGGCTCTCGTAAAATGTCCATTAAAATTATTTCAAATATGATAGCGAATTCCGTAATCTGGTTTCCGTTATAATCTGGAATATCTTCTAAGTCTGCGTGCTTCTCCTTCGAGCACATCATCGCTTTCCAACAGGCGAGTTGGTGGCCAAACGCGGACTTAATCGTGTAAAAAAACTGAATAAGGTCGGAAGGACTTGATGCAGGTTTTTTGACAAGTAAACTGGTGTATTCGAGTGTAGTATGGCTTACCTGAAGCACGTCAGCGGCGTGCGTGGAGTTATGATACGTGTTGACCGCGTGGTAGTTGGTCTCTATGACCGTCAGCCAGTGCAGTAGAGTCATCTCATCGCACTCCAGGACGGAGCAGACGTCGAACCTCCCGCCCATGATGGCAAGCCCGAGGTGCGCAAGCGGACGTCCTCGGGTGAGGTCCTCCAGCCGAAATATCTCGAATTCCCAACTTAAGGCCGTGTCGAGGAGCTCGCGGAGTTGCCCTGACGTCTGTACGACAAATAAGAATTGCTTAAACCATTTAACGATTCATCAACGATTAAACCGAAGTGTTGTAAATTTTTTGAAATGGTGTTTTTAACTGACTTCCAAAAAGGCCTATCAATTCGACTGTATTTTTTTCATGTTTGTTACCGCAGAACTTTTGACTGGGTGAACCGATTTTGATGATTATTTTTTTATTTGAAAGCTGGTGCTTCCCATTTGGTCCAGTTCTGATGAAATCAGTTTTTTTTGTGTTGAGAATTATTAATTAAATGTTAATATCAAAATGTTTTTGGGGAAAGAGTGTTGGCGTATATTTTGATACCTACGAGTAGGTTTGCTTTCTATAAGCACTTATAACATTCCTGGAGTCGTACAGTGAGCTTTGAAACGCGATTTAATTTAGGTGACTGCGACCAGTTACGCGGCCGCAAACCGTTTCTCGGCGCGTTAAGGTTCTAGTTCATGTATTTTTGACAGTCACCAAAATGGAATCGCGTTTCAGAGCTCTCGGGATCATTCAGGGGCCCGATTCTACTAAACCAATTGTTTTTGAATTGTTAATGAATTTTCTCAAATATTGCGCTTTTGAAAGTTTTGGCATAGACAATGTGTCAAAAGTGAAAAACAAAATTGTTTTTAAATTGTTAATGAATTGCCTCAAAATTTTATGTTTTTACACTTTTTGTATAGATAAAGTGTCAAAAGTAAAAAAATTGAGGCAATTCATTAACAATTGAAAAACAATTGGTTTAGTAGAATCGGGGCCCTGATCTGACGTGTGGGCCCAGGTTTTAATGAACCTGTTCGGCTGCACTATCGTACGTGATAACTAGGTAATCAAAAGTTAGAATGCGTCTATAGTTGTAGTGGTAAGACTCTTTTGCAGGGGTCCGCCTGGGGAAGTACCACACCTTTGCCAGTTATTCAACTGCCAAGCAGTAGTGTGCAAACACTACTGTGTTCCGGATTGAAGGGCAATGTTTCCAGCGAAATTACAGGGCTCACAGAGATTTGACATCTTATACCTCGGGGTGACGAGCGCAGTGCATTGCCATCCAGGGTTTAGAACTGTTAAAGTTCAAAATTCTGAGTGGCATTGAGCTGTTATGGGCAAGCGTGAAGAGCCATCGGGCGAGCGACTTTGCTCGTCTCGTATCATAAAAAAAATAAAAAATAGAAGTACACAATGATGTCTATTCTGTTGTACCATTCTCTAAACTAAACTAATTTGACAGGACTAAAATTATTGGCGTCTCTTTTAATCTAAATAAGTCAGAAAAAGATAGCAATAATTTAGAGCTGTCAAATTTAGTTTAGAGAGTGACTCATCAGAATCGACGTCAATAAGTCGTAAAAATTAGACAATTTAGCTCTAATTGAACTAAAGTAAGTAGATACGAAATGTGCGTAAAGGCTACACTACGCAATTAGCCTAAAACTTCGTACCAGGGTTACCACTTGTCCCGATAACCTATAATTTGGTCCCGATTTTTCATAACATGCGACGATCGCTCAATTCATTCAGACGCACAACACGATGACACCGCAAAAAATACACGTGGACATTTGTCAACTATGACTGACAATTTTTTTTAAGGTGGCAACCACAATTTTTTTTATTTATATTAGAACGGCCGTCAAGGCATTTTTGTAAGAAATTTATTGTAGCCACTTGTACCCATATAAACAAATAGCAACTGTGTTACCGACAGTGGCGCGGAGTTCGACCCGTTGACATAAATAAGATTGTTCAATCACATATCTGTCACAATACCTGGCGACAGAGGGTGATGGCAACCATGTTTCCTACCTACTTACTTATGTCACCAATTTAAACAACCCACGCTAACGTTCTGACCTGGGGCTTAACAATAACTTAGTAAATTTACCTTAAAATGTTGTTGTAGGACTGAAAACTTTACCTTGTGTTTGATATTCGTCCGGTTGGTCTGAGACCTGACGACAGTTGAATCATTGCTGCTTCTTCGAGAGGACAACACGTTGGTGGGTCCTTGCTGTAAAAATACAAATTAACATTGAATTACTGTATCCACTAACCATAATAACAAAAAAACTCAACGCTACGCTGCTAAGATGTGGTTAAAATCCATGAAAATGTTTTCGTTTTATGATATTTTTTCAAAGAAAAATGTTCACAGCGCTAAGACGGATAGTTTGAAAAGAATTTCTACAAAAGAATAATGAAATTATAAAACAAATACGAAGGTAACATTTTTAGCAGAAAATATGAAATAGATTTTATGAGATCATTTTTATTCGGTTTTGTAGTTGGACATTACTAATATCATGATTTGAATGTTTTTCGATGTAGGTATTTATTTACCTACTAAAAGTATTTTAGTTTGTTAGATATGTTAGTTTTTAAAACATAAAGCGAAATATACCTGGTGATGTCGAAAGGGTACAAAATGTAAAAAAAAAACAAGATGAATGACTCCAAATCAAAATTTTGCTGTGATAATTTTTACGCAATGTCGTTTTGTACCTTTTTCTGAAACGTATTTCAGTTTGCTATTTTCATCACCTAGTAATAAAGTTATGGTTATATTGATATTCAAAGATTCAGATTCTAAGCGTTTCTAGTCAGGGGCGTACCTAGGGAAACTGGCGTCCTTAGTTAAGCATCGAAATTCAAATTGCGCCTCTATGAATAATTATATGAAACTTCGAGCACATCTGCCTTATACCTACTTAAATATTAAATTTTGTCATTTTTGTATAACAACTGTCGAAAATATTTTAACAGGGTAATATATTTTGTAGTAGTAACATGCTTAATTTAGAACGAGGGCGCGCGTGCTAAAGTAGAATGCATATATCTAATTATACGTGCATCCTCCTCTACAGATGCCCCGTGTGCAAGAAGGATAAAGATCGAGTAGGTAAAAAGCAAGCCCTACAAATGTATTTACTTGCAGCCCAAAATCAAGAAAGTGGAGTTCACGTGAAGCCATCATCTAGTCATGGTTTTCTCATAAAGGGCGCCAATTTCGAAAGCATTTCGCTCGTATGATTTGTGCTATGCACTTCTCTAGTTACGCCACTGTTTCTAGTACTATGTTAATGTTTAAAGAAATACTACAAAGAAGGAGGTTAAGGCACAGAGACAGGTAATCCAAACCTCCTACCATGAACATATAGTTCGTGTTCTGGTCCCGCTAGCCGCCCACAGGATCAAGGACAAAATAAATACATATTAGTACTTATATACAAACCAACATGCACAGGTTAAGTAGGACTTCAGCTCAAGACTAACGCAATTACAAATTTAAGCTACGAACAAAAAAAGAAAAATGCATAGATAACTTAAAAAAAACTAAATATTCTTAGTGTAGGATTCTTTTACTGTTTTTTTTTCACTCGTAAAACAGAGATCATATTGCGTTCCATTCAAATAAGTAGCAGGCAATAGTTAGAACATCAGCTTTTAGTTACATTAATTGATACGTAGATAAGTGTTGCTGGAAAGTTTAGAATTACGAGAATCTTTAAAAATTAGACTTCACGTCGACCTGAGAGGATGAGTTGAGACGTGTGACGGCTTGCTATATAGAGGCCTTGGAACCTCTTTTCAAAGTACTTTAGGTTCCAAATTGTACCTCATTTACTTGAGTTTAGAACAGTCAAAGCTCAACTGAGGTGCGACGCAGTGCGGTAATTGAATTTTGGCGATTTCGTTTCAACTTTGACACCTGACCGTAACCGCACGACTACGCAAAACAATGACTATGCTTTGTAAGCCGCGACGCTGCTCATCTCTCCAGGGGGCTTGGCCACACTAGCACTAGGTAGGTTTTACAAGCATCACACAGTCAAAATCACTACGATAACACAAACATAACACCATATGCCCCAATAATCTCACAGGTTCTAATCTTCCGTTTTTTTTTAATCGTTTAGGTATAGGAAATAAAACGTTCATTCTCAAGTTAAAAGTTCAAGGTTAATAAAAACATTGGTTTGATCAAACGATCAGATTATCATTTATCAGATAAATCCTCCTGTAGATAGGTACCTATTCTGGTATTTTTATATTATTTTCATATTTCATGATATCCCGTGTTTGTTACAATCCCTCGGCGGCAGAGGCCTTCTAGTTTATAAAAGCTGACAAGTTACACGATGAACTTTAAATTACATGCACTACTTACCGACAGTAAAGCTCCGATCAGATCAGTGGCGATGGGGTCCTCAACTCGCATATTAGGCTCTGTCCTCATTTGTGGCGAATATAGCTCGGAGGTGCGAAGCATGTCGACTGCTCGCTCGATGCACGCAACTGTTGACGGCGGCGCTCCGTCTGTCGCAGCCGATAGGAGCGATATCACCTAACGGATTAAAAGTTTGTCATTTTATGTAGAACAGCTGGTAGGATAGGTAGGTGCCACATAATTTTTTTTTGTAATTAGAACCGCTGTGAAGGCATTTTGTAAGACATACTTAGTTAAATTTTAAAATAGTAATAATTTTAATAGGTGTTAAATTTGACAGGACTAAAATTATCGGCGTCTCTTTTCATTTCAATACGTCAGAAAAGGATTGCCACAATTTCTGCGATGTCAAATTTAGTTTAGATAATTGTACACCATAGTCGACATCAATGTATCCCCAATTTTAGTATTGAATATATATAGTTTAAAAGGTAATTAAAAACAAAAAAAAAAAAAAATTAAGCTTTTGGCGTCCGTCTTATAGAATTTAGTGTGTCGTCATTTAATTTTTCTAATTCTTCTCTGCAAACCCTTTTATTTGATACCATATTTTATTTTATTTCATTGGGCTGCATAATAACTAGTCCGCCATATTTGGGAGTTCACCATATTACATTTAGAATGAGGTCATTTAACTAACCATGCAGTGTCATCCAAACAACACGTGTATGCAAAATTTCAGTGCAATTAGATGGGAAAACTGTTTTAAATTTCAGTTGCAAGATTTGACCCATACATCATCCTTGCCCATACTAATAAGGCAAGTTAAATAAAAGCTTGTGAAAACAGTGCGATTCAAACGCTTTCAAGTACGCTGTATCTCAGTACCTACTCTACAGTGTACTAAAATAACGTTCTGGGGAAACACTAGTAATATCACATGGTAATTACGTAGGTACAATTACCTACAAAGTACCTAATACCAGATTGTAATGCAGGGCACAAGCAAACGAAAACGCCCAAATTCGTAAAAGAAAGATTCCTGGGAAGTCTATGAGGGTTACTTAAGGGCAGACTTTCAATTAGAAAAACTTAATTATTTTTTTGGAGTCACCGTTGCTTTTCTTCAAAAAGGCGGAGATAAAATCCTGGGAAGTCTAGGAGGAGGGTAACTTAAGGGAAGGCTTTCAAGTAGAAAATCTTAATTAGTTTCCTGGAGTCACCGTTGCTTTACTTCAAAAGGGCGGAGAAAAAATCTTGGGAAGTCAAGGAGGAGGGTAACTTAAGGGCAGGCTTTCAATCAGAAAATCCATTTTTTGGAGTCAACGTTGCTTTTCTTCAAAAAGGCGGAGAAAAAATCCTGGGCAGTCTAGGAAGAGGGTAACCTAAGGGCAGGCTTTCAAGTAGAAAAACTTGATTTGTTTTCGGCAATCACCGTAGCCTGTCATCAGAAAGGCGGCGGAAATTATTTTATACAAACGACGCTGCATTCGAAACTGCGGCCGTTTATCCGATATTGATTGGTCACCTTCATGTCCAAACGGCTTCATGTAAGTACCTGATAATTTTCTATCGAATTCGAAATGTACTTGATTCATGAATTGAGGTTCTTTCACATTAGCACATTCTTGTTAATTATATTTCACTGTTCGAAACACAGGCCTTAAGCTTATAAAATATTTCAAAATTATCACGTGATTTAATGCCAAAGTACCCACAAATTTAATTTCTCACATAAATTTTCACACGCTACTTATAAACGATGCCTGAATGCAAATGATTGTGGTTTATAATATTATTCATAATTTTCAAGTTATCGGTCATTGTTTCCTGTTACGAAACCGAGTGCGAGTAAATATCTCGTATCTATATGAATCGGTTGTTGGCAATTCTGATAAAAATAAACCGGCCAAGTGTGAGTCGGGCTCGCGCGTTGAAGGTTCCGTAACAACATGAAATACAAAACGTAGTGTTACAAGACATTATCACTTCCAGGCGGTCACCCATCCAAGTATTGACCGCGCCCGACGTAGCTTAACTTGATGGTGAACAAAAATTTGTCACCGACCGCACTTGGTCTTTATTCATTATTTGTTGTTTTACTTTAGAGTGTGTACTATATAATGATACCAAGTTCTACGCTTATATTACGTATTACCGTTTTTACATTAGAGCAAATACATAAACACGTTAAAAAAGTTTATTGTAATGGGGTGCCCTTTAGTTTTTACTTTTTGACTTCATTATTATCTCTTAGTTAATCTGCCGTAACATTACATTTTCTGTGAACATTGAAACTGGCTATCTGTTATGGTTTGAAAGATAAAGCCTTTAAAAGGTAGGACGGACAGACAGACAGACGGACGGACACACAGACAGACGGACAGACAGACAGCGTGGGCTTTACACCCTTTACACCCTTCCCTTCCTTCCTTTCTTTTGTCCCGTTAACACTCTTTGGGTACGGAACCCTAAAAACTGATGCAGAATGTTGGTAATTCCTGTGAAATTCGTGATTTCAACACTTGAAATGACTAAACTTCTTTATTAGCTGCCCTTCGAGGCCTTTCCTGATATTTCCCAGACAAAAGATGTTAACATTATTGCCACATTATGAAATACAATTTACTAAGTTGTTAGGGAGCTAATAACACGTTTTGTTTAATACCTGTTATATTATCTTTGCTACTCATAAACTCGCGTTTCATATTGGTGGGTGAATTATGTAGCAAAATAGGATGAAAACTACCGTCGAAGAACAATAATTGGCGAGTATTTTTTAGATTATTTATAAAAATAGAATATACGTAACGCGGTAGGATTTTCTAGTTTTTAAGGGTTTTTTAGACTCCTGTTACGTACCTATCGGTTGATGGTCAGTAGTTCCCCACTATGTTTTTATATAGTTTTAACTAGCCTAATGGTAGGCTAATACGTAATTTAATTCTAATTTAAAGTTCTAAGTATGATATTATTATTATTTTGTAAAAACACACAATTTATGGAACAGTTGTAATTTTTTTTCGTGATATCAGGGTTGGCCCCGTTGTAAAATATGTTCATAAACTTGGACTCCTCTCAATTTAATACACCCTTTCCGCGTAACCCAGTATAGAATTTTCAGTTTGGTATGTTACCTTTGTGATAGGAGCTTCTAAAGGTAGTCCCTGTAGTTTAGCGAGCGAGGTGCGTCGGAGTCCATCAGAAGCGACCGAGCGGACGTCCAGAGACCCTCGCCGGATGGAGTGCAAAGAGCCTCGACCGCGCTCGACCTCCACTACGTTGGTGGGCTCGCAAACGAACACGATGTGCGATGTCGTTCTGAAATAAAAAAACAAGGTTATTAAAGCTACCCATTTGCCCAGGTGTGGGACTCAGCTAGGCTAGACACAGCCTTATAGATATGTAAATTATTAAAGGGATTGTGGTATCGTAGAGCCGCTGAGCTTTCGGCAAAGAAAACAAAAGTGCTGATAATATTGATGATTTGAGACTGTCTTGTTTTTGTCTTATATATAGTAGTTTTAGAAGCCTCATTTGAGAGCCAGTTTCCATTCCCAGTCGGCCAATAAATATCTTGTCAGGATTTTCTTTTTCTTTTTTTTAGCAACTTTTTTTTAAGTGTATAATATAAGTACCTTATCTATTCAGTCTACCAGTTAGCTGTGTATAATTAGCGTACGTCATGTCTGGTACAGCGAAGGTACGGAATGGACCTGACTAAATCAAGTCAGTCCCAACATCCACTGCAAAGTCGAGGCAAGGCGTGACGTACAAGCAGCCGTGAAAATCCCTTACTGAAGGTTCGATATTGTTGTATCATTTACCGCAGAGCTTGGGATAAGTTCAAGGGAATGGTTCCAAATCATCCCCAACCACATCAATCAAGAACCACTATCAACATCACGATGGGTGGGTGTATTTTCCACCATGGTAGGTGGTGGTGGTTGTCAAAAGACAACTGTTGCCGGTTCACCGTAGATTTAAATAGCTTTGGTGCCGAGGGGGGGGGGGTCACATAGTCGTGGTTAAGCCACAAGCCGGCGGCAATTTTTATAATCATAGATACAAGTAAAAAGTAGGTATGGGCTGGGTCCAGGGGGGTCATGACCCCCATCACCCCCCCTGGATCCACCCTTGCTAGTATAGTATAAAATTTACAAACAACAAACATTAATATTGATACAAATAACAACGTTTATTGAGTATAATCAATTATCTTCGTCTAACGTTTTTGCTGCTCCAGTACATTTTTTTAAATACGAGGTGTTAGAATGTACTATTTATTGTTTAATAACGACGTATTGTTGTCGTTATTTGAGTGGGTGTGAGGGCTTTGGAAGTTTAATTAAATTCATTGTATGACCAACAAGGTAAACTAACTAAAGTTAAGTCATTTCGACGATTAGGGAGATTGTCGATAAATAGAGTATCACTAGATTGAGTTTACACTGTATATAGTAGTTTACTAGAAATTTATTCCTAATATATACCTTATTCCATAACTACAAATACCGTCGTATCGCGGTGTTAAATTAACCTCTAAAGTTGGCCTTTATTCCTTAGAGAATAGAGACCAAATTTTTTGACGTTACATTAACGCGCCTCGTTACGTGCGTGTTTTAGTTAGTGAATAAAATCCCATAGTACATTTTCGAACAAACCTAATATCAAAGCAGCTGTGCGGCAATTTTCGAAGCGAATAACCCCACGACGAAAATCGACTCATGTAAATAGGCCTTAATGATGTAGAATGGTTTCGCTTAATGAATAGCGACGTTGATATCGGGAACGGAAATTCAATAGTGCCTAACTGCCTACTTACTTATATACAGCATACAATTCATTTGAAGTCACTATACTACTAAAGTAGGTAGAATAGGGATAAATATTTGATGAGAATACAATAGAAATTCGTGTATTTACTTACTCGGATGTCGGTATTTTAGTAGATATATCTGTACTATTCTGGGTCTATTTGATTGTATAGAAACCGGCTTGGTTCTTGCAATGAAATTATTTTCGTAGTTATTATATTGAAGAAGGTATAAAGGGTTAAACAGAACGGTGGTACTAAGACGAAGGAAGGTAATTATCTTCATTATGACCTCATCTCGTTATTTTGAACAACTTGGGACACTGAAATCTCGAAAAAATATCGTCTGTTCCACAGATTTCGTTAAGGCGACTTGAGTTCCAAAATTAGTAACACGATGCGTATTGAAAGAAACATCAATTGTAACCATAGATCAGAGTATATATCGGGAAAATTGTAACGTCGTAGACTAAATTAGTCCGTACGTCAGTGCGACAGTTATAAAGACGTTACGTGATTTACAAAGCGTCTACAGGTCAGTACAGTTTTACAGGTCCCTAGTGTCACTCCCTATATTAAAATAGTGTACAACCCTGCAATTTGCCGTCCTGTCAAAATAATATATCTGTTTCGTTCTGGTAAGTTTTTTTTTGGCATATGAGTAAAGAATGTTACATGATTAATTCGTTTATGGTAAATTAGCACTACTTCTATGCTTTAGTTCTTTTTCTAAAGTAAAGACGATGCGTCCAAAATTTGATTTTTGGCGATTTTTTATTTATATTTTGCTTCATAGTTTAACAAAAAACTCCGTTCCCTAGACGGTGTTTGTGTCATTTCTTTTATAACAATTAGAAGATAGTGATCAAATAAAACCAAAAATTTATGCTAGTAAATCACAAAGAGACTCGTGTTCAAGATTTTATTCGATCGAGCATATTATTGCGAATTGAATTTCAACTCCCAGCAAGCCCAAGATCTAAACAACAATTATTTTTTTCATAATTGAAATCCGGTACATTGTATTACGATAGCACTCACAGAAAAACATTTCGGAACTCATTTCGGCTTATGTGGTATTTTTCTGTGGAACAACTTATTCAAAAATATTTTCTTATAATTGAAGTTGTTCCGCATTTAAGGATTTACTATTTAAATGTTATAATATTTGAAAGTTTGACCGGCAGGATTCGAATCAGTACCATCGGGTATACGAGCCCTCTATTCACTAAGACCGGCCGACTAAGGCGGCCGTAGCTTAGTGGATTCATATAGGCAAAATGTACCTTTTGTCTATAGTGGATGGTGCAGGATCAAATCCTGTGTCAATCATGGTCAATCATCAATTTTTTTATTGTCTATGACATTTCATCATTCATTGGTCATTGGATATTAGTCGCCCGAAGAATCGAACTCGGATGGGGAGCGTTCGGGAAATTACGTGTAGGTAATCTTCTTTTCAAAAATACTACAGTACCATACACACACACACACGCACACACAGTGCAGTAAAAGACAGGAGTCTTTGTTGTAGTTTTTTTTTTGCAAAAAAAAAAACATTACCATACAAAGTCCTTCTTCGGGAGCTCCTTCCACAACCTTACCACGGTAAATATCCCGTAAATAATCATAAAATTACAGAGACAAGCGCACTCCTTAAATTTAGCTAGAAAAGCTCGCTAGTAAATAAAACATTCAAAATTTCACCGATTTTTATTTTTCATTCTAGGAGACTGCGTTGCTTTATCGTTTTGACAGTTATGAGAACTATATGATAGCATTTTTACTGGCCATAATATTTTCATTTCTAACAACTTCCATAGCTCGATTTTAAATCTGCTTACTACTCATAACCCCCTTTTGGCTATGCCATTCGTGTTAAAATACGATTGATCCAATAATACACATTTCCGATCAGAAACGATTTATTGAAACGGGGTCGTTTAATGGCAACCGAGTAAGGGCCAAACACATGCACACGGCTTGACGTCGCGTGGTATCGTGAAAAACTACGACCATTATCACAGAGATTGACGACACGATGTCGTGTCGTGTCGTGACGGTGTCGTGTTACGAATTTCCTATGCACGGCACGAAATCATTGATACGCTGCCGTTTTGTGAATTTTGAAGAAAATTCTCGTAGTCGTTCTCGAAATATGAATAGCATTAGACGTGCTCTCTGGCTGTTATTAAGAAGATTCATAATACGGTGCCAATGCAGGATTACATCTACAGTTTTTACGACACGATGTCGTGCCGGTGTCATTGACGACACGATCTTGTATCGTACAACGATACAAGATCGTGTCGTCAATCTTGACGTAGAATATCGTAGTTTTTCACGATGCCGTCGCGCCGTGCCATGATATCGCATCGTAGCATCGCGTGCATGTGGTTTGGCCCTAATGGCAGGTAATGGGCCTATCCGCGTCAGTTCGCTTGAAGCGCGACATAATCGGTTTTATTTAATGGGGTTGTTCGCGACCAATCGCTAATTTTGATTGTCGCGGCTATTTCGGACATGGTACGTTAGCCTGCCGTGATATTCTTTATTCTTGAAAGCTGATGAGATATTTGTGAAATTTTCCCTACCACAGATATCTACTACGAAGACTAAGTAATTATACGATACGAAAAAGATGTAATTTTGGATAATTCCAACTTCAAAAAGGAGATACTCAATTTGACTATATTTGGTTATTATTTATTTGTGGATATATTATGTACACACTAGAACTATTTGACTATATTTTATTTATTTGTGTGTATGTTTCGCGATATCATCGCGGTTTATAAAGCGATTTTAATGATTATTTTAATTTTAAATAGGCTACCTTATTATGGTCTCATTTTAACTTAAAGAAAACATTTCGCCCCGACTATGGCAAATTAGGGAGTGAATCCCGTTTACTGAGTTACATCCATATTCAGTGAAAGAAGTTTTTTTTTTTTATAAAAACTACTTTTACTGTATGGTGTAACTCGTACGTATACCTATCTACTTATCTCTTAATTAAAAGTTTGGAGATCAGATGTGAAAGTTTGAGTGTTTTCTCAATCCAAAATACCTACTCCTTAACTTGTGCCACAGAAGACATAACCTTGTGCTTTCAAAACTTTAATTACTAATTAGGAATTTAAAGTCAATATTTTACATATACTGGGGTATGAAATATATTTAACTTAGGTATAAGTTCGGTACTAAGCTAATCTCATAAACTTCTAGTACCTATTTGGTACTAGAAGTTTATGAGAGGTTCGGCGAAGGAGCGCCAGACAGGAAATGGAAGAAAATCCACATAAGTTGTAGCGTCGTAGAATGTAAGTAAGAAGAAGTACTACCTACCTGGTGAGGCCGATGGTAGCACCACGGCACGGCAGCAGGATGGGGTCTGCCGCGGCCCTGCGTCGCAGCGTGACCGGTGCCTCCCAGTCTCTTGCACCGCTGCCGGCCAGTCGCAGGGCTTCGCCCCCCGCGGCATCAGACAGCGGCCGCGGGCCCTCATCTGCGCGCCATCCCAACACCCGGCACCACGACTTGTTGGTCAGCTGTTGGAAGAAATGTTTGTTATTTTATGTTGATTCAAATGAATTGTGATAAAACTTGTCTCGTTAATTTGATGATGATATTGATCCAAAGCAGATCCAAAGCCACTTTTTAAAGTAAACTGACTAGTTTTTCACATTTTACTTACTTACCGACTTCAAAAAGAAGGAGGTTCTCAATTCGTCTCTATGTTTGTTACGCGATTACTCCGCCAATAATGAATTGGTGTTTTTTTTTGGTACCAAAATAGAGGAGGTTCTCAGTTTTTTTTAAAAATGATAGTAAAGTTATCCTCTTAAATTTCGACTGGGTGAACCGATTTTTATGATTCTTTTTTTATTTGAAAGCTGGCGTTCTCGTGTGGTCCCATTTTAATTTGGTCCATTTCTGTCATAAGACAAAGTGAAGTTATGACGAAAAAAAAGTTGTGACGAGGATTCTCTATTTTACTGTCATTTTTCTACTTTTTAGTAAGTTTGTACAATTTGTACATGTAGTCTTGAAGTTAGTTTATTTTTTTACTTCTGAAAATTTATTTTATTGTTATAAAAGTAAACTGACGTGTCCCGACAGCGATGATTCGCAGCAGCTAAAGCCCCACACACCACGCTTTGATAAAGTGAAACACATCTTTCACATTTAAATGCACGTCCAAACGCTCTACGACAAAACCACTAATAGAATATTTTATTTTCATCTCGACTTAATTTCGATAGCAATAAATTTTTCACAGAACCAAACTAACAATTGCCAAAGTATGCACAGTACATGCAAAATATGCCACGGTCGGGAGACAAATCAGTTGACAATAGGCCTGTCCTAATTTTTTATTACCTCCACCTTGCGAGTGTCTATGAGCCGCGCACCATATCTACTGTCACGTTTCCTTCCTTCCTTCTTTTAAAACAGACTTCGCAAGCGTTTGACCACAATTTCACGTAATGGGAAGCGATGATGTGGTCGAATGCCTAGGAAATACCTTATAACTTTTTTGAACGAACAATAAACAACATTGCTGTTGCTACAGCAATGTTGTTCTACCGTAACCCAGTAGACTCACAAGTATCCTCTGGTGGTCGTCGGTGATAGCGACCATGTCGCGGCAGCGGTCGGTCGCCGCAGCCAGCGCCGCCACAGCTGCGATCTGAGCGCGCGCCGCCGTCGCCGTCGCTCGCGCTTGCAGCACCTCTGCGCACCACGCTGTTGCGGCTAACGTTTCCACCATCACCTGCAACACAACAACAATAAGTATCACATCAGACTGAATATTATGAATGTGAAAGTGTGTCCGCACTCAACTCCGCAATGGCTGCTCGGATTGGATTAAATTTGGTATTGGCAGCTTTTATACCTTGGATTTCCGAATAGGATTTTTATCCCAAAAAGGCACGAAGTGCTGCTAGTTTATCATTACTATCATCATTGTTAGATAACAACAATCTATATAGAGTCACAAGCTTCACAGATGTCTGGGTACGCAGTAGCACAAAATAATGCGGTAGTAGCTTTACCTAGTATGTGATGACTATGTCTTACATTCAATAAGCCATAAATGAAAATGACGATGAATTGAAAATTAATGAAAGAAACATATTAACGCCATATTTTCTACGCTTTTTAGGAAACCACTCAGTGGGAGTTATAGAGGAGGATACCTATGCGGGGCATATCTCTAGACAACGAATATTTTATTTTAAATTTAAAACAAACAGCTGCTAATTAACACAGTAGATATGAGATAAACAGTTACAAACAAAAGAAAATATTTTCACTAAAGCCGCTGCTGCGATAGGTCCGCTGCGAAATGTTTTCGTGTTAGCTAACACACTAACTGTTAGCTAACACCAAAGCTACATCCACTTTACGTGTCAGTAACATGTTAGTGAGTTATCTAGCACGAAAACATGCCGCAGCGGGCTCGTCTTAATACAAACAAAAATAATGTAAAAGCTCCATCGCAACACCAACTTGGGCCTGGATAGACAAATTTAGTACGAGTCCAACGCGGAAATCGCGAAAAAACAGCTGTTCCATTTAAAAATTACATTTGGACTCCACGACACATATTAAAAACAAAAACAAAAACAGTACAAGAAACAGTATCTTAATTTTCCCATTTTTTTTGTAAAATTTATATTAACACACGTTATTTTAAAGCAATTTTCATCGCGATATTTTGAAATATACCCTATTTTTTTATTCCTAATCAGTTTTAGAATATGCGAGCGAGAATCATACAAACAAAAAAACTTGTGATCTACTTGTGTACTATAAAACTTCAATAGCAATAATTTTAAAAATTCAATAGTTCTAAATTTCATTAAATATCTTAGTCAGATTTGATGTATTTACTTAAATGAATCCGATCAATGTTATAAGTCAGTTATCGATTCAGCTTTCTCAAATATTAACTTTCAATTAGCCTGCTAAAAGGTTAAAGGATCTTTTCAGAAGAATCCTTTTATATTGACTCAATTTAAGAGTAGAGTTTCTGAATTAAAACGTAGATTATGAAAGTACAGATTTAACTCAAAAGATCTCAATTTGTTCCGTTTCTGTTGGTAATTTGTAATTATCTACCTAAGTTTTAAGTCTAATTATCTTATCAAGTGAATCTATGTTATTCTTTTGAGAAAATAATAAAGTCAGCACACTGACGTTTTATTTAGTAGTCATGAAAATATTATTTAATTTTATTATTTAAAACGATGTAAGTAAATCAAAAACAAATTTATATAACGCGACAAAAACATTAAAAAATATGTATGTTACTTACTCTTTATAGTTTAATATAGGTAGCTTTTTTATTCAATGTATCTTAAATGTTTAATAAAAGGTATGAGGTAGCGCTTTTTTCAATGTTATTTTTTTTTGTTTTTGTCGCGTTACATAATTTATTTGTGATTTTCATTGTTTTGAATAAAAACCACTGTACAAATAAAATATTCAGACTGTACTGATTTAATGACTTAAGATTTTAATTTTCTTCATAAAGAAAAAAAATTATATCTTTGTTTATCTGGGCTTCCTTTTCATCTGTGATTAAAGTGTTTGGGTCCATCTTTCGAAGCACCTTTTCTATTCAGGGTTGAAGGGATAGCCTCTTTAAATTAATTACTCTGCAGTACAATTTAGAGGAGAGTGATGAAACTTTAAGAGTTTAAATAAAAGTTTTCTTCAATTCTCCAACCCTTTTGCTAAAATACTTTGCTTATTAATTACAAATTTTCTCTTTATATTCACTAATATTAAATGTGAAAGTATCTTAGTGTGCGTGTGTGTCAGCAGCTGAACAAATCAAGATTTTTATTAAATTATATTAGTTAATAGGCTTCCGTTTGACCGCCACATCGCCTGATATGAAGAGATTATGCGGTCTATGACGGAGCACGTTTACCTAGAAGAAACCGATTCACTCGCGATTTGAAGATATCCAGATTGAAATTTTCGGAGAACACCCATTCAGGCAGCGCATTCCAGACTAGCAGTTTGCACAAAAACGTTCAAAATGTGCTAATCACATTTTCTTCATATTATAAGATAAAAATTCGCTACGTAGGAAAAAAAAAATCGGCAATCTTTTTAGAATAACATTGCAAATATTAAGGTTATTTTTATATTGATATGTTTTATTTCTACATAATGGATCGAAAGAAAAACTTTTTTTCCGAGATTTTTCTATTTTCTCCTTCATCCTATTAAATATTGACCCAAATATAAAAAAAATATGGACGTAAAAATTGCGTTCTAACATTTGCATTGTTATTCTAATGCCCAATCGTTTCTTTAAAACGTTCACGCAATGGTTTTTCTTATTGAAAATGTGCAAAGTACATAGTTCTGCAGGCTGGTGAATGGTATTTTTATTCTGTAAATGACGTCATCATGTATATGTATACATTAATTATACTTACCTAAGACCCTATAAATGAATTGAATTGTATTGAGCTGAAATGAAAAGTCTATATCTACCTATGCTTGAAATCATAAATCTGAGTTTCCATCGCTTGTAGAGTACATACAGTTCACATCGCTACAGAGTTATAATTATACACCCTATCCTGAGAGGCCATAATTAAGGTTTAGCGCAATTAGACTCTGTATCAACATGTATTTCGAAATAATTATGCTTCCAAGGCGGGAATACAAGGGAAGCTAAAGAATTGCGTAATATCGTCTCGTATCGTATACCATAGTGCCTAAAGATCTTTAGCCAGTGTTAGTTGCCAGTGATGATATATGCTGAGACGTGGTCCTTAACTGCTAGCCTTTTGGAAAACTCAGAATAGCACAGTGGACAGTTTAAAGAGCTATGCACGGAGTTTCTTTGCGGGATAAAATCCGGAACGAGGATATTGGCTAAAAAAGCTGCCAAGATTTGCATGTTGAAGTAGCAATGGGCAGGCCACATCGCTCGAACCGATAACCGATGGGGAAGAAGGTTCTTGATTGGAGACCTCGAACCAAAAGACGCAGCGTAGTAAAGGCCTCCCACTAGAAGGACCGACGACATCGTGAGAGTCGCGGGCATCCAGTGGATGCAGATAGCGGCTGTCGTTCAGTGTGGCTTTCTAAGGAGGAGGCCTATGTTCAGCAGTGTATGTCTTCTGACTGATGACGAGGATGACAAAATCATGCGGCTCTGCCTTTTGCGTTACCGTTTTTGCAAAGGCAGTCTTTCAAGGGTGTGGTGGTAAGTATATGCTTTACATTAAAATAAAATAAAAAACCAGTGAAAAAGTGTAATATTTAACGAAGTCATAAATAAAATGATACCAAGTCAAAGTATAGCTTATTACGAAAAGCTGTCTTACTTTTTATAGATATCTATAGATAAACACGTTCACTTCAGAAATTAAATACGAGTACATGGGACAAAAACACTTAAACTAGTGCAATAACTGGCAGCCTTATCGTTAAAAGCGATCTCTTCTGAGTAACCTCATCTGGAACATATGTCCGAAAATAAAAAATTCGTAGGTGAAATTGTGAGGTAGGTATGCTAGCTTTCAATGAATCTGTTTAGACTTTTCTCCTGAGGGCCACCTCAGGAGAAACTTAACTTAAGCGTAGTTTCATCAAATCGAGATTGGAGGCATACCATTTCTTAATAGTTTTTAAATCAATCTTGTTTAAAAAACATTCAAAATTAAAATCATTTGTTGGGAAAAAATTTAAGCACTGCAAAAATTTGTCTGTGGGCCCCAAACTCGGCTCAGCCTGTGTCTTGGAGTAAATTTATAATACATATTTTTCTCACTCTAGATCTGGACTGTATAGGTAGATAGAGCAAGAGAAAAAACTGAAAAAGATTGCTTTAACAGTCTGTGGTAAGGTAAGGTGTGTGCCAACACTTGCATTTCACCTACCATAGAAAATTGATGATCTAAACTTTTATAATTTTGGCGAAACCACGGAAACTTTTGTATTTGATAGTCTATTGCGAGTTCAAAGCAGGGGCGGGCCGCACTCGGAAAAGTTTTAGTCTCAGCTTGCTCGTTATAAAGACCTCTACAGACTCTTACGAGAAGCAGCGAGATGGGTTTTGACGATTCTACATTACAAGGGGCTTTGTATTTGTAACCATACTTATTCTTTTATATTAGTTCATCGACAATGGCCTGTAAATGGTGTGTAATGTGTTCGTTTTTTTCTGGAGAAAACTAAAAAAGTTCTCTCCCGTTGATCAGACGGCGGTTCGTCAGCCAAGTTGACGTGTCTGTTCTCAACGGATCTACGTTTTCGAGAATTCTCGCAAGCGTCTGTAGGAGCCTTAAGAAAACAGGACAAAGCGGGTCAAGGACAAGGTTTGGGGAGGATTAGTAATATAACGAAGGTAGCCAAGATACAGTATATGCTGTCTCCTTTGTTCAGGATTTTATAGGTTACTATTCGGATAGATGTTAGCAATTGCTCTTTCTGTTAGGTTTTCGTGATTTAAAGGAACGAATTTAGGTCTTCTAATATATTTTAAGATTAGAAGCTCTATCACTATTAGAGAACTTTGATACCCTATCTAAAGTAACAACAGTCGCATAATGACAATAGGTTAGTGATTCTAGCATAACAACTATAGTTTCTTTCCAAAAGATAAAAACCTCACATTATTTTTGTTGGATCATATTTTGAAAGCGGTACAACTGCAGAAAAATGATGTACCAAGTCTCTCTTTATTATTGCTGGACATACATATTTTTTTCATCCCTTTTTTTAGGTCACCATCTTTATCGACACTTAATTAATGAACTGTTAAGGCGTTTAGGCCGCATACACACACCCTAATCACAATAACCTTCCTTTTGCTTTACGTCGTCTCGTCAGGTAAAAACGGAAAATACGTACAGTAGCGCCCTCACAACGTCTGTTCTATTTCCGCACAGGCAATGTGCTCGTATCCAAATTATGGATCTGTATGCACGGAAGGAAGACGACTAGACTAGAGACCATTACCTGGATAGACCCTGCGCGTACGTCAAATTTTTACCCAGCGCATTTTTAATGCATACGATGACTTAACGAGAGCAATGTATTGGTAGTTTTTCAACTCCATTTGCATGGCCAACTGCTTTTGAAGAGTATAGTTTACTATTGCGCAATTTGACGTGCTGACGACCGGACTGAACTTTGTGGTAGCGCGTATGCCTCATGAGAAAATGAAAATGAATTAATGAACAATATTTTTATTAGCATAAACATAGGCTTTCATAAGTTATTTATCAGCTAGTAACGCACACAGACTCGTATATCTATGGCAGGATTTGAATAACATAAGTTGATACTGCGATTCTTGCACTGGATTAGCCTGTATTATTATCGCAGGAAACTGATACGGTTTTTTCAAACTTATGATTTTGTTAGCCTCTTGTTAGCATAATATTTTGTTAATGTTGTTGAGAAGGTTCAGGGTTCAATTACCGGCCGGACAGATATTAAATATTCGGTATATTTTTGCACACACGGTCATCTGACTCCAAACTAAGCAACGCTTATACTATGGCTGCCATTAGAGACTGTTTGATTGATGTATTTAAATATCTGTTCAG
The DNA here is from genome assembly GCA_949125355.1 of Agriopis leucophaearia. Lineage (NCBI taxonomy): Eukaryota > Metazoa > Arthropoda > Insecta > Lepidoptera > Geometridae > Agriopis > Agriopis leucophaearia. Next base: position 11,335,228 of record OX421278.1, read on the forward strand.
GTTCTGGGTTGTGGTTGTGCTTGTCTTTGTGTGTGTGGTATCACCGACACAGGGAATCCTAGAATGGAGCTATGAGTGTGAAACGTTATTTATCTTATTATTTATTTAACTTGACATTTTTCTCAAAAACGGTGATGGCATACAGGTTTACTCTCAATAAACATTGAGAGTAAACCGGTATGTCCAAGAACATGGGCCAGTATGGTAGATTAGGGCCCATGCGCCTCTATCTATGAGCAGGCCTGTCCTCCAGCAGTGGGATAACAACATGATAAGCTGATAATGACGATGAAATTTTTGGTATTGACATCTGACGTGTTACTGCCTAGACGACGGAGATCGCACTGCATTATGCAGCGTGTTAGTTGGAGCATTGATCCAACTTAAGATAGGCCACAGTCATGCAAAGGAGGTTAAGTTACGGTGTTTATACTGATAGAGTCTGTGACTGGAACCGACGCTGAAATAAGTGGCCTATTTACATAAACGCACTAGTTCTTATGCAAAGGCGGTAATTTAAGTCCGTCTGTCGTTCATTATTACAGCTTGTAGAACGCGTAGGGGACATGTTACTACGTTGCCTGACTAATGGAGTAAAACCGGGCTAAACGAAGCGGAGCGGAATTTGATAGAAAAAATAAATAACGTCCTAATATTGCGATAACTAGCAGGAAAATGGCAACAGACGGAGACGCGTCGGCCCATACAGATAATTTCATACCAAGACTGAGCTTTAAAGGAAAAAAATATTTAAATTCACCGAACTGTTTTTTTTAAAATATAGAATAGATCTACGTTTTGCCACCAACTCGCCTGATGGTAAGCGATGGTGTGGCCGAGGATGGAACACGTTGATCTAGAAGAATTCTATTCACTCTAGCCTTGAGGATGCCTAGATTGTAGTTCTCAGGAAACAAGGAGGACGGCAGGGAGTTCCAGCTCGGCTTGTTCTTTGTGTGGTTCAATATTAACAAGCCGAAGTAAAATTTATTGATCAATAAGAAAACCGTGAAAATTGTTTGTCGGGCGTAAAATACGATATTTTATGGAGGTGTAAAACGTAAGCCTTGGGAGCTATTTATCACGATTCGGACTCAAAATGAAAAATAATTTCTGCGTTTCATCAATTGTTATTATGATATTTGCAATATACAGAAAATGTCGCCCATTAAATGAAGCCGTATTTACATCTCATCAGATGTCATATTTGCACGATAGTTTTGTGGTAATCGAAATACTATCAGTGCGGGAGGAATATCAAGTTTTGTAGTGGTTTCAAAAAGCCCTTTTTACTCTGTAACTCTGTAAAAGATTACTGTTTCTAACCGACTTCAAAAAAGAAAAGGGATCTCAATGCTTAAAAATCAATATGTGCGAGTGAGTCAGGGGCTAATTATATTCTGGGCCTAAAAGCATAAAAAACTTATCTATTTTTTGACTTCATCTACGGGGACAAGTCAAATAGAAATCAAAACTGTACGTTCGTATGTTTAGACCAAAGACTATCCGTACTTACAAATATAAATACAAAAATATTTATTTGGCAAGTTAGGTGAATCTCTGACTCCAATTATGCTCGGTAGATTACTTGTATTCTAGGAGTCAGTAATAAGTTAACTCATGACATGACAAAATATTAAATTCCTATAAAACAAACCTCCCGTTTCTCATGTAGATTTATGCCATTGAGCTTTACGGTTATTTAGGTTATCATCCTACGGGAGAACTCAGGTGTGTGTTAGGATGGTAGAGCACACGTCAATCTTGAACAACGAGGTATGGTGCCGTTATATTTTCTTGGTGGAAAACATAAATATTAAATGAAGGTGACGTTATGACTGTGACGTTCTTAATACTGAAGGAACGTCACAGTCGAACAAAATTGCTCTCAAGTTCATCTCTACGTTGGAGGGGCCAACGTAGAGATGAGCTTGAGAGCAATTTTGTTTATTTTGGGTGTTGCCTTGTAGAATATTTTTACCAAACTTAATAACATTATCTACGTGGATACTTGGATAAACATAGCCTTCTTTGAAATACATTTTTATAAATAATAATTCGTCACGCATAGCAACTAAAGCAATTAACTAATTCTGTTGGTTTTCATAACTGTTTTCTTTCCAAATTTAATGCAACCTAGCATTTTTTTTTTTTAATAAATTTGTTACCATTAATATCGATAGACTTGTTAATGCCAGTTTTTTTATATAGTGTATCAATAGAGTAGGTATGTTTTTGCAGTTGGTCTTGCATAAAAAAAATACTATCCATTGAGAAACATATAACGTCTAACGAAGTCATTCATATATGTAACTGTAAAATACAGCATTATACAGAACAGTAGCAATAAGCCAAAATTTATTGTACTCTCGAAATTTATCTTTTTAATGTAGATGCAAGGGTGCAAGTTTTATTATATCCATCCATACTAATATTATAAATGGGAAAGTAACTCTGTCTGTTTGCTACATAATCACGGCGAAACGGCTTAATCGATCTCGATAAAATTTTGCGAGGTAATAGTATGTATCATTAGGACGTACATAGGCTATTTTTTTCAGAAGAAATCGCGGACGAAGTTGCGGGGGTACAGCTAGTAACTATATAAACCTTCAGTGAAAAATAATCAAATTGATGGTGAAAACCGCAACGAAATCCGTTGCATGGTTTAGGAGGAGTTAGTGGATATACAGACAGACAGACGCGGAAAGCAACTTTATTTCAAACTATGTAGATTGTACTTATAAATTATAAACAATTTTTATTATGGGATCATACCTGATATCATTAGAAAAAAAACTATCGACTTTTCTCTAGAAAAGACACAGTTACACAAGTTAAACTTATAACAACCTCCTTTTTGCGTTGGAGTTAAAAAGGTATAGTACCTACTGTTATAATACCTAATAGGTACAAAAATGGGGAATTTTTGAAATAACGTTTATCAGAGTTAAGGAATTTTGTGTTCGGAAATACAGGCCTTTGTATTAGGTGTAATTTATTTGATATACAAAAGTTTATAAACGATTAGTCATAGAAACAACTCTTACCCTGTTAAATCCCGCTTCTAAATATGGCAGCACTGCGAAGTCATCTTTGAGATAAGCACTGAAACAAAAAGAAAAATAAATTATGGATAAGGAGATATGAGTAACAAAGAAGCCTGGATCACTTTTGGAGATAGTACCATTTTATGATAGTATACAAGTTTTGAGTTGTTTTGTCAACAAAATGAGTTTACGTGTAACAATAAATTATTATAAAAAATATATTAAAAGAAGCTTTTCGTTTTTTTCTCAGCAAATCCTTTTATTTGATACCCATATCAAGAAGGTAGATATGACCACCCTCCGGCTCCATCATCAGGATCCTGGTCATCAAAAAGGACCAAAGTGCTTGAGACGAAAAATCCAACGAACCCAAACTCGACGGGGCTACGTCTTTTCTTTTAGGAGTTCCTATGGCCACCTTCTATTTCCATTATCAGACCAGCTCGATGGTACCATAGCATTGCAATCTCACCGAACTTAAATAAGTATGCCAAAGTTCAGTTCAATCGGTTGAGGATAACTGGTGAAACATTCAGTTGCAAGATTTGTCACACATACCTACATACGTCCTAACTATCAGAGCTTGTACTAAAGACTTTTCAAACATGGTATATCATGTGTCTATTTGTTGGAAAACACGCTGCTACCAAAATTAAACTTGAGAGTTGATATGTCGTCAACTTGGGTTGCGTTGTATCAGTTTGCGTGGTTATTGCAAACAATAACACATTCATATTTTGGTTAAAAATAGGTGAGTATATTGTAATTTTGCGAACATGATTGGTTAAACTTTTCTCGATAGAATAATTCGTCGAAAACAGAATATGGCGCGCCGTTGTCTTACTCGCACGAAGCCGTTTTTGTAAACATAGAATTACGTATAATATTTTTTTTAATTAAAATGTAACTCCACTGGCACCTGGCACTGTCAACTTTTGAAAATTGTGGTTCACGACGTTAATATTTCAAAATATTTAGTTAAAAAAAAAAAACATGGAAACGCTAGACCCAGGTCGCTTTCAACCGGCCCTTTTGGAGATCGATGGGAGGCTTATGTCCAGCCGTGGACGTCCTATAGCTGATATGATGATGATGTTTTTTATTATGATCACAAAAATGTGATAAAAGGTTTTCCCATTTATTCTGGCTATTACACAAAATATTAAAACTAAATTTATTTCTAAATATTTTGAATTATTAAGGCCGTAAAATTACCGAAGTACATTTTTCTGAGAGTAGAAACAATAATTTAATATATATATAAAAACATAATGCGCGAGCGAGATTCCTACACTCGGTATTCTGGCCATTAAGACCTCGACCGTTGCTAATAGAACGAAAATGAGAAGGAGGAAAATTTGTCGCCAGGTATTGTGACAGAACCTTGATTGAACATTCTTATTTAAATCAACGCGTTGAACTCCGCGTCACAGTTGCTAACAGATTTCGAATGACTGACGTTTCGTTTATATGGGTTCAACTGGCTACAACAAATTTCTTACAAAAATATCTTGCCAGCCGTTCTAATTTAAGCAAAAAAAACTATGGTTGCTAACTATATTTACTTGTAGGTAAGTGCACACAATATTTCAATATGCGAAGAGGTTAATTTATGTTTTTCCACTAAGCTCACAGAGATAAGAGTACAGTACAGAGAGTATGTAGAACAGTACATTATTATCCCAACATAACATAGAACAGAATATTACCCCAAAATATCCACTATTGCACAATCGTGAATATCCACGCAATTTTTAAGAACAATCCTGTGCAAGTTTTGGCGTAACTGAGCATTTGTGAACTCACCTATGCAACAAAGCATTAGGTTTAAAAATACTGGACTCTGCTACGCCTCAGCTGACATTTTCACTTTTGGCCATAAATGCTTCCGTTGCTGGCCGTTGTACTATTAAACTTATCTAAAATAATCTAGCTGGGTAGAATAATTAACCACAATATTTATGATACTCATCGCTGAGTAAAAGTTACTTGATATACCTTTCATGACCCTTAATTTAATTCGCCGAATCAACATTTCCATTCCATTTCAAAGCCCCAGGTTCAAAGGCCTTGCAAGGGACAATGTTTTCAGTTACAAACAATAATATTAATATCTTATTTCATTGGTATATTCAACGTTTCAGGCTATTTGGCAACCGTGACCCTTTAGACAACGCTTATTATACGAGGGCGATCCAAAAGTAATGATAATCAATAATAAACACAATGAATAAAATAAAAAAATTAATTTATTTCTCAACATAGTCTCCTAGCAAGTCTATACATTTAGTCCATCTCTTTTCTAAACCTAAAATTCCCTTAGAAAAAAAATCTTTATCTTGACTCTCAAAAAAGTCCTCAACCGCGGCCATCACGTCGCTATCATCGTCAAATTTCTTGCCTCGGAGGTGTTCCTTGAGTCGTGGAAAGAGATAGAAGTCACTGGGGGCTAGATCTGGTGAATAGGGGGGGGGGGGTGTTCCACCAGCTCAAAGCCCGCTTCCTGAATGGCAGCCATGGTAATTGCAGCTTTGTGAACCGGTGCGTTGTCTTGATGGAACAGTACTCCAGCCCGCAGTTTGCCTTGCCTTTTCTCCTTAATAGCCTCCCGCAATCTTCTTATTTGTTCTGCATAGTAAGAGCCTGTAATAGTGGCCCCCTTTTCCAAGTAGTCCACCATGATTATTCCTTCAGCGTCCCAAAAAACAGACGCCATACCTTCCCTGCTGAGCTTGACACTTTGAATTTCTTCGGCGTCGGTTCATCGGATCGTTTCCATGTCATCGATTGTTGTTTTGTTTCAGGATCAAAATGGTGGATCCAGGTCTCGTCCATGGTCACAAAACGTGACAAAAAATTATCCTTGTCTGCCTTGAACTTTTCGAGATTTGCTCTTGACATGTCGACTCGTTTCTTATTTTGCTCGTCGTTTAACATTTTCGGTACCCAACGCGTGGAGACCTTTCTCATATGAAATTCGTTTGCAAGGATTCTTTGAATGCTGTCATATGAGAGCCCTGTGACCTCAGCTATATGCCTGATAGTCACTCTTCGATCTTCCAATGCAACTTCTTCAACTTTTTTCACATTTTCTTCAGTGAGGGACGTCGATGGGCGTCCTTCGCGGTGTTCGTCTTCCGTCGATGTTCTTCCCAGCTTAAACTCCTTAGCCCAGCGTGCAACTGTGGAATATGGAGGAGAAGAGTCCCCTAATTTTTCCACCAAGTCGCTGTGTATGTCTTTGGTAGACATTTTTTTCAAGCAGAGGTATTTAATGACAGCTCTGATTTCGTGTTTTTCCATTTTGATGTTCACTCCTTGACAGTCCGTATTCAAATGAATGTAGCTCCCTTTTTTTTTTTTTTTTTTTTTTTCTAATGTGACTTATTGCTGTTGGCCTTGCGGCCTCTACAGCTTGACCGGACTAGTTGGTGAACGCAGAGGGCGTTGGGCCAACATGGTTTAGATTTTGGGCGACAAGCGCAAGGGCACCTCGGAGGTACGAGCCTCGGCTTGGACCGTCGCCGGGAATGGGGGATTAGACTTGCCCTGGCACCCCAGAAGGGGTGTGCCCTGGGGCCCTAGTAGGTTGTTGAACTGAATGATTATTTGGAGAGAATCTAACCGATCTTCTAACAGATCCTGGGGGTCTCCGATCCCGCCGGCGGGATCGTTGTGTGTGTGTGTGCCTGTGGTAACCGACGCCTATACCAAAAACTGAATATTTCCTGTTGCCAGGAGCAGTCGGATCGGTGAATGTAGCTCCCGGGAATCGTGGCCTATTTATATGATTTTTTTTTCCTGAACTAGTGGGTAACTGAGCAAGTGACTGATATTTTTTTTGCATTTTTGTGTGCACTAGAAATAACTGATTATCATTACTTTTGGATCACCCCTCGTAGCTTCATTCATAATAACTATTCTCTGTAAAGAAAACTCAGAACTTGAATTTAAACCTACTTCTAATAGGCTTGTGTCCTAATGTTTCATTAATCTATATCCATACCCTATACATATAATTTCCCAGATATTTATTTATTTTATTTATATAATAAAAAAAGATTAAAAACTCTGTAAATGAGAGAAATAAATGAAATATCACACAGAGATTCTTAAAATAAGCAGCTGAACACGTTAAGACAGTTTTTAGAGATTTCGTCTGTTTTTTTGTTTGTGCCCGCACATCTCCTAAACTACTGGACGGATTTAAATGCGGTTTTCATGAATACGAATAGGTATGACCAGATTGAAATACAGTCTATGTTATTCGCGGGCAACAAATACAGGTTTACCAATAGTTATAAAAAAAGAAAAAGATAAAAAAACAAGAAGTATTAGATATAGTAGAGGAGAAAAGAAGTCTACTAGCGAGTATAGATACTAGTAGAGGGAAGACGTTTGGCCACCTTGAACGACATGACAAATTAATGAAAGCCATCATAGAGGGAAAGGTAGAAGGAAAAAGAGGACCGGGAAGACCAAGAAGATTATTCGTAGACCAAATAAAAGAAAGGGGAAAAGGTTATGTCGTACAAGGAGGTGAAAACACTGGCAGAAGACGTCAAGCCTGGAAATTACTCCACCGACAAGAGCTACGCTCTTAAATGTTGAATGAATGAAAGTTATTATTCAATACATTACTTACACAAAGTACACATACTGAAAAAACTATTATATTTGGCTAATAAATTTCTGAGATACTAGCGTATACTTTTTGGTGGGGATGAAGGGCGCATGCTCTGTCCCACTCCCTCAAAACGTGTGTTAGTTTAGCATTTGTATGGGGCGCACAATTGAACAAATTTTCTTGAATCATAGCTAAGAACACTCTCGATTAAGTCACCTTTCAAACAACAACAATTATATCAATATCAGTTCCGCCGTTTGGGAGCTACAATACCACAGACAGACACACACATATATACAGGTTAAACTTAAAACACCCCTTTTTTGCGACGGGAGTAAAAATTATTTACTCTCGTCCGTGGTCGGTTATCCCTGACACCTAAAACCCTGGTGATTTAGAAAAAAATAAGAGTAACAGGTTTATTCTGGGCAAGCGTGTTCCATCTTAGGCTTCTATTGGGCGAGATGAAGCCAAACGCAAACCCATAATAAATGCTAATTATATTATTACCAGTTAATATAAAAATAAATGAATTTAAATGTTACAGAGAAATCAAAAATTCTGTGTCAAGTTCAAATCCTGTCGATTTGAACTTACGCCATAGGGTCGTCCAATGATTGCCCCGACTTTCTTTCTTTCAGCTAAGCTACGGTCACTTTTTTGTTGGCCTTCAAATTCTTGAGCTGTCTTGCAACCAATTTATAGGCGTTGTTGACGCCATTTATATTTGTATTCATGCTACCTGCAAGTAATCCTAAAGTGTGGAATTTCAAATATAAAAAGTATACAAATACTTTGCTCGAAGCTGTACGAATATTATATCACACTAATATCTTTTTTCAAACGTTTGCGAGTGAAATTAAGATATCAACGCCTCATTAGGGTTCCCGTCATAGCGTGTCAAGTAACGGCCCCGGCTGGAAGCTGACTGGTGTCAAAGATACGGCACGCGTCGCGCCATCCCGCGTGATTGGGGGTCCCTAACCCCCTCGGAATAAGGGTAGGGCAAAGTTGAGGCAAAGACCGTAAATGGGTTACCATACAACAACAAAAAAGTAAATTTACCATTGCCACTCGAAAAAAGGAATTTGATTAACAAAACATTTTTAATTTAAAACAATCACGAATTACACAAATTATGTGATCACGAATTACACATATTATAAATACTAAACTACTATTTATTTTTTCGCAGTCAATGGTTTAAAGGAGAGTACATAACTTCTAAAAAAAAACATCTTGGTTCTTCTATCCCTCGTTCCGTTCAGGATTCTCCTCAAGAATACCCTTCCCCTTACATACATCTAATATTTTGTGAATGTTGTTTGTCTTAGATCGACATACTCGTAAGCATTTCAACATCTTTGCTGATGTTTTATTTTTTACACGCCTGTATATGCTTCATTTGTAATTAACTAACGATGTAAACAAATCTTGGGAGTCGATCTTGACGTACTTATGTCGGATTGATGTGAAAAATTGGTCAGTATAATGATACAATAATTTGGTACTATCTAACTGATCTGATGATGGAATTAGGTGTGTAGTAGAACTCTTGAATTGCTCTTTGATATGCTCTTGAATTGTTTGGGCTCATTTAGTTTGTTTTAACAAGTCCCTTACCTAATAACGAGGAGTGTTCAGAAGGACTGCGTTATCTGATGCCAGCGTCGCAGTTTTATCATCGCATCAGCCGCCACCGCTTGAAAGCTCAGTAACATATCAAAGATCAATGTAAATAGCACACTGTGCGAATCACACGATCTTTGTTACCTCACACCTGCAAAATGTGTAATGAGCTACCTTCTGTGGTGTTCCGAGAAGCAACAACATGTGGTTCTTCAAAAGGCAAGTTTTAAAGGTGAAGATTGAATGCATCGTATAAGGTATCCGCAACGTAGCTGTGATGCCTCTGGTGTTACAAGTATCGATCGGCGACGGTGACTGCTTACCATCAGGCCGCTCATTTGATTGTTTGCCACCAATGGCATAAACAAAATATTCCACTATCCACTTCCCGGCTCCATCTTCAGACCCTCGTTACCAAGAGTAATGACCCATCAAGTTTGGGCTTCTTTAGTTATTTTAAACTAGTCAAATAACACTTTGCTTGTCATTTAGGAAAATTCCAAGCCGTGACTGGGAAAGTAAGTATAGGTAGGTTACAACCTCAGATCAGACAAACAAGGGAGATATGGTAAGTTGGCGTTGGGAGTGCGATTACATCAGGCCTAAATCAGGCTTGATGCCTTTAGTCAAACTCACCCTGCAAATGACCTTGCCACCAGTTTCTTTGCATGCGGACTATTTTTTAGGGTTACGTACCCAAAGGTTAAAACGGGACTCTATTACTAAGACTCCGCTGTCCGTCTGTCTGTCTGTCCGTCTGTCACCAGGCTGTATCTCATGAACCGTGATAGTTAGACAGTTGACATTTTCACGGACGGTGTATTTCTGTTGCCGCTATAACAACAAATACTAAAAAACAATAAAATAAATTATTAAGTGGGCTCCTATACAACACCTATACCTACACCTATACCTCCTATACGTGATTTTTTGCTCGATACTGATAACATCAACAGCAACAGGTGGACGCTTGAAATATTCACAGAAAATTAAGTTATATTATTAACTTTAAAAATAAATAATTAAATTATAATAAAATTAATATTTTATGGGGGGCTCCCATACAATAAACGTGTTTTTATAGATAATAGTACGGAACCCTTCGTGCGCGAATCTGACTTGCACTTGGCCAGTTATTATAGATTCATTGGTGTCGCTCCAAGTTTTTAGTGTGTGTTTTTTTCAATCTTTGCTGTGTACCTTACAGTTATCGGTATAGTGAAAAAAGTGGAAATAATATGGAGACTTTTGAATACGACCTATATTTGTACATACATATAGGCATAATAATATCTCCCTTGATTGTGTGATCTGAGATTATAACAATACCTCCTTGTTAACTCAGAAAATACCGTGTACCTACATAAATGTTTTCGCAAACAAGCCTCATATTTCGACGGAAGATCCCTATTGATAACCTATTGAAAGAGGGTAAAGTATACGAAATGAGCGTGAAAAGGCACTTTTCGCCTCGTTACGGAGGCTTTTTCATGGAAAACCTAAACAATCGATCGCAAACATGCGTAAATAATGAACTACTTTCAAACCTATACGTGGGTACGTAAGTACTTGTGCTCTCATGCTTATGTCAACGACAATTCCTTATTACATAAAAAACCTCATTGTTAGAAAATCCTTACTTTTGTATTTGGCGGACCTCAAATACTTTAAATATATTTTGACTTGACCGTGACTTAGTTAACTTGACTTTGACTATGACCTGTATGACGACATTTTTTTATGAAGCAAATGCAGAAGACCGGTGACGCCAAAATTGTCTTAAGACTGAAAAAAGAAACTAGAATGGTTTCACTTGTAATCATTTGATGGCAATTAAAAAATAAATTTATTTACGGACGATATTTACTAAATCTTGAAATATTTTAATATCCCACTGCAAAAGATGTGGGACGCCAAAAACGTGATATTGATTTAAAAGATTTTACAGTACGAATATGGTAGGTACACGTTTTTTTTAAGTAGAGCCAATAAGTGGTTGCGTTTGCAGATGAGGCACAGATAATATTTAATAAAAAAAAACCGCGTCAACTACAAAACCTTCATTTTTAATCGAATAAAAATACGTAATAGAGGCAAAGTTTTCTTGTTTATAAGAAATTTTGGTAAGTAACTACGCAAACATATGAAGAAAGTTTGAGAAGCAATTTCAATTTAATAAAATGCCAGGGATAATGTTAGTTTCATTGTATCCACTACACACAACACCGTGAGAACAGATAATAGAATTCTAGGAAAATCTGTCGTTGCTTTCGAGAGAATGTTCCAGCTCAATGAGCAGAGGGTCTGAGCAAAAGTCACGTCAAAGATCATTTATAGTGGTTTCTTTTTGAACTATTCTGAGTATATTACATGTCGCTGAACTTTGCTAACCCTTTTAAACCTTTTTGCTTATTTATAAGAGTTCTCTTCGTTTGAACGGATAACATTTGATTGCAGTCGCGAGTCCAAGTTGCAGTAGAGTAAGTTACAGTATGATGGTAATGTTATAAACGCGAAAGTTGTGTGTAAATGTGTAAGAGTTTGGGCATAATCTACTCCGTAACAGTGAAACGGAATTGGTATGGAGATCTTGTACCCCGATTATTTAACGAAGAAAAAAATACTGTAGGGTGGCGAGTGCAACCTCAATGTGTGCTTATTTTGTATTCTTGATCTATATAAATAAAAATAAAATGCTGTTCGGTGGTAACCACATCACTAAACTTAAGAACTAGTGTACTGATTCGGCTATTTTTGAAGTGAAAACTTCTTTAGGCGCGTTGTGTACTTTTTGGATGAATAAAAATCATGGAACTCGCGCCAGTGTCACGCTGTCACAGAATACATAATACACAGTACCATGTATTTTAAAAACGCCATCTCTTGTAGAATAGGTGAATTACTACTTAAGTTTTCACTTCTGACGTGCAGTCCTATGACTATGCAGTTTTTTCAATGTTTGTGAAGGCCAAAGTAGGTGTTTATGGAAATAAAAATTAGAAAAGTTAGAAAATTTTCAAATACTGGTATAAATGAACAAATAAGTTCTTTTTCCATGGGACTTTTGTATGAACTAAAAAAACGGACAAAAATACAACCAAAGATCACAAAAATAATTAAAAATAGCAAAGAGGTTTGAATCAGTTTGAGTTATTACCATCTCGGGAGCATAACAAAGAAAACAATTCACAGAACGAACACAAACAAATTTATTGAAATTTGGAGTAAACAAACGCTGTCTATCGGGTCAGCTCACAGATAAAATAGTTTTTTGCTAGATCTTTGCTTCACCTAGTATATTATGGATACGAAATTAACTTCTGTTTCTCTGTCAGTCCTTCTGTATTACTGTATTTGTTCTATGCCTTCTCACGACAACGGTCGAACATGGGTGAAATTCGACAATTAAATAAGTGTGGATATATCGTAAGGAAAGTTCGGGACACTTTTTCAAAGAAAGTTGCGAGATAATTGGTAAATTAAGTACGATTGCAAGGTGCAGGTAGTAACTTGTACAGATATCGATGCTGTGATACATTGTCACTGATAAAAAAATCGCTAGTATGGATACATGCAGTTGAATGCGGCGCAGAAAAAACAGCGCTTCATCGTCTTTAGTGGCCCTAGTACGAGCACTTGCGAAAAAGTATTCGTTCCGTAAACGATAGCAAAATGTATGAAAAATTGAACAGCGCCTCTATCGGACGTAAAGGGAAACTGATATAGCTGATACTAGCCCCACAGGTCGTGAGTGAATGGGTTTCTTTTAGGCAAACGTGCTCCATCGTGGACCGCATCGTCCCTTCACATCAGGCGAGTTGCCAACCAAACGAAAGCATGTCATTAAGTAAACAAAAAAACACAAGCTTATTATTCAATATATAAAAAGGTGCTGTTTCCCACGAACGTGTTCAGTCAAATTCCACAAAGATTTGCAACAGGTAAAACAGTATGTGGATGTAAACAAATAATATTTGTTCATTTTACGCCAATAAATTCAACGCACAGTTGTTCCGAATTGCACCAAACATTTCACTTTTGTACTTTTATTTGTTTCATCCACCACGTTTGGTTGTTAAATTTAATTTGTGGAAGAGAAAACAATATCAGTAAACCGTCCAGGTTTTTATTGTCGATTCCAATAAAGAAATAGAAGAAATTGCAATGAAAAACTACGATATAAAATAAATAAATGGAAACTATTAATACGTGAATGCGATGCAATTTTGGAAAATACATTTTTGATATACCTTCCTACACGGTTATTAAAGTTATAGAGAAATTATATAAAAGTTTTTCTTTGTTCTAGCTAAAGATAAACAGTAATATCTCTTTGTTATTATTACACGGGAATTACTCAAGTGAGATTAAGCCAGTTACTCCGAATATAGTTTAAACTGCAATCTAAAAATATATACCCCGTGTGAAATATGCTAGTTTCCATAATAAAGATGATATATTTTGGGAATTTCAATATGAGATCTTGTAGATGGAAAAATCAGAGAATCGATGGAAAATCTCGGAACGAGATTACGTAACTAGGTGAGTAATGTAATGAAAAATCATTCCTGAAAAAACTATGCAAATAAAACATCATTGCAAAATCAATTTAACTCATATCTGATATTATTATGCACAAAATCAAACAAAACGCAAACAACCAAAACAAATCAATTGACACCACAGAAGGTCATTCCCTATTTTTTTACTCAAAGAAACAAAATGACTGAAATCTCAATGATTACTTTGTCTATTAAAATTTCACATGCTTGGAAGTACCAAAAACAGATTGGTTTATAAGTAGAGAAAAGTATGTAGCTTTCAACCACTCGCGACTCGTCAGTCGACGGTTTGAAGTAAAAACTGACTCGTATAAAGAGCACTGAACCGTAGTAACGCTTTGATCCCATGACGTCTGCAAAATGGCGGCGGTATTTTACGCGGTTAAACACGCACGCAAAAGTTGTACGTGTGAGCTTTTGTGGCTTCAAAGCTCAATAGAATGTTGAAAGCTCGATTAAACCTAATTGCATCGACTACATGCAGGTTCTTATTTAAATTTATACACGTTATCAAAGAACAATATCTAATTTTTAGTTAATTTAGCAGGGATAAAACGTGACCGGATCCATTGAGAAGATAATATACCAATGCGTTGTATTCACAATCTTAGTACTAAGATGATACTAATTATTATTTTCTTTTGAGAGGATTTTAGCGTCACACGTCTTGTGCATTTCCCTTTGTCAAGTATTCTAATATTAACAAGTTTTATTAGACGTCGTCAAACAAGTCACGGTCAAATCATGCCCTAAGAAAGTGGTTGAAGCTTATAATAGAGGCTTCTATGGAGTATTGGAAACAAAACGAAAATACATGTTTTGTTTAGATTTACAACTTTCTTAATTTTGAACACATTTTTGGTGATGAGCTATATTTTTATGCACAATTTTTTTTAAATAAATTTTCATTAGACCCCTTTTTCATACTGAGACATTACGCCAAGCCCAACGTTTTTAAATCAGTAAACACGACGGAAAGCTCTAGCGTCAGGGTGAATTACCTCTGAGACTCACACGTCCGGCGATTTAATTTCAAGCCAAGATAAATTGAATTTGCGGCCGGCAGCTAAATAGGTTGTTGACGCAACAAAAACCGAGATCAAACATCGGCTTGGTAGACATTTAAAGGGGTTATACCCTACTCTTTGGCTGTGGTTATTACGTGGCTTATTGAAGACCGAGCCTGCAGTGTGGTAAATGACAAAATAATAATAATTAAATGGTAAAGGGTCAGAATACCGGATGCAGCGTACTCAGTATTTTTAATTATATGAAATGACTATGTACATTGCTCTTTGTTCTGTTAATGCCCAGAATATGGCGCATGCGCCGCCATCTCACTCGTTCATTTGATGTGTTTTTAATATAAAATTACTGTCTGCTTTTTAGATATGTGCTAAAGTGTGTAAAAACTAAGCGCCAAATTAATATTTCAAAACATTTAAAACTATTGATATTTATTATTCACAATGTTTTGGATTATTACCTATGTCTAATTTGTTTTATATGTTTAAGTCTATTTCTAAGTCTAATATGTTTTATTTTTTTATGCTACCTGATTGGCCTAATGATAATCTGTTAACTGAAAAAAATAACTTTTTTGCTTCGTTCATTTCTGCGTTATTTCAGTCAGGGCAAGATTAAAGGATGACTTAATGGGCAACATTAAAGGAATGACTCCTTTAATTTTTCCTATGGACGTCGTGCTTATCTTAAATTAAGAAAATATAAGATACACCAGCCCCTCTAGCAGCGAATAAACGTAAAACATAATGCGATAGGACAACAAATACCCGTCTTCAAATTGGTTAAACCAAACATAAAACAAACGCGAATATCTAGTTCAAATAACGAAGGATCCTTTTCGAGGGTTTATAAGTATTTTATGTTAAAACCATTTACCGTTGTACTCCACATGAGCTGTGTGAAAGGGTGCAATCAAACGTACCTACATCACCATCGGTTATCTTTACAGCTACAATATAAACAGTACCCAGTAAAATAAATAATTATTCATAAAAAATAAAAATAGGTAGTGCCGCAACATTTACGCGCATTAGTATGTCGGTGACGCAAACGCATAAGGTTGGTAGCGTTGGTATAACGTACAACGTGGTAATGTCGCTAGCTTTTTAGGCACCCTACCCGAAGACAGTGACCTGAGTTCAGTTTTTTATCTATAGTTTTGGATAGATCAGGATATGTATTCAGTTTAAATTAATTTAGTTAGGTATTTATTTAGATACTTTTATATATTTTGATATTATTATTTGAAATAAATTTCCAAAAACTTTATAAAATGATACCAATTAAAATACAGTGGCATAATAATTTTAATTATGATTGTCCATTTCATAATTTTCAGTATATAAATACTGAACATTATGAGGATTAAATCACATGATTGCTTTCTTATTAGTTATAGACAATTGGACATCTCAAATTGTTATTTCATAAAACCAGTCAAGTACCCTACGAGTCACGAGTGAATCGGTTTCATCTAGGGAAGCGTGTTACATCGTAGACCGCATCATCGCTTAACATCAAGCGAGTTGGCGGACAAACGCAAGTATATTCCTAAAAATAAAAGAAAAAATACATATACCCTATTCAATCTGATCCCGGAATCCGTGTTGTAGTAGCTTTACCTAGTCTGTGCATTGCACTTTTCATTTAATCTACAAACCAAACATTTAGCAACCAACCAAAAAAAAAATACTACGTACCAACTACTCTCGTTCTCTCTTTTTCTACTGTCCAATTCCAGACAAGAGAAAACCTATCGAACGATCCTTTAATATGAAAAAATAATGAAGATTTACAGATTGTTGAACTGCGTAGCAAAGCCTACGCCGTAGACGTTTTGCCAGTAAGTGTAGGACTCATTTGAATTTACTACTAAGTCAAATTTACATCCTAAGTCAAATTTTTCATCTAAACTTCCCTTACTATTGATTCGTTGTACATTACGTCCTTGTTGTCCCTTTTATCACATAAAACGCGTTCTTTTTTATATCCCCGTGAAAAGCCCGGTTACTTGTTTTGCGTCAGGGAATTTATGCGAAAAATAATAACTTTTTGATGTGAACGGCGGGGATCGGTTTTATGTGTCATTAAATGTCGATCATCAACTGATATAACTGTGATTGCAATAAATAGATTGGAAGCTATTGTTTATGCTTCGAGCCGACCGGAAATCTGATGACGTAAGCTGGATAATTTTTTATTCATTCATCCATTAAAATAGTCTTGATGTAGCAAATTTATGTACCAGACTATAAAAAAATACGCACTTGCAATCCTCAGAGTATGAAAATCGAATCAATTGATTTTCAGACTTTGGGATTTTTTGGATTCTGAAGAATCCAAAAAAAAATATCACTACAAAGTGGATAAAACTGACATTGCTAAGTGTTTAGAGATTCAAATCGCTAAACTTGGGCGATATGTACTCAGAAACTTCTGCATAAATTGAAACACTGCGCCCAAGGGCTTTTGCCGATGTGCCTAAACACAACTTTAGTGAGCTATTAAACTTCCAACTGTGACATTTACATTGAGATTCGATAGACGCCTGAGGAGCTTCAGCGATGGTTCGTCTTCAGAGTGAATTCTCACTTGATTCAAGGTTTAGAATAGAGATGGCCACAGCAAAAAACTGCAGTGAAACAATTGCAAGTCTTACAGCTAAAATCAAATGACGAATTTCAAACTGTTCTACTGATCAGATTTTTCAGTTCTGTAAAAATGTTCTGTTGTTTGTTCGGAATAAATTAAAAAGGCTATACGTACTCGTATAAGTACAGGGTTACGAAGAAAGGGTGTACTAAGAAGTAAAAAATGACCATAGTACTGTACCCATCATTTAACAACTTTTACTATGGGAGCAACTCTGAAATCAACAATATATATCAAGCTTAATGTTTTTATTATTGTCATTTTAGCTTAGCTCACATACTATATAGTATATCAACTGTATACTAAGCGTAAGCTAGTATGAAAAATCACCTAAAATAAGAGCTAAGTTAAACTAACTTAGCTTAGCTCTTACTTGACTTCTAACTTGAAGTCCGCAAAAAACATTCATCATTAAACAACACTTTTGTTGGTCAAATGTTGGATTAAAATTTGATAATACCTGTCGCTTCCAAATTTCGTAATAATAAATTCAAATGATTTCCTGAAAATGAAATTAACATCGAATTAAAGCATCAACCTTGTCACAAAATCTAAAAAGTTTTATTTGTTGGGCTACGGAAGCTGCGAAAATTCGCAAACTCGATGAAATTTGTTTTTTACTCTAAACTTTTTAATTGTTACAAACGAGACGAGTTTCGGACGAAAAAGTTTGAGACATTGGTATAGATGAAACTTTTTTTAGATATTTTTTGAGTTGGTCTAGGGAATATTGACTTTATGATCGGACTTTTAAATGTTGTGTTGTTATGTATATACTTTCTCTTATTTATTATCATAACTCCGTATTGCCGGCGTTATTCAGCTTCGGTTTTCGTCCAAAACATCTCAGTGCCAAAAGTCTTCGATCAGTGTGCGTGTTGCAGTGATGACATACGGCACTGAAACGTGGTCCCTCACTATGGGCCTGATAAGCAAGCTCAAAGTTCCATATGGCGAGCTACGGGAAGGGCTATGCTCGGGATTTTTCTACGAGATGGAATCAGAAATGAGGAGATCCGTAAACAATCGAAAGCTACTGAAATAACCCACCGACTTAGCAAGTTGAAGTGGCAGTGGGCAGGGCACATACGCAGAAAAGATGGCCGACGGGGCCGAAAGGTTTTCGAATGGAGGACACGGACCGATAAGCGCAGAATAGGAGACGTTCACCCACAAGATGAACAGACGACCTAAAAGAGACCTCAGGAAAACGCTGGATGCAGGCCGCTTCTAACCGGCCCTTTTGGAGGCCTATCTTCAGCAGTGGAAGTCCTATGGCTGAAATGATGATGACTACCCAAGGATCTTATTCACAAATTTTGTCATGATGGGTTTTGACAGCTTTATCATAGGTTAAAGCTACCTAAACCATCATCTAATCTCATCTGCCATGAGTCGTTTTAAACTGAGATGATAAAGATTTAAAAAAAAATATGGGTTCGATACTGCAATGATAGACGTGTTACAAAGTCAGTAAAGCTAATGAAATGAAATTTTGTATCAATTTCAAAACTTGACTTGCTAAAAGCAAGTGATTAAAGCAGTGAAGGAATCAATTGAATATCTACCGAGCGGGCAATTTCGTATTTCATTTTGATTTTCAAAAAGTATCCTGTTTCATATTTCGCACGGTTTCTAGATAGTTTGCAGTTTAATATTGGAAAATTTCATCCGATGCGACGTGATGTAGATACACAGTACAAACATGAAAGCTTATATGATGAAATCTGTATGTAAGTATCGAATTCGGATATCGTAACTGAATTTCAAATTCGCAATTAAATATTTGTTTAGAATTCGATACGTAAATACTCGTGCTTCACTGAGATCCTGTGTTTCTTTCACTCCCAGAAAGAATAACACAAAAAATGCAACTAATACAAGTCAAAAGCTCTTTAGTAAATGTAATTAAATCGTAGACCTGCTACGATGTAGCAGTTGCTACGAGTATTTTTAAGGCATTCATAGGGACTGCCGACAGAAGTGATGACCATGGACGTAAAAAATCCTAATTTTAGGGTTGCTACGTCCATGGTGATAACTTCAAGCTCAGTCTGGCGCAACACGCCTCATTAGCATGAAGTTGGCGTGGTCACAATTAGCATGTAAGTGACGTGAACCCACAAGCTTTGCCCCTACCAAAAATCGTTTAACGAGGCTAAAGAAGTTTTCACATCAAAAATCCTTTCATTTTTTCTGTTGGTTCGCTCTCATGTCTATCTCAATAAGAGTGACTAGGCAAAAATATTTTTCAATTGGCTCAGAATAGCAATGAAAAGTAAAACTCCAATCTTTCAGATAATAGCGTATTTCATGTTCGGAAGAGTACATAAAAAGGTGAAGGAGAAAATGGATTCACGAGTTCGGCTGAAACTTTTCCATCAAAATATTCTCTCGGAGTAAAAAGATTACCAGTTTTCGAGATTCGTGCCTATTCAAGTATGCCACCGTAATCCACGGTTCGGTGCTTTTTTGAGGTGTTAACTAAGAGCGACCACTAGGCAACATTTTCATACAAATGTTTTCTACAAGAAGAACTTAGTTTCACCTAATGATTTACCTACACCTTCACAAGGTTACACGAAAAGATGGTATTATGCCAAATAATTATTATAAACAACTTTTTCAATGGGGCTAACTCTGTAATCTCGAATAACAAAACAGTTGTTACAGAGAAAAACGTCATTACCACTCTACGAATTAATGTATGAATCAGTTTGTTTCGCTATTTCAAATGTAGTCTCAGTAAAAGATCTTCATTAGTATAAAATGACCTCCTTTCGGTATACAAAGTTATCAATCTCATTTTAAGATAATGGAGCAATGCGTGATAAAAATATTAATTAAATATAAACTTTTTTAAAACAAGCATTTAGGCGTCCGCCATATTTAATATAGTGTGACGTCATTTTATTTATAGTATCACCAAGTAACAAACTAGCTAACAACAAGTTAAAACCAAGGTAACTTAAGGATCTTGTACTCAATAAGATAGCGTAGGTACATAAAAAATCAACTTCTATTATAATGAACCAAAAGAGTGAAAGTAAACAAAATTAATCTGAAAAAAAGGATGAAATCCGGATCTCAATTAAAACGGAGTAGGTATGATCATACTTAAGAAGGCTCATTCATTTCGTTCCGAAATGCTATTTAATCCAGTTAGAAATATCAATATAATTAAGAATTTTGATACGAAAGTTTTTGTTATAAGACTCTTATACGAGTTTGTATTTGTAAAAGATCATAAATGTAATAAGAATCATGATAATTATGTAGTTTGAATATCTGCCATTTACATTAAAGGTATGTTTAACAATAACTAAGTACAGGGTTATATTACAAAAAGTGGCACTGAATCGGAAGGAGGCCATTAGGTATACCTCATTATTATGAACAACGTTTACTATGTGACTAACCCTAAAACCGAAAAAAAAAACTGATGTTCCATAAAACATATCTAAAGCCTGAATCAATAAAAAAATGAATGTCGAGTCGGCGTTTAAATGGCTAAATGGTGAAGTTAATTTAAAAAATACGATAGTGATTCTCTAACTAAACTAAATTTGACAGCTCTAAAATTGTTGCTATCCTTTTCTGACGTATTGAAATGAAAAGAAACGCTGATAATTTTAGTCTTGTCAAATTAGTTTAGTTTAGAGAATGGCACAACAGAATTGACCCCAGTGGCTTCATTATTCAACTTTAAAAATTACTTGGTTCCACGCTGTCCTCTTTTACCTTTACCTTAACTAATTTCCTAAACAGTCATTGACTTGTCCGGTTCGTGAACCCACATAATAATAAAGGTGTGTGCACACAGGCTTTATATCCGGGAACAGTGACCCGATGACTTACTTATACTCTACTACTACTACGACAAACCACACAAGCGATTATAACTTCCTATATTATGACAGTAGATCTGTAGGCGTATGCGTGTTGCGACAAAATGTCATCTACTTCTTTTGTCGCGTGAAAAAGAGACAACCGCATCACATATTCATAGCCTTGACTAGTTACCGCGATAAAAAGCGTGTATAAAACTTTTTCGCAATTTACAAACCAAGTCGGCTGATTGATGAAGATAATTAAGTGCGCAGTGCAGTGGTTTGTATTGTTGAAATACTAAATTTCGAGTGTCACTGAACTGCAATGGGCAATTGTCATGCTTACCATTTAAATTAAGTTAATTAAACAGTTGCATAAAATAATATTAAGAGTCTCTAGATCTCGTGAATGGTCTTTTGCACGAGTATACAACGATAGCATTGCATCATGAAGCGTATTATGCCTGATTTTCCAAGTACTGACAACTTGACGATAACGAACGCTTTGTCAAGTTGTCGAGAGCAACAAATAAAAAGAGTTGGTCGCATATCGTATCGCCGTTTGTAAAGAGTCGTATCGTGTCGCTCCTCTGGCAATGTCGGACGGTTTAATTGCCGGGCTCGTTTGTTTGTGTTCTGTCCACATCTGAACTGGGTTAGGATGATGGAAGAAACAATGTCTGACCTAGTTCAGACCTGAGTTCAGATACCAATAAAATAAAGCCGGTCTATTCTCCAAGCTAAGTGAACGCGCAAGTGAAGTGATAAGCTAAGTGAACGTGTATTTTTCTTATCGATTACTATAGAGAAATGTCAAAATGTCGAGTGATCACCCTTGACTGTAGTCCCTTAGCCTTATAATTAAATATTTTGACATTTATCGGCAGAAATAGGCACGAAAAAATCACATTAACTTAGCTTATCACTTCACTTGCGCGTTCACTTAGCTTGCAAAATAGACATGCTGTTCAGCCGTTCTGGCGTGATTGAGTAAAAAACATTCATCCATCCAAACTTTCACATTTATAATATCAGTGGGATTAATAAAAATTAAATCACATTTGATTAGATATGGTGGCCGAGCGGTAGCATGTGCGCTTTACAATCTCACGGCATTCGGTTCGATTCTCGGCCCTGCATCAATGACTTATTTTGTACTTCAATAAATTATGTCCACTTTGAATTAGAATTATTCTGAACACAGCACATCAAAGTTGAGCAGGTTGAGAAGGATGAACTTATTATTATATTGTAGTTTTATGTTTCACAAGTTACTTGCAGGTTGTGTCCAATGTAACTTCTGCTTGATAATAAACAAAACAATAATCACAGCCAACATTAATTACAACCGAACTATAAAGCCAATTAGAGCTGGACCACTCGGCCCAATTAGCCGAGTTGTAATCGCATTTGAATGGTTCTATAAACAAGTTGGTTTAACAACCCTGGCTAAAGCTACAACTTCTGAAGATTAAGGCAAACGAGTTATGAAATCGTATTACGATTGTAGATAAACTACTCAAAATTATTTATTTGCAGTTTGAATAATATAAATTACAATAAGTTATTAAAATTAAGGGATAATCCAGCGAATTGGATAAGGATAATCCCGGTATGATAGCAAAACGAAAGAATCTTAATAACTTTAAGTACAGAAAGTTACCTACTTTGAAAATTTCTTCAAGACTTGAGACTGCTTTAACTTAAAACTGACTAACTGCAGTCCGAAGTTAGATTAGTTCTTGGATATTAGCAGCACAGTTGATCTTTCTTACTTGAAGAAATGATTGTACTGGGCTGCAATATTATAAACTGGCTAGTCTAGCTAGCTAGTAAATATTATAGTTAGTCCAGCTAAAAGTATTCTATGCAAGGATTGATTTATATGAAATCCGGATGACAATACAATAATTTGGTGCCAACAGATCTGATGATGGAGCCGGGGCTCTCAAGTTTGAGCTCCTTTATTACGTTTTAACAAATCACATATGTGAGTATTCTTGATGGTGTTGAGCTTGTGTATGGTATGAAGTACGGCACCCGCCAATTATTATGCTTCAATTCAAAATATTGGGCCGGTGATGACTAGTCGCCCACGAAATAAGCCCCCTAATGGAATGGGATAAAGGTTGCCTTATATTGGCGCCGGAAGGGCAACATTGGCGTGGGTGTCGAGGGGTGTGGTGCACTTTCACTAAGCACTACTCGCGGCGTTATTCCCTTTAACACTTCCACCCTGGAGCTTAGGTTCTTAGCTCTTGCGGGTTTCACCCCGAGACGACTGGGGCAAGCCAGAGTTTGGGGTCCTGTTTACACTCAGGGCACACGGTATCGCAACTCATCGGCGCGGCGGCTCGCCACAAAGCAACCCCTGCCCTTTATTTATTATTATATGTTACGGTTTAAATCTCACCCGAGTCTTTTTACATTAAGTAAGTTTTAAGTCCAGTTTGGTAATGGAAGTTCCAGTCTAGTTTCGATATCCAGTTTACCTACTCGTACTACGCTTTGATAAAACGTGCTTCAATATCATTCACTCGTCCATCACGCAGAACACGTCTGCGGCTTATAAGGATTACAAAATCTTCATGTATCCATGTGAAGCGAGTGTCGGATCAGCTGCATCGAATAATACGATGCTGATAAGCTTCGCTCAAGCGTACGTGAGATGACGACAAAGCATGCAGTGTGATTTTAGAAAATACATTGATGGTAGGAAATTTATGGCTTGATGAATCAATTCTTACTAGTTATTTGCCCTAAACTGTGACTTCGCGACCCTTATCTCTTCGCAAGCCCTAGACCAAATTTACTAATATTCGGATTTTAAAATTATACCGGAAAGAAAGAACTTCTTTCCGATATAATTTTACAACCAAATTACAATTTTACAAACAAATTTCAATTTTACAAATATATTTCAAATTTTCATGATGATCAAATAAGTACTTTGATTCCACTTTTATTGTGCAAACTGCTAGTCCGTGGAATCACATAAGCAGCCATTAAATGTCCACTGCTGAACAAAGGCATCTCTCTTAGAGAAGCGTATTGCCATAATCCCTACGCTTAGCAGGC
The DNA here is from genome assembly GCA_949125355.1 of Agriopis leucophaearia. Classification (NCBI taxonomy): domain Eukaryota; kingdom Metazoa; phylum Arthropoda; class Insecta; order Lepidoptera; family Geometridae; genus Agriopis; species Agriopis leucophaearia. Next base: position 11,359,682 of record OX421278.1, read on the forward strand.
GGCTTGGGTATCGTAGTACGTTCACCGTGTAATAATAGGATGCTGCAAGCCTATCCTCCTGGTTCTGGTTGCTGTTTTAGGACCATACCCGGGTCCGCGGGGAGTCTCTAGAATGCGCTGCCTGAATGGGTGTTCTCCGATAGTTACAATCTGGGTGTCTTCAAATCACGAGTGAATCGGTTTCTTCTAAGCAAGCGTGCTCCATCGTATCATCGCTTAACATCAGGAGAGCTGGCTGTCAAACGCTAGCCTAATATTTAAAAATAAAAAGGAAAAAAGAACGGTACGCACGTTATCGAATGCAATGGACGTCAACGACCGACGTCAGGAGTAAATCAAGCGTAAACTTTACGCCACTACTTACAATTCTAGTACCTAGATGTAGTTATTTTCCTACTTAGTATTCCCAAGTAGGAAGTTTGTTTTATGAAGTTAAAATGTTTGGAGTACTAAGCTCGTATACTCCACCTAATGTTAGTCACAATCTCTTCGAGAAAAGTTTTGAGCTTCTTTACTTCAGGCTAGGGGGGTACCAGTTTAAACGAACATGTTTTATCGATAGAATAGATAGTATAGTACCATACGAGAAATAATAACATTGAAATCATAAATAAGAAAGGTTGTGTATGTAAGTATATTTGTTTCTACTCAATTCCATAACAGTTTTATGGAATAGGGTGAAATTGGGCAGCTTTATCCTGGATATACGATTATACGCGTGCACATGCGTGGACATATGCGTAGGCTACTTTTTAATTCCATCAGTGCCGTAAATAGGGCTGTGCCAGCGGTGCCCAGGCACAGGGCGCAGACTCTGGAGGGGCGCAGAAATGACCACACCAGGACCAAGTATTGTTTTTAAGGGCGTAGTTATAGAAACTCGCAACGGGCGCATAAAAGGCTAGTTCCTCACTGGGCACTGATCCCCATATACTATTTGTTATTCCAAATTGCTTAGAGATTTTCATACACATATAAATATAAATAAAACTGCAATTAAAACCTAACACTAAGATTCAAACTTTTTTATATAACCATAATCGATATCGATAATCTTGCTTTTCTCAGCATCCCATCCCTGCAGTTTTCCAATACAGTGAAGTTTGGAGCAACCGTCTAACTTCGTATAAAAGGTATGAAGAATGTGTTTCAGCTTTTTTGAAGTAAAATCAGGAACTGTTTGCGAACCTCTAACAAGATCCTCGATATTTCTTTTTGGTACTGTGATGTTGTATTTATTTATGGAAATTACTTTTTCGTGACTTTATGTCAAGGATTGTTTTCATTTATAATACGTGAGATTATTTTATAGGGTAATATAAAGGTTATAAGTTATAACTCAACTAATTTGATGTTTGATTTGCGGGCTGATTTTAGAGTAAACGCATCGAGATACAATACCAATGGAGTCACAATATATAAATTAAAACAGTAAAAAATCATTTGAGCGTCCTTGTACATACCTAGACATCAATAATCCACAGTGCCACACTTACTCCAATTTCGACGTTATTTCGCTTGTATAGTGTTCAAAATCGCTATGTAATATTGTAATATTTATTACACATATGGCACTGGCATCAAGGGCGTTGTAGTCGGATCGCGGATGTCTTACAACTAACCAAAAAGTCTGCAATGCGTAGCGTGCGCCGAGTTTTGGTTCGGTTTTTTTTGCATGATTGTGACTATAGGTGAATATCTTAATATTAATATTATTAAGATAATTATTATATACATTGTTGTAGAAGAGTGTACTGGTGAAGTTGAAGTTGTTATTAATAAAGTATTGTATCGTTCGCGCAAAACTTTATGAGCCCTCTGAAGTTAGGCCCAGTGGCTGCGCAGTACGCATATTATAGGTATCCGAGGGACTTTACAGAGCGTCGGGGAGGCCTCGCGCCTAACTTCAGAGGGCTCATAAAGTTTTGCGCGAACGATATTGTATCTCGATCATATACACTCTGACTTCGGTAGGTGACATCTGTTGTACAGCGACGCTCGGACGTTTTTTGACTGTTTTCATTTAGAGATTGACTCCATAGGTATTGTTTCTAATAGTATAGTGTACATAGATTTAAAGTGCTAAGATTTATTGAAGTACAAGTGAATAAATATACGTACACGAGTTTATGTCCAGAGGGTGAAATAAAATCGGTGTCTACCAACAGAAAGGAGTTTCATTATAATACGATATAATATTTAATAGCAAAATACTACTTACCTGCTCAGTGACTGAAAAACTGACTCATCGCGATATCTCCAAAAATTACTTAATTTATGAAGCTCAAATTTGGTGTAGAGGTCCGCTAAGAAAGGATTTTGCAAAAAGGACGAATTAAGTGGATCATAAGGGCGTAGTAATTTTATTATGAAAGTCTAACCATACGAAGTCGTGGGCAAAATCTAGTTAGTGATTTTATATAGATGCCATTATATTTCGAGGAAAATTAAGACGTTTTTAAATGAATTTTAGACGAGGGCATATCACGGGCTTAATGCGGCATTAAGTTCTTTTTATGTGAGAGAGTTTTGTTTTTAATATTCATATAATTTACTTGGTTCTACTTCTGATGGAAATCAGAAAAAAGTAATTGTTTGTTTATGGTTTACTTTAGGGACTATAAAACTGGCAAACAATAATAATTTTTGTTACAATGTACTTACCTACCTTCAATTATAATTGACCACGCTACCGCCAGTATTGTGGGTACACTGCCAACTGGTATTGGGCTTGAGCATTTGGGTTGTCTCTAGATATTCAACGGTCTATGGGCAACGTTTTTAGGGTTCCGTAGTACTACAAGAAACCCTTATAAGTTCGTTCTGTTTGTCTATCTGTCTGTCCGTCATGATTCTTTAGAACCTTCTAACTTCTATAGTTATTAAGATAAGTGCATGAAACTTTACAAAGTTACAGTTTTAGCATAGATTTTAATTTTTCTATATTTATAAATATAAATATAGAAAAATAAAGAAATAGGGATGAAATTTTTTAGCTTTACCGTCTCGTGTATCGTTGCATGGGTCTTATAAGAAGAAATTAAGTTTTCATACATCACTTTTTATGAAGTGTATCCAGTATTCCATGAGAAATATGGTCCGCGAAAGTGTTTAAAAGTTGGGAAACCTTACCTTTATTTTATATGACCTACTCAACTAGCTCATCTGAGGTATGCATAATATGGTGAAAAAATTAACGCTATTTTACGCATTTTTTTAATTGAGATCTATGCTACAGCAGCTGTAATTGTGCAAAGTTTCATGCACTAATCTTAATAATTATAGAAGGAAGAAAAATCTAAAAAAATAAGACAGACAGATGGATGGACAGAACGAACTAATAAGGGTTCCTTTGTCGTACTACGGGATCCTAAAAACACCCACAATGCGTAAAAAAGAATAGAGGTAGGTAGGTACGTAGAGTTATTGTATTTATGTAGTATCGCGCAATAATGTGCTTTACGGTTTTCTTTTACACCCCTACCCTACCTCAAGAGTGATTCGATTCGGTCGGTCTGCTAAATTGGACACAATGTGTGTCGTATTTCCCACATTGTGTGTTCACCGCTCTAAGAACGTTTTCGCACATTACGCTCTAACTCGGCCCCACATATTTTTTAATATTTTATTAATTCTTGATAGTGTTGAATTGGTCTATGTTATGAGGTAAGCCACCCGCCAATTATGCCTCATGTCAAAATATTTTGACGGGTGACGACTTGCCACCATAATATGTCACTTAATAAAGGCTGTTCGATATTGGCACCGGAGGGTTAACATTGGCGTGGGTGGCTTAAGGTGTTCAGAGGTGTGCAGCACTTTCACTAGACGCTACTCGCGGCTTTATACCTTAAAACTTCCACCCTGGACCTTGGGTTCTTAGCACTTGCGGTTTCCACCACCAGAGGGCCGGTTAAGGCAAGCAAGTTATTGTAGTTATTATTATTGTACTTACATTCTGATTTATAAAGGGTATAACCATGTCAAATGAATAAAAAATTAAAGTACCAATTATTTTGTACGATTTATTTAACTACTAGCATCGCCAGACTGTTTCACTGGCTATCCTACATTTATTATGGATATACGGATTAGATAAGCATATATAAGGTTTTCGCGTTTATTACTCTTTAAAAAAAAAAACACGAATACGCACGTTTAGTATGATTATGTTTGTATTTGTATGATTATAATAATAATCCATGGTAAAATAAACACGAAAATGATTGAAAAACAAAGTAAATGTAGTTAAAACCTTTTCAATATCAGCTTCAACAATTTTTATTGAAGGCTTATAAAATTTGGGAATGAACAAATTGATTGTGTCAAAGACATAGAGAGCAAAAAGCGGTTCACTCCTCTTAAATGGATCATTGGATTCACGTACGAGTGTGTGAGTGAGTGGATTTGCAGAACGGGTGGACATAAAAAGCTTTTAGGCACTAATTGACGTTGGGTTCCTGATACATCATTTTATTTGCTTCATATTATCATGAAACGAGTAGACGAGCACCACTTTTTTTCACACGTTTTTTGGCTTCACATGTACTAGTTCATAGTTATTTATTCACAGCAATGTTTAAAAGATATAAAATTACAGAAACAATATATGAAAATTTATATTCAATTAAAACAAAAGTTTAATGTTCATATTTTGAAATATTTACTTAGCAAAATGAACGAAGCACATTTTTCAAACTTTAAAAAACTATAACATTACAAAGCTTATTAAAATGTTAAAAATATTATAATTTCGACACAAAATAAAATTGATACATTCAAAACAAAAATAAATATGATATTAAAAAATAATTAAAACAACAGTAATTAGTCAAAGAAATACTGTTCGATGAGTCATTCTTTTAGTTTATATTTGAATGATCCCCTAGAAGATGCATTCCTAACTTCATTGTAACTAACGATGTAATCAAATCTTGGAAGTAATTTTTAAGCTACTTCACTTTAACTACTACTTTAAGATGATACAGTCAGGAGGTGAATACTTTTAATCTTTAATGGCAATGTTATACAGTGGCCCTAGTACGAGCACTTGCGAAAAAATATTCGTTCCGTAAACGATAGCAAAATGTATGAAAAATTGAACAGCGCCTCTATCGGACGTAAAGGGAAACTGAATTTTTTATATGTTTGCTATCGTTTACGGAACGAATACTTTTTCGCAAGTTCTCTTACTAGCCCCACAGAGTTACGAATTTACAGTGTAATACACAGAGAGGATGTCATTGTCATTAAAAAAAATATCTGCTGTTCTATGCATTCTGTAGTGTCAATGACCGTTGACAGTTGATTTTTTTTTGCAATTTCAGGGCTGGTACCACAGTAAAAGTTGTTAATAATGATGAGTAAAATGACCTTTCGGCTTATTACAGGGTAAATGTGTAACTCTATAGATAATTCTAAAATTGTACGACCGGCAGGATTTGAACTTGCATGCTGCATTGATGCTGCTGTAAGCGTTATTTGCGCTAAGCCACGGTCGCTTTCACGTCGGCCTCCAAATTCTTAAACTGTATTCCAAAAGCAGATTGGGTTGTTTGTTAATGTAAAAATTACTTTCATAACAGATCTAGCAAAAAAAATATTTATCAGAATTAATCTGTTACGATAATTGTGAATAGGGAATAGGGTGTGCTGTACTGACTTTTACAATACAATAAAATAATACATACCTAATAACTAGGGTTGCCATCTCTAAAATGTGGCAACCAGGACAAGATACGTGAAAACCCCGGATATTAGAGCCCAGAACCCGGATATCAACAGGTTTTTTTACACATAGTAAAAATCGCAGCGTGCGGGCACAGTGCGAGTGTCCAATTTTTAAACCTACAAATGAAACCCCGCCCGGACGCTCCCCGGATGCCCTCTAAACTAGGACAAATCCGGGGAAACCCGGATGGATGGCAACCCTACTAATAACACAATAGAATAGAACGTTTAATAGATTACATACCTTTTTTTCACAACAGCTATAAGGACAATGTGCTGAGTGTTCTTCGTTCCTCGTATTGCTCTGAAACAAGAGAAATTATCTGTTTAATTTTATTATTATTGAACAATAGATAGTCGGAAAAACCTTCTCTTCTCGTCTTCACAAATAGTGTAATTCAAAGCTTGACTTGAATGCATTTACTTTAATTATAAATAAATAAATATCTGGGACATTATTGCACACATGGTCATCTGACCCCAAACTAAGCAAAGCTTCTAATATGGCTGCCAGAGACTGATATACATACATATATATTTTTAAATACATACTTAAATAGATATTAACACCCAGACATAGAACAAACACAAATGTTCATCACACAAATGTTTGTCCTAGATGGGAATCGAACCCACGCCCCCAAGCACAGAAAGTAGGATCACTACCAACTGAGCCACCGAGGCAGTCTGATAAATGAGCAATTGACTGATAGGCATGAATTATTTATCGACATAAAAAAGGTGAGGATTCTCTATTAGGCTGTATTTTTTAAAATGTTTGTACCTCAAAACTCCGACATTAATAAACCGATATGGATTTTTTATTTTATTTGAAAGGATATACTTTCAGATGGTCCCATACAAATTTCATAATAGTCAATATATAACATAAATTATTTTTTAAGTTCTATATTCTACAGCATTTTTATTTGTTTAAGGATCACACAGGATCTTATTTGTGAATATAAGGGACGGAAAAAACCTAACTACTAATATATTAATCTGCTACCAGTGGGAATTATTCCCAAAATGCTGGCCCTATTTCCACGTTTTATAGTAATCACCCTTTGAGCAAAGTAGAGAGCGGCATTTTGGTCACGAGTTGCATCGACCAGACGTGATGACAAATCTAATTTAGTTGGGTCACGAATTCTGTTAAAACTATCTATTTATTTATCGTTATCATCATTTTAGACAAGCATTGGTATACATATTATTATAATCTGTGTCTATGTGTTCACGGCTGGTGTGAACAATATCACTCACTATATATATAAAATTTCCATGTCACAATGTTAGTTACCGTACTCCTCCGAAACGGCTTTACCGATTTTTACCAAATTTTATATGCGTATTCAGTAGGTCTGAGAATCGGCTACTATCTATTTTCCATACCCCTTCACCGATTTTCATCACCACGCGGGTGACACCGCGGGGCGCAGCTAGTAAAGTTATAAAGATAACTATCCAGCTATTTATCTATTTCCAGTAATAACAATTACCGATTGTTATTATATTTCCTCAAGAAAACATTACATTACAATAAGATAACAAATAATAAAAAAGAACACGACAAAATGATTCTGACCCTTATAAGTTTTTCTCATTTCCAGAAGTAAAATTATTACGAAAAGACTCCTGTACATTGATCTGTAACTTGGTACTATCAAACGGAAACCCTGTAGAAATGGGATAATATTGTATCAAAGATGTCGTTTCGGCTAATTTGTCTCGTTCCAGTTTATAAATCAAGTGAATGACGCAGTGAATTCGATTTTCAATGAGAGATTTTCCGAAAGGCAATTATGAAAATACTAGCTGCGCCCGCGGTTTCACCCGCGTGGTAATGTGAATCGGTGATGATGATGATGAAAAGTATCCTATGTGTTAATTCAGGACATAAGCAATGTATGTTCCATCCAAATCCATCCAGCCGTTTCTGCGTGATTGAGTAACAAACATCCATCCATCCATCCATCCCACAGACCTACTACCTAATCCATCCAAACTTTCACATATTATTATGATATTAGTGTATTATTGTAATTAGTGCGATTAGTTCCTAAAAATGCGATAGATTACGTGGACGAGACATGAATCCGATGATTAAGCAAAACCACAGATGAAGAAACGTCAATAAAAAAACTTGCTTATTCTCATAGTCAGACTATATCTATCTATCTGTCAGTCTGACAATGTCTGTTATGCTTGTTTTTTTGGTTTATTATATTACATAGTACCTATAGGCATTTCGTAGTTATTGTTTTCCATCAAAATACTTGTTTTTCCACAACACAACACAAATTAGTAGAAGCATAAGTGTGCTTTGCCTAGCCGTGTAAAATGTCTCCTATTCCTAGTATTATAGGTTTCATTCTTAAATAGGTACTTATTCTAAGGTTTCATTGAACAAATGCGAAAAACATGAGAATCATATCTCGTCATCGCCCCATCTGTCGATGGTTGCAGAAGTATGTTCCTCCAGCTGTTAGAAAACCTCTTCTGACTCATTTCTTCGAATTAAATTCTCTTTTTTTCACTTGTATAATCTACTATTTTTTGTCACCAACTGGACTCACTCGCTGACTTAGTTATATGCTTGAATTTGTTTTCTCTGTCTACGGCTTGTATTTTTGAATGGACCGACGACATTGTGAGATTCGCGGGCATCCAGTGGATGCAGATGGCAGGATGTCGTTCAGTGTGGAGGTTAAAGGGGGAGGCCTATGTTCAGCAGTGGACGTCTTCTGGCTGATGATGATGATGCTTGTATTTTTAACAGTGTTCCAAAAAGGAGGAGATTCTCAATTCGACTGTATATTTTTTATGTTTGTTACCTCAGAAATTTAGATTTTTTATTTGAAAGCTGGTGCTTTCCGTGTTGTCCCATTTTAATTTGGTCCAGTTATGACATTTAACATTATTGCTGTGATCAGCGAAATAATAACTACTACTAGTAGTATATTACTATTGGCTGTGATTGATAAATGTTTTAAGAGTAATCTTGAAGTGATTGTAAAATAAAAAATAAAAAATTCTTCTTGTTGTTTGATGTTTCTGTAGTATGTTCGAAAAAAATGAGGCAAGATTACATTTGTTTACAAAAAAATGTGTAGTAACTTCATTAAAACTGTTTAAAAAAAAAGGGTAATAGGTAAGGGTTTAATAGGTTATTACTACGCAAGGATGGATGGCTTTTATCGATGTTACTGGGCAAACGTGCTCCATGCTCGGCCGCATAATCGCTTCCCATCAGGCGAGATCGCGGTCAAAATTAAGTCTAGTCCGAAGTAAAAAAAAAGAAATGTGAGGAGCATAGACGTCTTTTTTACGTAGCATTACGTAGCACATTAATTAGGTTTTATAAAGTCCTTGGTGAGGAGTAAACAAACAATTTTTGGCCGTGGAGAATTCACTATGTGGCGAGTTAACAATAACCCAATAAAAGCATTTGCAGCCATGATACATATATTTTGTGTAACTAGCACAATACAAACTAGTAACTAGCACAATACAAACGAGTAACTAGCACAATACAAACCATCTCAACATACGTCCTTGAACCTGTAGCGTGTTCTGTTCCCTTTGTAGTCGAGTAATAAAGGGGATTATACCCCGACGAGATTCCGAACATCAAGGATGGCGATTGTATTGAGAAAATAATAAAAGATTACGTGTGCGAATGAAAAGATTACGTAGCTAAGTAACATATTCTGACCAATCTTTAAAGATGGGACGTAGCTTTTTTACCCAATTAAGCAAACTGAAAGAGGAGCAAAAAGGCAAAAGAAAAGGAAGGGTGAAAAGCTAATCAGCCAAAAAGGTCTATATGGTAAGTTGGCGTGGCGGGTGTGAAGGCATCTGGCCTAAATCAGGCATGACGCCCAAGAGGCTCATCAGCAATGAATCCCTGGTGCAGACTAAACTTCTTAGTCTTGAGCATCGGCGTAAAGTTGCTAGTCTATCAGTTTTTTATCGGTTACATTTCGGAGAGTGTGCATCAGATCTGCATGATCTAATTCCCTCCTCCCCATTTTTCTATCGGACTGCCAGAGCGGGCACGAAAAATCGACACCGCTTCATGGTTGGTATTCCGAAAACCCGTACGAAGCGCTTTGATTCCACTTTTATTGTGCGAACTGCTAGTCTGTGGAATGCGCTGCCGGAATAGGTGTTCCCCGATGGTTACAATCTAAGTGTCTTCAAATCTCGAGTGAATCGGTTTCTTCTGGGCAAGCGTGCTCCATCGTAGACCGCATCGCGCTTAACTTCAAGCGAGTTGGCGGTCAAACGCAAGCCTATAACTGAACAAAAAAAAAGATGCTTTCAGTCGAACTCACCCGGAAAACAACCTTAATGGTGTCGCTACAAGTTTCTTAATGTGCGTGAAAAATAAGTGAGTCGTATCGACTTACAACGCGGTATAGTGAAAAACAAAACCAGCCAGGTGTGAGTCGGGCTCGCGCACTAAGGGTTCCGTACCATTATCTATAAAAACGGCAAAAAAAAACATGTCTGTTGTATGGGAGTCCCCCCTTAAATATTGATTTTATTTTGTTTTTAGTATTTGTTATTATAGCGGCAACAGAAATACATCGTCTGTGAAAATTTCAACTGTAACTACCACGGTTCATGAGATACAGCCTCGTGACAGACGGACAGCGGAGTCTTAGTAATAGGGTCCCGTTTTACCCTTTGGGTACGGAACCCTAAAAACATGTCGCCTCATCCCACTGCCTCATCCTCATTGTAATTATTATCGAAGAGTTCCGTATTTTCAAGTGTTAATGCGTAATAATAGTGGAGTGGATTGTTTTTTATTAAGTGTTTATGAATGTTTTCGAATAAGCAAATGATATAATGAGGTGACCGATGGGGAAGAATCGTTCTTGAGTGGAGACCGCGAACCGGAAGACGTAGCGTAGGTAGGCCTCCCACTCGATGGACCGACGACATTTTGAGTCGCGGGCATCCAGATGATGCAGATGACAGGATGCCGTTCAGTGTAGAGGTTAAAGGGGGAGGCCTATGTTCAGCAGTGGACGTATTATGGCTGATGATGATGCTGCAAATGAGGTGAATCATTTATTCGTGTTAATTACAAAAATGTAAAGAAATAAGCAAAGCAATTATAATATCTATCTAGTAAAGCCAATTCCCAACCAAGATGTTGCGTATGATAGCAACAAACAAAATCAGTTTATCGTGTTTTATATTGATTTACCTATGAAGCGATCAAGGCCAAGCATGAACACATAACGGTGTTGCCATATGGAATTTCGTAATTAGCGACCTAGAGTTGGGAAAGACGAAATGATCGACATCGACTATGTAATACGTACATAGTGTGTGAATCATAGTAATATTATAAATGTAAGTTTGTGAATATGTGTTATCTCACTCAGCTCTGTAATGGCTGAACGTGTGAACTTGATGGGATGAAATTTGGTTTGGTAGATTTTATCCTAGATCAGTGTTTTTCAAACTGTGGGTCACGACCCCCTGGGGGGTCGCCATGCCTCTATAAGAGAGTCGCGGGGGTCGCGATAAAAGAAAAAAATAGTAATTATAAAAATAAAAAAAAGGTTGTACGTATTTAATATTTGTTATACCTATAATAAAATACAGATTATAAACTGTGGTCCCGAATTTTTTTTTCATACTAAGGGGGTCGCGTCGTGAAAAAGTTTGAAAAACACTGTCCTAGATTGATACATAGGATACTTTTTATGCCAATAAATAACGGTTTCTCACACGCCTACCTTTGTTCTAAGTTGCAATGGCTCTTGCACCGTGTGCGTGATTGCTTTTTCAAATTACGAGAGAGTTAGATTTAAAACCACAGCTGTCTGCGAGTTTTTAACAAGTGCATCTGGAACATATTTATTAACTACTAACAGTGCTCGCGGTTTCACCTGCGTAGACATTCCCTCACGAACTGTACGGAATCCGAGATAAAAGTATTTTAAATCACTTTCCGGTCCAACAATAAAAATCACGTCAAACCAATTGCTCTGTTGTTGCGTGAAAGAGGAACAAACAAACAATTACACTTTTATATTTGTAATATTGTCATACTTTTAATATTTTGGTAAAACTGTCGGAACTAGAAGTAATAAACTGTGAAACACCTAGACGAGTGTTGCGAAGTCAGCGCTTTTAGATTTACACATGAAGCATTAGGTGTCTTCCTGGGTGTATCACCATACGATATTGAAGAACTTATCAGAAAAGAATCAGCCATAGCTTCATGGGAAAAATTAGTTCATAGTATATTCAGTGTTTTAAAATCGTACAATGGCAATCGTTTAATCTTTTAGTTTAACGTTTGTTTTTAGGTAGGTTTAGGATAGCAATGAATCTGTAGGGGGATTGGTGGTATCAAATTGAAATTGTCCTCCCACATATCAAGTGATTCAGGTTTTTTTTTGCGGTTGTATACTTAATTGTGAATAAAAGAATATTTACCCTCTCCCTTTGTATAAGTGTAAACAAAAATGTATGGAATGGCTTGTCATATCAAGACACTGAAGATCTGATTAAAGTATCTACATAACCAATCACATTTACATACTTTAACATTTGTCAAAGACATCACACACAACACACACACACACATATACTACACATACACAACACACACCCTGAAACGACACATACTTAATCGATACATCGGATTATTGTTTGTTTAAGGAAATCTCTCATTGTAACTATGAACTTTGTACAGTTTCGAAGGTGGGCGTTGTTACCTGCGACACAGTTCTCGAACTACTGTGGGTAACACCGTTCCTATTGTTTATAATACCACTGTAATTTTTTCCAAATAAACTTTATTTTTTTATTATTATTTTATTACGATAAAAAAACTAGAAGAAATAAAACGCAATAATAAGTACATTATTGATATAATATTATCTAATATCTTTTTTTTTGCTTTGGACGTAGGTACATAATAATTATAATTTATGACGCATCGATATTTTCGCACCACTATCCCCCGTTGCTTGCGGTTCCGAAGCAACCAGTGAGGCATCTTAGTATGCTCTCAAAGGAGCTAAGTTATTATTAATTACTTAATTTTAAGTTGATTCTCGAAGCTTTATGTGAAACCATGATGAAAAAACCTCGGCAGTTGTTCCAGATTTTAAGGACGTTATTATAAATCAAATAAAATTCATTTATTTGCATGAATTTAATAGGTACAAAGTGAAACCTTAAATTTAAATAATTGTGGCACTATAAGCAGCCCTTATTGAAAAGCAAAATATAAAATTACTAGCTGCGCCCCGCGGTTTCACCCGCGTGGTGATGAAAATCGGTGATGATGATGATGAAAATAGCCTATGTGTTAATCCAGGACATAAGCAATGTATATTCAAAATTTCATCCAAATCCATCCAGCCGGTTCTGCGTGGTTGAGTAACAAACATCAATCCACCCATCCATACATTCCATACATCCATCCATCCATCCAAACTTTCACATATAATATGATATTAGTGTGATCACTATTAACTAGGTTGAACATTCGATTACCTACTATATATTTGACGGCAATACAAATTAATTAGAATTTAACATAAAATATGTAAATAGCATGCAACTTATGTTAGAAAATAAATTATAATATGCAATGTGAAAATTTAAATCAGAAATAATTACATAATACCTAAGTCACATTAAATGTGTTTTTTGTCTAACCGGTAATATCACTGAATTCTCGACGTTTGTTATTGCTAAAGTAAGATGGTGTTATTTTTAACAAATCAAACAAACCTGTCTGATAGCCTATTTGTATGACGATTATTTTCCAAAGCGTAGCAATCCTGTTTCCTTGTTTCGTTATTAACTTATACTATCACATTTCTGGGCCAACATCTCTTCCATCTCCTTTCATACCGCTATGTACGAGAAATTCGCCTGAGATTCAATTAATCAGTCAGGAACGCCCGGAGGTCGTCACTTCAGCATTACTTCATTCAACTACGTTGTGTGAATATCTTAGCATAGTGCATTCTATAAATGCTCCGCCCTTAGATCAGACAAACAAGGGAGATATTATGCTTTAATGGTATAATTGTCGTTCGTGTTCAAATTGTAACCTGCGATATTCGATAGTTGACGAATTTTCACGGTGGGCAAATACTGTGGACGTGATAAGCCATTATTCTGGCAAAACACAAATGGTGTAACCAATGGTGTGGTGGTGGTGGTGTGGTGGTGGTGGTGTGGTGTAAGTTAAAATAATTGGTCAAGAGCGTGTCGAGACACGCATATGGTAGGGTTCCGTAATCAAAGCCATATAATTGTAGTCATAGTTCAGAAAATTATGGTTATAGAAAAATTCGAACGAACGAAGCTTTGTGGACTTAGCCAAATTTCAGAGATGTACCATCCCGACATAGCATATACTTTTTATGGTTTAAACATAAAGAAAACTGAATGAGAAACATTATTTGTTAGGACCATTTTATAAAAAGGTCAATGACCTATGAGCTAGAACGCTTTGAATTTATTACAGTTTTATCGCTGTTAAGCAAACATTCATCATCAGATAATGTTCGAAATAATTTTGAATGAAGGTTTTAAATATCACCTATCTGTATTGTAAGATTCAAGTTTCTATGTCTTATAGTTTAGAAATGCAGGGAGGGGGACCAACTTTTTGCCACTTTGGCGGGTCATATTTCGCAAAGTATAAGACTTTTTTTTTTACCTTCATTTTAAAAGACCTTTTCAACGACTCGAATAGTTGGAGTGAAAAAAAAACATCTCCATTTCACATGTACCAGAGCTACCCCTAAAATTCAATATTAATATATTTTTAAAATTGAGATATATACTACAAATTTTATTTTGCAAAGTTTCATTCAATTATCTAAATAATTATAGAAGTTAGAAGGTTTTAAAAAATTCGGACGGACAGACAGACAGACAGACGGACGGACAGAACGAATTTATAAGGGTTCCTTGTCGGGCTACGGAACCCTAAAAAAGTTACTTTGACAGCTCTTGACAGTGTCACCTCTGACAGCCCCGAGTCTAGTTTATCTGTGGTCAATGCCACGTCCATTCCATTTTGCTCTGATTCTTGGACGGAAACGTGAAAATTCGTTAACTATGGAATATCGAGGGTTACAAAATGTCTCAATTTTTCTTTTTACTATAAGTACCACAAAACCGACCGGCTCACTTACAAATTTTTCACTAAGAAACTTGTAATGATACCAATGAACTAATAGGCCACATGCAAAATATAATTATCAATATAAAAAACCGACTTCACAAAAATGTCAGAACTGGACCAAATTGAAATAGGACCACACGGAAAGCACTAGCTTTCAAATAAAAAAGGACTTATCAAAATTGGTTCACCCAGTCGAAAGTTCTGAGGTAACATATATATAAAAAACTGTCGAATTGAAAACCTCCTCCTTTTTGGAAGTACACCCCTAATTTTCGTTCCTTAAAATAAAACATTTTCTTCTGATTTAAATGGGACTATCCTCGAGATATTATCATCATTATCAGCCAGAAGACGTCTACTGCTGAATATAGGCCTCCCCTTTTAACCTCCACACTGAACGACATCCTGCCATCTGCATCCACTGGATGCCCGTGACTCTCACAATGTCGCCGGTCGATCTAGTGGGAGGGCTACCTACGCTGCGTCTTCCGGTTCGCGGTCTCCACTCAAGAATCTTTCTTCCCCATCGGTTAACAGTTCTTCGAGCGATGTGGCCTGCCCATTTCCACTTCAACTTGCAGATTTTAATAGCTATGTCGGTGACTCTGATTCTTTGGCGAATATTATAGATATAGTCTATTCCATGAAGAATCATTAGATTCCATTAACATTCGTTACACATGCCGTAACATCATACAAAAATACAGTCGAATGTAGAACACCCTTTTTTTGAAGTCAGTTGAAAATAGAAAAAAAAGAATAAAGAAATAATAACAGTTAAGGAATATAATATTTAAGGATTTGTCGGGGTGACTGAAAGATTCTTTACGTGACCAAAATGCTGGTCTGTATTTTGGTCAGAAATATAGTCACGCAATCCAGCGAGGCAACGTAGCCAGCATTTTGGGCACGTTGCCTGAAATTAGAGATCGTTTGAACAATTTATAAGCCCTTGTCTACAGATAGTACAAACGATCTTCAATTAACCTTGGTTTATAGGTAGGTGTTGAATGTTATTGTTGAATTATTCATGTAATATTGAAAGAAAAACAGTTTGTATTAATCTACACTAATCTACACTAATATTATAAATAAGAAAGATTTATATTTTTGTGTTTGTAACGAATTAACGCAAAAACTACTGGACCGGTTTAAAAACTCTTTCACCATTGGAATGCTTTATTATACATTATTCCTGCTGAGTAAAATAAGTTATATTTTATTATGGTAACTGACGTTGTTTTCACACATTTTATTTATATTACACGGGAATTACTCACGTAAGATTAGGCCGGATACTCCGACTATAGTTTCAACCGCATACGGCGGTCTTTATCAAGGAAAATGCGCGCGCGCGGCTGCGTCTCGCTTTGCTTTGCAACTATAGTCTGAGTATCCAGCCTAATCTTACGTGAGTAATTCCCGTGTAATATAAATAAAATAAGTTATATTTATTATTATAATATTGTAATTGTAAATGTTGTAATTATTAGAATGGGGTAAAATAAATAACTCCACCTATGCGAAGCGGGGACGGGCGGCTAGTCTATTATATCCACAAAGCTAGTTTAAACACAATTTTATAGAGGGTAAAGACTTCAACTACCCACGCAGGTATATGAAAATATTGAATTACAAAAGCTTCTATAGGTTGTTAACCTTAAAGTTAATCAAGCATTTTATTACTTTCTTTAAGATTTTCTCACGAAACGTAATAAGAGAGCTAAGTACAGCGCAAGTTATTAGTTCCAAAATGATTGCACCACCTTAGCAAGACCTATATAGTCTTTAAAGTTTAATATTGGAGTCTGGAGGGCACTGAACTATTTGCACTGAAATTCTACACGAAAAACTTCTGAATTATTGACTAGAGAAGTTCTGAAGAACGCAGAATAATGAATTGTGAAACCTTTATTGTTCTTTAATTTGAATAGAAGAATACTTTAAATGAACTCGAATTAGAAGAGAGATAAATGAGAATTTACATATTCATCTGCATTAATTTCAGAAAAAATGAATGGAAAGGTTATACCTACTAACAGATTCACCTTTAGCACAATTGGTCGTCCGTTTGGTCATCTCGTTTGCAGTTGTGTGCCGCTCAATATTGAAGTGTGCGTTTGTAGAACTATTAAGAATATGTCTGTGTGCAATACGTGTTTACCTCGCCCCCTCCAGTTCATGGCGCATTTTTTTCGGTACAAGGTCCCAAGCTATATGATCAAAGGCATTAATATTATTTCAGGTGACTTTACGAGTATGTTCGTAGGTGTTTTTCTATGGAGCTATTAAAAAAAATATATATGAAAATGGTAAATGAAATTGGTGAAAATGGTAATGATGGAGGTAAATGAAATTGGGAGACTGTTTAAGATTCGGAACTTTAATTGAGCTTGTAATAACAAGCTTTACTTAGTTTGGGGTCAAATAATCGTGTGCAAAAATGTCCCGAATATATATTATTAATTTATTTAATACTAGTGGTTGCTCGCGACTTCGTACACGTAGATTTTCATATAAACTTTCAACCCTTTTTTCTTCCCTTAATTCGGCCCTTGCGTAAAATAAAATAGCCTATACCTCAATCTGGTCATAGCTCAGCATATTTGTGAAAACCGCATTTAAATCCGTTCAGTGGCTTAGATGTGCGTGGACAAACAAACAAACAAAAATTCTAAAAATTGTCTTAACGTGTTCAGCTGCTTAAAGACGCCCTGTGTTTTTTTATATCTCGCAATTACAGATCTTTTTATCTTTACGTTTTTATTATATGTATAGATATTTGATTAGTAGTAGTAATAAAAGTTGTTATTCTAAGTACAAGAGAAACATAACCCATAAATTGTAAACTACTACACCGCTACCACATTAGAAAATGCAATTCTGGACCCTCGCCATATCGGAACTCTAAATCAAGGGGAACGAACGGTGGGATGGAACGTCGCGAAGTCTAGACGTCAAACCAATAAAGATATTGGTTGTAAAATATGGCCATATATTCAGTGATGGCAATCTAGAGATGGATGGACCCGGGTATGACCTAAAACTGCGACCAGAACCATCGGAGCAGCGTCCTAATAGTACACGGTGAACGTACTGCGATCCCCAAGCCGCCTGCCAAGTGTGGGGATTATGGCAACACCCCTCTCTATGAGGGAGGCCTTCTCCAACAGTGGACGTTAATTGGTTGATGATGTGAATCTAGAGATGAGAATTCCAATTTCAGGAAGATAAGTGTTCCTATCTAAGTCATAAATAAACCTGCCAAGTGCGAGTCGGGCTCGCGCACCGAGGATTGCGTACCGCCTCCAAGTACCAACCGCGGCCGATGTGCTTAACTTGGTGATGAACCGAAATTTGTCACCGATTCGCAGTTGGCCATTATTTATTACTTATTTGTTGTTATACTTTAGAGTGTGTACTATAATCATAACAAGTTTGACGCTTGTACGCCGTTTTTACATTAGAGCAAAAAAAAAAAACATTTCTTGCATGGGAATCCCCCTTTAGTTTTTACTTTTTGACTTTATAATTAATCCGCCGTAACATTACATACACATTACACTGTGAAAATATTAACTGGGTAATTATTACTATTCGAAAAATACAGCCGTTAAGCCGTATAGCCGTTAGCCGTTATTAGCCGTATGTGTAACAGACTTACGGACAGACAGACACACAGCGTAGGCTTAGTAATAGGGCCCCGTTTACACCCGTTGAGTACGGAACTCTAAAAATTATAGGATCATGTTCATGTGAAATCTTCTCAATTTATTTTACAACTGATAAGTGCCTTTATTAACTGAACAAAATACAAGCTAACAATAATACTACAAAAACAGTTACGACTGTCCATTCCATAGACCGTTGAAGGTCTGTACTAATTATAAACTTATACTAATTGTATAATCCTAATACTCAAGCCCACTACCAGTTAGCAGCGTACCCAGCATACTGGCACCATTACCATGCTGAACGCCCTTTAACCTCCACACTGAACGACATCCTGATGCCATCTATATCCACTGGATGCCCGCGACTCTCACAATGTCGTCGGTCCATCTAGTGGGAGGCCTACCTACGCTGCGTCTGCCTCCCCAAGGACACAAACAGTAACAACTTATTTCTTTCTAGTGGATCAAAATTCTGATTGAATGCCTCCTTCATACAGACCCTGAATTGCGCAACCAGCACACCCTTACTTTATCAGATTACGTCCTATATAAAAGGGATAAGGCCGTTATTCAAACAAATTCTAGAGAAACACTCTACTGAGAGGAATTCAATATAAAAGATGGAAAGCTACGGAATGAACCTGTCGTGATGATGTATGGGTACAAGGTATGGTCAAATGCATTTTATGACTTTGTATTTGTCTGAAAAGGGTTCGGTTTCAAATTACTTTGATAAGAAGATCAGGTTTTTGAGATTGCTTGCCGTCGAGTTTTTTTTATTATACTGAGTGACGAGACGAGCGAAGTCGCTCGCCAGATGGCTCTTCACGCTTGCCCATAACGGCTCAACGCCACTCAGAATTTTGAACTTCAACAGTTCAAAACCCTGGGTGGCAATGCACTGCGCTTAGCACCCCTAGATATAAGATGTAAAATCTAAGTAATTTGAGTAATAATCTCTGTGTGCCCTGTAATTTCGCTGGAAACATTGCCCTTCAATCCGGAACACAGTAGTGTTTGCACACTACTGCTTGGCGGTTGAATTACTGGCAAAGGTGTGGTACTTCCCCACGCGAACCCCTGCAAAAGAGTCCTACCACTACAGCAAAAGAGTCCTACCACTACATAAAGCAAGCAATTTGATTGGATTAGCCTTTTAACCTACTTATGATCTTACAAATCGTACCTTCTTTAAAACATACTCGTATTTACCTACTTTATCCAATTCAAGTCAATTTCTGAAGTTAATATTTAGACTTAAAGTAAATGTGCCTAATAATGTGTCTACACTTTTTAAAGCCTCATTTTCGTTTCTCTACTTTATAAAGTTTTTCAACAAAATCTCGAAAATTTGATTAATGTATAATTTTTAAATTACAGCTAGAGTTTTCATAAAGATCTCTGCGAGATCAGCCTTTTTGTGATAATGGCTATTCCATGTAATAAAGCTTATAAAACAGTGTAACTTTTTATGCAGACATTCAAAGAAGCTTTTACGTTTTTTTTTCATCAAAACTCAAAATTTTTACTGATTTATGGGGCTAACTGAAAAAAACATGCCGACGTTTCTGGGTCAACATAATTATTACCGTTTACCGCCAGCATGCTGGTTACGCTGCGTCATATATTATTATTCGTATACGAGTAGGGTAGGAGAATAGAAAGCTCTGTAAAAAGTACATACATGCATAAATATATAAGGATATATACAGAGCAGTTTTTTATAACTAACGAAAATAGTAGCTGACACTAAAAACATAAACTATTTGGCCTATTATACAAATACAGTTGGACTGCCCACAGACCGGTGAAGGTCTAAAGACAATTCAAATGCTCAAGCCTACCACCAGTTGGCAGCGTACCCTAGCATCAATGCCCAATCATCAATCCAATGGGAGCGTAAGGCTTGCCAAGTATGAAAATCATCAATCTTGAATCGAACGCGTGCGCTGAACTAACACAGCATAACGAAAAATCCAGATAAATACATATATCGTGTGTGAACTGGTGCCTCGAAGCTGTAAAAGAAACCCATTCATCAAGACATACATTTTGTGTTCGTCATATTCGAATCCCGAAGATTGCAGGTGGAAACATCATCGGAGGTCCGGAAAAGTCCCAGGTATATACGTGAGTGAGTGCATGTCTATTTGCTCTGCCTCAGATTCTGAACTCTCGTGAAAAATACGGTTTATTGTTTAAACAGTCCCAGAATGTAACAGAAAGCCACCGAGCTGTTTCTATAGGTGCAAGAGACGTTTCATATTTCTTTTTGGTAATAAACCAACTCCTGAGTTCCTGACAAAACATTCACACTGTATCACTGCGTATGGTATTTTGATCACATTTTCGACGCTTATCCACACTCATATTATAAATGCGAAAATAACTCTATCTGTCTGTCTGGGACATATTTTTTTTGTACACACGGTCATCTGACCCCAAACTAAGCAAAGCTTGTTATATGGCTGCCAGAAACTGATATACGTACATATATATTTTTAAATACTGTTTGTTTGCTACATAATCACGCCTAAACGGCGGCTTGACCGATCTCAATAAAATTTTGCGAGGTAATAATATGCATCATGAGGATGAACATATAGGCATTTTTTTTGCGAAGAAATCGCGTACGATTTCGCGGCTACAGCTAGTACGTATATACTTGTATTCCAAATCGTGACAGCACTTCGATTTTTTAAAATGAAGGAGAAATGTGGGATCTTCAATTCACTGCGTGCATTGTGCCGGTCACGTCTGCTGGCATCGACCATTCCAAATTGGAATCCCTTGCTTGTCCATATAATGGGGACTCTTCGTACCTAGTTTTACTATAGTATAGTAATATACTATAGTTGGATAGTCGTAATTGGACCTCATGGAGCTTTTCTGTCAGTAGGTATACCTAAGTATTAAAAACGCGCTCTCAACTAGGCTATTTTGAGCAGTTTCCAACAATTTTAAAGATTAAACACTGTTTTAAACTATCACGGTTATTCACTAAAGTTATATGATTACTTACGGGATATTTACCGTGGTATGGTTGTGGAAGGAGCTCCCGATATTTCGGCGCAGTTACATGCACCATGTTCACGGGAAGACTGAAGAATGCGGGTGGTTGGTGAAAAAGTTCGAAAACGCTTAAAAAAAAAACAGCTATTGACACTCGACAAAATATCTGGTAAAAACAGCTGATAATTTTTTTCGCGATTGCAGGGTCCCATAGTAATACAGCCCCGTTAGCTTAGTTAGTAGTGAACCGGCCTTCTGTGCTTGAGGGCGTGGTGGGTTCGATTCCCATCTAGGACAAACATTTCTGTGATGAACATTTGTGTTTGTTTTATGTCTGGATGTTAATATCTATTTAAGTATGAGTATGTATTTAAAAATATATATGTATGTATATCGGTCTCTGGTAGCCATATTACAAGCTTTGCTTAGTTTGGGGTCAGATAACCGGGTGTGCAACGATGTCCCAGATATTCATTATGAGTTCAATGACCTCCTTTCGGCTTAGTACAGTCTATAGGTACATGTAACCCTTTATAAGACCAGTAGGCATAACAAGCGCACCACGACAAAATTTTGCCGTCGCGTTATCTCGTCGAAAGCAGCAACAACGCGCCTTGTCCACGAGCGCTAACATGGCGATGCGAATTTTTACATTCGTTCTGTCAAATTACGATAAATGAAAACGGCATCATTATCTGTGGCACTTTTGTCGACTAACGCTAACATGCGCAACAATTTTTTGGCTAATATTGACATTTCAGCGCTAGTATTTTGACGTCGAACTTTTTGAGGACGAGAAAACCGCCAAACCACCATAACTATTACCTCAGAATTTTCTGAGACTTTTACCTATTTAAGTCATTCATGTATATAAGTAAAAAGTGCGACTTAAGTGGATTTCTGTAACTGTAAAGTGGATTTTAGTACATAATGCACTAACTTTAGGGAATTTTAGCGATGAATTGCAAGTACCGAGATCAAAGCAAGCTTTTCAAATATACAGCTTGTTCAGTGTCCGTTCGAATTATGTCCGCTAGTTCTGCTAGAGTCCAATTTGCTGGTCTACATGCAAATTGGACCCACGAGCTTGTGACGTCAGTGAAATTGAACTTTTCTCTGTGAAAATTCAGTGTTACTACAGTGGTTTGGGATTAAGGCTCTCTTTTCCCACTTTTTAGCCATTTTTGTCATTCTGGTTTCAGTTTGTCTACTTCCATGGCTGGTTTAAAATTATAAAAATGGTAGCGTATCAAAATTTAATGTTTTATCTGAGAAACTGTAAAGACCGACTTTTAGGGCGAATATTAGGAACATATAGCTCGATAGAAAAAAATATAAAGAAAGTAACACTGATTTGAGCTTTTCTCGCTGTTTTTTTGGATTCTTTCAAATACCTATTTGCTAAATGATATGTACGTTATCTTAATTTATAGATTTCATAACAATGGAGAGTACCGCCGGTACAGGAACAACATGTTCCTTTACCGGCGGTACTTAAAACCGACTTCATAAAAATGTCAGAACTGGACCAAATTAAAATGGGACCACACGGGAAGCACCAACTTTCAAATAAAAAAAGAATCATCAAAATCAGTTGACCCAGTCGAAAGTTCTAACATAAAATATATATATAAACATATATATTGAAGTAGCGAAACGCACGACTCTGTGTAAGCGTCATGGTTTTGTTCCACTAAATGCGACTTTAATACAATATTAATCCTTATGGTCATAGTAACAAGCGATGCTTAAAAGTGGGAGAACCTCGCCTTACACAACCTGATGTGCTGGTCGACTGAATCGTTTGTAATTCCAATGAAGCAGACTCCATAAGTACGTAAATCCGATAAACGTTACCTGAAAGTTTGTGCAGCTAATGAAAACTACTGCAATGTTTTAGCATGAATTTACCTTGCAGCCTGCTTGATATCTTTCTGTGAATTATTTATTTTTCTTATTATACAATTTTGTTTTAAGAGCTCCCCGCCAAAGTTGTTCAAGCATTTCTAAAAAAAAATTGGTAAAAAGTCACTGAGTAGCGATAAAAACCGATAATGGCCGATTAGTTTTTTAAGTTCCAATCAGTGATTTTTGTTTTCCAAAATGAAGTTAAGAAATATTTCTGGGGGAATGGCCTCTTAAACCAAAAGTGTACCAAAAAACCACAGTAGGTATGTCATCTTTTTTTACCTACTCTCCATCATGGGGTTTTTCAAAAGGCGAGTTAATAGAGTCTTAAAGGGTCGGCAACGTATTTGTGATGCTTCTGGTGTTACAAGTATCCATAGACGACGGTGACTGCTTACCATCAGACTTGTTTTCATGTTTATATGGCATAAAAAAAACCTAATCGGTAAGCGACAGCGACGCGCGGTCGCTGTCGCCTGTTGCGGCACACACTCGGATAACATAAACATGGACCATATTCATAGTAAGTGCAAGTGAATAGATAACTCTTGGATACAAAAAAAATGTCGTATACGACCTTTTTTCACCCTGTTTTTAAAAATCTAGCGTGTACGCTAGATTTTTAATGTAAGGGTGAAAAGGAAGTTTTCGGAGTATATTTCTTTAATATTAATTTTATCAACCTGAAAAAACGAGACAACTATTTGACGGTCCAGCGAACTGCGCGACCTCCAAAGAAAACATCTTATCTTTTTGGTACATTACCTTCACTTGAAAGTTAATCATCACGGGCCGCTTGCGGCCCAGCGAACCGCGCTCTATCCAACGACTATAATATATACGGCTATCAAAATGACTTTATCAAAAGAAATAATATTGGCTTTTTCTATACACTCCCTTCGCTTGAAACTCACACGGCTGTGTGCTTAGGACAAATTAGAAACTCAGCGTTGACACCAAACTTAGAAACAGACAGAGCTGGTCTTGCGGACTATTCTTGTAATGATTTTAAATTTAATTTTTAAGGTCAAATAATTAGGGGTCCTAATACATCGTTTAGTCATCTAAGTCCAGTTACTTTCTACGAGAAGAACTCTCATAAAAACAAAAAAAAAAGGCATAGTTGGCAAACAAGCAGACGGGCCACCTGATGGTAAGCAATCACCGTCGCTTATGGATACCTGCAACACCAGGGGCATCACAGATACGTTGCCGACCCTTAAAGACTCTATTAACAGCCTTTTTGAAGAACCCCATATTGAAGCTACTAGGAAATGCCGCAGGAGGGAGCTCATTCCACAAATTGCAGGTGTGAGGCAAAAAGGAACGCGTAAAACGCACAGTGTGCGATTTCCACCGAACTATAATATGTGGATGAACTTTCAGGTGGTGGCGGCTGGCAATTAATGTCGAGTTTGATTACTTACCTAGCCAGCAAGCCTGCGTCCAACAACTGCGGCTGTCGCGCGTCAACGACGACTACGTGCGGCGGCCGCGCGTCGTTGTCTCGCCGCAGCGCCTCCAAGGCTTCGCGCGAGCCGCGCACGGAACGCGCCTCGCCGCCCGCGCGGTTTGCAGCCGCGCACGCCGCCGCGCATACGCGTGATGTGCGTTCCGGGAAAACGCATAGCAGCTGACGGAGAAAAGATTACAATGATATATTTAAGTTCACTATAATTAGTAAATAAGTCAAATCACAACAACACAAGGAGGTTCTCAATTCGAATGTATTTTTAACCGACTTCTAAAAAGGAGGAGGTACTCCAAAAGTAGATATATATATATTTTATGTTTGTTACCTCAGAACTTTCGACTGGGTAAACGAATGTTGATGATTCGTTTTTATTTGAAACCTGGTGCTTCCCTTGTGGTCCCATTTCAATTTGGTCCAGTTCTGACATTTTCATGAAGTGGGTTTTTTTTATATTGATAATTATTTAAGTTAAAAAACAAATGTTACCTCTATTGGTTCCTGCGGCGAGTAGAGAAGAGACGAGGGGATGTACGCAGGCGGCGGCGACCTGTTCTGCAGAGAGAGAGGGGTGTGTAATACACAATAATAACGTGTTGCTTAAAACTACGGGCGGTTTATTTTTTTTATTCTTTTTTATTCACTAAATTAAAAAAAAAAACTTAGAACTGCACGTCAGAAGTGAAAACTTAAGTATTAATTCACCTATTTTACAAGAGATGGCGCTGTTTGAAAATACACGGTACAGCGTGACGCGAGTTCCATGATTTTTGTTAACGCAAAAAGTGCTCAACTTTAAGGGTTCCTTGTCGGGCTACGGAACCCTAAAAAGTGATGTATGAAACCTTACCTCCATTTTAAAAGACCTATCAACGACAACACACATGAGGGGATGGAACAAAAAAAAAAACTCATTTCACATTTATCAGAGCCACCACGAAAATTAAGTAATTCTCGCACTATGAAAAAGACACGCTTTAATATCGCTAATCCTGAAAATCCTGGTAAGGATAATGGGACAAACTATAAAAATTATTGCTTTGTAATCGGTCCTTGATATGTGTGCAAAGTTTCAAATCAATCCGTCGTTTTGAAAGGGATAAAAATCACGTTCAAATATTCCGTTACATAAATACATACCCAGCCAATAAAAGCGTGTTAAGAATTACCTAGTACAGTTGCTTTTGATCTACCTACTAAACCCCAATGTAATTTCTTTCATTTTAAATATAATTTCATATATTTCATATAATTCTCGGGTCTAGCCCGGACATTTGGTGGGCATTGGTGGAGCCGAAGCCAACACCAAGAGGCCCTTTTGAATATAAAATACATGCAACTATGAAATATGTATAAAAAGGAATATGAAACTATTGTACAGTATAGGATTAAAAAAGACTAGGCTATTGAGGTGAACAACTTGTGGATGGAATAACAATATAAATATTATTCACACATTTATTTCTTTTCTTAAATTTAAGTTTTTTTACAATATCTATATAAAAACAAAATATTCTAAAAAAACTTAAGCCTAGGGTGCCGCCGGCAGCGGGGCAGGGCCCAAGCTACCGGTGGTTAGGGCTGCAGAGTGAGGAACCTCCTGACAATGCGTGCCGTGTCAAGAATTACTGCCTTCTGCATCTGACCCTTGACCCAACCGTCTAGCGAGAGCCTCTTAAGGTGGTGGTCGAGGCTTTTCGCTATAAGGCCGTTCACCGATACGACTATCGGGACAATGATCGTCGAGTCAACATCCCACATGGCGGTAACCTCATGAGCCAAGTCAAGGTACTTGCTGAGTTTGTCCTTCTCAGCCTTCACGAGGTTCTCGTCATGCGGGATGGTGATGTCGACGAGCACTGCCCGGCGCTGGGACCGGTCGACCATCACGATATCAGGCTTATTGGCGACAATAGTCCTGTCCGTGATGATAGACCGGTCCCAGTAGAGCAACGCACGACCATTCTCGAGAACTGGTGCTGGTGCGTACTTATAGTACGGCACCTCAGACTCGACAAGGCCGTATCGAAGGGCAAGTTGCTGGTGGATGATCCTGGCTACTTGGTTGTGCCTGTGCAAGTACTCGCCGTTAGCAAGATGCGAACAACCGGAAATTATATGTCGGAGGGACTCTCCAGGACGGTGGCATGCCCGACAGATGTCGACCGTACCGTCCTTCGTGATATATTTCCGGTAGTTGTTGGTCTTGATAACTTCATCCGCAATCGCACAGGCAAACCCCTCGGTTTCCCCAAAGAGGTCCCCGAAACGTAACCAGTTCACCGACGCAAGCAGGTTCACATCGGGCCCTGTTAAGACCCGATAGAACCGCCCGTGCAGCTCCTTGCCCTTCCATACGTCCTTGCGATCCTCGATGCTAAGCACCGATGGTTTGCGCCAGTTCTCGTTTGCCAAGGAGAGCGGCGTGAGGCCTCTGTCAACAGCCACAACATCGCGATGCATCCCACTCTCACTGTCACGGAAAAAATCCCTGAGACTGCACACCTCACGGTTGTGTAGGTTCTTGGCATTTAAAAAGCCTCGACCCCCCCACTTCCGTGGAATGTACAGTCTCATAACAGACGAGCGTGGGTGAAGCATGCGATGTGAAGTGAGCTGTTGACGGACCCTTCTGTCCAGGGCGTCCAGCTCAGTTTGAGTCCACCTCAATATGCCAAAGGAGTATATCAGTAAAGGCATCACCCAACCGTTGAAGGCACGCACCTTGTTGCCACCAGACAAAAGACTATTAAGTACTTTGGTCAGGCGACAAAAGAAGCGCTCCTTCACCGATTTCTTGATGTCCTCTACCGATACACCCAACGACTCTGACATACCGAGGTACTTGTAGGTCTCGGCCTCAGAGAGAGACCTGAGAGTCATCCCCTCAGAAAGCTGTAAATTCGGGGAATCTACAACTTTCCCCCGTTGCACATGCATGACCGCACACTTATCTACACCGAATTCCATCCTGATGGCGCTGCTAAAAACCTCTGTGATTTTTAGCAGCTCCACCAAGTCTTGGCGTTTCGGTGTAAACAGCTTGAGATCGTCCATGTACAACAGGTGGGAGATGACTTGACCATCTCTTCGAAGCCGATAGCCTAGTCCAGAATCCCTCAGCAGAGTGCTGAGAGGGTTCAGAGCTAGGCAAAACCACAATGGACTAAAACTGTCACCCTGAAAGATGCCTCGCTCAATCCTTATTAAGTCCTGCGGGAGAGAAGAGCCATCTCCCCCGCCTGGTTGACGAAGAACTGTGGTCCACTGCCCCATACATGCGCCTAAGAATGATTTTAGAGTTGTATCAATTTTATACAACTCTAAAACCCTCTCTAGCCATGAATGAGGCACTGAATCATAGGCCTTCTTATAGTCAATCCAGGCAGCGGAGAGGGCTCCTCTGTTTCGCCGGACTTGTTGGCTAATGGCCGTGTCGATGAGGAGGAGCTCCTTAGTACCACGGGACCCAACCCTACATCCATTTTGAGCATGGGCCAAAACGTTGTTCGCGACAATGTGCGCATTAATTTTATTTCTCAAAATGGATGTAAGGAGCTTGTAGATGGTAGGCTAGCACGTGATGGGTCTGTAGTTCTTGGGTTCCGTGGTACTACCGGACTTGTGGAGCAGGAAGGTGACACCGATGGTAAGGAAGCTAGGAAGGGTGCCGAGCTCAAGGGCTTCTTGAAATTGGGTCGCCAAGCGGTCATGTGAGCATCGAATCCACTTTATCCAGAAGTTGTGCAACCCGTCCGGCCCAGGACTTTTCCAGTTCTGTGCCGTACGGATCGCACAACTAATGTCTACGGAGTCTATTAAAATAGACCCCATGGGTTCGATGGACTCACATTCGCGCTCGACAACACGCATCCAATCACCCTCCGTGTGCTCGACGGGCACCGACCAGATGCTGCGCCAGAAATTAATCATAGCGCTTGCATCTGGTTGCTGCCCGTCGCTCACACGTTGCTCAGTTCCTTCCCAGCCTCGGTACACCTTCCTCTGGTCACTTTGGAAGAGGCGATTTTGCCAATATCTATCTACACGTTCTCTGTAGCGGCGAATACGGTTTGCCCATGCATAGACTTTCTGCTTCAGATAGTCAATACGTTCCGTGATTTTGGCTAGGTAGTCGTGGGGCCTAATACCGGTCCCAGCGAATGCCTGTGTCACGAAACGCATGACTCGGGGGCGATTATTCCCCCGGCTGAAGCAGATTAGCTTTGCAATGAGAGTCCTGAACGAGGTGATACGCCGCTCGATCCGCACTTGCCATGCGGGCACCCCCCCGGCGGTTCGCGATGCACGGTTAGTGTCCGGAAACTTAACACGTGCAACGCGACACGCCGCGATGGCCCCGCAGTACATGATCGAGTGGGTATCAACTAAATCTTCACTAGCCCGCAAATATGGAGCTAGCAAAGCATTCAGGGCTCCCATTAAAGCCAAATTGCGTCTATGGGTGGGCAAACGTGGTAGTCGCGGCCTAGAGTCGGGTGCAAACCGATACTGGGAGATCGCGTCTTCCAAAGCCCCCCTCAGTTGCTCTCTCACCTGGTCGGAGACACTATCACCCGCCAAATCTCCCACGTCGACTACGGGATCAGCCGGTGTCGCTAGTGTCGCCACCGACGCCGGCATTGACGCCAATGTCAGGGCAGACGACGCGATGGGCGGATTCCGCACCGAGGCAGGAGTCGGACGAGTTCGTAGTTCCTCCAGGCGGAGCCGATCAAGCACAGACTGATCCAACATCTTGCAACGGTGGATAGCCCGCACTTGATCCGATAGTCGCTGGGCGGATACGGCAACAGTTGGTTCAAGGGCCTGAAACAAAGGGAGCATCCTAACACGGTAAGCTGACAGGTTAGTTCCCCCCTCTGTAGCCCTGTAATATGCGCGCATGCAGTTCTCATTTGTACTTGAGGTCCATCGCATGCGACGCACTACACCACCGGTAGCGGGGGCCGGGCGTGAGGCAGAATGCCCCATAGGCCCCAAGCGTGCCGGCAGCGGGGGACGTCCCCGTCGCGCAGGTGGACGTGGCGGCGGGGTCCCGGGCCCGCTCGCGTCGCTCGACGAGCCGCTGGTCTCGCGGGTGGTGTGGAAATCATCCTCACCCGACGAGGTGCTCGGAGACGACGACGAAGCGGGCGGTGATGTTGTGTGTGCGCTAGGTGGTGCCGCTGTTCTTGTTCTTGAGCGAGTGATCATGTGTTATAAATAATATCAAATACTTTTCCATGGTTTTGATTTTCAACTCAGATCAAACAAATTTGACAATTAAATGTCAAATGTTTTACAAAGGAATTTTGTTTAGGTCGTTTCACTGAGGATATTTTGAGATTCTGGGATGATAATATATGAACTGGTCAGATTTTTTTCTCTCTTCTTCGTTGTAATGTGTAAAACTTCTGATAGGGCCAAAATAATCAAAAATAAAATATAAATGATCACTGCAAACAAAATGACGTGCGTTGTCAGCGGACGTCGTTGACGTATGTTAAATGGCGTACGTTAAATATTATTATTATTATTTAGTGTAAAACGTAGGTCAAAAATCTAAAATGTTTTATAAGTTTTGGCAACAAATGTATTTTATTGTTTTGTATTGTTTATGCTCCTACCTTATACAATACAAAACAATACTCCTCCTCTACTCCTCCTACCTTCTGCTTTCTGTAACCTGCCAGTGCAGTAATGTAATTTGACAAATAAAAAAACTGCCAGTAAATAGAGCCTCCATGGTTTCGCAATAAAGTTTAATTTATTCAATTTGCTTCAATTTCCCGGCAGTCATTATTCCAGGCTCGCGGGCAGTAATCGGATCATATCTCTAGAGCGGCGCGCCTTCAGATATACTCTCTAGGGAGCAATGCAGTCGGCCCCATTCTGGAAAGCGGACACTGGAAGCTAATGGCCCTTGTACATGGTGCAAGGAAATTGTTCCACTTAGAATAGGTGTGTGTGTCCGCAGGATGCATTTATGTAATGATACGTGTATCTTTCTTAGGATGCGTTTTATGCAATACCATAAAGCACGGTGCCCATATATCGAACGTGATACGTTAATAAGTTTTCAGGCGCGTAATTTTCTACTATACACGCGTTTTAGCATTCAGATCATTTGTTTGGACAAAATAAGCACTTAGCGCTATGTCACATATGCCGACATCGCGCTAAAGCATAACAAAACTAGAGAATGAACGCGAGTGAATACGAAAAAACACATACGGGCGAACACATCATGCGTCGCTAGTTGGTTCCTCCGTCTACGGTCGCTAGAGTCTAGACATCGCAAGCTCGTTCGCCATCGCTGTTGTGTCAACGCATCTTCGATCAAAAATATGTATTTATACCGACACTCGATTTAACGATAAAGTCCCTTAAACGTCGAAATTACTTGACTTTGGTTGGTTTACCTTGCTGTCCTATCAATATCAATTATACAGCAAGCATCACACCCACTCTAAATGACGACAATAATACGTCATTATTAAGCATTAAATAGTACTTCCTAACACCTCGTATTTATGAAGACCACATTGCAATATACGGAAAGAATTCGTTATAATCAAACAAGATATTATTATGAACCAGGTCTTTTTACAGCCACGATAAAAGAGCTGATAATCTTCAAAAGAATGAACAGATTTTGATCTTGAATCTGAAAGTACTCGCAAAGAACACTCGTTAAGAGCCCTCTCAAATTTTTTGACGAAAATAGCATTGAAAACTGGGCTTTTGGCGTTCTGATTCTATCGAACAGAAAGACCCAGAGATAATTCAAAGTCAGCAATAAACAGATCTGTATTTTTTTTATTGAAAATTACGGTTTGAAATTTTGGAAAAACTCAACATATCAACTTAAATTAATTACCTCCTAACAAAAGTAGTTTCTCGTAAAAATCTTGCAGGGAAATTTTGAGAGAGAATTTTGTTAAATTACTGCCATAAAATAAAAATAAATTATATTAGTTTTACTTGTTTTATATTCATCTTGACAATTATGGCTTTTCTTTTCCTTTTATGCCCTAAATCCAAAATTTAACGATTATTTTTATAAAACGGCTCTTTAAGAACACTCTCGACCAAGTCACCTTTCAAACAACAACAAAAATAAATCAAAATCGGTTCAGCCATTTGGGAGCTACGATACCACAGACAGACACAGAGATACACATGTTAAACACTGTTTGCGTCGGAGGTAAAAAAAGCCGGTAATTTATTGGTACCTAGTAGGGATGTTACGAGGTCGATTCCGTTTCCGAAAAGTCGGAACTTCGGATTGATATTACACCTCCGTTTCTGACATTTTTGAATCGCAGGCATCCAGATAAAATACCTAGGTATTGTATCTCGATTATCGCGAGTTATAATCGGAGGTGCATATAGAATGGACGGAGATATAGTTGCCCAATTATGTGTATTAAATACAATTTTGGACTTATTTCATTTGATTTAATTTACTATTAGTACTAGTAGTGAATTTAATGTTCCTTCATCATAAATGATTCATCTTTGATAGATTTCGGAAAACTTAAGAAAATTTGATTATTTCTATTTTAAACGCCGGTAGGTGTATTTTTTAAAGCTGAAACTAAATAAACTTACTTCCCGTGAACATGGTGCATGTAACTGCGCCGAAATATCGGGAGCTCCTTCCACAACTTTCATTATCATCATCAGCCAGAAGACGTCCACTGCTGAACATAGGCCTCCCCCTTCAACCTGCACACTGAACAACATCCTGCCATCGGCATCCACTGGATGCCCGCGACTGTCCCAATGTTCCACAACTTTACCACGGTAAATATCCCGTAAATAATCATATAACTGTAGTGAAACTAAATAGACTGTTTAATGTTTGTATTGTTTGATCATATTAGACCTGCCCTTAACATCTCTCTTCTGCCGCTACTTCTGACTTCGATTCCGACTTCCGGTTCCGACTCCGATAAGCCAAATTTGAAAACTCCGACACAACTTCGGTTTCGATAAAACCACTCCGTAACCTCCCTAGTACCTGGTACACATTGTAAATACCAGGCTGTTTTTTTAAAGTAATAGGCGTTTGACCGCCAACTCGCTTGATGTTAAGCGATGATGCAGTCTACGATGGAGCACGCTTCGACGCCATTGTTATACAGTTTAATGGAAATGGCGTCTCTTAATTAACTTTCAATATTCCATTAACAGAGTTAATGCAATTAAGCGGGCACCTCTCTGCCTCGGTGCTCTTTTTAGAGATCCGAACACAAAAGTTAAAACTGAACACCTCGAGCATTTAGTTTGCAGGATGCGTTCGATGCATTGATTGATTTTTAACCGACTCCAAAAAAAAAAAAGATTTCTATTCGATTGTATTTTTTTGTGTTTACCCATGTTACACTTATCTTCACCGATGTGTGAACCGATTTTGATTATTACCTTCTAAAAGTAGGGGGTTCGCAATTCGGTTGTATTTATTTTTTATTTTCATACTTTATGTATCGAGGATACGATTTTATGGGTATTCGAAGAAAATAGATCTTTCTATTTGATTTACTTTAACATTTCAAAACATAAAAATCACCAAGGAGACATTAAATAGATACTGGTTATTTAAAATAATTTTAAACGTTTCTATTGCAATTTTTATGTTGATATGTTTTATTTTCGCGGTGAAATAATAAATAAATATCTGGGAAATTATTGCACACATGGTCATCTGACCCCAAACTAAGCAAAGCTTGTAATATGGCTGCCAGAGACTGATATACATACATATATATTTTTAAATACATACTTAAATAGATTTTAACACCCAGACATAGAACAAACACAAATGTTTGTCCTAGGTGGGAATCGAACCCACGCCCCCAAGCACGTAAGGCAGGTACACTACCAACTGAGCTAATGGGGCTGTCGAGATATAAAAAGCTCAAAAAATATCTATTTTCGATAAAAAAAAAAAAAAATATAAAAATTCCTAAATTAAATTTCCGCCTTAATTATTTTTAAATTTCCGCCTTTATTAAAATTTAACATGAGGTTCTTACTTTATACTTTGAGGTTGCTGTTACTTTTATTGTGCAAACCGCTAGTATGTGGAATACGCTGCCTGAATGGGTGTTCCCCGATAGTTACAATCTGGGTGTTTTCAAGTCAAAAGTGAATCGGTTACTTCTAGGCAAGCGTGATCCATCGTAGGCCGCATCATCGCTTAGCATCAGGCGAGTTGGCGGCCAAGCGCAAGCCTATCTTACAATAAAAATAAAAAAACTCTTTATTGGATAGCCACTCGGCCTAAAAACTTACTCCTACTAGAAATCTAGAATGTAACACAAAACATCGTTATAGCTCATTACTGCTTGTTTAGCGGATCGTTAAACAGCGTGCGGCATGTCTTTGATGACCATCTATAAAGATTCGCTATATGGGGAAGAGCCTCTAATATGAAGAATTACTACCGACAACGTGAATTATGTGAATCCTGTTTCGAGTTATATGTGTGCCTGTAAATAGAGCTGAACCAAACGATAAACATTTCGTCTTATACTTATATTCATCACACTAAGGGGCAGCTAAAGGCGAGCGGCTATCTCACTCACGTATTTCAATGTTCCTGAAAAAATTTTGAGAATTATCTTTAGAATTACATTGCAAATAGTATAAAGCAATTTTCGTGATGGTATTTCATGAGATGGTGGAGGAAATGTTCGAGTTTTTTTTTCTGTCTTCCTCCGCCATACTTTAAAATATCAACGCGAAAAGTGCTTATTATCTATATCTATTATCAATGTTATTCTAAATATAATGCCCAATATTTTGAAATACTGACTTGAAATACATGTTGCTGATTTGGAAGCAACAAAACTACATGTTGCCGATTTGGAAGCAACAAAACTACATGTTGCTGATTTGGAAGCAACAAAACTACATGTTGCCGATTCGGAAGCATTAAAACTACATGTTGCCGTTTTGGGAGCTTTAATCTACATGATGCCGATTTGGGAGCTTTAATCTACATGATGCCGATTTGGGAGCATTAATCTACATGATGCCGATTTGGGAGCATTAAAATTACATGTGGATTTGGAGGCTTTAATACTAATGAAATAAAATCAAAGTATCTTAATGGTGCCTTAAGTATACATGGTGATCTTAATGGTGCCTTAAGTATACATGGTGATCTTAAATGTCCTACTCAGCATTACAGAGAAATGCATATGATCTATCTATGCTGAGTAAGCCAACTCATAATCTAACACAAACAAAAGGACGAGACGAAGCATACCTATGCTAAAGAAAATTACCAATATTGCTGTGTCCGTGATTCAGATAAGATGATGAAATTATTTTATGATTTTTAATTAAAACCTTCTCAGTATGCAGTAATCGCTCACGGTGTCTAGTGGTCTTGCAGTTTTGCGATAGCCTTAAAATTATAATAATTTGACGACTAGGATCCTAAGCAGGTGGAAATGTTTATCATCCCCTCTATATTTATTAAATGTTTTTTTTTATTAGGGTTCCGTAGTCCTACAAGGAATCTTTATGAATTCGCTCTGTCCGTCTGCCTGTTAGTCCTATTTTTTAGAACCTTTTAATTTCTATAGTTATTAAGGTAAGTGCATGAAACTGGACAATTATAGTTTTAGTATAGATCTCAATTTTAAAAGTATTAAAAACATACTATTTTGCCTCATAGGGGCAAAGGCCTCATAGGGGTGTTGCCATAATCCCCACGCTTGGCAGGCGGCTTGGGGATCGCAGTACGTTCACCGTGTACTATTAGGACGCTGCGCCCATCCTTCGGTGGTTCTGGTCGCAGTTTTAGGACATACCCGGGTCCTTTGCTTCGGGTCCGGGCACAATTTTGCTTTGCGTGACCACAATTATATGACTTTAGCTACGGAAAACAGAACCCTAATTGTAATGCACATGTCGGTGAGCATTTTGAATGCATACACATAAATATTCAAATCAGATCTGTTTGCGTTTATTTTCTCAGGAAAAGCAACTGTTTTGATAAAAATTACGAAAATCACGAGTGAAGCCACGTGGGAAATTTGCATTTTCTGGCGCATGCAGAGAGAATCCATATAATAATCCGCAAGCTTGTTCCTTGAGGACGAATTCCAGGAAATAGAATTCCTCATTGTGTGACCTAGTTCATTAATTAGAATGAAATCTCATAGAGTCCCTATCTTAAACCTACCTACTGTTTTTTGTACTGTATAAAATTGCAAGTAGTCTTGAAAATTTTTTTTTTTTTAAGTTACTGGGTGACGAGACGAGCGAAGTCGCTCGCTTGATGGCTTTTCACGCTTGCCCATAACAGCTCAACGCCACTCAGTATTTTGAACTTCAACAGTTCAAAACCCTGGATGGCAATGCACTGCGCTCGTCACCCCGAGATATAAGATGTCAAATCTTTGTGTGCCCTGTAATTTCGCTGGAAACATTGCCCTTCAATCCGGAACACAGTAGTGTTTGCACACTACTACTTGGCGGTTGAATAACTGGCAAAGGTGTGGTACTTTCCCAGGCAGACCCCTGCAAAAGAATCCTACCACTACAAAAATAATAATAAAAATATAATATCAGTGAAAAAAGAAGACAGAGCAAGTTTAAAATTTTAAAAAATATATGCAAATCTCTGTATTCAAAGCGCAGTTGGTTTTGTATCCCGAGTTGCTTTGGAAAGACAAAAGATTAGAAAGAAATATAAAAGTTTATCTCAACACAAATTATTTAACAAACTTTTGTGACTAGCTGGCAAGATTCATTTGTATAGTGGAAAATGTTGTTAAAATACTCAGATCGCGAATTGGATTTCAACTGTACCTGCCACAACCTTGACCCAGCATAGACTAAAAAGTTATGAAGTAAGTTGAAATAAGTAAAAAGATGCAAAATTTACGTACCTACCTGTAAAATACAATAGAGCTAAGGATAAGGAGAGCGGTAGTGTCCGAGCGGGAGCATGTGCGCTTTACAATCTGACAGCATCTGGTTCAATCCTCGGCCATGCACCTAAGACTTATTCAGACACTAAATAAATTGTGTGAAGTTTCGATACTATCGCTCAAACGGTGAAGGGAAATATCGTAAGGAAACCGGTATGTCCCAGTACCTCAAAAGTTTAAAGACATTATGACCTTCACCAAGATGCTAAGGCCAGTATATTTGATCTAGCATGGTTTAGCCCATCCTCTTTCTGAAGAGAATTCAGAGTACCAGAAGTGGAACAAAATAGGCTGAAATGATGAGAGATAAGGATCGCCCAATTACAAATTTGTTTCCCTCAACGTCCGGATGTCAGGATTCTAATAGGTTCTGCTACCAGTCTGAATATTCTTTATTGTATTATAAAAAAGTTGACCTTATAAAGTGCTGATCACCTAAAATAAAACTTAAATGTGTTCAAGAATTAAGGAAGATATAATCATTTTAAAGTCTTGCTGAACAGAGAACACAACTGAGAGTTTGGAGAGTGTGCATCAGATCAGCATGATTTAATTCCCTCCTGCCTTTTTTTCTATCGGACTGACAGAGCGGGCACGAGAAACCGCTTTATGGTTAACATTCCGAAAACCCGTACGAAGCGCTTTGATTCCACTTTTATTGTGCGAACTGCTAGTATGTGGAATGCGTTGCCTGAATGGGTGTTCCGCGATAGTTACAATCTGGGTGTTTTCAAGTCAAAAGTGAATCGGTTACTTCTAGGCAAGCGTGATCCATCGTAGGCCGCATCATCGCTTAACATCTGGCGAGTTGGAGGCCAAGCGCAAGCATATCTTACAAAAAAAAACTCACAAATGACGTCACTGGTACTCCATACAAATTCAATATTAACAGTATCTTTGCGGTAAAAATATAAGGCATCCCTAATCCAACCAAATTTTTTAAACGCTATTATCGAAATTTTATCAGCCGTTTTAAATAACATCTTCGGCATACGTTTTACATTTATAATTATCACAATATATGAAGTACATTTATTTAACCTTATTATCCTAATGTACCTACCTATACATACTTAACTTTGCCAGAGGGAAAAATAAATTAAATCCTAACTACTACAACATTACGCTTATATTTTTTACTAAGTGTGTTATTTTTAACAAATCCATATCCTATATATTTATATTTTCAGTAGATTGGAAGAATCGAGACGAATGCCCGACCTTGGGGTAATTATGCGTCCGGATAATGGCATCCCATTATGTGAGCGTTGCTTGGTGATTAGACCATCAGGACCTAATGATCTTCCGGGGGGAAATAATGGATCGAATTGTTTTGCCCGGAGCGATATTGCTAACATCCTCATAATTATTAGTCCCGCAAAATGCGCGAAATTGGTAGTTTGAGGTACAATCGCGAGGCACTGCTAGCACGTTACCAAATCTAGATTGTAAACCAATAGAGCAAATGTTTTGTGCTTCCTCTATCACTTTCACGCATATTTTGTAAAGATATAAATTGATTGAACGTCAATTACTGAAATACACGGAAAGGCCGATAAGCTTCCGTTATTATGAATAACTTTTAGTATGGGACCAACCCTGAAAAAAGAAATAACTATTCCATAGAAAACTGTGGTTAGATAGTTAGATAGAAACTATTTTGTTCACCAGAAATAAAAATTACAAACAGATAGAAAACACTTACGAGCTAGTGCCACAAGTGGCGGCAAGTGTTGGTCGTTTATACTGAACAAAATGTATGGAACAGCTAATATTTTTTTTCAAAATTATGTGTAGGTATAATAATAGACCCTTTACGGTTTAGTGCACCCTTTCCGCGTGACCTTGTATAAGCTTTAATAAAAAAAAAATAACAAGTGTTTTTTTAAACTAACTTTTTATGTTTGAAGGCTTGTGTGAATCAAGATGAAAATTTTACTGAACATATGTATTCATGTTGTCTTTGACGCTTGATGTTATTTTCTTTATTCGTACAACTTGGATTTCACGTCGGTGCATTTCATAATTTTATATCCTCAAATTTGTGTAAATGCGCGAGCGAAATATAGTAGGTACCTACTTACGAAGCATTAAATGAAAAAATAAAGAAATTTCGTCTTCTTTTATTTTTAATCCTTGCCCGAGGCAAAAAAATGCAATCTCGCAATCTCTCAATTGATCGCATCTCTCCGATGGCTAAATGAAAAGTCCATGGTTTTCCACCCTCCCTAACTCCATTTTTCAATGATTTCCCTCAGTACGAATGATTCACCTCCACTGTAATTTCAAATATCCACTTAGAATTTGTTTACATCGAGTTTTTAAGTTGGAGCCACAAGATTGGAAATTTAACTTCTTACATATATGTATAATAGAAACAGCAAGTGTGTAGGTAAATCAACTAAAAATAGATACTTATAAAATTATCAATATAAAAAACCAAATTCATTAAAATCACAGAACCTGACTAAATAGGACCACACCGGAAGCACCAGCTTTCAAATAAAAAAAAGAATCATCAAAATCGGTTCACCCAGTCGAAAGTTATGAGGTAACAAACATTAAAAAAATACTCGATTTGAGAACCTCCTCCTTTTTGGAAGTCGGTTAAAAAGAAGCCTATATGTTATTCCAGAGTGTTATTTACCTTCATACCAAACTTTATTTAAACCATTACGCAGTTGAGTAACAAAAATTTTGACTTTATATGCCCTCACAATATTTAGCATTTATATTATTGATGTGATTAAATATAACGATAAAAATATTGAGAACATTGGTAAGCATATTTCGAAGGTGTTTGGTGTTTTGGTGTTTTCATATAAAAATACCACTTGAGGGTGGCGTGAGGTTTCGAGGTACCTTTATCTATGTCTGTATATATGGGGTATCTCTCTGATTGTTACGTTTTCACGACTATACAACGGTTTTAATACGGACTATTTAAACGGTTTAACCAATCTTGAGGAATCAGGTACAAGGTTGTATTATTTGGTATGTATGGCGATGCTCGATCGGCGGCGGACGTGACAGTTGATTCGATGCCAATAAGTTCATAAGTGGTGGGAGCACCATACATCGTTGATCGGTAATGCGTGGAATTAGTAAATACCTGTGTTGGATAGCTTAAACTGTTTTAATTAATTGGAATCATCGAGATACAATACCTGTAGGTAGAGTCACAATTTTGCTAAAAAATGTCCAAACCAAAACTCGGCGCACGCTACGCATAGCAGACTTTTTGGTTAGTTGTAATAGCCGTAACAGACACATCAACTTGGCTGACGAACCGCCGTCTAAACAGCGGTAGAGAAAGAGAAAATTTTCTCTTTCTCTCCCGTTGGTCAGACTGTGGTTCATCAGTCAAATTGACACGTCTGTTAGCCACTTAAGGCAACCGCGATCCGACTACAAAGCTGCGCGATGCCAGTGCTACGATGCCCTATCGGACAAGCGATGTTGAACACTGCAAGAGATATAACGTCTAAATTGAAGTAAATGTGGCATTTTTTTTAACTATATAGTTGATGTCTACGTATCAACTTGAGCTTTTGGTAACAATTTTTTTTTTAATATCTGAGTGCAAAAGCCGTTTTTATCCGCTAGAGGATAAAGTAAATTGAATTTAGAACATCGTGTGCACTAAGTAATTCAAAACATAATTAAACCTATTTACTTCTACCTCCATGGTGCTGAATTTATCATACAACCTTTTTGAACTTGTTAAAAACTCAAACTCAGTACCTTCTTGGTGTAATTTTTTTTTTATTTGCTTTGCACGCGCCATTTTCTTTTTACGTCATATTGTTAAAACCTTAAGTTATTTCCTCGTTGAGGTGTGATGAAAAGTTACGTATTGCGATCGAGTGCAAAGATTTTTCATCTTGTGCTCTTTTGATTCCCTCGCTAACGCTCAGGATTATAATTTTTGAATTTTCAATTTTAGGATCCTTCGCTGGCTCTGTCATCAAAATTGAGCACGCGGTTAAAAAGCAACTTTGCACTCTTGTATAACAAATAACTATTTTTGTCTGGCTATTTTTTTTATTAGGTTTGAAAGAAAAGTTTTATTTTTATACCAGTTGGTTTTTAAATAGATTGGGAACCTTTCTTTTCGGTTTCGTTCGTTCCTATAACGGTTTTACGGCAAGAACGATTGGGATTTTTTTCCGTTCGATTAATCGATTTTATTATTGGTTTAATTCGGTTTAGCCCGCAAAGTGGCGACAGCGGAGAAACGAGCACAATGACTACGGTGCGCGGTCTCGGGCCTCGCCTTTATTAAGCTTGTGTTCCGAATGAAATAACACCGATAACCGAAACAGACCGTTTTAAACGATTTTTTTCCGATTTCAAATCATGATTTTATACCGTTTTTTTTTTACAAAACAGAAATGTCATACAAGAAAATCGCGCGCAAAAGTAATGTTTAGTAAATATTGTGCTCGTCAAACTAATAGTGCAAATAAATTCTCCCCGGACCCGATTGTTGTGGTGAAAAGCCGTCGAAAGTTTTAAACAATTTGATGTAAATCCTTATTTTCCACCCCACCGCCCTCGGCGATGGTCCTTGATTTCCATCAAAGGGGAGAGTCGAGGTCGTTGACTTTATGAGAGACGTCTGCAACTTTTTTCGCTATAGCGGTTGAAAATGTAACCTTAGGCTATAACAATCGTAGTTTATGTGTGGTGTTTTTATAATTAGAAGGTGTGTGTGGAAGTAACTGTATTTCCTAGTTATATTATTTTTTATTAAGTGTTTTTTTTTTTCATCGCGAATAAGTCCTGTTGGTAAGCGACGATGTGGTCGAAGATGAAGCACGCAGACTTAGCAGATACCTATTCACTCTTGCCTTGAAATATTATTTTTACTTATCATTTCTATGAAGATTCAGGTCTCTATCACTCACTTTTGATTCCACTTTATGAGCAAAATTATGGAAGGTAATCGTGCGGCTATTTACATTATTTGATATGCAGGGAACGGATTGGGATTGTGGGATAATATCAGTTACCTGAAAATTTTGACATTCACCACAAAACCTATATGAAAAAGAAATTAAGTGGTTCAAGATTTGAATAAAATTTGGTATAAAGATATATAAGGTTACACGAAACGGCGATACTAAGCCGAAAGAAGGTCTTTGTACTCAAAATTATTAATAACTTTTACTATAGGGCTAACCCTGAAATCGAAAAAAATACAGCTTTTCTGTAAAACAAAGTAATTCACACTCGATTTAATGTAATAAAGTGGCAACTACTTAACTTACTTTTTTCGTGATTTCGGGGTTGTTCTCATACTGAAATTTATTCATACAAGTATAATGATCTCCTTTCTACATAACACCACAGTTCTGTCATTCTGTGTAATACGGTATAGCTTATAATATCATATAGGATTATTTTTTTCCAAAAATATGTACCTACGGTGCCTGCTGGAGGTAAAATATGGGTTAAACAGTCATGCAAATCTTCTATTTCATATTTGTTGTTCTTTATTTGATAGGCTCACTAAACTGTTAATGTATAGACATTAAACTGAAACAGTGTTATCGACGGCAATTTTCACAAAGATTTTATGTTTCCGGGATAAGATTGCCGAAGTTTACGTGGTACAGACAGCTAGTTTAGGGCAATTTCACATTAAGGCCCAGAATATGGCGCGCTGCTATCTTAGACATTTGATTCTTTATAACACGCTTTTATTAGCTTGGTATGTATCTATGTAACGGAATCACTGAACGTGATTTTTACCCCTTTCATCATCGAATCATAGTGTTATTTTAAAGTTTTTAAACATATCATGAACTTTTTGTGTCTGCAACCCAAAAAAATCTACACGTAAAGGCTAGTTCAGACCCTCAAAAAGATCCAGGGATAAAATGAACAAAAAACTTCACTTGATTAATGGACGATCACTAATCAGTGCGATCTCCGCAGTTTAGCCACCTAATGTGAAAGCTCCCTTATTATTTATTTACCGTTGAGTTTAACGGCTGCGGTGGCGGCACCAGCGTTTGCTGTGTTTTTACTTAATTTATCGCGAAATAAATCACTTTCGCGGACGTCGCGGCCCGTATACTTACTGTGAGCAATCCAAGCTGTTCCCATCCCATAATATGCTTGTGTTATTTAATATAAGAAAATAAGCGTGGTGTAGGTACTAGGATATTTACTGCTACAGTCAAGGTGTCGTAGTGATCCTGAAAATTTTCAAGATCAAGTGAACCCTCACTTGATCTTGAAAATTTTGAGACTACCTATTAGACTTGGCTGGCACCGACTACAAATAGATGAGTGGGTAGCGCTTATAATAATTATATTAAATTATTTTTCGCTTTTGAGTGTCTATTTGTGGTTTTGAAGTAGGTTATTTTTTTTGTTAAAAATAATATTTTATGTAACGAGCTTTTGTGACCCATCTAATGACTGAAACATACGAAGTCTCAGATCTTTGATAGCTTACACCACACCACTACGAAAAAAAACAGATATATTTATTGACCCCTCTGTCTTTCCCCGCTGTAGCGAAATCTTGGCAACACCCATAAATCTGTCTACGGATAAATTTCAATTTAGACCAGTACAAACGCACCCGCGGATTTGTTTAGACGAACCGATTCGGCACACGTACGCGACGGCGGCGTCTAAGATTAACGTCACCAGGAATATGAAGAGTCAGTGACATAGGTTTGGTTTGAAACCAACATGGGACAACCTTCTAACCTACCCAATAACTACATATAACATAACTACTTACGCTTGGTACTTGGATGGATGACCGTCAGGGCGTGATGTTGTCTTTTTGCACTACTTTTTTGTACGTTAGTAATTAACAATTTATGTGGTGATACGGAACCCTATGTGCGCGAGCTCAACTCGCACTTTGCCGGTTTATTTACACATATTAGTGTCACAGTTTGGAGGATAAACTGTGGTACAAGACCACAGTTTATTCTCCAAACTGTGACACTGCTGCAAGCTTTAAGAGAAACATTAGAAAAACAGTCAATCCCGGCAAGCTTTGCGAGAAACAGTCAAGCCCGATATACTGTATTTAAGTTAACTGCAGCACAAACGTAAATCTTTGCAGACGAATATTAAACTCTAATAACAGTATTATTTAGAAACGTGTTTTATTTACAAAATGTATTTGTTTTGGTTTAGTTTTCCTGAAATTCAGAAACTACGATTTAAGTTTGAAACTGAATCAGCTCGATGGACGGATCCCATTGTTTTGTTTTGTTGTTGAAGGTTTGGTTGAGGAAGTATCTGCTAATAAATAAATAGTAGGTATAAGTAGGTACTTTATTATCCTGTAAACTAACACGGCTAGCGGGCTACATTTCCCGAAACACATTTAAGTTAATATGTCGTCCAATCCACAGAGGAGTGAGACAGGGTGACCCCTTGTCTCCATAACTTTTTATAGCAGTGTTACAAAATATTTTTGATA
This sequence comes from Agriopis leucophaearia, assembly GCA_949125355.1. Taxonomy (NCBI): domain Eukaryota; kingdom Metazoa; phylum Arthropoda; class Insecta; order Lepidoptera; family Geometridae; genus Agriopis; species Agriopis leucophaearia. Next base: position 11,404,080 of record OX421278.1, read on the forward strand.
GTTTTAACTGCTAGACAGAAGGAATAAAAGTGGACGATCGGCATTTAAGCTACCTCAGATTCCCTGACGAAATCGTCCTTTTTGCTGAGAAAAGTAATAAACTAGAAAAAAAAAAATTATGTGCATTAAGCGACAAAAGCGTAAGAGTAGGCCTCGCTTGGAATGAAATCAAAACAAAATTTTGATTTTTCATGCCTGCTCTGGCAGTCCGATAGAAAAATTGAGAATCTTACGTCTTACAGTGAAAACTAAGCACATAAGCTGGTGAATTTAACAGCTGATGAAATTATGAGCTTATATATTATTTTAAACCTTATACAATTATGCGTATCTGAGGTTACACGGTTGCACGAGTACTGGAGTAAGATACAATTATTTAGAGAGTTTTCAAGACGTAAGAACCTTTTGATCAGTGTCACTCAAACATTCCAAGGTGTTGATAAGAAAAATTATTAAATACTCAATAGAAACAAAACGAAAACTAACTTCGAAGTGTATATAGCTACCAATATCGGTTAAAAGCGAAATACCAATGACTAATTCAACACAAAATCTCAAAAACTTCACGACCAACGAAGCTACAATTTTACAGGTAGATTTTTTATCATACAGGTCCGTTAAGAAAGGATTTTGTGACTAATTGAAAAATTAAGAAGGGAAAAAAAGAGGTCAAAAGTTTGTGTATATGCCTATGTGTAAAAAGCGGCATCAGCTAGTAATAACACAAAGAATTCTCAATTTATTTATTTTCAAATACCATTTAACTTTAATTAAATCTAAAATGGCACCGTAAAAGTGACTAATATCACGTTTTATTCAGTTTCATTCACTCCTGCATATTTTAAGGTGCCAATTTATTCGCTTCATAGATCACAGGTGCTGTGCCAGCCACGCGTGAGCTATTTGGTAGGAATGTCTACCTGTCTTCGGTATTAATCTTGATATTTGGTAGACTTGGATAATATATACTTATAAAGGCTACTCTCCGTCTCCCACGCGTGAAAATTCTCACAGGAACCATAAATTTTACCGCGATATAAAATATTCTACATCACTCTCCGACCCGCCAAAAGTCTACATGCAAAAATTCATGTCAATCCGTTGCTCTGTCGTTACGTAGAAACGGAACAAACTACAAACTGAATTCGCACTCTATTGGTTTTTTATCGGATACATTTCGGAGAGTGTGCATCGGATCTGCATGATCTAATTCCCTTCTGCCTATTTTTGCTATCAGATAGCCAGGGCGGGCACGAAAAGGATACACCGTTTCATGGTTGATATTCCAAAAACCTGTTCGAAGCGCTTTGGATTCCATTATTGTGCGAATCGCACAACAACAAACCTATGGAATATACCAAGTCTATGGAAAGCGCTGAATGTGTGGATGTTCCCGGATAGTTACAATCTGGGTGTCTTCATTTCGAAAGTGAATTGGTTTCTTCTAGGCACGCGTGGATTGTCGTAGACAGCATCATCGTTTAACATCAGGCGATAGGACGGTCAAACGCAAGCGTATTTAAAACACTACCACCGGCATGGCACCACTCAAGTGTACAAACAGTTGATGGTCTAAAGACAATTCAAATGCTCAAGCCCATTACAAGGTGACAGCGTACTCTGCATGCTGACGGCACTGCCACGCTGAATGGCAATGCTTATGCCATATGTGTAATAAGTATTTATTACACATATGCTTATACGTTGAGCCAGAAACGCCAGCATTTTGTCCATAATATTTATAATACTAAAGAGAGGACTAAAATAGATAGCATTACGCCTTATTTATTAAGGAACTACACTTGAGATTATATCAATTTTGTCACCCAGTTTTAAAATGGATTTATAATGTAGGTACTTTATAGTTTTATTACCATGATATCATAGGTTTTCTTTCGCGATTATTACATATTTTTAACGGATTTTATCGCGTGTATTTTACATTATATCGTTTTTGTTTCATGATCATTGATAACGGAAGATCACGCGATCGCAATGCACCTGAAGTAGCCAGAGTTTTTATATGTTATCGCACAATTTTATCAATTCATTTATTAGAGAACAACGAAATCGTAATAAAAGAGTATGAATATTCTGTTTGGTTTTTTTAATAGTATATTATTACACAAGGGATGTATTATACACGAGATATTAAAAAAATAAAGTTTGAGGGTGTTAAAGATCACCTATACTCGCGTGTGTAAACAATCTACTTTTCATCACTAGTATGAGGTAAGATAAAAAAAACTTGAGTTGAAATGTTACTAAATGATTCGGCGCTTTAATTACATACACTGTATATTTATCCTCTTCTATATATATATAAATCAATTGCTGTTCGTTAGTCTCGCTAAAACTCGAGAACGGCTGGACCGATTTAGCTGATTTCGGTTTTGAAATGTTTGTCGTAGTCCAGGGAAGGTTTAAACGGTGAGTAAACGGTTGGACCGATTTTGATGAAATTTTGTGTTCCTGGAACGGGTCAAGTAGCGAGGCCGAAGGCCGAGCTTATACCCGTGCGAAGCCGGGGCGCGTCGTTAGTAATATATATAATTCTTCTGTACATGTGTTTGTCTCCTAACTCATCTTAAACGGCTGGACCGATTTGGATGAAATTTTGTGTGTATATTGCAATGGGTTCCTGGATTGTTTGAAAACACAATTAGACCCAGTAGCGGGCAGGACGACGTCTGCCGGGTCCGCTAGTATTAGATAAAAAGTACCTTTACTGCCGAATAATAAATCTGCAGAATCTTTTAAGAAAGTTTATATTTGTTCTAAGGTGAAAACTCATGATATTTTGCTTCTGCCGGTGGACAATCTTTTCAAAAACAATGATAACTGAAAGTAACTTTTTAATTCGATATTTAGGCTTGTATTTTTATTGTAACTTTTAGCATGGAATAAATGAACCACAACGGAACCAGACGGAACGGAGAAGGTATTTTTATTTTGTTCCAACAGAACACATCGATTAGAATATCGTATATTATATGAAATTGGGTATTACTGCAGTGGTGTTTAGCTATGTTTAAATCAGATCTACTAAGTAAATATCTTAAATTCATTCATTCGTTGACAGAAAACGCAGAGTAAATCTATGGGTGCTCAGCTTAAACACAACTCACAAGTGTTCCATTATATAACAAAAATTAGCATTATAGAAGGATTTTTGAACCAACTGGAAAACAAATAACCGGCCAAGTGCGATTCGGACTCGCGAACGAAGGGTTCCGTACAATTATCGTTAAAAACGGCAAAAAAATCACGTTTGTTGTATGGGAATAAAAATATAACTTTTATTTGAATTTAATTATTAATTTTTAGAGTGAATAATATAACTAAATATTCTGTGAATATTTCAAGCTTCTACATGTTGCCGTTATCAATATCGAGCAAAAACGAGCAAAAAAACAATCACCTTTGTTGTATGGGAACCCCTTAAATATTTATTTTATTCTGTTTTTTAGTATTTGTTGTTATAGCGGCAACATAAATACATCATCTGTGAAAATTTCAACTGTCTAACTGTCACGGTTCATGAGATACAGCCTGGTGACGGACGGACAGACGGACAGCGGAGCCTTAGTAATAGGGTCCGTTTTACCCTTTGGGTACGGAACCCTAAAAAGTTATTTTTTTTGCATTTTTATCAATGTGTAGTAGACGTCAAGTCTTTTAATATGTGAAACTACGTAGTGAGATAGTAAAATATAACAGAAGAGATATTATTAAAGTTTTGGTTTGCTCTGATTATCCTTTAATGGCTTATTTAGAGCCCAAAGTCCAGTTTCTAAGTTAATCTGATCAAGGTTGGACCTCCATCATGCCGACTGACAGTTATTGACAAATTGAATTATACAGGGTGACTGGAGCCCCGACAGGTACCCTCATCTGTTATTTTCAGGATCGATAAAAGGGGTTATTTGTGAGAAAAATCAAAATATTGTACAACGGGTGTTGACGAGCAATTACTCTGTGAATTTTTGGTTGATTTGCGGCCAATTGGCGTTTTGTTTTAAATTTAACGTACGTTTAAAGCTAATTTCAGACTACGCTATACTATTGTGCTATATATAGTATAGCAAATAAGGAAGGAGCCAATAATATAATTTATAGTACAGTTAAGTGTGAACGTGTCCATAATAATGTATGGTGCGCGATAATGTCTTAAAAATTCTATATTTTTTACCGAATTCGTGAAGACCGACACATTATTATTATATTTTGATAGCCGTTATTATATTGATAGCCCCGTTAGCTGTACCTGCCTTCTGCGCTTGGGGGCGTGGGTTCGATTCCCATGTAGGACAAACATTTGTGTGATGAACATTTGGGTTTGTTCTATGTCTGGGTGTATATCTATTTAAAAATATATATGTATGAATATCAGTCTCTGGTAGCCATATTACAAGCTTTGCTTAGTTTGGGGCAGATGGCCATGTGTGCAAAAAAAAAAAATATATCAAATTTTGTTCCTTTTATTAATGTTTTTATATACATCGATTACTCCACTATTTGTGAACCGATTTACGTGGTTTTTTTATTATGTAGAGAACGCTCTTAAGGCTTAACTTTGGCTAAGTATTTGCGGTTTATAACCAGCTATAACACAAATCATTTCGTTCGAGCGCATACTAACTAATTTTGAAATCGGTTTTTAAGATTGACAATTATTATTGTATTTATGGTAGTACCAAGTAATCATATACTTAATGGCAATTTTGTTGTATTTATAGTTGTATATAAACAACTTAGGTACACTATGGAAACAATCCGAAAATCGTCATCTGTTCCTTAGAAAAATACATATATCTGGGACATATCTGGGACATTTTTGCACACACGGTCATCTGACCCCAAACTAAGCAGAGCTTGTAATATGGCTGCCAGAGACTGATGTACGTACCTATATATTTCTATATACATACTTAAATAGATATTAACAGCCAGACATAGAACAAACATAAATGTTCATCACATAAATGTTTGCTCTAGCGCAGCTAGTTTATAATAATAAATAAATAAATAAATAAATAAATATCTGGGACATTATTGCACACATGGTCATCTGACCCCAAACTAAGCAAAGCTTGTAATATGGCTGCCAGAGACTGATATACATACATATATATTTTTAAATACATACTTAAATAGATAATGTGTCTGTAACGTCGCTTGCACCTATATAAAATAGCTCGGTGGCTTTCAGTTACATTCTGGGACTGCTTAAAACTTTAAACCGCATTTATGACGAGAGTTCAGATCTGAGGCAGAGCAAATACACATGCACTCACGTACCTGGGACTGCTCCAGACCTCCGATGATGTTTCCACCTGCAATCTTCGATATATTCGAATATCACGAGCACAAAATTAAAGTCTGATGATGATTAGGTTTCTTTTACAGCCGCGCGGCACCAATTCACACCCGAAATATGTAGTTGTTTTTATTTTCGTTATGCTGTGTCCGTTCAGCGCACGCGTTCGATTCAAGATGGATGGTTTTCATACTTGGCAAGCCTTACGCTCCCATTGGACGAGTGCGTGGTGCATGACAGTTGAAGTCACTGCGTTTCGCTAATGCCCAAAATTTGGTCTCTCTTATTAAATTGATGAATGCGTTGTAAAGCGAGCAGTACCCAGAAATAGGAGCGTTTAGGTTTTGCGGCAACGGTACAGTGTCAATAACCTCATTTCGGCTGGA